>JALAZF010000002.1:33650000-36135000 GCA_022829125.1 Lathyrus tuberosus
GGGGCCAGGTGCATGTCCCCATGCCGTTGGCACTTGTCGCACTTCTTGACGTGTTCGTTGGCGTCCTATTGCATGGTGGGCCAATAGTATCCCGCCCGCAGAGTCTTACGAGCGAGGGACCGTTTGCCGAGGTGCTGTGCGTTGATCCCTTCGTGGATTTCCTGGAGTATGTTAGGGATCTTAGACTCCTCGGCGTATTTCAGGAGGGGAATGGAGAATCCCAACTGGTATAATTTATCCTCGACCAAGACGTACGAGCAGGCTCGACGTCTGACCATGCTAGCCTCCTTGGAGTCATCGAGCAGTTCCCCCTTGCTGAGGTACATGTACACCAGGGTCATCCAGCAGTTGTTATCGCCGATCGCATTTACTTCGATGGTCGAGATGGGTTTATCGATGCTTGGCCGAGAGATTACCTTTTGAATGAGGGACTTGTTCCCGCCTTTCTTCTTCGTGCTCGCCGGCTTTGACAGGATGTCTGCCCTGATATTGTGTTTGCGTGGAACGTGCTTCACTTAAGTAGAATTAAATTTCTTCATCTTCTCTTTCACCAGGGCAAAGTACTCGATGAGGTTGTCGTTCTTGGCCTAGTACTCTCCCCGTGTAACACCCCAATTTCCATCGCAAATAAATAATAAATAAATAAATCAGAGTAACTAAAAATTTATTTTTTCTGACAGAATCAAGGATGCCACATTTATAGAAAGAAAACACAAACCCTGCTCAATTATTTAATACATAACACAAACTGGGATAACATCAAAGAGAAACTTTTTCCATATAAAAGGAAAGTTCAATTATGGAATAAAGCGGAAAGATCCATAACTGACTTGTTTTACAAGATAAATTGTTTTATAACATCAAAATATTCATACAAAAGTATTACAAATTAAATCTAACAAAGGTATACATATATAACATAATCGTTCCCCGACTCCCGTGCTACGTATCAGAGCAGACACCAAGACCGACAAAAGAATGGAGAACTAATCTTCATAAAAACCTCCAAGACTACTAATCTGCAATTGCCTCATAGAGCAACAAACCACAACAGAAGGGTGAGAAATAACAACTAAATCAAGATTGCATAATAATATGTAAAAACATATTTAATCACATGTATAAATAAACTCACCCCTACAATCACATACTAACACATATAACACGTATCAATTATACCAACATAATAACCTATTCACACATAATGCACACCAAAGTTATGACATATGGAAACACACCACCGCATCACTTATATTCATACATAGCATATTATAGACAATTAATACAATCATGGTAATGTACAATGTTTCCCCCAAAACATAACATATGGCTATACATAACACATATCACCCATAAACGATGCATTTATCACATATGCACATCAATTCACAATTCCCCACACATAATGCATCCATTCACAATTCTCACACATAATCAATCCATTCATGATTTATGCAAATGCACAGAGACCGACACAACGACTCTATGCAATGCATATGCGGTACCATCCATCCATCATCTCATCACTAGTTAACTCAAGAACTATTGGAACCATCGCTTGTTACTTAGTGTAACTCCCCGTCAGGCAAACGATGTTCCCCATCGCTTTAGGTCCCCTTGGTATAAGGCGCACGACGTTTATGGATTGCTTTAGGTCCTCCTTGTATAAGGCGCACAATTCGATCGCTTTAGGTCCTCTTTGTATAAGACGCACAATCGTCTATAATCATCACTTTAGGTCCTCTTTGTATAAGGCGCACGATGTTATAGCAGATTCCCTCTGGAATCGTTTCGTCGCTCACACCCACTAGGGCACACGACATCACAAGAATGCATATCATGATGCTTGGCATACAATGACTCATGACATTCAAATGCACACATAATGCAACCATAATCATTCATATATTTTAATTCATCAATTACATGCATTCACAATTCAACAATATGAATTATATCATCATCATTATTCATGCATTGGAAATCAATTCAAACAATGCATTTACTTGCCATAAGGCCACCAAATAACACACATTGAATTTCACATACACAATGCATTTCATCATAAACCAGAAACCACAACAATTAGCATTTTATCATATACATTCATATCAATTCACATCAAGAATTACTCACCATCAACCATAACAATCATACAATGTATTTCACCACACAACAACATCATTATCACATGCATCAACATCATATAAATAGCACAAAAGCCCCACATTTATATGACGATAACATATCACATCGAACACCAACAAACACAACAAAACCTACAAACCACTAATCATCCTCTACCAAATATTCTTAGTTAAATCATGGTCTAACATCACCATTTAATAGCATCTTAGGTTATCTAACTAATGCCTCAAGTCCCACATCAATCGGACTCGCGATTCGGGAGTTATGGTGGAAACATAAACCACACTTTTCACACATACATTACTTTCCCATATTTTCTTATCAATACATGGCTTAAACATATGTTCCTATTCCACTATCAAAAATAGCATTGAAATAGCTTTCCAACGCATCCGACCGTGCCTCAATCCGATTTACGGATCAAAAGTTATGAAGAAAACAAAAATTGAAAATCTGTCACGTTCGCAATGCGAAGCTCCCAACGAACCGTGGCAGAAACAAAAAAGACCTACAGTTCGCAATGCGAACAGCTAGTGAACATTCGCTGTTTCCTTCGCTTTGGCTCGCAATGCGAACCTACAAAACCCAGAAATTCCAGCAGCGATAACTTAGGTCATTTGGGGTCAAAATCCCTCATTTCTTCCACCTAAACACTTCCAAAACATACTATAACAACCAAAACATGATCCAAACCTAACGACAAGTATTATAGGCAGTTTATATCGAATTTCATCTGTGAAAACATCAATTTCTATCAATTGCTCCTAATTTTAATTGATAAGAAAAGTCGCGAAACAACCAAAACAATTACAACAAACAACACATATACATACACAAGCAAGATATAATTGAAACTTCTCACCCTTACCCGATTAATCGCGCTCAAAACGGAGTTATGTCGATTTTGCTCTTTCTCCCTTTTTCTTTCCTTTTCCTTTCTATCTTCTCTTTTCTTTCTCTTCCTTTTCTTTTCTCTCTAATCTCTATTTATATAAAAATATCTAAACCCCTAAAAAGACTATTTTACCCCTCAACTCAAATATCTCGCAAACGCTCTCAAAACGCGATAAAACATAAACAGCGATGAAAAATAATATATTGTCAAATAAAAGTCAAGAATAAAATAATATAAAACAAAAATAATTAAATTGACTCGATTAAATAAATAAGACAAAACCGGGGCGTTACAATTCTCCCCTACTTAGACATTTTCGTCCTCGAAAATATACTGAGACGAGCAACTCTGGACACAACTCTCGCATCCGCCCAACAAACTAGCATGCCAACAAAAGTACACCACGAATAACACAAACTGACAAACCACCTCGCTAACAGCAACTACTACAACGACACGACACGACGACAACTACAACGACAAGATGCAAAACCCATACAATACACTTGACAACCAACTCACGACTCAAGGAATACCCAAGTTACGAACACACACAGGTTCACTCTTGAACCAAAACACAACAAGAACCTAAAGTTCCACGACCCAACATCATTCCAACAACCTCTACATAACCACAATACCAACCTCCTTGTCACACAACAATATTACAACAATGCTACGATTCCCCAATCGAACATATAACCAAATCATCCATCCACATAGTAGCCCATAAATAAAATTTAAACCTTTCACCTAACACTTCCATTCTAAAACGTCCAATGGTCTCATCACTCCTACATGTTTCCAATGTTTAACCTAAGAACTCTTACAAGTCGCACACGCATATACGAATTATGCCACATCACGCTTCCGCTGGGCACTCTGATTACTCGTAACCATCAAAACTACCAATCTCACTTCCAAATTCTAACTCTTTCTCATATTCGCCAAAAATCACTGTTCACTTCTAATATACCCAACCTCACACTCTACTGTGTTATCTCACACACCGGACACAAGTCTCTGAACTGCTCAAATAACTTTAATTCCCTGACCATCAAAACAGACATGCATAAAAACTTTCGACTTAACTCTTCCGGCACAACATTCGCTTTTTCCCGAAGGATAATCCAAGCCAAATTCATAACTCATCACTAATTCTAACCATCCTCGTTGTCTCATACTCTATTCCTTCAGACCAAACAAGTACTCTAAACTCTTGTGATTACTAAACACTTCGAACCTAGAACCATACAAATAATACCTCCAAATTTTCCAACACACTACAACCGCGACCAATTCCAAATCGTGAATAGTATAGATCCTTTTATGAATCCTCAATTGTCGTAAAGAACAAGCCACAACTTTACCCTCTTGCATTAACACACTGACCAAACTCATCAAAGACGCATCATGATACCTAACAAACGGTTTATCAGGATCACACAGAATCAAAACTGGAGCCGTATACAACTTCTACTTTAGCTCTCCGGAACTTTCCTTACAACGAACATCCAAAACAAACGACTCACCCTTTGCAAGTCAACCAAAGTAACGAAAACACTAACTTGGAAAAGTATTCCATAACCTCCGGTAATAACCAACTAAAGTCCAAAAAGATTCTAATCTCCTCAACCAACTTCAGAGCCTCTCATTGTAGAACAGCATCTACTTTCGATGGATCCATAACCATACTCTCATCTGAAATAACATATCTAAGAAAACTAACCTTTTTCAACCCAAGTTCTCACTTGAATAACTTAGCATAAAAAATTCCTTTCTTTTCCACAGTTGCAATTCGATTCTCAAACACTCCACTTGTTCTCCCTCTGAGTTCATAACAAATCCGAATATCATCAATCAAAACCCCTACGAACTTATCCAATTAAATATGGAAGATACGATTCATCCACTCCACAAACATTTCAGACACCTTACTAACACCGAACAACATCACTATGCATTGTAATGCCCAACCAAATTCCAAAAGATATAAATTCTTAAAGCTTTTGCAAAACTTTCCACTGGGTAACTAGTTACTCACATACAAGCTTAACCGAGTAAATAACAACCTATTCCGAGGATAACAAACCTAACCAGTCACATTAAATCGATCAAAGCCTCAACTCACACAATTCACCATTCTTATCAAACATTCCAAACAATTGTAATTTCACTCAAACTCAACCAAACCATTCCAGTTATCTATTCCCGAAAGTGGACACTTATTCTCAATCGTTACCTTAATCAACTGTTAGTAATCCCTACACAATTTCTAATCTTGACAGTCCGAATTCCATAAATCCCAGCATAGCAACAACCAACCAAAAAGAACTCTCAAACATGATGCTACATCCACCCACAAGGGTTTCCTCACAATTTCCATTAATGCCTTAAAACTCCAAAGACTTCAAACCTCACCAGAACTCTAAGTCTTTCTTCCCATAGTCTCAATACCATTATACACATCATGCTTGTTATTCCATTCAATCATCCATCCTTTTTGTTACTAACAATACTGGAGCTCTCCAAGAAGACAACACACTTGGCCTCACAATTCTCCTTCCTAGTAAATCTTCCAACCGCTCTTTCAATCTGAGTAATTCTAACACTAACATCCAAATTCCATCCAGAAACACATCTGAAAACCATGCACAACTGACGGCTCATCACTATGGCCTTTCTGCCAATTTCCAGAACACTATCATCACTAACAATACAACATATGAGTTTCACTTCCTAAAAGTTCTTCTACTTACTTAGCAGATCCAAACCTCAAATCTTCCCCTTCGTCAAATTTGAGTTCACACTCTACTCTCTGAGAACAACCATTAACGATACCCAATCGTTCTCTCTCAATGACTTCCCAACTGAACCATCATACCAAAAACCTCGAATCTGCCTCATCTTCCGATATTAGAATCTTCATCGACTCATCAAAACAATCCATAATCATTTTCTTTATTCCAAGCAATTCATTTCCCACATTATCAAAGCCAGAAAGACACGTCTATTCCATCCAACACAATTCCCGTCTACTATCAACAAGAGATTAAGGGTGATCACTTCCTCAATTTGTCAATAGACAGCCGACAATCATGATGGGGCATAAACCGTCTTTACCAAACTATAATAACATTTCTTGCATCTTGTGCACACAACTACCTAAGGCACAATTCCTTAGTTGACACAAACCTTACCTCCGCATTCTCTCTGGAACCGGGAACAACATTGTCCAAAGAGCACTTACAATCTTGCAATTCACAACACACTGAGCCAACGCTCCACACCTGAAGCAACTTGGAGAAGTACCAGCTTCTCCCCCACTTATCTCATTCTCACACCTGAAGACAAAGGATTAGAAAACTAGAAAGCACTGACAGTGTTTCACACACATATCACGTACTAAGGAACAAACAACATCGACAGTATTCAACTATCACACCAACTGACTCAACAACTTGGTCGGACGGACCGACCTGCTCTGATACCACTAATGTAACACCCCAATTCCCATCGCGAATAAATAATACATAAATAAATCAGAGTAACTAAAAATTTATTTTTTCCGACAGAATCAAGGATGCCACATTTACAGAAAGAAAACACAAACCCTGCTCAATTATTTGATACATAACACAAACTGGGATAACATCAAAGAGAAACTTTTTCCATATAAAAGGAAAGTTCAATTATGGAATAAATCGGAAAGATCCATAACTGACTTATTTTACAAGATAAATTGTTTTATAACATCAAAATATTCATACAAAAGTATTACAAAATAAATCTAACAAAGGTATACATATATAACATAATCGTTCCCCGACTCCCGTGCTACGTATCAGAGCAGACACCAAGACCGGCAAAAGAATGGAGAACTAATCTTCACAAAAGCCTCCAAGACTACTAATCTGCAATTGCCTCATAGAGCAACAAACCACAGCAGAAGGGTGAGAAATAACAACTAAATCAAGATTGCATAATAATATGCAAAAACATATTTAATCACATGTATAAATAAACTCACCCTACAATCACATACTAACACATAACACGTATCAATTATACCAACATAATAACCTATTCACACATAATGCACACCAAAGTTATGACATATGGAAACACACCACCACATCACATATATTCATACATAGCATATTATAGACAATTAATACAATCATGGTAATGTACAACGTTTCCCCCAAAACATAGCATATGGCTATACATAACACATATCACCCATAAACGATGCATTGATCACATATGCACATCAATTCACAATTCCCCACACATAATGCATCCATTCACAATTCTCACACATAATCAATCCACTCATGATTTATGCAAATGCACAGAGACCGACACAACGACTCTATGCAATGCATATGTGGTACCATCCATCCATCATCTCATCACTAGTTCACTCAGGAACTATTGGAACCATCGCTTGTTACTTAGTGTAACTCCCCGTCGGGCAAACGATGTTCCCCGCCGCTTTAGGTCCCCTTGGTATAAGGCGCACGACATTTATGGATTGCTTTAGGTCCTCTTTGTATAAGGCGCACAATCCAATCGCTTTAGGTCCTCTTTATATAAGGCGCACGATCGTCTATAATCATTGCTTTATGTCCTCTTTGTATAAGGCGCACGATGTTATAGCGGATTCCCTCTGGAATCGTTTCGTCGCACACACCCACTAGGGCACACGACATCATAAGAATGCATATCATGATGCTTGGCATACAATGACTCATGACATTCAAATGCACACATAATGCAACCATTCATATATTTCAACTCATCAATTCCCTACATTCACAATTCAACCATATGAATTATCTCATCATCATTATTCATGCATTGGAAATCAATTCAAACAATGCATTTACTTGCCATAAGGCCACCAAATAACACACATTGAATTTCACATACACAATGCATTTCATCATAAACCACAAACCACAACAATTAGCATTTTATCATATACATTCATATCAATTCACATCAAGAATTACTCACCATCAACCACAATAATCATACAATGTATTTCACAACATAACAACATCATTATCACATGCATCAACATCATATAAATAGCACAAAAGCCCCACATTTATATGACGATAACATATTACATCGAACACCAACAAACACAACAAAACCTACAAACCACTAATCATCCTCTACCAAATATTCTTAGTTAATTCATGGTCTAACATCACCATTTAATAGCATCTTAGGTTATCTAACTAATTCCTCAAGTCCCACGTCAATCGGACTCGCGATTCGGGAGTTATGGTGGAAACATAAATCACACTTTTCACACATACATTACTTTCCCATATTTTCTTATCAATTTATGGCCTAAACATATGTTCCTATTCCACTATCAAAAATAGCATTGAAATAGCTTTCCAACGCATCCGACCGTGCCTCAATCCGATTTACGGATCAAAAGTTATGAAGAAAACAAAAACTGAAAATCTGTCACGTTCGCAATGCGAAGCTCCCAGCGAACCGTGGCAGAAACAAAAAAGACCTACAGTTCGCAATGCGAACAGCTAGTGAACGTTCGTTGTTTCCTTCGCTTTGGCTCGCAATGCGAACCTGCGAAACCCAGAAATTCCAGTAGCGATAACTTAGGTCATTTGGGGTCAAAATCCCTCATTTCTTCCACCCAAACACTTCCAAAACATATTATAACAACCAAAACATGATCCAAACCTAACGACTAGTATTCTACGCAGTTTATATCGAATTTCATCCGTGAAAACATCGATTTCTATCAATTGCTCCTAATTTTAATTGATAAGAAAATTCGCGAAACAACCAAAATAATTACAACAAACAACACATATACATACACAAGCAAGATATAATTGAAACTTCTCACCATTACCCAATTAATCGCGCTCAAAACGAAGTTATGTCGATTTTGCTCTTTCTCCCTTTTTCTTTCCTCTTCCTTTCTATCTTCTCTTTTCTTTCTCTTCCTTTTCTTTTCTCTCTAATCTCTATTTATATAAAAATATCTAAACCCCTAAAAAGACTATTTTACCCCTCAACTCAAATATCTCGCAAACGCTCTCAAAACGCGATAAAACATAAACAACGATGAAAAATAATATATTGTCAAATAAAAGTCAAGAATAAAATAATATAAAACAAAAATAATTAAATTGACTCGATTAAATAAATAAGACAAAACTGGGGCGTTACAATTCTCCCTCACTTAGACATTTTCGTCCTCGAAAATATACTGAGACGAGCAACTCGGGACACGACTCTCGCATCCACCCAACAAACTAACATGCCAACAAAAGCACACCACGAATAACACAAACTGACAAACCACCTCGCTAACAGCAACTACTACAATGACACGACAAGACGACAACTACAACGACAAGATGCAAAGCCCATACAATGCAGTTGACGACCAACTCACGACTCAAGGAATACCCAAGTTACGAACACACACAGGTTCACTCTTGAACCAAAACACAACAAGAACCTAAAATTCCATGACCCAACATCATTCCAACAACCTCTACATAACCACAATACCAACCTCCTTGTCACACAACAATATTACAACAATTCTACGATTCCCCAATCGAACATATAACCAAATCATCCATCCACATAGTAGCCCATAAATAAAATTTAAACCTTTCACCTAACACTTCCATTCTGAAACGTCCAATGGTCTCATCACTCCTACATGTTTCCAATGTTTAACCTAAGAACTCTTACAAGTCGCACACACATATACGAATTGTGCCACATCACGCTTCTGCTGCGCACTCTGATTACTCGTAACCATCAAAACTACCAATCTCACTTCCAAAGTCTAACTCTTTCTCATATTCGCCGAAAATCACTGTTCACTTCTAATATACCCAACCTCACACTCTACTGTGTTATCTCACACACCGGACACAAGTCTCTGAACTGCTCAAATAACTTTAATTCCCTGACCATCAAAACAGACATGCATAAAAACTTTCGACTTAACTCTTCTGGCACAACATTCACTTTTTCCTGAAGGATAATCCAAACCAAATTCATAACTCGTCACAAATTCTAACCATCCTCGTTGTCTCATACTCTATTCCTTCAGACCAAACAAGTACTCTAAACTCTTGTGATTACTAAACACTTCGAACCTAGAACCATACAAATAATACCTCCAAATTTTCCACTACACTACAACCGCGACCAATTCCAAATCCTGAATAGTATAGATCCTTTTATGAATCCTCAATTTTCGTAAAGCACAAGCCACGACTTTACCCTCTTGCATTAACACACTGACCAAACTCATCAAAGACGCATCACGATACCTCACAAACGGTTTATCAGGATCACACAGAATCAAAACTGGGGCCGTAGACAACTTCTACTTTAGCTCTCCGGAACTTTCCTTACAACGAACATCCAAAACAAACGACTCACCCTTTGCAAGTCAACCAAAGTAACGAAAACGCTAACTTGGAAAAGTCTTCCATAACCTCCGGTAATAACCAACTAAAGTCCAAAAAGATTATAATCTCCTCAACCAACTCCGGAGCCTCTCATTGTAGAACTGCATCTACTTTCGATGGATCCATAACCATACTCTCATATGAAATAACATATCTAAGAAAACTAACCTTTTTCAACCCAAGTTCTCACTTGAATAACTTAGCATAAAAAATCCCTTTCTTTTCCACACTTACAATTCGATTCTCAAACACTCCACTTGTTCTCCCTCTGAGTTCATAACAAATCCGAATATCATCAATCAAAACCCCTACGAACTTATCCAATTAAATATGGAAGATACGATTCATCCACTCCACAAACATTTCAGACACCTTACTAACACCGAACAACATCACTATGCATTGTAATGCCCAACCAAATTCCAAAAGATATAAATTCTTAAAGCTTTTGCAAAACTTTCCACTGGGTAACTAGTTACTCACATACAAGCTTAACCGAGTAAATAACAACCTATTCCGAGGATAACAAACCTAACCAGTCACATTAAATCGATCAAAGCCTCAACTCACACAATTCACCATTCTTATCAAACATTCCAAACAATTGTAATTTCACTCAAACTCAACCAAACCATTCCAGTTATCTATTCCCGAAAGTGGACACTTATTCTCAATCGTTACCTTAATCAACTGTTAGTAATCCCTACACAATTTCTAATCTTGACAGTCCGAATTCCATAAATCCTAACATGTAGCAACAACCAACCAAAAAGAACTCTTAAACACAATGCTACATCCACCCACAAGGGTTTCCTCACAATTTCCATTAATGCCTTAAAACTCCAAAGACTTCAAACCTCACCAGAACTCTAAGTCTTTCTTCCTATAGTCTCAATACCATTATACACATCATGCTTGTTATTCCATTCAATCATCCATCCTTTTTGTTACTAACAATACTGGAGCTCTCCAAGAAGACAACACACTTGGCCTCACAATTCTCCTTCCCAGTAAATCTTCCAACCGCTCTTTCAATCTGAGTAATTCTAACACTAACATCCAAATTCCATCCAAAAACACATCTGAAAACCATGCACAACTGACGGCTCATCACTATGGCCTTTCTGCCAATTTCCAGAACACTATCATCACAAACAATACAACATATGAGTTTCACTTCCTAAAAGTTCTTCTACTTACTTAGCAGATCCAAACCTCAAATCTTCCCCTTGTAAAATTTGAGTTCACACTCTACTCTCCGAGAACAACCATTAACGATACCCAATCGTTCTCTCTCAATGACTTCCCAACTGAACCATCATACCAAAAACCTCGAATCCGCCTCATCTTCCGATATTAGAATCTTCATCGACTCATCAAAACAATCCATAATCATTTTCTTAATTCCAAACAATTCATTTCACACACTATCAAAGCCGGAAAGACACGTCTATTCCATCCAACATAATTCCCGTCTACTATCAACAAGAGATTAAGGGTGATCAGTTCCTCAATTTGTCAATAGACAGCCGACAATCATGATGGGGCATAAACCGTCTTTACCAAACTATAATAGCATTTCTTGCATCTTGTGCACACAACTACCTAAGGCACAATTCCTTAGTTGACACAAACCTTACCTCCGCATTCTCTCTGGAACCGGGAACAACATTGTCCAAAGAGCACTTACAATCTTGCAATTCACAACACACTGAGCCAACGCTCCACACCTGAAGCAACTTGGAGAAGTACCAGCTTTTCCCCCACTTATCTCATTCTCACACCTGAAGACAAAGGATTAGAAAACTAGAAAGCACTGACAGTGTTTCACACACATATCACGTACTAAGGAACAAACAACATCGACAGTATTCAACTATCACACCAACTGACTCAACAACTTGGTCGGACGGACCGACCTGCTCTGATACCACTAATGTAACACCCCAATTCCCATCGCGAATAAATAATACATAAATAAATCAGAGTAACTAAAAATTTATTTTTTCCGACAGAATCAAGGATGCCACATTTACAGAAAGAAAACACAAACCCTGCTCAATTATTTGATACATAACACAAACTGGGATAACATCAAAGAGAAACTTTTTCCATATAAAAGGAAAGTTCAATTATGGAATAAATCGGAAAGATCCATAACTGACTTATTTTACAAGATAAATTGTTTTATAACATCAAAATATTCATACAAAAGTATTACAAAATAAATCTAACAAAGGTATACATATATAACATAATCGTTCCCCGACTCCCGTGCTACGTATCAGAGCAGACACCAAGACCGGCAAAAGAATGGAGAACTAATCTTCACAAAAGCCTCCAAGACTACTAATCTGCAATTGCCTCATAGAGCAACAAACCACAGCAGAAGGGTGAGAAATAACAACTAAATCAAGATTGCATAATAATATGCAAAAACATATTTAATCACATGTATAAATAAACTCACCCTACAATCACATACTAACACATAACACGTATCAATTATACCAACATAATAACCTATTCACACATAATGCACACCAAAGTTATGACATATGGAAACACACCACCACATCACATATATTCATACATAGCATATTATAGACAATTAATACAATCATGGTAATGTACAACGTTTCCCCCAAAACATAGCATATGGCTATACATAACACATATCACCCATAAACGATGCATTGATCACATATGCACATCAATTCACAATTCCCCACACATAATGCATCCATTCACAATTCTCACACATAATCAATCCACTCATGATTTATGCAAATGCACAGAGACCGACACAACGACTCTATGCAATGCATATGTGGTACCATCCATCCATCATCTCATCACTAGTTCACTCAGGAACTATTGGAACCATCGCTTGTTACTTAGTGTAACTCCCCGTCGGGCAAACGATGTTCCCCGCCGCTTTAGGTCCCCTTGGTATAAGGCGCACGACATTTATGGATTGCTTTAGGTCCTCTTTGTATAAGGCGCACAATCCAATCGCTTTAGGTCCTCTTTATATAAGGCGCACGATCGTCTATAATCATTGCTTTATGTCCTCTTTGTATAAGGCGCACGATGTTATAGCGGATTCCCTCTGGAATCGTTTCGTCGCACACACCCACTAGGGCACACGACATCATAAGAATGCATATCATGATGCTTGGCATACAATGACTCATGACATTCAAATGCACACATAATGCAACCATTCATATATTTCAACTCATCAATTCCCTACATTCACAATTCAACCATATGAATTATCTCATCATCATTATTCATGCATTGGAAATCAATTCAAACAATGCATTTACTTGCCATAAGGCCACCAAATAACACACATTGAATTTCACATACACAATGCATTTCATCATAAACCACAAACCACAACAATTAGCATTTTATCATATACATTCATATCAATTCACATCAAGAATTACTCACCATCAACCACAATAATCATACAATGTATTTCACCACATAACAACATCATTATCACATGCATCAACATCATATAAATAGCACAAAAGCCCCACATTTATATGACGATAACATATTACATCGAACACCAACAAACACAACAAAACCTACAAACCACTAATCATCCTCTACCAAATATTCTTAGTTAATTCATGGTCTAACATCACCATTTAATAGCATCTTAGGTTATCTAACTAATTCCTCAAGTCCCACGTCAATCGGACTCGCGATTCGGGAGTTATGGTGGAAACATAAATCACACTTTTCACACATACATTACTTTCCCATATTTTCTTATCAATTTATGGCCTAAACATATGTTCCTATTCCACTATCAAAAATAGCATTGAAATAGCTTTCCAACGCATCCGACCGTGCCTCAATCCGATTTACGGATCAAAAGTTATGAAGAAAACAAAAACTGAAAATCTGTCACGTTCGCAATGCGAAGCTCCCAGCGAACCGTGGCAGAAACAAAAAAGACCTACAGTTCGCAATGCGAACAGCTAGTGAACGTTCGTTGTTTCCTTCGCTTTGGCTCGCAATGCGAACCTGCGAAACCCAGAAATTCCAGTAGCGATAACTTAGGTCATTTGGGGTCAAAATCCCTCATTTCTTCCACCCAAACACTTCCAAAACATATTATAACAACCAAAACATGATCCAAACCTAACGACTAGTATTCTACGCAGTTTATATCGAATTTCATCCGTGAAAACATCGATTTCTATCAATTGCTCCTAATTTTAATTGATAAGAAAATTCGCGAAACAACCAAAATAATTACAACAAACAACACATATACATACACAAGCAAGATATAATTGAAACTTCTCACCATTACCCGATTAATCGCGCTCAAAACGAAGTTATGTCGATTTTGCTCTTTCTCCCTTTTTCTTTCCTCTTCCTTTCTATCTTCTCTTTTCTTTCTCTTCCTTTTCTTTTCTCTCTAATCTCTATTTATATAAAAATATCTAAACCCCTAAAAAGACTATTTTACCCCTCAACTCAAATATCTCGCAAACGCTCTCAAAACGCGATAAAACATAAACAACGATGAAAAATAATATATTGTCAAATAAAAGTCAAGAATAAAATAATATAAAACAAAAATAATTAAATTGACTCGATTAAATAAATAAGACAAAACTGGGGCGTTACAATTCTCCCTCACTTAGACATTTTCGTCCTCGAAAATATACTGAGACGAGCAACTCGGGACACGACTCTCGCATCCACCCAACAAACTAACATGCCAACAAAAGCACACCACGAATAACACAAACTGACAAACCACCTCGCTAACAGCAACTACTACAATGACACGACAAGACGACAACTACAACGACAAGATGCAAAGCCCATACAATGCAGTTGACGACCAACTCACGACTCAAGGAATACCCAAGTTACGAACACACACAGGTTCACTCTTGAACCAAAACACAACAAGAACCTAAAATTCCATGACCCAACATCATTCCAACAACCTCTACATAACCACAATACCAACCTCCTTGTCACACAACAATATTACAACAATTCTACGATTCCCCAATCGAACATATAACCAAATCATCCATCCACATAGTAGCCCATAAATAAAATTTAAACCTTTCACCTAACACTTCCATTCTGAAACGTCCAATGGTCTCATCACTCCTACATGTTTCCAATGTTTAACCTAAGAACTCTTACAAGTCGCACACACATATACGAATTGTGCCACATCACGCTTCTGCTGCGCACTCTGATTACTCGTAACCATCAAAACTACCAATCTCACTTCCAAAGTCTAACTCTTTCTCATATTCGCCGAAAATCACTGTTCACTTCTAATATACCCAACCTCACACTCTACTGTGTTATCTCACACACCGGACACAAGTCTCTGAACTGCTCAAATAACTTTAATTCCCTGACCATCAAAACAGACATGCATAAAAACTTTCGACTTAACTCTTCTGGCACAACATTCACTTTTTCCTGAAGGATAATCCAAACCAAATTCATAACTCGTCACAAATTCTAACCATCCTCGTTGTCTCATACTCTATTCCTTCAGACCAAACAAGTACTCTAAACTCTTGTGATTACTAAACACTTCGAACCTAGAACCATACAAATAATACCTCCAAATTTTCCACTACACTACAACCGCGACCAATTCCAAATCCTGAATAGTATAGATCCTTTTATGAATCCTCAATTTTCGTAAAGCACAAGCCACGACTTTACCCTCTTGCATTAACACACTGACCAAACTCATCAAAGACGCATCACGATACCTCACAAACGGTTTATCAGGATCACACAGAATCAAAACTGGGGCCGTAGACAACTTCTACTTTAGCTCTCCGGAACTTTCCTTACAACGAACATCCAAAACAAACGACTCACCCTTTGCAAGTCAACCAAAGTAACGAAAACGCTAACTTGGAAAAGTCTTCCATAACCTCCGGTAATAACCAACTAAAGTCCAAAAAGATTATAATCTCCTCAACCAACTCCGGAGCCTCTCATTGTAGAACTGCATCTACTTTCGATGGATCCATAACCATACTCTCATATGAAATAACATATCTAAGAAAACTAACCTTTTTCAACCCAAGTTCTCACTTGAATAACTTAGCATAAAAAATCCCTTTCTTTTCCACACTTACAATTCGATTCTCAAACACTCCACTTGTTCTCCCTCTGAGTTCATAACAAATCCGAATATCATCAATCAAAACCCCTACGAACTTATCCAATTAAATATGGAAGATACGATTCATCCACTCCACAAACATTTCAGACACCTTACTAACACCGAACAACATCACTATGCATTGTAATGCCCAACCAAATTCCAAAAGATATAAATTCTTAAAGCTTTTGCAAAACTTTCCACTGGGTAACTAGTTACTCACATACAAGCTTAACCGAGTAAATAACAACCTATTCCGAGGATAACAAACCTAACCAGTCACATTAAATCGATCAAAGCCTCAACTCACACAATTCACCATTCTTATCAAACATTCCAGACAATTGTAATTTCACTCAAACTCAACCAAACCATTCCAGTTATCTATTCCCGAAAGTGGACACTTATTCTCAATCGTTACCTTAATCAACTGTTAGTAATCCCTACACAATTTCTAATCTTGACAGTCCGAATTCCATAAATCCTAACATGTAGCAACAACCAACCAAAAAGAACTCTTAAACACAATGCTACATCCACCCACAAGGGTTTCCTCACAATTTCCATTAATGCCTTAAAACTCCAAAGACTTCAAACCTCACCAGAACTCTAAGTCTTTCTTCCTATAGTCTCAATACCATTATACACATCATGCTTGTTATTCCATTCAATCATCCATCCTTTTTGTTACTAACAATACTGGAGCTCTCCAAGAAGACAACACACTTGGCCTCACAATTCTCCTTCCCAGTAAATCTTCCAACCGCTCTTTCAATCTGAGTAATTCTAACACTAACATCCAAATTCCATCCAAAAACACATCTGAAAACCATGCACAACTGACGGCTCATCACTATGGCCTTTCTGCCAATTTCCAGAACACTATCATCACAAACAATACAACATATGAGTTTCACTTCCTAAAAGTTCTTCTACTTACTTAGCAGATCCAAACCTCAAATCTTCCCCTTGTAAAATTTGAGTTCACACTCTACTCTCCGAGAACAACCATTAACGATACCCAATCGTTCTCTCTCAATGACTTCCCAACTGAACCATCATACCAAAAACCTCGAATCCGCCTCATCTTCCGATATTAGAATCTTCATCGACTCATCAAAACAATCCATAATCATTTTCTTAATTCCAAACAATTCATTTCACACACTATCAAAGCCGGAAAGACACGTCTATTCCATCCAACATAATTCCCGTCTACTATCAACAAGAGATTAAGGGTGATCAGTTCCTCAATTTGTCAATAGACAGCCGACAATCATGATGGGGCATAAACCGTCTTTACCAAACTATAATAGCATTTCTTGCATCTTGTGCACACAACTACCTAAGGCACAATTCCTTAGTTGACACAAACCTTACCTCCGCATTCTCTCTGGAACCGGGAACAACATTGTCCAAAGAGCACTTACAATCTTGCAATTCACAACACACTGAGCCAACGCTCCACACCTGAAGCAACTTGGAGAAGTACCAGCTTCTCCCCCACTTATCTCATTCTCACACCTGAAGACAAAAGATTAGAAAACTAGAAAGCACTGACAGTGTTTCACACACATATCACGTACTAAAGAACAAACAACATCGACAGTATTCAACTGTCACACCAACTGACTCAACAACTTGGCCGGACGGACCGACCTGCTATGATACCACTAATGTAACACCCCAATTCCCATCGCGAATAAATAATACATAAATAAATCAGAGTAACTAAAAATTTATTTTTTCCGACAGAATCAAGGATGCCACATTTACAGAAAGAAAACACAAACCCTGCTCAATTATTTGATACATAACACAAACTGGGATAAAATCAAAGAGAAACTTTTTCCATATAAAAGGAAAGTTTAATTATGGAATAAAGCAGAAAGATCCATAACTGACTTGTTTTACAAGATAAATTGTTTTATAACATCAAAATATTCATACAAAAGTATTACAAAATAACTCTAACAAAGGTATACATATATAACATAATCGTTCCCTGACTCCCGTGCTACGTATCAGAGCAGACACCAAGACCGACAAAAGAATGGAGAACTAATCTTCACAAAAGCCTCCAAGACTACTAATCTGCAATTGCCTCATAGAGCAACAAGCCACAGCAGAAGGGTGAGAAATAACAACTAAATCAAGATTGTATAATAATATGCAAAAACATATTTAATCACATGTATAAATAAACTCACCCCTACAATCACATACTAACACATATAACACGTATCAATTATACCAACATAATAACCTATTCACACATAATGCACACCAAAGTTATGACATATGGAAACACACCACCACATCACATATATTCATACATAGCATATTATAGACAATTAATACAATCATGGTAATGTACAACGTTTCCCCCAAAACATAGGATATGGCTATACATAACACATATCACCCATAAACGATGCATTTATCACATATGCACATCAATTCACAATTCCCCAAATATAATGCATCCATTCACAATTCTCACACATAATCAATCCACTCATGATTTATGCAAATGCCCAGAGACTGACACAACGACTCTATGCAATGCATATGCGGTACCATCCATCCATCATCTCATCACTAGTTCACTCAGGAACTATTGGAACCATCACTTGTTACTTAGTGTAACTCCTCGTCGGGCAAACGATGTTCCCCATCGCTTTAGGACCCCTGGTATAAGGCGCACGACATTTATGGATTGCTTTAGGTCCTCTTTGTATAAGGCGCACGATCGTCTATAATCATCGCTTTAGGTCCTCTTTGTATAAGGCGCACGATGTTATAGCGGATTCCCTCTGGAATCGTTTCGTCGCTCACACCCACTAGGGCACACGACATCACAAGAATGCATATCATGATGCTTGGCATACAATGACTCATGACATTCAAATGCACACATAATGCAACCATAATCATTCATATATTTCAACTCATCAATTCCATACATTCACAATTCAACAATATGAATTATATCATCATCATTATTCATGCATTGGAAATCAATTCAAACAATGCATTTACTTGCCATAAGGCCACCAAATAACACACATTGAATTTCACATACACAATGCATTTCATCATAAACCACAAACCACAACAATTAGCATTTTATCATATACATTCATATCAATTCACATCATGAATTACTCACCATCAACCACAACAATCATACAATGTATTTCACCACACAACAACATCATTATCACATGCATCAACATCATATAAATAGCACAAAAGCCCCACATTTATATGACGATAACATATCGCATCGAACACCAACAAACACAAAAAAACCTACAAACCACTAATCATCCTCTACCAAATATTCTTGGTTAAATAATAGTCTAACATCACCGTTTAATAGCATCTTAGGTTATCTATCTAATGCCTCAAGTCCCACGTCAATCGGACTCGCGATTCGGGAGTTATGGTGGAAACATAAACCACACTTTTCACATATACATTACTTTCCCATATTTCCTTATCAATCCATGGCTTAAACATATGTTTCTATTCCAATATCAAAAAGAGCATTGAAATAGATTTCCAACACATCTGACCGTGCCTCAATCCGATTTACGGATCAAAAGTTATGAAGAAAACAAAAACTGAAAATCTGTCACGTTCGCAATGCGAAGCTCCTAGCGAACCGTGGCAGAAACAAAAAAGACCTACAGTTCGCAATGCGAGCAGCTAGCGAATGTTCGTTGTTTCCTTCGCTTTGGCTTGCAATGCGAACCTGCGAAACCCAGAAATTCCAACAGCGATAACATAGGTCATTTGGGGTCAAAATCCCTCATTTCTTCCACCCAAACACTTCCAAAACATACTATAACAACCAAAACATGATCCAAACCTAACGACAAGTATTCTACGCAGTTTATATCCAATTTCATCCGTAAAAACATCGATTTCTATCAATTGCTCCTAATTTTAATCGATAAGAAAAGTCGCGAAACAACCAAAACAATTACAACAAACAACACATATACATACACAAGCAAGATATAATTGAAACTTCTCACCCTTACCCGATTAATCGTGCTCAAAACGGAGTTATGTCGATTTTGCACTTTCTCCTTTTTTCTTTCCTCTTTCTTTCTATCTTCTCTTTTCTTTCTCTTCCTTTTCTTTTCTCTCTATTTCTCTCTAATTTCTATTTATATAAAAATATCTAAACCCCTAAAAAGACTATTTTACCCCTCAACTCAAATATCTCGCAAACGCTCTCAAAACGCGACAAAACATAAACAGCGATGAAAAATAATATATTGTCAAATAAAAGTCAAGAATAAAATAATATAAAACAAAAATAATTGAATCGACTCGATTAAATAAATAAGACAAAACCGGGGCGTTACACCCCGCACCTGGGAGGCTATGAGCTTGGAGTCGGTAAATATCTTTACCTCCTCGCGCTAAGGTCCTCGGCCAGGCGCAGTCTGTCGAGGAAGGCCTCGTACTCGACCTAGTTGTTCAATGTTGGTAAGGATAGGGCGAGGGAGACCTCGATCAATATTACTTCTTCGTTCTCCAGAATGATTCCCGCTATGCTTCCTGTCGAGATGGATGCCACATTGACATAGATTGTCTAATTACGGGATCCGTCGGTCGAGGAGATCGGGGAGGTCATTTTCGCAACGAACTCGGCCAGCGCTTGAGCCTTCATGGCCTTCCTGCTCTCTTACTGAATGTCGAACTTAGAGAGCTCGAGTGACCACTTGAGCATCCTGCCCGCCATGTCTGGACGGTCGAGCAGCTGCTTTACAGGTTGGCCCGTCCTTACCACGATCGTATGGGCCAGAAAGTAGTGTCGTAGCCTTTTGGCCGCATTGATGAGGGCTAGAGATACCTTCTCGATCTCCTAGTACCTGAGCTCGGGGCCCTGGAGAGCTTTGCTGGTGAAGTATATTGGTTTTTGTCCCTCGGAGGTTTCGCGGATAAGATCCGCGCTGACGGCCTCAGTTGCGACGACGAGGTACGAATATAAATTTTCCCCGTTCTCTGACGGTGAGAGGACCGGGGGATGCGAGAGAACTTGTTTGAGGTGGAGGAGGGGTTGCTCGCAATCCTCGGTCCACTCGAACATGGCCTATTTACGCAGGAGCTTGAAAAACGAGAGTGCGTGTTGGGCAGGCTTGGCCACGAAGCGGGACAACAAGGTGAACATCCCGTTTAGGGATTGGATCTATTTCTTCGAATTTGGCATTGGAAAATTAGAGAATTCCTTGCACTTGTCGGGGTTCGCCTCGATTCCTCGTTCTGTCAGATAGAAGCCGAGGAACTTGCCTGCTCAGACACCGAAGGTGCACTTCTCCGGGTTGAATCTCATTATGCATCTCCTCGTCGTATCGAAGACCCTTCTGAGATGGGCGGTGTGGTCGATTTCTTCTCATGATTTCACGATCATGTCGTCCATGTAGACCTCGAGCATGTCTCCGATCTCGCCCCGAAAGACTTTGTTCATCATCTGCTAGTAGGTCGCACATATTTTTTTCAGACCGAAGGGCATTACGTCGTAGTAATAGTTGCCTGACTCGGTCATGAAAGTCGTGTATTGCTTGTCGGCCTTCTCCATGGGGTTTTGATTGTATCCCGAGTATGCATCCATGAATGACAGTAATTTAAAACCTGCAGAATTGTCGACCAGTTTGTCGATGTTAGGCAATGGATATGCATCTTTGGGACATGCACAGTTAAGATCAGTATAATCAACACACATTCTCCATTTTCCATTAGACTTTTTAACTATTACAACGTTGGACAGCCAGGTTGTGTACTGGGCTTCCGAAATAAAATTTTCCTCTAAGAGGTCTTTTACAGCTTTTTCAGTAGCCTCCGCTTTCTCGGGAGACTGCCTACGCCTATGTTGAAGTACGGTCCTGGCGGCCAAATCTAAGGTGAGCTGGTGGCATGCTACGTCGGGGTCGAGCTCGGGCATCTATGCAGCGCTCCACGCGAATACGTCAACATTCTCCCTGAGGAAGGCCTTCAGCTGCTTCCTCGCCAAGTCAGGGAATCCTGTGCCAATCTTCACGCTCCTGTTTGGGTCGTCACTGAGCGTGATGAGCTCAAAGTCACCATATGGAATAGGGCGCATGGGATGAAGAGGCTGCCCGTTGCCACTATCTGCTGGAGGGGCGTGATCTGCTACTTCGTTCTGCTCCTGCTTGTCGGGGAAGCAGTTGTTGAGGTCGATCGCATTGACACGCGACAATGACTTCTGCTCCTCGGCCTGGGCTGGCTTTCCCGAGTTCATGGGCTTGATGTTGATCGAGTTTAGCACTTTGGTAACTGCCTTAAAACATCTTCTGGCGGCCTCTATGTCCCCGTGGAGGGTGTCGATGCGACCTCTGGCTGTGTAGTACTTCATCTTCAGGTGGACTGTAGATGGCATCGCTATTAGTTCGGCTAGGGTTGGCCTCCCCAGAATGCACTGGTATAGAGAGGGGCACTCTATCACCAAGAAGCGGACATTGACCTGTCGGGCAGTCTCCTCGTTCCCAAAGGTGACCAGTAGCTCGACGTAGCCTGTAACACCCTTTTCTACCCCACAATTATCGCAGCGGAATAAACATGAAATCATAGTAAAATCAGAATCGCCTGAAAGGGTTCACATTTCTCAATAAATTCAAATCAACAAAATTTCTCCGTAAACAACAGGTTTTCCTCAAAATTACTCAAAATGCCTTCAAAGGGTAGTAGAACCACCACAACCACAAAAATCCCACAAAAGGGTTTAGTGAAATAAACCATAGTCATCAAATAATCAATAAAATAATAGCCAAATAAAACTCAACATGGTTCGACTCAACGACCCAACCCGATGTTACACTATCAGAGCAAGACCCTCTACATCGACCAAAATGCAAATAACTTCAAAAGTCCTCAAAAGTATCCACAACTAATCCTGATCACCTGCATGTTACCCACGTGGAGGTAACATTCAAACAGGTAGGGTGAGTAATACAATTCATTATAATCAATATAAAATAAGATATGCATGAAAATGGCGTCATCATCATATATAACATCATCAGAGTCATCACAAGGCAAACATCAAAACACGTCATCCTAAATTACAACAAATGCCACATAAATGCAATGCACAATAAGACTCATGCATGTGGTACCAATCGTCATAATCGATGGACACTTAGGCCATCACTCTCCAAAGATCCCCGTCAATAGGATCGGTTCCACACAAGAACTGGAGCACGTCATAAACCACTTCTCATCCACACAATGGGATGGAAGCCACAATAGACTGAAGTCTAACATCATCATCACTGGACCGAAGTCCTAACTTCATCACCAGAATATGCTATGAATGCATGATACACAACGTTAATAACCCTCATCATCAAAAATATCATTATGTGCATCATCATTCACCAAAACATCATGTTAATCATGTCATCATATATTCATCAAAACATCACAAATCATCATCTCATAATCATCAGTAACGTCACCGTAGACCATCAGAAAGATCACAGCGTCAAACATCAGAACATCACAGAAATCATAAACAAAATTTCGCGAACAGCAGGAGTTCGCTACTGAGTTCGCTGTGAGAACACATTCGCTGGGATGTTCATTTTGCGAGCTCCAGCGAATCCCCCAAATCCCACACAAAAACCAGAGAGTTCCCAGTATTCACCAACAACATCATCGTGCATTCGATGCACTACTCGCTTTGCGAGCATGGGCGAATGTTCGCCTTGCGAAGGAATGGTTCGCTTTGCGAACCTGCGATTTCTGCAATCGCTGCTACGCACCAGTAGCATCCCAGCCCCAAAAACCTTTACGATTCCAACTTCAATTCACCCCAAAACACTCCCAAAACAGTCCTAAAGCATCAAGGCAATCAAAGGCATAAAACCTACGACTATTAGGTCGGTTAATTTCACTATTCTAACTCGAAATCACCTAAACCTTCACAAACTCTCAAGGTTCCCTTAAACCCCATAATTCCTTTCTCATACAAGATCCAACATATCATCAAAGAAGGTTTTGCCTCGAAGGCTTATTTTTACCGAATCAATTCAACCCTTAATAATCCATCATCGATCCTCCGAAATCCACTTTGAACACACCACTTCCTATATTGAAAACAATGAAAGGCAATACTCCCCATTCCTTAGATTGTCGTTCCGGAGTTTTCTCTACCGATTCTTCGAAAACCTTCTCGAATCCTCGCCTTTTTCCTTTTTCCTCAGAGCTCTGGACTTTCTCCTTATTTTCACGTTCCAACCAAAAAATGAATCCTATTCCTTTCCAATTCCTTTTTGTTAAACCCTTGGGCTTCCAAAATGGGCTTTCCCCATAATACCCTCACTAATCCTACTCAAAAGTCCATTTTACCCTTATTTCCTCTAATATTATTTAAATTAATAATAATACTAATATATTCATATTATATACTATTATTTAATTAAATAATCACAACTCCACAAAAATGCCAATGTCAACACAAACCACCAAAATTCACCGAAAATTCACAAATATTATATTTAAATAAAGTAAATAAATATTCTAATAAATTTTGGGTGTTACAACTCTCCCCCACTTAAAGAATTTTCTCCAGCGAAAATTACCTCAAAGAAATAGAGTCGGATACGACTCCCGCGTCTGATCTTTCGCCAGCTGGTCCGCCCCACAACACCTTCACCAAAGTTATGCCTTTACCCCGCAGTTGCTTCATCTCTCGACCGTCAATCCACACCGGTAAAGCTTCCACTGTCAGGTTATCCCTCACGTGTACATCATCCATATGAATCACATGCGACGGATCCGGAATGTACTTCCTCAACTGAGACACATGGAACACGTCATGCAAATTCGCAAGTGACGGCGGTAAAGCAATTCGATGGGCTACCTCTCCTGTCCTTTGCAAGATTTGGTATAGACCAACAAAATGTGGAGTGAGCTTCCTAGACTTCAAAGCTCGACTCACACCAGTCACTGGCGTCACCCTCAAAAACACGTGATTTCCCTCTTGGAATTCAAGTGTCTTCCTCCTCTTATCATGGTAGCTCTTCTGACGACTCTGCGACACTCTCATCCTTTCTTGGATCATCTTAATCTTTTCGGTCATCTCTTGCACAATCTCAGGTCCGAGTACAACACTCTCGCCTGACTCATACCAACACAAAGGAGTCCTACACCTCCTCCCATACAAAGCTTCATAGGGTGCCATTCCAATACTAGCATGAAAACTGTTATTGTACGTGAACTCAATCAATGACAAATGGCTATCCTAAGATCCTCCGTGATCCAGCACACAAGCTCTCAGCAAGTCCTCTAAGGATTGGATAGTCTTTTCTGTCTGTCCGTCCGTCTGCGGATGATAGGCAGAACTCATCCTCAACTTAGTACCCAGAGCATCTTGCAAACTCTTTCAGAACCTAGATGTAAATCTTGGATCTCTATCTGACACAATGCTCGAAGGTATCCCATGCAACTTCACAATCTCCTCAATGTACATCTCGGCCAACTTCTGCATAGAATGATTAATCTTCATCGGCAAAAAATGAGCCAATTTAGTTAATCTATCCACAATCACCCAAATTGAATCATTTCCCTTAGCAGTCTTCGGCAATCCCACCATAAAATCCATGGAAATACTATCCCACTTCCATTCTGGAATCCTCAACGGCTGCATCATACCTGAAGGCTTCTGATGCTCAATCTTTGACTTCTGACAAGTCAAACACGCATAAACAAACTTTGCAGCATCCTTCTTCATACCCGACCACCAAAACAACTTTTTCAAATCTTGGTACATCTTCGTAGCACCGGGATGAATACTCAACCTACTTCGATGCCCTTCTTCAAGAATGCTCTTCTTAATATCTGAAACATCTGGAACACACACCCTGTCTCTAAACATCATCACACCATTCTCGTCAATTCGGAATTCTCCTCTGTTACCTTGGTTGATCAAAGTCAACTGGTCTACTAACTTCAAGTCAGATTTTTGTCCTACTCTGATCTCTTCCAGAATACCACTAGTCAACTTGAATATTCCCAACTTCACACTGTCAGGAGTCTCTTTGTAACGCCCCAATTTTTGTTAGATTTATTTAATCGAGTCGATTTAATTATTTTTGTTTTATATTATTTTAGTCTTGGTTTTTATTTGGTAAATATGTTATGTTTATCGTTATTATGTTTTATCGCGTGCTGGGAGCGTTTGCGAGAAAATTGAGTGTAGGGGTATTTTGGTCATTTTGCTAGGTTAGATATTATTGTTTTTCTTAAAATAGAAACATAGAGATTAGAAAGAGAGAAAAGAAAGAGAAGAGAAAAAGAGAGTGAGAAGAAGAAAAAGAGGAAAACTTGGAGTTTAAGAAATCGATTCAACCGACACTTCAAAGCACGATTAATCGGGTAAGGGTGCGAAACTCGGTTATTATATGCTTGTGTATGAATGTGTATGTGTGTGTTTGAATGTTTACTTGTTTTTCATAGTTTTGAAATTCTAGGTTGAAATGAGAAAAATTAATAGAAATTGACGTTTCATGGTTGTAAATCGATATGAATCACGTAGTATGATCGTATTATATGTATGAACATTGTTGATACTTGTTTTGATTGATTGAAAACATTTTGGTTGGAGAAATTTGGATTTTGGGGTTTTGGAACCATGCAACTCGCAGTAGAAAAATTCTGGTTCTGATGCGATTCGCCAGGCGAATTAGGTCTCGCCACTAGTTCGCCAGGCGAAGTGCTGGCGAAGAGGGATTCGCCAGGCGAAATCATAAGTCACCAGGCGAAAACGGGGAGACAGAAATGTGTTAGCTATTGGAACTCTTGGGTTTTTCTAAAATTGTGGGTCGCCACTAGTTAGCCAGGCGAAGTGCTGGCGAAGGGGGATTCGCCAGGCGAAATCCTAAGTCGCCAGGCGAATCTGGCTATTTTTCAATAGATTCTTTTCTTTGAAAATCTATAACTTTTGATCCGTAACTCGGATCGAGACGTTCTTAGTACCGTTGGAAAGCTAATGAGATGTTCTTTCCTATAAAAATGGTTTTGAGATTAGTGGCCGATTTAATTGTGTCAGGAATTTGGAAATATGTCGTTTTGTTAACTTTTACCGTCGTAATTGTGTGCGATTGATGTGTTATCATTCGATATGCTTTTGATATATAACGTATAGCTTGTGTGTTGTTATATGATGTAAATGCATGTGATGACATGTTGTGATGATGGTTTGTGGCCTTATAGAAAATAAATGCCTTGTTTTTGGGTTTGATTGCAATGCATGATTATTGATGTTGAGATGGTTCACATGGTTCTATATGTATATGCATTTGATTGTCATGAGTCATTAGTATGCCATGCATCATGATATGCACCTTGTGATGTCGTGTGCCCTTGTGGGGTGTGAGCGACGAAATGATTCCAGAGGGAATCTGCTGTAACGGTCGTGAGCCTTATACAAAGAGGACCTAAAGCGACGTTATAGACGATCGTGTGCCTTATACCAAGCTGACCTAAAGCGATCGGATCGTGTGCCTTATACAAAGAGGACCTAAAGCGATCTATAAACGTCGTGTGCCTTATACAAAGAGGACCTAAAGTGACGGGGAACATCGTTTGCCTGATGGGGAGTTACACTAAGTAACAAGCGATGGTTCTAATAATTCCTGAGTGAATTAATGATGATGAGAATGATGGATGGAATGGTACCGCATGCATAGAGTCGTTGTTTCAGTCTCTGTGCATTTGCATAATTCATGAATAGATTGATTATGTGTGGGAATTTGTGAATGGGATTAATGAGCGGATATATATATATATATATATATATATATATATATATATATATATATATATATATATATATATATATATATATATATATATTGGTGATAAATGTATTGAGCATGATTGATATGCCTTTGTGATGGATGCATGAATTATGCATTGTTTTGTTTTGTATGTGAATTATGGTATACATTATGGTGAGAATGTTTTGCATGCGTATTTCATGTTATTACATAATTGTATGTAATTATATTATAATCGTGTTTCTCACCCTTCTGCTGTTTTGAATGCTCTATGAGGCATTGCAGATTAGATGCTGGAGGTCTTTTTGTGAAGATTATGTCTTCATTCTTTTGTCGGTCGGCTCTGATATGTGGCACCGGGTAGTCGGGGAGATCGTTATGTGATTATGTGTATATATATATCTTTTTGGATTTTACATGTATGACTCTGTATATGACAGACAAACTTTTATGTTTATATATGAGATTTCAGTTGCAGATTTTTCGCTTTTATTCTGTATCTAAATTGTGGGTGTTAGGAACTGAGTTCCTCTGTTTATGTTGCTACCTGATTGTTGCATATCTTTATGAGCAGGTTGTTATATTTCATTACTTTGATGTGACGCTCCCTTCTATGCCATGAATGTTTTAATTATACTCTGATTATTTGTTATCGCTTTAATTGCTCGGGGTATAGATTGAGGGTGTTACATTAAGTGGTATCAGAGCCAGTCCGTGTCGGTCATTTTGACCAATTTGTTTGTTGTGCGACAGTTGTGTTCTGGCGAGTTGATTGTTTAACCATAGTTACTGTTATTGGATATGAACAGAATATGGCTGGTAGGTATGATGCTGCTCTTACTGCTGCTATGCAAGCTATGGCTCCGGCTGTGCAGAATACACCTAATTCTGGTGGGAATGATGAGTTCAGGAAGAACAAACCGCCTATCTCCAAAGGAAGACATGATCCTGATGGTGCTCAGATTTGGCTTAAGGAGATTGAAAGAATCTTTCGAGTGATGGACTGTGCTGAGGAACAGAAGGTGAGACTGGGTACTCACATGTTAAAGGAGGAGGCTGCTGATTAATGGGTTAGTACGCGTCATGTGTGGGAAGCTACAGGTGAAGTTGTCACTTGGGCTTTGTTTAGCAGTGAGTTTTTGAGGAAGTATTTTCCTGAAGATGTTAGAGGAAAGAAAGAAATAGAGTTCTTGGAGTTGAAACAGGGTAACATGTCTGTTACTGATTACACTGCTAAGTTTGTGGAGCTTATTCAGTTTTATCCACATTATGCTGAAGCAACTGCGGAGTTTTCCAAATGTGTGAAGTTTGAGAACGGGTTGTGTCCCGAGATCAAACATGCAATTGGTTATCAAAGAATTAGGAGGTTTTCAGATTTGGTGGATTGTTGTAGAATTTATGAGGAGGATAGCAAAGCTCGTTCTACTCATTATAAGAGTGTGAACGAAAGGAAAGGAAAGCAACCGTTTCGTGGTGGTCCTTATGTGGCACCAGCTGACAAGGGAAAGCAAAGGGCTAATTTTGCTAAAAGGCCAAGTGGGGGAGGTATGTATAATCCTCTGAGATGTTTTAAGTGTGGTGACTTAGGACATCGTCAGTTTGAATGTAGAAAGTGTTTTGGACTAGACCAATGGCTAGACATGGCCCAATCCGCTTTTGCTCCAGAGCGGCCCAAATTGCCTAAGTCCGATCCACAGAGGGGCAAAAGTTACCTTTCTGCCCCTCCAGCCGGGCAAGGAATGCAACGTTCCTCCCCGGAATTACTGCCCGTCACGCACGGCTTCATTGCTCCCCGAACAGCTATGGGGAGGTGCCCGGAACTATGCCTATGCCCGACATAACGACTAGTTTTGGGCACCCTGCCCGACATAATGGCTAGTTTGGGTAGTTACCTATTCTTTGGGGAAAGCGGTTATTTCGCCCCAAAAATAGGACCGTTGGCCATGCGCTGGGGGCTCTATATAAACCCTCTCGTTTGAGAGGGTCAGGTATCCAATATTCACCCTAAGAATTCATACTTTGTACTTGCCCCTTGTCTATGACCCTTTCTTACTTGAGCGTCGGAATACCTTGCAGGTACACCCCCTCTTCTCCATACGACCAGCATCCCTGACGCACTTGGCGGCCCAATTCTACTGGATCTGATCCAGCCTTCACGATCAGTGGCGCCGTCTGCGGGAATCATTGTTCTCCCCATCTTTCTTTCCTCAGAAACCGAAGATCAAAACAATTCTCAAACATCATCACAATCATGGCCTCCCAAGATCGTACCAAGGATGCTCTCCAAACCACCATCCTCCCCGTCAACAAATCTGACGTTGACGACCAGTAATATCTCCTCTGAGATGCTCGTTTCCTCAGGGACGGAGCCACTGCTTCTCCTTCCCCTACCCCTACTGATCGCAACAACGATCAACCTTTACCTGACGTCCAGCCCGTTCCTGTTCCGCCCAATGCTGACCCGGCTGTGGCAGTCCTCCTGGAGGCGATCAACAAAACCAACACCCTGATCCTGCAGCAAAATGAGAAGATCGGGGCGTTAAAAGAGTCCAACCGTCCAAGATCCCCTCCCACGCGGAGAAACCAAAGACGATAAAGGAGCCCGCATCCCCTGAGAGACATCGACCGAAGACTGCGCCAAGAGCCTGATCCTCGCGCAGCCCAAAAGTGCGACTAAATCTCCCCGCGTGACCAGCCCGCTCACGACCGCAAGAGGACTCGAAGGAACGAGCAATCTCCGCCGGTCAAGTCTAAAGGACGGGACCGCTCACCTTCTCCTCGAAGGAACCGCTCGCCTTCTCCTCGAAGGAACCGCTCACCTTCTCCGCGAAGGAACCACTCCCGTTCTCCCCACGAGGTAATGGACTCCTCGGGCAGTTGCTTGTACCATGTCATCGCTCCCTTGTGGAGCGTGGTCGGGAACAGTCGGCATTTGATGGCGCCTCGTACACCGCGATAGTCTAATAGCGCATCGATGCTCTCGTGACATTTCACAGCATCTCACCGTCACCCCAAGAATGAGGCCTCCCTTGGGGCCATAATCCAAGTAAAAGACGAGCCTCTCCGCGCATACATCGAGAGGTTCAACAAGGAAGCAGTGCAGGTCCCTACAACGGATAAAATGAAGAAGTTTCTGCTCGAGCAAGGGGTCCGCCCGGGCTCCGAGTTCTCTAAAGCCATTGGCCTCGCACCACCGAGGAACTTAGATGCCCTCCTCCTCAAAGCCCAATCACATATTCGGTACGAAGAAAAGATTGCGGCCTGCAACGTCCGAGCATCACGCCACCAGGAGAACGCTCGGGCCTCAAAAGGAGAGGAAGCCTCGACATCTCGTCGGGGTGAACGGAGGCGCGAGGACCGTCCACGGGACTCCCGCGACAGCAAGGGACCCTCCGGGAATTTCCATGACTACACCCCCTGACCATCTCCAGGGAGAAAATATTAACCGAATGCGCCAATTCAGAGTTCAAGCAGGCAGGGGTCCGCTTCCCCAAACAACTGCCGAACAGACCAAATGTAGACAAATCAAAATACTGCCATTTCCACAAAAGTCACGGCCACACTACTGAGGACTGCATCCACCTGAATGATGCCATTGAGATACTGATCAGGGACGGCCACCTGAAACAGTTCGCGAAGAAGAAGGACACTCCTCGGCAGGATGCCCAGGAGTCCAAGAAGGTAGAAGAGGAAGTGCCCTCCTCAGAAGACGCCAACATACAGGTCACTATGTCCATATCATGACCGGAGGACTTCTACGTCCCGGACGGGCTCAGGGCCCCTGCTTATTTCGCGGCCCACAGCCCGTGGGAGACTTTTCCCTCCGCCATGGTCATCTCTGGCGGGGGTTTCAACAAAGTCACTATGGGCTCCGTGAAACACAAGTTCGAGCACCTGATCAACACGAGCTCCAATAAGGTGACCACGCTCGATCAGGCCCAGAAAGGCTCCGTACCCATCTCCTTCTACCGGGAAGAACTCCTCGGCGGATCCCCGAACTCGAGCATACCTTTGCTCGTCAGAGCCCGAATGGCGAACTTTGACGTTCGCAGAATCCTAGTCGACCAGGGCAGCTCGGTCGACATCATGTACTCCCAGTTGTTCTCAACGCTTCAGCTGGACGAATCGCACCTTACCCCTTATGTAGGGTCCGATTTATAGGGATTCAACGGATCGGTGACCAAGCCGTGGGGCTACGTCGAACTGATCTTGACCTTCGGATCAGCTGAGACGGCCATATCCATCAAGGTGCAATTCCTGGTGATCGGCTGTCCGTCGCTATACCAGTGTATTTTCGGAAGGCCAACTCTGGCCGAGTTGGTAGCGGTGCCCTCAACAGTCCACCTGAAGATGAAGTATTACACTTCGAAAGGAATGGTCGCCACCCTGCACGGCGATATCGAAGCTGCACGTAGGTGTTTCGAGGTAGCTACAAAGGGGCTCAACGCCATTGCGTCCAAGCCAAAACCATCGGGCAAGCCAGCATTGCCAAGCAGCTCCGAGGAAGCCAAGCCTCTTCCCCAGGTCGACTCCATCGACCTCGACAGTCGCTTCCAGGAAGAAGACCAGCAGGAGGAATGAGCAGCTTCAGCCAACCCGTCCACATCGTCCAGCAGTGGCTCCCATCCGATGCGCTTAATACCGGATGGCAACTTCGAGATCGTTCTGTTCGGCGATGACCCTCCGCAGGGAGTGAAGATTGGAGCAGATATGCCCGACATTTCGAGGAAGTAGCTCAAGGCATGCCTCCGCGAGAATGCCGACCTCTTCGTATGGAGCACCGCCGAAATGCCCGGTTCGAATCCATCTGTCGCATGCCACCAGCTGACAATTGACCCGGCCATCAAGGCCGTAGCACAACGTAGGAGAAAGCAGTCTCCAGAGAAGACGGAGGCTGCTGAAAAAGCTGTAAAGGACCTCCTCGAGGCCAAATTTATTTCGGAAGCCAAGTACACCACTTGGCTGTCCAACGTTGTATTAGTTAAAAAATCTAATGGAAAATGGCGCATGTGCATTGATTACACTGATCTCAATAAGGCATGCCCGAAGGATGCCTAACCCTCCCCAATATTGATAAACTCGTTGATAATTTCGCTGGTTTTAAACTTTTATCATTCATGGACGCCTACTCGGGCTATAATCAAATTCTGATGGCAATGTCTGACAAAAAATACATGGCCTTCATGACCGAGTCGGGCAACTATTACTACAACGTAATGCCCTTCGGCCTGAAGAACGCCGGAGCAACGTACCAATGAATAATGAACAAAGTATTCCGAGGAGAAATATGCGACATGCTCGAAGTCTACATGGACGACATGATCGTAAAATCCCACGAGGAAACCGATCATGCTGCCCATTTGAGAAAGGTCTTCGAACAGGCCAGAAAATACAAAATGCGTTTTAACCTGGAGAAGTGCACGTTCAGTGTCCGGGCAGGCAAATTCCTCGGCTTCTACTTAACGGAACGAGGAATCGAAGCCAATCCCGACAAATGCCGAGCATTCCCCGAGTTTCCTACGCCCAAGTCCAAAAAATCCATCCAGTCCCTCAACGGGATGCTCGTGTCACTATCTCGTTTCGTGGCCAAGTCCGCCTAGCACGCCCTACCATTCTTCAAACTCCTCCGCAAAGAGGCAGTATTCGAATGGACCGAGGAGTGTGACGAGGCCCTTCTCCATCTAAAACGAGCACTCTCAGAGCCACGGTCCTCTCTCACCCGGATAATGGCGAAACGTTGTACATGTACCTCGCCGTAGCAACCGAAGCAGTGAGCGCCACTCTCATCCTCGAGACACCTGATGGGCAGAAGCCCATATATTTCACGAGCAAAGCACTACAAGGACCAGAGTTAAGATACCAACAGATAGAAAAGGTGACGCTGGCCCTCATCAACGCAGCCAGAAGATTAAGACACTACTTTTTGGCTCACACGATCGTGATTCGAACAGATCAACCCATAAAGCAGCTGCTCGGACGATCAGACATGGCTGATCGGATGCTCGAATGGTCGTTGGAACTGTCCGAATTCGATGTCCAATACAAAAGCAGGAAAGCTCTCAAAGCCCAGGCTCTGGCCGACTTCGTCGCAGAAATGACATTCGCAGACTCCCCCGCGAGCGAAGCATGCAAATGGACCATTTTTGTGGACGGTGCCTCCAGCTCGGCAGGAAGTGGTGCGGCATCATACTGGGAAGCAACGAAGGCATTATCGTTGAAGTATCACTCACCCTGTCCTTCCCAACCTCCAACAACCAGGCTGAATACGAAGCCTTCCCGCTGGGCTACGCCTGGCCGAGGACCTGGGCGCAGAGGACGTCGTCATCTGCACAGACTCACAACTCGTGGCCCTCCAAGTCCCGGGAGAATATCAGGCCAAAAACAACAACCTGACCGAATACTTAGCCCTGGTCAAGAAGGAGATGGTGAAGTTCACAACAGTGGAAGTGAAACATGTCCCCCACGAACATAACGTGCGAGCAGACGTGCTATCCAAACTAGCCAGCACAAAGAAGAAAGGCGAAAACAAATCCGTCATACAAGAAGTACTTCCTCGACCCAACATCGAGAAGGCCTCCCCGACACTCGACGTGCAGGTGATCGGTGACAACAACTGCTGGATGACCCCTGTCTACAACTATCTCGCCAAAGACGAACTTCCGTCCGACCCAAAAGAAGCCATCACAGTCAGGCGAAGAGCCTGCTCTTATGTCTTGGTCGAAGATAAACTCTACAGGCGGGGATTCTCCATTCTGCTGCTCAAGTGTGTCGAGGAAGAAATGGTCGCACACATCCTGCACAAAATCCACGAAGGAATCAACGCCCAACATCTCGGCGGAAGGTCGCTTGCCCAAAAGGCCCTCAGAGCAGGGTACTATTGGCCAACCATGCAGCACGACGCGAAAGAACACGTGAAGAAATGCGATAAATGCCAACGACATGGGGACATGCACCTAGCTCCGTCTAACGAGCTCAAGGCTATGTCCTCCCCATGGCCATTCGCCTGGTGGGGCCTAGACATCCTAGGACCCTTCGTGGTAGGATCAAGCCAGAACAAGTACCTAATAGTGGGCATAGACTATTTCACAAAATGGATAGAAGCGGAAGCTCTAGCCAAAATAACTGCCCTCAACATCCTGCGTTTCTACAAACAAAACATCCTTGCACGTTTCAGTATCCTCTAAGCGATAGTAACGAACAACGGGACGCAATTCATGGACAGGAAGTTCCAAGACTTCATCGCCCAACTAGGCACGAAGTAGCACTTCGCATCCGTCGAGAACCCTCAAACAAATGGGCAGGCTGAAGCAGCCAACCGAGTCATCCTTCGAGGCCTCAAGCGAAGGCTGGACTAAACAAAGAAGGCATGGGTCGAGGAACTGCACAGCGTACTATAGGCATACCGCACAACTCCACAGTCAACGACCGGGGAAACAACTTTCCGTCTAGCATACGAGACATAGGCTGTAATTCCCGTCAAAGTTCACGTGCCCTCCAGGCGGACAGAGTCGCCCCTAGACGAGGAGATGAACGACGAGTCACTGCGAGAAGAACTCGACCTCGTCGAGGAAATCCGAACCGGGGCAGTCCTCCGCGAAGCCTCACTAAAACAAAAAATTACCATCAGGCACAACGCCAAGGTGATACAACGAGAGTTCGACGTGGGAAGCCTTGTTCTAAGAAGAAACCACAAAGACTCTCGCGAAGGCAAACTAGCAGCCAATTGGGAAGGACCCTATCGCGTCCGAGTAAAAACGGAAAATGGGGCCTACTACCTAGAACATCTCACCGGGGAAGAACTCGCTCGACCATGGAACGCTGAAAAGCTAAAAAAATACTACAACTAGTTTCTCAGTTCGACCCGTTGCAACGACGAACGTCAACTACCAACCATTATGCACGTCTAGGTACAAGCGTCACATACGAATAAAGCATAACCTCGCTCAGTAACGAGCTGGGTAACTGCTCGACAGCGGTCCTCGCTCGAGCATCGCTGTCGTCAAAGTACCATGACCGGCAGAACCCCAGCTCGCGATGGGACATTCACGCCACAAACTCAGACCTCAAACGCGACCTAAGCTCTGCACCCCGCCAGGATATTCCCTGGCCGTTCGACCAGTTCCCCTCACTGCCGAACACATCTACAACGAGCAATCCCCCTAAAATATTTGTGCAAGTCAAATACTCCCAATCACGGGCGGACATACATTCACAACGAGCATGAGTACAACACTTAGCGAAAAATAAAAGCAAGTAAAATCATGCAGATGGCAGAATCAAACATGTAATAATTTAACATAATAAACGACCGCAAGGGCCACGATTGTACTAAGTTACATGAAACGGGGGCCACGCTCCCCAAAAATTAAATTACAACGGTTACACGGCACGCAGGCCGGACAAATTACAACATCAAAAACACAAACTCCTCACTCTTCCACGTGCTCGACAGGCTCGGACTGAGGCCCCTGGTCCTCTGCGGGCTGATCCTCGTTGTTCCCTTCAAGGAGAGCATCGGGCATGGCGATCCGGCCATCCTCGACGTGCACCAGATAATGGGTGCCCTCGACAGAAAAGTCAACCTCAGGGTTTACCACCCGCAGTTGAGCCACGGCGTTCCCGAAAGACTCCTCCGCGACGAAAATACCATCATCCTCGGCCGTCAGCAAATGGGCAACCAGCTCAGATCTCATCTTCAATGCCTTCACACCTTCCGGCTCATCATCACCCAGGGCATTGGCCGCCCTCAGCCGCTGGACCAGCTCCTCGGCAACTTTCTTCTCCGTCGCCAGCGTGGAGTTCTCCTTCTTCAACCGAGCCACCTCCTCCTCAGCTTTCTTCCGAGCATCTTTGGCAACCTTAGCTTCTTCTCTGAGGGACGCCATGGAAGCCCGAGCAGCGGTAAGTTCGGCCTCTATTGCAGAGTCCCCTTCGGCGTAAACGGCCGCCATCTCCAACTTCCTGACCAAGGCGGGAGCATCTTGAGCCATCAACACCCTCTTGCTCGGGCGGTCCATGATTTCCAAGCAAAGAGACTCTGCCCGAGGCACAATCAAAGAGTTCCCCTCGAAGAATTTCCTGTCATGGATGCAAGGAGGAAGCTCGAACTTCCCCTTCTTCGATGCCCGAGTAAGATCCACAACATCAGTGATTCTTGGTTGCTTGGATCGACCGATCAAAGGAAGAGGAGACCCCCGGGGAGCAGGAGTAGGAGAGGAAGAGGTCCCCGCAGCAGACTGCACCGGAGGAGGAGCACGAACACCAGCAAACTGATACTTCGGAGGAGCCGCACCGGCCTTGTTCCTCGCGAGAGCATTCCTCACAACCCGGTCATGAGCCTGAGGCATATCACCTGCACAAACAAAATACGAGCACGTTAGATACGAGGAAAAGAAATAAAGCAAACAAATTTAAACAACTAAGACTACCAAGTAGCTTCCCGGCATCCTCGGGGGTCTTGCACTCCAGCAGTGCCTTAATTGATAAATTGACGCTCAATCCTCTGACTCCCATCTTCCTCCAAGATCAGATTACCCTTGCTCGTCCAGTACTTAGCAAGCCAGAAGGAGTTGACCCACTTCACCAACTCCTCATACGCCACAGAATCCTACCCGTGGAGCTCGTTCGACTGGAGGACATAGTCGCTGGGCTTCTTGGCGAAATGATCGGGCGCCCAATGGATGGGGAACTTATAGATTCTCCGCCCAATAAATTTCCCATCCTCGTCACGCAGGTCGTTCCCATCCTCGTCCACCTCAATATCCCAGACATATGTACTGTCCTGGGCAGCTTCGGACAGGGGATCGACAACATAATATCGCTCCTTGAACGTTCGTATCGATTCGGAGAAAGGCTTGAACAGCTTACACGGCTGCTTCAAAGAAACCCATTCGTACTTCCTCCCCGATAGTTGCCTTTGAAGATGGAAGACAGTGAAGAACAGATGGAGAGTAGCCCCTATGGAGAGATACTCATATACCAGCTCGAACGCCCGGATAAAGGCCAACGAGTTGGGATGCAGTTTCGTATGGGCCAATCTCAAATGAACGAACACTGACTGCTGAAATTCAGTGAACGGCAACCTCAGGCCCAACTCCTTAAAGGCATATTCATACATCGTAAAACGGTCCCCGAAGTTCGTGCAGACCCGCTCTTCCTCAGTAGGGAAGTGCACCTTCCACTCCCCCTCCGGTCCAACCTCCGTGAAGACATCGCCCAAATATGTTGCGAAAGTGGACACATGTTCGGAAGGCTCGGCCACCTCCCATTCTTCATCAGGACCTTCAACGGCGTCCTCGTCCATAACTTCCAAGTCTTCTTCCTCCCCGACATCACTGGAGGTGCTCGAGGCCGTCGAGCTACTGTTTTCCGAAGAGCCTGTTTCTTCCTCAGATGTATCTAGGATAACCTCTCTATTTGGCCCAGTCGCCATTACGATCACCTGAAAAGCAGAGAAGAAAGTGAATTTGACAGCAAATCAAATCCACCCTTCCACCGCTAAGTCAAGTGAAAGGGCACGCAAAGGGTTGAGGACAACATCCCCGGCCTAAGCCCTAACATCAAAGGAAAAGCTGAAACCTCCCCGCGAGGAGACGCTCAAAACTAATCATCCCCGAGCAAGGAGCTTCCCCGCACTCACACCCAGTTTCCGTTTGAAGCTTCGCAGGAAATCGCAAAGCTTCACCGGGATCTGGGAATGTTTCGCCAGAAAACTCATCACCCACTCAGAGGATGAACAGACACGGTGGTCACACATGCATAGCTGCCGCAACATCGCCGTGAACCACCTTCCTCGCTGAAATGCACCACTAATTTCGGCGACATGTTAGAGGTAGAGAAATGGCACAACCACCATCCACCACCAACAATCGCCGGAAACTCACTCATTTCGTCCTCTAAACCTAGCCCTAACCACATGCAACCTACCATTGACAACAAAAAGGAGTAAAACAAGCAAAGGATCAGAAAACTTACTTGATTTAAGTAAATGAAAGTAGCTGCTCGAAACTTGAAGCGGTGGTTGGAGTAAACAGACGGCGGTTACGGGCAAGAATGCTGAAGGAAACGGAGAGAAATCAGAGCAAAAAGTTCCAAATGGAACGATTTCCCCTTTTTTATACAAAGGGGCACGTGCGTACATGCGCTCGTAGGCCATGATGGCTATCCACTAGCCATCATTGCCTATTAACTGCTACACGGAGCTCTAGGCACACGTGGCGTCCCATCGTTTCCAATTCTGTCTGACCGTTACTTTCCCCGAACACCGGGCAACAAGGTCACGACCACGAATTTCACGAACACCAGGGGACACGGGCGCATTAAGACAATCCTCCTCGTCTTCAAACGACAACCCCATGCTAGCTCCTCGGAGCAACGAACTGTCCTTAAGTCATCACTTCCATGCTCGGGAGCAACGACTTAGGGGGCTTCTGTTCTGGACTGGACCAATGGCTAGACATGGCCCAATCCACTTCTGCTCCAGAGCGGCCCAAATTGCCTAAGTCCGATCCACAGAGAGGCAAAAGTTCCTCCCCGGAATTATTGCCCGTCACGCACGACTTCATTGCTCCCCGAACAGCTATGGGCAGGTGCCCGAAACTATGCCTATGCCCGACATAACAGCTAGTTTTGGGCACCCTGCCCGACATAACGACTAGTTTGGGTAGTTACCTATTCTTTGGGGAAAGCGGTTATTTCGCCCCGAAAATAGGACTGTTGGCCACGTGCTGGGGGTTCTATATAAACCCTCTCGCTTGAGAGGGTCAGGTATCCAATATTCACCCTAAGAATTCATACTTTGTACTTGCCCTTGTCTCTGACCCTTTCTTACTTGAGCGTCGGAGTACCTTGCAGGTACACCCCCTTCCTCTCCATACGACCAGCATCCCTGACGCACTTGGCGGCCCAATTCTACAGGATCTGATCCAGCCTTCACGATCAGAAAGGATATGAGGAAGTGTTCCAATTGCAGAGGTATACGACATGTAACAGCTGATTGCAAGAGGAATGGGGTAAAGTGTTTCAACTGTGGTGAATTTGGTCATATTAGTACGAGGTGTCCGAAACCAAAGCAAGCTCAAGCTAGAGGAAAAGTATTTGTGTTGGCAGGAACTCAGCCTACTAGTGCAGATTGTCTGATCAGAGGTACTTATTTTATTAATAGTACGCCTTTAGTTGCTATTATTGATACCGGAGTGACTCATTCATTTATTTCGTCTGAGTGTGCGCGGCGTTTGAATCTTTTGTTGTCGTCGATGGGTGGAGAGATGGTTATCGATACTCCAGCATTGGGGTCGGTAACTACTTCTCTGGTTTGTTTAAGTTGTCCTTTGACCATTTATGGTAAGGATTTTGCTATGGATTTGGTGTGTCTGCCGTTGGAGGGTTTAGACGTAGTTCTGGGAATGAATTGTTGTAGTTCAATCGAGTTCATATCGATTGTTATCATAAGTTGGTAAGATTTCCTTCTCTTGAAGAAGACGAGGAATCGAGTTTCTTATCTACCAAAGAGTTGAAGAAACTTTTGGCGGATGAAGCTCAGTTGTTCGGGTTGTTTGCATCGTTGACTTTGGATAGTCAAGTTTCAATTGATGTGTTTCCGGTCGTGTGTGATTTTCCGGAGGTGTTTCCGGAGGATATTTCTGATGTGCCGCCAGAAAGAGAGGTGGAGTTTTCTATAGATCTAGTTCCTGGTACTAGACTTGTGTCTATGGCACCATATCGTATGTCAGCATCTGAGTTGGTTGAGTTGAAGAAGCAGTTGAATGAATTGTTAGAGAAGAGGTTTGTGAGGCCGAGTGTATAGCCTTGGGGTGCTCCAGTTTTATTGGTGAAGAAGAAAGATGGAAGTATGCAATTGTGTATTGATTATCGCCAGCTGAATAAGGTGACGGTTAAGAATAAGTATCCTCTTCCGAGAATTGATGATTTGATGGACCAGTTGATAGGTGCGTGTGTGTTTAGTAAAATTGATTTGAGGTCAGGTTATCATCAGATTAGAGTGAAGGAGGAAGATATTCAAAAGACGGCTTTTAGGACACGATACGGACATTATGAATATTTTATGATGCCGTTCGGGGTTTCTAATGCGCCGGGAGTGTTTATGGAGTATATGAATCGCATATTCCATGAGCATTTGGATCAATTTGTTGTTGTGTTTATTGATGACATCTTGATTTATTCTAAGTCTCGGGAGGAACATGCGGAACATTTGCGTATTGTATTGCAAATTTTGAAGGGAAAGAAACTTTATGCCAAGTTGTCCAAGTGTGAGTTCTGGTTGTCAGAAGTGAGTTTTCTTGGGCATGTGATTTCAGGTAATGGTATTGCTGTGGATCCATCCAAAGTAGATGCAGTTCTACAATGGGAGGCTCCTAAATCTGTTACTGAAATTAGAAGCTTTTTGGGTTTAGCGGGATATTATCGAAGATTCATTGAAGGCTTTTCCAAGTTAGCACTTCCATTGACCCAGCTGACTTGTAAAGGTAAAGCGTTTATTTGGGATATTCAGTGTGAGGAAAGTTTTAGTGAGCTGAAGAGAAGATTGACTACAGTTCTGATTTTGATCTTACCGAATCCTAGTGAACCGTTTGTGGTGTATTGCGATGCGTCTTTGAGTGGTTTAGGTGGAGTGTTGATGCAAGGAGGTAACATTGTGGCTTATGCTTCGAGACAATTGAGGGTTCATGAGAAGAATTATCCTACTCATGATTTGGAATTAGCTGCGGTGGTTTTTGTATTGAAAATTTGGAGACATTATCTCTACGGTGCAAGATTCGAAGTCTTTAGTGATCATAAGAGTTTAAAATACTTGTTTGATCATAAAGAGTTGAATATGAGACAACGGATATGGTTGGAATTTTTGAAGGACTACGATTTTAGCTTGAACTACCATCCTGGTAAAGCTAATGTGGTAGCCGATGCGTTAAGTCGAAAATCTTTGCATATGTCTGATTTGATGGTTAAAGAGTGGGAAATTTTGGAAGAATTTAGAGATTTGAGTTTGGTGTGTGAATTGACATCTGATAGCGTGAGGCTTGGTATGTTAAAGGTCACTAATGATTTTCTGTTGACCGTTAGCGAGAAACAGAGGCTGGATGTGAAATTTGTTGATTTGATGACGGTTGGAGATAAAGGTGTGAATGGTGACTTTAAAGTGGATGATCAGGGTGTTTTGAGATTCCGTGGTAGAATTTGTATTCCTGATGATTCGGAATTGAAAAAGATGATTTTAGAGGAAGGACACCAGAGTAGTTTGAGTATACATCCGGGAGCTAATAAGATGTATCAAGATTTGAAGAAGATCTTTTAGTGGTCCGGATTGAAGAGGGATGTGGCTCAGTTTGTTTATGCGTGTTTGACGTGTCAAAAGTCAAAGGTAGAACATCAGAAGCCTAGTGGATTATTGCAACTGTTGGATATTCCCGAGTGGAAATGGGACAACATTTCTATGGATTTTGTGACAGGGTTGCCGAATACTCAGAGGGGACATAATGCCATTTGGGTGATTGTGGATAGGCTGACTAAATTGGCGCATTTCATTCCGATTGACATCAGTTTTTCTTTGGAGAGGTTGGCTGAGATTTATATCCGTGTGATTGTGAGATTACATGGTGTTACGTTGTGTATTGTTTCAGATCGAGATCCGAGGTTTACTTCCAGATTTTGGGAAAGTTTGCAAAAGGCGTTAGGTTCCAAGTTGAGATTGAGTTCTGCTTATCATCCTCAGACGGATGGTCAGACCGAGAAAACTATTCAGTCATTGGAAGATTTGCTGAGAGCTTGTGTTCTTGGGCAAGGTGGTGCTTGGGATAGTTATCTTTCGTTGGTTGAGTTCACGTATAACAACAGTTTCCATTCGAGTATTGGAATGGCACCTTTTGAAGCGTTGTATGGAAGAAGATGTCAAACACCTTTGTGTTGACATGAATCTGGTGAGAGTTTGGTGGTTGGACCGGAGTTAGTTCAACAAACTACGGAAAAGGTGAAACTTATTCGTGAGAAGATGATGGCTTCTCAGAGTAGGCAGAAGAGTTATCATGATCGAAGGAGGAAAGATCTTGAGTTTCGAGAAAGCGATCGTGTATTTTTGAGAGTTACACCGGTGACGGGTATTAGACGTGCATTGAAGTCGAAGAAGCTTACTTCTTGGTTTATTGGTCCTTATCAGATATCCGCGAGAGTGGGTGCTGTGGCTTATCGGGTGGCGTTGCCACTGAATCTTTCGAACTTACATGATGTGTTCCATGTTTCACAGCTTTGGAAGTATGTTCTGGATCCGTCGCATGTGATTCCGATGGATGAGGTTGAGGTAAGGGAGAACCTTACGGTTGAGGCATTACCGATGAGGGTTTTGGATCGCGAGTTGAAGCGGTTAAGAGGCAAAGATATTGCGCTTGTGAAAGTAGTGTGGGGAGGTGCTGCTGAGGGCAATTTGACTTGGGAGTTGGAAAGTCGGATGCGGGAATCGTATCCGGAGTTGTTCGTCTCAGGTAATATTTTCGAGGACGGAAATTTCTAAGTGGGGGAGAGTTGTAACGCCCCAGTTTTTGTTAGATTTATTTAATCGAGTCGATTTAATTATTTTTGTTTTTATATTATTTTAGTCTTGGTTTTTATTTGGTAAATATGTTATGTTTATCGTTATTATGTTTTATCGCGTGTTGGGAGCGTTTGCGAGAAAATTGAGTGTAGGGGTATTTTGGTCATTTTGCTTGGTTAGATATTATTGTTTTTCTTAAAATAGAAACATAGAGATTAGAAAGAGAGAAAAGAAAGAGAAGAGAAAAAGAGAGTGAGAAGAAGAAAAAGAGGAAAACTTGGAGTTTAAGAAATCGATTCAACCGACACTTTAAAGCACGATTAATTGGGTAAGGGTGCAAAAATCGGTTATTATATGCTTGTGTATTAATTTGGGGTTTTGGAACCATGCAACCCGCAGCAGAAAAATTCTGGTTCTGATGCGATTCGCCAGGCGAATTGGGATTTTCCAGGCGAATTAGGTCTCGCCACTAGTTCGCCAGGCGAAGTGCTTGCGAAGAGGGATTCGCCAGGCGAAATCATAAGTCGCCAAGCGAAAACGGGGAGACAGAAATGTGTTAGCTACTAGAACTCTTGGGTTTTTCTAAAATTGTGGTTCGCCACTAGTTCGCCAGGCGAAGTGCTGGCGAAGGGGGATTCGCCAGGAGAAATCCTAAGTCGCCAGGCGAATCTGGTTGTTTTTCAATAAATTATTTTCTTTGAAAATCCACAACTTTTGATCCGTAACTCAGATCGAGACGTTCTTAGTACCGTTAGAAATCTAATGAGATGTTCTTTCCTATAAAAATGGTTTTGAGATTAGTGGCCGATTTAATTGTGTCGGGAATTTGGAAACGTGTTGTTTTGTCGACTTTTACCGTCGTAATTATGTGCGATTGATGTGTTATCATGCGATATGCTTTTGATATATAACGTATAGCTTGTGTGCTGTTATATGATGTGAATGCATATGATGAAATGTTGTGATGATGGTTTGTGGCCTTATGGAAAATAAATGCCTTGTTTTTGGGTTTGATTGCAATGCATGATTATTGATGTTGAGATGGTTCACATGGTTCTATATGTATATGCATTTGATTATCATGAGTCATTAGTATGCCATGCATCATGATATGCACCTTGTGATGTCGTGTTCCCTTGTGGGGTGTGAGCGACGAAATGATTCCAGAGGGAATCTGCTGTAACGGTCATGAGCCTTATACAAAGAGGACCTAAAGCGACGTTATAGACGATCGTGTGCCTTATACAAAGAGGACCTAAAGCGATCAGATCGTGTGCCTTATACAAAGAGGACCTAAAGCGATCCATAAACATTGTGTGCCTTATACAAAGAGGACCAAAAGCGACGGGGAACATCGTTTGCCTGACGGGGAGTTACACTAAGTAACAAGTGATGGTTCCAATAATTCCTGAGTGAATTAATGATGATGAGAATGATGGATGGAATGGTACCGCATGCATAGAGTTGTTGTGTCAGTCTCTGTGCATTTGCATAAGTCATGAATGGATTGATTATGTGTGGGAATTTGTGAATGGGATTGATGAGCAGATATATATATATATATATATATATATATATATATGATTGATATGCCTTTGTGATGGATGCATGAATTATGCATTGTTTTGTTTTGTATATGAATTATGGTATACGTTGTGGTGAGAATGTTTTGCATGCGTATTTCATGTTATTACATAATTGTATGCAACTATATTATAATTGTGTTTCTCACCCTTCTGCTATTTTGAATGCTCTATGAGGCATTGCAGATTAGATGCTGGAGGTCTTTTTGTGAAGATTATGTCTTCATTCTTTTGTCGGTCGGCTCTGATATGTGGCACCGGGTAGTCGGGGAGATCGTTATGTGATTATGTGTATATATATCTTTTTGGATTTTACATGTATGACTCTGTATATGACAGACAAACTTTTATGTTTATATATGAGATTTCAGTTGCAGATTTTTCGCTTTTATTCTGTATCTGAATTGTGGGTGTTAGGAACTGAGTTCCTCTATTTATGTTGCTACCTGATTGTTGCATATCTTTATGAGCAGGTTGTTATATTTCATTACTTTGATGTGACGCTCCTATCTATGCCATGAATGTTTTAATTATACTCTGATTATTTGTTATCGCTTTAATTGCTCGGGGTATAGATTTGGGGTGTTACACTCTTCACATACCAAACTTAAATCTCAGAATTGCTCAATTAATTCCAGTTCTTTCACCATAAGCATCGACATATGCAATGACTTCCTGCTCAATGCATCAGCCACTACATTTGCTTTGCCCGGATGATAACTCAAATCAAAATTGAAATCCTTCAACAGCTCTAACCACCTTCTCTGCCTCATATTCAGTTTTTTCTGATCAAATAAGTACTTTAGACTTTTATGATCACTGAACACTTCAAACTTAGAGCCAAACAGATAATGTCTCCAAAATTTCAACACAAAACCACAACAACCAATTCCAAGTCATGGTAGGATAATTCCTCTCATAAACTCGCAATTGTTTCGAAGCATAGGCAACAACTTGACCATTCTGCATCAGCACTCCACAAAGACCCATCTTCGACGCATCACAATACACCACAAAAGATTCACTCAGATTAGGCAAAATCAACACTGGAGCGGTCGTTAATCTCTTTTTCAATTCTACGAAACTCTCTTCACAAGCTACATCCCACACAAAAGCTTGACCCTTTCGAGTCAACTGAGTCAAAGGTAATGCCAACTTAGAAAAGCCCTCAATAAACTTGAGGTAATAACCAACCAATCCCAGAAAACTTCGTATCTCAGTAGCAGACTTCGGAGTCTCCCACTGCAACACCGCATCAATCTTGGAAGGATCTACAACAATTTCACCACTTGAAATCACATGGCCAAGAAAACTCACTTCCTTCAACCAGAACTCACACTTTGACAGCTTTGCTTACAACTTCTTTTCCTTCAATACTTGCAACACAATTCTCAAACGCTCATCATGCTCTTCTTCAGACTTAGAATATATCAGAATATCATCAATGAAAACCACCACGAAATGATCCAAATACTCATGAAAAATTTGGTTCATATACTCCATGAACACACCAGGTGCATTGGACACACCAAACAACATCACAGTGTATTCATAGTGACCATACCTCGTTCTGAAAGCTGTCTTCGGAATGTCATCAGGCTTAACACGAATCTGATGATAACCAGACCTCAAATCAATCTTACTAAACACATAAGCACCTAGTAACTGATCCATCAAGTCGTCGATTCTCGGAAGTGGATACTTATTCTTGATAGTCACTTTATTCAACTACCGATAATCAACACACAATCTCATACTTCCTTCTTTCTTCTTCACTAACAGCACAGGAGCACCCCACGGAGAAACACTTGGTCGGACAAACCTCTTCTCAAGAAATTCTTCCAGTTGTTTCTTCAATTCACTCAACTCAGAAGCTGACATCCGATAAGGAGCCACCGACACTGGACTCGTACCTGGTATTAAGTCCATCGCAAACTCCACTTCCCGTTCTGGAGGAAAATCACTGATGTCATCTAGAAACACATTTGGAAATTCACATACAACAGGTAAGTCGACACTTGCAGCTTCATGATCAATCTGCAATGATACAAACATTGCAAACACCAAGGCTTCATCTTCCATAAGTTCGTCTACTTGCCTAGCAGACAGGAACATCAACTCTCCACTATCACCAAACTCAGGAAACTCCACAGTCTTAGTATAACAATTGATATAAACATGGTTAAACTCCAACCAGTTCATTCCAAGGATTACATCGATTTGGTACAAGGGTAAACACACTAAGTCCATCACAAAACTCTTCTAAAAAATCGTCAAAGGACATCTCAAACACACAAAAGTAGTAGTAACAGAACCATTAGCAGGAGTCTCTATTAGCATACTACCATTCATATTAGACAACTTCAAACCCAATCTATTGGCACATTCAAGCGAGATAAAAGAATGAGTAGCACCAATATCAATCATAGCAACCAACTCAACATCATTAATAAAACAAGTACCTTGAATCAGGTTGTCTTTCTCTGACACTTCTGCACCACTCAAACCAAACACTCTGCCACTAGTCTGAGCAGCAGTAGCAGTCTTCTTCAGTTTCTGACACTTGGTACTGATGTGACCCTTCTCACCACAATTGAAACAAGTTGGACCCTCATCATTGCAATCAGTAGCTCTATGACCCTTCTTACCACACATGTAGCACCTCAACACACTATTATTACAAACATCAGCACGGTGACCTTGCTCGCCACGCCTGTAACACTTCCCAGAAGCGGGAGCTGCTCCCCATTTGTCTTTTTCCCATCTGAAGCCTTCTGCTTCCCTTTGTTAGCTAAAGTCATATAAGGTTTCCCCCTATACTGTCCCTTCTTCTCAGTCAACTGCTTGTAGTGAGCAGATCGAGCTCAGCTATCCTCATCGTAGATTCTGCTCTTGTCCACCAACTAGCATACTTGCGGATCTGTTGGTACCCAATACCCTGCTTAATCTCTGGTCTCAGCCCATTCTTGAACTTGAGGCACTTGGACATCTCAGCATCAGCACGGTTGTAGTGAGGACAAAACTTCACCAGCTTCTCAAACTTCGCAGCATACTCTGCAACAGTCATCTCTCCTTGCTTCAGCTCAAGGAATTCCACTTCTCTTTTACCACGAGCATTCTCTAGATAATACATTCCCAGAAATTCCTGCTTGAACACAACCCAGGTGATCACAGTGCCAACATCCTCCAGTCTCTGATGGGTGTTATCCCACCAATCATCAGCCTCTTCCGACAACATATGAGTTCCAAACTGAACTTGTTGCGCATCAGTACATCCCATTCCTCGAAAAATCTTCTCGATCGCCTTCATCCACTTGTGTGCAATTGCTGGATCGTGAGTACCATCAAACTCCGGCGGATTGTTCCTCTTGAACTCCCCCAAAGCACAAAACTCATCTAGGACTCCACCATTCGGATTGAGTTGCGCCACCACATTAGCAACTGATTCCAAAGCATCAGCAATAGCACGATCATTTCTTCCAGCCATCCTGCACACCACCAATCAAGGTTAGAAGAACTAAAACATCGACAGTGTACACACACTTGTCGACCGACAGGGGACTGACATCACGTAAAAACCTGGCGGGACGAACCGACCTGCTCTGATACCACTAATATAACACCCTTCTCTACCCCACAATTATCGCAGCAGAATAAACATAAAATCATAGTAAAATCAGAATCACCTCAAAGGGTGCACATTTCTCAATAAATTCAAATCAACAAAATTTCTCCGTAAACAACGAGTTTTCCTCAAAATAACTCAAAATGCCTTCAAAGGGCAGCAGAACCACCATAACCACAAAAATCCCAAAAAAGGGTTTAGTAAAATAAACCATAGTCATCAAATAATCAATAAAATAATAGCCAAATAAAACTCAACATGGTTCGACTCAACGACCCAACCCAATGTTACACTATCAGAGCAAGACCCTCTACATCGACCAAAATGCAAATAACTTGAAAAGTCCTTAAAAGCATCCACAGCTAATCCTGATCACCTGCACGTTACCCACGTGGAGGCAACATTCAAACAGGCAGGGTGAGTAATACAATTCATTATAATCAATATAAAATAAGATATGCATGAAAATGGCATCATCATCATATATAACATCATCAGAGTCATCACAAGGCAAACATCAAAACACGTCATCCTAAATCACAACAAATGCCACATAAATGCAATGCACAACAGGACTCATGCATGTGGTACCAATCGTCATAATCGATGGACACTTAGGCCATCACCCTCCAAAGATCCCCGTCAATAGGATCGGTTCCACACAAAAACCAGAGCACGTCATAAACCACTTCACATCCACACAATGGGATGGAAGAAACAATAGACCGAAGCCTAACATCATCATCACTGGACCAAAGTCCTAACATCATCACCAGAATATGCTATGAATGCATGATACACAACGTCAATAACCATCATCATAAAAAATATCATTATGTGCATCATCATTCACCAAAACATCATGTTAATAATGTCATCATATATTCATCAAAACATCACAAATCATCATCTCATAATCACCAGTAACGTCAATGTAGTTGTCGTACCTCGAAAAATGAGAACGACCTCGCGAAGCGCAATCGCACGCTCGCGGGATGGACTTAACAGAGTCGTCACCGATCTTTATTTATTCCCATAGAGGGAAAGGGAAAATATCGAATAAAACCCTTAAGAGAAAGGATAAGAATATGGTCATCGCAACCAATGTCTGAGTTCGGGAGTCGGTTACGCAAGGGGAAGGTATTAGCACCCCTCACGTCCGTTGTACTCAACGAGAACCATTTAGTTAGGGTTAAATGTATGTTAGCTTATGGATTGTTTCTAATCTTCTACTTAGAAAGGGAAGAGAGAGAAATGTTTTTATATTTTTATTAAAGAGAAAGGACCTAAAGGTTTTTTATTACTAGGGGGCTCGACAAGACTTCACAATCTCGTGCCTACGTATCCTCATAGTGCAATGAGGAACTCAGAGCCTTCGTAGTTCGGGCTACGATGAAAAATGGAAAGGTGGAATCCAAGAAGGCATTGAATGTAAAGGAAACAAAAGAAAAAGAAAAAGGTGGCTCGCTAGGATCTCGCAATCCTATGCCTACGTATTCTCATTGTAAGATGAGAAATTAGAGCATCCTTAGTTCAGGTTACTACGGTAAAAAGCTTGAAAGCAAAGCTTGTGAGGATTAATTGTTTAGGAGAAGAGATTAATAGCTATCTCTTATGAAAGGATTTGAATGAAGGGTTAAAGGTTGGTGAAGGAGAAGAGATTAATGGCTATCTCTTGGAAAAGCTAGTGGCTTAAAAATGGCTTGAATATGTTTAAAGAATGCCAAAGGGTTATGCCAGAGTGCTAGACTCTAACAGTCCTTTTCATTCAAGATTGGTATGAAAAATGTTTAATGGACAGTGAATGCTTGATGGAAATCAATTGTTCGAAGAGTTGTGCCAAGATGCTAGATCTTAACGGCTCTTATTGGCCCAAGTTGAAATGAAAAATATTTGATGGACAATGAACTCTTGAAGATAATCAATTATTCGAAGAGTTGTGCCAAGATGCTAGATCTTTACGGCTCTTATTCATCCAAGTTATGATTAAGATTGTTTTGAGGGCAACGAGCTTTTAATACAATCAATCGCTCAAAAGGGTTATGTTAAGATGCTAGATCTTAACGGCCCTTATTTGTCCGAATTGATATGAAAGTCGCTTAATGGATAATGAACGCTTGACGAGAATCAATTGTTCGAAGAGTTGTGCCAAGATGCTAGACCATGACGACTCTTATTCGTCCAACTTAATATTAGATGTTTTGAGGAGCGAAAGAATGAGTGAATGGCTACCCCAAAGTGCGAGACTTGAGACCAATCGTTCGAGGTTTCTGCTGGAATGCTAGATTCCAACAATCCTTTTCTTTCGAGATGATTTAAAAAGAACTTCTGATAACGTGCTTGATTGAGAAAGAGCTTGACATTCAGTTGAGTAACTTTAATCGAATTTAATCTACAACTAAAGTTCAAAACTTATTAAAGTTTCAAATTTACTCTAAAAGTTAATTAACTAAAATTCCAAAAATCTAAAACTTAGTAAAAACTAAAATTTAAAATTTCTAAAAACTTGATTAACAATTAGTATTCAAAACTTAATTAATATTCAAAATATTTAAGACTCCCAAAACCCAATTAAAATTCGAAAATAAGTAAGACTTTATAAAACTTAATTAAAATTCAAGAATAAGTAGAACTTAAAAAAAAAATAATTAAAATTAAGAGTCCAAAATAGTGACAGGGGAAAATGGAAAGGGGCTGAAAGCCCAAATGCCAAGCGAACCGGGTCGGGTCGCCCAAGTTGCGACCCGTTTGACCCTGATCTTCTCCCAACCCTATCAAATAAAATGAAAACGGCTGGAGATTTGCTGAACGCTTACACGGTGTATTCAAGAAAAAGAAAAAAAGACGCGATTCCAAGAACATGGCTCTGTGAATCAAACGACACGACAAATGCGCTCAGAGGGTCTTCCCCATCATCGCGCGATCAAAGTTCAAAAATACAACCTCTTCTCGATGTATCTCGCGAACACTCAAACTCAAACACCTCCGTTCCGATTCGGTCGATTCAAGCGTCCAGGTTTGTCGATTTACGCTTAGTTTGCGGATTGTGTGAACCACTGCTCATTTCATCTCAGTTTCGTATTTAGGCTGATTTTGGAAAAACAAGGATTGAAAGAGAAAGGTTTATGGTTGTTATTGATGTTGTTGAAGGGGATCCGGATTAAAGATGGGTTTGAAAGGAGCGTGGGATGCTTCTTGGCTTTTTTTTTTTTTTTTTTAACAATAAAAATGAGAAATGAAAAAAAAATGATTCTTTTTATATATGTATTTTTTTTTAACAATTAAAGAAGTTAATTATATTAAGCTAAATTAAGAAAAATTAATAATTAAAATAAACTAAATTAAAGTTAAAAACTTAATAAAAAAAAACTAAATTTAAATAGAATTAAAATTAAAATTAAAGTAGGACTAAACTAGACCACTAAAAATTAAACTATCAAATTAGATTTAAATTAACAATAAACTAAAAATTAAAATTAATTTGATTAACTGAACTAAGATAAAAGCTAAACTAAAAATAAAAATTAAGTAAGGTTTAAAATATAAACTAAATTTAAAAATCAAAATTAAACTAGATTAATTCTAAGTAATTTAAAATAAATATTTAGGTAAATATATAAATAAAGAATAACATGCAAAAATGGCCGATTTAAAATGATATGCAAACGATCAGAATATCCGAGGGTAAAATTTTGGGTACAACAGTTGCCCCTATTTAAATAACTTCACCGGATGACATGAGTGATGATAGTCTTCATGAAATCATGGTGGAAGGTATTTAAATATAGATAACCAAAAATTTTGCCCTTAGATGCGGCGACATGCAATGCTATGGACAAAATCCTGACATGCCATGAACTCTAATATGATGAAACTGATGGAATGATAAATGCAAAAATGCAGACAAAACGAAAGCAGAAGGGACAAAGTCCTCACAATGAGCAATCACTCACTGGGGATGACAGCAACAATGGGGGAAGCTGAAGCAAATTGGGGAATAATCTAAGGTGATGGAGGAACTGGTTTAAGCGTGACCGATTGACACTTTAGAAAGAAAAGATAACACAAGTTCCTCAATGGAAGCAAAACCGGAAATACGGTCTCCACTGGGGAATCAAAAGTCACCATCCATGAATGGAAATGGATGGAAAAGAGTCACGACATTCAGAAGATCATTGAATGTGGTGGGGAAAAAACTGGGAAATACATGAGACAAGAAAACATCAGAGGTATTCAGAAAAGCATTGAATAAACTCTGGGAAGCATATCAGAGATACTCGGAAAAACATCGAATAAACTCCGGCACACATCCAGAAAAGTATTGGATAGAGAATGGAAACAGACTTGAAAACATTCAGCAGCCGTTAACCAAAGTCAGAAACGAATTGAAGACATCTAGAAGAGCATTAGATGAAGACAAAGATTCTGAAAATACATCCGAAACATTTAGAAGCGCATTAAATGTACGAGAAAAGATTTGAAGACATATCCGGAAGAGCATCAGATAGACACAAAGGGCTCTGGAAAAACATCAGGAGCAAAAGACTCGATCTGAAAGAACATCAGAAAGAGAAAGGCACATCCGGAAGAGCATCAGATGGCTAAAGCAACGTTATTCCAGAAAAGCATCAGAATAAACAAAGGGCTATCTGGGAAAACATCAGATAGGTTCTGGAAGAACATCAGAACAAAAGACTCGATCAGAAAGAACATCAGAAAGAGAAAGGCACATCCGGAAGAGAATCAGATGGCTAAAGCAACGTTATTCCGGAAAAGCATCAGAATAAACAAAGGGCTATCTGGGAAAACATCAGATAGGTTCTGGAAGAACATCAGAACAAAAGACTCGATCTGAAAGAACATCAGAAAGAGAAATGCACATCCGGAAGAGCATCAGATGATGAAAAGGCAATGTCATTCTGGAAAAGCATCAGAATTAACAAAACGAAATATCTAGAAAAACATCAGATAACAAAGACTCAATCTGGGAAAACATCAGAAAGAGAGACACATCCGGAAGAGCATCAGATGATGAAAGAAATTTCGTTCCGGAAAAGCATCAGAATGACAAAGGAGTAACTGAAAAAACATCAGACAGGTTCTGGGAGAACATCAGAACAAAAGACTCGATCTAAAAGAACATCAGAAAGAGAAAGGCATATCCAGAAGAGCATCAGATGGTAAAAAGCAATGTCATTCCGGAAAAGCATCAGAATAACGAAGCGAAATATCTGGGAAAACATCAGATAAGTTCTGGAAGAACATCAGAACAAAAGACTCGATCTGGAAAAACATCAGAAAGAGAGACACATTCGGAAAAATAATCGGATAAGAAAGGTCATATCTGGAAGAACGTCAGATAGACACGACAATATCTGCTTGGTAGGTGCCAAGTGAGTTGGACTTTGACCACAAGGTGAGACGTGGATAACGACACGACCTCGGGAGAAATATAAATGAGAATGAAACACTCATGCTATGCATATGGTATAAATTATGCATATGATATATGATCAAATGCAAATGCAAATGCAGATGCTGACGACACATCACGACTCTTTGGTGGAGAAGACAAGACTGGAAGACTGATTCCTCTACACGGAGATCACTGCCATTCTGCTTGGGACTAGAGATGCTACCGCTGAACACATCATCTGCCACACTGGTAAACTGTATCAAATGATGATCCTTGTAGGAAGGATGAAAAACTGCTTGAAAGTTGCATGGGGATTCTTCAAGTAAACTGCCCCAGACTAGCTGATTATTGTAGATGAGATGATCACTGCTTCAGCTTGATTAATTCTGGAAATGACCATTTCATGGTGCTCTTAGAAAGCTTTCCCCAGTCCAAGTCTTGAAAGATGATTAATTTACTGTACACTGGGAAAGCTTTCCCCAGTATGAGTCTTGAAGTATCTTCTGAATAAACCAATTCTGAGAAGTCGCCATTAAACCACAAATCTTGAACTGATTCTCAACAGGATATGGAAGGAACTTGCCCCTGATTGGATCACCGACCAAGTTTCTCAAATGTTTGAAAATTCCTTAAGAAAAAAAAGCTAGTTTGCAAACAAAAGTATTTGTACGCACATGGTAAATGCAAAGTTCATGCAACTTTTGAAATCAAAATCACTTTTGAAAGAGGCAAAGTATATGAGTCATTAGTCAGAACACGGTGGTTCAAGACATTAAAGTGAAAAGTTTAAGCAAAAGGTGTGATGCCAAAACAGATGATCCGCAAAGATATTTTGGAGTCAGTTTATGCAACCTTGTTGTAGTATGCTTTCAAAATAACCTTGCTTCAATTAGGTCTTTTGAGGGTTATAACGTGGCCTGGTTCACGGTTTAAGAAACAAAGGATAAAGGCTCAAAGTTTATTTGTGACCCACCCGATCTACGTGATGAACTTCAGTCCTATGCTCAGTTAACTCAAACCATGCACTCAAATTCCCATGAGTTAGGAATTGCACTGATGATAGCGATGATGGTTCAAAATTCAATGGATTTGAGATGACGATCACTGCTTCCTTACAAAATTGTTTGCCATTGAGGACTTCCAGGATAAAGGATTTAAAGATTTCCTCCTTTGGTTGTCATACAAACTTTTCTTTCTTATTTTTTTCTTCTTTTTTTTTTGGTGACTGCCTGGCTTAAGGATTACGACGAACCATCATTGGCGTTCGACTTGAAAGACATCTTCGACACTTGCTTGTTGTGTGCGAAGGAAAATTTGTGAATGCAACCTTTTGTTGAAAGGCGTATTGAATGCAACTCTTGTATTTGAATGCACAATCAAGTTAACTGAGAACTACCCTGCCCCAGGTTAAGATTGCTGGTTTTTATTTGTAAAGAAAGAAACTCCTACTTCTAGGCTCGAAGGGGTTAAAGAGGGGTTATCTTCCTTATTTCTCCAGTGTTTGGGAGTTGAAACAATGCCTTACATCGTCAGCAAAGTTTATTTGAAAGCATACCAACAGCAATTATGAGTATAACGTTTCATCATCCTCCCTCCAATCTTTGCATAATCAAAAGAAAGTGAACAAGAGAATTTTTTTTTATTTTTCTTGAAGGAGAAAGCATTAAGAAGTAAATAGCAAACACAAATGAATCAAAAAGTTGCAATTGCTTATTTCATTAACATGAAAGAAAAAATGTAATTTGGAAGCAAACAGCTAGTACAAAACAAAGAAAAATGCAAACAATAAGAAACATGGCCTAGTGACTAGCCAACAACGTGGATGGGCTGGCTTGTCTTCGGAAAGTAGCTGAGCTGAAGTCGACTGAAGCTTCACTTGCCCTTCCTGGAAGATGATTATTCTGACATTCTGCGTCTGAAATTAGCTCTAGTCCTGTATCGGTGTCGAGGAATCAGCTTGACGACTCACAGACAACACTGGAAGACAGAGACAGCTGGAAATGAGTAACTGGACAGATAGACGTATGAAATGAATCATGCAAAGATGTAAATGATATGCAACGTCATGCAGCACAGGATGCAGAATGAAAATGCAATAGGGTGATTAGGATCTGGGATAACACGAGTAAATCAGAACATCCTATTAGGTAGGTCTCCCTATAACGGATAGTTCTAGATTATCTACCCATAAACCCACTCACGGGATATTTTCTAGGTTTTTGATAAGGTTTCAGAGTCACGGACCTTAGTCGTATCAACGTTATGCAACGGGCTGGCCATTTTACAACGAGAGTGACGAAAAGGTCTATTCTGATCGGGGTTTTCATATTGGTTGGAGCAAGGAGATATCCTTGAAGTCCAATATTACGCAACCACCAAAATAGCACTGGTTCTAAATGGGGGACCTAGAGTCACGGACCCTTCATGAATCAGCGTCATACAACAGGCAAGCTGTTTTATAACGAGATCTACAAACAGGTATACTCTAGAGGAGCCTTCATGTTAGTTGCTACAAGGAGCTTGCCCTCGTAGTCTAACACTACTAACTGCCAAATCTAACCTTATGTTTTCTCTCTGCTTTTTCCAAAACTCGGGTGTAGAGCTTTATTCAAGATATCAGATACCCAAAGCCCACACATGGATATACAGAGATATATATATATGAAAAAGCAATAAAGCAAGAGCAATAAAACATATAATCAAAGAAGGAAGAGAAACAAACAAAGCTAAACACGCATACGAAAACCTAACTAAACTAGGCTTGACTCACTTAGGGATGGGAAAGTCCCCAGCAGAGTCGCCATCTGTCGTACCTCAAAAAATGAGAACGACCTCGCGAAGCACAATCGCACGCTCGCGGGATGGACTTAACAGAGTCGCCACCGATCTTTATTTATTCCTATAGAGGGAAAGGGAAAATATCGAATAAAACCCTTAAGAGAAAGGATAAGAATATGGTCATCGCAACCAATGTCTGAGTTCGGGAGTCGGTTACGCAAGGGGAAGGTATTAGCACCCCTCACATCCGTTGTACTCAACGGGAACCATTTAGTTAGGGTTAAATGTATGTTAGCTTATGGATTGTTTCTAATCTTCTACTTAGAAAGGGAAGAGAGAGAAATGTTTTTATATTTTTATTAAAGAGAAAGGACCTAAAGATTTTTTATTACTAGGGGGCTCGACAAGACTTCGCAATCTCGTGCCTACGTATCCTCATAGTGCAATGAGGAACTCAGAGCCTTCGTAGTTCGGGCTACGATGAAAAATGGAAATGTGGAATCCAAGAAGGCATTGGATGTAAAGGAAATAAAAGAAAAATAAAAAGGTGGCTCACTAGGATCTCGCAATCCTATGCCTACGTATTCTCATTGTAAGATGAAAAATCAGAGCGTCCGTAGTTCAGATTACTACGGTAAAAAGCTTGAAAGCAAAGCTTGTGAGGATTAATTGTTTAGGAGAAGAGATTAATAACTATCTCTTATGAAAGGATTTGAATGAAGGGTTAAAGGTTGGTGAAGGAGAAGAGATTAATGGCTATCTCTTGGAAAAGCTAGTGGCTTAAAAATGGCTTGAATATGTTTAAAGAATGCCAAAGGGTTATGCCAGAGTGCTAGACTCTAACAGTCATTTTCATTCAAGATTGGTATGAAAAATGTTTAATGGACAGTGAATGCTTGATGGAAATCAATTGTTCGAAGAGTTGTGCCAAGATGCTAGATCTTGACGGCTCTTATTGGTCCAAGTTGAAATGAAAAATATTTGATGGACAATGAACTCTTGAAGATAATCAATTGTTCGAAGAGTTGTGCCAAGATGCTAGATCTTGACGGCTCTTATTCATCCAAGTTATGATTAAGACTGTTTTGAGGACAACGAGCTTTCGATACAATCAATCGCTCAAAAGAGTTATGTTAAGATGCTAGATCTTAACGGCCCTTATTTGTCCGAATTGATATGAAAGTCGCTTAATGGATAATGAACGCTTGACGAGAATCAATTGTTCGAAGAGTTGTGCCAAGATGCTAGACCTTGACGGCTCTTATTCGTCCAACTTAATATTAGATGTTTTGAGGAGCGAAAGAATGAGTGAATGGCTACCCCAAAGTGCGAGACTTGAGACCAATCGTTCGAGGTTTCTGCTGGAATGCTAGATTCCAACAGTACTTTTCTTTCGAGATGATTTAAAAAGAACTTCTGATAACATGCTTGATTGAGAAAGAGCTTGACATTCAGTTGAGTAACTTTAATCGAATTTAATCTACAACTAAAGTTCAAAACTTATTAAAGTTTCAAATTTACTCTAAAAGTTAATTAACTAAAATTCCAAAAATCAAAAACTTAGTAAAAACTAAAATTTAAAATTTCTAAAAACTTGATTAACAATTAGTATTCAAAACTTAATTAATATTCAAAATATTTAAGACTCCCAAAACCCAATTAAAATTCGAAAATAAGTAAGACTTTATAAAACTTAATTAAAATTCAAGAATAAGTAGAACTTAAAAAAAAACATAATTAAAATTAAGAGTCCAAAATAGTGACAGGGGAAAATGGAAAGGGGCTGAAAGCCCAAATTCCAAGCGAACCGGGTCGGGTCGCCCAAGTTGCGACCCGTTTGAGCCTTGATCTTCTCCCAACCCTATCAAATAAAATGAAAACGGCTGGAGATTTGCTGAACACTTACACGGTGTATTCAAGAAAAAGAAAAAAAGACACGATTCCAAGAACATGGCTCTGTGAATCAAACGGCACGACGAATGCGCTCAGAGGGTCTTCCCCATCATCGCGCGATCAAAGTTCAAAAATACAACCTCTTCTCGATGTATCTCGCGAACACTCAAACTCAAACACCTCCGTTCCGATTCGGTCGATTCAAGCGTCCAGGTTTGTTGATTTACGCTTGGTTTGCGGATTGTGTGAACCACTGCTCATTTCATCTCAGTTTCGTATTTGGGTTGATTTTGGAAAAACAAGGATTGAAAGAGAAAGGTTTATGGTTGTTATTGATGTTGTTGAAGGGGATCCAGATTAAAGATGGGTTTGAAAGGTTGGATGAGAAGAAGGTTGGACTGGTTTTGTTTGGTGAAGAGAAGACGTGTAAATCTGAAACAGAAACAAGTCGTGTTGTTGCTGTTCAGTGGTGTTTGTGAGTTTATAGGGTGTTCGGTTTATGTGAGTAGCAAGGATGATGGCAGGAAGGTTGAAGAAGAGAAAAGCATGGCTTGTGGTGAATTGTGGTGACTGAAGCGAAACAGAGGATTGAAGACCGTCCCTCGCTTGTTCTTAATTTCCTTCTTTTTAAAACAATTCAAAACTTCTCCGTTAAGTTTATCGTACAAATTTTTGTCTTCTTCTTGATGATGAATCCTTTTTCTATTGTTAATTTATGATTTGTTCAGACTTGCTTTATGGATTCAGATTTTGATTTGCAAAAATGGAGTAAAGTGTGGTGCAGTAAGATGTCGTTGTTGTGCATACGGTTTTGGGTATGTTGTGAAGCTTGGAGCATCTGGCATTGCAGCAGAGTTTTTGGTTTGGACTTTTGACATAAGCATATGGTCTGGCTTGTAGCAGGATGTAGCAGGAGTTTTGTCATGTAGTGTTTTGGCTTGATGCAGAGGAGCGTGGGATGCTTGTTGGCTTTTTTTTTTTAACAATAAAAATGAGAAATAAAAAAAAATGGTTCTTTTTATATATGTATTTTTTTTAACAATTAAAGAAGCTAATTATATTAAACTAAATTAAGAAAAATTAATAATTAAAATAAACTAAATTAAAGTTAAAAACTTAATAAAAAACAAACTAATTATAAATAGAATTAAAATTAAAATTAAAAGTAGGACTAAACTAGACCACTAAAAATTAAACTATCAAATTAGATTTAAATTAACAATATACTAAAAATTAAAATTAATTTGATTAACTGAACTAAGATAAAAGCTAAACTAAAAATAAAAATTAAGTAAGGTTTAAAATATAAACTAAATTTAAAAATCAAAATTAAACTAGGTAAATATATAAATAAAGAATAACATGCAAAAATGGCCGATTTAAAATGATATGCAAACGATCAGAATATCTGAGGGTAAAATTTGGGGTACAATAGTAGTGTAGCGAGCGATTTTTGTCGGTGACGCGACCACCTTATTGCTGAAGTTTGGGTTTTCCTCCTCGAGGAGAAAGGGTGCTACTTTCTGATTTCTTATATATCCCGTGAAGCTGGAAGGGAAAGGGAAGCTATCTAAAACTAACCTTGCACGCGAATGTTTAACGGAACAAACGCTTTAAAGAGATTGGGGGGTACGGGGTCAGGTTATACAATGGGTAGTTGTCAATTACCCATCCTATATGTGGTTATCACAGGATATTAGCTTTTAGGTCTCGCTTTGCAATTGATAGTGTTTATCTGCTGATGGGTTGGGAAAGTTTCTTGGAAAAGTGTGACAGGGAGAGTGAGTTTTGTTTTCTGTGGAAAATGATGATGATGATGGCTTAAGGTATGAAACCTAAAGCTTTTATTGATATGAAGGTACATGACCTAGGGTTTTTTATTGGCATGCTCGCTAAGATTTCACAATCTTATGCCTACGTATTCCCGTTTAAATGAAACAGGGAAATCAGAGCAAACATAGTTCCTCATATTCTAAGGATGAAACAGATGTCTGGTGTCTTATTCAAAGCCCAAGACATGAAGCTAAAGATGATTTGTATCTTGTTCAAAGCCCAAGATATGAAGCTAAAGGTAATTTATATCTTGTTCAAAGCTCAAGATATGAAGCTAAAGAGTTTTGGCTGAGAGAGAATTTGTCATCTCTAAAGAAGGATTGTTGATTTTTGTATGCCTTGATCAAAGCACCAGTTTGATGCTGAGAGGTTGATTGACTCCGCTAGGGGATTTCTTTATACAAAGCCTAAGAGGAGGCTGGATAAGACCGACTCAACAAGAAATTGTAGATATAGGTGTCTTGTACGAAGCCCAAGATTGAGGCAAAAAGAGATTGACTCTTTGGGGATATCATTATACAAAGCCTAAGAGGAGGCTAGAAGTTTAACTTCTCTGGGGAAAATGTTATGTCTGTCTTGTACAAAGCCAAATATTGAGGCTAAAAGGGTTTTGACTCTGCTTAAAGGGAATTCAATTCTCAAAGCTTTAAAGGAAACTAAGAAGAATGGACTCCGTTGGGGAAATGCTTATACAGAGCTTTTATACTCCAATTGAGGAGAATTTGTATGTGTCTTGTACAAAGCCTGAGACGGAGGCTAAAATGGGAAATTTATCTGACTTTGGTGAGGATATTTTATGTGTCTTGTACCAAGCCCAAGACGGTGGCTGAAAATGCGTTTTGACTCTGCTTGGGGAAAATCAGTCCTCGAAGCCTGGAGGGAGGCTGGGAAGAAATGACTCTGCTTGGGAAGATATATGTCCCAAGCTCAAGAGAGGGAGATTTATGTCTTGTACAATGCCCAAGATAGAGGCTAAAAGGGTTTGACTCAACAAGAGAGTGTTTTTATGGGTGTCTACTGAGGACAATCATTATACAAAGCCTAAGAGAAGGCTAAAAGGGTTAACTCAACAAGGGAGTGTTTTATTTGTCTTGTACAAAGCCCAAGACGGAGGCTGAAAAAGGTTGACTCAACAAGAGAGTCTAAAAAAAGTGATTGACTCAACCAGCGAGTCTGAAAGTTGATTGACTCAACAAGAGAGTCTTTTATACTCAACAAGAGAGTGATTTACTGTCTCGTACGAAGCCCGAGATTGAGGCTAAAAAGGGTGTTAACTCAACAAGAGAGTCTGAAAGGGTTAGCTCCACTGGGGAGAATCATTGTACGAAGCCCATAAGGAGGCTGACTTCGCTGAGGAAGGATCATTATACAAAGCCTAAGAGGAGGCTATCTTACTGCTGGGGATAATTGAGATCCCTAGGCAGGTCCAAGTGGGGAGTCAACTCTTGTTGAGGATTACAGAAGAGTTGAGGTATCAGATACCTTGAGGTTCTGATTTAAGATAGTGTTGACCCTAGTCAGGGAATTTTTAGGAGAGAGACCGGGTTTTAACTCAGCTGGGAATTGATCGGATGATCAGGGTTCCTCCTATGTTAGTAGGGAACTTGAGAATGTCTTTAGGACTCAAGGGGGTTTAGACTGTCCAAGTCTACTGGTGTTAAATAGTTTTATCTTTTGTAGGATGCCCAAAAGAGGACAAGGGTATTAAGGGATGAGAATCAACCCTAAAGTGGCCTGAGGTTTGACACTGGAAAGACTGCTCTAGCAAAAGATGACTAAGTTCTATCTTATACCTTTAAGAGGTCATCAGGGTCCTTGTATTAAGCCCAAGAGAAGGCATGAGAACTTCTAAGAAGCCGACGGGTCCTTGTACAAAGCCCAAGAGGAGGCGGGGATGCATTTAGGAAGCCAGTGGGTCCTCAAACCAAGAGAAGTTCAAGAAATGCAAGTCACAGAGAAGAGATCATTCCAGGAAAGTTCGAGGGTTTGGAAGAAACTCAGGAGATGTTATTCACAGAGAATAGATCAACTCCAGGGAGTAGAATTTCTTTGACAATTTCTAAGGGTGACAGTCTGAGAAAAGGTTCACCGAGAATACTTCCTTTCTCTTTGTTCCATATTGTTTAACCCCAAGAGAAGGGAAGACTGTATCTGGAAATCCTATGGGAATCTAGTTTTGTTTGTATTTAAGAGTGACCAACATGGCTTTACCTAGTTCTAGACCTAGTTGTCGGGGAAAACTCTAAATAACTATACTAGTATATATACAGTTGATATATGACGAGTATTTAAAAGAGTATGAAAGAAGACTAACCATGCGTAGCTTTCCACAATACAGTTATGTATATGAAAGCGGATATAAGAAAGCGTATAAACACTTACCCATTGTAGAGCTTCCATGTTATTTTGTTAGTTGTTTAACAAAGAAATTAAAGAAAGTTTTGATAACAACATGTATATTTGAATCTAAATCAAAGGAGAAATTGCTTTGAAAATATTGTTGGGGCTTATACTCGAGGAGAGGCCCAAGGTTTAACAATGATCGCACCGTTATTTTAAATATGTACGGAGGGACTTATACAACGACTGAGGCCCAAAAAAGGTTTATTTACAAAAGGGTTGGGTCTTACAACTCAAGGAGAAGCCCAAAGATTATTTGTATACAAATGATGGGGATTACAGCTCAAGGAGAGGCCCGATGATTTTATTTTAAACTGGCGATCGTATCGAGATTTTTGAAAACACCGTGGGTCTTATACAATGACTGAGGCCCAAATTATTTTGGTTTTTAAAAGGGGTTGGGTCTTACACTCTATTAGAGGCCCAAAGAGTTTAAAAATGAATAAATATGGGTCTTATAGCTCAAGGAGAAGCCCAGATGATTTTGAAAAGGCAACGATCGCGCCGTTGTTTTTAAAAATATACAGAGGGACTTATACATTATGTGAGGCCCAAAAAATGTTTTATTTAAAAAGGGGTTGGGTCTTACACTCTATTAGAGGCCCATGAGTGTTTGAAAAAGATTGATGAGGGTGGAATCAATCAAAAACCCTAATTTTGTCTAAAATGGAATTAATTTTGTTTAAAAATTAATAAAAATTATTGAAAACATGTGATAAATGAGTTGTGATCTTGGATCAATGTTTCAAAAATCATGTTTTTATCCAAAAAATGATTGAAAACCATTTAAGTTTGGAACATCAAGAAAGAAAAAATATTTTAAATGTCAAAAACAAATAAAAATTAATTCTTTTGCAAAAATATCAAGTATATAAAATAAATAATATTTTTGGGTAATTTTTGTAAAATAAAATATTTTAACATTTTTGTGAATTATTAAAAAAAGAATCAACTCAAAATCATTAAAATTCAGAGAGAAATTAATTTTTTAATCAATTAAATAAAATCACAAAATTCAAATATTCAAATATTTGAAAAAGGGCGCCAAGAACATCTTGGCCTTGCCCGCGTGCTCTGTTTTGGCCAGATTTGTGTTTTCTTATCAATCTCACTGAATACTTGATGAAATTACACAATCCACATATCAATCTACTCGTTTTCACCTCACGATCATGTCTATGGTCTTTAATTTCATTTATTTTAAGCATGGAATAAGAAATCAAAGAGAAACCTCAAGAACCCTAGATTCTGCATGAAGGCTCAGAAATTCCACACACGATTCATACAAAGCAATTAATTAAGGGGAAACATTCCAGACATGATTATGAACATATGGCAAAATTATTGTGCGAGGAAATATGCATGAATCATGAGATGACCAAGCAGAGGCTTACCTCTTGCAGCTGGTGATCGTGTTTTGGGTTAGATGTGTTACAACTTAGTTCCAATGATTTGGACAGCTTCCCTAGGTGCAATGGAGTGTGTCTGAATGCTTGGAGTGGATTGATGTGAGCTGGAACTTGATTTGGCACCTCAACTGCAAATCTGTCAAAGGCTTGTGCAGATGGCTGGTGATTTTGAGAATCTTTTGTTCCAGATGTTGTTTAAGTGTTTGGATCACTTCTATATGATGTTTATGAGGTGTGTGGGTGATTGGTTTGGTTGGAATTGCTCTCAAACTCAAAACCCGATAGTGACTTGCTTTAGAAGGCAAATTTGGAAGTGAATGAGTGATTTTGAGAAAGGCAAGTGTTGTAGGCCTTTGGTGTACTTAAACTAAGCACAAATGAGCTCTATTTATAGTAGAGTAAGTTCGTTTTGCAAACAATAGTGAATGGTGGCTGCAGCAGGCTGTTGGCCAATGGTGATCAAATGGAATCTCAAGTCTCCTCTAGCCATTGACTAGAGGTTAGGGCACATGCCTATGGTTCTTTGATTCATGGATAAGGCTTGACTGAAGTGTTCATTTTTGCTCTGATACATGCCACCTCTAAGCATCCATTGAATGCCTCAAAACAAAATTAGAGTCTTGAGGCATCTTTAGCTTTTAGGGGTGCCAAACCTATATGTAGTTCCAAAGACTTGGGAGGCTTATGGATCAATGTTTGTTCCTCCTTGGTCTCCCCCTGAGGTGTGCAGATGGATAAAATTGTTTGTCATTTGCATAAATTGATCAAATCGAGCCCTAATGCACAAATCTGTCTTGCAGGACAGTTTGTAGCAAGGCATGTTGCAGCTGTCATATCTTCTAGTTAAAATGGAATTTGATGGAGTTCTTGGACATTTTGGAAAGCTGATATATCCTATTTCAATATGATGTCCAAATTTGTTTTTGATCCAACATGAATTACAATGAAAAATGCCTCTGCTTTTTGGAAAAAATAAGGCAGATTCTGACTTAGTGAAAATTTCACTAAGTGTTGGAAAAATGCAACTTTTGGGTTTTCAGCCATTTTGATCACTCCATAACTAAAAATTCAGAAGGAATTGGAATGAGGTGTAGTTTACACTTTTAAAGTATGCCATGAGAGCTAAAAATCCATCTTTGGACCATCCAAAATGGTTGCTTGGATCTCAAGTTATGATCCTTGGAAGTTGGTACCCTAGCCACTTTGTACCATAACTTAGAAAAATTCTAAGTTTTTATGGTTACCCCTTTTACAAGTTATCCCACTTTATTTGATTTTTCTTGATGAATGATGATTCCAATCACATATTAACATTGTTTTGGGGTTAAAGAACCATAAATATGAAAAATCTCAAAAAGTCAAACTTTGACTTTTGTGCACAGTTGATTTTTATCAGATGAATTCCAAACGGTGCGATCCTTTATAAAATCAAGTCCTTGACCTAAATCAAACTTGATGGATATGTTCCATAGGTGTTATAGAGTGTTTTGAATCATGTCCCAGGGTTTGGGAGCATGTCTTGGTCAAAAGTCAAAGGTATAGTTGACTTTTTCCCTAAAACCCTAATTGTGGTCCAGATGAAATTGAAACTTGTGCACCAAGCTTATTAGATCAATCCATTATTGCAAATGGATCAATATGGTGTATCAGAGACCCTCAAATTATGTCTTGAGGTCTTGGCTCATGTTTTGTCCCAAAAGTCAACTTAGGGGTGAATTAGGTCAAGAAACCCTAATTCCTGATTTTTTGATGAATGCTTCCCCTGGGGTTAAATTGACTTGATGATTGGGTCCATGAGGTCCCTTGGAGTATCTAGGGTTATGCTTTGAAGCATTGGCTCATGCCCATAGGAAAAATTCCATCTAGAGGCCTTAGTCGACCAAAACCCTAATTTGGGGACACTGGCGATCTTGAGGCTTGATCCACTTGGAATGCTGTAACTTTGTTCTTGATTCCTGATGTGGGAGTCCTCTTGATGTTTTATGGATGTTTGAGAGACTAGACAAGTTGAAGATCATGTTATTCCTTTATTGATCCTTTGTCTGAGGCTCTAAGAGGGTTTAAAACCCTAATCTTTGATCGTAGTGAATGCTCAACAATCCTTGAGGAGATTGATGAGGCATGATGGTCCATCCATATTGTGATGATGATTTGCATAATGATGGGAAATCTTAGTGGTCAAAATTTGGGGTATGACAGATGCCCCTATTTAATCTTCTTGGACCCGAAGGTGTGAATGGCGAAGGTATTCGGGCATTCGGGGTGCAAGATGATAAAATATCGGAATACCTAAAATTTTGATGGTGGTTATGAATGGTAGTTTGCTCATCCATTTTCTTTTGCTAAGTGATGATGCTTAGAAAAGGTAAAAACTTCCCCTCGATCCTGGTCTTCAGCCACGGAACTGGTCTCAGTTTTTTGAAATAAACTTCCCCTTCATCCTGGTTTCCTACCAAGGAACTGGTCTCAGTTTCTGAAATAAACTTCCCCTCGATCCTAGTTTCCTACCAAGGAACTGATCTCAGTTTTTGATGTAAACTTCCCCTCGATCATGGTTTCCTACCAAGGAACTGGTCTTAGTTTCTTTTGTCAATAAACTTTCTTGACAAGGGACGCTGTTTGTAGCGTTCTTCTTTAAACTTCTCGCTGAATTTTCCTGGGGAGATGGCATTTGATGGAAAAGTTTTGATGTCAGACTTGCTGGGGAACCCATTTGTCTAAGCTGTAGAGGTGTTCAAACTTCTCTGTGGGAGACGCCATTTGTTGACTCTACAGGGGAAAACGAGTCTCTTGAAAGACTGTTTTCTGCTTGGGGATACTACATCATACTTTTATTCTAGACCTTCTCGGAGAAATGCCATACGATGTAACACAATTTGGAGGTGCTGATGACCTCTTTGTTAGCGAATTTTTTTGGAGAAAAATTGTCGTATTGCCAAATCTTTGATTAAGAGGCTTTCTCTGGTGATTTTCCTTAATCCAGAAAGCGAAGATATCATCTTCAATGGCGAAGAGTGATGTTTGTCGAAGGTCTGCTTGCTTTTCAGAGGTTCAAGTTATCCAAGTGGTCGAGGACCGTCTCTAATCCAGAGATAAACTGGAGAGAGATTGCTTAGATGATTCACTTTCTGACGAGGAAAGAACTGACAACTCAATTGACAAGAGGACTTTTATTACTAGGGAACAAGACCGACTAGAGTGATAGTGATGCAATATGAATATGAATGTAAATCAATAATGTATGATGTATGTATGTATGTATATGCTGACAAAACTGATGCGACATATAGACTAGTGGATGAACACGACTGGATACTCGGCCACTGCAGGGGATGAAAAGTATCACTGGTCCAAAAGTAGCAATTCTGCCTTGCTTAGGAGAGATAGTCCCTGTGGGGAACAACCGTTGGTCGGGCTTAGGAGATAAGAACTCTCCCGGGGGTGTCGGATGGAATGTTCGCATCCGACACAGTTGATCCTTTATTTCGGTGTACTGGTTTAGAAGGAGTACTTTGATTATGCACTTTGAAGTTCAATTGCTTATGGAGAAGCAATCGATGTTCTTTCGATGTTCAACAATCAAAAGAAATTGCCATCTTTATTTAAAAGCAGAACAGTTTGACAATTAAATTCATTTTTGTTTTATTTCAAGAATCGTTAATCATTTTAAAACGTCGTTCTGTAAAGGTAAAACAAATAAGAATTGCAAACAAAAGCACTAGGGCTCAAATTTTATTGATAGGATGGAAATCAACCAAACACGTGATTCCATGGAGTATTTACAAAGTTAGAAAATGGTGATTTAAGGGAAAAGGGCTACATTGAAACATAACGATCATTATCCTTCTACCAACTTTGAATTTCGGACCTTCTGAGCTTCTGTCGAAGATGACCTTGACTGAAACTTTCTTGATGGATGAAATTACTGCTGCTGGGGGATTTTCCCCTTTGTTGGACGTAGTTACTTGCCATTAATCCCTAACTTTTGCCTGGATTGTACTTTGAGATTTCCAATCCATCGGGATGATTTTTAATTATGTCTCTAATTTTTGTCTGGACCGCCCTTTCGGGTTTTCAATCCACCGAGACGTTTTTTTTGTTTATATTATTATTATTTTTTATTTAGGCGAAGTATTTCTTGACTACGTCAACATTTATGGGGTAGGAAAATTCCTCTCCGTCCATGGTTGCGAGTCTCAAGGCGCCGCCTAAGAAAGCTTTCTTGACCACATAGGGGCTGTCATAATTCGGAGTCCATTTGCCCCGGGAATCAGTGAGGAATGATTATATCTTTTTGAGCACAAGGTCTCCTTTTCTGAAGATGGGAGGTCGGAACTTTTTGTCAAACGCCTTCTTCATTCTTTGTTGATACAACTGACCATGACATAGAGCCGTTATCCACTTTTCTTCGATCATATTCAGTTCGTCGTGTCGACTTTGACACCATTCAGCCTTTGTTAGCCTAGCTTCCATCAATACCCGGCTTGATGGGATCTCTACCTCTATGGGGAACACTGCTTCCATGCCATATACTAGAGAGAAAGGGGTTGCCCCTGTTGAAGTGCGTACAGATGAGCGATAACCGTGAAGAGCAAAAGGTAACATCTCGTGCCAGTCTTTGTAGGTTACAACCATCTTTTGAACGATCCTCTTGATGTTCTTGTTAGCCGCTTCTACCGCTCCGTTCATCTTAGGCCGGTAGAGAGATGAGTTATGGTGTTCGATTCTGAACTCAGCGCACAACTCTTTCATCATCTTATTATTGAAGTTGGATCCATTATTGGTAATGATCTGGCTTGGAACACCATAACGACAGATAATATTGTTTTTGATAAATCGAACCACCACTTGTCGGGTTACGTTGGCGTATGACGCAGCTTTGACCCACTTGGTGAAGTAGTCAATGGCCACCAGGATGAACCGATATTCGTTCGAAGCCTTGGGTTCGATCATGCCAATCATGTCGATTCCCCATATAGAAAATGGCCATGGGGAAGAAAGAACTTTGAGATATGTTGGCGGTACATGGATTTCGTCTGAGTATATCTGACACTTGTGACACTTCCTCATGTACTTGTAGCAATCGGATTCCATGGTCAACCAATAGTACCCTGCTCTCAGAATTTTTCTCGCCATTGTGTGTCCATTGGCATGAGTGCCAAAGGAGCCTTCGTGAATTTCTTTTATTAGTATGTTTGCCTCTGGTCTGTCTACGCATCGGAGCAAGACCATGTAAAAATTTCTCTTATAGAGTGTATCACCGCTCAGGAAGAAATTTCCTGCCAGTCTTCTGAGGGTCTTTCTGTCTTTTCTGGATACCCCAGGCGGATATTCTTGTTTCTGAAGGAAGCATTTGATATCGTGATACCAAGGTTTATCGTCTATGATTGCTTTAATCGCGAAGATGTAGGCGGGCCTTTCTAGGCGCATTATGTCGATCTTAGGTATGTTATTCCAATGACCTACACTAATCATGGAAGAGAGAGTGGCTAACCCATCAGCCATATGATTCTCCTCACGAGGGATATGATGAAACTCGATTCTGTTGAAGAATGGTAACAACCTTCTCGCGTAATCTTTGTAAGGGATCAATCCTGATTGGTATGTGTTCTAATCTCCTTTGATCTGATTGATAACCAGGGCTGAGTCGCCATATACATCCAAGTTCTTGATCCTTAAGTCGATCGCTTCTTTGAGACCCATGATACAAGCTTCGTATTCGGCCTCGTTGTTTGTACACTTGAATGTCAATCTGGCAGTGAAAGGAATGTGGGTACCCTGAGGTGTTATGATGATTGCCCCAATTCCGTTTCCATAATGATTGACAGCTCCGTTAAAGATTAGTCCCCATTGGGAACCTGGTTCTGGCCCTTCACTGGGTAGTGGTTCATCGCATTCTTTCATTTTCAAGTACATGACATCTTCGTATGGGAAGTCAAATTCGACGGATTTTTGATCGTCAATCGGTTGATGAGCCAAATAATCGGCTAAAATACTTCCCTTGATGGCTTTCTGAGTATGGTACTCGATGTCGTATTCTGATAACAACATCTGCCAACGGGCAATCCTTCCCGTGAGAGCAGGCTTTTCAAAGACGTACTTGATTGGATCCATTTCGGAGATTAACCAAGTCGTGTGACGAATCATATATTGGCGAAGACGTTTGGCTGCCCAAGCCAAAACACAACAAGTTTTCTCAATCATAGTGTACCGAGTCTCGCAGTCGGTGAATTTCTTGCTCAAATAGTAAATGGCAGACTCTTTCCTTTTTGTTTCGTCTTGTTGGCCAAGTACACAACCCATAGAGTCTTCCAAGACTGTTAAGTAAATGATCAGTGGTCTTCCTTCCACTGGAGGTGATAGAATCGTTGGGTTCAGCAGGTATCCCTTGATACTGTCGAAGGTGGTTTAACAGTCTTCTGTCCACACACAGTCCTGATTCTTTTTGAGTAATTTAAAAATCGGCGCACATGTTGCGGTCATGAGGAATATAAATCTGGAAATGTAATTCAAACGTCCCAAGAATCCCATGACTTGTTTCTCAGTCTTTGGAGAAGGCATTTCTTGAATGGCCTTGACCTTGTCAGGATCAACCTCAATTCCTTTCTGGCTGATGATGAACCCTAAAAATTTTCCTGAGCGGACACCGAATGTGCACTTATTGGGATTCAAGCGGAGTCTGTACTTTCTCAACCGCTCGAATAGTTTTGACAAGTGGGTCACATGCTCCTCTTCTGTCTTAGATTTGGCAATCATATCATCGACATACACCTCGATTTCTTTGTGTATCATGTTATAAAGCAGAGTAGTCATGGCCCTTTGATAGGTTGCCTCGGCGTTCTTTAAACCGAACGACATTACCTTGTAACAAAAAGTGCCCTATAGGGTAATGAATGAAGTTTTCTCCATATCTTTCGGCGCCATTTTGATTTGATTATAGCCCGAGAATCCATCCATAAAGGAGAATACCTTGAACTTTGCTGTACTGTCTACCAACATATCTATGTGCGGTAAGGGAAAGTCATCATTTGGACTTGCTTTGTTCAGATCCCTGTAGTCTACACACATTCTGACCTTTCCGTCCTTTTTTGGAACTGGCACTATGTTGGCTAACCATTGAGGATATTCTGATGTGGCGAGGAAACCCGCGTCAATCTGTTTTTGTACCTTCTCTTTGATTTTGATGGCCATGTCTGGATAAGTCCGTCTCAACCTTTGTTTTACTGGCGGACATTCTGATCTCAACGGTAAATGACGTTCCACGATGCTGGTATCCAAACCTGGCATGTCCTGATAGGACCAAGTGAATACATCGGGAAACTCTTTGACAAGCTTTATCAAACCTTCTTTGATAGTCAGACTGAGCAGTGCTTTAATCTTGACTTCTTTTCTCTCTTCCCCTGAACCCAAGTTGACTGTTTCCAACGGCTCTTTGTGAGGTTTAATGGACCTTTCCTCTTGTCTGAGTAATATGGAGATCTCCTATGGAATTTCTTTGTCACCTTCTTCTTCAGCTTCAAATACCGGGAATTCAAAGTTGGGAGAAGGCATTGGATCATATGTTTCAATGGGGTTTAAAATAAGCAATCTGCATGACGTGATGGTTTTGTTTTAGAAGAGATAGAGAATGCAAGAGTGTGTGCAGTGTATTGTTTTTATTACTACTTGTTTTTATTATTTGAGTTATTTTTTAGGATTACCATTTTCTGAAAAAGCGAAAAGAGAAAACAGCAATAAATGCGGAAACTACAGAACGATGTTTATTTTATTTATGATTTTGTCGATTCTTGAAACTACATCCCTATAAAACAAAACTCTGTCGCTTTGGGCAAAGCGAAGAGGTACATTTACAGAAAGTGAGCCCTATCAAAACATCTGTTTCACCTGGGCAGGGTGAAAGGTTAAAGTAAAGACGACAATCACTTCGACTTATGAACAACTTTTGGAACGTTGACAGTAACCCATTGGCGGCGAACTCCTCGGTGAATCACAAAGTCTGGTACCTTATTTCTTGATTTGTCTTAAGAAATAACGCTGATTTCTGGTGGAGCAGGATCGTTGGAATCTGTCTCCCAGGAAGAGTTGTCGTAGGAGGATTCTTTCGTTGCATCTTGCATATTATTTGCACTCTTAGGTATATCTCCCCATCCAGTTGGCTGGATGTCTTCGAGCCTGATACGAGAGCTTTCAGGAGCAGTGTATTTGACCATGAAGTCGTATTTTCCACTCGGTTGTCCCAAGGTGTCCCACACTTCTTTGGAACTGGAGGAGTCATCCTTTTCGATGACGTTGACCTCGGGAAAAGAGTAGTTGATGAACTGCTGTCCTGCAAGCTTTGCAAATTCATCGCCGTACTGGATATTTTCTGAATGTCCTGAGTAATGATCCCATGATTCTGGGGGGACGTAGGTATTCTTTTCAATGATTCTCAACTGATATGCATTGTTCGGCTGATTCTTTTACCTGAGTCTCATGGGTACGGCTGCCAAATAGGCAGGCCATCCATTGGGCCATAGTAGTCGTGGTCAAAGTTGTCTTTCATCAGAGTGTCCTCCTCTAATGAGTTTGGTGGAGCACGGCATCCTTCTGGATCACAATCTCCGTATATGATCTTGACATCTGACCTTGGTATATATCTCGGACTCTGTGCCGAAAAGCAAAATGGTGTAGGCACCTCTTCCTGAGACATATAACCGTCCTCGTTAAGGTAGGACTTCCATTCTTCATCTGTATCGGAGGAATCACCCTCGTTGATGTTATGTACTCCTTGAGACACTGGGTGAAGGAAACCTCCACTATGGAAGAAGTTTTGCATAGGATGAAGACTTTCATTGTTATTAGCAGTCTGGGTACAGGTTGAAGAAAAACTAAGACCTTTCTTTTTCTTATTGTCAGTAGGAATGACAAGTTGTCCCCATCCTTTTGTATTGTTACTTTTAATCACTTCGAGAGCATCTCTGTACGAGGAAATCGATGTTCCTCAATCTAATTGACTGTCGTTGCTCACCGAAAGTGCTTGGAACTGGGTTCCTACAACCTCTTCAGGTTATACATAAGTGGACGACGATAAGTTACTCACGATCAAGGCTTGCTCTCCACAGACTGTGACTAGTTGGTCGTTCTTGACGAACTTCAGCTTCTGGTGAAGTGTCGAAGTGACTGCCCCAGCCTCGTGTATCCAAGGTCTTCCCAACAAACAGCTGTATGTTGCTCGGATGTCCATGACCTGGAAAGTGACTTGGAAAGTATGGGGACTGATAGTTATGGGAAGGTCGACTTCGCCGATAACTATTTTTTGGGATCCGTCAAATGCTTTGATGGTGACCTCACCGCCTCTCATCAGAGATCCTTTGAATGATAGTCGCATTAGAGTGGACTTCGGCATAACATTTAGAGTCGATCCGGTGTTTACCAGTACGCCAGCTAAAGCATCGTCCTGGCAGTTGACTGTAATATTGAGCGCCATGTTGTGGTTTTTGCCTTCTTCCTGCAGTTCTTCATCACTGAACTCTAAGTTGTTGCAGGAAGTGATGTTGGAGATGATGCTGTCAAATTGTCTTATTGACACACCTTGTTCCACAAAGGCTTGCTCTAAGACTTTCTGTAGAGCTTCCCTGTGAGCTTCGGAACTGAGTAAAAGTGATAGCACTGAGATTTTTGAAGGATTTTGCAACAGCTGATCAACAATGTTGTATTCACTCTTCTGGATGAGCTTCAGCATCTCATCATTGTTCTTTGAAAGGTCGTAATCACTGGATTGACCGACTGGTTGATCAGGAACTTCCGTTTGAGGTTCCTTTTCTTTGGTAGGTTCTCTAACTCCTCGGTTGAAGATTCGAACGCTCAGTGTTACTCGACTGATGTCTGCAATATTCATGACGGAGGGTAATAGAATTTCCTTTCCATTCTCAATTTTGTTGCACCATATTTGTAAGGGATAACCTTAGTTGATTCATACGGTAATGGTCCTGGTAGATAGATAATGACAGGAGCCTTCTGATTTTTCTGACCATTATAAGTAATTTCAATCAGTTCCTGGTTGGGAACTTTCGATTCGTCAAGTAAAGGGATGACGGTACAAACATCTTTAGTCCTCTTATGATCAGATATTACGACAACATCTTTGATTCGATCAGCGACAAAGTCTGGCATCGAATTGATTGACCAAAAACTTGGACACGGTCGAATCTCTTTGTGGTCCAACTGACTCTGAAGGGCTGCTCACACGAGGTAACATCCTTGATTATCTTCAGAGCAAACTCAACAACGTTCATAGTTGTGTGGTGGCACCCGGCCACGTCCGCTCTGTATGCAGTGTAACCTCACTAGATCTGTTTCCATTGATCAAACATCCTGACCTTAATGCCTAGTAGGGTTTCCATTAATCATACTGACTTGTTGTGTGTCTTCGTCTAAATAAATCGGAAGCCACCAGTGGTTTAACAAGTACTACAAAGTTCTTTGAACGAGAGCGCATCCTTGGTCGCTCTCCCGGCATACTGTACAGTTCTGATAATTATGTGAAGTCAAAAAATCGAGCTGGACTTGTGTAGCATGTAACTCCACCAAGCTGGTATTCATCAAGCAAATATCAAAGATTTGAATCATATTCACTCGATACTAATTTCTATCGCGGTAATCCTGAATCCATCCAAGATCCATTCGACGCTGGAGGGCCTCTTGTACAAAAGAGCATCCCTGATAATTTACCGAACAGACCAGACAGGAATCGTAATCGTGCTGTGGCAGATTATGATGTTGGCTTTGCCTTGAGTGCATTTCCACCAAGTTGACATTCATCGCACGGATGTCGTGGTTTTAAATGACGTTGGAATTCGTATAAGTCACGTTGACCCCACAAATTCGGTGATCTTGGATCCATCCGAGATCCAACTGTTCCTATAGAGCTGATTGCACCACAAAACATCCTTGGTTATTCTTAGAGCAGATATCATATTGGTGATAGTTATGAGATTGTACATGCCCATATCCGCTCTGTCTGTGATGCATTTTGACCAGGTTGGCCCTCAATAAGAGTACACCATGAATTTTATATCTGTGGTTAAATTCTCCCTCTATCAAATTTACTGCAGCTTTCTCATGTTGAGACAGCGGATTTGTCTGAATATTTGGATTCGTATCCTTGAAGGATAAGACCGTGCTCCTAACAAGTTTCTGTACATCATATTTGAAGCTGAGACAGTTTTCTATGTTATGCCCCGGTCCTCCTTGATGGTAAGGGCAAGTTTGAACCGTTTTGAACCAAAAAGAGGATTTTTCGGTACTGTGAGAGGAGACCTAGTTTGGATGTGCCCCTTGACCAGTAATAGTGGAAACAATTCTGCGTACAACATTGGTATAGGGTCGAACCCTAGCGGCCGCGTTGTACGATTGTTGTTGTATGGAGGACGAGCCTATTGAAGAGGTTGTTGTATCCTTTACTGATATTATTATTGATTAGGTTGGCTCTGAGCAACCTGAGGTTGATACGTAGGAACAGGCGCAGGGTTGATAGCAGGAGTTACAACTGCTACTGGTTGATATCGTCGCCTCTGCTTTCCGAGAGAGATATTTCCAATATCTTGCTCTTTTTTATTAGGGAGAGTACTACCGTATCTTTTGGTACTGCTTGATGGTCCATCATCTTTGACCAGACACCCTTCTCGAATTGCTTCTTCAAGACGAACTCCCATGCCTACCATCTCAGTGAAGTCACTGGGCGCACTGGCGACCATTCTGTCGTAGTAAAATGAGCTCAAGGTTTTCAAGAAGATCTTTGTCATCTCTTTTTCCTCAAGAGGTGGATAAATCTGAGCGACAATTTCACGCCATCTCTGAGCGTATTCCTTAAAGGTTTCCTTATCCTTCTGCGACATGGCTCTGAGCTGATCTCTGTCGAGTGCCATGTCCAGGTTATACTTATATTGTTGAACGAAGGCAACGCCAAGATCTATGAAAGTGATGATCTTAGTGCGGTCTAAACCCATGTACCATTTGAGTGCGGCACCGGTTAAACTATCCTGAAAATAGTGGATCAGTAGCTGTTGGTTCTTTGTCTGAGTTGACATCCTCCGAGCATACATCACCAGATGACTTTGAGGGCAAGAGTTACCCTTGTACTTTTCAAATTCAAGCACCTTGAACTTATGCGGAACTTTCACATTGGGGACCAAACAAAGGTCTGCGGCGTCTTTTCCAAATAGATCCTGACCGCGAATGGCTTGCAGTTCCTTCTGCATCTCTACGAATTGTTCCTGGAACTCATTCATTCTGTCGTCCATACTTTCGTTTCCACCAGAAGGTATCTGTGGAATCTGTCCTTTCAGGACAGTGTGTACCATAGGTTATGGTACAGTCATTACAGAAGTTACTCTGGGTACTTCCCTCTCCTGAAGTTTGTAACCTTCAGGAGTTGCTGTCATGCCCCTGGCATCTTCGCTTTCCCAAAGTTTGTAACCTTCAGGCCCAACGGTTCCTGCTGTAGTTTCCGGATCATCTGTGATCGGCGGAATATATCCTTCCGAGATATAGTTGAGTGGCATGCCCCAGGGACGATCTTTAGGCATGGTATATCGAGGATCATACTTTTCCACTATGGGCGTAGATGTGATCTCCGATATCACGGTCATTTGTTATTGCATCTGGACTGCTGCCAGAGCTTGCATATTGTTGTGAAGCTTTCTCAGATCCTCTTTCAGAGCGTCGAGTTCTTCTCTTAACTCTCTGTTCTCTTCCTCGAGATTATCCATTTTCTTTTATTGACTAGCTCGAGTATTGTACGAATGAGACAGTTTGACTCTAGAATCGAGACACAAACGTGAGATTCGTAGGTAAGAAGAATGCGTTACGTGAGAATGATGAATGATATGCAATAATTATATTATATATATATATATATATATATATATATATATTTAATCAAAATGAACTTCGACAATTGGATTGCAAATATCAAACAGTGGGGAAACCCCGTTTTATTGAATTCAAAGATTGCGGAATGGAAATACAATAATTTACAAAGTGCTGTAAAAGGAAAAGTCTAAGCTAATAGATCCTGAGTCCTCTCTGAAGAGAGCTCAGGTGATGGTCTGGTACTTTCCTTTTCTTTGACCGGGGCTCTTGAGCCATTGTCGGGTTGCATTCCTTTGCCAAGTGAAAGGAGCGAGCAAATTCCTTTGGTCATCTTGGTTTTCTACAGCATGTTGCTCTAAAATCTCAATCAGAGCATCTTTTTCTTTTAACAGTTGCTGTATTTTCTTACACTCCACATTGAGAATACGGTATTTGTTCTTCCAAGACTTCTGCTCCTGTTGAACTCTGTTGAGAGTAACCTAAAGTTTTTCCGTATCAGACATAAAATAAAGGACAGGGTCCCTTAACGGAAGAACTTCCTGACGAGGGTAAGGTATCCTCAATTTGAGAGCTCTAGTTTGTACCCAGTGGAGATAAGGTTCCACCGAGACAGAGTCCAGTTTTCCTAGAGACTCTCTTCCTTTCCTATGAACACGTTTCCAGGCATGCACTATTTATGTCTTTAGTGCTCTGTCATTTTCTCCTTCCTTGAAGAAAAGACCTTCCAGATGAGCATTACGCGGGACATGCCTCATCGGGTATCCAAATTGACGACGAACTAAAATTGGATGATAGTTGATTCCTCCTTTAGTTCCTATGAGGGGTACATTATGGAAGTTTCCACAACGGTCAATGATTTTGATTTCGTCATAGATTCGATTGTACCAGTCTATGTCAAAGTTGGTAAGAGACATGATTCTCTGCGACCAACGTAAAGTATTCTTAGGATCCCAAAATGCAGCAGACTTGGGCAAGTGGAAAATGAACCATTTGTATAGCAGGGGTACACAGCAGGTGATCATTCATCCGCTATACAAATTCCTTAAGTGTACAGAATGATAGGCATCTGCGAGCAAGGTCGGTACAGGGTTTCTAATCAAAAATATCTTAATGGCATTGAAATCTACGAAGTTATCGATGTCGGGAAGCAAAAATAACCCGTAGGTGGGCAAAACAAAGGTGCTCTCGAAAGAGGCCACTTTCCCTGTACTAGCAAAGTACAGGGCTTTCTTTATCAAAAACTGGGTTGACAAACCTTGGATTCCACCCTTAGTGGTCATGTGAGTCCTGACTTCTGACTCGTCCAAATAGATTTCTCTTGCAATGGTTTGATCCTTCGAAATTTCTTCCAGTCCGGAAAAGGGAGCCTGGTCAGTGATAGGTAAATCAGTCAGGTGAGAGTACTCCTCCAGTGTTGGTGCCAGCTGATAATTCGGGAATGTGAAACAGTGATAGACCGGATCATAAAACTGAATGAGCATAGCTAGTACTCCTTCAATTACATGGACCCTTAACAGAGACAACAGTCCTCTGTACTTAGCTCTAAAAGCATCAGGGTTGGTGATCATCCTCGCCAAACCTCTCAAATCCTCTAATTTTGGAACCTTGAAGGGGTACTTGTGAGTCTTCCTTCTACTGAAATCCATAACGCAATCTTTTTCTCTGACATTTGGAATCATTGTCTTAGTTTAATTTGAAAAAGAGAGACTAGAAGAGAAATTTTTCTTTGTTAAATGTTTTTTAATGAAATGAATGCATGAATGCAACACACAAAAACATAGAAAAAACATGGGGTCAAAGGTTCGGTGTCATGAAGCCATGGCTCTACCCATCCCTAAAGGTTATACTGGTGATTTTTTGTACCTGTCCTTACAATCATTGACCCCTCTTGGGATAACAACAGCAGGCTGGTTCACCCGAGCGAGCTGCAGTATCTTAGAGTAATCTCAAATGAGGGTAGTATCGCGTGACAACTATTTTTGATAGCTTCCGCACTACAAAATAGTAACATGGTTTCAGTCTACTAAAATCCTCAGCTTTTCAGATAACCCAATCGAACAATCTGCTTTCAACAACCGAAGTCGTATAGGCATTGAATCCGCATAGGGCATCTCCACTGATTCGATGGTCTACCGGGACCTCTTATTTGGGAGTCACTCTCTGTAAGATTACCCTTCTAGTGCCATCACTTATCTTAGGTGTATACTCAATCTTTCCAGATGCGACATCACTCGCAGTCCCATTAGCAGAAAAATAAACACGGATATCAATTAGGAAAAGCGATATATATATATATATATATATATATATATATATATATATATATATATTTATCCTAAAACTATTATCCTAAACCTCTTAAGAGCTATAGCCTAGTCCTAAACAGTTAATGACTCCCCATTAGAGTCGTCATTTTTCTGTAGCGAGCGATTTTTGTCGGTGACGCGACCACCTTATCCCTGAAGTTTGGGTTTTCCTCCTCGAGGAGAAAGGGTGCTACTTTCTGATTTCTTATTTATCCCGTGAAGCTGGAAGGGAAAGGGAAGCTATCTAAAACTAAACTTGCACACGAATCTTTAATGGAAAAAACGCTTTAAAGAGATTGGGGGGTCCGGGGTCAGGTTATACAATGGGTAGTGTAGCGAGTGATTTTGGACGTTGTTCTTAAGCACTGTCGCTCTGGGGTACTACAGGTCGATTCATTTTTTATCCTATTGAAGCTGATGAAGGAAGGGAAATAGATGTCTCCAATTAACCCTGCTTGTATACTGAGTTTGAACAGCGGTCTGTTAGGTTACAGATGCTATGTGGAAGTGGGGCCCAATCTTTGGTTATTTCGCTTGAGAACACGGTGTTTAGACTATTGGTGAGGTTTTTGATACTGTGTTTAGATTTGATGCTTCTGGGTTGATTTGGTGGAGATACTGGATTTTGGGTTTTTTGATTAGTGTGCTCGCTAAGATTTTTCAATCTTATGCCTACGTATTTCCGTTTTAACGAAACAGGGAAATCAGAGCGATCGTAGTTCCTCCTATTCTATGGGAGGAAAAAGGTTGTTTTGGTGTCTTGTTCAAAGCCCAAGACGTGAAGCTAAAAGTGATTTGTATCTTGTTCAAAGCCCAAGATGTGAAGCTGAAGGGTCTATTTGTATCTTGTTCGAAGCCCAAGATGTGAAGCTAAAGGGTTTTGACTTTAGAGAGAATTTGTCATCTCTAAAGAGGGATGTTTGTCACAACTGTTGGGTGACTGATTATAAAGGAGAATTACTTTAACTGGGATATGTGAATCCAGCAATGCCATAATTTCCTTTATAGGGGATTTTTAACCTGAAGGAGAAGACTTTAACTCAGTTTAGAGCAATGCCATCTTTCCTTAGGAATTTCTTATGCTAAAAGAGGGACAGTGGTGTGGATGTAAATAATCCAGAGGCTTGCCGCTTACAACAATTAGTTGGGGGAAAAGGAGTTGTTGATGTTTGTATACTCTGAACGAGGCACAAATTTTGATGCTAAAAGGTTGATTGACTCAACCGGGGTTTCCTTATACAAAGCCTAAGAGGAGGCTACTGACCCAACAAGAGGGTGTTTTTATGTGTCTCGTACGAAGCCCGAGAGAGAGGCTAAAAGGGTTGACTCAACAAGAGAATGCTTTTATATGTGTCTCGTACGAAGCCCGAGAGAGAGGCTAAAGGTGTTTTGACTCAACATGAGAGTCTTTTATACTCAACAAGAGAGTGTTTTTATATCTTGTACGAAGCCCGAGATGGAGGCTAAAAGTGTTTGACTCAACAAGAGAGTCTTTTATACTCAACAAGAGAGTTTTTGTATCTCGTACGAGGCCCGAGATGGAGGCTAAAGGTTTGACTCAACAAGAGAGTCTTTTATACTCAACAAGAGAGTCTGAAAAGGTTAACTCTGCTTGGGAGAATCTTTGTACAAAGCCCAAGAGGAGGCTAGTGTGCTGGTGACTGTTTCAGTTGAGTGACAGGTCCAGTATGTTGGATAAAAGAGAAAATCAGTTCTTATATGGGTAATGTCGTGCTCAGGGATTGATCGGACGATCAGGGTTATTTCCCGTTCTTTAAGGAAATGGGAAATCCAAAGGGTATTGAGACTGTCCAAGTCTACTGGTGTTTTGAGAAATTGATTCTCAGGTAGTGAATGATCTTTGCATGATGCCCAAGAGAAGGCTGGTATGTTAAGGGATGAAGGTCAACCCATTAACTGGTCTGACACTTGACTCAGAAAGACAACTCTAGCAAATTGATGACTAGGTTCTGTTCCTATACCTGTAGAGGTCTTTGGGTCCTTGTACTAAGCCCAAGAGAAGGCATGAGAGCTTTTAAGAAGCCGGAGGGTCCTTGTACAACGCCTAAGAGGAGGCGGGGATGCTGTTAAGAAGCCCGTCCCCAAACCCCGAGAAGTTCAAGACAAGCCATTCACCGAGAATAGATCAAGCCAGGAAAGTACGAGAATTTGGAAGAAACTCAAGAGATGCCATTCACGGAGAAAAGATCATCTCTGGGGAGTAGAGTCTCTTTGACAATGTCTAAGGGTGACAGTCTGAGTAAGGGTTCACCGAGAATGCTGCCTTTCACGTCTCCATATTGTTTAACCCAAAGAGAAGGGAAAACTGTATCTGGAAATCCTATGGGGGATCTAGTTTTGTTTATATTTAAGAGTGACCAACAGGGCTTTACCTAGTGCTAGACGTAGTTGCCGGGGAAAACTCTAAATAACTATACTAGTATTACATAGTGGATATTTGACGAGTATATAAAAGTTTGTGAAAGAAGACTTATAGTGAGCAGACCCACAATACAGTTATATATATATATATATATATATATATATATATATATATATATATATATATATATGAAAGCGGGTAAACACTTACTCGGTTGTAGAGCTTCCATGCTGTTTGGTTAGTTTGTTCAACAAAGAGAGTTTTGATAACAATATTATATTCAAAATCAAAGGAGAAAGTACTTTGAAAAGATTGTTGGGGCTTACAGCTCAAGGAGAGGCCCAAGGTTTTATCAGTGATTGCACTGTTAAAGTTGTACAGTGGGACTTATACAAGTGACTGAGGCCCAAAAAGGCTTTCTGTATAAAGGGATGGGTCTTACACTCTCTCAAGAGGCCCAAATGTGTTTAAAGAAAAAGAATGGGGCTTATAACACGAGGGTAGGCCCAAAGGGTTATTTTTGTACAAGTGGTGGGGCTTACAGCTCAAGGAGAGGCCCAAATTATTTTGGTCTTCAAAAAGGGTTGGGTCTTACACTCTACTAGAGGCCCAATGATTTTTAAAGAATGAGGCTTATAACACGAGGGTAGGCCCAAGGGTTTGATTTATGAACTGGCGATCGCGCCGAGATTTTCTTTTAACGCAGAGAGACTTATACAATATCTGAGGCCCAAAATTGTTTTGGTTAAAAGGGGATTGGGTCTTACACTCTATTAGAGGCCCAATGATTTTGAAAAAGTTTGATGAGGGTTGAATTAATCAAAAACCCTAATTTGTTTCCAAAATGTAGTTTAATTGAATAAAAATTCAATTAAAATGATCAAAATTGTTAAACATGTGGAAAACAAATTGTGATCTTGGATTAATGTTTCAAAAATCAGGTTTTGATCCACAAAATGATTGGAAATCACTAAAATTTGAAAAATCAAGAAAGAGAAAATATTTTAAATGTAAAAAAAAATTAAAATATTAATTCTTTACAAAAATATCAAGTATATGAAATAAATAATATTTTTGGAATTTTTTGGGAAAATAAAATATTTTAACATTTTTGTGAATTATTAAAAAAAGAATCAACTCAAAATCATTAAAACTCAGAGAGAAATTAATTTTTGAATCAATTAAATAAAATCACAAAATTCAAATATTCAAATTTTCAAAAAAGGGCGCCAAGAACAAGGGCAAGAACACGCGCCACCCTCTGTTTCTGCAGATTTACGTTTTCTATCCAATCTCACTGAATACTTGATGATATCATGCAATCTACATATCAATCTACTCGTTTCAACCTCACGATCATGTCTATGGCCTTTAATTTCATTTATTTTAAACATGGAATAAGAAATCAAAGAGAAACCTCAAGAACCCTAAAATTTGCATGAAGGTTCAGAAATTCCATACACGATTCAAACAATGCAATTGATTGAGGAAAAACACTCCATGCATGATTGTGAACATATGGCCAAATTATTGTGCACCAAAAAATGCATGGATCATAGAGTTAGAAGAGCTCATGCTTACCTCTTGCAGCTGGTGATCGTGTTTTGTGTTAGAGGTGTTACAACTTGGTTCCAAGGATATGGATAACTTCCCTAGGTGCTATGGAGTGTATCTGGGTGCTTGGAGTGGATTGATTTGAGCTGGAACTTGATTTGGCATCTCAACTGCAAATCTGTCAAAGGCTTGAGCAGTTGGCTGGTGATTTTGTGGTTTTGGTGTTCCAGATGTTATGTGAGTGTTTGGATCACTTCTATATGATGTTTATGAGGTGTGTGTGTGATTGGTTTGGTTAGAATAGCTCTCAAACTCAAAACCCGATAGTGACTTGCTTTGGAAGGCAAATTTGGAAGTGAGAAGGAGATTTTGAGGAAAACATCTGTTTGATGGCTTTGGTGTACTCAAACTGATCACAAATGAGCTCTATTTATAGTAGAGCAAGTTTGTTTTGCAAGGAATAGTGAATGGCAACTGCTGCATAGGTTTGGCCAATGTTGATCAATGAGAATCCAAGTCTCATCTAGCCATTGACTAGAGGTTAGGGAACAGGCTGCTGGTTCCCTTGGTCTTGGATAAGTCTTGACTGAATTCAGTTAGAAATGGTTCAGTTCATGCCACCTTGGTGCATCCATTGAATGCTTCAAAACAAAATTGGAGTCTTGTCCCTCTTTTAGGGATTTCTAGGTTTGGCATGCTATTTTTGGTTCCAAAGACTTGGGAGGCTTGGGATCAGAGTTGGTTCCTCCTTGGTCTCCCCTTGAGGTGTTCAGATGGATATAGTTGCTTGTCCTTTGCAAAATTTGAGCAAATCGAGCAAAACTCCAAAATATGCCTTGCCATTTGACAGTTTGCAGCAAGGCATATTGGCATTGTCATATCTCATGGCTCAAGTGGATTTTGATGAAGTTCTTGGCCATTTTGGAAAGCCCTCATATGATACAACAACTGTTTGATCATAATTGGTTTTGATACTTTTTGGATCCAAGTGAAAATTACCCCTACATTTGGAAAAAAGTAAGGCAGATTCTGACTTAGTGAAAATTTCACTAAGTGTTGGAAAAAAGTGACATTTTCACTTTTTGTGATTTTGATCATTCTATAACTCAAAATCCATGAGGAATTGGAATGAGTTGTGTTTGAAGCTTTTGTAGAGGGCCATGAGAGCTACAAATCCAGATTTGGATGGGGAAAATGGCCTTGTGGTTTAGGAGTTATGATCCTCCAAAGTTGGTACCCTAGCCACTTTGTTCCATAACTTAGAAAAATTTCTAAGTTTTTATAGTTACCCCTTTTACAAGTTATCCCAATTTTCTTGATTTTTCTTGATGAATGTTGATTCTAATCACACATTAACATCATTTTAGGGTTAAAAAACCATAATTGTGAAAAATCTCAAAAAGTCAAAGTTGACTTTTGTGCACAGTTGACTTTTTGTCAGATGAACTCCAAACTGTGCGATCCTCTATGAAATCAAGTCCTTAACCTAAATAAAACTTAATGGATTGATTTCATAGGTGTTATAGGGTGTATTGAATCATGTCCTAGGGTTTGGGAGCATGTCCTGGTCAAAAGTCAAAGGCACAGTTGACTTTTCCCGCGAAACCCTAATTGTGGTTCTAATGAGCTTGAAACTTGTTGATCAAGCTTCTTGGATCAATCCATTGTTACAAATGGATCAATGTGGTTCATTAGAGACCCTCAAATCATGTCTTGAGGTCTTGGCTCATGTTTTGTCCCAAAAGTCAACTTAGGGGTGAATTAGGTCAAGAAACCCTAATTCCTGATTTTTAGTGAATGCGTCCTCTGAGGTTAAATTGACTTGGTGATTGGGTTTATGATGTCTCTTGGAGCACCTTAGATTATGCTTGGAAGCATTGGCTCATGCCCAGAGGAAAATTTCCATCTGGAGGCCCTGGTCGACCAAAACCTAATTTGGTGACACTGGCGATCTTGAGGCTTAATCCACTTGGAATGTTGCAGCTTTGTGCTTAATCCTTGAAGTGGGAGTCCCCTTGATCCCTTGTGGATGTTTGAGAGGCTAGACAAGTTGAAGATCATGTCATTACTTGATTGATCCTTTGTCCAATAGCTCTGAGAGGGCTTGAAACCCTAAGTTTGATTGTAGTGGATGCCCACCCATCTTTGGGGAGACTAATGAGGTATGATGGTTCATCCATATTGTGATGATGATTTGCACAATAATGGGAAATCTTAGTGGTCAAAATTTGGGGTATAACAGGTAGTTGTCAATTACCCATCCTATATGTGGTTATCCACAGGATATTAGCTTTTAGGTCTCACTTTGCAATTGATAGTGTTTATCTGCTGATGGGTTGGGAAAGTTTCTTGGAAAAGTGTGACAGGGAGAGTGAGTTTTGTTTTTGTGGAAAATGATGATGATGATGATGGCTTAAGGTATGAAACCTAAAGCTTTGATTGATATAAAGGTACATGACCTAGAGTTTTTGATTGGTATGCTCGCTAATATTTCGCAATCTTATGCCTACGTATTCCCGTTTAAACGAAACAGGGAAATCAGAGCGAACATAGTTCCTCCTATTCTAAGGAAGAAATAGATGTCTGGTGTCTTGTTCAAAGCCCAAGACATGAAGCTAAAGATGATTTGTATCTTGTTCAAAGCCCAAGATATGAAGCTAAAGGTGATTTGTATCTTGTTCAAAGCTCAAGATATGAAGCTAAAGGGTTTTGGCTGAGAGAGAATTTGTCATCTCTAAAGAAGGATTATTGATTTTTGTATGCCTTGATCAAAGCACCAGTTTGATGCTGAGAGGTTGATTGACTCCGCTAGGGTATTTCTTTATACAAAGCCTAAGAGGAGGCTGGATAAGACCGACTCAACAATAGAGTGTAGATATAGGTGTCTTATACGAAGCCCAAAATTGAGGCAAAAAGAGACCGACTCTTTGGGGATATCATTATACAAAGCCTAAGAGGAGGCTAGAAGTTTAACTTCTCTGGGGAAAATGTTCTGTCTGTCTTGTACAAAGCCCAAGATTGAGGCTAAAAGGGTTTTGAATCTGCTTAAAGGGAATTCAATTCTCAAAGCTTTAAAGGAAACTAAGAAGAATGGACTCCGTTGGGGAAATGCTTATACAGAGCTTTTTGACTCCTATTGAGGAGAATTTGTATGTGTCTTGTACAAAGCCCGAGACAGAGGCTAAAATGAGAAATTTATCTGACTTTGGTGAGGATATTTTATGTGTCTTGTACCAAGCCCAATACGGAGGCTGAAAATGCGTTTTGACTTTGCTTGGGGAAAATCAGTCCTCGAAGCCTAGAGGGAGGCTGGGAGGAAATAACTCTGCTTGGGAAGATATCTGCCCCAAGCTCAAGAGAGGGAGATTTATGTCTTGTACAAAGCCTAAGATAGAGGCTAAAAGGGTTTGACTCAACAAGAGAGTGTTTGTATGGGTGTCTACTGAGGACAATCATTATACAAAGCCTAAGAGGAGGCTAAAAGGGTTAACTCAACAAGGGAGTGTTTTATTTGTCTTGTACAAAGCCCAAGACGGAGGCTGAAAAAGGTTGATTCAATAAGAGAGTCTAAAAAAAGTGATTGACTCAACCAGAGAGTCTGAAAGTTGATTGACTTAAAAAGAGAGTCTTTTATACTCAACAAGAGAGTGATTTGTTGTCTCGACGAAACCCGAGATTGAGGCTAAAAAGGGTGTTGACTCAACAAGAAATTCTGAAAGGGTTAGCTCCGCTAGGGAGAATCATTGTACGAAGCCCAAGAGGAGGTTGACTTCGCTGAGGAAGGATCATTATACAAAGCCTAAGAGGAGGCTATCTTACTGCTGGGGATAATTGAGATCCCTAGGCAGGTCCAAGTGGGGAGTCAACTCTTGCTGAGGATTACAGAAGAGTTGAGGTATCAGATACCTTGAAGTTCTGATTTAAGATAGTGTTGACCCTGGTCGGGGAATTTTTAGGAGAGAGACCGGGTTTTAACTCAGCTGGGAATTAATCGGATGATCAGGGTTCCTCCTACGCTCGTAGGGAACTTGATAATGTCTTTGAGACTCAAGGGGTTTAGACTGTCCAAGTCTACTAGTGTTAAAGAGTTTTATCTTTTGTAGGATGCCCAAAAGAGGGCAAGGATATTAAGGGATGAGAATCAACCCTAAAGTGGCCTGAGGTTTGACACTGGAAAGACTGCTCTAGCAAAGGATGACTAAGTTCTATCTTATACCTTTAAGAGGTCGTCAGGGTCCTTGTATTAAGCCCAAGAGAAGGCATGAGAACTTCTAAGAAGCCGACGGGTCCTTATACAAAGCCCAAGAGGATGCGGGGATGCTTTTAGGAAGTCTGTGGGTCCCCAAATCAAGAGAAGTTCAAGAAATGCAATTCACAGAGAATAGATCATTCCAGGAAAGTTCGAGGGTTTAGAAGAAACTCAGGAGATGCTATTCACAGAGAATAGATCAACTCCGAGGAGTAGAATTTCTTTGACAATTTCTAAGGGTGACAGTCTGAGAAAAGGTTCACCGAGAATACTGTCTTTCTCTTTGTTCCATATTGTTTAACCCCAAGAGAAGGGAAGACTGTATCTGGAAATCCTATGGGGATCTAGTTTTGTTAGTATTTAAGAGTGACCAACATGGCTTTACCTAGTTCTAGACCTAGTTGTCGGGGAAAACTCTAAATAACTATACTAGTATATATACAGTTGATATATGACGAGTGTTTAAAAGAGTATGAAAGTAGACTAACCATGCGCAGCTTCCCACAATACAGTTATGTATATGAAAGCGGATAAAAGAAAGCGGATAAACACTTACCCGTTGTAGAGCTTCCATGTTGTTTTGTTAGTTATTTAACAAAGAAATTAAAGAAAGTTTTGATAACAACATGTATATTTGAATCTAAATCAAAGGAGAAATTGCTTTGAAAAGATTGTTGGGGCTTATACTCGAGGAGAGGCCCAAGGTTTAACAGTGATGGCATCGTTATTTTGAATATGTACAGAGGGACTTATACAACGACTGAGGCCAAAAAAAGGTTTATTTACAAAAGGGCTGGGTCTTACAACTCAGGGAGAAGCCCAAAGATTATTTTTGTACAAATGATAGGGATTACAGCTCAAGGAGAGGCCCGATGATTTTATTTTAAACTGGCGATCGTGCCGAGATTTTTGAAAACACCGTGGGTCTTATACAATGACTGAGGCCCAAATTATTTTGGTTTTCAAAAGGTGTTGGGTCTTACACTCTATTAGAGGCCCAAAGAGTTTGAAAATGAAAAAAGATGGGTCTTATAGCTCAAGAAGAAGCCCATATGATTTTGAAAAGGCGACGATCGCGCCGTTGTTTTTGAAAATATATAGAGGGACTTATACAATATGTGAGGCCCAAAAAAAATGTTTTATTTACAAAGGGATTGGGTCTTACACTCTATTAGAGGTCCGTGAGTGTTTGAAAAAGATTGATGAGGGTGGAATCAATCAAAAACCCTAATTTTGTCTAAAATGGAATTAATTTTGTTTAAAAATTAATAAAAATTATTGAAAACATGTGAGAAATGAGTTGTGATCTTGGATCAATGTTTCAAAAATCATGTTTTTATCCACAAAATGATTGAAAACCATTTAAGTTTGGAACATCAAGAAAGAAAAAATATTTTAAATGTCAAAAACAAATAAAAATTAATTCTTTTGCAAAAATATCAAGTATATAAGATAAATAATATTTTTGGGGAATTTTTGTAAAATAAAATATTTTAACATTTTTGTGAATTATTAAAAAAAGAATCAACTCAAAATCATTAAAATTCAGAGAGAAATTAATTTTTGAATCAATTAAATAAAATCACAAAATTCAAATGTTCATATATTTGAAAAAGAGCGCCAAGAACATCTTGGCCTTACCCGTGTGCTCTGTTTTGCCCAGATTTGCATTTTCTCATCAATCTCACTGAATACTTGATGAAATTACACAATCCACATATCAATCTACTCGTTTTCACCTCACGATCATGTCTATGGTCTTTAATTTCATTTACTTTAAGCATGGAATACGAAATCAAAGAGAAACCTCAAGAACCCTATATTCTGCATGAAGGCTCAGAAATTCCACACACGATTCATACAAAGCAATTAATTGAGGGGAAACATTCCAGACATGATTATGAACATATGGCAAAATTATTGTGCAAGGAAATATGCATGAATCATGAGATGACCAAGTTGAGGCTTACCTCTTACAGCTAGTGATCGTGTTTTGGGTTAGAGGTGTTACAGCTTGGTTCCAATGATTTGGACAGCTTCCCTAGGTGCAATGGAGTGTGTTTGAATGCTTGGAGTGGATTGAAGTGAGCTGGAACTTAATTTGGCACCTCAACTGCAAATCTGTCAAAGGCTTGTGCAGATGGCCAATGATTTTGAGAATCTGGTGTTCCAGATGTTGTTTAAGTGTTTGGATCACTTCTATATGATGTTTATGAGGTGTGTGAGTGATTGGTTTGGTTGGAATTGCTCTCAAACTCAAAACCCGGTAGTGACTTGCTTTAGAAGGCAAATTTGGAAGTGAAGGAGTGATTTTGAGAAAGGCAAGTGTTGTAGGCCTTTGGTGTGCTTAAACTGAGCACAAATGAGCTCTATTTATAGTAGAGCGAGTTTGTTTTACAAGCAATAGTGAATGGTGGCTGCAGCAGGCTGTTGGACAATGATGATCAAATAGAATCTCAAGTCTCCTCTAGCCATTGACTAGAGGTTAGAGCACAGAGGCCTATGGTTCTTTGATTCAAGGATAAGGCCTGACTGAAGTGTTCATTTTTGCTCTGATACATGCCACCTCTAAGCATCCATTGAATGCCTCAAAACAAAATTAGAGTCTTGAGGCATCTTTAGCTTTTAGGGGTGCTAAACCTATATGTAGTTCCAAAGACTTGGGAGGCTTATGGATTAATGTTTGTTCCTCCTTGGTCTCCCCCTGAGGTGTGCAGATGGATAAACTTGTTTGTCATTTGCACAAATGGATCAAATCGAGCCCTAATGCACAAATCTATCTTGCAGGACAGTTTGCAGCAAGGCATGTTGCAGCTGTCATATCTTCTAGCTCAGATGGAATTTGATGGAGTTCTTGGACATTTTGGAAAGCTGATATATCCTATTTCAATATGATGTCCAACTTTGTTTTTGATCCAACATGAATTACAATGAAAAATTCCTCTACTTTTGGGAAAAAATAAGGCAGATTCTGACTTAGTGAAAATTTCACTAAGTGTTGGAAAAATGTCACTTTTGTGTTTTCAGCCATTTTGATCACTCCATAACTAAAAATTCAGGAGCAATTGGAATAAGGTGTAGTTGACACTTTTAAAGTATGCCATGAGAGCTACAAATCCATCTTTGGACCATCCAAAATGGTTGCTTGGATCTCAAGTTATGATCCTTGGAAGTTGGCACCCTAGCCACTTTGTTCCATAACTTAGAAAAATTCTAAGTTTTTATGGTTACCCCTTTTACAAGTTATTCCACTTTCTTTGATTTTTCTTGATGAATGATGATTCCAATCACATATTAACATTGTTTTAGGGTTAAAGAACCATAAATATGAAAAATCTCAAAAAGTCAAACTTTGACTTTTATGCACAGTTGACTTTTTATCAGATGAATTCGAAACTGTGCGATCCTTTATGAAATCAAGTCCTTGACCTAAATAAAACTTGATGGATATGTTTCATAGGTGTTATAGGGTGTTTTGAATCATGTCCCAGGGTTTGGGAGCATCTCTTGGTCAAACGTCAAAGGTACAATTGACTTTTTCCTTGAAACCCTAATTGTGGTCCAAATGAAATTGAAACTTGTGCACCAAGCTTCTTGGATCAATCCATTGTTGCAAATGGATCAATGTGGTGTATCAGAGACCCTCAAATCATGTCTTGAGGTCTTGGCTCATGTTTTGTCCCAAAAGTCAACTTAGAGGTGAATTAGGTCAAGAAACCCTAATTCCTAATTTTTTGATGAATGCTTCCCCTGGGGTTAAATTGACTTGATGATTGGGTCCATGAGGTCCCTTGGAGTATCTAGGGTTATGCTTTGAAGCATTGGCTCATGCCCATAGGTAAAATTCCATCTGGAGGCCTCAGTCGACCAAAACCCTAATTTGGGGACACTAGCGATCTTGAGGCTTGATCCACTTGGAATGTTGCAACTTTGTGCTTGATTCCTGATGTGCGAGTACTCTTGATCTTTTATGGATGTTTGAGAGACTATAGAAGTTGAAGATCATGTAATTCCTTGATTAATCCTTTGTCTAAGGCTCTAAGAGGGTTTAAACCCCTAATCTTTGATCGTAGTGAATGCTCAACAATCCTTGAGGAGATTGATGAGGCATGATGGTTTATCCATATTGTGATGATGATTTGTACAATGATGGGAAATATTAGTGGTCAAAATTTGGGGTATGACAAGTAGACCATCAGAAAGATCACATCGTCAAACATCAGAACATCACATAAATCATAAACAAAATTTCGCGAACAACAGGAGTTCGCTACTGAGTTTTCCGTGTGAACACATTCGCTGGGATGTTCACTTTGTGAGCTCCAGCGAATCCCCCAAATCCCACACAAAAACCAGAGAATTCCCAGTATTCACCAACAACATCATCGCGCATTCGATGCACTGCTCGCTTTGCGAGCATGGGCGAATGTTTGCCTTACGAAGGAATGGTTCGCTTTGCGAACCTGCGATTTCTGCAATCGCTGCTACGCACCAGTAGCATCCCAGCCCCAAAAACCTTTACGATTCCAACTTCAATTCACCCCCAAAACACTCCCAAAACAGTCCTAAAGCATCAAGGCAATCAAAGGCATAAAACCTACGACTATTAGGTCGGTTAATTTCACTATTCTAACTCGAAATCACCTAAACCTTCACAAACTCTCAAGGTTCCCATAAACCCCATAATTCCTTTCTCATACAAGATCCCACATATCATCAAAGAAGGTTTTTCCTTGAAGGCTTATTTTTACCAAATCAATTCAACCCTTAATAATCCATCATCGATCCTCCGAAATCCACTTTGAACACATCACTTCCTATATTGAAAACAATGAAAGGAAATACTCCCCATACCTTAGATTGTCGTTCCGGAGTTTTCTCTACCGATTCTTCGGAAACCTTCTCGAATCCTCGCCTTTTTCCTTTTTCCTCAGAGCTCTGCACTTTCTCCTTATTTTCATGTTCCAACCAAAAAATGAATCCTATTCCTTTCCAATTCCTTTTTGTTAAACCCTTGGGCTTCCAAAACGGGCTTTCCCCATAATACCCTCACTAATCCTCCTCAAAAGTCCATCTTACCCTTAATTCCTCTAATATTATTTAAATTAATAATAATACTAATATATTCATATTATATACTATTATTTAATTAAATAACCACAACTCCACAAAAATGCCAACGTCAACACAAACCACCAAAATTCACCGAAAATTCACAAATATTATATTTAAATAAATTAAATAAATATTCTAATAAATTTGGGGTGTTACATGGCCCCACGGTCTTGTGGTGGTGCCGTTGAAGCTCTGCAAGTCAGAGCCGACGTACAGGGTCAGATGCGTCCCGTCGAGCTGGAGGGTGGTGAACAGGTGGGCATACATTATGTCCACTGAGCATCCCTGGTCGATGAGGATGCGGCGTACGTCGAAGTTCGCCATTTGTACCCTGGTCAGAAGATGGATGCTAGAATTGGGGGCGCCACCCGGTAGCTCTTCGAGGTAGAAGGTAATGGGCTTTGATCTTCCCTGGACCGTGTCAAAGGTGGTATTTTATGCTGAGCTCGCCTCTATTAGCTCATCAAACTTTCTCTTCACTGACCCCACGAAGAGCATGTTGAACCCTCCGCAAGATATGACCATGGCGGCAGGGAAGCTCTCCCATGGGCTGCGAGAGGACACAGGTGTGTCGGGATGGTAGGAAAGGCATATGTCCTATGGTTGGGAGACACACAGAGCGACTTGAAGCCTATTGTTACTGGAAGACGGCGTTGCCTCCTCGACCTTCTTCTCCTCGCGGGCCTCCTATCGAGGGGCTTCGTTCCTCCTGGTGTACTGCTTCAGGTGCCCTTCCTTGATTAAGATTTCGATGGAATTCTTGAGATGAGTGCAATCTTCCGTGACGTGTCCGTGGCTCCTATGGAACCGGAAGTAATTGGACTTGTCGACGTTAGGCTTAGGGGGTGTCGGCTTCGGGAGGCGGACACCGCCTCGTTGGAACTTTGATTTGATGCACTCGGCTAGAATGCGCTTGCGGGGAGCTGCGAGTAGAATATATTCGGTGAAGCGGCCTGCTGGCCCCCTTTGCTCTCGGGAGTCTCGGGGTCGATCTTCTCTTCTTTTCTCCCTGCCTCCTCGGGGAGCGATGAAGTCTTCGTGCCTGAAGCTTCGGGCACTCTCCTGGTTCTGCGAGTCGCAGGCGCAGTTGGAGGCCTCCTTCTCCTCGTACTGGATGTAGGCTTCAGACTTGTGAAGGAGTGCATCTAGTGTGTTAGACCTTTCGATGCCGACCGCCTTGGCGAAATCACTGTGAGGTCGCAGTCCTCGCTCAATTAGATATCTCTTCATGTCATCCAAGGTAGATACTTGGACAACTTCTCGGTTGAATCTCTCTATGTAGTCCAAAAGAGATTATTTCTTCTCCTGAATGATGGCTTCCAGGGATGCTTTCGTCTTTGGGTGTCGTCGGGAAGCGGTGAAATGCCTAGAGAACTGCCTCTTCAGCTCTTTCCAGGAGGTGATGGATTTCGTCTTTAGGGTCGTGGGAAAGTGTAACACCCCATTTCTACCCAATAATTATATTAAAATCAGAGTTATAAAATTTCCAACATAAAACGGGATATCACATTTTCAACTTTAAAATTCAATCACATAATAGTTAATCATGAAAGATACATAACGATTCAAGGAAACATAAAACAACAAATGGTTTTCAACTTTACTCAACTTAAGCAAACACAACGCAGCGGATTCATTAACAACTTAGTAGCGTCTTTATTCAACATAAATCAACTTCAAATTAAACAATAAAGTATTTTTCCGCAATTTCATTAAAATTCAGCATGTAGATAAATAAATAAAAGACATGTGTCATCCCCCCGAGTGCTACGTATCAGAGCGACAACCACCGACTCGAACTAAGGTAACCGGCTACTCCTCTTGATTACCTGCACGTTGCCAACATAGGGACAACATTCAAACAGAAGGGGTGAGTTACCGAAAATTATAAACGGAGTATGATAAATAATACGTAGGCAAGAATCATACAAATAATCACCACTTCACATCAACAACCAACAAACAAAGTCAACAACAACTTAAGAGAATGCAACTTTAATGAGACTCGACAATGTTATGCATGTGGTACCATCAGAGTAAAACTCCCAACTTAATATATGCCAGTTTACCGAGGCATCAAGGCATAAGCCTTCAACTTTCAACTTTCAACATATGCCAATCCAGGCCGACGTGGTGTGAGCAACGCTCCGACACAAAATGCAATGTATATTTCATGACATGCACAACTCATCAACATAAACAACTCAACGACATCCACAACATAATCAACTTAAACAACATAGCAACTTTTACGACATAAACAACGCAGTCAACTTTGGCTATTACGCCTTCAACTTAAAATTCGTTCGTGTACCGAAACGAAACAACAAAATCAGCTGTACCTACGAATCCACTTTTTCGACATTATTTTAACAAAACAATTCAACGAAAGTCACCTACTAAATTACCCGACTTACCCCAACAATTTTCGTTAAATTCCGGGCAACTAAATTTTTCGCCTAAACCGGCTAAACCGACTAAAACTGCACTATTTCGCCTTTATTAATTACTACTGATTAATTTATTAATTCATTTAAACCACTGCTGCAACATATTACCACAATTCCAATTTTCTGTCAAAACTCTGTTTTGAAAACTCCTAAAATCTGCTTCTGTCAAAACTTACTAATTTTCTGATTTTCTGTTGAAATCTGTTAACTCAGTAGTTCAGCTATTTTCCACACTTATGCACCCAATTTTCTTCAACTGTATACTTACTGTTACTATTAATCCATCTCGTTCCATAGAATATGAACATTTACAAATTCTGCTTCTGATATTATATACCTAACACATTTCTTAAAGTGAGGCTAAATTTTTGTATAAAACAAAACCACCAATACCCATTAAGAATGGGTGGCTTGTGCCACCCTGGCACCGGGGTCAAGTGGCTTGCACCACATTCCAACAATTCATTTAGAAACCATGAAAATAATAACAGTTTAAAAAATTAAAGTGGATAGTCCTTTAATATGGGTGGCTCTTGCCACTTATTATCTTCTGTCAGAACTGTGACTAATTCCTAGATCCTGTATCTCTGCTAATTATTATTACCAGTGCATAATTTATTACCACATGAATTTGGTTAATTATTTAATCCTGGCCTTCATGGTTTAGTAAGATTATTACACGTACAACACAAAATGCCAATGCCTTAATTTAATGTAAAACAAAATTTGCCAATCCCTCTAATATTCAAGTGGCCTGCGCCACATTATCTTTCCATTCATTAAGAACACGTCATTAAGAACAGGATAATAATATTAGTACAAAGAAAATATTAAAGTGCATAATCCCTTTCCATGGTTTAATAAGGCTACTACGCATAAAAACAAAAACCAACCTCTTAAATTCATGTAAAACAAAAATGACCAAATTCCTATATCTTTTTATCCAACCAACACCTAGTAAATATAATAAGTAATTCCAGATTCTCAACCTCAATGGGTACCCCAATTATTAAATGGGTCTCTCAACTATCACCAGAAAAATCAGTTTCCAAACATCAAAATTAATAATTTCAGAGATTAATTTTAATCGAAATAACTTCAGCTTTCACAGGAAATTTTTAGGGTAATTCTAATACTAGTTCTACACAATAACCATCACCCAAATAACATTCATCATAACCCAGTTATAATAATCAAACCCACCCTTACCTTGGATTGAAGGCAGCTCGACAATCGATCGGATTCCGGAAAATCGTCACCGGCCGTGGTTTCTCTCGGCTTCAACTTCTCACGTTCTTCATTTCTCTTCTCCTTTAACTGATATCCAACAACTCCCCACTCTTTTCTATTTCCTTTATTTTATTTGTTTTATTAAAATAATAATATTCAATTATAATATCTAATGGGCCTAAAACATACACCCCTTAATTTACTAATTCCGACACGAAACCAAGCCCACTTAATTCGAATACTCTCCTACGACTATAATATTACTACTAATATTATTTCTACGACTTACCAACTTATTAATTCCGACTTAACGACTAAATTCACCGCAACACCAAAAATCAACCGAATAATTCACAACAATTAACTAAATATTCAATTAAATAAATAATTAAATATTTGGGCGTTACAGAAAGAGCCTGCCCTTCATGGCTCCCGGACATTCTGGTAGTTGAGCATCGCATTGATGCTTTCAATGTGGTCGTCCGGGTCGGTTGTACCATCGTAGGTAGCCAAGGTAGGGGGCTTCTCAATCCTAATGGGCAGGTGAGTTTTCATGATGGCCTTGGACAGAGGACCGCATGGGTCGTCTTCATCGCTCATGATGGGTGACTGTGATGAGGACCGGTCGTACCGAGGACTCTTGCCTCGGCGGGGATGACTCCTTGGTCGACTCTTCGGTTTCTCCACGTACCCATCGTCTTTGTTTCTCTTAGGAGCTGGGGAGCATCGCTCCTTCCGGGGAGGAGAACGACCGCGCTTCTGGGAGGCCACATGCTTAGGCCTTTCCAATCGCGGACGACGTCCAGATTGTCGCGGAGAAGGACTCTGAAACTCATCATGTTGTGGCCTCCGCGGGGGAGGGGAAGGACGTGTTTCTCGTCGTCGCGGGGACGAGCTGCGAGAAACTGGGCGACGATGTCTTCGCGGGGGAGAGCGTGATTGTCGTTCCTTCTCCAGCATCTCGATCCGCTCGTTCTGTTGGAAGATCATCAGGTTTGTCTGATTAATCGTCGTGAATAGAGCTACCATGGTTGGGTCGGCGTAGGCTGCTCAAGAATTGACTGGAAGGCAGTCGGGATGTCGAAGCGTCGGGCGGCGTTGAAGGTAGCATGGTTGGGGGAGGGGGAGGCAGTGCGCCCGTCCCTGGCGCCACCTTCCTCGACGTAAACGGTCACATTGGGATCGTGATCGTCGCCGTTGGTGAAAGTGGTGAAGGCGGTTTCATCGACGTTGTCGTCATTGCTTGGGCTGACCATGATCAACGAAAATTGAAGTATGCTTTGGTTCTTGAATTTCTATGGAAGAAAGAACGGGGAAGTAAGAGTTCCCACAGACGGCGTCACCGATCTTACCGGATCAGAAAAGGATCAGCAGCCAGCAACACGTCGTAAGCTTCTAATTCGCCGGTGGTGGAGAAGAGGAGGGGGTGTATCTGCAAGGCACTCCGATGCTAAAGTTAGTTTCAGCAAGAGAGAGAAGGCAAGTACATAAAATGTGTATAATTCAGAATACCTGACTCTCTACTGAAAGAGGGTATTTATAGTGAGCCCCCACCGCTAGGCCAACGGTTACTTTGCATTGGGTTGGATCGTTAGGCTCAATACAAGTAACTGCCAGGGTCTACGTGGCGTAGGAAAGATCAACATGTGATCTTCGCCATGCGTTAACTGCCCCGTGATCTTCAGAAGGTGGGTGACCTGTTCTTTCGGATACGGGTAGTTGTCTGATGACGTGTACCCGCATGAGGGGCAAATGGAGACCGTTGGGGAGACGCGTGGGCGCTCCCCGTACGATTTGATGAACTGGACCTTCATTGGGTCTTCCCGGATGGGGAGCTGGGTTGGGTCGTGCCCGACAGTGGGGCAGCCTCCGGCCCAATCCAAAACAATATCATTAATAAATTTATATATACGATAAGTTTTATAATTAAATTACTTTAATATATTATACCTAGATATTAGTTTTGGAACCGTGCACGATTAATATTTTTAAACATATATACTTATAATATTAAGTATTATTATTATAATAACAAAAATATTATAGTATTTTTGAGGATCCATTTGTTTTAACTTTAAAAAATATTTTTTATTAAAATATTTTTTAAAATATTAAAAAAATATTTTATGAATAAAAAGTAAAACATAATCAAAATCATGATTTTTTTTAAATGATTTATTTCAAAAATAATATTTTATGAAAAACTATTTCAAATAGTTTCAAATTTAAGTGATTCTTTTTTTTTTTTTTTTTTAATTTTGATATCTAAAAAAGTTATAGGAAAATGATAATATATCTAAATTAGTATTTTAAAAATAATTATTTAAGCTAAATTTTTATTTAAAGTTTTTTAAAAAAAATTCTTTGTAAATTTTTTTTAACAAAAATATATAATTCTATAATTTAAAAAAAATGAAACAAGTGAAGCCTGAATCAAGGTGATATAATATTCTGAATACAAAAACATTAAGTAAAATTCATATGTATATAAATAAACTTGATTTGCTTACATAAGTTTATAAATATTTGACTTTTGTAATAAATATTTTTACAATTATGTAAATGCATTGATATAATGTGCTGTTTGTGTAAAAAAAACATTTACACCTTTTGTACATAGATATTAAACTCTTCTAAAACTAAGCAAGAAAAAATATTTAATATCCACTATAAGTTGTTTAAGACATAATAAATAGTATATGTCAAAAAATCCAATGTATTTTTTAAGTCCTCATATAAAGGTTTTGACGTTAAAAAACTTCAAAATTAATTAATTTATTATATATTATAAGACTCTAAAAAGTTGTGTAGGACTATTTGTAAAAGAAATATGTGATTCTTCGTTATGTTTTAATAATCGTTCAATTTTTTTTTTAAATTTTAATTTAAGTGAACTGAGAGAAAAATTATGGCAAAAAAAAAAAGCAATTTAGATATATTGAAAAAACTACGTTATCAAATTTATATATACAATAAATCAATGCCCCTTATTCTAGACTTATTTCTGCTATTTATATTTTTGGAAAGGGTCACAGTTATAGTAATAAAAGTTCATAATTACACTTTAAAATAATGATTATTGGGAGACCCTATGTCAATCCACACTCATCAACTTTAGTTCTTTAAATGAGACTTACACAATTTTTTTATATTATCTCTATTTTTATATTTTTCAAATATTCATATAATTTATCAAAAATTTTAAAATAGGTCCCACCAAATCTCACAATATATCCAACATTTATATTATATAAAAAAAATAATTGAACCAATTTAATTCAAATATATCAAAATACAGTTAAAAATTATACATTTAGAATAAAATAAATATATATTAAAAAACACAATACATCACAAAATTAATTAATTAAAAAATACATTAAAAAAACATAATCATTAAAAAAAATTACTAGCACAAAATACAATAAAAAGATATATTTAAAACATTTTTCAATTGTTGTTATTCTCATGTCCATAACGTTGCCATATATGTTCTATCAAGTTTTGTTGATGGTGTCGATGAATTTGTTTATCACGAACATCAAATCTTCTACATAGAAACTCTTGAAAATCAATATTAGAATCATTCGACAATATTGTCACATCATTACACAAATGATCATAAGAAAAATCAAAATTCTCACCATATGTTGCACGTTTATCTTCAACAATCATGTTGTGTAATATGATGCATGTATTCATTATGCGCTGGAGTGTGTCTAAGTGCCAATATCACGTTGGGTTACATATGATCGCAAATCAAGATTGGAGAACTCCAACTGCTCGTTCAATATCCTTTCTTTTCCCTTCTTGATGTTGGGCAAACAATTTTCTCTTATCCCTTTATGGAATCAGGATACTTTTTTTACAAACGTGGCCCATTCAAGATAAATACCATATGATAAATAATAACCCTTGTTGTATTCAGTACGATTGTTGTATAATAAACCTCAGGAGCTAGTCCTTGTAGAACATCGTTGAAGACATTGGATTGGTTCAACACATTAATATCGTTGTTTGAACCCGCCACCCCAAAGAATGCATGCAAAATCCATAAGTATTGTGAAGCCACTGCTTCAAGCATAACAGTTGGTTTCCCATGATCGACTCGAACGTACTTCCATTTCAATGCAACTGGATAATTTTTCCATTCCCAATGCATGCAGTCAATGCTCCCTAACATACTTGGAAATCCTCGTGTCTCTCCCATTTACATTAGGCGTTCAATGTCTTCGCGTTTGGCCTTCATAAATATTATGCACCAAAGATGCTGATAACTCTTCTTGTAAACTTATCAACACATTTTAGTGTTGTGGTTTCACCAATTCTCAAATACTCATCCACACTATCAGCAAATGTTCCATATGCCAACATACAAATGACAATAGTGCATTTTTGTAATGGGGAAAGACTTGCCATACCAGTTGCATCAACCATCATGCGAAAATACTCATCATGTTGACCTAAAGCTTCAATAATATGAAGGAACACATGTTTATGCATTCGGTACCTTCTACGAAACTGCTCATTTGTGTATACCGAAGTTTCTAAAAATAATCTTTGAATAATCGATCATGTCCCTATTCACGATTCCTCTCTATATTCCTTCTTTGACGTCTAGGCCTTCTAGAGCTCGAGGCTTCTTCTTCCATAAACAACCTCGCAAGTTCTTCATCCATGTCATCATTCATATAATCCATGAACATTTTTGCAATATGGGAAGGATTGGAAGGATCCATGTGAAAAGAAGTTTGATATTTAGTAAAAGATGATAACAAAATTGTAGAGAATGCAAGAGGTTGGTATGCATGTTAATACTCTTTATAAGACTACTTTGAATAACGGATAGTTTGAATAATGGCTAGTTTGACTTTGAATAACAACTAGTTTGAATAACTTCTAGTTTGAATTTGAATAACGGCTAATTTGAATAACGACTAGTTAAGTCCAAAATACATAATCATTACTAATTAAGTCAATATTAATTAATTCCAAAATACATATTCATACTAATTAAGTCAAATATACCCAATCATATCAGTTAAGTCCAAAATGCATAATCTTACTAATTAAGCCAAAAATACATAGTCATACTAATTAAGTTCATATTTTTCTCTAATCATGTCGCATAACATTTCATAAGCTTGTAGTTACCTTGTATCCATATTTGATGTATCTTTTGAAAGTATTTGCAGATCATTCATCTTTAATCTTTCCTCAGCACTCTCAGCCATCTTAATCTTCGCATCAACCTTTTTTCTCTCTATCTCAACTTTTTCACCCTCAATACGTGCATAGTCTCGTGCAAACATTGAAATCAAATCAATTTTTTTAAAGTCATCTTTCAAAGAATCATATTTGACATTGGGAGTAGAAGACGTTTTCACAAGCTTTTCTTTCTTCTTCTTTTTGGCTACCTTTTGACTGATTGGACGACGAGACAAAATAGGTGATGGTGGATCGTGTTCGCTGTTCATTTATGGATTAAAAGATGAAGAATATGCTTCTGAAGCTGAATTCTTTGTTCTTTTTGTAGAAGCTTCTAATGAACCTGCGAGTCATTTAGGTTCATCTTTCAATAATATCCATGCAGCCTTAAAAGTAAACTTTTCACCTTCATCTTGGAAATAGATTTTATATGCAGCTTGCATGATATTGCTCTCGGAACTCCCGCTTTGTTATGTAGACACGACTTGTTTGTAGCATCCAACAAACTTTTGAATAAATGAAATTAATTTTATGCCATCGACCTTTTAGTTGTGTCAGTTTCCTGTCTTTGTAATTGATGTCACGATGCTTGTTGTAAGCTTCGCTGATCCTCTTCCAAAAATTATCTCCTTTTTATCAACCCCAACAATTGAATCCTTTGAAACGTTGAGCCATGATTGAATGAAAACTTCATCCTCTTTTTGTTGGAACCTTTGTTTATGTGTGTTCACAACCGGCACGGATGCAACTTCTTCACCAAGGTTAATAGTTTCTAAGCTACCTTGAGAGCAAAATTGTGGTGTTTCACGTTCTTGATTGAGATATAAATGATTGATGTTGATATGGATAAGGTGGTGTATAATATGAGTAATTTCCAAAGTGTGGATTATTTTGTGGATTTGGAAAAAATTGAGAGTTTTGAAAATTTGGATTATGGTGTGAATTTGAGAAAAAATGCAATTCCAAAGTATGAGTTGTTTTGTTGATTTGGAATAGAAGGACTACCATCATTTTGCATAAAATTAGACCAACAACTATGTTGATTGAGATCCATTGACAAAAAAATTGTGTAAAAGAAAAAAACTTAAAATGAGATAAAATCAATAGTTCAAAATTAGACTAGTTGTGAATGAAAATTATAATATAATTATTTACCTATTTATAAGATTATAAAAAATTACCGTTAACTTTTTAAACTAGCCGTTAGAATTTTTCTCATTCAATTTTCTATCTACCCGTTGGTAATAAATACAGTAGTATTTGTAATGTTGGAACAGGAAAATAGCTATTGAAATAATTTGATTTGAAATTTTTATATTAATTATTTGATCCATGCTGGCAGATAAAAACGTTCGCCAGCCAGAGAACGGTAACAAACCAAGTAGTGCTATTTTTCTCAATTATCCATCATACTCTGACATAGTAGCCTTGGAACAAGTGTAGACACGATGCTTTTCCAGCGATAATCATGGTTTAAGTCGTCTATCCTATGACTTTGTTTAGGAGTTTGGAAATGATGAGAAGGAAAAGAAGAACTTCAAAAAATATTTATTCCGCTTTTTTTTTTGTTTTTCATCACCAGTATCTGGTTTACAGGACCGCCTAATCTGACTCGGGGGTCAGTTCTGGCATCAAGTGGTTCTATCCCCCTCCCGAACGCAATTGCGGGGGATTGAACCGTGATCCTCCCTACCAAGTTCAGCACTAATCACCACTGAACCAACTAACGATTGGTATTTCTTCCATTTTTTGTTATAAGTTGTTTTTGACTTTTCACATGTAATACCCCATATTATCTAAACGCTTAATTGGATATCAGATGAGATTAGATGAGCTTTTGTGTGCTCTATCTTTGGTAATTGGATTAATGAAATCCTTTAAGTGCTCTATGAATTGTCAATTAGGATTAATAGAGCAACTAGTGAACTCTAAAGGGATCAATTATTGATGAAAGAGACAGATCAATTATTTTAGTTCAAGAGAGTATTTTATGGTAACTCTAATAATTGATCCATTGGTGTGAGACGACAAATATCAATTGGAGGTATTTTACTCTATTGGATTATATTATATAATAAGCATTATATATATATATATATATATATATATATATATATATATATATATATATATATATATATATATATATATATATATATATTTGTTAGAAAAAGAAAAGAAAAGGAAAGATAGTAAGAGAAAGAGGAAGAACCATGGAAGAAGAAGAAAAAGTTTGGGTAGAAGAAGAAGCTTGGATCAAATTCATCATCTTCTTCAAACTCCTCTTCGATTTCAGGTGGGTTCTAGATAGACACCTTAAGTTCTAGAAATTCATGATTTTGAACTTAGGTTAGAGTTTGAGAGAAAATGATAAATTTGATAAAATCGATGTTTATAACGGATGAAATGTGAAATAAACTGTGTAATATAGTCGGGATATATGTGAATTTAATCGGTGATACTTGTTGTTAAGTTCCAACATGTTTTGGTTGAGATTGGATTGAAAATATATCATTAAAAACAGGTTTTTATGTCTCTGGTTCACTGGTAACCGGTTACTCATTCTGAGGTAACCGGTTACTTGAAGGAAAAATTGAGGTTTCACGTGAAAAATGAATTAAGTAACCGGTTACTCATTCTGAGGTAACCGGTTACCAAAATGTGTCTCTAACTATCATTTTGATTATGTTTTGAACAGTGCAGCTTGAGTAACCGGTTACTCATTTTGAGGTAACCGGTTACCACTGTTGTGATTTTAAAAAATGTTTAAAAATTCATATCTTTTGGATCGTAATTCCGATCGAGGCATGGTAATAGTTGTTGGAAAGCTATGAAAATATCCTACGTGATAAAAGGGAAAACTATTGATTTCGATACCTGATTAAATGAATCGGAGGGAACCCAATAATTGTGTTAACATTATGATTGAGTGAAAATAATGTTTATGTGATATGTGGTGATAAATGTTTACCTATATAAATTGTGTTATGCCATATCTATCTAATTACTGATAAGTATGAGTGACAGAATATGCATGCTTAAAATATAGAATAGGAAGAGTGAGGAAACCTTAACATGAAACTATAGTGGAATCTAGTAATGTGACTAGAAATTGATAGAAACTCTAGATGGCGATGCTCGTGCATTCGATGTATAAATGTGCATCCTTGATGAGTAATGGTCTAGAGTAGATAACTTAGATGGCGATGCTCGTGTATTCGATGTAGAAAGGTGCATCCTTGACGAGTAATGGTCTAGGAGAGAGTGAAACACTAGTATGGAACATGTGCGACCCTTGTGTTTTTGAGAAAAGGCGAATGTGGCCTTGTGATTGTCGAATACAATCACGTTTATGATATGATCATGTAATCGGAACCGTTTCCCTGATATATGTCGTTCCATGAGTAACGAGCTCCTCTGAATCGTGCGCATGATTAATTGGTAGGTTTGATTCCCGTGGTTAGTACGAATAAAGCCTACGGGTAAAGAGACTTGCGATGGTTAACAGGCCATGAGAAGTGACGGTTCACGGTTAAGAGGTCGATGGACCCGAATCCATTTCGTATGCCAAGTAAATTACAAGGATCCATGACTCGGGTCGACTTCTAGACGTAGAAGCGGACGGGAAAAGGGGATGCCTTGGTGAAGTTGCCGATTAGTGATAATTTTGAGTTAACAGACTCATACGCATGTTTCCATATAGTGTGAGATTGAGAACTCAAGGTCATTTCCCTTCCCCTTGACTTGAGTTAGGATTTGGCTAGAACCCTGTAAATCCGAGAGAATCCATAAGATAGGGAACTCACTGAGATTAATATCTCACCCCATTATTGTTGCTATTTTTAAGGTTATTTGCAGGTTTGATTTACGAGTGAAGCTATGCTTGGATGTTTCAAGAGAAGCTTAGCTTTAGTTTTCCGTTGTGTAATTGTTTGTATTCAATTGAGGATATTGTATATTGATCTTAGATTGTATATTTTTTGGCTAATTTCCATGTCTTGTACCATAAGTTGTTTTATGTTTTTAGAAATGGTCAAGTATGTGAATTACGCCATTAGGCACTTATGATGGTGTCAGTACCAAATAAAATGCTTGTATAGTATTATTCTAGGTATATATTATACAGGGCATTACAGTTGGTATCAGAGCAGGTCGTGTCCTCGACCTAGCCTTGAAACATCATAAGTAAATCTATTCCTGCCTCTTAAGTGTGTCTTGCCAACATGACTCTTAATATCATATTATGTATTGTTGGGCCTGATCAACCTAATACTATCTATGTGATATGTAGAATCATGGTTGAGCGACCACGAGGACTTCGAAGTGTTGTCGAAACTTGTGTTGTGAGGGTACGCTCAAGCCAAGAGTTAGTAGTGTGGAGCTTTGGCCAGCTCAGTTGAGGTCTTAGTAGAAGTTGTCATTGGGTAACACAGAATTGGATAGTGGTGTGTTGTTCAAGCAATCCTTGGGAAGGATGGAGTCTGAAAGTTAAGAATCTCTATCGGACGATTGGTCAAGGTATTGAGGAGTATGTAACATCGCTAGTAGAGCTGGACTGACCACTGGTATGAACGAGGATTTCAAGAAATCTCATTCCGTGAAAAAGAATAATCGTTTTGTGGAATGTGTGACGTAAGGTCCGGAAGTGAGATAGTTATTGGTGCTCTAGTTTCTAAGGTTGCTATGGTATCTTGAAGGGACGGAATACCTTAAGGAATGTGTTCAGAGAAATATCTTCCGACTGGTTAAAAGTTGAGAGTTAAGAACGTTCGACTTTTATGAGAACCTAAATTGGTAGAGAAGTGTGAAAAGGAACACAAAGATGTGTTTACATGCTTCAAGTGAAACAAGTATGTGCCGGACGAAGAGTAGGTGATGAATTGTGTATATTCAGTTATGTAGAGAAATTAAGTTCGAGATATTACATTAGGATTTTTGTATTCAGTAAGAGACCAATTTGGAATTGTTAAATTACCCAAGGTACAATATAAGGTATTGTGTTGGAGAAAGAATGAGCTTCATTTAGTAACAGAAAGTGTAGTAATACGGACCGGAAGAAGTTTGTATTAAGAAACAGAGTAAGTACCTTGGATTTAAGGGAATCTTAGTAAGATGGTTTTATATTTGGACCTAAGAGGATTACAATGGAGAGTGAAGTAAACGCGGTGTGGAAAACGGTATCAATGGTATGTTATGAGGAAGTGATAACGGAACGTATTTTGGACGAATGGGTGATAGAATTCTTAAGATGTTGTTGGAGCTAAAAATTAAGGAAGTGTAATCAATAATGGTTCACCCACGAGAACCCTAGTATTATGATGTGAAATGAGAAAGTTACACCTTGTTATTAAGAACAAGCCTAGTGGTAGCATCGTGGTCACAAGTGTACGTGATGGATTCTTATTCTTGAGATAAGTATGAAGGGACGTACCTTGTGGAGCAGCGAGTATTGTATTTTAAGAAGTAAGATTGCGGTAAACAACGAGAAGCAAATCAGGACTTATTACAGACTAAGTGTAAATCATGGAACGGTTTATACCAGAAGGGTTTTGTATATAGTTGATGAGAATTGTCGGTTGCGAATCTTTCATTAAGTAATTTGGGATGTGCAATGGATAGTGAAGGGTAAGAAATCCCGGTTAATGTGTACAAAGTGATGGAAAGGTTCTTCAAGAGGATGCATTGCCCAGATTTATTTTCAAGTATAGAGAAACTTCAGTATTTGTGAATGATTGGAATATTTGGAATCTACCTTTTGTTGGACTAAGAGCGTTGTTGTTTTATTTCTCACCAAGAAGTTCAAGTGAGAGAACAGGGTTGTATGCTTGATATGAGATGTTCATCGCTTTTATGGTACCGTTTAATGGTTGTGTGTTGGGTTTTGCTTGTGGACGAATTAAGTATGAGTTGTGGCTAAAACCCTAGGATGTCGTCATTATTGGCTTTCCGCTAGCATAGTTGTGTGAACAGAAGACGAACTAACCCGTCAAAAATTTGTTGTGTGACAGCGTCAGAATTTGGAATTTTGCCTTGTCACTTGGTTGGAGTGTGTCATCCACATGTTTTAGCTTTGTTCTGTATTACCTTGAGTTGATCATGGTTAGTGAATGTTATACAAGTTAAGAAGCCATGAGTTAAGAATGATATTGTGGATTAGAGCAAGTCGGATTGATGGTTTTGAGTTGGGGTGACTTTTGAAATAAGAGAAATTGGCTTTTCAGCTTCTGCAGCAGTGTTAACTGATTAATATGTGCAAAGATGGTATTTTGCGCTGAATTTTGAAAGGTTAACCGATTAACCTCAGATGGTTAATCGATTAACAGATGTGTAAATTGTGAAATCCCTTAGGAACCATCATCTGGGTTTTGTTACCTTATGTTGCTCTGATTAGAGGGTGTTGTGCGAATGGAAAACGGGATTGCAAGTAAATGAAAGACAATTTCATGTTTGAAATTGGAACTTCTGGAAAGGTGATACATAATTGACCATTTGTTCAGACGACGAAGGAGTTTGAATTTTGGGGAAGTAATCTTGTGAATTGTGTTAAATGTGGGAAAATCTTAGGTGTATTGCTACCATTACCATTGTGAGTCTTAAGGATGAAGTTAGAGAATACTCACGAAGTATTGATCTTGTAAAGATCGTTTCAGTAATTTAATTTTGGTGTTAGTAAGGTATGAGCGGTTGGTCAGAGTTTAGTAATCGGTAACTTTTGTGAGTTCATGGAATCGGATTTAGACTCCGCGAGAGTAGTACCGGATGTGTACAGTTGTACTTTATCCAGAAAGGAAAATTTGAGAGTTATCTTTCCAAGTACGAGTAAGAATTAGACGTTCCACAGTTAAGCATGCAACTTGGATCGTATCTAGAACAAAACGATTAAGAGAAGTGGATACAATTGAGAAGCGTGGCATGATCTTCGAAAGTGTGTGTGTGTATATGGAGTGTTGTACGTGAATTAGTGAGTGGTATGAAAACTCACAATTGTGCCTTGGATGGTTTGAGTTTTGATAAGTGGTGACTCACAAATGATTGAAGTTCCATGATGGTGTTACATGTGATTGAATTGAGATCTCGAATCAGCAAGAGACCTTGAGTAAGTCGGAAAACCGTAAGAAGAATTATTATGGAATATGGTAACCAGAACCGGAGATCGTTAAGGTGGTTTTTGGATGTATTATTCCGAGTTTAGAATGGGTTGAGAGTTGTGTGGTTATGGTTGTAGCAGTGTAACTCCTGTGCCTTTATCGTCTGGAGAGTGTCGGACAAATGTTATAATATTGTGTATTGGTAAGGAAATTGTTCTACCTTAGAACATCATTAAGTTTCTTGTACCATTGGTTAGTAAGAACCCCAATGGATAAGTGTGTTTCTCCGCAGACTGTTAGCTACCTTTTGGTGCTTAAAAAATCGTGGTGTTCCACTGTTAGGGGTTACGCAATGGAAGGTGGCAGACGAAAGAGTTCAGACAGAATAATAAGGATTAAAAGGATTGATGCTCATAGGTATGGAAATAAGAAGATCTTGTTCTAAGTGTGTTACCTTTTGGTTTGATACGAAAGAGATGAAATATCGGACGTGATGAGTACCATGTACAGCATCAGACCAGATGGAACTGGTAAAAGAAGTTTTTTAACTAATTATGAAGTGGTTTTGGACGTTGAAAGATTTATGAAAAGATAAATCGTCGATGATTACATGAAGTTAAGGAATCACCGATTTACCTCGCTAAGATTTGATGAGTGTTTGTTATCCTAAACCAAGATAAGGTGTTACGGTTTTGTTTGTGACTCAGTAGAGGAATATGGAATGGTACATTCTTTTCGAAGGTAGAATGCGACCAAGTGTTTTAGTATGAAACAACAGATGAATTATGGAGAAAGCAAAGTTGATAGTTAACCCAATATTGGAACAAGAGTATGACTAAGGATGTGAAGTTTGATAATTTTTGGAAACAAGGATTTTGGTCTGTGAGGTCAAGTTGGAATTGGATTACGTCAGAATTGTTAACGAAAGTAAAGTTAAGTATGGAGCTAAGACAGTGATACAGTTGGTTATTGTTGAGTGGAGGAAATTCGGGGATGAATTTCAATTTAAGAGGGGGAGAGTTTAATACCCCATATTATCTAAACGCTCAATTGGATATCAAATGAGATTATATGAGCTTTTGTGTGCTCTATCTTTGGTTAATTGGATTAATGAAATCCTCTAAGTGCTCCATGAATTTTAAATTGGGATTAATAGAGCAACTAGTGAACTCTAAAGGGATCAATTATTGATGAAAGAGACAGATCAATTATTTTAGTTCAAGAGAGTATTTTATGGTAACTCTAATAATTGATCCATTGGTGTGAGACGACAAATATCAATTGGAGGTATTTTACTCTATTGGATTATATTATATGATAAGCATTATATATATATATTTGTTAGAAAAAGAAAAGAAAAAGAAAGATAGTAAGAGAAAGAGGAAGAACCATGGAAGAAGAAGAAAAAGTTTGGGAAGAAGAAGAAGCTTGGATCAAATTCATCATCTTCTTCAAACTCCACTTCGATTTCAGGTGGGTTCTAGATAGACACCTTAAGTTCTAGAAATTCATGATTTTGAACTTAGGTTAGAGTTTGAGAGAAAATGATAAATTTGATAAAATCGATGTTTATAACGGATGAAACGTGAAATAAACTGCGTAATATAGTCGGGATATATGTGAATTTAATCGGTGATACTTGTTGTTAAGTTCCAACATGTTTTGGTTGAGATTGGATTGAAAATATATCATTAAAAACAGGTTTTTATGTCTCTGGTTCACTGGTAACCACTCATTCTGAGGTAACCGGTTACTTGAAGGAAAAATTGAGGTTTCACGTGAAAAATGAATTAAGTAACCGGTTACTCATTCTGAGGTAACCGGTTACCAAAATGTGACTCTAACTATCATTTTGATTCTGTTTTGAACAGTGCAGCTTGAGTAACCGGTTACTCATTTTGAGGTAACCGGTTACCACTGTTGTGATTTTGAAAAATGTTTAAAAATTCATATCTTTTGGATCGTAATTCTGATCGAGGCATGGTAATAGTCGTTGGAAAGCTTTGAAAATATCCTACATGATAAAAGGGAAAAATATTGATTTTGATACCCGATTAAATGAATCGTAGGGAACCCAAGAATTGTATTAACATTATGATTGAGTGAAAATAATGTTTATGTGATATATGGTGATAAATGTTTACCTATACAAATTGTGTTATGCCATATCTATCTAATTGCTGATAAGTATGAGTGAGAGAATATGCATGCTTAAAATATGGAATAGGAAGAGTGAGGAAACCTTAACATGAAACTATAGTGGAATCTAGTAATGTGACTAGAAATTGATAGAAACTCTAGATGGCGATGCTCGTGCATTCGATGTATAGATGTGCATCCTTAACGAGTAATGGTCTAGAGTAGATAACTTAGACGGCGATGCTCGTGCATTCGATGTAGAAAGGTGCATCCTTGACGAGTAATGGTCTAGGAGAGAGTGAAACAATAGTATGGAACATGTGTGACCCTTATGTTTTTGTGAAAAGGCGAATGTGGCCTTGTGATTGTCGAATACAATCATGTTTGTGATATGATCACGTAATTGGAACCGTTTCTCTGATATCTGTCGTTCCATGAGTAATGAGCTCCTCTGGATTGTGCGCATGATTACTTGGTAGGTTTGATTCTTACGGTTAGTACGAATGGAGCCTACGGGTAAAGAGACTTGCGATGGTTAACAGGCCATGAGAAGTGACGGTTCACGGTTAACAGGTCGATGGACCCGAATCCATTTCGTATGCCAAGTAAATTACAAGGATCCATGACTCGGGTCGACTTCTAGACGTAGAAGCGGACAAGAAAAGGGGATGCCTTGGTGAGGTTACCGATTAGTGATAATTTTGAGTTAACAGACTCATAATCATGTTTCCATATAGTGTGAGATTGAGAACTCAAGGTCATTTTCCTTCCCCTTGACTTGAGTTAGGATTTGGCTAGAACCCTGTAAAGCCGAGAGAATCCATAAGATATGGAACTCACTGAGATTAATATCTCACCCCATTATTTTTGCTATTTTTCAGGTTATTTGCAGGTTTGATTTACGAGTAGAGTTATGCCTGGATGTTTCAAGAGAAGCTTAGCTTTAGTTTTCCGCTGTGTAATTGTTTGTATACCATTGAGGATATTGTATATTGATCTTAGATTGTATTGTTTTTGCTAATTTTCATGTCTTGTACCATAGGTTGTTTTATGTTTTTAGAAATGGTCAAGTATGTGAATTACGCCATTAGGCACTTATGATGGTGTCAGTACCAAATTAAATGCTTGTATAGTATTATTCTAGGTATATATTATACAGGACATTACATCACACATATTAAAAAAATGTAAAAATTGTAGTATGGAAAAGAGAAATTATGAATGTTTTACAAAATTGTCTTTTATTAATGGTATTGGAAAGACAAATTTATATAATTAAAAGGAGAGAAAACTAATAATAAATATTTAAGAGTATAAAAGGAAAAATAACATTAATGATTATTTGGTATTATAAGGTGACTTATATTGTGGTACAATTGTTTTCTTCAAAATGACTTATAACAAAAAAACGGAGGTAGTAATATTTTTCTTAAAATATACAAAAAAAATTAACTTTTTTCGAAAAAAGATTTTGTTTAGAATGATAAAATAATATTTATTATTAATATATTTTTAATTTTTAAAATATTATAATAATAAAAAATTATATTTGAACAATTTATCCAAATATTCTAAAACCCGCATTCAATACAAATTTTGAGTTCTTCTAAATTATGGGTTTTTAGTGTTACGAACAAACATAAAACTTTCAAAACTTTCCCAGCCATAATCTTTCTACTCTTTTCACTCAGTTCTTCCTATTTTTCAAAGCTCTCTCATGCTTTCCCCTCCAAACTCTCAAACAAAGTTTATGTTTGGTTGGGGTTTTAGGGGGAAGGGAGAGGAAGTAATAATTTAAATAAAAAGTATTTGGTTCAATATTTTAGGAGAGGAGGAGAATGAATTATAATCCCTTCTAGAGTGATTTTTCATTCACCCGAATAAGAGTTTTTTTGAAGATGAGGGGAGGGGATGGAAGAAAAGCTAAAAATAAAATTTAATATACTGATGAAATTAATTGTTGGAATATTTTATAATTTAAATATTATTTAATTATTATATTCCAATAATTATTATTTGGATGTATATATTTTAATTATATTATCTATTTATTAAATTAAGTGTTTTAATTAATTAAGTGGTGAAATAAATTTAAAAGACTATTTAGATTTCTATTTAGTTTAGATTTTTATTTAGTAATTAATTAATTAATTGAATATGATCTCAAATATGAGTGGATGTCAGGATGACCTATTTCGGAATAATGAGAATCCTAATTAGCCATCACCTTATATATAGGCTATGGTCCCCAATATACAGTACACAAGCAATTTATCTCTTCTCCCCATCTGAAGAGTATTCAAGGCATTAAGAATGTCGGTTGAGGAAGAACCATACAAGCCACTAGGTATCCGTTGTTTATACCGTACACAAGCAATTTATCTCTTCTCCCCAATAAAACTGTTTGTGATGGAATTTTACTATTTTTGTGACGGATTTTTACCCTCTCTAAATTTAACTTTTTTTGTAGTGTTCTACCTTTCAGGATTACCACCAACAAAATTTTCTCAATAGATCCAGGTATTCCTTCAATCTCATCTAGGTATTCGTGCAATCTCTTCTCTCATATATTAACATATTGTAGATCCTATAATTATATAAATGTTCGTATTATCTATTCTATTCCACACTAAAGTATATGACATAACATGTAAAATATGTATATATGATTAATTGTTATCGATTTAATTCCAACATTAACCTTTTTTTATTATAAAAATTATAATTTATCCTTAAAATATTAAAAGTTGAAGTTTTCTATCAAATTTCTCTTCCTTTTTTATGTTGAAGTTTTTTTTTGCGGTTAAAAGTTTGTCCATCGCTTAAGTTAATCTCATATTTTACAGCCCGTTAGCCTGAAATTTCTATTTAGGAAAATGTCAATTGAATGTTACATTGAGAAAATGCTAAGTGTTAACATTGATTGACCCAAGTTGACAGGAATGGGTACATCGGCTGAAGCGTTTCGACTAGCATCTTGAACAATGACTTGGAAGAATCTCAAAAAGAGATTTCGAGACACGGTTTGGAAGAATCTCAAGAGCATATCTTGATACATGATTTGGAAGTGTCCCAAGAATAGATCCAATTGATCACTTGACACCATGTCGAATTCGAAGCGTTCGACGGACTTCAAAGACCTAGAAGATTTTTTTGGGAAACCAAAGACTTGAGAGTGGTCTTAGCACTATTGGTAATCACCTTTGACAAGCAGGCAATTACTAGTCTCTAAAAGAAGTTACGAATGTGAGATAATGATTTTCAACCGTTTTCAAGTATTGAGAACGTGGCAGTGCATTAGGATATCAAGTTGCATGTTCTTGAAGACGTGTCTATTTTCTAGAAATAAGCTGTCAGAGACGATTATCTTTAGTTTAGTATATATAGAAGATTCATATGTTGTAATCGAGGTGGTAAAATTAATATACTTTATTTATAGAACTAGAGTACCAAATTCAAAGTGCCAAATAGTTTGTGAGTAACATCTGAGTCTACGCCCCTTTTATTTTATTGTCTTTATGTTTCCTTAACTGAAACACTTTACTATTTCTATCATTTACTGCGTTTAATTAATGTCGTTTATCGCAGTGTTCTTTTATTTTGATTCAAGTTTTTTCATTGTTAATGTTTGTCTTTATTCTGTCTGCATACAGACATTCACAATCACTTCACATACATACTTTCTTGTAAATGTGTTTGCACAAAATTGCTTCCGAGATTTTCGAGTTAATCTCACAGACTTTTAAACTCGTGATTGTTCGCTAAAAATACCTGCGGACACAACCATGAATGCTTCCATTTTTCCTTTCTAAATAATCATCATCTTTACTTTTATCTTTTCACATAAACTTTGTTATTTTCATTATAATGACTATTTTTTTCATGTACGTTTTATTTTGTTGTTGTTGTTGTTGTTGTTGTTGTTGTTGTTGTTGTTGTTGTTGTTGTTATTATTATTATTATTATTATTATTATTATTATTATTATTATTATTATTATTATTATTTAAATTTTGATGTAATTTTTAAATATCTTAATATTTTTATTTGTAATAATTTTCTTTAGATTTTATTGTATTCAATTATATTTTAAAATTGTATATTATTATCGTTATGTTTATACAAAATATTTTATGATATTCTATGAATGAATACTTATATTTTTTTAATGAACTTGTGTTCTAATTATGGGTGGTAAATATCATTATATTTTATTAATGAATTTGTGTTCAAATATGAATGACAGATATTATGATTCTTATAATATAATCACAAGAGTGAAAAAGTATATTAGTTTGAAAATACCTCCCATCAACTTGTGAACCAAACATATTTATAACTAAAATCCCTCCCCTTTCTTATTTTGAACCAAACATATATGTAAGTCAAATCATTCCTCTCATTTTCCCTCCCCCTTCCCTACCCTCCCTTTGATAAAAATCCTTCCCCCCTTCCCCGATTGATCCAAATGGACCCTTATGGTTGGGCCTAACTACAATTAATAATTTTAATACATATTTATTGAATAAACATAAATTTATTTCTTATTAAATTAACTTTACTTTATACAATGAATTAGAAACATCAAAAACATAAAATATATTCAATGTGGGTTGTATATGTAAAAAAGTACATGTGTGCGTGATATCCTTAGCCTGATAAGAGATACTCAGAGACCTTAGTAGGTTTATAAGAGTTAGGGCTTACCTGCGGCAATGAGAGGTAATGTATGGTTGTATATGAGGGTCAACTCATGTGAGGTGATAGACTTTGTGCATAAGCATTAGAATGGGTTAAAAATATGTTCTCCCCATAGCCCTAAGGGAACTCTCACAAATATAACACTACACAGTACCTCAAGCACAAGGGCTTTGTAAAGGACAAAATGTTTTAAGGCTCTCTCTAGATTTTGTTCCATGGTCTGGGGCAAGTCTTTTGGTAGGGGGTAGGTCTCTCAGCTCGAGGCCAAGTCCCTTATCTTCAAAATGAATCCATCAACTAAAGGTGACCTTCTTAATGGGAGGTGAGGCCATTAAATTGAGGGCAAGTCCCTCGGCTGAAGGCGATCTGCTTAATGGAAGGTGATTCCCTCAATTTAAGGGTGAGTCCCTCAACTGAATGTGACCTTTTGTACTGGGATAAACCCCTTAGTTAGAGGTGAGTCACCCTCTTTCTTCCAGATGTCTTCTTATTAGTCAAGATGTTAGCTTGGGGTGTCAAACATCAATCATTCAGACGATCATGCTTGCTTTTATTAATGTAAGCAATGCCGACCTATTTTTTGAAACACTAAACTCTAATTCCACACGCTAGAAGCATGTTGAGCTTTTCCAAATTCTAAGGTAGCCTAACAGGTTTCTTGTGGCTTTAACCCCCTCCTTATAAAAGCTCCCCCTTTTATTTTCTTGCTCTATTTTGCTGTCATGACTTCTACAAGTTATACCACAATTGGCCCAACTTCTTTACAGGCTCCTGATTCATCGTTTCCAATCCTTTTAGGTATGAATTTTTCCGTTTCCTTCCTTGTGTAGTAGTTGTAAGGAAATATTCGAAATAGGGTTTAAGTTAGCGTAAAGTTATGGGATTTGAGGATTGTAGCCATCCATTTGATGATTCTGACGGTGGTGGTGATTTATTTTTGTTCTTTTATTTTCTTAGGAACAAAAAGGTAATGGTTGCTCCCTCCGTCATACCTAAGGACGCCAATTGTGAGATGCAAGAAATTTTCAAAGATGAGAGATTTGAAGATTGATGAAGACTTGAGTGTCTCAAAAAGAGAAAATGAGCGTAGAGGGATGTCCAAATATAGGAGGTTTGATAAGTCAATGTTAAAATGCTTTATTTGTAAAAGAAATGACCACTTCATGAAGGATTGTCCCAAAAGGGAGGATAATGAAATTTTTTTTTATATTGTTGTTGCCTCACATGACAATAGTTATGATAGTGTTGTTGTACTAGTTGTATCGGGTTTGGAGACTAAAGAGAGTTGAGTTGCAGACTCAGATTTCTCTTATCACATGTGGCCAAGAAAATAATACTTAGAGACTTTAAAGTTAGAAGAATGTTGATTAGTTCGCCTTTGTGACAATAAGGCTTGCAAAATTCGTGATGTCGGTATGGATAAACTTAAAATGTTTTATGATCGTAAGTTCCTTTTACACAATGTGAGATATGTTCCAGAACTCTGATGGAATTTGTTATCCATAAGCATGTTTGATGGTCTAGGCTATTGCACTAGAGTTAAACATGAGATATTAAAGATTTCATATGGTGGAGTCATCTCCAAATAATAAAGACTTTCATGACAAGAACAAGTTATGGGATTTGAGGTCAAGGCATGGTAGATGCCTGGAAATTGTCTTAGAGCATTTTAATGAGTTTTACAGGAGATAAGGAATACAAAAACATTTTACAGCTTCAGGAGCTACAAGCTCACTTGCCATGAAGTTTTTGGGTTAAGGTTGCTGTCGAAGCTTCTTACCTGGTCGACAAATGTCCAGTCACAAGAATAGATTTCCATACACTTACGGAGATTTAGAATATGAAACTTGTAGACTACTTTGTTTTAAAGGTCATAAAAGGTTTTTCTATTGTGCAAATCAAGTTAATTCAATTTGATAGTAAATTTGTGGATTGTGTCTTCAATAACTATCCAAGTGGTGAGAACGTTACGAGTCGTGGAAAATGAAACGGGAAGAATCAAACACAAAAGTCTAAACAACTTAGACTTTAATGATGGTCCAACGCCCAGGGGCGGAGCCACATGGTGGCCAGGGTGTGCAAATAAACCCCCTGATATTTAAAACTTATACTAATGATTCATTCTTTTTCATTTTTGCACCCTCTGATTTTTAAGCATTGCACCCTCTTCTCTCTCTCTCATAGTTCAATGCACCCACTAACAAGTAACAAGCCACATATATTTTCTCTTATTATTTAATGGGCACACAAACAAGAATGACATTTGACCTCAGATTTTGTTATTGAAAAAACTTAGCATTTTGCCATTATTCCAAAGGACCACATACACTCATTGATTTAAGAGTTATATTAACTTTTCAATATTCAATATGATTTTATAATTAAATATAATAGAGAAAAAAATAAATTGTATAATTTTTATTAAAAATATTTAAATAAATATTAAATCTTATAATTTTTATCATTAATAATATATATATATATATATATATATATATATATATATATATATATATATATATATATATATATATATATATATATAATTCATTATCATTAAAAGTAACTAATAGAAGACCTGTGATTCCGCATGGGTAAGTCTGAACCTATAAAATAGGAGACAATAACTTTTGATTACCAAAATAACATTACTCAAATTGCAACAATAAAGAATATAGTAGTCGAAATAAACTTACATAACATGGCATAATGTTGTATGATCAATGGAATTAGCTTGAGAATTCATTGGTACTCCTGTGTTTAGCGGAAATTGAGGAATGAAATTTTCTTTGTGAGTGACCAAGGCAACATCAGAGAACTTAGACATAAGGTTTGTGTCATAATTTCTTATATTTGCCACTTTGTGCGGTGTACGAAACGTGTATTGAGATGTTAAGGGATTAGTTGCTTGTAATATAGAATCAATGATTTTCCCGTTAGAAACGATTTTATCAATGAGTTGTTGGTTGGAAGCTATTGGTGTCACATCTGAAAGTGGGATTCGAATGCAGGATGATATTGATTGACTGTCGATTCGATTTTGCACCTCATATGGAGAAACCTTGAAACGCTTATAGTGTTTAGCCTTTAGAATGCAAAATCGCCGCAACCTAGCTCGCTTAGAATCAATGTTTTCTACAACAAATCGTCCCTATTCTTTATGCAGGGTGTATAATTCCTAACAAAACATAGAATATATTACTTAATAAGTGGTATAAACCACAAAATAGTGTTGGGTGTGTCATTAACTGATTTAAAAAGTAACAGAAAAATATGTATTATATGATTAGTTTTACCGAATCGGTGTCATGTTGAAGCCTTGATCAGCCATGAATACGTTATTTGCGTAAACAACCTGCACGAAAAAAATTTACATAGAAATGATAGAAGTAGTTAAAAAATTTTACCTTTGAAATTGTTGCATGATTCATTTTATAACAATTCAACTCATTGGCAGTAAATAGAAATTATGTCTGAGTTGCTTTACACTCATTAATATGTACTCTAAATGGTTCCTTTATACATGCATATGTGCAAATATAGAAACATACACCAACATTCTTAAGCATCACTATTTATCAGAAGGTATAATGTTCCACTACAAAATGCATGAAAGTCTATAATGTGTTTAGTAAGACATCCTAAGAAAAGGAACATAGCATAATTTAATGCATGAAATTTTGATTTCATTCATTGTATAATCATGCTGTTTTCAGATAACTTTTCTTTCATTCCCTCCACATTGCAAAAACTTAAAAACATTGTTTCCTGTGTTTTTCTTGTTACCGTTATACTAATTAAAATCGGGTCTTCTGTCAAAGCCAAGAAGCTGCATTTTTAAACCCATCTCTTAATTTTTATACAGGAAAGAACCTCAATTGTTAGCTGTTCTAACCTCAGTTTTTATGTCGTTGGATCTCTTATTTTCTTAAAGTAAAAAACTAAATTCATCGAATTCTGTTGTGAATCGGATACCTTGAAACAAAGTATTTACGGTTTCTTTATGATCAAAGAACTCACAAGGGTTAGGGTTAACAAAGAAAACAAGAATAAACAACAAGGATTGGTTATAAAACTGTTATTCTTTCCTTTCTCCTTAAAACAAGGATTACAAGTATACAAGAATAACAAACTAACCACTCTCACTCTTTCTAGGTTTTGTCACACTCTAGAATGAGAGACTAGCATGCTATTTATAACAAAACCTAGCACACTAAACTAATGGGCTTTTAACAAAATACCCATTACAAGCTAACTTAGGGTACAAGCAAACTTAAACAATTGGATCCTTAACACAAGGCCCAATTCAATATGCTAACAACCCTATCAATATTAACTAATACATGTTAGAACAACCTTCGACTACAACATGTATTATTTCGACAGTATAACACTTCGACAACAGCATGTGAACGGACTTCAACCTCATACTTAAAACTAGAGTTTGATCCAAATCTCACAAATCTCCACCTTGGATCTAACTCTAACAAGAAAAACGAACTAGTTTTCTTCATGCAGCTTTATCAACTGCATACAGTGGAAAAACTTGCAACTTGGCAATGTCTTGGTGATCATATCCGCAGCATTATGATCTGTCGAAACCTTCAGCACTTGGACTTCTCCACGCTCGATTACCCCTCTGACGAAATGCAGCCTCACATCAATGTGCTTGGTGTAACACCCCATTTTCTACCCAACGTTTATTAAAAATCAGAGTGCAAAATTTTCAACATAAAACAAATGAGATGTCACATTTTCAACTTGAACAACAAAACCAATAACATAAACCTGTATTTCTTTTTAAAAGTGATACATAGCATTCGGCATTCACAACTTATAAATCAGCTAACAACTTTATTCAACTAGATCAAAACTTCGTTCAATTTATAATTATTCAATAATTAGTAATAACAACAACTTAGAAACAACAACATTAGACATTCCCCCCGAGTGCTACGTATCAGAGCAAGACCAACTCGAACTAACAACAACTAAAGGACTTCATAAAATTACTTCACTTCCCCAGCTATTCTTCAGTACCTGCTCAATTACCCATAATAGGTAACATCATTACAGAAGGGGTGAGATATCGAAAAATACAATCAAAGGCATGATAATTAATATATTAGATTAGAATCACACCAATTTCACCGCTTCATACAACAGTCATACAACAACTATTAGTAAACAACTTAAGAGCAACCACAACTTATAACAACAACCTGTATCAAGCGACAACTTACATCAATAACAATTTATAACAACAATAACTCACAACAATAACAACTTATATCAACAACACCAACAATTAACAACAACGTAATAATATTAACAACTTCAACATGCAACTCAAATGCGACTCAACTATGCACATGCATGTGGTACCATCGGAGTAAAACTCCCAACTTAAACATATGCCAGGTTATTGAGGCATTTTCAACTTAATCGGATGCCATCAAGGCCAACTTAAACAGGTGCCATCAAGGCCAACTTAAACAGGTGCCATCAAGGCCAACTTAAACAATGCAAATGTATGCATGCAACAATAACCACAACGTCACAACAGCAACAACGCAATAACAACAACGAGAACAACAACTTAAACATGCACCACTTGCATCAACTTAATCCAACATTGGTCGTTCGACCTACAACTTAATCAACAACATATTCAACATCACATCACCAACATTGGTCATAAGCCTAACAATTCACCACCACCTGCAAATTCATATTTTTCAGCAAGTATACAACACACCGATTCAACCAAAACGAGTTACAAACGTTCCGTAATTATTCAGAAAGTTTTCGACTAAAAACCAATTAATTAATTATCGGCTAAAACTACTAATATTTCTATTATTTTCTACTCTGCTACTTTAATTAATCCTGCCAATTTACCTTCACTGTTAATATTGATTTCTGTTAAAACTACTAGCCCTGCTACTTCACTGCTGCTAAATTAATTAAACTAGTAACTCTGCTAAACTACTTGAACAAACTTTGTTTAACCACAAATTATTTCTGGGACACCATTGCTACTAAATATGCTACTGTTAATTATAAATGTTACCTTATAGTCTCATGTTTCTACTACATATATACTACCTGTTATTTAATTATTAAGACTAATTCTTAGACTAGCAGAATACCTCTAATTCTAAAACTCCCAAAATTACCTTATTAATAATACCACACTATTATTATCATTACTAATATATAGTTCATATGTGCTACTAACATGTATATATATATATATATATATATATATATATATATATATATATATATATATATATATATATATAAAATTCATATGCTACTGATATATAAACGAAATCTCCAATTTTCCACAGCCCAGGATTTGCCCGCGTGATGGTCGTCACAACATCACCACGGTCGTCACGACACCATCACGATCGTCACAACACCACCACGGTCGTCACGACCCCAAAATCCTTCGTCCCAAAATCCGTTCGTTCCAGTTTCTTTCCAAATTCACAACCTTTCCTCAGATTCATATCGATTTCAATTTTTCCAAGACAGTGAACAGAACTACAACAGAATTACACCCTAAGGTAACATCTACCAGTTTCTCACAACCAATTCGTCAACCGCAATGCATTTTTTCGCAATAAAATCCCGACAACACAACATTTTATAAAACCCCGAAATCAATAAATAATCTACTGGAAGCAAGACTATTTTTAATAGAAAGAATATTTCGTTAGCTTTCCAACGTTTCGAACGGGGGTCAAAACGGACTTACGGATCAAAAGATATGAATTTTTGAAGTTTTTCCAAAACAGAATTTTCTTCATAAAACTGCTACGGGTTGCTGCAATTTTCCTCTAAAATCCACCCAATTCAATCATGTTTCATGAAATAAACACATATTCATTCATACCTAATATATAGTAATGATTTGGAACCATAAAACATGAATTCTAACACTTTGGTTTTGATCCCAAATCTCAAAATCTCAACATATCAAATGTTGTAATTTTCCATCCAATTCAACCAAACATGTGAAATCATACGAATAAGCATTTTACGTCCAATTCAACAGTGTGGATCAAATTAATCATTCAATACAACAGTTAAATGCACAGGCAGTAGCAATTATATAAGACCCAATCCTACATATCAATTATCATATTCCCGGTTATAAAATTCGAACCCCACCCTTACCTTAAAATCGGTGGCCGCTCGAATCTCCGATCGGCTTTCCGACGGCAACTTCTCGTAACCGTTTTCTCCAATTTCCTCGTTCTCTCATTCTCCCACGTTCAGTTCCTCTTTCTCCTCTTGCCTAATGCTTCTCCCCTTGACTAATTCTTCTTCCCTTTTTCTTATTATTAAATAATACTAATAATAATAATCCAATACAACAACTAATGGGCCTAAGTCATACACCCGTTAATTGCTAATCCCGACGAAAACCAAGCCCATTACCCAACATGCTCCAATAATCCATAATATCACTTATAATATTATTTCTTCGACTTTCCGACTAATATTCCGACCTAACGACTTAATTCTTCGAAACACAAAAATAACCGAAATAATAATTCGCGACCAACTACTTACTCCCGGCTTAATAGATTAATTCCGATTATCAACCAAATGGTCCAACAATTCAACTTAGTTAATTAAATAAGATAGTCCAATAAATAAATAATATTATTCTTAATATTATTCCTCCGATTTAACCGACTAAAATCCGACTTTAACTTAATAATCCCAATATGCCTCTTAAAATAATACCGACAAATCCAACTACTCCGATTAATTCTCAACTTCGTCTAAATCCAATAATTAAATCCTTCAATAATTTAATTAACTAATTAATTAAATTCAGGCGTTACAACTCTCCCCCACGTAGAATATTTTCGTCCTCGAAAATTTATCCGACACGACTATTCCAACAACTTAATTCTTCCGAGTAATCAAATCTCGTCCTCGCAAGGCAACTCCACATATAACACAAACAACGGTTCTTAACCTCAACGGCGACAACAACGCGAATACTACCCAAGTGTGGCAATTGACAACTAACATCGCAACACAAGAAGTAACCAACTTAAGAATTTACCGGTTTAAGAACCAGAACACAACAACATAAGAATACCAACTTAAACACAACGTCAACGTAACCGAATATCAACATCGGTACAATTCACATCTGAACAACCGCAATACACTACGCGTTCGCTGCGCACTCTGATTACTTTCAAGGTATTAACTCTACTCAGTTGACCTCTAACTTCCAATCATCAAAATCGACATAATACCAAGGCTTTCGACTTAACTCTTCGGGATCTCCCCGTTAACACCACACATAAACTACAACTTTACTATCTTTTATCAACATAGTTCCCAAAATCACCTTAGGCGCATAACAACATTACAACAACATTTGACACCTGAGTCCACTTAAATTCAACAAGATAAATCATCTTTACCAACCAAAACTCCACTTTTACAAATCAACTTATAATTTAACTTCTTGTTCTACCTGTAACTCAACTCTCACATTATCCAGTCTCAACTGAAATTTTCCATACTACTCATCAATCAAACACAGCTTCATGCTGTCATCCTTAAATTCAACTAATATTCTAACATATGAACTTGTATCAGCAAAAACAAACAACCTTCAAGCCCTTGGCTTGACTTCGACCAATTCAACGTACATACTATACTAGTTGGCACGACACATCTATCCATCAATTATGACTCTGTCTACTATCAACAATGGATTAAGGGTGATCAGTTCCTCAATTTGTCAATAGACAGCTGACAACCATAACGGTGAAATAAATCATCAGTACCCAACACAATAGCGTACTTCAACTTGTGTCCAAAGTCCGTAAGCATAATGCTCCGCCAACTTTCTAAGGCTTACCAATGCCACTCTTAGTTTCTTTAGTTTCAACTTCGTCAACGATACAAAAACGTTCAAAATCCATTACGCATCCTCTTATGCACGTTCATAGTACAACACGACTTTAAATATTTTTCCAACACCGAAATCGCTACAACATTGAGAACGATCCAATTCAGTTTGCTCCAATTACAACTTTCAACCACGGTGAGAATTCTTAGCAACACAAATCAACATTCACATTTCTCTCAACATTACCTCTACTTAACATCATCGTCTTAATCATCCTCATTCAATATAAATTGCATCTCCAAGCATTCTCCGATACAGTCACATCTTACAAATACCAATATTTTATTCTTAATAATATTCCACACTTGTTTTCATCCTTCCAAATTTTTCAGCAATTGTCACTCAACTTCAACCATATATATCTCCTTCAATACAGATCTCTCAATCACAAAATCATATTCCAAAATGAAGAGAATCTTGTGTAGATTTCAGAACTTCAAGAATCACGTAAATCTGACTTACGAGTAAAAAGTTATCAGCCACACAACGGGACTGGTTCAGAATTTCCGTATGCAGAATTTCCCAAAAATCAGCATCAGACCCAACAATAAAATGCACTTTTCTCCCTCTTCACAAACCTCCTGAAGGCAAACCTTGTATGCAAATTGTAGGGATTTTCGTAAGCTTTCCAAAAAAATCTAGAACCGCTTCCATCCGAATCACGAGTCAAAAGTTATACCTCGTTTACTGACAGCTGCTCTAAAATCACAAAAACCAGAATTTGAGGTTGATGAACATAAGTTCCATTTGCCTCTCTTGCTTCCAAGATCTACCAATATCCTCCTTTTCGTCCAACTACGAAAATCACTCAACTTTAATCCAACTATACTCAAGATATACAACTTACCGAATTAATCCACCAACTTATCATTCCATTCGGAATAATTCCTTAATTTCAATCATCTTTGATTCACCGTCCAGACTCTACGCACATCTCCAACTTGACTGATACGGATTCGCGAGTCCAAACTCTCGCCGGTCTGCAATAACATCGCTCCAACATATGCACTCTTGCAAGCAACATCACCTTGAAACAACTTCTACATACCAACAACACGTACGGGAGCAAACTTCTCCCCCACTTAATTCAAACCAACCTGTACACAACTACTAGAAACTACTAACAAATAAGCACCGACAGTGTTCCACACCCATGTCGAGTACTAAGGAAGAAACAACATTAGACAACATTGGCCGGACGGACCGACCTGCTCTGATACCACTAATGTAACACCCCATTTTCTACCCAACGTTTATTAAAAATCAGAGTGCAAAATTTTCAACATAAAACAAATGATATGTCACATTTTCAACTTGAACAACAAAACCAATAACATAAACCTGTATTTCTTTTTAAAAGTGATACATAGCATTCGGCATTCACAACTTATAAATCAGCTAACAACTTTATTCAACTAGATCAAAACTTCGTTCAATTTATAATTATTCAACAATTAGTAACAACAACAACTTAGAAACAACAACATTAGACATTCCCCCCGAGTGCTACATATCAGAGCAAGACCAACTCGAACTAACAGCAACTAAAGGACTTCATAAAATTACTTCACTTCCCCAGCTATTCTTCAGTACCTGCTCAATTACCCATAATAGGTAACATCATTACAGAAGGGGTGAGATATTGAAAAATACAATCAAAGGCATGATAATTAATATATTAGATTAGAATCACACCAATTTCACCGCTTCATACAACAATCATACAACAACTATTAGTAAACAACTTAAGAGCAACCACAACTTATAACAACAACCTGTATAAAGCGACAACTTACAGCAATAACAATTTATAACAACAATAACTCACAACAATAACAACTTATATCAACAACACCAACAATTAACAACAACGTAATAATATTAACAACTTCAACATGCAACTCAAATGCGACTCAACTATGCACATGCATGTGGTACCATCGGAGTAAAACTCCCAACTTAAACATATGCCAGGTTATCGAGGCATTTTCAACTTAATCGGATGCCATCAAGGCCAACTTAAACAGGTGCCATCAAGGCCAACTTAAACAATGCAAATGTATGCATGCAACAATAACCACAACGTCACAACAGCAACAACGCAATAACAACAACGAGAATAACAACTTAAACATGCACCACTTGCATCAACTTAATCCAACATTGGTCGTTCGACCTACAACTTAATCAACAACATATTCAACATCACATCACCAACATTGGTCATAAGCCTAACAATTCACCACCACCTGCAAATTCATATTTTTCAGCAAGTATACAACACACCGATTCAACCAAAACGAGTTACAAACGTTCCGTAATTATTCAGACAGTTTTCGACTAAAAACCGATTAATTAATTATCGGCTAAAACTACTAATATTTCTATTATTTTCTACTCTGCTACTTTAATTAATCCTGCCAATTTACCTTCACTGTTAATATTGATTTCTGTTAAAACTACTAGCCCTGCTACTTCACTGCTGCTAAATTAATTAAACTAGTAACTCTGCTAAACTACTTGAACAAACTTTGTTTAACCACAAATTATTTCTGGGACACCATTGCTACTAAATATGCTACTGCTAATTATAAATGTTACCTTATAGTCTCATGTTTCTACTACATATATACTACCTGTTATTTAATTATTAAGACTAATTCTTAGACTAGCAGAATACCTCTAATTCTAAAACTCCCAAAATTACCTTATTAATAATACCACACTATAATTATCATTACTAATATATAGTTCATATGTGCTACTAACATGTATATATATATATATATATATATATATAATTCATATGCTACTGATATATAAACGAAATCTCCAATTTTCCACAGCCCAGGATTTGCCCGCGTGATGGTCGTCACAACATCACCACGGTCGTCACGACACCATCACGATCGTCACAACACCACCACGGTCGTCACGACCCCAAAATCCTTCGTCCCAGAATCCGTTCGTTCCAGTTTCTTTCCAAATTCACAACCTTTCCTCAGATTCATATCGATTTCAATTTTTCCAAGACAGTGAACAGAACTACAACAGAATTACACCCTAAGGTAACATCTACCAGTTTCTCACAACCAATTCGTCAACCGCAATGCATTTTTTCGCAATAAAAACCCGACAACACAACATTTTATAAAACCCCGAAATCAATAAATAATCTACTGGAAGCAAGACTATTTTTAATAGAAAGAATATTTCGTTAGCTTTCCAACGTTTCGAACGGGGGTCAAAACGGACTTACGGATCAAAAGATATGAATTTTTGAAGTTTTTCCAAAACAGAATTTTCTTCATAAAACTGCTACGGGTTGCTGCAATTTTCCTCTAAAATCCACCCAATTCAATCATGTTTCATGAAATAAACACATATTCATTCATACCTAATATATAGTAATGATTTGGAACCATAAAACATGAATTCTAACACTTTGGTTTTGATCCCAAATCTCAAAATCTCAACATATCAAATGTTGTAATTTTCCATCCAATTCAACCAAACATGTGAAATCATACGAATAAGCATTTTACGTCCAATTCAACAGTGTGGATCAAATTAATCATTCAATACAACAGTTAAATGCACAGGCAGTAGCAATTATATAAGACCCAATCCTACATATCAATTATCATATTCCCGGTTATAAAATTCGAACCCCACCCTTACCTTAAAATCGGTGGCCGCTCGAATCTCCGATCGGCTTTCCGACGGCAACTTCTCGTAACCGTTTTCTCCAATTTCCTCGTTCTCTCATTCTCCCACGTTCAGTTCCTCTTTCTCCTCTTGCCTAATGCTTCTCCCCTTGACTAATTCTTCTTCCCTTTTTCTTATTATTAAATAATACTAATAATAATAATCCAATACAACAACTAATGGGCCTAAGTCATACACCCGTTAATTGCTAATCCCGACGAAAACCAAGCCCATTACCCAACATGCTCCAATAATCCATAATATCACTTATAATATTATTTCTTCGACTTTCCGACTAATATTCCGACCTAACGACTTAATTCTTCGAAACACAAAAATAACCGAAATAATAATTCGCGACCAACTACTTACTCCCGGCTTAATAGATTAATTCCGATTATCAACCAAATGGTCCAACAATTCAACTTAGTTAATTAAATAAGATAGTCCAATAAATAAATAATATTATTCTTAATATTATTCCTCCGATTTAACCGACTAAAATCTGACTTTAACTTAATAATCCCAATACGCCTCTTAAAATAATACCGACAAATCCAACTACTCCGATTAATTCTCAACTTCGTCTAAATCCAACTGATTCTTCGACAAGTGTATTGCACTTTGACTATCACATTTAACAGTGATAACTGGACCTTGAAGTTTCAGCTCCTTTGCAAAACCTTCAAGCCACACTGCTTCTTTCACAACTTTAGTTAAGGTAATATATTCCGCTTCAGTGGTTGATAAGGCAACCACCTTCTGAAGTGTTGCTTTCCAACTGATTGTTGTCCCAAACATAGTGAACACATATCCAGAAATAGATTTTCTGGTATCCATACAACCTGCATAATCAGAGTCGACATATCCTTCGACTGCTGTTTTACTATCATCACCCAAGGCTCTACCATAAATTAGGACTCTATTCAGAGACCCATTTATGTACCTTAAAATCCACTTCAATGCTTGCCAGTGAGCCTTTCCAGGATTCACCATGTACCTGCTTACAAGACTTACTGCATATGTTATGTCGGGGCTAGTACAGACCATAGCATACATTAAAGAACCAACTATATTAGCATATGGAATGTTATTCAAATAAGTTCTTTCGACATCAGTATTGGGACACTGATCTATACTCAGCTTGAATTAAGGTTTTGTTGGAGTTACAACAGGCTTTGAATTCGACATACTTACTTTTCGAGAATCTTCCGTAGGTATGCCTCTTGATATAAGCATAATCTCGACTGCTTTCTATCTCTTCGGATGTCAATCCCAAGAATCCTGGACGCAGCTCCCAGATCCTTCATTTCGAGCTCCTTACTGAGTTCAACCTTCACCCTCCTTACCTCTTCGACATTGTTGCTTGCTATTAGAATATCATCCACATAAAGCAACAAAATAACAAATGAATTACCAGGTTGAAATCTAAAGTAAACACAGTGGTCGAACTGACTTCTGATGAAACTTATGCGTGCCATGAACTTGTCGAATCTCCTATTCCACTGTTGAGGAGATTGTTTCAGTCCATATAAAGATCTCTTCAGCTTGCACACATAATCTTCCTTCCCCTTTTCGACATACCCTTCAGGTTGCCTCATCAGGATTATTTCATCTAGATCACCATACAAGAACGAAGTCTTCACATCCATCTGTTCCAGTTCAAGATCAAACTGTGCCACCATGGCTAACAACATTCGAATGGATCTATGCTTTACAACAGGCGAGAACACATCATTGAAATCGAGACCTTCTTTCTGAGTGAACCCCCTAGCAACCAACCTTGCCTTGTATCTTTTCGACGCCACTCCTTCGATTCCTTCCTTGACTTTGAAAATCCATTTACAGCTGACTAACCTGGCTCCAACAGGTTTCTTGATCAGATCCCATGTGTCTTTGTCATGAAGAGATTTCATCTCATCATCCATGGCTTTCAGCCATTCAGTCTTCTTTCGACTCCTCATAACTTCCTTATAGTCTCTAGGTTCTTCGTCGAGAACCTCACTTGCAGAGATTAAGGCATAAGCTATAAGATCTGCATACCCAAGTCTCTGAGGTGGCTTGATGACTCTTCTCGACCTATCTCTTGCTAACAGGTAGTCATTATCAGTTTCCTCATCTTCGACAACATCTTCTGTTTCGTCTTCGACTTCATCTGGGGTATGCACTTCAGCATCAACATGCTCCACCTTAACAGGAATCTCTCCCTGTTCCAGCTCTTCGCCAGCAACATCAATTTTCTTGAAAGCCATCTCAGCTTCATTGAAAACTACATCTCGACTGGTGATACACCTCCTGTGACCTGGCTCTAAGCACCATAGCCTATAAGCTTTGACTCCTTCAGGGTATCCCATGAACATGCACTTCAGAGCTCTAGGTTCGACCTTGTCTTGCCTAATGTGAGCATAGGCCACACAGCCAAATACTCTCAGTCTGTCGAGACTAGGTGGATTTCCTGACCAAACTTCTTCAGGTGTCTTCATATCTAATGCAGTCGAAGGACATCTATTTATTAGATATGCAGCTGTCGAAACAGCTTCAGCCCAAAACACCTTCTTCAATCCAGCACTAACCAACATGCATCTAACCCTTTCAAGGATTATTCGATTGAATCTCTCAGCTAAGCCATTTTGTTGAGGAGTACCTGCTACAGTCTTATGCCTTGCAATCCCAGACTCAACACAGTAACTGTCGAACGCTTGGTTGCAGAACTCAAGGCCATTGTCGGTTCTCAACCTCTTAACCTTTCTGCCAGTTTGAGTTTCGACTAGAATCTTCCAACTTTTGAAATTCTCAAAAGTTTCATCCTTCGTCTTCTGAATGAATACCCATAGCTTTTTGGAATAGTCATCAACAATGGATAGAAAATACCTTGCACCTGAGTGTGAAGGATTCCTTGCAGGCCCCCAAAGATCAGCATGAATGTAATCAAGGGATCCATGTGTTCTTTGCTTGCCTTTGTTGAACTTCGCCCTACAGGATTTACCAAATACACAAGATTCACAAAACTCCAACTTTTCGACTTTGTCACCACCTAGCAGTTTCTGCTTCCCCAATTCGACTAGGCCTCTTTCGCTGACATGGCCCAATCTCATGTGCCATAAATGTGTCTTCGACATAGGTTTCGTGGATACAGTATTTGTCGAACCACTTACAACCTCAGCCTCAAGGGTATACAAGCCTTGTTTCTTCACGCCTCTCAAGACTTCCTTCGACCCCTTCATGACTCTTAGGATACTTTTCTTTCCTTGGAAAACGTATCCCTTCTTGTCGAATTCACCAAGAGAAATTAAATTTCTCTTTAAGTCAGGTACATACCTGACTTCAGTCAATAACCTTATTGACTCATCATGGAGTTTGAATCTAACAGATCCAATACCTGCAATTTTGCAGGATTTGTTGTTTCCCAGCAGCACCGATCCACCATCTTGATCACATAGCTCTTCGAACAATTCTCTGTTTGGAGTCATGTGCCAAGTGCATCCTGAATCCATAATCCACTCTATTCTTGAGTCGCCGCTTGAAACTACAAGAACATCAGATGAGTCGAAGTCATCTTGAACAATGGTTGCGTTGCCATTATCCTTACCTCCATGATCTTTCAGGCGTTCAGGGCACACCTTTCTTGTGTGACCCTCCTTCTTACAGTGATAACATCGAAAACCAGATGTTTCGCCACTAGAAGACTTCTGCTGACTTTTACCTTTCTTCTTGTCGAACCTACCATCCTTTCGCAAGAATTTTCCCTTAACTGCCAAACCTTCACCAACCGTCGAAGGTTTATGCTCCTTTCGTTCATTCAGGTCCTTAGAGTACAAGGTTGATTGAACTTCTTCAAAGGTCAGGGACTCCCTTCCATACAAGAGAGTTTCTTTGAAGTGAGCATGTGTTCTAGGCAAAGTGCACAACAACAATAGTGCTTGATCTTCGTCATCGATCTTCACATCGATATTTTCAAGATCAAGAATCAGCTTGTTGAACATATCCAACTGCTCAGCCAAAGCTTTGTCTTCACTCATCTTGAAGGAATACAAGGCTTGTTTCAGGTAGAGTCGATTCACCAAAGATTTGGTCATGTATAAGCTTTCAAGCTTCACCCATAACCCTGATGCCGTCGTCTCCTTTGATACCTGTCGAAGAACCTTATCACCAAGGCTCAACAATATTGCGCTGTGTGCTTTCTCGATCATGGTAGTCTTTTCTTTTTCCGTTAACGTAGCATCCATGGTTGCCATTCCCTTCAACGTTTCCAAACAACCCTGCTGAACCAGTAGGGCTTTCATCTTCAAGCGCCATAGACAGAAGTCGTTCACTCCGGTGAACTTCTCGATCTCATACTTTGTTGAAGGCATCTTCTCCACGCTCACCGCACCAATTTATTGTGAATCGGATACCTTGAAACAAAGTATTTACGGTTTCTTTATGATCAAAGAACTCACAAGGGTTATGGTTAACAAAGAAAACAAGAGTAAACAACAAGGATTGGTTATAAAACTGTTATTCTTTCCTTTCTCCTTAAAACAAGGATTACAAGTATACAAGAATAACAAACAAACCACTCTCACTCTTTCTAGGTTTTGTCACACTCTAGAATGAGAGACTAGCATGCTATTTATAACAAAACCTAGCACACTAAACTAATGGGCTTTTAACAAAATACCCATTACAAGCTAACTTAGGGTACAAGCTAACTTAAACAATTGGATCCTTAACACAAGGCCCAATTCAATATGCTAACAACCCTAGCAATATTAACTAATACATGTTAGAACAACCTTCGACTACAACATGTATTATTTCGACAGTATAACACTTCGACAGCAGCATGTGAACGGACTTCGACCTCGTGCTTAAAACTAGAGTTTGATCCAAATCTCACAAATTCAATGGATACTTAAAACATATTGGTGTGGTTGTGTTATATATTTTCAAGTTTAGACTCTATTTATGCAGATTTTTTTCAAAATTCATACATTGCTCTCAAGTTGTAAAAGGTCCAGAGAATGCTTATAAGTTATAACCATTATTTAGACCATAGTACTATTATATGTGTGACTCTCAACATTCGATACATTTAGAAAGTGAATTCATATCTATATTTACTGTATCCAAAAGATGTATAAATCCATTCTATATTGATGCCTTATACAGCCATTGTTGCTGAAATCTATAAAATGTGACAAATTTTAATGAATCAATAAGATGTTTCACAAATATTAAACACATACAAAGGCTAGGAATGCAACAATCCAATATCTTTCAAAAACTGGATGTGATTTTTGGCAATGATATTGATTCTTCATATATAAATTTGGAATTCGTATTTGGCAATAAAATTTCACAAGTTTCATCATCATACATTGATGCTTCATATATAAATTGAAACATGATGCAATAATATTGAAAAATTCTAAGTATTACCTTTACTTATAGTATGTAGTGTGGGAGCTTTGGATGAACTTCAATTAGAGCAAGGTATTGACAGAATGAATATCATGACAGTTAGTTAACCATGAATGTTGTCTTCTACAGGTTGGGTTCAAACTGAATTTTAGAAAGTCTTTTGACTGTAATGTGAAAAAGTCAACTTCAATTTCATTATAATATTTTATGTATTTTTAATGGAAAAAAAATGGAACTAACCATATAAACAGCAAGTCGAATTTCCAAATGTATTTTGTTAGAGATAGTTGAAATGTAACTATATGGTTTGACATGTACTTTTTGTTGATAGAGAATCCTGAAAATAGATAGCTATTTGTCAAAATATGGTGATGTAGAAGAATGGATCTTTAGTTTTTATGACATAGGCAAAAACTTAGGAATTTTTCTCCCTCCTGCCACACTATTAGAAAATATATTCTAAAATGCCCTACTTTTCAGCATATATCCCACAATGCCATACTTTAAAAAAAAAACTTTTATATAGGCACTGTCGTCCAATGGAAGGGCGGCACACAAGACTTTTACACACAGCCGCCCATTGAAAGGGCGGCACTGTCCAATATTCTTTTTTATTTTATTTTATTTTGTTTTATGTACTTTAATATTATAATATATAAAATAATATTAATAATATTAATAATAATAATAATATTAGTTAATATTAAATAATAATAATAATAATATTAGTTAATATTAAATAATAATAATAATATTAATTAATATTAAATAATATATATTAAAGTTTCTAATATTAATAATAATATTTATAAAATAAATTAATATACAATAATATTAATAATAGTAATAAAATTATTTATTTAGATATATTATTTAATAGTATATAAAGCATTAATGAATAATATTAATTTATATTATTTTATTATTTTATTATTTTTGTACATTGAAAAAAAAAAGAATCAAAACAAAAAAGAAAGAAAAAAAAAAAAGAACTTGAAGGTGGCGTCCGCCACCCTTCTTCATGGCCCTTGCCACACTCCACCTCTGCCACATTAAAATAAATAAAAAAATTAAAAAAAAAAAGTCGTGTAAACTGCCGCCCATTGGAATGGTGGCACCTCTAAATTTTCAACACTTCCGCCCTTTGAATGGGCAGCACCATTGAAAGAAAAAAAAAGTTTTTTTGAAAAGATGGCATTCTGAAATTTTGTGTGAAAAGTAGAGCAATGTGGCATTTAGCCTCCAAAAGTGTGGCAGGGCAGAAAAAAATTCAAAACTTAGCTCAAAGAGATAATACAGCTATGACAGTGCTATAAATATGTCACCTTGAAACCATCGGTCAAAAAAACCTGCTATGTAGCAGTGACTGTATCAGAAATGCAATTTACACCCTATGAGTTTAAACCCTATATATGAGTTTATAGCCTATGTGACTTGCATAGCAGCAATGCAGATTATTAGTAGAAGCCATATAGTAATATAATAAAATAGACAACAGTACTTTTTTATAAAGTAGCAGAACTTTAACATTAATATAAGAAAATAGACAGCAATACTTTTTTATAAAGTAGCAGATAGAGTGTTTAAGAAGGAATAGCAAATAGAGTGTTTTATATTCATTATAGCTATAATTTAAATCTTGGACAGTGCCCCTGTTGAGTCTTTCTTGATGGTTTCTATTGAGTCTTTCTTGCACTAAAGCGTGATTTAATATATTTTAGATATTTGTGTCAACATCTAAAGGTATGAAAATACATTTTTGTGAGCTTAACAACTATAGAATGCTCAATTTCATTAAGTTATAAAGTTAAGTGCTAAGCTTTATAAAAGGGTCTGATACAATATCTTTTGTAGAATACTCAGGTTGTTATGATAAATATGTTGTAGTCTTCATTCTGAGTTCTTATAGAAGGGACTGGAACCATATAATATTCTATAATGATGCTAAGCTTTTATACTGAACTTATGCATTTGACCCTGCTACAAGGCTCTTTTCCTTACATCATTTGTTTTTTCCGTGACTCAAATCCTTTAACCGGAGTGGTTCCTTTGGTTCCTTACATCATATATAATTTACAACATCTAGCATGACAATGAAAGGTAACCCTTAGAAATAGGTACTGCTATAACCCTTGTTCAAACTGTGAAAGTTCTAAAAATCAATCTGTTTCTATAATCCTTGTTTAGTGAAGTGGTGAGACTAATTGAAGCTAAAAATCACTTTGTTGCATATGAGATCTACAACGCAACAATGATAATAACTATCCTAATTTGTTGCAGGATCCAGTTATGGACAAATTTATAATGCACTTACCATATCAATGGTGAGTTCAAGTGAAAGAAATATTTATAAAAGACAAATATCTAATTCGCTTAAGATATCAATGTATAGTATGACAATATAATTTATAAAATACAAAGATAATGTTAAAAAAGAAAATTCATAGCAAGTGAAATAAAGTTTTGGATTGATGCATTAGATAATACAAAAGATTAATTGTTATACGACATCCTTGATGGAAGTTCTACATTAAACATGTCAATGTGAATAACATAAAGTCACAAATAAACCATGAACCATATTCAAAAGGTGGATGGCAACGCATTACAAAAAAAATAATGAGGTAGATAAAGTTGTGAAGGTTGCTTATGGGCCGTACTTAACAAAATAGGTTTGCATTACAACATTAGTGAAGCTTGTTGTACAAAAAAAACGTCCCAAAGATTGCTGGATCATTTTCTCTTGGCATGTTTTCCACTCTTGGCAGACTTGGTTGCAGATAGCTTTGGTGACAGCATAGTGGAACTTCCTAGCTCTTCAAAACCACTTTCTTGGGACAACCTCTTACATGGTGTTTTGCTTGAATAACATCGTCACTTGAGTTTTGAGAAGCCGACATGTTAGGCTGAATATTCCAATGAAAGATGTTTGATATGTTAGGGCTGTAAATGGATAACTTAATAAAAAGATTAGATGTGCTAGGAGTTGTCAACAAACTTACTGTGGGAACCCGAGTAGGAGTGATATATTCTTTGTTGGGAACTTCTAGGTTAGAAGCAATTTCGGTCACTTTGATAATTGGAGTATTTGGGGGATAGTTAGAAGTTTGCTGGTTCAGAAAAAAAATGGAAAGGAATAAGGATTCAATCCTAATAATAGAAGTCAAGGAATAACAACTTATAAAAAAATGTAGGGTTAATGAAGTTTTTGGTCCTCATAAATATCTCAATTTCAGTTTTAGTCTCTCCAAAAATTCCCTTCAAAGAATGGTCCTCATAAAATTTTTAATTTTAACTTTTGGTCCCTTCTGCCAATTAGCGACGGTTTTTACAACTTAGAGACAGAATTAGCAATGGTTTTAGCTGGTTTTAGCGACGGTTTTTTATTTAGCGAAGGAAATGGCGACGGTTTTAGCGACGAATTTGGCAGGAGGAACCAAAAGTTAAAATTAAAAATTTTATGAGGACCATTCTTTGAAGAAAATTTTTGGAGGGACTAAAAGTGAAATATGAGATATTTAAGAGGAACAAAAACTTCATTAAACCAAAATTGTAATACCTCATGTTGAACCATGGCATCTTTGATCATTTGGATTATTTGTTTATCCTCAGTAAACTTGACAACAGAAGATTGCTTAAAGTCCGGTTGATACTTCACACGAAAATCAAATTCTTTGTCCAACAGCTTATCTAGATGTTCGGGGTATATTTGCAGATGATCTTCATTGGTCTGATAAAAGAATAAATTGAAATTAAATAAGTGTGTATTAAGTAAATATGATAGCAGAGTCTTTAGCATATTTAAAGTCTTTATCATATAACGTGCAGTGTTTAGCATATTTTAAGTAATTATGATAGCAGAGTCATAATTGGCCAACAATAACTATATTTAAAGTCTTTAGCATATTAATACTTGTAACTATATTTAGAGTCATGGATAAGTCTAATCAATAAGAGGTATTTGCTAAGTGTACTATCATGGTCATATTAATACTGGTAAGTATACTTATTTCCATAATGGTCATATTACGACTTGTAAGTATACTATTTTATAAATATTTTTGTAACGCTGCAACATAATGGTCATATCTCCATAATGGTCATATTATTACTTATTTTATATTTATTTTATACTTACTTTATATTAAGACTTTTAAGTAAAAACATATCATAAATTAGATAATGTCTATGTATTGAACCAATATATCTTATTTAAATGACACATTCTCAAAGTGATAAGACTCAATTGACCATTAAGAAAAAGTGATAAGACTCACAGTAATTTTACATGCAGATTACAACATAATATTCAATGATCAGTTTAAATGTATTGAAGTATCAGTAAGACTTTATTAAATCTAGTCATCCATGGTTGCTGTAATATATTTTGCAGCATTAAGATTCTGACAATTGAATATAACTTATTAAATTATGCAGCAATGGTGACACCAATATCAAGCAATCATAAACTGATCAATGAATATAATTGATCTTAGAAAATTACAGAATCAGATTTACTAAGTTATGAAGCATAGCCTAAAAACGTGGGAATGTATATACCTTTTTCATAACTTCTCTTAAATCATGTGCAGACAAACCAACATACTGAATATACTCCTTGTCCCAAAACACGAAACAACCGATCTTGCCTTCATACTGAACCTTTATTTCAATTTTATACCTAGTTAAGAATGTATGTTCAGAATTAAAATTATCCAAAGATATAATTGCAAATCGATTTAATTGAAATCTAAGTATGATGGTCTTACTTCGTGATGGGAGAAACATTGTTATCACAACAGGAACATATGAAAGGCACTCCAGGAGACGTATTAGTCCTCTTACAAGCAGGACACTGCTCATAATACCAACCAAACCAACTTGACTTGAACCTCTTAGTTTTTCCAAACATGTTGCATAAAGTTGAATGCAAAGTAGTGTTATTAGAATTCCAATTTACTTACATATGTAATTGTAGAGAAATGAGTGGAAGAGCAAAACATGATTAAATAATAGACATTACATTTTGAAGTGAATTGATATCCCCAATACTTTTGACGTCATTTCTATATGAGAATGATCGGTCTTCAAACGTCCCATGAGATACAGAACTTTGGGATAGCTGCTGCGAAAGAACATTGGAGTGTCCAATGTCTCCCAATCTAAAGAAAGAATTCAACATGATATAGAATGAAAACTGTGGCAAATTTATCATTTAAAATTAGTGAGTTAGATTAACAGACTTTGTTTTGAAGCATATAACCTGGGGATGATCATTAATCAAAAAACAATTTTGATCCATTCAAAGCATTAGAAATGTAGAGCTTTCCAGTTGATGCAAAAAATTAAAACATAGTTTATAAAAAGCATAATAACATAGGACAACAACAATGTCTCGAACACTGTTAGCATATAAATTTAAGACATACTTGAACTTTGTTGGCACATGACATGAGTGAGTATGATTATTAAGGGGCCATCTGTGGCATCTTCAGTTGTGGCTGTCATAAATTGGTTGGCAAATGTTTTCCACAGTGTAAGATCAAGTTCACTTCCACTTCAAATAAAAGAGACATTAATAGTTAATAAACCAAATGTAAAAATATGAAAAATTGTATAGAATAGAAGGTAATGCTAAGATGACAATAACTCATCTGATAAAATAAGGTTAACGCATGCCTTTCGTCCGCCCCCTGCAACTTGAGTCTTCAGAACTTGATGGAGTACACCAATAACATCTGCACATGACGTAATTGTATGGTAAAATCATTGATATTGAAAATACAGTGATGAATAAAATACATAATAAGGTTGATTCATTTACCGTACAGCCGATTTGTTTCGAAATCTCCGTTCAAGATATCGACAATGGGTTTGAAATGGAACTGATGCATTGGTATTTCCGGCATGTCCAACATGGTTATAGTGGTTCCACCATGAAGGAGTATTTTCAAGGGGTTGTCACAGACTTTAAAAGTTAGATCATTGATAAGAGGGTCACCATTGTAAATCATATATGTTTGGTGTTCTTGTAAGGTTTGCTTCCACATATCGAAATCTCGGTTCCGAGTGACAACATGGATTTTGTCCCCATGTTAACAAATAAAAAACTTAGATTTACTATTACATGCATATATATTTCAATAACATTGGGCCACCAATAAAGCATATCTTGGAATCTTGGAGAACATATTCAAAGTGTTGTTGTCCATTCCGCTCCTTAACAATCCACAGATCAACCACACGAATGGCGATTTTCCAAATATTGTTATCTACCTTCAAATAAAAAATTATGATAGGTGGTCTTGACATGGTGTGTTGTTGATCTAAAAATCACAGAACGCAAAACATAAGTGAATATTTAAATCAATAATGATGTTTCTATATTTCACAAAAATATAATCTATGTCATGCTAAGGAAAAAATAGGCCACCAACATTTTTAATAGATATGTGTAGTTTAATATGAGAAACATAAAGTTAATCTACATCATGCTTCAGCAAACAATGCTCACGAAAAGTATACATCACATCTAAGAACATAAAAAGGAAAATCATACTATACAATATAAATTTATGCTTACTAAAAAGTTTTCTAACAGAAAAATCATACTAACAATATAAACATCAAGCTATCTAAAAAGTTAAAACCAAATCATCTGCAACAAATAATGTTAGCTTTCTATAAAGTTTAACATCGCGCTTTCACGGAAATGGTACATAAATGACAAAAAAAAAGCTAATAACATTAAACTTCTTAAGCCACAGTAAGAATATAGAACATTGAAAGAGGTAGTACAACTTTAACGGATGTCGCATAACTCATCAAATGCCAAACACTAAATCCACTATGAAGTATTATTTCAAAATCAGAATAAATAAAGAAGGTGGGATGACAAAAGTATAAATATAATCGTGTTCTTCATCGTTCAAAATAAAACTACGACATTTTCACAAACCAGCAAAATGGAAAACTTTGATGGACAAGAAGAAGTATATGATGAATGCAATATGTCATTACCTTTGAAACTGCAACTGTAACACCCCAATTCCCATCGCGAATAAATAATACATAAATAAATCAGAGTGAATAAAAATTTATTTTTTCGACAGAAACAAGGATGCCACATTTAAAGAAAGAAAACACAATCCCTGCTCATAAATTTGATACATAACACAAAATGGAATAAACATAAAAGGGAAACTTTTTCCATACAAAAGGAAAGTTCAATTATAGAATAAAGCGGAAAGATCCATAACTGAATGGTTTTACAAAATAAATTGTTTTATAACATCAAAATATTCGTACAAAGGTAATACAAAATAGATCCAACAAATTTATACATATATAACAAAAGCGTTCCCCGACTCCCGTGTTACGTATCAGAGCAGACAGACTGACAAATGGATGAAGAACTAATCTTCATAAAAGCCTCCAAGACTACTAATCTGCAATTGCCTCATAGAGCAACAAACCACAGTAGAAGGGTGAGAAATACAATTATAATATAGTTGCATACAATTATATAATAACACAAAATACTCATGTAAAACATTCTCACCACAACTTACACCATAATTCAAATACAAAACACCACAATTCATATCTCATACATCCATCACAACGGCATATCAATCATGCCCAATGCATTTATCACCAACATATATATATATATATATATATCAACTCATCAATTCCATTCACAATTTCACACATATAATCAATCCATTCATGATTTTCCACACGTAATCAATACATTCATGATTTTCCACACATAATCAATCCATTCATGATTTATGCAAATGCAGAGAGACCGACACAACGACTCTATGCAAATGCGGTACCATCCATCCATCATTCTCATCATCAGTTCACTCAGGAGCTATTGGAATCGTCGCTTGTTACTTAGTGTAACTCCCCGTCGAGCAAACGATGTTCCCCGTCGCTTTAGGTCCTCTTGGTATAAGGCTCACGACGTTTATGGATCGCTTTAGGTCCTCTTTGTATAAGGCTGACGATCCGATCGCTTTAGGCCCTCTTTGTATAAGGCTCACCATCGTCTATAACGTCGCTTTAGGTCCTCTCGGTATAAGGCTCACGACCGTTATAGCTGATTCCCTCTGGAATCATTTCGTCGCTCACACCCACTAGGGCACACGACATCACAAGAATGCATATCATGATGCTTGGCATACAATGACTCATGACATTCACATCATACCACAGCACACAAGTCATAAGTTATATATCAAAAGCATATTGCATGATAACACATCAATCACATACAGTTAAGACGGTAAAAGTCGACAAAACGACACATTTCCAAATTCTCGACACAATTAAATCGACAAAACCATTTAATAAGAAAGAACATCTCAAAAGCTTTCAAACGGTACCAAGAACGCCTCGATCCGAGTTACGGATCAAAAGTTACGGCATCGGACGCACAATCGGGAACCATTCTACACCCTCTCTGGTCATACACGTATTACCTTAGGCCATACGCGTACTGCCCAGATCGCTCGCCCATTCCATATGCGTAATGCCCAAAGTACTATGCGTATGGGCAGAGACTGATTTCTCCCCAAAATTCCACTAAAAGCTCCATACGCGTAATGCCTCACTTGTTACGCGTAATGCCATGCCACCTACGCGTACCCTTACGCAAATCAGCAGAAGACCGTGAAAAATGAGCTTCCATACGCGTAATGCCCCATTTCCCCCTAGCCATACGCGTATTGACCAAACCAATACGCGTATTGCCTTGCCTGTTACGCGTATGGGCAGCGAAACCCAGAATTTTTCCTGCATAATTTTTTGGTACGGATTCACCCAATTCCTCTCCCAAATCTCACCTAAACAACAGCAAATTACCAATAGATTGCACAACAACATCTATCTAACATGTCTCAGCAATTAGGAACCTTAAAACATGATTTCAGACACAATTTGCATCAATTTCTAACAATCTCAACATATTAATGGTTTTGGTTCTATATCCAATTTCAACTAAATATCACACAAATACATACATACATAATCATACACAAGTATAGGATAATCGAGTTTCACACCCTTACCCGATTAATCGTGTTTTCAAAAGTCGGTTGAATCGATTCCTTACTCTCCAAGTTTTTCCCCTTTTCTTCTTTTCTTTTCTCTTTTCCTTCTTCTCTTTCTCTTCACTTCTTTCTATTTTTCTCTCTTTCTAACCTCTATTTTTTATTTTATGAAAAATAACCAAGCAAAAAGACCAAAATACCCCTACACTCAAATATCTCGCAAACGCTCCCAAAACGTGATAAAACATAACAACAATGAAAAATAATATATTGCCAAATAAAAGTCAAGAATAAAATAATATAATAAACAAAATAATTAAATCGACTCGATTAAATAAATCTAACCAAAAACTAGGGCGTTACAACTCTCCCCCACTTAGAAATTTTCGTCCTCGAAAATATAACTGAGACGAACGACTCCGGATACGACTCTAGCATCCGACCAACAAACTATCATACCAACAAAAGGCACACCACGAATAACACAAACTGACAAACCACCTCGCTAACCACAACTACAACAACGACGACAAGATGCAAAGCCCATACAATGCACTTGACGACTAACTCACGACTCAAGGAAAACCACGTTACCAATACTCAGGTAACACTCCCCTAATTCCCCACACCAGAATTAGCTACTCGCACTCGAACCATCACGATGGAAACGAGGCAACAACAAAAACAAGAACCTAAAGTCCCACGACACAACAACGACTCAACAACCTCTACATAACCACAATAATAACATCCTTGTCACACAACAATATTACAACAATGCTACGATTCACCAATCGAACATATAACCAAAACATCCATCTACATAGTAGCCCATGAATAATATTTAAACCTTTCACCTAACACTTCTATTCTGAAACGTCCAATGGTCTCATCATTCCAACATGTTTCCAATGTTCAACCTTTGAACTCTTACAAGTCCTACATGCAATTACAAAATGTGCCACATCACGCTTCCGCTGCGCACTCTGATTACTCGAAACCATCGAGTCTACCAATCTCACGTCCAAAGTCTAACTCTTTCTCACCTCTGCCAAAAATCACTGTTCACTTTAATATTCCCAACCTCACACTCTCCTGTGTTATCTCACACACCATACACAAGTCTCTGAACTGCTCAAATAATTTTAATTCTCTGACCATCAAAACAGACATGCATAAAAACTTTCGACTTAACTTTTCAGGCACAACCTTAGCTTTTCCCGAAGGATAATCCAAGCCAAATTCATAACTCGTCACGAATTCCAACCCTCCTCGTTGTCTCATACTCTATTCCTTCAGACCAAACAAGTACTCTAAACTCTTGTGATTACTAAACACTTCGAACCTAGAACCATAAAGATAATACCTCCAGATTCTCAACACAAAAGTAACCGCAACCATCTTGAAATCATGAATCCTCAATTGTCGTAAAGCTTAAGCCACGACTTTACCATCTTGCATTAACACACTGACTAAACTCATCAAAGACACATCCCAATACCTCACAAACGGTTTATTAGGATCATACAGAATCAAAACTGAAGTCGTGGACAACTTATACTTTAGCTCTCTGAAACTTTCCTTACAACAAACATCCCAAATAAATGACTTACCTTTTGCAAGTCAACTGAGATAACAGAAGCACTAACTTCGCAAAATCCTCCATAACCTGCAGTAACAACCAACTAAGCCCAAAAGTTTCTAATCACCTTAACCGACTTCAGAGCCTCTCATTGTCGAACTGTATCTACTGCCGATGGATCCATAATAATACCATCATCAGAAATCACATATCCAAGAAAACTAACCTTTTTCAACCAAAATTCTCACTCAAATAACTTAGCATAAAGCTTCGCCCCTTTTCAACACTTGTAATTCAATTCTCAAACACTCTACCTGTCCTTCCTCTGAGTTTATAACAGATCCGAATATCCTCAATCAAAACCACCACGAACTTATCCAATTAAATATGGAAGATACGATTCATATACTCCACAAACATTCCAGACGCATTACTATCACCGAACAACATCACTGCACCTTGTAATGCCCAACCAAATTCCAAAAGATATAAATTCTTAAAGTTTTGCAAAAAATTTCACTAGGTAACTGGTTTCTCACATACAAGCTTAACCGAGTAAATAACACCTTAATCCGATGATAACAACCATAACCAGTCACATGAAAATGATCAAAGCCTCAACTCACACAATTCACCACTCTTATCAAACATTCCAAACAATTGTAATTTCACTCAAACTCAACCAAACCATTCCAGTCATCTATTCATGAAAGTGGACACTTGTTCTTAATCGTTACCTTATTCAACTGTCAGTAATCCATACACAATTTCTTCGCTTAACAGTCCAAATTCCATAAATCCCAACATGTAGCAACCACCAACCAAAAAGAACTCTCAAATATTACATCCACACCTAAGGGTTTTCTCAAAATTTCCATTAATGCCCTAAAACTTTAAAAACTCCAAAACTCACCAAAACTCTAAGTTTTGCTTTCCATAGTCTTAATACCATCATACACATCATGCTTGTTATTCCGTTCAATCATCCTTCCTTTTTGCTACTAACAAAGCTGGAGCTCTCTAAGACGACACACTTGGTCACACAAATCCCTTTTCCAGTAAATCTTCCAACCGCTTTTTCAATCTGAGTTTCACTTCCTAAAAGTTCTTCTACTTACTTAGCAGATCCAAACCTCAAATCTTCCCCTTCGTCAAATTTGAGTTCACACTCTACTCTATGAGAACAACCATTAACGATACCCAATCGTTCTCTCTCAATGACTTCCCAACTGGACCAACATACCAAAACCTCTAATCCGTCTCATCTTCCGATATTAGAATCTTCATCGACTCAACAAAACAATCCGTAATCATTTCCTTAATTCCAAACAATTCATTTCACACACTATCAAAGCTTGAAAGACACGTCTATTCCATCCAACATAATTCCCGTCTGCTATCAACAAGAGATTAAGGGTGATCAGTTCCTCAATTTGTCAATAGACAACCGACAATCATGATGGGGCATAACCCATCTTTACCAAACTATAATAGCATTTCTTGTATCTTATGCACAAAACTACCTAAGACACAAATCCTTAGTCGACATAAACCTTACCTCCGCATTCCCTCCGGAATCGGGAACAACACTGTCCAAATAACACTTACAATCTTGCAACCAACGCTCCACAACTGAAGCAACTTGGAGAAGCACCAGCTTCTCCCCCACTTATCTCATTCTCACACCTGAAGACAAAGGATTAGAAAAACTAGAAAGTACTGACAGTGTTTCACACACATATCACATACAAAGGGACAAACAGCATCGACAGTATTCAACTGTCACACCAACTGACTCGACAACTTGGCCGGACGGACCGACCTGCTCTGATACCACTGTTGTAACACCCCAATTCCCATCGCGAATAAATAATACATAAATAAATCAGAGTGAATAAAAATTTATTTTTCCGACAGAAACAAGGATGCCACATTTAATGAAAGAAAACACAATCCCTGCTCATAAATTTGATACATAACACAAAATGGAATAAACATAAAAGGAAAACTTTTTCCATACAAAAGGAAAGTTCAATTATGGAATAAAGCGGAAAGATCCATAACTGAATGGTTTTACAAAATAAATTGTTTTATAACATCAAAATATTCGTACAAAAGTAATACAAAATAGATCCAACAAATGTATACATATATAACAAATTAACAAAAGCGTTCCCCGACTCCCGCGTTACGTATCAGAGCAGACAGACTGACAAACGGATGGAGAACTAATCTTCACAAAAGCCTCCAAGACTACTAATCTGCAATTGCCTCATAGAGCAACAAACCACGACAGAAGAGTGAGAAACACAATTATAATATAGTTGCATACAATTATATAATAACACAAAATACTCATGTAAAACATTCTCACCACAACTTACACCATAATTCAAATATAAAACACCGCAATTCATATCTCATACATCCATCACAACGGCATATCAATCATGCCCAATGCATTTATCACCAACATATATATATATATATATATATATATATATATATCAACTCATCAATTCCATTTACAATTTCACACATATAATCAATCCATTCATGATTTTCCATACATAATCAATTCATTCATGATTTTCCACACATAATCAATACATTCATGATTTACGCAAATGCAGAGAGACCGACACAACGACTCTATGCAAATGCGGTACCATCCATCCATCATTCTCATCATCAGTTCACTCAGGAACTATTGGAATCATCGCTTGTTACTTAGTGTAACTCCCCGTCGGGCAAACGATGTTCCCCGTCGCTTTAGGTCCTCTTGGTATAAGGCTCACGACGTTTATGGATTGCTTTAGGTCTTCTTTGTATAAGGCTCACGATCCGATCGCTTTAGGTCCTCTTTGTATAAGGCTCACGATCGTCTATAACGTCGCTTTAGGTCCTCTCGGTATAAGGCTCACGACCGTTATAGCAGATTCCCTCTGGAATCGTTTTGTCACTCACACCCACTAGGGCACACGACATCACAAGAATGCATATCATGATGCTTGGCATACAATGACTCATGACAATCAAATACACACATATATGCAACCAAGTGAACCACTCCAACATCCTTAATCTTGCATATACAATCAAACACAACACATTGCATTTACTTGCCCTTAGGCCACAAACCATCATCACAACATTTCATCACATGCATTCACATCATATCACAACACACAAGTCATAAGTTATATATCAAAAGCATATTGCATGATAACACACCAATCACATACAGTTAAGACGGTAAAAGTCGACAAAACGACACATTTCCAAATTCCCGACACAATTAAATCGGCCACCAATATCAAAACCATTTTAATAAGAAAGAACATCTCAAAAGCTTTCTAATGGTACCAAGAACACCTCGATCCGAGTTACGGATCAAAAATTACGGCATCGGACGCACAATCGGGAACTATTCTACACCCTCTCTGGTCATACGCGTATTGCCTTAGGCCATACGCGTACTGCCCAGCTCGCTCGCCCATTCCATACACGTAATGCCCAAAGTACTATGCGTATGGGCAGAGACTGATTTCTCCCCAAAATTCCACTAAAAATTCCATACGCGTAATGCCTCACTTGTTACGCGTAATGCCATGCCACCTACGCGTACCCTTACGCAAATCAGCAGAAGGCCGTGAAAAATGAGCTTCCATACGCGTAATGCCCCATTTCCCCCTAGCCATACACGTATTGACCTAACCAATACGCGTATTGCCTTGCCTGTTACGCGTATGGGCAGCGAAACCCAAAATTTTTCCTGCATAATTTTCTGCTACGGATTCACCCAATTCCTCTCCCAAATCTCACCTAAACAACAATAAATTACCAATAGATTGCACAACAACATCTATCTAACATTTCTCAGCAATTAGGAACCTTAAAACATGATTTCAGACACAATTTGCATCAATTTCTAACAATCTCAACATATTAATGGTTTTGGTTCTATATCCAATTTCAACCAAATATCACACAAATACATACATACATAATTATACACAAGTATAGGATAATCGAGTTTCACACCCTTATCCGATTAATTGTGTTTTCAAAAGTCGGTTGAATCGATTCCTTACTCTCCAAGTTTTTCCCCTTTTCTTCTTTTCTTTTCTCTTTTCCTTCTTCTCTTTCTCTTCACTTCTTTCTATTTTTCTCTCTTTCTAACCTCTATTTTCTATTTTATGAAAAATAACCAAGCAAAAAGACCAAAATACTCATACACTCAAATATCTCGCAAACGCTCGCAAACGCTCCCAAAACGCGATAAAACATAACAACGATGAAAAATAATATATTGTCAAATAAAAGACAAGAATAAAATAATATAATAATAAAAATAATTAAATTGACTCGATTAAATAAATCTAACCAAAAACTGGGGCGTTAGAGCTGCATGCAAGATGCTTGAGTTGAAAATGGCGAAAAGGAAAATGAGTTGAAAATGCTGAATACAGATGAGATGAGAGAGGAAGTGACAACATAAATAAATAGAAAAGAGAGGGAAGGTTAATAAAACAAAAATGAAGGGAAGAAAGGGCCAATAAGAAATCGAAAAGTGGCATTGATTTGGTTGCACTTGAGAAAATGAATATGTTATTTACTTGTTTGACGTTTTGTTATGCATTAACTAATTATAGTTGAAGGGTAATTTAGGGAGAGTGATTACATATTTGGATAATGGATAGGTAGTTGAGTTGATTTGCCCCCTCTAACCTAGGGTCCTAGCTCCGCCCTGCCAACGCCACTGAAATCGGTTTTTAACGTCAAATTATTAGTAGTTAATCGTTAGTATTATATTTTCATCTTTATGAATACTTTGAATCTCAAACTTCTTTAATCTTTAGCTCAACTAATTAAATGAGTTGAGCTATCCCTCATATTCTCACACTACTAAGATCTAACACAAAAGTCAACTAAAGTGTGGTTGAAAAAACGTATCTGGACAAGAATGAGTAATATTTTCTAACAATAAACCAATCATATTACATTAATTAAATCATACTCAATATCTTTTCAACTTTGATCAAAGGTTCGCCAATAGCAAACGTTCCAAACCTAATAAATTTATCTTTTGTTTTGTTGAATTAACAATCATATCTTAAAAGGAATTTGGTTGTAAACCAAAGAGATTAAACTTTCTAGTTCTTGCAAGCTATAGATTTATTAATTTACGTGGAAAGAAAGCTAATAAAGCGACAAGGCAAATGACAATCAAGTAATGACTCACGATTCATTCATTTAATCAATATATTCGAATATTTTTATTATAAAAATTTGATATATAAATATTAATAATTTATTTATATTATATATTAAAAAAACTATAAAAAAATATTAATAATATAGTTAAATTTTAAATTAATAATTCACAGTCATTTAACTCAACTAATAATTATCAATTGAACTACCCTATCAACTTTGATTAATATATTCACAAGTAACAATAAATTATTAGAAAAAACGCTTACTAATAAAAAAACCAAGCAAAGACTATATAAGTTTATTTGTTTCAGTATTTTCTTAAAAATACTAATTTTTATGATATTATATATTTTTATTTAAAAAGTTTTGGAAATAATTTTTTTAAAGAAACTTCGCATAAAAATTTGATTTAAATATTTTTTAAATGTTATTTTAAATATTTTGTTCTTTGATTATAATTTTTTTAATATTAAAATTTTAAAAATCACTTAAATTTAAAATTATTTTGAATAGCATTTCATAAAAATCACTTTTAAAAATATATTTTTTTGAAAAAAAATGTAATTCTAACTGTATTTTAAATTATGTAATTTGATATCAAAATTAATATTTTAATGAGAAAAGGGATGGTGCACTGACAATGTAAATTATTTTTACACTGTCAACCAATGACAACCATGTATCGCGCCAAGTCAGCCTGTAAATTTTAAATTATTTAAATGATTTGACACTTTAAAATATTTTGATTGGATGTATGTGTAATATTTTTTTACACTGACAGTGCACTACCATTAAACTCTATTTTAATTTATGTAATGGTCATATACTTTTTTAATTTTAGACTAGGATGGCGAAACCATGTTGGAATTCAACCAGAACCTATGGAGAATTTCACTCAATCTTGATGAACATGATTGTTATCAATCACGCAATGACAATGAAAAAGAAAAGGTTGAGAAAGAAATAAAGAAAATAACGTTGGAGAAGAAGAATATTTTCTGCAGAGTTTCTCTCTGCCCACAAACTGTGGAAAACTTCTTTGTTCACTTGCAACTGCAAATTCTTTGAATACAATGTTATTAGTTGAGTTGTTTACAAAATAAGGGTTACTCCTTATTTACAGATTTAGGTTAGCTTGCACCCTAAGTCAAAGTCCAAAACTATAAAAGTCCAAAATAGTTAACACTACTAAAATAGGCCTAAGTCGAAATCCTGTGTGAAGCATGTTAACACTAATAAATTATTTATATTTATAAATTAATAACTTAAAAAACATCACTTACTATTTAGAATTATTTAACTGTTGGTAAAACATGTTAACTTTAAGGATTAATACATATTTCCTTCGGTCATTTGAGTCATTTTTGAAAAAGCCTAATAATTTTTTTGAAGATTTTATTGTTTTGCCCCCTCATTAAATCCAATCATCAAAAAAGCTTATGTGGCAGTGATTTTGTTCCATTTTCCATTTAAATTATAATCCATATTGGTATTTAACTCATGTAAATGACCAACCTACCCCAAGTTAAAATTTTTCCTATTTTGATTTCTTAACTCAATTAAATTTAAAAACTCTAATATCATTGCTTCTTTTTCACCGTGTGCATTATTTTCCTCTTCTCCATCCTTCTTCTCCATAGTTGCCTTCTCTTTCCTATTCTTCCATCGAGAATGAAAATCTCAGAAAGTTCTAAGTCAAACATGTCTTCAAATGGAAGAATCACTCCCAAATGTGGACATAATATTTCTATGAAGATGTTTGTTTCAAAGTCTAATGCAAATCCTGGGAGAAAACACTGGAAGTGAAAGTATTGGGGTAAAGAAGAAGACTGCCAATTATTCCATTGAGATAATGAGTTTTTTTGTCAAAGTGAAATAAAAATAACTCAAAATGAAGGATAAATCATACAAATGTTGAGGAATTTTGGGAAGGATTTTGGGAAAGAGTTTGGGAAAGAGATAGGAAGTCAACTTTGTTCAAAAGGGATGAAGAAAAATGTTGAGATCATAAGGAAGAAGATGAACCCTGCCATAGTAGTAGTTATTTGTTTTTGTTTTTTTTTTGTTCCTAGTTTTAGGAGCATGTAATAGAAATTGGTGTAACAAGTTTGATGTGTACTACAATGCAATGTTGATGTGTCATTTGTTTTGAATGAATGAAAATCAATTATTTCTGGTTTAAACATTAATATAAGTGTGTAGTATTTTGTTTTTCTGGTTTATACTTATACATCACTGTGACTTTATGTTGCAAGTTAGTTTAATTTTGTTGCAAATTTTTAGTAACTTGGATATAATTTAGACATAAGTTGAACATAAATTTGACATAATTTTGACATAAATTGGACATAAGTTGTACATTGTTTCTTTAACTCAGCCTCATATGTCCACAACATGGTATACTGTTCTGTTGCATCTCCTTCAATAGCTTCATCATCCATGGACCTATCTCTTCATACCTTCCCTTTGATTATACCGACATAGTACTTCATCCTTAGATCCGACATAATTTCGGACACTTTAACTTTTCCCATTGACTTCCTTTTTCAACCACTAGCTTAGATACCCACTTGGCATTGACAGGTTTGTTTTTTAATACCCTAGTAGATGTGTGTACGTATCCCCACCCATGTCTTTATTTGGTAGGTGTATCTGTCACCCAATTTCGACACAATGTTATAAAATCACATTTACCCCTACATTCTACCATAACACTATAACTTTCATTTTTAACAAATTTTATCTCACTTCCATTTAAAACATACCACTCCTTAATTACATCTTTAAATTCAGATAAAGAATTAAATTCCATACCTAGTTTAAATTGGAAGTCCTTGTTCATTATCTCTCCTATAAACTTCTCATACTTAGGATGTTTTTCATTGCCACTATCATCAGGGTCTGAACTTTCCAATTCTTCACTTTCATAGTCCACATTTTAACTTCCAACATTATTAAGATTCCTCTTTGAACTAGAACCTGCAATTCTTGAAGGGACAAACATATTCATCTTGGATAAAGATTTTATCTTCTTTGGATTTTTTGAACCCTTTACCTTGAATCTAAGTGACTTCCCATTTACCTCAACCCTATTACCATGAGTTGGTCTTTCCAATACAACTTTCACAAATCCTTCATTTCTTTCACTAGTTCTTTCTTCTTCACTATCATTAAACCTTATGCCTCTAACATCATCACTACCTTCACTGAATTTATCAACATGAGGCCTCAACACCTTACTTAGAATGTTTTTAACACCATGTTCAACCCATATATGATCATCAACGTTATTATCAAGGTTGTTCTTAGCAATTCCTTCAGCTTGTATATCATCAATGAAATGCATACACCCTTCATCAAGTTTTGTTATCTTTCTCCAAAGTCTAAATCCATCATAACCCTAGTTTTTAACTAAGCTAACGACCTCGAAAAAACTCCACTTATCAGGGTCATACCCTTCTACAATTGTTTCATTCCCTCCTCTACAAAACATGTGCTTATCATGAATAAAGTCCCCCCATGGTCAAATATCAAACTGAATAAGCTCATGTTTGCAATTAGAGATATAACCAATGGTTAAAACACAGTTAACGTGTTTACCCACACAATTTAATGAAACACTTACACAGTTTACCCACACACTGAAAACCTAACTTTCAAAAATAATATTTTAATGACCCAATGCATTGGGACCACTGAAAATTAAATAAAGTTATAAAAATCATACCTTTTTGATATCACCACTACTTTCCTTGTCGCACTAGAAGACGAAGCTACAGTGTGTGGATTAAAACGTGAATGAAATGTCAGAAGAACCAGTTGAAGCGACTTTACTACAACAATGTTGATGTTGAACATTCAAAAAACCATGGTTTTCGTGTTTCTAGGGTGTTAAATAAAGAAGATGAAGGAAATTTCCAACTTTAGGGTTTCTGAAAGTTCTTTTTTTGATTATTCATGTTTTAAATTTTAACTTGGAGGTAGAATGGTCATTTACATGAGCTAATTATTAACGTGGATTAAAATTTAAATGAAAGATGGAACAAAATCATTGCCACATCATCTTTTTTGATGACAATGTTTAATGAGGGGGCAAAATAATAAAATTTTCAAAAGTCAGAGAGGAAACCAAACTTTTTTTACTAAAGATTTTTCAAAAACGGTCCAAATGGTAGAGAGAAAAATAGATAAGAACCCTAACTTTGATTATCTTAAGAAATTTACAAATATAGGAAGAAGAAAAGACGCACGAAGTTTTGCTAGATTATTTAAGTATGTTGTGTATTTGGTAATTCAATCTTTGCTATATTTACAAAAATAACAATGAATATTTTCTTATTCACTTTTATTAGATGTTGATATCACGGAAATAAAAATAATTTAAAATTTAAAATTATTTTATGCTAATTAAATATAAAAAGTATATGACATAAATGAACTGAATAGTTATATATTTAATAAAAGTTTAGAGTACCAAAATGTTCACCTTGTAACAAATATTTTTGTCGTAAATAATGTTGTCTAAGTCACATAACAAACTGAATCATGTTAACTTTTCATAAAAGCAATAGGTTGTTGTTAATTTATAAATATTAATAATTTATTTATATTAATGTATAGATATAAATAAATATTGTTGTCAAAGATTTAATAATGAACTAACAAATTACACTCATTAAATCAATTATCACATACCAATAAAATTGAACAACTTTTAGAAACTATAGATAAATGTCATTGTGCAGAGTTGTTGGGAGTGTTGGGAGGGCTCAAACTTCTCAGGAGACTAGGTTGGAATAAGGTAGAGATTTGTTTTTTGAATCAATGGACTGGAAGTACGTTAAGAGGAAAGCTTTCAATGGCGGAAAGCGGCCGGATGTTAGGTGGGACGTGTATCAATCAAAGGCTCTTGGTGGCCCTCTAAACTCTCTGGACACTACAACTATCTATATCTCGGAATTTCCTGACTCTTATGGGGCGGTGGAGTTATTTGACGCATTTCGATCGTTCGGGGAGCCGGTGGAGATAGTCATCCCTCTTAAAAGAAATAAGCTTGGGAAGAGGTTTGGCTTTGCTAGGTTTATTGGAGTTCTTGACTCTAGAAAACTGGTTTTGAATCTGGATAATCTGGTCTTGGAGAACAAGAAGCTATTCGCGAATGTTCCGAGGTTTCAAAGGAAGTTTAGCACAACCAATCCTCGTCACATTCAGAATAGAGTGGTCAAGGGTTTTCCCCCCGTTCCTTCGACCTCTGAGATTCCTCGCGCCAGTTCTCGTTTCCAGATGGGAAATAGATCCTTCACTGATGTTCTTAGGAAGGACGGTGAGTCCATTGGCGAGAAAAGGAAGAAGGATGAGGTTTTTATGGAATATGCTACAAGGGAAGAGGACTCGGCGAGATTCAGAAAAGCTTTTATTGCAAAGGTGGTGAGCCCGGGGTCATCTTACAATATTCAGACTCATTTTGAAACTGAAGGTTATTTCGCGATCAAAGTGACGCCATTGGGGGCGAACTATTGTCTTCTTGAAGAGATGGAGGAAGGTGAAATTTATGATTTGATCAGAGAAGGAGAAACATGGTGGAAGCAGTGGTTTACAGAAATAAGGAAGTGGAGAGAGACGGATGTGGATCAAGAAAGGGCTACATGGATAAGGTGTTTTGGAATCCCTTGTCATGCGTGGAACACCCGGTTTTTTGAGTTCTTGGCAAAAATGGTGGGATCATTTGTCTGTACAGATGATAATACTATGAAGATGGAATGTTTGGATGTTGCTAGAATTCTGGTGAGAACTAGATATGCGGTTGTGATTAATGACACTTTCAGGTTAAAGATAGATGGGGAGGTGTTTCAGATCAAGATTACTGAGGACTCTCATGCTCCATTGAGGATTGCGGTTATAGGTGCGCTTAACTCGGTGGCACCCTCTGAATCGAGCTCTGAAATGGAGTCTATCTGGGCTGGAGACGGCGGCGGTGGGGCTGAGGAGGACGACTTTTGCTCTCCGGGGAAATACAACTGTAGCCAAACTAACATGCATCCGGTGGATTCGAATCTCGAGGAAGGTGAGATTTTGACCCCTTTCACAGGTAGGCCTGAACCTAGGTCTGAGGTTCCCAAGAATGTTACGAGAAGTCACATCATAGAGAAGCTGGCACGTGCTTCTTCAGATGAGGGGTGTTCATTTGACGCGGCTATTGAAAAGGCTACTTCAAACGTGGCAGCTTTTGGAGATAATTTAGGTTTCAGTTCGTATGTTAACTGCGCTGACTTGGGGGGAGGGTGCAGAGTTTCTGAAGTAGACGAGGAGGCTTTTTCAGCTAACAACTTGGTCAACGTGGGGACCACCTCAGAAACTGGAAAGTTCAAAGCTGTTGATTTGGGGTTAGATGTGGTGGGCCAATCTTCACTAAATCTGTTGGACCTTGTTGTGACTGGTGATGGGCCTATCGCTTATCCACTTAAAGTTACCAACGACCCAGTAGATGATTCTTTGGAGCCTCATCACAAAACTAAAGTCAGAAAACATTCTAAGAAGCGCTTAAAGACGAAATCAAGTCTTAAAGATGGAATTTTCGAGGATCTTTCTCTGAAAGGTGGTAGCGTGCGATCAAGAACCTGAGAAAGAACCTAGTTTTTCTGGTGGCGACGTTCTCTGCTGTGAATCCACTCATGACTCAGACATCAGACAAGGAAATTCTAGGTTTTGGGGAAATATGGAGACAAATGTTGGAGATAGGGTCCGGATTGCTTTCTCGAACTTGGGTATTTTACCTAAGTCTAAAGCTTCTGTAGCAAAGAAGAATGGAGTGACTTAAGTAGAGGAAGTTAAGAAGAAACAGTCGGCTAAGAAGGTGTCAAAAAAGAGGCAATTATGATTATAGGATCGCTTAATATCAGAGGAGGGGGAAGCTATATTAAGAGAAAGAGGATTGGTGTTGAAATCGAATCTGGAAAGGCGGACGTGTTTTTCTTGCAGGAAACAAAACTTACTGATATTCAGGAGAAAGTTGTGAAGAGCTTTTGGCCTCAGCAGGCTATAGAGTGGTCTTTTGCAGCTTCGGCAGGACAGTCAGGTGGTCTAATTACTATTTGGAAATCAGGTATTTTCGAAACAATTTTTTCGTTTAAAGGTAATGGCTTCTTGGGTTTGAAGATTAGATGGAAGGGGCATTACTATTATTTGGTTAACGTGTATTCACCGTGCCAAATCCACCTTAAGAGATTTCTTTGGAGAGATTTAATTAGATTGAAGATGAAGTATTGTGATGGGGAGTGGTGTTTGGGAGGGGATTTCAATGTAATTATTCACAGTAAAGAGAGGAAGGGTAGCAGCTGTTTTAGCAGAGCGAACGAAATGAGGGAATTTAACGATTTTGTCGAGCAGGCTAAGCTGTTTGACGTCCCTTGTAAAGGAGGGAGATTTTCTTGGCACAACAGCAATGGGAGATCGATGAGCAGAATTAACCGTTTCTTGCTTTCGGAGGAGGTGATTGATAGATGGGGAATCGTTGGCCAACGGATTGGCAGCAGAAGTATATCTGACCACTGCCCGATATGGCTTATTTGTAATAAGTCGGATTGGGGCCCTAAACCGTTTAGAGTATTAAATGCTTGGTTTGATCATAAGGGTTTCATTAGCTTTGTTGAGACAGAATGGAATAAGCTCCAAGTGAAGGGAAGAAGCGATTATGTCATCAAAGAGAAACTCAAATTGTTGAAATTTGCTCTTAGGAGATGGAACACGGAAACGTTTGGTAAGGTGAACCTTGATCTGAACAAAAACATTGAAGCTTTGAACCAGATAGATGGTTTACTTGGAGAATGCAGGGAGGAAGAGGTAGCTGATTTAGTGATTTCGCGCAGCAAGGCAGTGACATCTTTATGGGCAAATCTGGCTCATCAAGAGCGTATCTTTCTTCAAAAGGCTAGAGTGCGGTGGGTTAAGGACAGTGATAACAATTCAGCGTACTTTCACAAAATTGTTAAAGGTAGGAGAAGAAGAAATGCTATACATTCCATATTAACGGATCAGGGATGTCTGGAGGGAGTTGATGAAATTAAAGAGGAAGTTTTCCGTCATTTCAGTGTGAAATTTATAGAACCTGAGATTAATAGGCCAGAGTTGGACGACTGCGAGTTTGATTTGCTGACGGACGCGGAGGTGAAGAGTTTGGAGGCTGAATTTACCGAAGCTGAGATCAAGGAAGCTGTTTGGGATTGTGAAGGGTCGAAAAGCCCGGGACCTGATGGATACAATTTCACCTTTATTAGGAATTGCTGGTTTTTTATGAAGGATGATATTATTCGGTTTGTTAAGGACTTCCACAGTTCTGCTAAGCTTAACAAGGCGATTACCTCAAGCTTTCTTACCTTAGTCCCGAAGAAAGCTAATCCTCTCAATCTGGACGAGTATCGTCCTATTTGTCTGGTAGGGTGCTTACACAAGATATTATCTAAAGTCCTTGCTTGTAGGTTGAAAAGAGTGTTGCATAATTTGATTTCCCTGAACCAGTCTGCGTTCGTTCCGGGCAGGCAACTGCTAGATGGTGTTCTAATTGCGAATGAGGCTGTTGACTTTGCGACTAGGGAGAGACGTCAATGTTTGCTATTCAAGGTGGATATAGAGAAAGCATATGACAAGGTCAATTGGAACTTTCTTCGTTTTTTTGCTTAAGAAGATGAGATTCGGTAAAAGGTGGAATAACTGGATGGAAGCTCTGGTGTTCTCTAGCCATATGTCTATTCTCGTTAACGGAAGTCCAACTAAGGATTTCGCTGTCGAGAGGGGGCTGCGGCAGGGAGACCCTCTTTCTCCTTGAAGCTCTAACGCGGCTATTTCGAAAAGCTTCGGATATTGGTAGTTTTGAAGGATTTCTGTTCTCTGAGACTTGTAAAGTGGAGGTTCTGCAGTACGCAGACGATACCCTCATCTTGGGCAGCGGTAGCTGGCAGAACATGTGGACTATTAAAGCTATTCTGATGGGCTTTGAACTTCTGTCTGGGCTCGGAGTTAATTACTCGAAGAGTAGAGTGATCGGAATTAATCTTAACGCTAATTTTTTACAAGCCATTGCTACTTACCTGAATTGCAGGATTGAAGAGAAGACGTTCACTTTCTTGGGCATTCCTGTTGGCTCTAACCCGAGACACATCAGTTCTTGGAAAAAGGTTACCGATTCTGTGCATTCGCGACTGGTTGGTTGGCATGGAAAACTTCTTTCCTTTGGTGGCAGGCTCACGCTTCTGAAATCGGTGCTTAGCAGTCTCTCCATATTTTATATGTCGTTTTTTAAAATGCCCAAGACGGTTTCCAAGTAGATTGAGAGCATGTTCAACAGGTTTCTTTGGGGTGGCATTCCGGATCTCACTAAAACCGTGTGGATTAGTTGGGAAAAGGTTTGCCGTCCTATGGATTGCGGTGGTTTGGGGCTGCGGAGGTTGGACTCCTTCAATATGGTTCTTCTCCAAAAATGGAAGTGGAGGATCTTGGTTGATAATCCTTCTCTTTGGTCGGAAGTATTAAAAGCGAGGTACGACAATATTAAGCTCATGGTACTTGGAGGCGCAGCTTCGGCTCCTTTCAAAACGTCGTCAAATTGGTGGAGAGATATTCTCAAATGTTCAGGAAATAACAATGGTGATGACCCTGGCTTTTTGAATCATATTAGAATAACTATTGGGAATGGCTGCTCCACACCATTCTGGCTTGGTAGGTGGACTGGTTCGGAGATGCTGCGGTACAGGTTTCCTGCATGTTTTAGCTCCAGTACCATGAAAGATGCTGCTGTTAGCAGGATGGGCAATTGGGTAAATGGTAACTGGGTTTGGGGAAACTTCGGCATCGGGGACACGCAGGATTTCACTGTTGCTTTTCGTGAGTTGGAAGAGTTAAAAAATGTTTTGCATTATTGTACCCCTGTTGCAGGCAAGGAGGATGAGGTTGAGTGGAACCCGGATGCTTATGGCGGTTACTCTACTAGTTCCGATTTTCAATGTTTGTAGGATCTTGAAGCTCACTCGACGGTTGATGGTGATAAGCTGAAGGCCTGCAATTTGTTTTGGAAAGCTGCGGTTCCGCTTAAAGTCCGTGCTTTTGGATGGAAATGTTGCTTCAACGGTATTCCTACCATGGACCAACTTGTTAGGAGAAATATATTTCGGATGTTGTCCATACAGCGGTGTTCGCTTTGCAACTCAGAATATGAAGACCTCAATCATCTGTTCTTAGGCTGCATTTTCACGGTGCAGGTTTGGAACGCGATCAAAGCGTGGGTGGGAGTTTCAATGCCGGTGTCAAATAGTTTCTGGGAGTCTTGGCTTGATTGGATCAGCACTGTTAAGAGTTGGAAAAAAATCTGGTAAGGGGAAAGATCATTTGGCTTGCTGTGATATGGAGTATTTGGCTTTGTAGGAACCTCATTATTTTTAAGGGCACTAGAACATCTATATCTGATCTGCTTTGGGATATTAAGAGGGTGGCTTGGAACTGGTGTTTTGCTAGTGAAAATTCTTATTCCAACTGTAATTATTTTGCTTTTTGTCAGAACCCCTTGGGTGGATAGGTTTATTGTGTAGTTGGTTTGAATTTTCACTTATTTAAGTGGTCTGGTGTAAGTTGGGATTGAGTACCCCTAGTACTCCTTCAATTAATTCCTTGCTTACCAATAAAAAAATTAAATTATCTTACTCATAAATACAATGTCTTGATTCTCATGATACAATGACGTCTCTATTATAATAATTGTTATAAATAAATAAATATAAAATTGAACCTTTTAATAGTGTTTCAAAACTATACATCTAATTTAATGACATCTAAAACCACAAATGTAAAATCATAGGAATGAGTTTGAAATAAATAATTTTAAAATTTAAATTTATAATTTTAGACCATGCTTTAATTGAATTTTTTCCCCCAATATTTTTTAGTTTGAATGAACTAATAACATTTATCGTTTAAATATATATATATATATATATATATATATATATATATATATATATATATATATGGAGCATATTTAGTGAGAATGAGTAAGTTATATGAGAATTTAAGAATGAATAACCATCAGATTTAAAAAGGAAAGGTTGAGATTAAACCGTGGTTTTTATTAAATCATGTGTCATTAAAAAGAAAGAGAAATCATTAATCAAATTTTAAAAATATCTTTTAATCTCAACATTTACTTTTTAAATCTTATGGTTCTTATTCATTCTAACATTTTCATATAATTTATTTATTCTTACTATATATGCTACACACACACACACACACACACACACACACACACATATATATATATATATATATATATATATATATATATATATATATATATATATATATATATATATAAGGGTGTTTGCGGTTCGGTTTGGATCGGTTTTGTAGCAAAATGTCATCCGATCCAAAGATATATTTACTTGCGGTTTGGTTCGGTTTTGGATGATTGTTTAAAAAAATCCGATCCGATCCGATCCAATTTCTTGCAGTTTGATTTGGATCGGTTTTTTTGGATATCCAAATTACAAATTATAATTTTATTAATATTGTAAAAACACTAATAAATAATAAATTTGATATAATATATAACATATATTTTATTAAAATTATTATTACAAAATGATAATGATCCGTTATGATTGAAACAAATGAAATAATAAAAATTAATAGATTAATCAAACTAATAAATAGTATTTTATAAAAAAAGTATCAACTAATAATAAATTAACACAAGGTATTATACTAATAAAAAATCAATAAGTATAAAAATATATACATGCGGTTCGGTTTGGTTTGGATCAATTTTGAAAAATCAATCCAAAGTCCGATCCGAACCGATCGGTTTTTATAAAATGACATCCAAACACATCCAATAATTTTCGGTTTTTTGCGGTTTTTGATTTTTTTGGATCGGTTTGCGGTTTTTATTTGGATTGGTTTGGATTTGAACACTCATATATATATATATATATATATATATATATATATATATATATATATGACACATTAAATTTTAAAATAAATGGTGGAGATTGTGTATCATTTTTTCTCTCTCCTCCATCATTTATTTTAATAATGGAAGATAATGGAGGAGAGAAGAAAAAAATGGCACATAATCTACACCATTTATTTTAAAATCTAATTGTTCAACATTCATTCTCATAAGATACGCCATCTCTCTCTCTCTCTCTCTCTCTCTCTCTCTCTCTCTCTCTCTCTCTCTCTCTCTCTCTCTCTTTATATATATATATATATATATATATTATAAAACTAAATGAAACAATATAGAGATCAAAGAGAGGAAGGGAAGCGAGAAAGTAATATTATATTATCTTTTGCAAAAGTACATTTTACATTGCAATGTGGATCTTATTTATAGTACATGACCAATGAATAACCATTAACTTAAGGAATACACAAATGTTAGAAAATTAACTCATAGGAGTTAAGGAATATATAAAGTTGGGTAAATGAACACCCACATCTATTTACTATTATTCGTAACACTCCCCCTTGGATGTTCATTGAGGATATGCCTCGTTAAAACCTTATTAGAAAAAATCCAGTGGAAAAAAAAGCTAGTGAAGGAAAAAGAGTACAATATCCTTTTAAAGTAAATCCATTTCTCCCCCTCAGCTGTACGATCATTTCTTAGACGATGAATACCAATCTTTTGTACTAGTTGATTAAAAGAATTACTTGGGAGTGACTTTGTGAAAAGGTCCGCAAGATTATCACATGAACAGATTTGTTGGATGTTTATATCACCACTCTTTTGAAGATCATAAGTGAAAAGGAACTTTGTAGAAATGTGTTTTGTTCGATCTCCTTTAATGTAACCATCTTTTAATTGAGTGACGCATGCAGTATAATCTTCATATATAGTCATTGTATTTAATTTTTCAGAAGATAAACCACAAGTATTTTGAATGCGCTGAATTAGGATCTCAACTAAATGCATTCTCGACTTGTCATATGTAATGCTAAAAGTTCTGCATGATTAAATGATGTTGTTGTTATGGTTTGTTTCACTGATCTCCATGAAATAGTTATACCCTCACATGTAAATAAATAGCATGTTTATGATCTACCATTATGACGATTTGACAAGTAATGTAATACCCCATATTATTTAAATGCTCAATTGGATATCAGATGAGTATCTATGTGCTCTATCTTTGGTTAATTGAATTAATGGAATTCTCTATGTGTTGTGAGTATAGTCAAATGGGATCAATAGAGTAACTGGTGAGCTCTGAAGAGATCAATTATTTAATGAAAGAGACAGATTGATATTTATTAGTACGAGAGAGTATTTTAAGATAACTCTAATAATCGATCAATTGGGTTGAGATGACAAAATATCAATTGAAGATGTTTTACCCTGTTGGATTATATTATATAATATTGGTTTATATATATATATATATATATATATATATATATATATATATATATATAAGAGGAAGAAAAAGAAGGAAAGGAAAGGAAATAAGAGAAAGGAAGAGAAGAAGAGAGAAAATGGAGAAAGATGAAGAAGAGAAGTTTATGGATCATCATCATTTCATCATCTTCTTCAAACTCCTCTTCGATTATCAAGTGGGTTCTAGTTAGACACTCTAAGTTCTAGAATTAAGGATTTAGAACTTAGGTTATATTTGAGAGAAAATGATTCAACGGTTAAATCAATGAAATCTAACGGATGAAATTCGATATAAATTGTGTAGTGTAGTCGTATTATGCATGTGATCTTTTGATAATACTTGCTTTGATGTTTGGGAATGATCTGGTGCGGAAAGGATGGGTTTTTGAAGCTCATGGAACCCTAAACACGCAGCTGGGAAATTCTGAGTTTCGCATGGTTCGCCTAGCGAACCCCTAGCATACCCCAAAGCGAAGGGAAGGCGAATGTTCGCCTGGTGTTCGCAAAGCAAACTTTGTGCCCTTTTGGCTCTGTCTTGGTTCGCTAGAGCTTCGCAAGGCGAAGGCGAAAGTGAACGTTCGCTGGGGATTCGCCTAGGGAACATGGCAGATTTTCCCATTTTGTTTCTTTCATAACTTTTGATCCGTAACTCGGATTGACGCACGGTCGGAAGCATTGGAAAGCAATTTCAATTCTCTTTTTGATAGTGAAATAGGAACATATGTTTATGTCATGGATTGATATGGTAGAGTTAAATATTGTGATGAATGTGAAAAGTGTGGTTTATGTTTCCACCGGAAATTCATGAATCGAAGCCCGATTGATATGGGACTTGAAGCCTTGGAAAGAGAATCCAATGTGCTATTAAATGGTATATGAGACCAGGATTTAACCAAGGATGCTTGGTAGAGGATAGTAGTGGCTTGTATGCCTTAAAGATATGTGTGAACTACTATGTGGATTATGTTTGACATGTTATGCTATCATGTGTGTTTTATGATCGATATTGTAATATGCTTATCTAAAATTGTTGTTAAAATTATCGAGAGAGTAAATGCATGTTAAAAATATGGAATAGGTAGAGTGAGGAAACCTTACCATGAAACTTAGATTGGAACCTAGTAATGAGCTAGGAAATTAATGAATAACTTAATGACAACGCTCGTGCATAAAAGGCCGAGGCGTGTGTCCGTTACCGAATGGTATAGAAAGAGTGAAACACTAGTATGGAACATGTGTGTGAACCTTGTGTTCTTTGTGAAAGACTAATGTGGCCTTAGGGCGAATGTGGCCTTGTGATTGTCGAATACAATCACATCGTGTATATGATCAAGTAATCGGAATCGTTCTTATCCTTTAATAAATATTAGTGACCTGTGTCGAGATCCTCTTGTGTGGGATGGCCGGGGAAAGTATTTATTAAGTAAGTAGCCGTGACTCGTGTCGAGATCCTCTTGTGTGAGATGACCGGGGAAAGTTTCTTAGTGGGTGGTATTAGTGACCCGTGTCGAGATCCTCTTGTGTGGGATGGTCGGGGAAAGTACCCTATGTAGGTAACCGTGACCCTTGTTGAAGGGCCTCTTGTGTTGGCTGGCCGGGGAAAGTTATCTATGTTAGCTTCCGGGACCCGTGTCGAGAACTCTTTGGAAGGGTTGGCCGGGAATGAATGTCTATATTTAAGGATCTGTGACCCGTGTCGAGAACTCTCTTTTAGGGTTTGTCGGGGAAAGATGCCTTGGTTTGTGTTACCGATTAGTGATGATTAATTTTTGAGTTGGTGAACTTATGAACATGTTTCCATATAGTGTGAGATTGAGAACTCAAGGTCATTTCCCTTCCCCTTGACTTGAGTTAGGATTGGCTAGATCCCTGTAAAGCTGAGAGAATCCATAAGATAGAGAAATCACTGAGATTTGATGTATCTCACCCCACTATTGTTGATTATTTTCAGGAGGTATTTGCAGGTATGATTTACAAGTGGAGTTATGCTTGGATGTTTCAAGAGAAGCTTAGTTGAGCTTATTCCGCTGTGTATTTGTTGTATACAATTGAGGATATTGTATATTGATCTTAGATTTTATATTTTCGGCTAATTTCCATGTCTTGTACCATAGATTGTATTATGTTTTTAGAAATGGTCAAGTATGTGAATTATGCCAATAGGCACTTATGATGGTGTCAATACCAAATAAAACACTTGTATGGTATTATTTTAGATATGTATTATACAGGGCGTTACAAGTAACCTGCACTTGCATAACCTGCTAATTCGAATATGGATATTTTGGTATAAATAATTCATAGCTTTTGAAAGCTCTTCAGGAGTTCCAATATTATTTATGTCACCCACATAGACATCTATTATTGCAAATTCCTTTCCTGATATTTTTATAAAAATACAAGGACAAATGGAGTTATTTGTATATCCCTCTCTAAGAAAATATTCACTGAGACGATTATACCATATTTGTCCAGATTGTTTCATCCTATAGAGAGACTTGTCCAATCTCATAGAGTAGCTTTCTCGAGATTCGGAGTTGTGTGCATCTGGTATATTGAACCCTTCAAGGAGTTTCATGTAAATTTCACTATCAAGTGAACCATACAGATAAGCTATTACAACATCCATCATGTGCAAATTAAGCCATTCATATGCTACAAGGCTTATTAGATATCGAAAAGTGCTTGCATCCATTACAGGTGAATATGTTCCATCAAAATCAATTCCATGTCTTTGCGAAAATCCTTGAGCGACAAGTCGAGCTTTGTATCTCACAATTTCATTTTTTTTCATTTCGTTTTCGTACTAAAACCCATTTGTATCCAACTGGCTTCACACCTTGAGGTGTTCGGACTACAGGTCCAAAAACATGTCTTTTATAGAGTGAGTTTAATTCTGCTTCAATTGCATCTTTCTATTTTGGTCAGTCGTCACTTTGTCTACAAATTTTTATAGACGTTGGTTCTTGATCCTCTTTGCCATTTATCTCATTTAGCGCTATATTGTATGCAAAAACACCATCAATGTCGACTTCGTTTTTGATCCGGAGTTTTCGAACGGGTCCACGTAAGCTGGTCATCAGAGGGCAAGGTGCTCGGATGGATGCTGGTCGTCAGACGGGCGAGGTGTTCAGAATGTTGATGAGGAGAAAAGGGGGTGTACCTGCAAGGCACTCCGACGCTCAAGTAAGAAAGGGTCAGAGAAAATGGGCAAGTACAAAGTGTATTCTTAGGGTGAAAAAATGATACCTGACCCTCTCAAGCGAGAGGGTTTATATAGAGCCCCCAGCGCGTGGCCAACGGTCCTATTTTCGGGGCAAAATAACCGTTTTCCCCAAAGAATAGGTAACTGCCAAAAACTAGCCGTTCTGTCAGGCATAGGCGTAGTCCCGGGCACTTGTCCTTTGCTGTCCGGGCAGCGAGGAAGCCATGCGTAACAGGCGTAAATGCCGGGGAGGAACGCTGCATTCCTTGCCCAGTTGGAGGGGCAGAAAGGTCACTTTTGCCCCTCTGTGGATTGGGCTTAGGCAATTTGGGCCGCTCTGGAGCAGAGGCGGATTGGGCCAATTCTAGCCATTGGTCCAGTCCAAAACAGGAGCCCCCTAAGTCGTTGCTCCCGAGCATGGGAGTGATGACTTAAGGACTGCTCGTCGCTTGGGGGAACTAGCGCGGAGTCGTCGTTTGGAGACGAGGAAGATTGTCTTGAGGTGCTCGTGGCTCTCTGTGTCCGTGATATCCGTGGTCGAGAATGCATTGCCCGATATTCGGGGAGATAAAGTGTCAGATAGAATGGGAAACGTTGGGTCGACACGTGTGCATCGAGCCCTGTGTAGCAGTTAATAGGTAATTATTGCTAGGGGGCAGTCATTATTCCCTACGGCCGCGTGGGTGCACGCGCCCCTGAGTATAAAAGGGGGAAGGTTGTCCCATTTTGCACTTTTTCCCTTCTGATTTCTCTTCGCCGCCTTCTGCGTTTTTGCCCGTCGCCGTCTTCAGAGCAACCGACCACCGTACCAAGTTTTCGAGCAGTCTCTCTCTTCTACTCAAATCAAGTAAGTTTTCTGATTTCCAGCTTGTTTTACTTTCTTTTGCTGTTAGTGGTAGATTGCATGCGGCTAGGGTTAGCTTTAGGTGACGAAATAGGTAGGTTTCCGGCGAGTGTTGGTGGTGGATGGTGGTTCTGCCCTTCTGCTACTTCTAGCACCTCGTCGGAGTAGGTAGTGCGTTTGGTGAGTGTGGTGGTCCACGTCGTGGTCGCGAGTCGTGACCACCGTGTCTGATTATCTTTTGATGGACTGGTGAATTTTCCAGTGGAACGTTTCCAGATTTCGGTGGAGCTTTGCGGTTTCCGGTGAAGCCTCAAATGGAATCTGGGCATGAGTGCGGGGAGGCTCTTCATAGGGAGGTGGTATGTCTCGGGCATCTCCTCGCGGGGAGGTTTTTTTCGTTTGATGTTAGGGCCTAGGCCGGGGACGTTGTCCTTAGCCTTCTGCGCGCCCTTTCACTTGACTTAGCGGTGGAAGGGTGGATTTAATTTCCTGTCGAATTCACAGTCTTTCTCTACTTTTTCAGGTGATCATAATGGCGATGGAGCCAGAGAGAGAAGTTATCCCAGTCACATCCGAGGAGGAAACCGTCTCCGAGGAGAGTAGCAGCGCAACGGCTTTGAGTTTTGCGTCTTCGAGCTCGGCGGCATCGAGCTCCTCGAGCGAAGTTGAAGAGGAAGAGGATTTGGATGTCATGGAGGAAGATATTGAAGGGTTCTTCCCGGAGGAGTAGGAGGTGGCCGAGCCTTCCGACCATATTTCCACGTTCGCCAGATCTGTGGCGGACGCCTTTACATAGGTGGGCCCACCGGGGGATTGGAGAGTGCATTTTCCCACCATGGACGAGCGGGTCTGCTCGAAGTTTGGGGACCGCTTCACGATGTACGAGTACGCTTTCAAGGAGTTGGGGCTGAGGTTGCCCTTCACTGACTTCTAGCGGTCGGTATTTAAGCATTTCAAGCTGGCGCCCTCGCAACTCCACCCCAATTTGTTGGCCTTTATACGGGCATTTAAGTTAGTGTGCGAGCATCTCACACTAGGAACCACTCTCCCTCTGTTTTTTGCTGTTTTCTATCTTCAACGGCAGCCGGCGGGGAAGAAGTACGGATGGGTTTCCTTGAAGCAGCCCAAGAAGTTATTTAAGCCGTTCTCGGAGTCAATCCGAACGTTCAAGGGACGGTACTTCATCGTTGAGCCAGTGTCTGAAGCTGCCCAGGACAGCACGTATGTCTGGGAGATAGAGGTCGATGAGAACGGAGAGGAGCTACTCAACGAGGAGGGGAAGTATATCGGGGAGAGGTTGTACAAGTTCCCGATCCGATGGACACTGATAAGTGCAAATTGTAGCTATTTTTGTATATATGTTTTGTTGCACTTATCGTTGCATTTTGTTAAAATCGTTCGAATAAACCCCACTTTGTTTGTAAATGTGTTTATTTAGTGTATGATCAAGTTTTAGTGTATTTGTGTACCGTTTGATAGTTTACTACTCATTTTGTAGGTATTAAGGTGTATTTGGAGCATGAGCAATAAAGTGTCGAAGACACGGCTTAAAAATCGTGATTTTGAGTAACTCATCAACGAATAAGGCTCAAAATGAGGATAATAAAAATCACCAATTTGGTTGATATTTATTCATTGTTAGATAGGAAATTGAATAAGCTTTCCAATGCTTCAAATCAGGCGAAAAACGGAGTTACAGTTCACAAGTTATGGCTGAAACATTTTTCAAGTCAGCTGGTTGCGCGCTGAACTGGCTCTTAAGGCGGTTTAACGCGCGCTGAGCGCCCAAAAGCGCGCTCAGCGCGGTCTGCGATGATGACAGCAATAAATATGGGTAAAAAACACATTTTTAGGGATGACTTTGGGTATTTTTTGCTCCCAACTCCATCAAACTTCATTTTTCTTGTAGATTAGCTTAGAAAACATCATTGGAGCTTGCATTTGATGACCCGGAATCGAATCTCTCGTCGATTGGTGTTGACAAACCAAGAAATGTTTGGTTCCTCTTCTCTCTTCTCTTTGTAATTTCTTTTTGTTGGGTGTTTGTATAGTTACTATGAACATATGTATCTTTGTTGAAATTTGCTTTACAAATCATTATCGATGTCTTCCTTGATCTTTTTGCATTTATGTTTGGATTTGTGTTGTGTTAGAGATAAACATCACAAATCTTGATTAGGGATGGATATCTATTGTCTAGATGCTAGAGATAGATTTAGATGATAATCTTTTGGGTGTCGGAACTTAATGTCTTCCGTGTTTCGAGGCGTCGTGCGCGAGAGTGATGACGAGAGTAATACGATTGTCTCTCAGCTCAGTGTGCCAGAGATGGACACTGTTGTGAGTGATGCTGGATGATTTTGACGAGTATTGCAGGTGGAGTATAATTGGTCGGTAAATTTATGTTTGTGACGAGTGGATTATATGTATGCTTGATAAGTTCGTCTTGTTGAAGAATGAATTGTTTTTATGTTTTTATTTACTTTTCCGCTTTTACGCTTTAAACCATTTTAAACCCAAACTCATTAACAATTAAATTGTCGAACGACAGTTTAGTAGCACCGATCTTTGTGGACACGATAAATTCCCGGAAAAATACTTCCAAATCTTTTTGCTTGCTTGCCCTATTCCGCAACCAACAAAATGGCGCCGTTGCCGGGGATCGATGTTTTTATTGAATCGCATTGCGATAGTTTCTTTGTTTTTGAGTTTTGTAGATATCGTATATATTGTCTATTTTCACTTGTTAATATTGATACTTGTATATGTTTACCATATTTGTGAATTTTACATGTTTTGAATACTTGTAAATTTAGTGTATATGTTTGTTTCTCTTCACGTTTGCTAAGTGTTTGGTTAGGTTTCGTCGTCGGTGAGCGCTAACCGTGTAAAGAGGCAACTTAGAGAAGTGTGTATAAATAAAAGGCGTCGAGCTTACGACGTAAAACAAGCGTGTTTTATCATTTTTTGTTCCGTTATAACTTTTTCATTGTATATGAGATTGTGTAGGTGTTAAGTGGAGGCCTACACCAGAACCCTGTTGCTATACTAATTTTTCTGGTTCTGGTGTAGCACGCTCAGCGCGGGCCTGCCCGCTGAGCGCTCTCTGCTGTGCTGATCCAGTGATTTCTTTTAATTGTTCACTTGGCTCCCCCTTTTTCCCACTTCCACCAAGGCCTTATATATAAGTAATTATTAGTAATTTTTCTAATTCTTTTGTTGATTGTTTGGACTCAAATTTTGGCTCGATTGCTTGAAGTCGCATTCGGTGATTTTCCGATTTTGAGTGTCTCAACTTGCGAATGCGTGGTAATGATAGTGTTTAAAGTTTGGTACGCGTTCAAGGTATGTATTTATCGCTTTCTATACTTTAGCATATTCATGATACTTAGGCTTTTTACAAACTTTCATGCCATTTATTCTTTTGTATACTTGTTCTTGTGTGAATCACTTTAGTTCCCAACCTTTTTGTGAGGAGGCCTTCCATTGTTCATATATGCTCGGAGTTCCAACATTCTTGTTCTAACTGGATTTTATTATGTTGAATCTGTTGTTTATGTTGTGTATATGAATGCATAAAAAGGATCAAGGCATTTGTTTCATTTTGAGCACAACCACCCTAGCCAAATAGTCAATTCACCTTGTGAGTGTATGAGAATTTGTAACCCCTTTGAGCTTTTTGATCCATGTTTTTATTTGAACTTAATGCTTGTCAATGAGTATTTAGTTCACTTATTTTTGATGGATTTTGTTTTTTCTTGGACCTCAATTTTGTGTTGTTGTATGGATTTTTTCCTTGCCTTAGAAAGTAGGGAGTATTCACATGATGGTGCGGTTAAATTCAAGTTGGGGAGTGGATTCTATGAGGATTGAAAAAGACAAGAAAAAAAGAAAAAAAAATGTGACAAAGAAAAGGAAAGAAAAAAGAAGAAGAAAAAGAAAAATCCTTGAAAAAGAAAACAAAAAGAGTAGAATAATGTTGTGCTTATAAGTTCTATGTGTTTTGCGTAACACTTGGGATTTTGGAAGAAGTTTGATTGAAATTTTGTGTTTGAACCTTTGTGAGTTGATCACTCCCTTAGGTTTAGGCAAGTTTTTGTTTCAATTACCTTTAGAAATCGCCCCTTGTTTGTTTACCCGACCACGTTACAACCTTAAAGTCCTTGTGATTCTTGCCTTTGTATGTTCAATGTGAATTTTTGGATGGATGCATAATTTAGTCTTTTGTTTGCAAGATTGTTGTGTGAGTGAAAGTACCTCATTTTATGTTTTTCATCTACCGATGATTGTTTTTTCTAAGTGTGATTCACATTTGGAACTTGTGTTGTTTTAGGATGTTTGGCATGATATTTGTATTTTGCATTTGTTTCGTGATTGTGTTGTCGCCGTAGTTTAGTGGTAAGTATTTACTTTGTGTGTACCAATTTCGATTGAACCATTGCATTTGTTTTTGTTTGTGAAAACTTGTTGTTGCGTGATTTCTTGGATTTCGCTTTTGTTCCTTTAGTTGTTGGCTTTGTTTGAGTACAAACAATTATGTAAGTTGGGGAGAGTTGATAAGTGCAAATTGTAGCTATTTTTGTATATATGTTTTGTTGCACTTATCGTTGCTTTTTGTTAAAATCGTTCGAATAAACCCCACTTAGTTTGTAAATGTGTATATTTAGTGTATAATCAAGTTTTAGTGTATTTGTGTACCGTTTGATAGTTTCTACTCATTTTGTAGGTATTAAGGTGTATTTGGAGCATGAGCAATAAAGTGTCGAAGACACGGCTTCAAACGCGCGATTTTGAGCAACTCATCAACGATAAGGCTCAAAATGAGGATAATAAAAATCACCAATTTGGTTGATATTTATTCATTGTTAGATAGGAAATGGAATAAGCTTTCCAACGCTTCGAACCGGGCGAAAAACGGAGTTACGGTTCACAAGTTATGGCTGAAACATTTTTCAAGTCAACTGGTTGCGCGCTGAGTGGGCTCTTAAGGCGGTTTAACGCGCGCTGAGCGCGGTCTGCGATGATGACAACAATAAATATGGGTAAAAAACACATTTTTAGGGATGGTTTTGGGTATTTTTTGCTCCCAACTCCATCAAACTTCATTTTTCTTGTAGATTAGCTTAGAAAACATCATTGGAGCTTGCATTTGGATGATCCGGAGTCGAATCTCTCATCGATTGGTGTTGACAAACGAAGAAATGTTTGGTTCCTCTTCTCTCTTCTATTTGTAATTTCTTTTTGTTGGGTGTTTGTATAGTTACTATGATCATATGTATCTTTGTTGATCTTAATATTATATGAAATTTGCTTTACAAATCATTATCGATGTCTTCCTTGATCTTTTTGCATTTATGTTTGGATTTGTGTTGTGTTAGAGATAAACATCACAAATCTTGATTAGGGATGGATATCTATTGTCTAGATGCTAGAGATAGATTTAGATGATAATCTTTTGGGTGTCGGAACTTAATGTCTTCCGTGTTTCGAGGCGTCGTGCGCGAGAGTGACGACGAGAGTAATACGGTTGTCTCTCAGCTCAGTGTGCCAGAGATGGACACTATTGTGAGTGATGCTGGATGATTTTAACGAGTATTGCAGGTGGAGTATAATTGGTCGGTAAATTTATGTTTGTGACGAGTTGATTATATGTATGCTTGATAAGTTCGTCTTGTTGAAGAATGAATTGTTTTTATGTTTTTATTTACTTTTCCGCTTTTACGCTTTAAACTATTTTAAACCCAAACTCATTAACAATTAAATTGTCGAACGGCAGTTTAGTAGCACCGATCTCTGTGGACACGATAAATTCCCGGAAAAATACTTCCAAATCTTTTTGCTTGCTTGCCCTATTCCGCAACCAACAAAATGGCGCCGTTGCCGGGGATCGATGTTTTTATTGAATCGCATTGCGATAGTTTCTTTGTTTTTGAGTTTTGTAGATATCGTATATATTGTCTATTTTCACTTGTTGATATTGATACTTGTATATGTTTACCATATTTGTGAATTTGACATGTTTTGAATACTTGTAAATTTAGTGTATATGTTTGTTTCTCTTCACGTTTGCTAAGTGTTTGGTTAGGTTTCGTCGTCGGTGAGCGCTAACCGTGTAAAGAGGCAACTTGGAGAAGTGTGTATAAATAAAAGGCGTCGAGCTTACGACGTAAAACAAGCATGTTTTATCATTTTTTGTTCTGTTATTACTTTTTCATTGTATATGAGATTGTGTAGGTGTTAAGTGGAGGCCTACACCAGAACCCTGTTGCTGTACTAATTTTTCTGGTTCTGGTGTAGCGCGCTCAGCGCGGGCCTGCCCGCTGAGCACGCTCTGTTGTGCTGAGCCAGTGATTTCTTTTAATTGTTCACTTGGCTCCCCCTTTTTCCCACTTCCACCAAGGCCTTATATATTAGTAATTATTAGTAATTTTTCTAATTCTTTTGTTGATTGTTTGGACTCAAATTTTGGCTCGATTGCTTGAAGTCGCATTCGGTGATTTTCCGATTTTGAGTGTCTCAACTTGCGAATGCGTGGTAATGATAGTGTTTAAAGTTTGGTACGTGTTCAAGGTATGTATTTATCGCTTTCTATACTTTAGCATATTCATGATACTTAGGCTTTTTACAAACTTTCATGCCATTTATTCTTTTGTATACTTGTTCTTGTGTGAATCACTTTAGTTCCCAACCTTTTTGTGAGGAGGCCTTCCATTGTTCATATATGCTCGGAGTTCCAACATTCTTGTTCTAACTGGATTTTATTATGTTGAATCTGTTGTTTATGTTGTGTATATGAATGCATGAAAACGATCAAGGCATTTGTTTCATTTTGAGACAACCACCCTAGCCAAATAGTCAATTCACCTTGTGAGTGTGTGAGAATTTGTAACCCCTTTGAGCTTTTTGATCCATGTTTTTATTTGAACTTAATGCTTGTCAATGAGTATTTAGTTCACTTATTTTTGATGGATTTTGTTTTTTCTTGGACCTCAATTTTGTGTTGTTGTATGGATTTTTTCCTTGCCTTAGAAAGTAGGGAGTATTCACATGATGGTGCGGTTGAATTCAAGTTGGGGAGAGAATGATTGTGTATTCATTAGTTGGATTCTATGAGGATTGAAAAAGACAAGAAAAAAAGAAAAAAAAATGCGACAAAGAAAAGGAAAGAAAAAAGAAGAAGAAAAAGAAAAATCCTTGAAAAAGAAAACAAAAAGAGTAGAATAATGTTGTGCTAATAAGTTCTATGTGTTTTGCGTAACACTTGGGATTTTGGAAGAAGTTTGATTGAAATTTTGTGTTTGAACCTTTGTGAGTTGATCACTCCCTTAGGTTTAGGCAAGTTTTTGTTTCAATTACCTTTAGAAATCGCCCCTTGTTTGTTTACCCGACCACGTTACAACCTTAAAGTCCTTGTGATTCTTGCCTTTGTATGTTCAATGTGAATTTTTGGATGGATGCATAATTTAGTCTTTTGTTTGCAAGATTGTTGTGTGAGTGAAAGTACCTCATTTTATGTTTTTCATCTACCGATGATTGTTTTTTCTAAGTGTGATTCACATTTGGAACTTGTGTTGTTTTAGGATGTTTGGCATGATATTTGTATTTTGCATTTGTTTCGTGATTGTGTTGTCGTCGTAGTTTAGTGGTAAGTATTTACTTTGTGTGTACCAATTTCGATTGAACCATTGCATTTGTTTTTGTTTGTGAAAACTTGTTGTTGCGTGATTTCTTGGATTTCTCTTTTGTTCCTTTAGTTGTTGGCTTTGTTTGAGTACAAACAATTATGTAAGTTGGGGAGAGTTGATAAGTGCAAATTGTAGCTATTTTTGTATATATGTTTTGTTGCACTTATCGTTGCTTTTTGTTAAAATCGTTCGAATAAACCCCACTTTGTTTGTAAATGTGTATATTTAGTGTATAATCAAGTTTTAGTGTATTTGTGTACCGTTTGATAGTTTTCTAGTCATTTTGTAGGTATTAAGGTGTATTTGGAGCATGAGCAATAAAGTGTCGAAGACACGGCTTCAAACGCGCGATTTTGACTAACTCATCAACGAATAAGGCTCAAAATGAGGATAATAAAAATCACCAATTTGGTTGATATTTATTCATTGTTATATAGGAAATTGAATAAGCTTTCCAACGCTTCGAACCGGGCGAAAAACGGAGTTACGGTTCACAAGTTATGGCTGAAACATTTTTCAAGTCAACTGGTTGCGCGCTGAGCGGGCTCTTAAGGCAGTTTAACGCGCGCTGAGCGCGGTCTGCGATGATGACAGCAATAAATATGGGTAAAAAACACATTTTTAGGGATGGTTTTGGGTATTTTTTGCTCCCAACTCCATCAAACTTCATTTTTCTTGTAGATTAGCTTAGAAAACATCATTGGAGCTTGCATTTGGATGATCCGGAGTCGAATCTCTCATCGATTGGTGTTGACAAACCAAGAAATGTTTGGTTCCTCTTCTCTCTTCTCTTTGTAATTTCTTTTTGTTGGGTGTTTGTATAGTTACTATGATCATATGTATCTTTGTTGATCTTAATATTATATGAAATTTGCTTTACAAATCATTATCGATGTCTTCCTTGATCTTTTTGCATTTATGTTTGGATTTGTGTTGTGTTAGAGATAAACATCACAAATCTTGATTAGGGATGGATATCTATTGTCTAGATGCTAGAGATAGATTTAGATGATAATCTTTTGGGTGTCGGAACTTAATGTCTTCCGTGTTTCGAGGCGTCGTGCGCGAGAGTGACGACGAGAGTAATACGGTTGTCTCTCAGCTCAGTGTGCCAGAGATGGACACTGTTATGAGTGATGCTGGATGATTTTGACGAGTATTGCAGGTGGAGTATAATTGGTCGGTAAATTTATGTTTGTGACGAGTTGATTATATGTATGCTTGATAAGTTCGTCTTGTTGAAGAATGAATTGTTTTTATGTTTTTATTTAATTTTCCGCTTTTACGCTTTAAACTATTTTAAACCCAAACTCATTAACAATTAAATTGTCGAACGGCAGTTTAGTAGCACCGATCTCTGTGGACACGATAAATTCCTGGAAAAATACTTCCAAATCTTTTTGCTTGCTTGCCCTATTCCGCAACCAACAAAATGGCGCCGTTGCCGGGGATCGATGTTTTTATTGAATCGCATTGCGATAGTTTCTTTGTTTTTGAGTTTTGTAGATATCGTATATATTGTCTATTTTCACTTGTTGATATTGATACTTGTATATGTTTACCATATTTGTGAATTTTACATGTTTTGAATACTTGTAAATTTAGTGTATATGTTTATTTCTCTTCACATTTGCTAAGTGTTTGGTTAGGTTTCGTCGTCGGTGAGCGCTAACCGTGTAAAGAGGCAACTTGGAGAAGTGTGTATAAATAAAAGGCGTCGAGCTGACGACGTAAAACAAGCGTGTTTTATCATTTTTTGTTCCGTTATTACCTTTTCATTGTATATGATATTGCGTAGGTGTTAAGTGGAGGCCTACACCAGAACCCTGTTGTTGTACTAATTTTTCTGGTTCTGGTGTAGCGCATTCAGGGCGGGCCTGCCCGCTGAGCGCGCTCTGCTGTGCTGAGCCAGTGATTTCTTTTAATTGTTCACTTGGCTCCCCCTTTTTCCCACTTCCACCAAGGCCTTATATATTAGTAATTATTAGTAATTTTTCTAATTCTTTTGTTGATTGCTTGGACTCAAATTTTGGCTCGATTGCTTGAAGTCGCATTCGGTGATTTTCCGATTTTGAGTGTCTCAACTTGCGATGCGTGGTAATGATAGTGTTTAAAGTTTGGTACGCGTTCAAGGTATGTAGTTATCGCTTTCTATACTTTAGCATATTCATGATACTTAGGCTTTTTACAAACTTTCATGCCATTTATTCTTTTGTATACTTGTTCTTGTGTGAATCACTTTAGTTCCCAACCTTTTTGTGAGGAGGCCTTCCATTGTTCATATATGCTCGGAGTTCCAACATTCTTGTTCTAACTGGATTTTATTATGTTGAATCTGTTGTTTATGTTGTGTATATGAATGCATGAAAACGATCAAGGCATTTGTTTCATTTTGAGCACAACCACCCTAGCCAAATAGTCAATTCACCTTGTGAGTGTGTGAGAATTTGTAACCCCTTTGAGCTTTTTGATCCATGTTTTTATTTTAACTTAATGCTTATCAATGAGTATTTAGTTCAATTATTTTTGATGGATTTTTTTTTTCTTGGACCTCAATTTTGTGTTGTTGTATGGATTTTTTCCTTGCCTTAGAAAGTAGGGAGTATTCACATGATGGTGCGGTTGAATTCAAGTTGGGGAGAGAATGATTGTGTATTCATTAGTTGGATTCTATGAGGATTGAAAAAGAAAAGAAAAAAAGAAAAAAAATGTGACAAAGAAAAGGAAAGAAAAAAGAAGAAGAAAAAGAAAAATCCTTGAAAAAGAAAACAAAAAGAGTAGAATAATGTTGTGCTAATAAGTTCTATGTGTTTTGCGCAACACTTGAGATTTTGGAAGAAGTTTGATTGAAATTTTGTGTTTGAACCTTTGTGAGTTGATCACTCCCTTAGGTTTAGGCAAGTTTTTGTTTCAATTACCTTTAGAAATCGCCCCTTGTTTGTTTACCCGACCACGTTACAACCTTAAAGTCCTTGTGATTCTTGCCTTTGTATGTTCAATGTGAATTTTTGGATGGATGCATAATTTAGTCTTTTGTTTACAAGATTGTTGTGTGAGTGAAAGTACCTCATTTTATGTTTTTCATCTGCCGATAATTGTTTTTTCTAAGTGTGATTCACATTTGGAACTTGTGTTGTTTTAGGATGTTTGGCATGATATTTGTATTTTGCATTTGTTTCGTGATTGTGTTGTCGCCGTAGTTTAGTGGTAAGTATTTACTTTGTGTGTACCAATTTCGATTGAACCATTGCATTTGTTTTTGTTTGTGAAAACTTGTTGTTGCGTGATTTCTTGGATTTCGCTTTTTTTCCTTTAGTTGTTGGCTTTGTTTGAGGACAAACAATTATGTAAGTTGGGGAGAGTTGATAAGTGCAAATTGTAGCTATTTTTGTATATATGTTTTGTTGCACTTATCGTTGCTTTTTGTTAAAATCGTTCGAATAAACCCCACTTTGTTTGTAAATGTGTATATTTAGTGTATAATCCAGTTTTAGTGTATTTGTGTACCGTTTGATAGTTTTCTACTGATTTTGTAGGTATTAAGGTGTATTTGGAGCATGAGCAATAAAGTGTCAAAGACACGGCTTCAAACGCGCGATTTTGAGCAACTCATCAACGAATAAGGCTCAAAATGAGGATTATAAAAATCACCAATTTGGTTGATATTTATTCATTGTTAGATAGGAAATTGAATAAGCTTTCCAACCCTTCGAACCGGGCGAAAAACGGAGTTACGGTTCACAAGTTATGGCTGAAACATTTGTCAAGTCAGCTGGTTGCGCGCTGAGCGGGCTCTTAAGGCGGTTTAACGCGCGCTGAGCACCCAAAAGCACGCTCAGCGCGGTCTGCGATGATGACAACAATAATTATGGGTAAAAAACACATTTTTAGGGATGGTTTTGGGTATTTTTTGCTCCCAACTCCATCAAACTTCATTTTTCTTGTAGATTAGCTTAGAAAACATCATTGGAGCTTGCATTTGGATGATCCGGAGTCGAATCTCTCGTCGATTGGTGTTGACAAACCAAGAAATGTTTGGTTCCTCTTCTCTCTTCTCTTTATAATTTCTTTTTGTTGGGTGTTTGTATAGTTACTATGAACATATGTATCTTTGTTGATCTTAATATTATATGAAATTTGCTTTACAAATCATTATCGATGTCTTCCTTGATCTTTTTGCATTTATGTTTGGATTTGTGTTGTGTTAGAGATAAACATCACAAATCTTGATTAGGGATGGATATCTATTGTCTAGATGCTAGAGATAGATTTAGATGATAATCTTTTGGGTGTCGGAACTTAATGTCTTCCGTGTTTCGAGGCGTCGTGCGCGAGAGTGACGACGAGAGTAATACGGTTGTCTCTCAGCTCAGTGTGCCAGAGATGGACACTGTTGTGAGTGATGCTGGATGATTTTGACGAGTATTGCAGGTGGAGTATAATTGGTCGGTAAATTTATGTTTGTGACGAGTGGATTATATGTATGCTTGATAAGTTCGTCTTGTTGAAGAATGAATTGTTTTTATGTTTTTATTTACTTTTCCGCTTTTACGCTTTAAACCATTTTAAACCCAAACTCATTAAAAATTAAATTGTCGAACGGCAGTTCAGTAGCACCGATCTCTGTGAACACGATAAATTCCCAAAAAAATACTTCCAAATCTTTTTGCTTGCTTTCCCTATTCCGCAACCAACAGACGCCTGGCCATTTCTCCAAGAAGCCCAGTGCTTACATCTTCGAGCTGAGCGTGCTACGCGGGAATGATGCCATGTCTTATGAGACACTGGTGAAGTGGGTCAACTCCTTCGGTCTTGCGAGCTGCTGGACGAGCAAGGGTAACCCTATCTTCGAGGAGGATGGTAGCCAGAGGGTTGAGCGCTGGTTTATCAATGTGAAGGCACTGCTGGAGTGCAAGACTCCTGCGGATGCCGAGAAGCTGCTCGGTAGTCATAGTTACTTAAATTTTGTTTGTGTCACCTTTTTTTTCCATGTCACTAACGTGTTCATTTCATTTGTGCAGGTGAGATGCCTCAAGCTCACGACCGCGTGGTGAGGAATGCCCTTGCTTGCAACAAAGTTGGAGCGGCTCCCCCTAAGACTCGTCCTGTTGGTGCCCGTGCTCCTCCTCTTGTCCAAGCTGCTGTGGGGACCTCCTCTTCTCGTTCTCCTGCTCCATGAGGATCTCCACTGCATTTGACCGGGCGGGCGAAGCGGCCACGGACGTCAGATGCCGTGGACCTGACCCGGGCGCCTGAGAAGGGGAAGTTTGAGCTCCCCCCGTGCATCCTTGACAGGAGATTTTTTGAAGGCAACACCCTGATTGTTCCTCGGGCAGAATCTCTTAACTTGGAGAGCATGGATCGATCGAGCAAGAGGGCGCTGGTGGCCCAGGACGCTTCTGCCCTTGTGAGGATGCTGGAGATGGAGGCCGTTTACGCGAAAGGGGACTCTGCGCGGGTGGCTGAACTTACTGCTGCCCGAGCTTCCGAGGCGGCTCTGAAGGAGGAAGTCAAGAGTGCTTATGAGGCTCGGAAGAAGGCCGAAAAGGAGACAGCCAAGCTGAAAGAGGATGTCACCAAGATGACGGCGGAGAAAAAGGCTGCCGAGGAATTGAACAAAGAGTTGTTGGCGGCCAGCGCCCCGGGTGCCGACGAAACGGATGAGATAAGAGTGTTGAAGATTAGGCCTGAGCTAGTTGCCAGCACCGTGCAGGCCGAGGATGACGGTATCACCGTGGCAATGGAGTCCTTCGACAGGGCCGTGGCCCAGTTGCGGGTGGTGAACCCTGGGCTGGAGATTTCGACCGAGGGTATCCACTATCTTGCGCGTGTGGAAGATGGTCGCATCGTCTTGCCCGCCGGCCTTGTTCTAGATACCCCTGAGGTTCAGCCCAAGGACCAGCCCGAAGAAGAGCAGAGACCTGAGCCGGCGTTAACCGAGCAAGCGGATGAATGAGGAGTTTTGTTGTTTTGACGTTGTTGTATCTTGTCCGGCCTGCGCGCCGTTGAGTTGTCTGTAATCTTATTTGATTTTGGGGGGGGCGTGGCCCCCTTTTTATGTAATACGCACAATCTTTGGCCCTAGTGGCCCTTTTTTATTTAATGCCCGGTTTATGTTATTTATGCGATTTTTGTTCATATTGTTGTACTTTACATTAGTTGTGCATGTATGACTGCCCGTCGGAAGGTGTGTCTGTTAACGGAGTTTTCTTTTGAAAGATGGCTCGTTGTGTGTGAAATCGCCAGTGCGGAGAACTGGTTGAGTAGCCAGGGAAGGTCCTGGCGAGGTTGCGGATCTCAGGTCGCGATTGAGGCCTGAGGTCGCGGCGTGAACGTCCCATCGCGAGCTGGGGTTCTGGCAATCATGGTACTTGGGTGAAGGCGATGCTCGGTTGAGTACCGCCGACGAGCAGAGCTCTGGCTCATTTACTTGAGTGGGATTCTACTTTGTGCATATGCGTCGTTTGTACCTGGACGAGCATAATGACCGTTAGGTGGTCCTTTGATGCGAGGAAGCCTATAGTTTCTTTAGCTGTAGTATTGCTTAAGTTTTTCAGCGTTCCATGGTCGAGGGATTGCATCCCCGTTGAGGTTTTCGAGGAAGTATGCACCATTCCCTGTTTTGGCACGGACTCTGTATGGCCCTTCCCAGTTGGCGGCTAGTTTGCCTTCGCGAGAGTCCTTGTGGTTTCTTCGGAGGACAAGGCTGCCCACATCGAACTCTCGTCGTAAGACTTTGGCGTTGTGCCTAATTGCTATTTTTTGCTTAAGAGATGCTTCGCGGAGGGCTGCTCCTGTTCGGATTACCTCGACAAGGTCGAGCTCCTCTCTTATTGCTTCGTTATTCATTTCCTCGTCTAGAGGTGATTCGGTCCTCCTGGACGGTACGTGAATTTCGATGGGTAAAACAGCCTCCGTACCATATGCTAAGCGGAAAGGTGTTTCCCCGGTGGTGGATTGAGGAGTGGTGCGGTACGCCCATAAGACGCTGTGGAGCTCCTCGACCCAGGCTTTCTTTGTTTCATCCAGTCTTCGCTTGAGGCCACGCAAAATGACACGGTTGGCCGTTTCTGCCTGCCCGTTGGTCTGGGGATGTTCTACAGAAGAGAAATGTTGCTTTGTTCCGAGATGGGCGACAAAGTCTTGGAACTTCTTGTCCGTGAATTGCGTTCCATTGTCCGTGACAATTTCTTGGGGGATCCCAAAACGGGCAAGGATATTCCGCTTATAAAAGCACAGAATGTTAAGTACTGTTATCTTTGCTAAGGCTTCTGCTTCTATCCATTTTGTGAAATAGTCTACGCCCTGTAATACCCCAAATTTTGACCACTTAGATTTCCCATCATTGTGAAAATCATCATCACAATATGGATGAACCATCATGCTTCATCAGTCTCCCCAAAGATGGGTGAGCATCCATTACAATCAAAATTAGGGTTTCAAGCCCTCTCTGAGTGCTTAGACAAAGGATCAATCAAGAAATGACATGATCTTCAACTTGTCTAATCTCTTAAATATCCACAATGGATCAAAAAGGACTCCCACTTCAAGGATTAAGCACAAGGCTGCTCCCTTCTAGGTGGATCAAGTCTCAAGATCGACAGTGTCACCAAATTAGGGTTTTGGTCGACCAGGGCCTCCAGATGGAAATTTTCATCTGGGCACAAGGCAATGATCCAAAACATGACCTAATATACTTCATGGAACCTCATGAACCCATGCATCAAGTCAATTTTGCCTCAGGGGATGCATTCATAAAAAATCAGGAATTAGGGTTTCTTGACCTAATTCACCCCTAAGTTGACTTTTGGGACAAACCATGAGCCAAGACCTCAAGACATGATTTGAGGGTCTCTAATATACCATATTGATCCATTTGGAACAATGGATTGATCCAAGAAGCTTGAGCAACAAGTCTCAATTTCATCTGCACCACAATTAGGGTTTTAAGAGAAAAGTCAACTGTAACTTTGACTTTTGATCAAGACATGCTCCCAAACCCTAATACATGATTGAATATACCCTATGACACCCATGGAACATGTCCATCAAGTTTGATTTAGGTCAAGGACATGATTTCCTGAAGAATTGCACAATTTGGAATTCATCTGATAAAAAGTCAACTGTGCACAAAAGTCAACTTTGACTTTTTGAGATTTTTCACCAAAATGGATTTTTAACCCTAAAATGATGTTAATGTATGATTTGAATCATCATTCATCAAGAAAAATCAAGAAAAGTGAGATAACTTGTAAAAGGGGTAACCATAAAACTTAGAAATTTTTCTAAGTTAAAAATAAAGTGGCAAAGGTACCAACTTTGGAGGACCATAACTCCTAAACCACAAGGCCATTTTTTCTCATCCAAAGATGGATTTGTAGCCCTCATTATCACCTACAAAAACTTCAACTACAAGTCATTCCAATTCATTAAGGATTTTGAGTTATGGAGTGATCAAAGTGGCTGAAAAGTGAAAATGTCACTTTTTCCAACACTTAGTGAAATTTTCACTAAGTCAGATTCTGCCTCACTTTTTGCCAAATGTAGGGGGATTTTTCACTTGGAATCAAAAGAGATCAAAACCAAACTTGTTCAAACAGTTGTTATATCATGTAAGAGCTTTCCAAAATGGCCAAGAACATTGCCAAATTCAACCTACACCATGAGATACAACATTGCCAAGTTGCCTTGCTGAAATCTGTCAAGGCAAGGCAGAATTTGCAACTTTGGTCGATTTGCCAAAATCAGCCAAATTCAAATACTCCTATCCACTTGGACACCTCAGAGGATTGAATCTAAAGGGGACAATCACTGAGCCAAGCCTCCAAAGTCCATGGAACAAGAAATAGCATGTTGAACCTAGAATGGCCAAAATAGGGACAAGACTTCAAATTTGGAATGAGGCATTCAATGAAACCATCAAGGTGGCATGGACTGAGCCATTCTCATCTGAAATCAGTCAAGACTTATCCAAGACCAAGGGGACCATAGCTCTGTGCCCTAACCTCTAGTCAATGGCTAGAGGAGACTTTCATTTCCATTGGCCAACATTGAGGAAACACCTGCTGCAGCTGCCATTCACTATTCCTTGCAAAACAAACTTGCTCTACTATAAATAGAGCTCAATTGTGGTCAGTTTGAGTACACCAAAGCCATTTAACAGATGATTTCCTCAAAATCTCTTCTTTCACTCCAATTTTGCTTTCTAAGGCAAGTCACTATCGGGTTTCGAGTTTGAGAGCAATTCCAATCAAACCAATCACTCACACACCTCACATACATCACATATGAGCTGATCAAACACTTAGATTACTTCTGAAACATCAATTTCACAAAATCACCAGCTGGTTGCTCAAGGTTTTAACCAAAGTGCAGCTGAGGTGCCACAAAATGATCCAGCCAATTTCAATCAAGTCCAACCATCCAAACACAATCCATAGGGTGTAGGGAAGCTGTTCAGATCATCACCACTCATCTGTAACACCTCCAAATCAAAAATCACTTTGAACTTGCTGTCACGACTTGGAGGTAAGCACATACTTGGTCATCTCTCAATCTATGCATATTTCCTCGCACAATAATTTGGCCATATGTTCATAATCATGCATGGAATGTTTTCCCTCGATTAATTGCATTGTTTGAATCGTGTATAAAAAATCCTAGCCTTCATGCAGAAATTAGGGTTCTTGAGGTCTCTTCGTGATTTCTTGTTGTATGTTTAATTTAAATGAAATTAAAGTACATAGACATGATCGTGAGGTTGAGGCGAGCATAATGATATGTGGATTGCATGATATGATTACGTATTCATGGAGATTGGATAGAAAATGTAAATCTGAGAAACCAAGAACACGCGCGTGTTCTTCAGCTTGTTCTTGGCGCCATTTTAAGAAATTCAAATATTTGAATTTTGTGATTTTGTTTAATTGATTCAAAAATTAATTTCTCTCTGAGTTTTAATGATTTTGAGTTGATTCTTTTTTTAATAATTCACAAAAATGTTAAAATATTTTATTTTCACAAAAAATCCCAAAAATATTATTTATTTCATATAATTGATATTTTTGCAAAGAATTAATATTTTAATTGTTTTTGACATTTTAAATATTTTTTCTACATTGATTTTGCAACTTTTAATGCTTTCTAATTATTTTGTAGGTCAATACTTAATTTTTGAAGCATTAATCCAAGATCACAATTTGTTTTCCATGTGTTAAACAATTTTTGATCATTTTAATTGAATTTTTATTCAATTAAATACATTTTGAAAACAAATTAGGGTTTTGGATTAATTCAACCCTCATAAATCATTTTCAAACTCTTTGGGCCTCTTGAGAGAGTGTAAGACCCATTCCCCCTTGTACAAAAACTTTTTGGGCCTCACTCATTGTATAAGTCCCTCTGTACAAGTAAACGGCGCGATCGTCGCCCGTTTAAAAATAAAAAAAATCATCTGGGCCTCTCCTTGAGCTATAAGACCCATTCAAAACACTTTGGGCCTCTATTAGAGTGTAAGACCCAATCCCCCTTTTAACCAAAACATTTTGGGCCTCACTTATTGTATAAGTCCCTCTGCGTTAAAAGAAAACCTCGGCGCGATCGCCATTTTTAAACGAAAAATAATTTGGGCCTACCCTCATGTTATAAGCCCCTCTCTTTTCTTTAAACCTTTTTGGGCCTCTTGAGAGAGTGTAAGACCCATCCCTTTGTACAGAAAACCTTTTTGGGCCCCAGTCACTTGTATAAGTCCCGCTGTATAAAGTCAAACAATGTACTCACTGATAAAACCCTGGGCCTCTCCTTGAGCTGTAAGCCCCAAATCTTTCTTTTTCAAAGCACTTTCTCCTTTGATTTTGAATATACTGTTGTTTTCAATCTTTCTTTGTTGAACAACTAACCAAACAGCATGGAAGCACTACAACCGAGTAAGTGGTTATCGCTTTCATTTACTGCTTTCATATTATAAACTGTATTGTGGGGCTGCTCACTGTAAGTCTCCTTTCATAAACTCATATCTACTGTGTAATAATAGTATAGATATTTCGAGTTTCCCCAGCAACTACGTCTAGAACTAGGTGACGCCGTTTTATTTATTCGTAGAAATAGACGCCTAGATCCCCAATAGGAGCACCAGATACAGTCTTCTCTTTGGCTGTCCTCCTTAGGAATCGTCAAGAAGCTCTACTCCCCAAGATGAATGTATTCTCCGTGAATAGCATCTTTGAGTTTCTTCCAAATTCTCGAACTTTCCTGACTTGATCTATTCCTTGTGGATAGCTTGCCTTGAATGTTTCGGGGTTTGGGTACCCACTACGGTCATAATCTTGGACCTTAACTAAGGAACCCTCTTTAAAAGTTAAAAGTCGCTGGATAGTAAACCTCGCACGTTTACCAGTGGTTTTATCTTTAAAAGAGTTATCTCTCCTAATGGAAAGGAGATGATAGACCCACGGGCTTCTTAAAAGCATCGGCCTCCTCTTGGGCATTATTCAAGGACACTACGGCTTCTTAGAAGTATTCACAGCCTCCTCTTAGGCTTCGTATAATGATCTCTTCCTTCGGGAATGATAGCCTCCTCTTGGGCTTCGTACAAGGACCCGTCGGCTTCTTAAAAGTTTCCTGCCTCCTCTTGGGCTTCATACAAATTGTCCCGACGACCTCCTAGAGGTATAGGAACAGAACCTAGTCGTCCTCATAGAACAGTCCTTTCATAGAGTCTACTACTGTTTCTCAAAGCATAATACAAAAGAAAAAAAACTCTAGACTTGGACAGTCTAACTTCCTTGAGTCTCAAAGACATTCTCAAGTGACCCCTTCGTTAAATAGGAAGGAAACCCGCAGACTCGGACAGTCTCAATACCCTTTGGATTTCCCGTTTCCTCAAAGAGAAGGAAATATCCCTGATCCTCAAAGCAAATCCCTGAGTACAATGTTGCTCATATAAGAACTGATTTTCTCTTTTAAAATCAGTATATTGGATCTGTCACTCAACTGAAACAAACTTTTAGCCTCCATCTCGGGCTTCGTACGAGATACAAAACACTCTCTTGTTGAGTATCAAAGACTCTCTTGTTGAGTCAAACTTTTAGCCTCTATCTCGGGCTTCGTACGAGACACAAAGACTCCCTCGTAGAGTCAAACAAATAATAGCCTCCATCTCGGGCTTTATACGAGATACCAAAAGACTCTATCGTCGGGTCAAAAACTTTTAGCCTCTCTCTCGGGCTTTGTACGGGACACAAAATAGCCTCCTCTTAGGCTTTGTATAATGATTTTCCTAGCGGAAATTAGTCTCCTCTTAGGCTTTGTATAAGAAAACCACTGGTTGATCCAATCAACCTTTTAGCATCAAAGCTGTGCCTCGTTCACAGTACACAAACATCAACAACTCCTTTCCCTTCATCTAATCGCTGTAAGTGGCAAGCCTCTGGATCATCTACATCCATGCCACTGTCCCTCTTTTATCATGAGAAATTCCTAAGGAAAGATGGCATTGCTCTACACTGAGTTAAAGTCTTCTCCTTCAGGTTAAAACCCTTTCTTCGGAAATTATGGCATTGCTCGGATCCGCGTATCCCAGTTAAAGTAATTCTCCTTCCCCCTCTTTAGAGATGACAAATTCTCTCTAAAGTCGAGGTCTTTCAGCTTCACGTCTTGGGCTTTGAACAAGACACAAATAGACCTTTCAGCTTCACATCTTGGGCTTTGAACAAGATACAAATCACCTTTCGCTTCACGTCTTGGGCTTTGAACAAGACACAAAAACAACCAATTTCCTCCCATAGAATAGGAGGAACTACGAACGCTCTGATTTCCCTGTTTCGGTAAACGGGAATACGTAGGCATAAGATCGAAAGAAAAGATCTTAGCGAGCGCAATCAACAAAAAACCCAAATCCCATATCTCCATCAATCAAAAGCAGTAATTCAGAAGCATCGGTCCTAACATCCTAATCCTTGTTCCCCGCCAGAAACCTTCTGCCCAGGTAAAAAGAAAGAAAACCGTACTGGCGAAAATACAAATAACCAGTACAAAGGCCCCCCTACATTGATAGCATCTGTAACCTAACAGACCGCTGTTTAAACTCAGTATGCAAGCAGGGTTAATTGGAGACATCTATTTCCCTTCCTTATTCAGCTCACAATAGGATAAAAAATGAATCGACCTGTAGTTTAAGCTCAAACCGCAGAGAGCGACCAGCGGTTAAGAACCGCGTCCAAAATCGCTCGCTACACGCCCACTATCAGGTATTTGTTTTGGTTGGACCTCGTCACGAAGGGTCCTAGGATGTCTAGGCCCCACCAGGCAATTGGCCACGGGGAGGTCATGCATTTTAGCTCGTTAGGTGGGGCTAGGTGCATATCCCCGTGTCGTTGGCATTTGTCGCATCTCTTCACATGCTCCTTGGCATCGTGCTGCATGGTTGGCCAATAATACCCTGCCCGGAGGGCCTTGCGGGCAAGGGACCTCCCTCCTAGGTGCTGGGCGTTAATGCCTTCATGGATTTCTCGTAACACGTGGGGGACGACTTCCTCCTCTATGCATTTGAGTAGTGGGATGGAGAAGCCTCGTCGATAGAGTTTGTTTTCGAGGATGACGTATGAGCAAGCTCTTCGTCTGATGGTGCTGGCTTCCTTGGGGTCATCCGGAAGTTCGTCCCTGGTGAGGTAGTTGTACACGGGCGTCATCTAGCAGTCGCTGTCTCCAATCGCGTGCACGAGTAGGGTCGAGGATCCCTTATCGATGCTCGAACGGGGAAGTATTTCCTGGATGACTGACCTGTTTCCGCCTTTCCTCTTAGTGCTTGCTAGTTTGGACAGGACGTCTGCTTGCACATTATGTTCGCGTGGAACATGTCTTACTTCTACTGCTCTGAACTTCGACATTTTTCCCTTGACTAGGGTTAGGTATTCGGAGAGACTATCGTTTTTGGTCTGATAATCTCCTGATACCTGGTGGGATACGAGCTGGGAGTCCGTGCAGATGATGATTTCTTCAGCCCCTAGGTCTTCGGCTAGGCGCAAACCGGCGAGGAAGGCTTCATACTCGGCCTGGTTGTTCGACGTGGGAAAGGACAATGTGAGAGAAGCCTCGACTATGGTCCCTTTGTCGTTCTCCAGAATTACTCCTGCCCCGCTGCCGGTCGAGCTGGATGCTCCGTCCACATAGATGGTCCATCTGTTTGCTATGTGGGACGAGGAGTCTGAGAAGGTTACTTCCGCTACGAAATCAGCTAGGGCTTGGGCTTTAAGAGCTTTTCTGCTTTCATACTGGACGTCGAATTCGGACAGTTCCAGTGACCATTTGAGCATTCGCCTGGCCATGTCTGGTCGTCCCAGTAATTGCTTGATGGGCTGATCCGTCCTTACCACGATCGTGTGGGCCAGGAAATAGTGTCTCAGTCGTCTGGCAGCATTGACGAGGGCCAATGCTACCTTCTCTATCTGCTGATATCGCAACTCCACGTCCTGCAACGCTTTGCTCGTGAAGTACACTGGCTTTTGCCCGCCAGGATTCTCACGGATGAGAACGGCGCTAACGGCCTCGGCAGTGACGGCGAGGTATAGGAACAAGACTTCCCCGGTGTCTGGCCGTGATAATACAGGCGATTTCAACAGAGCTTGCTTCAAGTGAAGGAGGGATGCTTCACATTCCTCGGTCCATTCAAACGCTGCTTCTTTTCATAAGAGCTTGAAGAAAGGAAGGGCGTGTTGGGCGGAATTTGCGACAAAGCGGGATAACGAAGTAAGTACCCCCGTTGAGGGACTGGATGTTCTTCTTAGACGTGGGTGTTGGGAACTCAGAGAATGCCCGACATTTGTCGGGGTTAGCTTCTATTCCTCGCTCCGTTAGGTAGAAGCCAAGGAATTTACTTACCCGTACGCCGAACGTGCACTTCTCTGGGTTAAAACGCATTTGATACTTCCTTGCTTGCTCGAAAATTTTGCGAAGATGGGCGACATGATCTAGTTCCTCGTGGGACTTGACGATCATGTTGTCCATGTATACTTCGAGCATGTCGCCTATTTTTCCTTGGAAGACTTTGTTCATCATTCGTCGTTACGTAGCGCCGGCGTTCTTCAGTTTGAAGGGCATTACATTATAGTAATAGTTGCCCGATTTGGTCATGAAGGCCGTGTAAGTTTTATCGCTCGTGGCCATTGGGATTTGGTTGTAGCCCGAGTAGGCGTCGAGGAACGATAAAAGCTTAAAACTTGCTGAGTTATCTACGAGCTTATCTATATTGGGGAGGGGGTAGGCGTCCTTCGGACAGGCCTTATTAACATCGGTATAATCAACACACATCCTCCATTAGCCATTATTTTTTCTTACAAGTACAACATTTGAGAGCCATGTAGTGTACTTGGCCTCAGAAATAAACCTAGCTTCTAGAAGGTCTTTGACAGCTTTCTCTGCGGCTTCCATCTTCTCCGGGGACTGTTTCCTTCTGCGCTGGGCAACGACTTTGATAGCCGGATCAATTGTAAGCTGGTGGCAAGCGAAGGAGGGGTCCAATCCTGGCATTTCAGCAGCGCTCCATGCAAACAAGTCTGTGTTCTCCCGAAGGCACGCTTTTAGTTATCTCCTGGCCAGGTCGGGGAGGTCTGCTCCGATCTTCACTCCCTGTTGGGGGTCTTCTCCGAACGGAATGATCTCGAAGTTGCCATCTAGGACAGGGCGTAGGAGATGACCGCCGTTGTCGGACTGGCTGCCCGAAGTCATTGGTCCTTGGCGTGATCTTCCTCACTGAAACGGCTATCCAAGTCGATAGATTCGACCTGGGGGAGCAGTTTTGGCTGCTCGGAGCTGCTGGGCAGAGGGGGACGACCAAAAGTCCTTGGTCTTACTGAGATGGTGCTTAGTCCTTTTGATGCTGCTTCAAAGCACCGACGGGCAGCTTCGATATCGCTGTGGAGGGTGGCGACCATCCCTTCAGAAGTGTAGTACTTCATCTTGAGATGTACGGTGGAAGGTGCTGCAATCAACTCTGCCAGGGCTGGCCTTCCAAAAATGCACTGGTATAGTGACGGACATTCAATTACCAGAAACTATGCTTTAATTGCTTGGGTTGTCTTTCCTGAACCAAAGGTTACGATGAGCTCTACATAACCCCGGGGCCTCGTCACTGCTCCGTTGAATCCCTGCAGGTCGGAACCAACGTATGGAGTAAGGTGAGAATCGTTCAGCTGCAGCATTTCGAACAGGTGGTTGTACATTATATCAACTGAACTGCCCTGGTCCACGAGATTCTGCGAATGTCGAAGTTCGCCATCCTTGCCCGGATAAACAGCGGGATGCTTGAGTTCGATGCCCCGCCGAAGAGCTCCTCCTTGTAGAAGGAAATAGGAGCGGATCCTTTGTGAGTGGTGTCCAGCATGGTGACTTCATTGGAGCTTTTGCTAATCAGTTGATCGAATCTCCTTTTGACTGAATCGACCGTGATTTTGTTGAATCCACCACTAGAAATGACCATGGCGGACGGGAAGGCCTCCCACGGGCTGCGAGCAGCGAGGTAAGTGGAGGCGGGCAGACCATCGGGGATGCGGAAGTCCTCTGGCCGAGTTATGGACATAGCGACCTGCACGTCGGCGTCATCGGAGGGTGGAGTCTCTTCTACAACCTTCTTGCTCTCCTGGGTTTCTTGCCGGGGAGCATCTTTCTTTTTTGCGAACTGCTTCAGGTGGCCGTCGCGAATAAGGATCTCTATGGCATCTCTGAGGTGGATACATTCTTCCGTCGTATAACCGTGACTCTTTTGGAAGCGGTAATACTTGGACTTATCTACACCCGGTCTGGACGGCAGCTGTTTGGGGAAACGGACTCTCGCCTGCTTGAATTCTGAGTTGGGACATTCGGACAAGATTTTCTCCCTCGAGGTAGTGAGGGGGGTATAGTCATGGAACCGCCCAGAAGGTCCCTTCTGTTCAAGTGCATCGCGAGGCCGATCGTCGCGTCTTTTATTTCCTCGACGGGACATCGAGGGTTCTTCAGCTCTGGATGACCGGGCACCTTCTTGGTTTCGAGAGGCCCGGGCAGAGTGGGCAGCGACCTTCTCCTCGTACTGTATGTGCGACTGGGCTTGGAGGAGAAGGGCGTTAAGGTTCCTCGGTGGATCGAGGCCGATGGCTTTTGCAAAGTCTGAGCCAAGACATAATCCCTGCTCGAGCAGGAATTTCTTTATCTCGTCGGTCGTTGGCACTTGGACGGCCTCCTTGTTGAACCGCTCAATGTAGGCCCGAAGAGGCTCATCTCTTCCCTGTACGACAGCTCCGAGGGATGCCTCGGTCTTCGGATGGCGTCGCGATACAGTAAAGTGACGGGAGAAAATCCTCTCCAGCTGCCTCTAGGATGTGATGGATTCTTCTGGCAGTTGCTTGTACCATGTCATTGCTCCCTTCCGGAGCGTGGTCGGGAACAGGCGGCATTTGATGGCTCCTCATACCCCTCTGTAGTCCGAAAGAGCATCTATGTTTTCTATGTGCTCGTCTGGGTCGGTGGTTCCATCGTGAGTCCCTAGAGACGAAGGCTTCTCTAGTCCTTTAGGGAGACGGGTGGCCAGGATCCTGCGGGACAACGGGCCGCGAGGCTCGTCGTCGCTGTCTGAACTTGGAGTTGATGGTGACCGTTATCTGCGCTCGCGGCGGCGGTCTCTACGAGGTGAGGGTGAACGTGGCCGGTCACGAGGTCTGACCGGTGGAGAATGCCTGTCCTGCCTCGTTCTCTTGTGTCTTGGTGGTGACCGATCCCGCGGGGAGATCTGGTCGCGCTTGCGAACATGTTGTGATTCAGGCTCATGCCTCGATCTGTGGTCTTCCCCGCGCCTAGGAGTCGGGCTTCTTGATTTTCGGTGCTTACTCTTGGGAGGAGAGGATCTTGGAAGAGATGCTTCCTCGAGAGCTCCTATTCTTTCTCCTTGCTACAAGATGAGGAGGTTGGTGCGGTTGACAGCTTCCAAAAGAGCTGCAATGGCCAGGTCGGCACTGGGAGGGCCAGGAATCGGTCGTTCACCCGACGGTGGCTACTTGTCTCCTTGCCCGGCGGGAGGAGGAGTTGGAGATGCAGCAGCCCCGTCTCAGAGGAAACGGGGATCTGAAAGTAACGGAGATCTACCGTCGACGTCCATCTTATTGACGGGAACGAGAACCGTAACGTCAGCACTTTTTGTGGAGTTCTGAGCAGCCATACGTGGGCGGATCAAAGAAAGTATGTTTTGATCTTTTAGTTTCCGAGGAGGAAAGAAAGAAGGGGAGAACAAGGAGTTCCCACAGACGGCGCCACTGATCCGGAGTTTTCGAACGGGTCCACGTAAGCTGGTCGTCAGAGGGCAAGGTGCTCAGATGGATGCTGGTCGTTAGATGGGCGAGGTGTTTGGAATGTTGATGAGGAGAAAAGGGGGTGTACCTGCAAGGCACTCCGACGCTCAAGTAAGAAAGGGTCAGAGAAAAGGGGCAAGTACAAAGTGTATTCTTAGGGTGAAAAAATGATACCTGACCCTCTGTTAGGTGCTAAAAAGTGTTAATATTTAGATTAGTTTTTAGCACCTTTTTTGTGAGCTTTATTCGTTAATCCATGCTTTTCCCATTGTTTCCGTTTATAACCGTTTTCTAGTTAATTTCATTATTTATCGTATCTATCTATCTTTTGTGTTTTTTTTTGTGTGCAGATTTTACATGGAAAGGTCAAGAATGGAGCCTTGAGGATGGCGCAAAAACAGTTTTGGAAAATTTGGATTTTTTTGAGCATGCTTTGAGCGCGCTCAGCGCGCTCTCAGCGCGAAGAAGGAGGTAGTGGCAGTAGCTTGCGCGCTCAGCGCGGGTTGGCAGTCCGCTCAGCGGGCTCTAGGTCATTTTGGCAATTAATGAGGCCGCGCTCAGCGCGGTGTTGCACGCTCAGCGCGCTTTGCGATTTGTGGCCCCCTTATAAATAGTTCTGTCTGCATTTCTTTGAGGGGGATCCTTTTGACAGAAAGAGAAGAACACTTTGTGAACACTGTAGCATCCATTTGAGGAAGATTGGAAGCATCATTCTTCGAGATATCGTCATTGATGTTAAATAATCTTCTTCATCTTCTTGTTTGTTTAGCTTCCATGACAATGGAGAGCTAAGTTACCTTTTGTGTCAAGGTTAGATGTAGGTGAACCGTTACTGTGTATGTATATGGATTGATCCTCTCTTGTGAACTCTTGGATGATGAATGTATGATGATAAACCTTGTTTTTATGTTTATTCTTTGTGTTGGATCATGATTGAGAAATGTGCTCCAACTCTTTACCTAGGTTTGTCATCCATCAATATATATTGGCTAGAGATAGCAATGTGTGTTGATGTTCATAAATATTGAACTCTAATGTTGTCATTTTGATAGTTTGTGTGAGAAATCAACAAAGGATCAAAATGGCAAAACTCACAATATGTGTTAGAGATAAACATATTGGGAGGATATGTGATTGTATTTATCATTCAAGCAAGTTCATTAGCGTATCGATTATATACGTGCAAAGTGGTTTGCCGAAACCTAATCTTGACATGCTTTTATAAACCGTTAAAACAATCTTTTTACCGTTTTAATTAACTTTGAATGCAAACGTTACGAAAACAATCTAAAACCCCCTGTTACTTTAAAGTTTGAAACATTACGACTTTAGAACGGCTGCGATATCACCAAACAATCTCTGTGGAACGATAACTAAAACCCTAACTCTATTTGTACTCCAACACCCTCTCAAGCGAGAGGGTTTATATAGAGCCCCCAGCGCGTGGCCAACGGTCCTATTTTCGGGGCCAAATAACCGTTTTCCCCAAAGAATAGGTAACTGCCAAAAACTAGCAGTTATGTCGGGCATAGGCGTAGTCCCGGGCACCTGTCCTTTGCTGTTCGGGTAGCGAGGAAGCCGTGCGTAACGGGCGTAAATGCCAGGGAGAAACGCTGCATTCCTTGCCCGGTTGGAGGGGCAGAAAGGTCACTTTTGTCCCTCTGTGGATTGGGCTTAGGCAATTTGGGCCGCTCTGGAGCAGAGGCGGATTGGGCCAATTCTAGCCATTGGTCCAGTCCAGAACAGTTTTGGTTCCATTGTATTCCATTTTGGACATAATTTATCGAGATCTCTTCATTTTCATGAGTTTCAGGTACCTGGTCAATCTCTTCTAGAGATGAAATGTTTATTATGTCTGAAGGTTCTTTTAGATTTTCTATATCCTCACTTGGGCCATCTTTATTCTTAGCTCCTTTTCTTGTTCGAGGATTTTTATCTTTGGAACCGATTGGTCTGCCATGCTTCAGGCGTGGTTAAGACTCATTGGACTGTCCAACATGGATATCAATTTTTATTGGAGCATTTGCAGCTGGTATATATGATTTAGTCACACCTTTTGGATCATTAAATGCATTTGGTAATTGATTTTCTAAGTTTTGCAGCTGAATTATCTTTTGAACTTCTAGTTCACATTGTTTTGTTCGAGGATCAAGATGAGATAATGATAATTCATACCAACTGATCTTCCAGCTTTTTATTCTCTCCCCCTAATGTTGGAAAAATTGATTCATCAAAATGACAATGAGTAAAACGAGCAGTGAATAAATCACTTGTTGTTGGATCAAGGTACTTTACAATAGATGGAGATTCATATCCAACATATATTCCTATTCTCCTTTGAGGACCCATATTATTACGTTGTGGTAGAGAAATTGGAACATACACCGCACATCCAAAAATTCTTAGATGGGAAATATTAGGTTCTTTACCAAAGACTAATTGTAAATGTGAAGATGTGTGGTAACTCGTTGGTCTTATGCGAATCAATGTTGTAGCATACAAAATTGCATGTCCCCAAGCAAAAACTGGGAGTTTGTATTTCAAAATAAATGGTCTTGCAATTAGTTTTATTCATTTAATAAATGATTCAGCAAGTTCATTTTGTGTATGAACATGTGCTACTGGGTGTTCAATGTCAATTCCAATAGACATACAATACTCATTAAATGCTTGAGATGAAAATTCTGCAGCATTATCAAGACGTATTTTCTTGACAAGATAATCGAGGAAATGAGCTCTTATTCGAATCAGTTGAGCTAGAAATCTCACAAACGTCTGGTTGTGAGTTGATAACAAACATACATGTGACCATCTAGTTGATGCATCAATTAAAACCATACAATATCTAAATAGTCCACATGATGTGTGCATTGGCCCACAAATATCACCATGTATACGCTCTAAAGAACTGATAGATTCATTTCCAATTTTTGTCGGTGATGGCCGAATTATCAACTTCCCTTGCGAGCAAGAGCTGCATGAGAACTTATTTGATTAAATAATTTCCCTACTCATTAATTGATGACGGCATGAATTTTCAATTATTTTTCGCATCATTATATAACCGAGATTTCCCAACCGGTCATACCAAATTAGAAATTTATGATTATTTGTAAAATTCTGGTTTACAGTTGTATGTGCTTCAATTGTACTAATATAAGTGTAGTACAAACCAGAGGATAAAGCCGGTAGTTTTTCCATTACACATTTTGTGTCTGAATTGTGTTTTGTAAGACAAAGATATTCAATCCCATATCATCTCCTATTTTAGTATGGTATCAATTTAGGCGGATATCTTTGAAACTTAAAAAATTTATATGAGACTTGGGGGAATATAATGCATTATCAATATGCAATATTGTTCCTCCATGTAATAACATATTGGCTCTTCCGGAGCCTTCGATTATTTTCGAGGTGCCAGATATAGTATTGACATTTGTCTCTCGATTCACTAAATTATAGAAATATCTTTTATTCTTGAGAATTGTGTGGGTTGTCGCATGATCCCCTGTCGCGCACGGATCAAAAACGAGTATTTTTGAAAAAGTAGTAAAGCGACAATGACTCGAGTCGTATCGCAAGGATTCTTGTATTAAATTTTACCAACTATAGTAACAGTTTATGGGGGTTGGATTACGATTTTAGGAAACAAGAGAAAAAGTGATTAAAATAAGTGATTATCAAATAAGCTAAAACGGCTAATCCTACTGATATGGGTTCTGACTTATCCTCGGCTATTATAACACCAATCCCTAAGAGGCTTCGATCCTATTCGATTATGAGATCAATTAGACAGCGCTTATCAAAATCAAATGAATTATGTTACTGTTTACCGAATTAAGCAAACTGTTAAGAATATGATGAGTTAACGAATTAAGCAAACGATAACACGCAATTAAATTTAGGAACATGCATACAATCAAATTTAATGAATTCTATCCTATGAACACAATCAAATTAAGCAAATGATTGTAATCAAATTAAGAAAATGACTTCATAGAAAAGAATTGAACAGAAATCGAACTAAATTGGTATTAGAATAACCTCAAAGCGATGGAACCCGTAAGCACCAGGATTTGCCTTCGGGAATTAGTTCTCCATTACAATCGTAAAAAGAAAAGTAAAATCGTGAAAAGAAAGTAATGAACAGTAGCACGGCTGCTACTAGGTATAGGGAAGCACAAAAAATCTGGTTCTAACCCAACTAGGTCGAAAAACATAAAAAAACCCGGCCCAAAACTAAATATTCCTAAAGGCAGAATTCGGGTCTTGACTTCAATGAATTATTCAAGCCTGCTACACTCCGAATCAGCTTCTGCATAAAACACGAAAGTTCTATCTCTTTGTCTCAACTTTCCAACGCCTGGTAGAACGAGTAAATCCGACTCTCGTAGTTTCAGTTATAATCCAAACAGTGGACAGGTATCAAATAACCGTTAAAGCTGAAAATAAGCTGCGAAAATAGATTAACAACAAACAAAGACTTAATTATAAAAACATAATTGTTCCGGACTGGGCCGCGGTCTGCCCAACTGTCGAGCAGGCCCAATCCAATAATGGGTCGGCCCAACGTGATCCTTCCAATAGCCAGTGCCGAGCACAGCTTCGCAGAGACGAGGACCCCACGTGTCCTCCACTTGTTAGTCACCTAGCAAACACCGATGTTGGGCATAAGCTTATAGTCGGGGAGAACCTCACTATCCTCGACCTTTACGTGCTCCTCCCTACGAGGACACGTTCTCTTGTAACTTCCCACTCCCGAAGGAATCGGTCTGCCCTACTTCCGGAGATTTAGGACCGTTACCCCAGGGCGAAGACCACGTGCTGGTCTTTACTACGCCACGTAAGCCCTGGCAGTTGCTTGGATTGGGCCTTATAATCCAGCCCAGTGCAAGTAACCGTTGCCCCCGCGATGGGGGCTCTCTATAAATACCCTCTCACTTGAGAAGGTCAGGTTACATGGCATTCTAAACTCACACTTGTTTTTTCTGTACTTGCTTACTCCCTTTTTCTTACTTGAGCGTCGGAGTACCTTGCAGGTACACCCCCCCCACCGTATCATTATCACCGGAGATAAAGCCCATACGATGTTGCTGACCACTGCATAACTGTCTGATCCAGGTACGATCAGTGGCACCGTCTGTGGGAACCATTGCTTCCCCGTTTTTCCTTCAACGATAAACCAAAGCAATCCATTCGCTCATCACCAGCATGGCCAACAACCCGTCTGTGAACAAAGCTCTAGACACCGTCCTCACGCAGCTCGAGAATGGGAACCACCGTGAAGACGCTGTTGCCCTTAATGTCGAAGAAGGCGACGCGAGATACGGGCAGACCGCCTCCCCAAACTCCTAAGACACGGCTTATGACACTGCCCAGTAGGACGACCAACAAGCCGCCTTTCAGTCAGTTGCTCCTCCGCCCGATGCAGATTCGAGCACCGTGGCCCTGTTCGCCTTGATCAACCAGACCAACCAGCTGATCATGCACTAGAATATCATAATTGAAGCGCTCGAGCGAGGGCGAACACGAAGATCTTCCCCGCGAAGACATCGTCATCTACCTTCGCCTCGCCGCTCTCCTTCCCATCGAAATACCCCTCAGGAAGAATCTCGGACCCCCTCGCCGGTGCGCGAGGGCCGCCGGTCGCGTCTCGAGAGCCGCCAGCCAGAAGCCTCCCAGAAGCGCCATCGTTCCCCCCCCTCAGAAGGAACCCAGGCGCTCCTCGACTACCAAGAAGAGCAAGACCGCCGAGGAGAGAGTGGGGAACCACTCTAGGAACTCCCCTCCACGGCAAGGACCTGGTCGACACCACTGATCCCCATCAAGGTCCCCAGATGGAAGCGACGACGAAGACCAGAGGAACCCCCTGTCACGGGAGATCATGGACGCCCCAATTCCTGAGGGAATGGAGAAACCCCCGCCACTAGGGACCTACGATGGCCTGGCCGACCCAGACTGAAATTCTGGTATCAGATGTGTGATGTTAAGTGTGATGTCACAACAACACAATCTGCTAATATGAACAAGGCTATAACAACAGTAAATCAACACAATGAATTATTCACCCAGTTCGGTCTAACTACCTACGTCTGGGGGCTACCAAGCCATGGAGGAAATTCACTATTAGTAGTATTAAATTACAAACTCAACAATCCCAGATGACATCTATTAATCTTAATCACTACCCAATGACACTTCTACCTAAGAGACCACTTAGATATGAGAAACCACTCACTCCCTAAATCACCTCAGTGATACAATTCAAAGATTACACTTTAAACCACACCTTGATCTTGCTTAACAGCTTTGATCAAGAACAACACAATCTTGCTTAAAAGCTCTAGAGTGAATACACTTACAACCCAAAATAGTAACACCTATTCAACCATGAAAGGCTTACAAAATACACACGAAAACTCTAACTTGACTCTCAGTCTATGCTCTCTTGTCTTCGTTCTCTTCAACAAGGGTTGAGGCTGCTTTAAATAGAATTCTGACTTGGGCTTGGACCTCTTCCAAAAATCTGATTTGATTTGTTTTAAAAACAGAATTTAAAACAGATTTGATCTTCAAATCTTTTTAAATCAAACAACCCTTAAACATAGCAACAGGATCTGCTCCAAATCTGATTGCAATTGAAAATATCTTCTCCAAGATATTCGCACACAATCTCTCTAACAGATCTTCTCAAAACAAACTTTTATGCGCAGCCCTAAAACATCACAGCCTGATGTTCTGATGTTCAGATAACTGATGTCAAGACATCAAGTTTAACATCAGCATATAAAACTTCAACCCTGCAACAACTAATGTTAGGAACCAATGTTAAGACATCAGACATATGACATCAACATTGTTCAACTTTGTTTTACCAAAATTCCAGCCAATACAAGAACTAACAATCTCCCCCTTTGGTTAATTTTGGCTAAAACAATCTCTGCCAACATCAGAGATACCTGCAGCGGAAAAACTTCATACTCCTAACATTCCAAAACACAACCAGCAGCAATCACATCCAAAATCTTCTCAAAGCTAAACTAAACTCCCCCTCAAAATAGGAACCAGCATACCAGCTGTTCAAACATGCACACTCCCCCTCAACCCTAGAACCACAACAGACAACTAGGCAACACATAGGCACATAGGCTAACTCTCCCTCTTTTTAGCCATAATTGGACAACTTCTACATCAAACACAAAGATCTGACAGCCATTAAAACATGGTCAAATAACAAGCTTCCCAAGGAACACAAATTCCAAAAACTTTGAGTGGTCAGGCGATACAAATAACGTATTCTTATAGAACTATAAAATCCAAGCCTTCTTCCTTCTAACAGCACCAGACAACAAACAAGTATGAGTCAGTCTAACAAAGATGCAGGGAAGAACCACATGCAGGAGGTCAAGAGACCAGATCCACTGAAGAATAAGAACAAAACAATGACAGCCGCTGGGACTTCTTCAGGAGCAACAAGAACAAGAAAAAACATCAGAGACAAGGATGAAAAACACCAAAAAACCTCCAGTGCAACTTCATGCTTCTGATGATGAATGGGATGAAGATTGGAAAACTTTTCTTGATGCAGGGGGTTGGGATAATCTTTAGACCCTTTATATGTTGCTTTTGATGTACTAAAATCTAATCTTGTATGCTTTCAGCAGTTGAATAAAATTCTAAACATATGCAATAAAGATCACAACTGCACAAGACACTTCCCAGCACATTTAATCCTCATATATGCAAATTCCTAATTTGCTTCTTAATTTTTCAAATTGATTTGCATCTAAGGCCTTGGTAAAAATATCTGCTAACTGCTTTTCAGTAGCAACATGTTCCAGAGCAACTACTTTGTCTTTAACCAAATCTCTTATAAAATGATGACGTATATCAATATGCTTAGTTATGCTATGTTGAATATGGTTCTTTGAGATATTGATAGCACTCAGATTATCACAGTACAATGTCATGACATCTTGCTTGGCATTGTATTCTGTTAACATCTGCTTCATCCAAACAAGTTGAGAACAACTATTCCCTGCTGCTATGTACTCAGCTTCAGCAGTAGAAAGAGACACACAGTTCTGCTTTTTACTAAACCATGATATCAGATTATTCCCTAAGAAGAAGCAACCTCCTGAAGTACTTTTTCTATCATCAGCACTCCCTGCCCAATCAGCATCACAAAAACCACATAACTCAGTGCCTGATCCCTGACTGTAAAGCATTCCATAGTCACTAGTCCCATTCACATATTTGAGAATCCTCTTCACTTGATTCAAGTGACTAACTTTAGGCTCAGATTGATATCTGGCACACACTCCAACAACAAAAGAAATATCAGGTCTGCTAGCTGTGAGATATAATAAGCTACCAATCATGCTTCTGTATAGACTTTGATCCACATCTACCCTTTCTTCAATAGCTTGAGGAAGAGGGGTGGTAGTATTAGGAGTAGGTTTATCTCCAAACAAAACACTAGTGACAAACGCTCTACTTTTGCTATCATCAAATTTCTTACCCGCAGATTGATCAGAAGTATTACCTTTTGAAGGCCTCTTAGGGTGATACTTCTCAGGTCTTTTCTTATCTGAACCTGGAATCATAGAGAGAGGCGCTATGTCCAAGGCTTTATCCATTGAAACTTCTTTCGTCGAAACCCTAGATGTTGCATACGAAGAGCTCTTTGAAGCAGACTTCTTGGAGGGAAATGACCCATGTTGAGACATTGTTCCTTTGAAACAGTTGATGTACAAGGATGTGTTGTGTCTTCCGATCTTTGGTGAGAAGATGAACAAACTTGGAGTGTGGAGATTGATGTAGCGTGTGAGAGTAACAATAGGAAATGATAGCCTAAGGTAAGGGGGCTGCTTTTGTTGATCACTTAAAAGCCAATAAATGTATTTTCCCCACCGAAACAAATTTCCTTTTAAATTTTTTAAATTTACTAAATGCACACCATAAGTCACTAACATCAGATGACTTTTCCATATGCCCAGATTTCTACTTAAGACTTCACAAATTTCAGCACACATATCTTTAGGGAAATTGTCATTATACATCATATCTGAATGTTCAACCTCTATGACCTTAGTTTCCTCAAGATTTCCTCTAAATAGATGCATCACACTAGGTTGTTTGGTGATCCTTCTAATGTCACATTCAGATGTCATAACATCATCCTTGACATTACATGATGAGCTAGACTCTTGAGGAACCCATAAATAACAGTTATCTATGGATCTAACTCCCTTCATAACGACTTCACTCTTCTCATTAGTCACTAAACATTCATCTTTAGTGTAGCTAACCTTGAATCCTTCATCACATAACTGACTGATGCTAATCAAATTAGCAGTCAATCCTTTGACAAGAAGTACATTTTCAAGATTAGGTCCAGCCGCACAATTCAATTTTCCAATTCCTTTAACTTCCCTTTTTTCTTCATTACCAAAAGTTACATCATTTGTGGAGTAAGTCCTGATATCCACCAACTGATTCTTGAAACCTATCATATGCTTTGAGCAACCACTGTCAAAATACCAACCATCCATAGATGGGGTTCTAGCAGATGAGTGAGCTAATAGACATGTGACAGCAGCTTTAGGAACCCATTGTTTAACAGCCTGAGGCCTATTCTGCTTCTGTCTAGGTTGAGGAACAGACTTGGGATAACCATACAGTTTAAAGCAAGAAGATTGTATATGGCCAAATCTTCCACAATAGTAACATCTCACTCTTTGAATCTCTTCTCTGAAGTGATTGAAATGTCTGCCACCTTGATGATGATTTCTGTCATACTGCTGAGGCTGCCATCTGTCAGAATATTGATGTTGTCTTCTCCCATAATTAGGTTGTCTTCTGTAATGATGAGTCTGTCTTTTGTAATGATTAGGCTGTCTTCTACCATGATGATGAGGCTTTCTTCTGCCATAACAATGAGGCACAACATTATTAGGTCCAAACCATACATTTTCCCTTGATGTTGAGACATCGGATGGACCATGTTATGTTTGAAACTTGAAGCCTGCATACTCCTATGGTATTGAGGAGGTATATACTTCCTAGCTCCAGAAGCCTGAGGCTTTCCTTGAGGTTGAGGCAAAAACTTCTTAGGTACAGGACCATAACCCTTTCCATTAATTTGTGGCCCAAGGTGAGGGACAACCTTCTTACTTCCAAAACCATGTCCTTTTTCATGATGATGAGGAATGTTCTGTTTAACCCCAGAAGAACTAGCCTCTGCAGATATCTTCTTCTCACCCTCATATCCTAGACCAGTCTTATCACTTGCCCCTTTTCCAGCTTCAAGTATTTTATCCAGAGTGTCAGTTCCACTATTTAAAATTCTGATGGATTTTGACATTTGATCAAGCTGGGATTTTAACAACAAAACTTCATTCTCAAGTTCAGCTTTATCAGTCTCAAGCTGTATTATAATTTTCTTCTGCTTCTCCCCTTCTTGACAGACCTTTTCACTTTTCAGACACAGCTCTTGATAAGAAGATGCCAGCTCTTCAAAGGTCAATTCATCATCACTAGATTCTCCATCAGATGCACATATTCCAGTCAATGCCTTAACATGCTTGGCATTCTCTTCTTCACTTTCACTATCTGTATCAGACCAGAAAACAGATAACCCCTTTTTCTGCTTATTGAGATATGTAGGATATTCTTTCTTGACATGACCATAACCTTCACACTCATTGCATTGAACTCCTTTGTCATGATTGGACTTTTCTTCATCTCTTGTTTTCTTCACTTGATTACTAGACCTGTTGTTGTCAGATGGGATGTTCTTAACATTAGGTCTATAGTTTCTGTCCATTCTCTTTAGCACCTTATTAAACAGTCTCCCAAGCATCACAACAGCATTTGACAGTTCCTCCTGAGTTTCAAAATTACACTCCTTCTTACCATCTTCAGTATTAGACACCAAAGCTGTGCTTTTGGTCTTCTTTTCAGGCTCCTCATTCAACCCCAACTCAAAAGTTTGAAGAGAACCAATCAACTCATCAACTCTCATCTTGCTGATGTCTTGAGCTTCTTCAATAACAGTCACCTTCATTTTATATTTCTTGGGAAGGGATCTGAGAATATTTCTTACCAGCTTCTCTTCAGTCATTCTTTCTCCTAAAGCACTAGAAGCATTGGACAGCTCAAGAATATTCATGTGAAAATCATGAATGGTTTCATCCTCCTTCATCTTCAGATTTTCAAACTTAGTAGTTAACAATTGAAGTCTTGACATCTTGACCTTGGAAGTTCCTTCATGAGTAGTTTTCAAGACATCCCAAGCTTCCTTAGCTACTTCACAAGTGTTTACCAGCCTAAAGATGTTCTTGTCAATACCATTAAAGATGGCATTCAAGGCTTTTGAATTTCCAAGTGCAAGCTCATCTTCTTCCTTGGTCCAATCTTCCTCAGGTTTCAGCTTTGTTGTACCATCCTTTTCAACAATAACAGGTGCTTTCCATTCTTTTAAGACAACCTTGCAAACCCTGCTGTCTAATGACTTCAAGAAGGTAACCATCCGTGGTTTCCAATAGTCATAATTAGAGCCATCTAGAATAGGGGGTATATTCACAAATCCACCACTCTCCTTGTCTATTGCACCAGAAAGTATCAACCCTAGATCTCACCCAGATGCAGAGCAGGATGCCTGCTCTGATACCAATTGAAATTCTGGTATCAGATGTGTGATGTTAAGTGTGATGTCACAACAACACAATCTGCTAATATGAACAAGGCTATAACAATAGTAAATCAACATAATGAATTGTTCACCCAGTTCGGTCTAACTACCTACGTCTGGGGGCTACCAAGCCAGGGAGGAAATTCACTATTAGTAGTATTAAATTAAAGACTCAACAATCCCAGTTAACATCTACTAATCTTAATCACTACCCAATGACACTTCTACCTAAGAGACCACTTAGATATGAGAAACCACTCACTCCCTAAATCACCTCAGTGATACAATTCAAAGATTACACTTTAAACGACACCTTGATCTTGCTTAACAGCTTTGATCAAGAACAACACACTCATGCTTAAAAGCTCTAGAGTGAATACACTTACAACCCAAAATAGTAACACCTATTCAACCATGAAAGGCTTACAAAATACACACGAAAACTCTAACTTGACTCTCAGTCTATGCTCTCTTGTCTTCGTTCTCTTTAACAAGGGTTGAGGATGCTTTAAATAGAATTCTGACTTGGGCTTGGACCTCTTCCAAAAATCTGATTTGATTTGTTTTAAAAATAGAATTTAAAACAGATTTGATCTTCAAATCTTTTTAAATCAAACAGCCCTTAAACATAGCAACAGGGTCTGCTCCAAATCTGATTGCAACTGAAAATATCTTCTCCAAGATATTCGCACACAATCTCTCTAACAGATCTTCTCAAAACAAACTTTTACGCGCAACCCTAAAACATCACAACCTGATATTCTGATGTTCAGATAACTGATGTCAAGACATCAAGTTTAACATCAGCATATAAAACTTCAACCCTGCAACAGCTAATGTTAGGAACCAATGTTAAGACATCAGACATATGACATCAACATTTTTCAACTTTGTTTTACCAAAATTCCTGCCAATACAAGAACTAACACAGACGATCACGTCGAAAGTTTTGAAGCCATGCTCAACTTCAGAAACGTCAGGGGAGCCATTAAGTGCAGGCTTTTCAACACCATCTTGCTAAAGGGCGCCATGACCTGGTACAAGAGCCTGACACCCGGGTCGATCACGTCCTGGAGATAACTAAGATAATGCTTTACCAAACACTTCACGGCATCTCGCCGACACCCGAAGACGGAGGACGCACTAGAAAGCATCTACTAGGGGAAGAACGAGCCCCTCAGGAACTACATTGAGAGGTTCAATAGGGAGGCTGTCGAGGTCCACACGACCGACGACATGAAGAAGTTTTTAATCATCCGGGGACTACGTCTTGGATCCGATTTTTCCAAGTCCGTAGGCCTCCGCAGACCTCGCCGTCTGGAGGACTTCCTCCAACGAGTTTAATCATACATCGAGTTTGAGGAGGTGGAGACAGCGCAGATCGCCCTCGACTCGAGGCAGAAGGAAGGCCCCTGCGGCCGCAGAGAAGAAGATTCTCCTCCCCGACGTGGAGGAGAAAGAAATAAGGAAAAGCGCCCCCGGGACACTCGTGAACCGCGCAGACCAGCTGGTCGGTTCACGGAATACACCCCACTCAATGCTCCCTGCGCGCGAATCCTCTCCGAGTGCTCCAACTCTGAATTTTTTAAAGGAGGCGTCTGCTTTCCGAAGCCAACGACCCCCAAATCAAACACAGACAGGTCCAAGTATTGCAGGTTCCACCGGAGCCACGGACATGTCACAGAGGACTGCATCCATCTCAAAGATTCAATTGAGATCCTGATCAAGAAATGGCACTTAAAGAAGTACGCCCAGAAGAATGACGCTCCTCGTCCCAGTTCCCAGGAAGCCCAAAACGTCGAGGAGACGACACCTCCTCCCGATGAGAGTCGACTTCAGGTTGCCCTCAACGTCACTCGACCCGAAGACTTCTTTATCCCCGAAGGCATCGAGGGCCAAGAAGCAGTTCGCAGCATGTGGGCAAACTTCCCCCACGAAGACCCCGTCGCTGCCCGCAGCACGTGGGAAGGGTTCCCCAAGACTATGGTCATCTCCGGGGGTGGTTACAAGAAGGTGTCCGTCGGGTCGATCAAGCGGAAATTTGACAAACTGTAGTCCACAACATCGGCGAAGACCACCACTCTCAAGAAGGTGCAAGGGAAATCAAACCCTATCACCTTCTACCTTGAAGAGCTCCCAGGCGGAGTGCCCAACGCTACTATACCCCTATTGGTCAGGGCACAGATGGCGAATTTTGATGTTCGAAGAATCCTTGTCGACCAGGGAAGTTCGGTCGACATCATGTACGCTCATCTGTTTGGGACTCTCCAGCTGGACGAGAGGCATCTGACCCCATACGTCGGTTCAGATCTGCAGGGGTTCAACGGCACCACCACCAGACCATGGGGCTACGTTGAACTAATGGTCATATTCGCGGCCGAAGACACTGCCCGCCACGTGAAGACCCGCTTCCTGATGGTCGAATGCCCATCCCTCTACAACTGCATCCTTGGGAGGACTACCCTAGCCGAACTCACAGCAGTGCCATCAACGGTCCACCTCAAGATGAAGTACTACACGGCCAGGGGACGTGTAGTTACAATGCATGGGGATATAGACGTGGCCAGGAGGTGCTTCGACGCTGCGATCAAAGGCATGAGTTCCATCGGCACCAAGCCCAAGACTGGAGTAAAGTCATCCACATACACCGTACAGAGGCCTCTCTCACGCGTTAACACGGTCGACCTCGACAGTAGGTTCTTGGACGAGCACGAAGAAGGCGGAGCAGCGGGCCTCGACCTCCAGGCGGAAAACAACGGGTAACCTCTCCACCCAACACGTCCCATCCCAGACGGAGACTTTGAGCTCGTCGCCCTCGGGGACGATCCAGAACGTAACGTGAAGATTGGCACCGGGATCCCCGACCTGGCGAAGAAGCAGCTGAAGGCATGTCTCCGAGAGAACGCTGATCTGTTTGCATGGAGCGCCTCCGAGATGCCTGGCCTTGACCCTGAGGTGGCTTTCCATCAAGTCGCAGTAGATCCGCCCGCTAGGTCCATAGCTCAACGTAGGCGTAGGCAGTCTCCCAAAAAAGTGGAGGCTGCTAAAAAAGCTGTAAAAGACCTCCTAGAGGCAAATTTTATCTCGGAGGCCAGGTACACGACCTGGCTGTCCAATGTTGTACTTTTCAAAAAGAATAATTGAAAATGGAGGATGTGTGTTGACTATACTGATCTTAATCGGGCATTCCTGAAAGACTGCTATCCTTTGCCTAACATCGACTAGCTGGTCGACAATTCTGCAGGTTACAAACTATTATCCTTCATGGATGCCTACTCGGGGTACAACCAAATTCCCATGGATAAGGTTGACAAACAACACACGGCCTTCATGACCGAGTCGGGCAACTACTACTACAACGTAATGCCCTTCGGCCTGAAGAACGCTGACGCGACCTACCAACGGACGATGAACAAGGTTTTTCGGGGAGAATTTGGCGACATGCTCGAGGTCTATATGGACGACATGATCGTCAAATCCACAGAAGAAGTCAACCACGTCGCGCACCTCAAGAAGGTGTTCGACACAGCGAGGAGATGCCGCATGAGGTTCAATCCCGACAAATGCACCTTCGGCGTTCGGGCAGGTAAGTTCCTCGGCTTCTACCTCACAGAACGTGGAATCGAAGCCAACCCCGACAAGTGTAGGGCTTTCTCTAAGATCCCAACTCCGAACTCGAAGAAGTCAATACAATCACTAAACTGGATGCTGATTGCCCTCTCCCGCTTCGTTGCCAAGTCAGCACAAAACGCGCTCCCATTTTTCAAACTTCTTCAGCAAAAAGAGACATTTGAATGGAGCGAGGAGTGCGAGCAGGCGCTACTCCACCTAAAACAAGTCCTATCGCAACCCCCGGTCCTCTCACGGCCTGAGAACGGGGAGACACTGTTCCTATATCTCGCGATCACGAGTGAAACGGTCAGCGCCGTCCTAATCCGGGAAACCCCAAACGGGCAGAAACCGATTTACTTCACAAGAAAAGCCCTCCAAGGTCCCGAACTCAGGTATCAGCAGATTGAGAAAGTCGCCCTGACCCTCGTCACCGCGGCCAGGAGGCTGCGGCATTACTTCCTAGCCCACACGGTTGTCGTAAGAACCAAACGGCCTATAAGGCAGCTCCTTGCACGACCAGATATGGCGGGAAGGATGCTCAGGTGGTCGCTCGAACTCACCGAATTCGACATCCAATAAGAGGGAAAGAAATCCCGGAAGGCTCAGGTATTAGCCGACTTTGTGGCGGAGATGACCGTCCCGGAACCTTCGACCAACGGATCCCAAAAGTGGACGATCTATGTCGACGGAGTATCCAGCACGAAGGGGAGCGGGGCGGGCATTATCCTCAAAAATGAGGAAGGCATCCTGATCGAGGTCTCCCTCGTACTTTCCTTCCCGACGTCGAACAACCAAGCAGAGTACGAGGCTTTCCTCGCCGGGTTTTGGTTAGCCGAGGACCTCGGCGCCAAGGAGGTCAAAATTTTCACCGAATCCCAGCTCGTAGCCTCGCAAGTCCGAAGAGAATACCAGGCCAAGAACGACTGCCTCATCGAATACTTGACCTTGGTGAAAGAAAGGATGAAAATATTCACCTCCGCGGAAGTAACCCACATCCCTCGCGAGCACAATACCCGAGAAAATGTCTTGTCTAAATTGGCAAGCACAAAGAAGAAAGGCAGAAACAAATCTGTCATACAAGAAGTGCTTTCCCGCCCGAGCATCGACAAACCCATTTCGGCGGCGAACGTAAACGCCATTGGGGACAGCAATTGCTGGATGACCCCGGTATACGAGTACCTCACGACTGGCAGCTTGACCGAAGACCCCAAGGAAGTGGGGAGGGTCAAGCGACGGGCGTGCTCGTACGCTATAGTCGAAGACAAGCTATACCACCGTTGATTTTCTATCCCCCTTCTCAGGTGTGTCAAGGAGACCAAGGTCCCTGGTATACTCCAGGAAATCCACGAGGGAATCAATGCACAGCACCTCGGTGGGCGATCTTTAGCCCGTAAGGCGCTTCGGGCAGGGTATTACTGGCCCACCATGCAACAGGACGCCAAGGAACACATCAAGAAGTGCGATAGATACCAGCGACACGGGGACATGTACCTCGCTCCTCCTAACGAGCTCAAAATGCTGTCCTCTCCGTGGCCGTTTGCGTGGTGGATAATGGACATCCTCGGACCTTTCGTCGTGGGATTGTATCAAAACAAATACCTCATCGTCGGGGTGGATTATTTTACGAAGTGGATCAAGGCAGAAGCATTGGCCAAAATCACGGCCTTCAACATACTACGTTTCTACAAAAGGAACATCCTCGCCCGATTCGGCGTGCCCCAAGCTATTGTCACTGACAACAGAACCCAGTTCACCGACAGGAACTTCCAAGACTTCGTCGCCAAACTGGGCACGAAGCAGCACTCCACATCTGTCGAGCACCCTCAAACGAATGGACAAGCCGAAGCGGCGAACAGAGTAATTCTCCGAGGACTGAAACGTCGATTAGGCGACGCCAAACAACGGTGGGTCAAGGAACTACACAGTATCCTCTGGGCCTACCGAACAACCCCACATTCCACGACCGGGGAGACCCCCTTTCCTCTGACCTACGGAACGGAAGCGGTGATCCCCGTGGAGATCAGGGAACCCTCGAGGAGGACGAAAGCCCCCCTCGACGGAGACGCGAACAACGAAGCCCTGAGGGAAGAGCTCGATTTCACCGAGGAGACACGATTGGGCGCTTCTCTCCGAGAAGCCTCACTAAAACAAAAGATAACTTTACGTTATAACGACAAAGTTATCAAACGTGATTTTCAGGTTGGCACCCTCATCCTACGAAGGAACCAGAAAGATTCGCGAGAAGGTAAACTCGTCGCGAATTGGGAGGGCCCATACCGCGTTCGCGCAAAAACGAGGACAAGAGCTTACTTCCTCGAAAATTTACACGGGGAAGAAGTTTCTCGACCAAGGAACACTGAGAAGCTTAAACAGTACTACAGTTAAGAACTACTCGCAACACACTAGCATCGCGGTTACGGGGACGCACTAGGGTACAAGCGCGACACCCCTATACAAAACACGATGATCAAGGGCTGCGTTGTGTGTGCGCGAGCACTTTGATCCGACGAGGACACCTCGATCGAGCTCCTTCGTCGTCGTACCAATTAGGCAGAACACCCAGCTCGCAATGAGAAGTTCACGCCATGAAGCTAAGACCTCGACGGAGCTCTTAGCCTCGTTGAAGGTCGGAATACACTTCCGGCCACTCGACCAGCTCTCCACGCAGTCGAGGATTATCGAAGTCGAGCAAGCCCCAAAATCTCTATACTTAGACAAAAGCAAACAAAGTATAGCAAATACAATAACATCACACACAAGCAAAAACATACAAACATCGCACGTGCAGATACGCAAAAATCAAAGCATTAACCGGGTATAACCCCATCGTACAAATATTACAAAGTATCAAAAAGTCCTTGGCTCGCAGGCCGGGCAAAGATCATCACAAATGGCACGCAGGCCAAACAAAAGACCAAAAAAGTAGTGGCGCGCAGGCCGAACAAGCAAAGGAACTAAACATCGATCTCTTCCTCGATCCGGTCAGCATTCTCCCCGTCCTCCTCCTCTGGCAGGTCCAACTTGCCATCGACCACATGAACAAAAGGGTTAATCCTGTCGAGCGCGAGCTGGACACTTGGATTTTCGGCTTCGACCTGCTCCACAACATTTTTGAAACCTATCTCGAGGGCCTCCAGACTATCTTGCTGAAGCTCCCGAATCTTAGCGATCAAATCCGCACGGCTGGCGAAACCTTTTTCCTCGGCCGACTCGTTTTCTGCAGGACGGGTAGCAGCTTCTAACTCTGCAATTTTGGTTCGGAGGCTGTCACGCTCCTCTTGACTCGCCTTCAGTGCAGCGTTGACCTGGTTCAGCTCGTCGAGGACACGGGCATGTTCCTCGCACTTGGTCTGGGCCTCTCGCAAGTCAACCTCAATTTTGTCCTTCTCCTTCTCAAGGGCAGTGTATTCATATTTTATCTTCTGCAGTTCAGAGGCAGAGGGGGTCCCCTCGCTTAATATCAAGGTTGTCTTAAAGACTCGAATCATCGCCGCCAGGTCCTCGACAAGCGCCTCTTTCCTGGCCGCTCAATCCATTTCTAGAACTGCATTCACCTCGGCCTCAGCGACGACGGGAGGGCTTCCCCCGAAGAAGTTCCGCTGAAGATGGCAGGCGGGCAGTAGAAACTTCTCCGTTGGGACAGGTTCCTCGAGGTCCACGAGGACGGGCCCCTCAGTCCTCGCCCTTTTGGCAGGGGTGCTCTCCGGAGGGGGAGACTGGCTGCAATGTGGAGAAGACGAGTTGCTCGTTATGCTGATCGGCACTGCTGTCTGGATAACATCTCGAACACGACCCATAGCTCGTTTGGGAGCTCGCTCAGCAGCCATCTTCATGATGCGCTCGGTGGCGTTCGACATTTGAGCTGCAAGGGAAAACACGACACAAGTTAGCACAAGGAAACAATACTAAGTGCACGCACAGACAGAATAATTGGTTCCTACCTAAAAACCTCATGGCCTCATCGGGGGACTTTCACTCAAGGAGAGCCTTGGTGTTTATATAACGGGCCTCGGTCTTGACCCTTCCCCGAGAGTCGAGGATAGACTTTCCATCCCTAGTTATACACACCGCCCGGCTGAAGCCGGCGACATACGCGACCAGCTTTGCATACGCTTCTTTGTCCTCCTCCGATAGCTCACTAGGTTTCACGAGGTATTCGTCCATACCAAGCGCGAAGTGCGCATCCTCCCACTCCAGGGGGCACTTGGACACAAACTTCTCCTGCCCGAAACTGTCAGTCATAATGTCATAAAGCGTGCCCACAGCATCGTGCGTCGCGGGCATGACATAGTAAAACCTATCTTTGAAATTCCTAACCAAATCCGAGTACGCCTTGAATAGCTTCCTCGGCTGTTTAAAGGAGACCCAGCTATGTCGCCCCTGGTCAGTTGCCTGTTGGAGGTGGAAGACTCGGAAAAAGAGCGTGAGGGTGGTCCCGACGTTGAGGTAGTCGCACATGATCTCGAATGCCTGCATGAAGGCGAGTGCATTAGGATGGAGCTGAGACGGCGCCACGTGCAGCCGATTGAACACCCCCACCTAAAAGTTGTTGAAGGGGAGACGAATACCGGCCTCTTTAAAGGCAAACTCATACATAGGGAATCTTAACCCACGGTAATTCGAGCAGATACGGTGGTGTTCTCGAGGCTGAAAGACCGTCCGCTTCGCCTGCTCGCCCACACCGACGTCCTCGACGATGGAAAAAGCGTCCGTGTCGTCGACGGCAAAACGTGAACGAATGCGTAGAGGCTCCTCGCCGGCCCAGTCAACGGGAATCTGCACGGGGTCTTCCACGTCGGGTTCATTGTCTATCTGGATAATCCCCGCAAGCCTCACGGCCATTTTTACCTGAAAAGCAGAGGAAATAGGTGAATTCGTTGGCCACGACCAAATCCACCCTTCCACCGCCGATCAAGTGAAAGGGCAGCGAGAGCACGGGAGATGCTCGGGACAACGGCGAACTACCCGATACCGTTACCCTCGGACCTTCTTCAGGTCTCTGATCCTCTCTCACCTCACTTCCCCGGGACATTCATCGCATGTCCTTGGGGTATTCATCGGGTCCTTGGGATATTCATCCCAAGCCTCCCCCAAATCAGACAGAACCCTAGAAACGTCCTGTCGTTTCTTGCCAGAAGCTCCACAGTTGTGTCGGAAACTTTACCAGGTTGCCGGAAAACTACTAAAAGAAACAAAAATGGAACAGAAAAGGATTAAAAGCTTACTTGAAACGGTGATGGAGAGCGGACCGGTACGGTGAAAGCAGCGGCGTGTGGTGGTGTACGACGGTGGAGCAGCGACGGTGAATAGAAGAGAAGTCCGGAGCGAAAAAGGTGGGAACGTGCAAATGGCACGAACTCAACCCTTTTATAGGCCCCTCACGGGACTCTAGGAGTCCCTAGGCTTTTGAGTGCCCTAGGCCTAGCTGCCCCTAGGCATTGATGACAGGCGACATGTGGCACACGCATTCCCGCGTTTACCTCTTCACCTGCCTTGCTCCTCGGCCTCACAACCGTCCGTCTTCCTCGCGTCACCGTCTTCATGAGTCGAGCAGAGTCTCAGATACCTGCCCACTTAACATCCTGTGCTCGTGGCCTCCTCGTTGTGTTTTAGCTCGAAGACACTTCATCGTCGTCGACACCCGTACGGCAAAAAGTATCGAGGAGATTCGAACGAGGAGCCTTGCGTCGAGCCGATCCTAAAGTCATTACTCTGACATCTCGGAGCAACGACTTGGGGGGCTCCTGTTCTAGACTGGGTCGCGGTCTGCCTAATCGTCGAGCAGGCCCAATCCAATAATGGGTCGGCCCAGCGTGATCCTTCCAATAGCCAGTGCCGAGCACAGCTTCGCAGAGACGAGAACCCCACGTGTCCTCCACTCGTTATTCACCTAGCAAACACCGATGTCGGGCATAAGCTTATAGTCGGGGAGAACCTCACTATCCTCAACCTCTACGTGCTCCTCCCCACGAGGACACATTCTCTTGTAACTTCCCACTCCCGAAGGAATCGGTCTGCCCTACTTCCAGAGATTTATGGACCGTTACCCCAGGGCGAAGACCACATGCTGGTCTTCACTACGCCACGTAAGCCCTGGAAGTTGCTTGGATTGGGCCTTGCAATCCAGCCCAGCGCAAGTAACCGTTGGCCCCGCACTGGGGGCTCTCTATAAATACCTTCTCACTTGAGAGGGCCAGGTTACATGGCATTCTAAACTCGCACCTGTTTTTCTGTACTTGTTTACTCCCTTTTTCTTACTTGAGCGTCGGAGTTCCTTGCAGGTACACCCCCCCACCGTATCATCATCACCAGAGCTGAAGCCCATACAACGTTGCTGGCCACTGCATAACTGTCTGATCCAGGTACGATCAATAATAAAACAGTAAAATAAACAAAACAAACTAAGGAAATACCTAAGTACAAACATAAGAGAATGCACATTAAAATGCACTAATCAAATTCCCCCACACTTGAACTTTTACATTCTGAACAAAATAATATCAAGACTCATGAAAAAAAATAGCATTCAGATACTCCTTCTAGGCTACAAACTCTTCTTTGGTCAAGATTGCATTGATAGGTACTAATTTTTCACACTAAGGATATCGTAAGAACACAAATCCGCAATTGTACGGTCATAAACCTCCCTCCTATACAAACCAATCCAAATCATGTTATTATGCCTAAGCCAAACTTACTCATCCTCCTTTTTGCTCTCTTTCATTCTAGTGCAATCACATTAAGCCCATTATCTATTCATACACATGGTAAATAAGCTTGTTATGACTATGATCCATATGTTGTCAACAATTCAAAATTAACCACTTTACAACAACAACATTTTTTTATCTTTTTTTTTTAAGGTTTCACAACCGTTATCCTAAGTGACCGGGTGAGGGTCACTAACTTAAAAGGCAGATTTATATTTAGATTTCTTATTAAGCACGAGATCATTCACTTATTTGCACCAGCTTAATTACTTAGTGTGTGATTTCTAGATGGTGCTGACTGCTAGATAAACTACTTAAGAGCTATTAAAGGATGAGAACTTAAGGCTATGTCATAACAAGTATTTAAATCAGTTTCCATATTCGGGAGACTTAAGGTGCTAAAACGATACCGATCTTATGAATGTTTCCCAAATCTCCACAATCTAACCTAAAATTAATCTATAGCCTAAAAATTTCAAAAGATGCATTGCGTTTCTAAGTCTAATTTTTTTCACTTAAAAAAAACAAAAACGAAGAAAACTAAAAGAAAAGAAAACAAATAAATGGTTCCCTCCCCCACACTTAAAACATGCATTATCCTCAATGAAAGGACATAACTATTAAATACGAGTGAGAGAAAGGAAAAGATGCTACCTGGTCAAGTTGTAGAGTAAGTGGGCTTTTCCAAGGAAAGCTCTTCTATGGGTACATCTTCAGGCACCGAACTCTCGTGGAATAGCTTCAGGCGCTGCCCATTGACCTTAAAGGCTTTGTTAGTACCTGTACTTTTTATTTCTACTGCACCATAAGGAAAAACATTAGTAACAACAAAAGGGCTAATCCACTTAGATCGAAGTTTCCCAGCCATAAGTTTAAGGCGGGAGTTAAACAATAAAACTTTTTGGCCTATGGAGAATTCTTTCCTAGAAATCATCTTATCATGGAAGTGTTTAGTTTTCTCCTTATAAGTCTTAGAGCTTTCATAAGCTTCTAGCATAAGCTCTTCCAGCTGTTGTAATTGGAGCTTTCTTTCTATACCTGCTTGTTGCATCTCCAAATTACAACTTTTCACCGCCCAATTATAGGGAGGTGACATGCCTTACCAAATACAAGTCTATAGGGAGACATCCCTATTGGTGTCTTGAAAGCTGTTCTTTGAGCCCAAAGTGCGTCTTCTAGACGGCAACTCCAGTCCTTCCTGTTTGGTTGCACCATTTTCTCTAAAATTTGCTTGATCTCCCTGTTTGAGATCTCATCTTGCTCATTAGTTTGTGGGTGATATGCAGTAGAAACTTTATGCACAACTCCATACTTTTTGAGCAAAGTCTCCATGGTGCAGTTACAGAAGTGAGTGCCTTGGTCACTTATGATAGCTCGAGGTATTCCAAACCTGCAAAAAATGTTTGACCTGAAAAAATCTGCAACAACTCTAGAATCATTAGTCCTAGTGGGGATAACTTCCACCCACTTTAAAACATAATCAACAACAAGTAAAATATAGAGGAAACCAAAAGATATAGGAAAAGGACCCATAAAATCAATTCCCCATATATCAAATACCTCACAGAAAAACACATGTTGCTGAGGCATTTCACTCTTACGAGTGATAGTTGTACCTGCTATTTGACACTATTTACAAGTGCGGTATATCTCATATGCATCTTTAAAGATGGTAGGCCAATAGAAACCTGAGTCTAGGACTTTTCTTGCTGTCCATTGAGGTCCGAAGTGTCCCCTTACTTGAGAGGCGTGAGAAAAATGAAAAATAGATTCAATCTCATACTCGGGGACACACCTCCTAATAACCTGATCACTACCAAACTTCCAAAGATAAGGATCATCCCACACATAGTATTTGGTATCACTCTTGAGTTTGTGAATTTGCGCCTTAGATGCACCTGTAGGAAAAACACCAGCAATAAGATAATTAACAATATCAGTAAACCAAGGAGTAACTCCATGTAAAAGTAGCAGTTGCTGATCAAGAAAGTCATCCTGAATGGGAGAAGGATCTTCACCCCGCTCTATTCTGCTCAAGTGGTCAACTACTAGATTCTCAGCTCCACTTTTGTCCTTAATCTCTACATTGAACTCTTGGAGCAACAACATCCACCGAATTAATCTCGGTTTTGCTTCTGGTTTCTTTAAAAGATACTTCAAGGCTGCATGGTCAGTAAAAACAACAACCTTGGAACCTAGCAAATATGGTCTAAACTTGTCAAGAGCAAAAACAATCGCTAAAAGTTTCTTTTCAGTGGTAGTGTAATTAGCTTGTGCAGAATCTAAAGTCCTAGAAGCATAGTAAATAACATGGGAATCCTTGTCCACCCTTTGTGCAAGGACCGCTCCAACTGCATAGTTAGATGCATCACACATAATCTCAAAAGGAAGGTTCCAATAAGGAGGTTGTATGATGGGGGCGGATGTCAATACTTTCTTCAAGAAATCAAATGCCTGTTTGCATTTCTCATCAAAGTTGAAGGTCACATCATTCTTCAATAAGTTTGAAAGCAGAAGAGGTATCTTGCTGAAGTCCTTTATGAAGCGCCTATAAAAACCTGCATGACTAAGAAAATAACGAATCTCGCGAATGCAAGATGGGTAAGGCAATGTAGAAATCACATTAATCTTAGCAGGGTCTGCTGAAATTCCTTTTTGAGAAATTATGTGACCTAAAATGATTCCCTGCTCAACCATAAAATGGCATTTTTCATAATTTAAAACAAGGTCAGTTTCAATGCATCTCTCTAAAACCATATTTAAACTTTTCAAGCATGCATCAAATGAAGAACCATAAACAGTAAAATCATCCATAAACACTTCCATGCAATTTTCAATAAATTCAGCAAAAATACTAATCATGCATCGCTGGAATGTGCCAGGAGCATTGTAAATACCAAATGACATTCTCCTGTAAGCAAATGTACCGAATGGGCATGTGAAGGTTGTTTTTTCTTGATCCTCTGGTGCAATATGGATCTGAATATAACCTGAAAAACCATCAAGAAAACAATAGCGTGATTTACCTGCTAGTCGTTCGAGCATTTGATCAATGAATGACAAAGGAAAATGATCCTTTTTAGTAGCCTGGTTCAACCTCCTATAATCAATACAAACTCTCCAGATATTCTGAACTCTAGTGGGAACAAGTTCATTCTTTTCATTTTTTATCACAGTGAGTCCAGATTTCTTAGGTACAACCTGCACTGGACTTACCCAATTATTGTCAGAGATATGATATATGATACCTGCTTGCAACAACTTAGTTACCTCTTTCTTCACCACATCAAGAATTAAAGGATTAAGCCTCCTTTGGGGCTGCCTCACTACCTTAGCTCCTTTTTCAAACAAAATTCGGGGCATGCACATGGAAGGGCTAATACCGGGAATGTCTGCCAAGGTCCACCCAATCGCTTTTTTATGCCTCTTTAAGACCTGCAAAAGCTTACTTTCTTGATCAAAATCAAGTTTATAAGAAATAATAATAGGTAGCTTTTCATTTCTCTCTAAGTAGGCATATTTAAGATTGTCCGGGAGTGGTTTAAGATCTAAAGAATGGGGTTGTTCAATGGACGGGGCAACAGGGATGTCAAGAGCCTCAGCCGCACAAACAACTTCATCTATAGCCTCATCTGCATGAAAAACATCAGCCTACAAGGCAGCATTTATTTCATCACAAACAGAGCAAACATTAGTGCTAGTACATAAATCACAAGAGTAAGTATCATCATAGTCTAATAAAGATGGAAAATCAGATAAAAACTCAGGATAAGTATCATCGACTAAGTCAGAAAGTAACTCAATGTGAAAAACAGAATGCTCTTCCATGGGGTGTTCATTGCATCAAAGATGTTAAATTTAGCGATGATATCACCAAACTCCATGGACATCGTGCCATCATCAACATCAATTTTTGTCTTTTCCATTTTCATGAACGGTCTGCCTAGAATGATGGGTGCCTTGTTTAACTTTGTTTCTCCCTCCATGTCAAGAATATAAAAATCTGCAGGAAAAATCAAGTCATTAACTTGCACGAGGACATCTTCCACGACTCCGACGAGGCGGGCATTGCTTCTGTTCGCCAGCTGAATGATTAAACATATATGTTGCAAAGGACCAAGATCAAGATTATTATAAATAGAAGTAGGCATAACATTAATACCGCTCCTAAATCAAGCATGCAATTTTCGAATCTAATATTCCCAATGGTACAAGGGAAAGCAAAAGTTCCTGGATCCTTGCACTTTTATGGCATGGCCTGGAAGAGGGCTGAAATATTTTGCTCAACCGTATCGTTGGATTGAATGAAGGAAGAAATATTCTTTCCCATATTCACTCTCTCATTACCTTTCAATCTCCTTTTGTTAGAACATAAATCCTTAAGAAACTTTGCATACTTTGGAATCTGCTTGATTACATCAAGAAGCGGAATGTTTATCGCCACCTTTTTGAACACAACCAAAATCTCTCTCTCTCTCTCTCTCTCTCTCTCTCTCTCTCTCTCTCTTTGTCTTCCTCAAGAATATTCTTATTTTTCTGCACTCTGTGTGGGAAAGGTATCTTAGGTACATACTCTTTTTCTTTTTGCTCAACAACAGCAGAAGGCTCAACAACTTTCTCATTTTCTCTGGGGCAAAATCTGTAACTTTTCAGGATCACAAGGATATTGCACTCACATTAGGACCTTTAGGATTCACCACTGTTTGAGAAGGTGGTTGGTTGAGTCCTTGTGCTTGCTGAATGCCATTAATTGAAGAAGCAAGTTGCCCTATCTGTGTCTGCAGGGTTTGGATACTGGAATCTGTCTGCTGCTGGAATTGGAGATTATTGACAGCCATTTGCTTAATAATATCCTCTAATGAAGGTCCGGAAGCTAGGGTAGAATTGGTTGCGGCCTGTGGAGGGTTTTGTGGTGGAGGCAATGGTAGCATCAACTGTTGTTGGTTGGGATGCTGATTTCCATATCGAAGGTTTGGATGGTTCCTCCAATTTGGATGGTATTTATTAGTGGACAGGTCAGGAATGTTGTACCTGTTTTGGTTGTTACCATGACTGTAAAGGGCTGCTACATATGCTTGAGGTAATTCAATAGTATTTTCATCTTACAGAATAGGACATGTATCGGTAGGATGATCAGAAGAAGTACAAATACCACATAACCTTGTTGTTTGAGCTTTACCTACCACTACCAACTGTTTCACTAATTCTGTTAGCTCATCCATTCTATTTTCGAAGGCCTTGCTGGAAGAAGAAACATGAGAAGAAACGTAAACCTCATTCACACCTTTTATTTGGACATAATTGTTTCCCGTTGTGAACTGATGGGAGTTAAGCGACATGTTCTCAATCAGAGCTTTGGCAGCAGCTGAAGTCTTATCAACAAGTGCTCCACCATTAACAGCATCTAAAATATTCATATCCATTGGTTTTAATCCTTCATAGAAATGCTGAATCAATAATTTCTCGGTGATTTGGTGTTATGGGCAACTTGAAACTAATTGTTTGAATCTCCCCCAATATTTATCCAATGATTCATTATCTAGCTGTCTAATACCACAAATATCTTTTCGTATCGAGGCAGCTCTTGAGGCAGGAAAGTATCTCTCTAGGAATACCTTCTTTAAATCATTCCAAGTTGCAACAGAATTTGGCTAAAGATAATATAACCAATCTTTGGCCGCACCTTGTAGTGAAAACAGAAAGGCTCTCAGCTTGATGTGATCTTCTGTAATTTCTTCAGGCCTCAGTGGAGTAGAACAAACGATCTAGAATTCTTTAAGATGCTTGTGTGGATCCTCACCTGCAAGACCACTAAATCTCGGCAACAAGTGTATTAATTCATATTTTATTTCAAAAGGAACAGTAAGGTCATCATATTCAATACACAAGCCATTATAATTTACACCAGGAGCAACAAGCTCTCTTAATGTTCTTTGGTCACCCATGTTATTATCAAAAGCAAATTCAAAATCAGAATCAAACAAGCAATGTGAAAGCAAAGAATCAGAATCACAATCATTAAGGGATGGTGAACTAGGGCTAACCTGATTATCTCTAAGACGTGCGTACAAGGTTCTCGCTATCTCAGGATCAAAATAAAAAAGGTCAGAACAAGATGACCTAGTAGCCAGGACTAATGCAACAACAAATGCGATAATGCCAACAATGTCCCTATAGAGGCAGAAACAAAATCAAAGAAGAAAAACGATTAAAATAAATTCAGAAAAATCTTAAAACACAAAATTTAATCTAATTAGGTAAAATAAGAATTTTGAGAATTTTTTTAGAAGTTTTTGAAACTATGAAAGCAGTAAAAAAATCATTAAAAATTGAAAAATGATGAATTTAGGAGACGATTTTTATGCTTCTAATGCATGAAAAAGATTTAAAAAAGGAGATGATTTTCCCTAAAACTGATTTTTTGACAAGGTCGGATGCGAGACGGGGCGTCCGGACGCGAAAAAGTAACGGTTTATGGGGGGTTGGATTACGATTTTAGGAAACAAGAGAAAAAGTGATTAAAATAAGTGATTATCAAATAAGTTTAAAAGACTAATCCTACTGATACAGGTTCCGACTTATCCTCGTCTATTATAACACCAATCCCTAAGAGGCTTCGATCCTATTTGATTATGAGATCAATTAGACAAGCGCTTATCAAAATTAAATGAATTATGTTCTTGTTTACCGAGTTAAGAAAACAGTTAAGAATATAACGAGTTAACGAATTAAGCAAACGATAACATGCAATTAAATTTAGGAACATGCATACAATCGAATTTAATCAATTCTATCCTATGAGCATAATCGAATTAAGCAAAAGATTGCAATCAAATTAAGAAAATGACTTCATAGAAAAGAATTGAACAGAAATCGAATTAAATTGGTATTAGAATAACCTCAAAGCGATGGAACCCGTAAGCACCAGGATTTGACTTCGCGAATTAGTTCTCCATTACAATCATAAAAAGCAAAGTAAAATCGTAAAAAGAAGGCAATGAATAGTAGCACAACTGCTACTAAGTTTAGGGAAGCACACAAAATCCGGTTCTAACCCAACTAGGTCGAAAAACATAAAAAAAAACCCGGCCCAAAACTAAATATTCCTAAAGGGAGAATTCGGGTCCTGACTTCAACGAATTATTTGAGCCTTCTACACTCTGAATAAGATTCTACATAAACTATGAAAGTTGTAGCTCTTTGTCTCATCTTTCCAACGTCTGGTAGAACGCGTAAATCCGATTCTCGTAGCTCTAGTTATGATCCGAACAGTGGACATGTATCAAATAACCGCTAAAGCTGAAAATAAGCTGCGAAAATAGATTAACAGAAAACAAAGACTTAATTATAAAAACATAATAAAACAGTAAAATAAACAAAACAAACTAAGGAAATGCCTAAGTACAAACATAAGAGAATGTGCATTAAAATGCACTGATCATTACACTGTCAGCAAGGCACATATCTTCATTACTGGTGTTAGTGTCCATATTCATTCTAAGAGCAATAATAATTTTTAACAATAAGTTATAAGCGCACTTTAAATGAGAAGTATTAATTATGAACCTAAAATAATTTGTAAGTTAAATGGAGAATTATCATGTACTAACTTGTTGGCTTAATGCGAATAAATATCTTAATACCATACTTTGTGTGTTTCAAATATCTAATTTAGAATTGATGATCTCACAAGTATTAACTATATAACTAACTTTAGACGTCTAAAGAATGGATCTTCAAGTCCATTTTTTTTATGAGCATGTCCTTCAAGATGTTCAATATTAATTTTAGTAATATATGTGATACTTATCAAGGAATTTATGAAAAATCTAGAAAACAAGATCTTAGTTTAATTAGTTGAGAAAATAAGTTCACAAACTTCTGGCTGTGAATAAACATATGCACGATCTTTTAGTTGATGCAACAATTAATGTCATAATACATCTGAGACGACCCAACCGATTTTGCCAACACACTTAAGTGTGATTTGCAAACATCTGGTTTACCATAATACATATGATTATATTCTTCTAATTTGTTTCATTCTCTAGTAAATATAAAATAATTTGTATAAAATATATATTTTTCAATCTTAATAAATTTACAATTATTAATATTATTCATGCAATCCTTCTGTGATTGTCAATTTTTCTAAGATCCATGAAAATCGTCATTGATACTTTTCTGATCAATGGAGACAAAATAATCATTTTCTTATCAATCATCAAGGGATAACCCTTCTTTGATGAATAAATAAAAGTAATTCATTTTTTTGAACAATCCTCTAGGGATTCTTTATAATACATATAATTTTTTTCGAGAGGTAGATCATAGATCTTCAAACAAAGATAAAGATAATCACTTTTCGTGCAATCCTCCGGGGATGTAATATAATTTCTTCAAGAACTATATAAATTATTATTTTTCTATCATTCAGGGATCTTGATTAGTTCTTCATCAAGAACTCTATAATAAATTATTATTTTGGTATCCTTCGGCGATGCTTGATACGTTCTTCAGGAACTATATAATAAATTATTATGTTGCTCTCCTTCATAAATGTTTGATAAGTTATTCAGGAACTATATAATAAATTATTATTTTTGTATCCTTCAAGGTTATTTGTTAACTTCTTCAAGAACTATATAACAAACACATTATTTTATAGTCTTTCAGAGATATTTTAACATTATTCATCAAATCCTTATGGAATTCATGAAAATCATTGTTGATTTTTTTCTTCTAATCAATATATCAATACATAATAGGTAGAATTAGAAATATATATTATGAAACAAAAAATAATAATGTTACCTTCTAAATCTTGGAGCTTCATATAGTTAGATCTTCATTATCAAATTATTTGTATCACTTCTTAGACAATTAGTTGACATTCATATGGTAGAGTTTCGTGCGGATAACGTATTATAAAACTAAATAAAACAATATAGAGATCAAAGAGAGGAAGGGAAGAGAGAAAGTAATATTATATTATCTTCTGCAAAAGTACACTTTACATTGCAATGTGGATCTTATTTATAGTACATGACGAATGAATAACTATTAACTTAAGAAATACGCAAAGGTTAGAAAATGAACTCATAGGAGTTAAGAAATATAGAAAGTTGAGTAAATGAACATCCACATCTATTTACTATTATTCGTAACAATATATATATATATATATATATATATATATATATATATATATATATATATATATATATATATATATATATATTAGTAATTCTACCCGTGCGATGCACGGAAAGTAAATTATGTTAATGATAATTTAATAAGTAATTAATTGAATAAATTAACATTAATATGAGTCTTAATCATATGACATTACATGAGGAAAATATAAATAATAAATAGCATTGTTTCTTTGATAACCATAAAAGAAAAACCAATAAAATATCATAATAAATAGTAATATGTACATGTAAACCTGATCTATCTTAAATTTTGAAAGATTTCTTTGTAAACTACGTTGTAAGTTTTGTTGGAGACATGACCTTCATCATCGCATATAAGTAACTTCAACCCAGCACGCGAAGTTACACGTGAAACAACAACATATAATTGACCATGTGAAAATACAGGTTTTGGAAGATATATACCAACATTTTGAAGAGATTGACCTTGACTCTTATTGATAGTCATAACAAATGAGACAACAATAGGAAACTGCTTACGTTGAAATGTGAAGGGAATTCTTGGGTTGGATGGAGTCAATGACAATCTCGGGATATAAACCTTTTGTGCAATACTACTTTGTGATATGACTTTTGCCTCTAGTACATATGTTCCCATTTGTGTAATTATAAGTCGAGTTCCATTACACAAACCCGATTGTTGATCAATATTTCTCAACAACATTACTGGAACACCAATTTTTAGTCTTAACTCATGCGTTGGTAGACCGGAAGAATTAATAGTGTTAAGAAATTGAGGAGTATGAATATCTCAAAACTATTATTGTTTTCACCAAATGGGCATGGACTATCGGCACTTAAGTATGTTTTTTCATCACTTGGAATCAAAGTCATAATGTAGTTGTTCAATGTATCAACAATATCATTTGTAGGTGCTAAGATTGCCCTATTTTGAAAAAAAAAAAGGACCATTCATATTTTCCAAAAGTGATGGATATGTGGTATTAATAATTGAAGCAATAGGGTTGCCTGTACTCTTAATAGCAAGTCATTTGGTATTGTAATTTCAATTTCACCATCATTATTTTCTCCGATGTTCCCATCACCAACTTTTAAAATCCAACTCGAGAACTCTTTTACGTCATTGAGATCCGAACACAAAGATGTAGATTGGAGTCTCATATTTTTTGTCAATGTTAAGACTCGACAAAATTGCCAAAGGTATGAAGAGTTAATGCTAGCATGTACAATATCTTGTCTCGTCCCTTTTGGAATGACAGGAAGAATTTGCCTGAAATCACCACCCAAGACAACAACTTTTCCTCCAAAGGGAAGATTCATACTTCTTGGATTAGAGACTCTAAGTATATCCCTAAACGATTTATCAACAACTTCAAAACAATGTTTATGAACCATAGGAGCTTCATCCCAAATAATTAGCTTTGACTTAACAATTAATTCAGCCAAAGGATCACCTGGCTTAATACGACATGTAGAATTCTCAATGATGTTTATTGGTATGGAAAATCTTGAATGAGCTTTCCTTCCACCAGGAATAAGTAATGATGATATTCCACTTGAGGCCACCATCAAAAAAATATCTCCCTTTGATCTTATTGCTGCAGAAATCGCTCTCTTGATGAATGTTTTAATGGTTCCACCATAGCCATATAGGAAGAAAAGTCTGCCACGATTATCATTCACGCTACTTATGATTGTGTCATATATGTTCATTTGTTCTTCAGTCATTGTGGAAGTTAATGTTTAGTGCTCTAATTGCAGATTTTGCCGATCATAATTAAGCTCGTCATAAATAAGGCGATTATGAGTTGTAGAAATCAATGCATGTTTGCTTGAGGCATATTCGGGAAATCTTTCAAGCCTTTGTTGTTGCCCTGCAACATTAATTCTATCTCCATCAAAGTTAAATTCTTTAATTCATCTTCTGACAAAACTAAATCTGTAAAAAATAATAAAATCATAAGATGTATATAATAATAACTAAATATAATTTATGTTAATAAATTAATACAATGTAATTTTAAAATGCGAAAATAAAGATAATTTGAATACCAGGAATTTGTAAAAGGCGCCGTTGTCTATGCAAAATGTCATCACTTAAATATTGCCAAGTATTATTGCAAGTAAATTCTAGACTTTCCATTTGATTTGACAATAATAAAGTTGTGAACATCTTTCTTAAAAAGATACCAGTTCCCCAATGAGATGCTTCAATAATAGCATCAATATATTCTCTTTCATCATGTATAAGACCCCTTGCATAGCAAGTATCTTTAAAAGTGTCGAGTACCACATTGTTGACGGTCTTTATATCTTCAAAAGATGTCGGACCTTTACAATAATTCAACAAATTTCGCAAGTAATACAATTGACCACTCCCATGATGAACAAAATATAGTCTTCCTATTTGAAATCCTCTTTTTCTTGGATACCATTGATGTTCTCGTTGTTTCCAAAATAATTTAGAAGGAAAATCACTATATGTAAGCTCCTTAGCTTCAGGATATTTTCTATTGGCATCCATCCATGCCAAAAATTTAGAATGCTGAGATTTTTCTTTATTCACCACATGATCAATTCTGTCATGATCAGAGAAGGTAATAATTTGTTCATTTTCCAAATGAAAAGACAATCTTTCAACTGATGGTTCTCTATAATTAATGTCAAAAGCAAAAATTCTCCATGTTGCCTCACACGCTGACAAATATCTGCAATCATAATACAATTTAATTTCGTCAAACAAACCTATTTTCTCTTGATCAATATCACCATTATAAAATGTTGCTGTAATCCGATCATGACTTTTGTTGACATATTTGAAGAGGTATTTTATGGAACGCGATTGATTACACCACTCAATATTTATGTGTGCATTGTATTTCAACAAAAGATACCTATTATACGGTACAACTAATCTGTTATCAATAAAGGAGTCACCTTTTTTAATAAATATACTATTGTCCCTCCGTTTATACATTGGATATCCATCTGAATCAATGGTGGTGTTTTTAAGAAACTTTTTAGAGAAAAACTTAGTACACTTCCCATTTTGCATACACGGAGATTTTTTATTCTGCATTCCGCATGAACCATGAATCATAAGAGTGGACACAATTTTAAACAACTCAAGTTCAACTTGTTCATCAGGTAGTTCAACAGATATTATCTTGTCAATATCATGAGGATGTGGATGTCGAAATTGCAGATAAAGAAATATCAAGATGTGGGCATGAGGTAATCCACGCTTTTGAAACTCAATTGTGTATATCACTGCACATTAAAAACATGATTAATATTTGATATTGAATAATACAAAATGACCGACAATAAATAAAAATAATAATGATATTACATAAATTTGATTCTAAAGTATAAATAATATAATGATTACTTAATAAATACCTGATTTAACCTTTCCAAACACTTCCCTCCTTTATATCCTTTATCATATGATCAAGTTTAATCTTAAAAATTCTACATACTAAATCTGGCTTATCCTCTGATTTAAGTCCCATATTTGTTACAACTCTCTGCATCTCTGGCCATTTTTTATTGCAAGTAAATGTGATGAACAAATCTGGATATCCAGCCCATCTACAAATTGCCATGTCATCTTGATAATTCTGAAGCATATAACGTGCTCCACCGGTAATTGATGAGGGCAATACAATCCTTCTTTCTGATGTTGAAGGATTTGTTTCTCCCTTGAGCACTACATCTGTAAGACAACTGTACATATCTGCTTTTAACTCTTTCTGATGTGTCTTAACCCATTGCGGACGTGAATAATCTATCATGCTATATCCCTCGACCAAAAATTATTGAAATAACCTTTTAGAGAATAATAAATTTGAATATTCAACTTCTCTTTGCTGAATTCTATAAACAAAGAACTCTCTAATCAATACTTTTTGTCTTTTATTTGAGGCTTTATGCAACCGGTCATTTAACTCAATGTCATCTTGATATCCATCTTCTCCCCTTGGAAACAATAATGGATATTGCAATGGAAGATATGCAGTATTTAAAATAGAAATGCGTTTTAAGATACCTATTTTCTGCTCTATAATTATGTCCCTATTGAAATCAACAGCATCAAAATCTTCGACAATAAGAGCCACAACTTCAGATGTTGTAGGAATATTATACCTTCTTCCGCCAGACCCTCTTTTGCCTATAATTCTAAATTTCATATTTGACATATCATTTGTCTCAAGTTTGTCACGAACCATCCTATAAACTTTTGCATATGAATTGTATTCATCAAGCATTTGCTTTATGTCTTCAACGATTGATGAGTTCAATTCTGAAATGTCTTTATCCATTCTATAGGAAAAAATAAAATAAAATACAAATAAAAATAGATTTACAGTCACAAATTTTCAAAAAATAGTATATTTATTATTAACTATTAATTAGATATAAAAAATAAAAACAAATGTACCTGACAACAGACATTCGATTTTCTACTTCATTGTTGGTGTCATATATATATAATTGAGCAAACTTAGGTTGAGAAACATCTTGTGGAAACAAACTTACCATTTGATGATAATTCTCGCCACTCATGATAAACATGGGTGGGGCATTGCCATCGTTGATAGAAGTGTTGATTTTTCCACCCAATGAAGTAAATGAAAACACCATGTTAAAAGATCTAATATGATCAAAAAAATATTTGCTTCATCTATCTTTCTTATGAAACAAATCCATTAAAAGATCTGGTGGACGCTTTAATTTTGGAAGTTCAATTTTTCCCTGACTACAACATGAAGAAAACTTTGGGGTTGTTGGATTGTAGTGTTTTTGAACTCGTTCATCATACCACATAATTGCTCCACAATGATGACATGTTGAAGAAAGATCACCAATATCCCAATAGTCTAATACAAAGAATACTTAGAACATGAGAATAGTATAATAGAATAAACAAATAATTTCATATGAATTTATAAAAGTATACCTTGATTTGAATCAATAGTTGAATCTGTGTTTGGTAAGGTAAGTTCATTTTCTTGCATACCATCATGAACATCATGTTCAAATTCGATCGATGGAACTCATTAGAAATCAATTTAAATGTCAATAAAAAACAACATATAAAATAGAAAAATATGCAAATAGTTCGTTTAACACACATACAATTAAAATTTTAAATAAAATACCATCATCATTCATGTCTAAGTTATCTGGCTTTAACGATTCATATTCGTGCATGGGTTCCTCAAGATCTACAAAATGAATTAAATGAAATAATTTAATATAAAAATATTTACATTAATGTAAATGAAAAATTTTATAAAGTATATCTTGACACCATAAATTTTACAATAATATCATTATCGATGTCCAATAACTGATTGATTGAGACTTCATTTTCATGTTGATGAGTTAAATTTGAGAGACCAAAATTAAAAAAAATTAATTTATGCGAGACAATATATAAATAACTATACATGCATAAATAATTCTCTGATGATTCTTGAGTGATTACAATATTATTTAACTTCTATATTATTTTTAATATTGAATTACTCTAATATTTTTTTAACCAATAATTTTGAACTATTTGAATTTGAAAACATGACTATTTTTTGAATGAAATGAAATAAAAAGATACCAACTGGATGAATACTTGGAAATTACCTGATATCTAATAAATTAATAAGAAAAAAATTGAAAGAAAAATCTGTATAAAACTTAATCACCCGATAATTGTGTGATTCCCGCATGTCTAGATGCAAAAGTATTGCCAAGTGTGTTATTACTTCCATGGTGTGTTACTCTACCATTATTCAAAACGAACCTTCCAGATGATAACTTTTTAATGTTGTTATTACCAGTAAAAAAAATGAATACATGAATTATTATTAATGGCTAACCAAAAGAAGTAATTTTAAAAATTGTAAACAACATACATACCACGTCCCTTCAGCAAGAGAGTATTTCTTGGAGTACTTGGTTCTTCATTTTGTTTCATTATTCATAAATCAATGTTTATGAGTAGTGATTGATAGAATTAAATAAGTTATTAGCAAGAAAATAGAAGAAATTTTTTCTTGTTAATAAAAATAATATATTATATAAGAAAAATAAGATTGTTATTCTATATTAATAGACCAAACTTTTAAATTGAAGTTTGTTAAAATTTTGCTTATTTTGAGTCATAATATTAGGAATATGATAACTTTAAAAAGTGGGTAAGTTTGAATTGGGAGGTTATATTATGAGAAATAGTCAATGACCTATTTTGGAAGGTAACAAAATCACATGTGGATTCTAGGTTAACAAATTTATTTTGACATTTTTATATTTTATAATATTTTATTAAAATATGGCAAACTTTATTTTTGAAAGTTTGATAATATAAAATATTTAATTAGTATAAAAAATAAATGAGAAAAATTTCATGATAAAACCACGTGATTTATTGTTATTTAAAGTCATAATATTAGGAATATAAATCATATTTGAAAAATGATTTTATGAAAATCTATTTCCTATTGTTTCTGTAAATAATACCCAAATAAAAAAATACTAAATTTTAAAATTCGAGGTTATACGATGAGGATGACTCAATCCCCACGTGGTTCAATTATTTAGGATATTTTATTGCTGTTTATTATTTTATAAATAAAGTGCTAAAATTATTCTACAAAATTGATAATATTTTTATAAAAAAAAGTTAAGTTTGATTTTTGAGGTTTGACTGATTCTGTTTTCTCAACAAAAAAAAAACTAATTTTATTTATTTTGGAAAATTTATATATTTTATTAAAATTTGATAATATGCTACTAAAAATGTGCTACATTTGTTTTTATAATATTTATGATTATTTTCAAAAATATGAAAATTTAAATGATTATTTTCAAAAATATAAAAATTTTAAGTAAAAATTATTTATTAAATAAATTACAATAGATAAAAATTAATGATATAATTGAAATAACTCAAAAAAAAAATAAAAAAAATTACTAAAATAAACAAATGTTAAAACAACTAAAATTTCAAAAATATGAACTTAATGAACCTAATTAATCTAATCTAAAAAATTGATAAGAAATTTGTGTCCACGTTTAGTGATGTTAATAAATACTTTTAATTAATTAAATTGCAACACATCTCTCCAAAATGATGAATACTTAGTGTCCTTGTTTAGTGATGTAGTTTTTTATAATAAAAAATAATTGCTAAAAAATTAAGACACTACAAAATATATAATAATTAATTAATTAAATTGCAACACATCTCTCCAAAATTTATCATAATAATTTAATTGATTAATAAAAACAGTTCTAATTAAATAATAAACAGTTAGTGTCCACCTTTAGTGATGAAGAGAGAAATATATGGAGTATTACGTCCCAAAATTACACGTGGGTTTTAGGTTAACAAATTTATTTTAACATTTTTATATTTTATAATATTTTATTAAAATATACCTAAATTTATTTTTGAAAATTTGATAGTATAAAATATTTAATTAGCATAAAAAATAAATAAATTTCTTTTATTATAAAACATTAATAAATCAAATTTTAAAATTGAAGTTTATATGTAAACGATTTTGTTTAAACACATAATAATAAAATTTATCTAAATCACGAATGCATTACACATGCATTCAAATCACTGAGCATTTAACATATAGACTTTAATTTACAGACCTGAAGTTAAAAAATTTGTAGGAATTACCTTAATATGGGCTGGTGCCAATCCCGAAATCCAGCATTTTTGGAATCTAAGGGTCAAGCTGATGTTCTATCTTTCGTCAAGCAAGCTAAAGTTTGGTGCGAAAAATGGTTCTGTGATTTCAAACCTTGGTCTCTAGAAGTCGTTGATGATTCTAGATTTTCTTGGGTGCAATGCCTGGGTATTCCGTGTTTTGCTTGGAACGACTCTGTCTTTAGAAGTGTAGTGAAGAATCTGGGTTCTTTCATTAAGGCTGACTATGATGCGGAGAAGAAGCCGAGATTTGATATGGTGAATTGTCTCATTAAAACGGATATTTTTGATAAATTAAGTCTTGATTTGGTTTTAGAGATTAATGGTAAGGAATTCTTTGTGCGTATCTGGGAAGTCTCCATGGGGTCGGATACTACTGTTCCTTCTGAAGGTGCTTCTGAAGCTGGATTTTCTGATCACTCGGTTTATGACGATGAAGAGGATAGTGATGGATATTCAGAGCAAGAGGAATTAGGAGCAGAGTCCCCTCCTAGTGGACAGGGTGAGGTGAATAGCTCTTGTGGGTACGAGGTAGCTCATGATGTTTTGGGGAGTTGTGATAGTTTATCCTTTTCACACGTTAGTGATACCCTGGGGATTGGGAAAGAAAGTCCAAAGGTCTCAGGCCCTACTGAAAAAAATCCTTTGTGTAAAGTCATTAGTTCTTCGAAAGTAGTGCATGACGATGTGACTTTAGGAAAGGCCCCGCCTGTCCTTGATAGTACTGCTGACCAGGTTGTGACTTTACCGTATGTTGGTGGCCCTATCTATTCTCCGTTATTGGGCTTGGTTGGTGGGCTGGATCTAGAAGGAATTGGGTCTTCTGAGGGCACGGACTCAATCTCTCTCTCCTCACCTATTGCACATGGCCCTCCTTCAGTTGCGAAAGTTAAGAAGAAAAAAGCTTTGGTTGAGTTTTATGATAACATTCAGATCCCATTTAACCCATCATTCTTCTCCACTTTAATCAAAGCTAGGCCTCCTTCCCCTCTGTTAAGAATGAGGCCCAAAAGCTCGACCAGGTTGGTTATGCCGCACCAGTCTACCTCAGGTCCTACTGTTCTACCAGGTTCGTCTGAAGATCCCATTTGTTGCTCAGCTGATGAATCAGATATTCGTATAAGCAATTTCAGATGTTTGGAGGCGATGGATGATGTACCTAAAAGGATCTGGAACACTGTTAATCTTTTGGGTATTGAAGCAGATGAGGATGAGGAAGTCTTTGAGGGTGTGGTTAGGAAGCTCGAGGATAGAGATAGGAAGCAATTTGAACTCTTGAAGGTTGTTGACAGATGTGGCCAATGATTTTTGTCTCCTTCAACGTTCGTGGGTGTGGTTTGCCTCTTAAAAGAAAAAGGATTCGCCAAATTTTGTCAGAAGGTAAAGCTGATCTTTGTCTCCTTCAAGAAACTAAGATCTCGTGTATGAAGGATAACAAGGTTAGGAGTTTGTGGGGGCGAGGGGAATACAATTGGTCAGCCTGTGATTCAGATGGAGCTTCAGGTGGAATCCTTACAATTTGGAGAAAAGACTTGTTCCTTCCTATTTCTTCTTTTAGAGGGTCTGGTTTTCTGTGTTCTCAATTTTTATGGAAGGACCTTAATCTATTCGTTGTAAATGTCTATTCGCCTTGTGCTATTAAAGATAAAAGGAGGTTATGGTCTGACCTTATCAAACTTAAAAACGATAATGTTGGCTGTAGATGGATTATTGGGGGAGATTTTAATTCGGTTAAAACTCCTGATGAGAGAAAAGGAAGACAGTCATCCTCTGTTCGGGAGTGTGTGGAATTTAATTCCTTTGTTTCTGACTTGGGCTTGGTGGACCTCCCTTTTGTGGGTAATCGTTTTTCGTGGTACAATTCGAATGGTATGAGTTGCAGTAAGCTGGACAGATTTCTTATCGACGGTTTTCTTATTGATAATTGGGAATTTAAGGCTCAATTAGTTGGGAAGCGCGATATTTCGGACCATTGTCCTATCTGGATCAGATCTAACTCTTTCAATTCGGGTCCTAAACCATTCAGGTTTTTCAATTGCTGGATTGAGCACAAGGATTTCATGGTGTTTATCAAGGAAACGTGGAACTCGATTCACTTCAATGGTTCTCCTTCTTTTGTTTTCAAGGAAAAGCTCAAGGCCCTTAAAACTAGGTTGAAGTGGTGGAATGTTAACGTTTTTGGCTGGGTTGATCTTAAGATTGAGAATTCTGTCGAGGCTTTGAATGACATCGATTTGGTGCTGGGTAACAGTCTTGTGGGTTTGTCGGATGAATTGATTAAAAAGAGGGCTGATCACCAGGACAATTTCTGGAGTAATCTTCGACTCAGAGAAAGCATTATCTGTCAAAAAGCGAGAACGAAATGGCTATCTGATGGTGATGTTAACTCTCATTATTTCCATTCTCTTCTTAAGGCTAGGACCAGAGTCAATACTATTTCGACCATTGAGTATTCGGGTGAATTGATTGATGATATTAAGTTCCTCAAGGAAGCTGTTTTCTCTTACTTCCATGACAAGTTCCAAGACGAGGGTTTGTCTAGGCCTGTTATGAACCTTAGTTCTGTGAAGAAGTTGAGTGAAGAGGACAAATTAAGTTTGGATGCAATCTTTACTTCTGTAGATATTAGAGCTGCTGTTTTCGACTGCGATAGCTCTAAGTCGTCGGGACCGGATGGATTCTCTTTTGGTTTTTTTAAGGAATGTTGGGATATTGTTGGCACTGATTTTGTTAATTGTGTGCAGTATTTTTCTGAGACAGGTAAGCTGCCAAAGGTGTTCTCTTCTTCATTCCTTGCCCTTGTACCAAAGGTGGACAGCCCCCAAGGATTTGGTGACTTTAGACCTATCAGCTTGGTCGGTTGCGTTTCTAAAGTGGTCTCTAAGTTGCTTTCTAAACGTTTATCTGCTGTTATTTCTAGTTTAGTTTCTCCATCCCAAACAGCATTTATCTCGGGTAGAAACTTACTGGATGGAGTCCTGTTAGCTAACGAAGTTGTGGATTTGGCTAGAAGGGAGAAAAGAAAGTGTCTCCTTCTTAAAGTCGACTTTGCCCAAGCCTACGATTGTGTGGACTGGAAGTTTTTATTACAAGTTCTTACGGCAATGAATTTTGGGCCGAATTGGATTAATTGGACGAAAGGCCTTATTTGTTCTAGCTTTGTTTCTGTTTTGATCAACGGTAGTCCGACTAAAGACTTCGAGGCTTATAGAGGAATTAAGCAAGAAGATCCTCTAGCTCCGTTCCTTTTCGCGCTAGTGGCTGAAACGTTGGCTATCTTGGTTAAAAAAGCTTCGCATCTTAACCTCTTCAAGGGATTTGGTTATAATGATGGTCCTACCATTGAGTTACTCCAATTCGCGGACGACACGTTATTATTTAGTGATGGTGGCTACGAGAGTTTGTGGGCTTTCAAGTCTATCCTTCGAGGATTTGAAATGATGTCGGGTTTGAAAATCAATTTCTCTAAAAGTTGTATTTACGGTGTTGGAATTGATCACGAATTCACTAAAGCAGCGGAGAACTTTCTGTTTTATAAATCGGGGGTGCTTCCATTCAAATTCCTTGGAGTTGTAATAGGAGGCAACCATAGATCTCTTTCGTTTTGGAATCCGGTTATATCCTGCCTTAAAGCAAGACTTAACTTGTGGATTGGTAGGAACCTCACGATTGGTGGTCGGGTTACTCTCATCAACTCTGTGCTCTCTAATCTACCTATACATTTTCTGTCCTTCTTCAAGGCCCCTATGAGAATCGTGAAAGACATCATCGCCATTCAGCATCGGTTCCTGTGGTCATAATCCTAACAGATCTTTAGCTTGAGTCAAGTGGAGTGATGTGTGTAGGCCTAAAGATAAAGGTGGCTTGGGCATAAAGCATGTTGGCTATTTTAATAAAGCTCTCATTTCCAAGTGGTTGTGGAAATTTTTAAAAGGTGGAAATGAAATATGGAGGAACTTCTTGGTTAGAAGATACGGTAGCTTGGATAAATGGGTGATGGATTTCGACATTTCCGTTCACCCTAGCTCCGTATCTTTGTGGCTTAGAGACTTGCTGAAAGTCAAACACTTCGTGGGGGATATTATGTTTCAGAACCTTGCTAAACCTGTTCTGGGGAGTGGTTACCAAGTCTCGTTTTGGAACTCGCTGTGGTGTGGGAATGTCTCGCTTAAGTGTGTTTTTCCTTCCGTCTTCGAAGCAGCTGCGAAAAAGAGTTGTAGTGTGGCTGAAGTTGGGTTCTGGGAGTTAGATCAATGGAGGTGGGATCTGGGCCAGCTGTGCTTGGATACGACTCAGTTGGACTCAGGATCCTTCCTCTTGTTTCAGAACAAAGTCGCTGGATTCCAGGCCAAGAAAAACGTTGAGGACGATTGGCTTTGGTCTTTGGAGGCTAACAATTTATTTCTGTTAGATCCTTGTACTCCTGCATAACTTCTACTGCAGTTTCTGTCATTCCTTTGGAAGAAGTCAGGTTGTACCTCAAGGTTGTGTGGAATTCTTGCATTCCATTAAAAATAAAGATTTTCGCTTGGAGACTCGCTTTGGACAGGCTGCCAACCCGTAACAACCTTGGATCTAGAGGTATTGTTGATTCTCCTCATGATAAGGTGTGTGTTCTATGTTTTTAAGTGGACGAGGATGCTTTTCACCTTTTCGTATCCTGACCTAAAATTCAATTGCTTTGGAGGAAAGTGTTTTCTTGGTTAGATATCCCTTTGTTTACTGCGGATTCCATTAGTAAACACGCGTTACTTTGGTTTTTGGCTGTGGTAGATAGGAGCAATGAAATAATGGCTTGTTTAGTGTGGTTTGGAACGGTGTCGGGTATATGGAATATGAGGAACAATATCATTTTTAATAATGTAATTTGCAATATTGACGAGTTATTTTTTAGTATTGTGACGGTAACTTTGAGGTGGTTGGAGATTCGGCGTAGGAGGTGCTCTTTTTATGATTGGTTAAAGCAACCTCTGGACTTTTTGTAATTGTTTTGGGTGCTTTTTCATCCCCCTTGTCTTTTACCTTTTTGATTGGTGTTTGTATTGGGCTGGAGAATCCCTTTTTCTCCCTTTAATACAGCTTTGCCTATCAAAAAAAAAAAATATCAACAGTACATGGTTCTATTATTTAGGCTATTTTATTGCTATTTTTTATTTTATAAATAAAGCGATAAAATTATACTACAAAATTGATAATATTTTTATAAAAAAAAAGTTAAGTTTGGTTTTTGAGGTTTAACTGATTCTTTTTTCCCAAAAAAACTAATTTTATTTTTCATATTTTTAGGTCATTTTACTAATTCTAACCTTATTATTTCTCATATTTTTAGAGAAGGTAACTCTTGTGCGAACACGCTTGCAAATATTGCCCTTAGCACGAATTCTTCCATAGTTTTTGATTCCATTCCTTTAGGAATTCGGAATGATTTTGTAAAGAATATGTTAGGCATATATTTTTTTAGATTTAGTTTGTTCTGATGGGCTAACTTGATCCTTTTTTGGTTGTATCTTTGGACCTTCTTTTTCTTTATATATATTACTCTTATTCAAAAAAATATTCTATTAAAATTTGATAATATGCCACTAAAAATGTGCTACGTTTGTTTTTTTTTTTAATATTTATGATTATTTTTACAAATATGAAACTTTAAAATAAAGAATTATTTATTAAAGAAATCACAATAGACAAAAATCAATAATATAACTGAAATAAGTCAAAAACAAATTATTAAAATAAATAAATGTTAAAACAACTAAATTTTCAAACAAATGAATTTAATGAACCTAATTAATGTAAATTAAAAATTTATTATCAATTTTTTAGGTTACATTAATTAGGTTCATTAAGTTCATTTGTTTGAAAATTCAGTTGTTTTAACATTTATTTATTTTGGTAATTTGTTTTTAACTTATTTCAATTATATTATTGTTTTTTGTCTATTGTGATTTCTTTAATAAATAATTCTTTATTTTAAAGTTTCATATTTGTAAAAATAATCATAAATATTAAAAAACAAGTGTATCACATTTTTAGTAGCATATTATCAAATTTTAATAAAATATATAAATTAGCAAAAAAAAATAGCTTTTCTTGAAAAAAAAAAAGAATCAGTCAAATCTCAAAAACCAAACTTAACTTTTTTTTTTTAATAAAAATATTGTTAATTTTGTAGTATAATTTTATCACTTTATTTATAAAATAAAAAATAGCAATAAAATAGCCTAAATAATAGAACCACGTACTGTTGATAATTTGATAAATGCTGGATTTTGAGATTGGCACCAGCTCATATTAAGGTAATTCCTATAAATTTTCAACTTCGGGTCTGCAAATTAAAGTCTACTATATGTTAAATGCTCAGTGATTTGAATGCATGTGTAATGCATTTGAGATTTAGATAAATTTTATTATTATGTGTTTAAACAAAATCGTTTACATATAAACATCAATTTTAAAATTTGATATATTAATGTTTTATCATAAAAAAGAATTCATTTATTTTTTATGCTAATTAAATATTTTAAACTATCAAATTTTAAAAAATAAATTTAGCCATATTTTGATAAAATATTATAAAATATAAAAAGATTAAAGGTAGTGCACTGTCAGTGTAAACTTGCTTTACACCATCATCCAATAGAATTATAACATTCTGTCATGTCATATCAGTATTTTAAAATTAAACGTGTGATTTGGCGTGATACACGTTCGTGATTGGTTGAGTGTCAATGCATATTTTTTTTTCTCAAATATAAAAATGCTAAAATAAATTTGTTAACCTGGAATCCACATGTGATTTTGTTACCTTCAAAAATAGTTTATTAACTATTTCTCATAATATAACCTCCCAATTCAAACTTAACTTAAGCACTTTTTAAAGTTGTTATCATATTCCTAACATTATGACTCAAAATAAGCAAAATTTTAACAAACTTCAATTTAAAAGTTTGGTCGGTTAATATTGAATAACAATCTTATTTTTCTTATATAATATATTATTTTTATTAACAAGAAAATTTTTCTTCTATTTTTCTTGCTATTAACTTATTTAATTCTATCAATCACTACTCATAAACATTGATTTATGAATAATGAAACAAAATGAAGAACCAAGTACTCCAAGAAATACTCTCTTGCTGAAGGGACGTGGCATGTATGTTGTTTACAATTTTTAAAATTACTTCTTTTGGTTAGCCATTAATAATAATTCATGTATTCACTTTTTTTGTACAGGTAACAATAACATTAAAAAGTTATCATTTGGAAGGTTCGTTTTGAATAATGGTAGAGTAACACACCATGGAAGTAACAACACACTTGACAATACTTTTGCATCTAGACATACGGGAATCACACAATTATCGCGTGATTAAGTTTTATACAGATTTTCCTTTCAATTTTTTTGATCGTACCTGGATCAGACAGTGATGGTGGCCAACGGCGTCTGGAACGGCAGCTCCGGTGATGGTGAGAGACGGTGGGGGGGGTGTACCTGCAAGGTACTCTGACGCTCAAGTGAGAGAGTGTACAGAATATCAGCAAATACAAGAAGTGAGAATGGTAGGAAGAAAAGTGTCTAACCTGACCCTCTCAAATGAGAGGATATTTATAGAGAGCCCCCAGCGCGGGGCCAACGGTTACCTGCAATGGGCTGGATCAACTAGGCCCACTCCAAGTAACTGCTAGGGCTTACGTGTAGTAGTGAAGACCAGCACGTGGTCTTCGCCCTAGAGTAACTGCTCCTAAATTTCCGGAAGTAGGGCAGACCGAATCTTTCGGAAGTGGGAGGTTACTTGGAACGTGTCCACGCGGGGTGGACCATTGGGTGCTCCTCGCGGGGAGGAGCCTCATGTGTCGAGGAGATGTGAAGCCCGTAGGAAAGGCAGGCCTCGCGGGGAGGGATAGTGTCCGTCGAGGAGGGACGCGAAGCATGCCCGCGGGGGAGAAGCTATCTTGTCGAGGAGTCGCATCTCAGCGGGGTGGGAAGTCCTCGACTCCTATTGTCCCACGTGCCCGACACTACCTGAGTGCCCGGCGAGACGGTGGCTAGCACGTGGCAGTCGCGTGTCCGCAGAAGGACCTTACCTTATCGGGCCTCCCCAGGCAGTATGGGTTGGGCCTGTTCGACTGCTGGGCATCCTCGGCCCAGTCCAGAACAGGAGCCCCCCAAGTCGTTGCTCTGAGGTGTCAGAGTAATGACTTAAGGCCTACTGGCACGTCGGGGATACGCCAAGAGAGGAACCGAGGAGGCCATTCTCGTGGTCGACATCTGTACGGCCGCACATAAGTCGGGCATCATTCAGTCGTGTTTGGTCGGCACGCCGGGGAGATGAGGAGTTTCAGATTCAAAGCGTTGGGGAAAGTTAGAACGACACGCGTGGGAAGACGCGCAGCTGCATGCGTGCCACGTGTCGCCTGTCATTATTACCTAGGGAGGCTGGCTAGGGTTGTGCACTTGAGTTCCCTATGCCCCTCGAGTTCCGCGAGAATCGCTTATAAAAAGCTGCTCCCCTCGTTCATTTTCACTTTTCCGCTTCTCTCTCTACCCTCTCTAGTTGTCGTTCGCCGCCGTCAACCGCCGGACACTCCGCGCCGGAAACCTAGTTTCTCCTACATCAGTCGTTCGCCGCCGGAAACTCCGTGCCGGAACCCTAAACCGCTACCCACAAGGTACTTGCTTCAAAATTGATCTTTTTCTTACATTTCTCTTTAATTCCATCTAGTATATGGCATTTCCTTGATGAACTGATGATGTTCTCACGAGAAATGAGAGGATTCCTGGAGAATACGGCGGGAATCTTTAGTTGTTGAGAGAGGGGGTGCTACGAACTTCACCCGCTCTCGTTGAATATTTCGGGGACTAGGGATGAACATGTCAGGGACCCGTTGAATGTTTCGGGGTCCTCAATAGTTACTCTTTTCCTTAGCGTCACGGGGACACGGGGCAGAATCTTCCGGGGAGGCGATGAGTTCCCCGGCGAACGTGTCGATCCTCGGCCGGTTATTTCGGGGAACCGAGAGAGCCTTGCCCCTTCCTCGCCCGTTCGCATGAACAGCGGTGGATGGGTGAATTTGATACGACCCATCGAATTCACCATTTCCTTCTGCTTTTCAGGTAAATGGACGATTTGTCTACGAAGGTGGCCGTAGGATCATTCGAAGAAGATGACGACCAACCCGAATCCCCCATGGCTCACATGGCTTTCGCACGGGAGCGGCCGCTCGAAGAGTGGGTCTATAAAGAAGCCCTGGAGATGTCGTCTATCTTCGTCTACAAAGACGTGGACGACGCGTTCTGCACCGTCGAGCACAGGCTCATCGGGTCCGACAAATCTTGGAAAGTTTTTCGTCTAGAGGAGCATCATCGGATATGCTCGCCTTACCGAGGAATGCGCATCCCGTTATATGAATTTATGTTCGACAAGGCGGGATGGAGGTTGCCCTTCACGGACTTACAAGAGGGAATCTTCTCCTGGTTGCAGCTGGCCCCCTCGCAAATTCATCTGAACTCCTTGGCTTTTATCCGAGCCTTCGAGCTTGTCTGTAAGTATTTAGAAATCGTCCCGACGGCGTCCCTCTTTTTCCGGATATTCCATCTACAAAGGTCGTCGGCCGGTGGACGACATGGATGGGTGTGCTTCAAGCAGAACAAAGCTCTGTTTCATACATATTTAGATTCTATCCGGGACTTCAAGTTCCATTATTATTTCGTGAAGCCGGTCACCATTGGGGCCGTATACTCGTTGTACCGGAAAGTCACTCGCGAGGTCGACGGTGTCTCCGAGGAGGTTCTAGAGCCGAGGTTCCCCCTATACTGGACGGAGGAACACTTCAAAAAGGGGGTCGACAAATACAAGGTGAAGCATAATCAGTTGGATGTCTATGAGCGGGAGGCTTACGATAAGATCGTCGCGTTCGTTGCGAGTTTCAACGAGGCTCAGCACGAGACGCTGGACGACCAGCCTATACTGGAAGCAGACGGGCAGGTGAAGAAACAATGTCGTCTGATCAATACCCGCGTTCTGCTCGAGACCTTCTCCGACGAAGAGGCCATCGAGTTGTTAGGTGGTGAAAACATCCACGATCTAAGCTTTCCTCGCATCTGTATTCTTTTCATTCTTTGCCTTACTAATATTTGCTTTCTTTTTGCAGGAAAAATGGCCGGAGCCGAGGAGAGGTTCAAGAAATTGAAGGCGAAGAGGGCTAGGGAAGAGCAAGCCCGGGGAGAGACGTCCCGCTCAAAAGGTCAAGATGTTGCTCCTTCCGGGGCCATGCCTGAGGGTGGTTCCTCGGCCGCTATGCCCGAAGGTTCCAGTCAGTCTCAGCCTGCTGCCACTGTGTCGGAGATTTCAGAGAGGCGGACACCTCCTGCTGGGAGCCAGTCTCCGGGTACTCAAGGGATGCCAAAACGACAACGGGTTTTGAGCGTGGAGATCGTCGACCTAGGCCACGAAGACAGTCCCCCACCTCCTTCAAGGTTTGAACTTCCACCCTGCCATCAAAAGCCTCGCTTCTTCTCCAACGTCATCTACCCTCGTGTCCCTCCCTCTGAAGTCCAAGCTGTGCTGGGAGCCGCCGCGGAGGCGAGGAGGAAGACGATCTTCGAGGACCTGTCTGCGGTCATGCGGCTTTGCTCGACCGCCATTGTCCTGAATGACGAGACTCGCCCTGCTGCTGAGTTTTCTCGACTGCAAGAAAAGCTCGAGAAATTGGATGCTGAGATGCTCGACCTGCGCAAGGAGTTGAAGGAGTGCAGGGACCTGAACAAAGAACAAAGCGAGCAGCAACAACGGGCTGAGAGGAAGCTGAAGGAAGTCGAGGAGAAGGAGAAAGGCCACCTTGCCTGAATCGCCGAGCTGGAGGCGGAGGAGAAGCGGCTCAAGGAGAGGATCGCCGAGTTGGAGGATGCTGTGCGGCCGGCCGAAGGCGAAACTGAGGAGGACAGGCTCCTAACAACTTGAGCAGCGCTGGTGGCTCAACTCAGGAAACTCGAGCAGGATCTCCGGCTATCTGAGGACGATGCTCTTGAAACTGCGGGCACAGGGTTCCGGAATGCGGTGGCGCAGCTTCGGGTCCTAAACCCCGACCTGGTGACCGAGGGGGCAGATGCTAATTTTGAAGTGGTCGACGGCCGGATAGTTCCGCCCGGGCAAGGAGGAGACGCCAACGAGGGAGGTGGGCCAGACGCCACCGAGACTGCCGCAGAGTAGGGACATAGTTTGCTTGGCCTGCGTGCCCTTTTGTTTTTGCCCGGCTTGTGGGCTTATTTGATGTACTATTAGCACAATGGTTATTTTCGCCCGACTTGTGGGCTTGTATCCGTAACATTTTTTGTACTAAGGGTTTTGCCCGATTTTCCTACTTCGTTATGCCTCTTTATTAATTTTGCTTGTGTGTGATATTTTATGCATTACTTATTTTTGTCTAAGTAGTTGAGAACACTGGCGCCTTGGGCTTTTGCTCGACTCTGATGATGCTCGACTGCATAGAGAGCTTAGCCGAGTGGTCAGGGGTCGTACTCCGACCTTCGACGAGGCTAAGAAAGCGGTCGATTTCTTAGCTTCGTGGCGTGAACTTCTCATCGCGAGCTGGGTGTTCCGCCTATTTGGTACGTCGACGACGGAGCTCGGTTGAGGACTCCTCGCCGGGCCAAAAAGTCTCACGCACACAATACGTGGTTTTTGGCCGCCGTGTGCTATATAGAGGTGTCACACATGTACCGTTGCACGCCCCCGTGTTCGCGACGTTGTATTGTCCCGGGCAGTGTCTAGCTGTAGTATTGCTTGAGCTTCTCAGCATTTCATGGTCGAGCAAGTTGTTCACCGTGGAGGTTCTCGAGGTAATAGGCACCCGTCCCCGTCTTAGCAGTGACGCGGTACGGGCCCTCCCAGTTTGCGGCCAGCTTTCCTTCGTGTGAATCTTTTTGATTTCTTCGCAGGACAAGACTGCCTACTTGGAAGTCTCGTTTGATAACTTTGTCATTATAACGCAAAGTTATATTTTGTTTTAAAGAGGCTTCTCGGAGGGAAGCGCCGGTCCTTATCTCTTCGACCAGGTCGAGTTCCTCGCGCAGGGCTTCGTCGTTCGTTTCATCGCCGAGGGGAGCTTTTGTTCTCCTCGAGGGTTCCCTGATCTCGACGGGGATAACCGCTTCGGTTCCATACGTTAGGCAAAACGGGGTCTCCCCGGTCGTAGAGTGTGGGGTCGTTCGATACGCCCAGAGGACGCTATGCAACTCCTCGACCCGCCGTTGTTTGGCCTCGCCGAGTCGTCGCTTGAGTCCCCGGAGTATCACTCTGTTCGCTGCTTCGGCCTGCCCGTTGGTTTGAGGGTGTTCGACCGACGTGAAGTGTTGTCTTGTGCCCAGTTTGGCGACAAAGTCTTGGAAGTTCCTGTCGGTGAATTGTGTCCCGTTGTCCGTGACAATGGATTGGGGTACCCCGAATCGGGCGAGGATGTTTCTCTTGTAGAAACGGAGTATGTTGAAAGCAGTGATTTTGGCCAGTGCCTCGGCCTCAATCCACTTCGTGAAGTAGTCCACCCCGAGTATGAGGTACTTGTTTTGGTACGACCCCATGACGAAAGGTCCGAGGATATCCATTCCCCACCACGCAAATGGCCACGGGGATGACAATGACTTAAGCTCGTTTGGAGGAGCGAGGTGCATGTCTCCGTGCCTCTGGCAGCGGTCACATTTCTTAACGTGATCCTTTGCATCATGTTGCATAGTGGGCCAATAATACCCTGCTCGGAGTGCCTTTCGGGCTAAGGACCTTCCGCCGAGGTGCTGGGCGTTGATTCCTTCGTGGATTTCTTGGAGGATCCTCGAAACTTTGCCTTCTTCGACACACCGGAGTAAGGGAATGGAGAATCCTCGACGGTATAGTTTACCTTCGACGACGGTATACGCACATGCCCGCCTCTTGACTATCCCCGCTTCTTTAGGGTCGTCAGGCAGTTTGCCCGTCATCAAGTATTCGTGAACTGGGGTCATCCAACAGTTTGCGTCTCCGATTGCGTTGACTTTCGTGGTCGGTGCGGTTTTGGTTATGCTCGGTTGGGTCAGTATCTCCTGGATAACCGATTTGTTCCCTCCTTTTTTCTTAGTGCTCACAAGCTTGGAGAGCACGTCTGCCAGAGTGTTGTGCTCGCGCGGGATGTGAGATACTTCCGCGGAGACAAATTTCTTCAGCTTTTCTTGCACCAAGGTGAGGTACTCGATGAGACTGTCGTTTTTGGCCTGGAACTCTCCCAGAACCTTTGATGCCACGAGCTGGGAGTCTGTAAAGATTTTGACCTCTTTTGCGCCGAGGTCTTCCGCAAGTCGAAGTCCCGCGAGGAAGGCCTCGTATTCGGCTTGGTTGTTCGATGTCTTAAAAGACAGTTCAAGGGAGACCTCTATCAGGATGCCCTGCTCGTTTTCCAGGATAATGCCCGCTCCGCTTCCCTTCGCACTGGAGGCCCCGTCGACATAAATCGTCCATTTCTGGGAGCCATTGGTCGAGGATTCAGGGACGGTCATTTCCGCTACGAAGTCGGCCAGTACTTGGGCTTTCAGGGCTTTTCGTCCTTCGAATCGAAGGTCGAACTCGGATAGTTCAAGAGACCACCGGAGCATTCTCCCCGCCATATATGGCCGATTGAGGAGCTGTCTGATGGGCTGCTCTGTTCTTACCACGATTGTGTGGGCCAGGAAGTAATGACGTAATCTTCGGGCTGCAGATACGAGGGCCAAGGCAACCTTTTCAATCTATTGGTATCTGAGCTCGGGGCCCTGAAGAGCTCTGCTCGTGAAATAAATCGGCTTCTGACCGTCGGGGGTCTCCCGTATAAGGACAACGCTCACCGCTTCGCCGGAGACGGCTAGGTATAAGAAAAGTGTTTCCCCGGTATCTGGTCGGGACAAGACCGGGGGTTGTGACAAGACTTGTTTTAGATGGAGGAGGGCTTGTTCGCATTCTTCACTCCATTCAAAAGTCGCCTTCTGCCGGAGGAGCTTAAAAAAGGGGAGAGCGTACTGAGCGGATTTGGCCACGAAACGGGAAAGAGCAGTTAGCATTCCGTTGAGTGACTGGATAGACTTCTTCAAGTTCGGGGTAGGGATTTCGGAGAATGCCCTACATTTTTCGGGGTTCGCTTCGATGCCCCTTTCTGTGAGGTAAAAACCGAGGAACTTCCCCGCGCGAACACCGAAGGTGCACTTGTCGGGGTTGAACCTCATGCGACATTTCCTCGCCGTGTCAAACACTCTCTGGAGATGAGCGGCATGGTCGACTTCTTCTGCAGATTTGACGATCATGTCATCCATGTAGACCTCGAGTACGTCGCCGATGTCTGCCCGGAAGACCTTGTTCATCATCCGTTGGTAGGTGGCGCCAGCATTTTTCAAGCCGAAGGGCATTACGTTATAGTAGTAATTGCCCGACTCGGTCATGAAGGTTGTATGCCGTTTGTCGGCCTCGTCCATGGGGATTTGGTTGTACCCCGAATAAGCGTCCATAAAGGATAGTAATTTAAATCCTGCAGAATTATTGACTAGTTGGTCGATGTTAGGTAAAGGATAAGAGTCCTTCGGGCATGCCCGGTTAAGATCCGTGTAGTCAACGCACATCCTCCATTTTCCATTATTTTTCTTAACGAGTACAACATTTGAGAGCCAAGTTGTGTACTTGGCCTCAGAAATAAAATTTGCCTCTAGGAGGTCTTTTACAGCTTTTTCAGCAGCCTCCATTTTTTCTGGAGACTGCCTACGCCTACGTTGAGCTACGACCCTAGCGGTCGGATCTATGGTCAGCTGATGACAAGCTACCTTAGGGTCCAGTCCGGGCATCTCTGCGGCACTCCAGGCGAACAAATCTACATTTTCTTGGAGACATGCCTTCAGTTGCCTCTTCGCTAGGTCGGGGAGTCCAGAGCCAATCTTCACGCTTCGGTCTGGGCTGTTGCCGAGAGGAACCAGCTCGAAATCTCCATCTGGAATTGGGCGCGTTGGGTGGAGAGGCTTCCTGTTAACTTCAAGTGGGAGGTCCTCGCCAGCAGCTTCTTCCAGCTCCCCAGGAAATCGGTTGTCAAGGTCAACCGCGCTGACCGGCGGGAGTGGAGCCTGCACGACGTCTGAAGGTGTCTTGGCCTGAGTCTTAGATTTGATGCCGCCAACGATGCTCAGACCCCTGATTGCTGCGTCGAAACATCTTCTGGCCGCGTTGATGTCCCTGTGGAGAGTGACTACACGTCCGCGCTTCGTGTAGTATTTCATCTTCAGGTGGACCGTTAATGGTACGGCCGTTAGCTCCGCTAGCGTGGTCCTCCCCATTATACAGTTGTAGAGGGATGAGTAGTCCACTACCAAGAAACGTGTCTTCACCTGTCGGGCAGTTTCCTCGATCCCGAAGGTGACCATTAACTCCACGAAACCCCATGGTCTGGTGGTTGCGCCGTTGAAGCCTTGTAGGTCTGAGCCTGTGTACGGGGACCAGTGTTGCTTGGTCAGCTGGAGGGTCTCGAAGAGGTGGACGTACATGATGTCCACCGAGCTCCCCTGGTTGACCAAGATTCTATGGACATCAAAATTGGCCATCTGTGCCTGGATCAAGAGGGGGATGTTGGCGTTCGGTGCCCCACCGGGAAGTTCCTCGAGGTAGAAGGTAATCGGATTTGATCTTCCCTTGACCTGCTCGAGGGTAGGTGCTCGAGGAGTTGTCGCTTTCAGTTCGTCGAACTTCCTCTTTATCGACCCCACGGTCAAACGGTCAGGGGCTCCGCCAGATATGACTAGTGCCTGGGGGAAAGACTCCCAGGTACTGCGGGCACTTATCGAGTCCTCCACTGGGAAGTTGTTCCACATGTTTTGGACAGCTTCGGGGCTGTCGAGCTCTCCAGGATAACCGAAGTCTTCAGGCCGCGTGACGCTCAACGCGACTTGCAACGATCCGTTGTCGGGAGAGGGAGTTGACTCCTCGACATTCTGGGCCTCCTGGCCGCTGGGGCGGGGGGCCTCTTGCTGCTTGGCGTACTTCTTCAGGTACCCTTCTTTAATCAGCGTTTCGATTGCATCCTTAAGGTGGACGCAATCTTCAGTAACGTGCCCGTGACTGCGATGAAACCGGCAATACTTGGACTTGTCAGCATTTGGTTTGGAAGCCGTCGGTTTCGGGAAGCGGATCCCCCCTTTGACGAACTCCGAGTTGGCACAGTCGCTGAAAATGCGCTAGCGGGACACATTCAGCGGTGTGTAATCTTTGAAAAGGCCAGACGGCCCCCGTGATTCGCGGGGCTCTTTGGTCCGGGCTTCTTTCTTTCTTTCCCCACCTCGCCTGGGTGGAGTGTAGTCTTCTCTTCTCCTGCCTCCACCTCGCCTGGGTGGAGGGGAGTCTTCTTCCTTGTTGCCGCGGGGGCCTTCTCTGCGCCTCGAGTCGAGGGCAATCTGTGCAGCCTCAGCTTCCTCAAACTCAATATGCGACTGAGCCCTCTCGAGGAGGCCTTCAAAGTTGCGGGGACGGTGCAGCCCGATGGATTCTACGAACTTGGATCCTATCCTCAAACCCTTGATGATGAGATACATTTTGATGTGGTCGGTCACGTGGATCTCGACTGCCTCTTTGTTGAACCTCTCTATGTAGCTCCGGAGAGGTTCATCCTTCCCCTAAAAGATGGCTTCTAGGGAGGCTATCGTCTTCGGATGTCGACGAGACGCCGTAAAGTGTTTTCGAAAGCGTTCCCTCAGGACCCTCCACGACGTAATTGATTCAGAAGCTAGGTTTTTATACCAAGCCATGGCCCCTTTCCGAAGAGTCGTGGGGAATAGTCGACATTTGATGGTGCCGGAGACGTTCCTGAAATCGAGCAGAGCCTCAAAACCTCGACATGGTCATCAAGATCGGATGTCCCGTCATAGGTTCCTAAGGATGGGGGCCTCTCCAGGCCTTTGGGGATAGGGGCGTCCATGATGTGCCTGGCCAGAGGGGTCCGGTAGTCGTCGTCCTTGCTGGCTCCCGGAGACACAGAGGGGGAGTGTCGTCCACGAACATAGTGACGTCTCGGGGAGTGGTCCCTTGGGCATCCTTTTGGGTCCTCAGTTTCCGTCTTGTTCCTTTTATTTTTCGAGGATCGAACTGGTCCCTTTGGTGGCGGGGAACGGTGGCGTTTCTGAGGCTGTTCCGGCTGGGTACGCTCTAAGCGTGGCCTGCGACCTCTGGGAACCGGGGAAGGACTGCGCGATGCCTATGTGGACTGCGAACGTCTTAGAAATGGAGGTGGTCGGTGCCTTCGCGGGGAAGACTGACCACGACTTTTCTGCAGCGCCTCGATCCGGACGTTCTGGTTGAAGATCATCTGGTTGGTCTGATTGACCAATGCAAATAGGGCGGCAGTGCTCGGATCCGCAATTGGCGGCGGGTCCACGGGCTGGAGGACTGTTTCTTGTCCGTCTTGGTGAGCTGTCTCGTACTCCACTTCGTCGGAAGACGGGGAGGCGGTGAGTCCGTCTCTGACGTCGTTTTCCACGACGGGTCGGGCAGAGCTGTTGTCGACGTGGTTGCCAGTGCTGAGCTGTGCAATAACGTTGTCTAGAGCTTGATTCGCCGACGGGTTGGCCATGATAGTTGTTGAACGGAGAAAGATTTGGTTTATCGAACAGAAAAATGGGGAAGCTTATGTTTTTCCCACAGACGGCGCCACTGATCGTACCTGGATCAGACAGTGATGGTGCCCAACGGCGTCTGGAATGGAAGCTCCGGTGATGGTGAGAGACGGTGAGGGGGTGTACCTGCAAGGTACTCCGACGCTCAAGTGAGAGAGTGTACAGAATATCAGCAAATACAAGAAGTGAGAATGGTAGGAAGAAAAGTGTCTAACCTGACCCTCTCAAATGAGAGGGTATTTATAGAGAGCCCCCAGCGCGGGGCCAACGGTTACCTGCAATGGGCTGGATCAACTAGGCCCACTCCAAGTAACTGCTAGGGCTTACGTGTAGTAGTGAAGACCAGCACGTGGTCTTCGCCCTAGAGTAACTGCTCCTAAATTTCTGGAAGTAGGGCAGACCGAATCTTTCGGAAGTGGGAGGTTACTTGGAACGTGTCCATGCGGGGTGGACCGTTGGGTGCTCCTCGCGGGGAGGAGCCTCATGTGTCGAGGAGATGTGAAGCCCGTAGGAAAGGCAGGCCTCGCGGGGAGGGATAGTGTCCGTCGAGGAGGGACGCGAAGCATGCCCGCGGGGGAGAAGCTATCTTGTCGAGGAGTCGCATCTCAGCGGGGTGGGAAGTCCTCGACTCCTATTGTCCCACGTGCCCGACACTACCTGAGTGCCCGGCAAGACCGTGGCTAGCACGTGGCAGTCGCGTGTCCGCAGAAGGACCTTACCTTATCGGGCCTCCCCAGGCAGTATGGGTTGGGCCTGTTCGACTGTTGGGCATCCTCGGCCCAGTCCAGAACATTTTTCTTATTAGTTTATTAGATATCAAGTAATTTTTCAATATTCATCCGGTTGGTATCTTTTTATTTCATTTCATTCAAAAAATAGTTATGTTTTCAAATTCAAATAGTTCAAAATTATTGGTTAAAAAAATATTAGAGTAATTCAATATTAAAAATAATATAGAAGTGAAATAATGTTGTAATCACTCAAGAATCATCAGAGAATTATTTATGCATGTATAGTAATTTTATATATTGTCTCGCATAAATTTTTTTTTATTATTTTGGTCTCTCAGAATAAACTCATCAACATGAAAATGAGGTCTCAATCAATCAGTTATTGGACATCGATAATTGTATTATTGTAAAATTTATGGTGTCCAGATATACCTTATAAAAATTTTCATTTACATTAATGTGTAAATATTTTTATATTAAATTGTTTCATTTAATCCATTTTGTAGATCTTGAGGAACCCATGCACGAATATGAATTGTTAAATCCAGATAACTTAGACATGAATGATGATGGTATTTTAATTTAAATTTTTAATTGTATGTGTGTTAAACAAACTATTTGCATATTTTTCTATTTTATATGTTGTTTTTTATTGACATTTAAATTGATTTCTAATGAGTTCCAGCGATCGAATTTGAGCATGATGTTCATGATGGTATGCAAGAAAATAAACTTACCTTACCAAACACAGATTCAACTATTGATTCAAATCAAGGTATACTTTTATAAATTCATATGAAATTATTTGTTTATTCTATTATACTATTTTCATGTTCTAAGTATTCTTTGTATTAGACTATTGGGATAATGGTGATCTTTCTTCAACATGTCATCATTGTGGAGCAATTATGTGGTATGATGAACGAGTTCAAAAACACTACAATCCAACAACCCCAAAGTTTTCTTTATGTTGTAGTCAGGGAAAAATTGAACTTCCAAAATTAAAACATCCACCAGATCTTTTAATGGATTTATTTCATAAGAAATATAAAAGAAGCAAATATTTTTTGGATCATACACTACTACAAAAAACCCAATTAACAACGGTTGGAAATGACATATAATGATGGGGGCGAAGGCGTTGTTATATAGAGTGTTGTTGTATATGAGGTACGTACAATGACGGTCCTAGGACCGTTGTTGTATTCCAGTATGCGCGCACCATTTCACAACGGTTAGTTTACTCAACCGTTGTGATATAACTAAATTGTGATCTGGTTCGATTCTCAGCAACAACATTTTTTATTTATATTAGCGTTTGACATACAACTACGAATAAGTTTATAACCGCTGCCAAAAACAACCTGTTTTAAATATAAAATTTATCTGCTTATCAAATTATTCCTATATTTTATCCTGTTAAAACAGCTTATGTTTACATGCAAACACAATATGTGCATCAAACACAATTCTTCCTATATTTTATCCTTATAAATGAATCAGAGAATTTACATCAAAAGAAATTTACATCAAAAGCTAAATGAATCAGAGATTTAAACTGCTAACATTGTTTAAATCAAAAGCCAATATCATTGATTTCATTATGTGCATCAAAAGCCAAAACTATTGTTCATATTATGTGCATCAAAATCCAAAAATATGTGCATCAAAAAATGTTGCTAATATATCAAACAGCAGGAGCAGAACCCTTAAGCGCATTGTGGATATACGCCCAACGTTTACGAAGATCCACAAAGTCCTCAACGGGGAATGGGGTTTCGTCGTTAAAAATTTACATAAGAGCAAAAAATTGAAGATCATGCATGATAATAATTCAATAGTCAACTTATATATTAATATATGTAAACATTTTATGGCATATATACCGTATCCCATGAATCAACAGTGCCGGCAAGGACAATGTTTAACATGTGTTTCATGATAAAATACCCACACTCGTAACTCCCACGCTGTTTCCTCGTCTACAAATTATATGAATATAAAAACATGAATACAACCACACATGCATGAATGTAAAAGAAATAAACAGGTAATCGGGCCACTTACTTTAGGAGCAAGGTATGTGGGCTTTTTCCTAACATTATTCATTGTATTAACTTGCTCCACAATACTGCACATTGAAAATTGAATTATACATATTACATGATAAACTAATTACAATTAATGCCAAAGAAAATGATATTATTAAACAAAGACACTTACGTTAATACAAGATCTTTCATTGGTTTGTGGAGTGGATCGTGCAAGGAACACAATAATGTCACCGTATTTATCCTAAACGATATTATGATCAATTGCCAATGACCACCGAATGAACACGAGAATATATATATATATATATATATATATATATATATATATATATATATATATATATATATATTATTAGTTGTTACTAAAACAAAACTAAATATAGAATATAGAAATAAATTACAACAATACTAACCCACAGAGGAATGGTGCAAGGTAACATTATTTTCCTCCGTCATTTAGCTGGCTTTTCAAGTACTTTTCTCTGATATTTTTATCATTATACGCCCAAGAAATAAAACTTGGATCCAAGATTGCATAGGTACTTGATTTATTCAATTCTATACAAACACGGTGAATGTACCTAAATGGTCAAAGAAAATGAATAAATTAAAGGAGAAAATACGAAAAATTATAATGTTCTATAATGACATGTATATTCGACTATATACTTACGTGCACCAATGTAATACCCCGTATTTTATTTTGCTCTGGATAGTATTAATTGTGATCAACTGGGTTCCGGTGTATTCTGAGAAATTATCTCAAAAGGTAATTAGAATAACTGATGAGCTCAGAGCAGATCAAATTAATATTATCTGAATCTGAGGTTTTATTAATTGGTACTATATAGACTTTTTGGACATTTAGTAGTGTTACTAATTAAAGATATTTCTCTATATCATTTATTTTCCTCCCTTGTCAAACATAGTAACATTTGAGAGAGAGAGAAAGTAGAGAGAAGGAAGAGAAAGGAAAGAAAGAGAAGAGAAAACTTGAAAATTGAAGAGAAAAGCTTGGATCATCATCTCTTCTTCATCAATTCATCTCATATTCATCATCTTCAACCTCTAACCAAGGTGGGTTCTAGATAGAAGCTTTAAGTTCTAGAGTTAGAGATGATTTTAGCTCAAGTTAGGTTTTGTGAGAAAATGCTTATTTTGCAAATCAATGAAATCTAACAGATAAAATGAACTATAAATTGTGTAATATGATTATAACATGTGTAGGATCATATATCGATATTGTTATGAAGTTTTGGAGTGGTTGTTTTGATTGGAAATTCTTAGGGTTTTGGTGTAGAAATTATACTTTGATGTTTTATGAAGTTTGATGGATGAACTAGGATGGAAACGTGAAAATATACCTCTGTTGGATGTGGGTATGGAGTGGAGAATGAGTTGGGGGATTGGATTTTCTGCTGTCAAAGGGGGTATTTTCTGCATAACACAGAGCATGCTTAGCGCGGTGTTGCCCGCTTAGCGCGGTCTGGAGAATTTGCAACCTCTCCAGGCAGTGAGGAGCGCGCTTAGCGCGGGGTGGAGCCCGCTTAGCGCGACCTGGAACAAAATGAAAAAAAGTGTATTTTCTAAAATTCATATCTTTTGACTTGGGTTTCCGATTTTAACGTTCTTTATATCGATCTGAAGCTAAGGAAATATTCTTTATAATGGAAGCGAAAAATATAGATTTTTACAACCGATTAAATAATCGGAGGAAATTCCAAAAAGTGGTATAATTATGTTTTGGTTGTGATATGAACCATATAGTGTGTGTGAGTACTCAAAGTCATTTTCCCTTCCCTTTTGACTTGAGTTAGGCTTGTTAGAACCTTGTAAAGCCGAGAGGACGCATAATATAGGGAACTCACTGAGATTTGATGTATCTCACCCCACGTTGTAGTTTACATCACAGGTACTGCAGGCTCGACGAAGGGTAAGGACAAGGTTGTTTGACTTTTCCTTGCGGATCGTAGCTTTTGTGTGGCAAGGCTTCCATTGTGGAGTCGATGTTGAGATCATTGTTGATCTAGTTCTTAGTTTTTATCATTTTGAACATCTTGTATATTTATACCATAGTTTTTTTTGTATTAGGAATTTTGGGCATTTATCGTATGCAATGTGTTAACTAGGAACTTATGGTATTTCAGTACCAAATACCTGGATTCATATATAAGATTTATGCTTTGATGTATGAGTTATATATATGGGTGTTACAACCAAACTTGCAAAATAGCTATGTCAAGCCACTTAAATCCTGCGAGAAAATCCCTCACATCTTCAGGAGTGTAATACACTAAATCCAATTTCGGGCAATGTTCTAGCGGGAGAGCTTGAGCAAGGTCTGTTGTTGAAATGGACAAGTATAAACTTGTTATTTCATTTGAACTAGGGTCCAATATTCCATTGCAGTTATCTACAGGGGGAGGGGCTGTATAATTACTTCCTTTTGTAGAAGTGTGATTTACGACACTTCTACTTGTAGTCTGATCATCACCAACGCAACGATGATCTCCATTATTAGTTCCTTGTTCGAGGCTTTCACTTAATCTCTACATCATAACATTCAATTAGAACATAAAACAAAAATAAGCACAATATATTCAATTAGAACATACAATATATATCATACAAAAATAAGCGCGATTTACGACACATACCGAATACAACTCTTGTAACTTTTCCATTCCTTTCTCCCTTTTTGCCCTATCCTCTTCAAACAACCTCCTTTGCTCTGCCAATTGCTTCTCAACATTCTCAATCTTTTGCCGTTGAGCAAGAAATTCAGCCGTTTCGGTGCTTCTTCTTTGAGGTCCAAAGTATGACCTCAAGCCGACACCATCTCCAACACCACTGACACGACCTCCATGCTCAGCTGTTCCGATAGCTTCGACTAATATGTCATGTCGTGCTTCCGAAACAAATGTGCCTTCACGGGTCGCCACAACCAAATTATCCTACACAACATGAGCAACTTACATAGGCAAATGGATTTAAATAATAACTCATGAGCAACTTACATAAGCAAACGCATTTAAATAACAACTTATGAGCAACTTACATAAACAAACGCATTTAAACAATACATATACTTACAATTTTCTCAGCAACTACTCTTGAAGCCTCAGAGGTGTACTCTCCATTAGGTCTTAATCGAGCCTTCTTCCATTTCTCATGTCTTGAAGGTGGAGATGGAATGTCACCATCTCCTCCTTCTTGTTGTTTTTCCTGCATTATCCTCTTCTCAAGTTTCCTGTAACCCCCATGAGACAATCTATGGGGGTACATGTTTTTCGCCTTGTTCTGAATTCCTACTTCACTTTTAGCCTGTTATTAACATAGTGAAAAATGTGTATGATTAGTATCTATAACTCATTAGCATAACATTATACGTTACATAAGACTAGTATTAACCTTGAATTCCTCAGAACGGTGTTTCTTCGCAAACTTGTGCCACACATTCTTCGATAAAAAACTATACCAAATCCATGGAGGTTGAAGACCGCTCTTAGGCTTCGTAATGTAGTCGGCTGTGAGCCGTGACTTAAATCCCCTCCAATGAACACCGGCATAAGTTATCCACTTTCTTTTCAATTTTGAGTCATCAGTAAACTCAAAATTCAACTACATTAAATCAATATATAAGTATGAATTAGAAACTATAGGTAGTGATATCAAATATATGAAAATTATAGTATGAAATACCTTAACGTCTGTCCATATGCTGTCTTTGACATTAACATCCACTTATCTCCAATCATTAATCAGTATACTGACTTTGCTACGTGCAAGGAATGCAACATAACTCCTAAAAGTAGCGTAATGTGGACAATCCACTAATCTATAGTGCGAATCAAACTCGATCGGAATTTTTACACCAGATGAGTTGCGGACTGATGTGAATTGGGGCATCATTGTGACACCTCTTTGTGATCTTTTCGTTTGACTTTCATTTGTTTAAGTTTCATTGGCTAACCTTTCATTTGTTTGAGTTTCTTCGCTGGTTTCTGATGAAGAACTCGACAAGGTCGACATCTAAGTTCAAAACCTACAACAACAACATGAACAACAATGGCAAAAGAGTTTACTGTAGATGCATGGGGAAAATAACTTACGTACCCTAAATGTGACGACGAAGTAAACGATGTTGGTGTTAGTGTTGTTATTGTCTTCCTTCCTTACGACAACGACGGTGTTGTTGTTATCTTCCTTCTCGACGGTGACGATGATGACGACGGTGTTGGTAGGTGCGTAATCTTCTATTTTCTTCACGATGATGACGATGATGACGAAAATGACAACAAATGGATACTGATGATGAAAGCTTTGGTTGAAATCGTGTATTGTTTCACAGTATTGAACGTTAGGGTTTAGGGTTGAAATCGTGTAACGTTTCGTCTGGTTTCTATTTTCAATGGAAAAAAGGATACTGAAGAGACAATGAAACTAGGTAGCTTGGAGAATATTGAAAAGCTACTGCGACGGTCAACAATTTAAACCGTTATGATATATTATTTTCATAATGAAATTCCATATTAAAGCGCCAGAGTTATATTTAGAATTAAAAATTAAAAAAACATACAAAATATATCACAACAGTGTATATAAACAACCGTAGTCATAACTTTTATTTTTTTTAAAATTAAAATTAAATAAAAAAGAAAAAACGCGCTTTAACATAAAAGGAATAATATATATGATGACGCTGAGGTTCGAACACATGAAAGCTTAATGGTATCACCATGGTTGAGAGAACAACCATATTACTCTCGTCGACAATCTCTCAACCGACTCAAATAACACGGAAACATTAAGGTTCGATACCCACATGATTATTAGATCTAAATCTATCTCTAGAATCTAGAAACTAATAGATTTCCTTCCCTAATCAAGATTTGTGTTGTCTATCTGTACAACAACACAAATCCAAACATAAATGCAAAAAGATCAAGGAAAACACAAGATCTATTTGTAAAGCATATATATTATACAACACCATGATCAATAAATATACATATGTTTAGAGTAAATATACAACCATAACCCAACAAATAGAGAAATACATGGAGAAGAAATAGAGAAAAACTAAACATCTCACGGGTTGTCAGCACCGATTGATGAGAAATCCGACTCCGGATCATCCATATGCAAGCTCCAATGTTGTTTTCTAGATTCTCTCATCAAAAATATGTTTGTGATGAAGTTGAGGTCAAAAATACCCAACCCATAACCTAAAAAATATGTTTTTACCCTTTTAAATGTGTTTCTGCCCAGACCCATTCTCCCGGCGAAAGCACGGTTCGCCCGACGAACTAAGGTGGCATTTGCTACTGCCTCTACAGTGAATTTCACTCTTCTGGCTTGCCCGTGCTTCGCCTGGTGAGCCTGGGGCGAGCGCTGGAAGTACAACAAAATCCTGCACTCATTTTATTCATAACTTTTGAACCGTAGTTCCGTTTGAGGCCCGGTCACTACTACGAAAAACCCATTTAACAACGGTTGGGAATGACATATAATGACATGGGCGAAGGCGTTGTTATGTAGATTGTCGTTGTAAGTTCGCTGTTTCTACAACGGTCAGGAAACCGTTATTGAAAGGCAGGACGCGCGCCATATATCACAACGGTTATGATAATAAACTGTTGCGATACATACACTTAAGTTCTGGGTTCGAAACCCATTAGTCGCGAATTTATATAAAACATAAATTAATTATGATATCGGTTACAATATATAACCGTTGTTGTAAGTACCCTAAGTTTATTATATTAAATGTAGATTGCTTGTTTTCCAAACACCTCACTAAATAAATATACATGGATTAAATTTGATGAAGATGTCTATAATCTGCAAATTAAACCGTTCTTGAAAACCAACTTAAATAAACCAATGTTGTTTTCTGATTGCATTCGTCTCATCGTGCATTTCACGCTCTTTTACATATATTGTGGTTTATTGATCTGACTCCTTCGATATATCGCTATCTTCGATTATAGTTAAATTTCCATAAGATAAACAAGACATTGGATAATTTGCCTCATCTTTGATTTAACTATACTGGAAGATGGCGATGCATCTAAGGAGCGAGATCATTATACCATAATCTATATATAAAAGAACGTGAGATAAATGATGAGAGGCATGCAATCAGAAAACAACATTGGTTTGTTTAAGTTGGTTTTCAAATACAACTTAATTTGCAGATTATAAGTATCTATGTTAATTTAACTGAATGTATTTTAAGTGAGGGTTAGTGAAACAAACAATCTACATAGAATATAATAAACTCAAACAAAATTCTATACCAGATCCAGATATTATAAACTCATATAATACGCTTGCTACCACCAGCAAACTTTAAGTGAGGGTTAGTTAAACAAACAATGTAAATAGAATATGATAAACTCAAACAACATTCTATACCAGATCCAGAAATTATAAACTGATATAATACGCTTTCTTCCACCAGCATCATCACCCTGTATCATCCCCTTAACTTGAAAGGAAACAAAGCAAACTTCAAAAATGAGCATCCTCAGTTGAAAACAAACCCTAAAACCATAATCCAGTGATGAGTAAAGAGAGGAACAGGAATAACTCACCTTTTAATGAAACTAATCGCGGAACAGGAATCAATTATGATGTTGAACTAGTTTGGGAAGCCATGAAAAAGAAATATAAGGAGGAAGAAGCTTACACAAAAGCTTCATACTTCTTATACTTCTTTTCATTGCTTCTAAAACTAGATAAAGTTTGCTTACACTGTTGTTTCTTCATTTACTAACATCTTGTTCGTGATGCTATGAAGAAAAGGTACAAGGTGGGTGAAGTTTCCATCATAGCTTCATGCTTCTTATACATTTTTCCATAGCAACACAAACATTATGAAGTTTCCAAAGTATGGTCTTTGTTAAGGTAGTGAAAACGAATCTGAAAAAATGAGAACAATCAACAAAAACAACATGCAACAAACGAGATAATGGGAAATATCTAACAATAGATGGAAGAAGAAGAATACCTTAATGTATGAAGCACAAGATTCACGACTAATGGTGAAAACGAAGAGAAAAAATGGGTTCTAGGGTTTCACTTTGAAGGCAACGGCGTTACTGTCAATTAAGTGAAAGTTATTTTGCTTATATATGGGTAAACTATTTCACAACGGTTAACAATAACAACCGTATAGATATGTATTAATTTATTATAAATATATCACTACGGTTTACCAGAATAACCGTAGTGATAACCCTTTTATCTGTGAATTTTAAAATAAATAAAAACCGTATACATAGGTATTCATTTATTATAAATATATCACTACGGTTAACCAGAAGAACCGTAGTGATAACCCTTTTATTTATGAATTTTAAAATAAATAAAAAAGAAAAGGTGCGCCTTAACTTCTAACTTAATGCATCTGCAGTTTAAACATCAACAATGTAATTCACAATGCATCTGCAGTTTAAACATCAACAATGTAATTCGAACCCTAATTCAACTATTACATTTCATAACAAAGTAAATATTAAACATAAAGGAGACAAAAAAACATAACATCTTGATATTTCCAGAAAATATCTCTGATTTCAGTTTGTTCTTCAAATTCTTGTTCTTTTTCTTTAAATCCTCATACATAACCTTCAGATAGCCCACAGCTTCCAACTCTGACTTCATAATTCTCTCATCGTCATTTCCATCTCTTTCTCCCACGTCTTCATCCCATATGAACAAATTACATGTTTCATCACTCCTCCAAAATAGACATATCCAAAAAAACCTTCCTTTATTTTGTCCCTTCTTGCATTGATACGAAACCATACGACCATCACAACCACAAAAATTTCCAGATCGAGATTTTACACTGGAACAAGACGTAGAAACACCTTTGGATGATTTTGTCTTCAAATGTGACATTGCAACACCTTAAAGGAGAACACTTTGTTGTTGTTGTTGTTGTCTTCTTCCCGACAATGGTGACGGCGTTGGTGTTAGGGTTGTTTCAATGGATAAATTGATATATATATATATATATATATATATATATATATACATGGTGTTTAAAATACATAAAAAGAAGCTTCAATTTGTAACAACAGTTTTGATAAATATCCATCGCGATATCCTTATTAGTTTTTAGTTAAATATTAATAAAACTTAAAAAGGGAGCATTTACATCAAAGGGATAAACTATTTGAGGGCGATGAGGTTCGAACCCATGATAGCTAGATTGTATCACCACGGTTTTCATAAAAACCGTTATTATACCCTTGAGATTTCTAATTAAAATAATGTGCGCGCATCCAGTACGCACTATAAGAACGATGTATAGGATGCCGTTGTAAACCTGTCGTTGTTGTTTTGCCGTTTTGTAGTAGTGGGTCGGAAGCGTCAGAAAGCTTATTCAATGCTCTATATGAATATGAAAAAATATCCTTGCTTGATTACCTACAAAAATGGGAGAAAAACTATTAAACTCAATCATATTTACACGATGTAATACCCCAAAATTTGCTCTCCCCTTTTGGCATCATAGCATGGCATTATCATTTATCATATCATATCCATCTCATTAGCATTGCATTGCATTTAACAGAGAAAAATGAAGCATGGCATCCTTCTTACCATCAGGGCATGTGATCAGGTGGGAGATGGACAATCAAGAGATCATTCAAAGCACAAAAAGGTCAGTCAAGTTGCCTCAAGGCAAGCCAAGAAGCCTTTCATGTCTCATACTATCTCAATTGATCATCCACAACCTCAAGGATAAGAGATACAATGGGAGATTGAAGCATTACATCTTTCACTATGCAAGAGGTTCAAAAAATGAAGGAAAACCCTCAAAAGAGATAGCTCATTGATCCAAAATCATCCTCAAATGGCATATATCATCATCCTTTAAGAGGATACACAACATACTCTGAGGAATTTGAAATTGAAGACTGCACTTTTCCCTCCTAACCAGAGGGGGTCAAGATTAGGGTTTCCAATTAAATCAGGGTATCTCTGATTTTTTGGTCAAAACTTGATGTCATGGTATTCCATATGTCCTTAAGTGTATGGGTGTGGAAAATTACATCTCAATTGGTTTTAGAAGTGGTTCAATTGGAAGAAAGATAAAAAATCAGGAAATTTGGGGCAAAGTCAAATAATCAGAGGAAAAAGTCAACTCTTGACTTTTTGAGGCTAAATTCATGAAATTCATGTTATATGTGTCCAATGTGCAAAGTTTGATCAAGAAACTCCAAAGGAATCATGAAAAAATCAAGATGTGGAAAGTTGCCATTTTTGGGTGAAGTAGGGTTACTAAAAATAGTAAGTTTTGGCCATTTTGCATCAGAGTTTGAACCAAGGCCATTTAAAATTGAAGCATCAAATGAAAATTCCACCAGGCCACAACAAAAGGTCTTGCTTTAAGCTTCAAATCCATGTGTAGAACATCTCAATTGGATAAATATTGAGGGAGATATGATGGATCAAAGTTGGAAGAAAGTAGGCCAAAACTAGGTCATGACCAAGAATTTTCAGGTCACGCGCACATCATTTCCTCAAACAGTTGGTGTGCCAAAAGTCAAGCCTAATTTCTCCAAGAAGAAAGCTCCAAATGAGAAAATTTTCAACATCAAAGTTGTTCTTTGTAGTGTCATCTTCAATATTGATGTTGGGAAAATTTTGAATTGATCAAGCTATGAGTGAGTTATAGTGGTCTCAATTTAGTGTGTTCAGACTGAAATTCCATGCACCAAGCTGCCTTGTCAACCGACCAACTGTCTTGCCTACAAACCAGTCCCAAACCTTGATGTTCCAAGTTGCTTTTCACCAATTTCCAAGCCTCAATTCAATTCAATTTTCACCCCAAACTTGTTCCATGATATCTCCTCTTCCATTTGGCATCAATACCTCTTTGTTTCATTCACAAACTAGAGAGAAATTCTTGGTCAAACCATTAAACCTTGGGCTGCTAAAAATCAGAAAAAAGAATGTTGTTGTTATTGTCATGTTTTAATCCACACGCATACAGTCTGTATTCCTTTCCACTTTTAACCAAACACCTTCCTTACACTAGCCTCGTCATGTTCCATCATACATGAGAAGGGAACGAATGAAACTTGCTGAACAAGTTTATACTACATAGCCGTGATATTGCAATGTTACTTTTATCACCACCATAGTTTGTCATGTGCTGCCACCACCATATCATTGCTCTCCCTAACTAACTTGACTCAGTTAGTTAGGGATGACTCACTCAAACCATTGTGACTCAGTTAACCTCACTCAGTTTAACCTTGGTTAACTCACACTATAAAACCAAATCTCACCTCACAACTTCATTTTCTACCACATTCTCTCAAAACACTTCAAACTCTCTCTCACATTCTCTCTACTTTCTCTCTGATTTCACATGATTTTCACCATCTTCCATTCACATTTCATCTTCATCCTCATCAAGGTTTCACTTCTGATCAAGAACAAGAGAGAAGAAGTTCAGTTCATCAATGGCAGCTTAGTTCAGTTGAGTTTTCGTTGTGGTTTTCTTCAAGATCTCAAGTTCAGTGGCATTTATTTTGCTCCACTCAAGCTCAAGAGCATAGGAGGATCATCTCAGGTCTTCTGTTACTTTGAAGAACTTCAAATTCAGGTTTCTTCTCCAACCTTCGCTTTCTGAAATTTCACTTGTTTTCTATTGGTTTGAGCTTCTTAGAAGCTATGTTGAATCCGGCTAGTTGATAGGCCTCTTAGAGGCATAGTTTCAAAGCCTAGGGCATGATTTGATCTCCTCTGTTCTTGCTATGTGTGTGTGTTTTGTGATTTTTATGAGCATATTCATGATGTGCATAAGCTTAGCTTTCGATTGGTACACATTTTGTGCATTTTGGTGACGTTTGAAGATTGCAGATGGTGGTGAGTGGCCGGAGAAGGTGACCGGAGGTCCCTCTCCGGCCGGTGGTCTTTATGTTAGGGTTTCTTGCAGTTTGAATGTCAGCCGTGCGATTTTGTTGATCCAAGGGTGGAAAGCTTGCCAGCACATTAAAACGCATGTGCATGTCATGTGCATCATTTCTGATTTCAATTAAACATGGTGTGGTGTGGTGTATGGTATGGAACGTGGACATGCGTGTGTGAGCGTTTGATCTGATTACTTTGATTATAGCTTGACTATGACTTGATCCAACGGCTTGTATGGTTTTGACTTGGTTTGACTGAATTCCATGATAGTTAGGGTGTTATGCGCACTTATTGGACCTAATCAGATTGCTACCCACACCCCCATGTTTTCAAGCCCAATTAATTTGAACTGCATGATTGCTATGTTCACACCTCCCCTTCCCTTTGTATTTCATTTTATTTTTTTTATTTTTCATACACGTTTGTTTTTTTATTTTTAAAAATACTAAATAGTATCATAAAATTCCACAAAAATTCATGAGCATTATTAAAACATTTAGAAAATTTTTCATGATTTTATTTCTTGATTTTAAGACATTTTTGCCCCTGTTCTATATTTTTCTTTGATTTTCTTTTGTATGCATTCTTAATGTGGTACATGATTTTGTTTAATTTTGTTCTCAATCATTAAAATTTGTTTTGATGCTCTTCTTTTTGAATTGAGTCATTATCATCTTGAGGTATGTTAAGTGATTTTTATTTGATTTTTTAGGTCATTTTATGGCATGTTTGGTGTTCACTTTTGTGCTACTTTGTATGATATGTCTATGTGACCTAAGTGCATTGTTTGACATCATTTTGCCTTGGTTCCTTGCATGCTATTTTGATATGTGATTCATCTCTGATTAGTGAACTCCAATACCATGCTTGCATAATTTTCATAGGTCCATTTGATTTTTGTTTGATGCATTACATTTGAAGCATAATCCATGGCATGTCATTACAACTTTAGTGCATGTTTACATGAATTCTTTTGTGCATATTTGTATGAGCATTTGCATATGTTATGAGCCATACATATGATATTATAGGTCTTTGGTACACATTATAGGTCATCTTTACATGTTCATTTCAATTTGAACTTTGTGCATCATTAACATGTATTGTTTGCACTTTCTTTTTGAACTTTCATTTCAATTCTTCTTATATTACTTCTTGAATGTCTTGATGTTGATTCATAATTATTTTTGAGATGTTTATAAACCATTTTCCATTTAGTTTCAATTCTGGTTGTTGATTTACATGTTCCATTTATGCATGTTTTATCATTCTTTTTCATCTTTCATCTTCCTTTTCTTGTGGTAACATGTTCTAATGCCATTGATGATGTTTGTTGCTTGTTCACTTGGACTTGCTTGATAATAATCATTTGTTTTCCATATGATGTATATTCTGGTTGTGACATTAAGATTTGATTTCTCATCTAATTCTTTTGAGTTTTATGGTGCATTAAATGTTCTTTTATTCCTTATACTTCTTATACATGTTTACTAACCATGTAGGGGCTTTGGTAAGTTGCAATTGAGTGTGGATAAGGAATCCACATTCAAATTTCCTTTCATATCTTTTACAATTCCATTTTTGTGTTTTGTTAAGCACTTATGTGTTTTCTTTTAATAACTCATCACTCTCCCTTTTTGAATTACAATTCATCTTCTACTTTAGAAGTGAATTGTTTAATTCATTCTTTCTTTAGACTTTAGGTTGAAACCTCACGAACCATTAGGATCACTCCCTTTAATCTTCAATTAGGATTGAGTCTTAGTCCACATAGGTTTTACCTTTTCTTCTCTCTTGAGTCTCTCTCTTCTCATCTCTTAAAGGAAACTCAAAGCATTTAATAAAGGTAGGCATTTATTGCATTTAGGCCTTTCATATAAAGAAGAGATTATAAAGGGGTCTTCTCTTATAATCTTAGAATGTATAGCATATAGCCCATCTTGGGTCAATGTGTTAAACATTTGATCTTGTATGAGGGACTTAAATGCAATACTTGTTGAAGATACAAATGAAAAAACACTTCTTCATTTCTTAATCAATAAAAACACTTAATAAACACAAGTATGCTAGTGTGTTTGAACCTTGACAATTGGAACTAAGTGTGGGGGTCTTCTTCACTCTTAGTGTGCTTTCTTATCCATTCCATCTTGGAATGTGAGAATGTACACATTCCAATGACTAAGATTCAGATACACTGTCATATGCAAACAAATCCAAAACACTTCCTTCTAAAAGACAAAAACAAACAATAACGTCTTTCCTTCGGGAATTCTTTTCTCACCTCATTCACTCTTAGCGTACGACCGCGCTTCTACTCGTTCTCTTGCAAGATGGTAACGCACTCGGACCAGCGAGCCTACAACACCTGAGCTAGGACGTCAGCCGTTCCCTAAAATGCAAACAATCCATCCCTAGTGAGGGGAACTACGTCGCTCTGATTCTCATGTTCCCGATGAGATACGTAGGCAGTGGGGTAGGGCCCATGCGAGCACTTCTTTTATTTTCCCTACATTTATTTCTCTTTCTCTCTCTTTCCTTTTCCATTCTCTTTTCAGTTCCTTTCTCAGTATTCTTTTCTTACACCCTTTGATTGAGACAAGCAAGCGTGGATCCCATCGGGTACGATGGATGTGGGGGGGTGCTAATACCTTCCTCTCGCGTAACCGACTCCCGAATCCAGTTCTCTTGGTCGCAAGACCATGCTCTATCCTTTCCTTCAGGTTTATGCGGTGTTTCCTTTCCCTCTCATGGGATAAATACACATTGCTGGCGACTCTGTTCGGTGCCACTTTCGCGTTTGTACTAGGATGAAAATCCCGGGAGCGACAGCTGGCGACTCTGCTGGGGATTTGTTGACCTATTGCTGGTCCATCCTAAGCGAGTCAATCCTAACGCTTGTCTGTTTTTCTTTCATTGGGTGTTTATTGTTGTGCTATATTTACCGTTTTATTGTATAGTTATTTACTGTATATTACTGTATATTACTGCATTTACTGCATTTTACCATGTTTAGTCCATATGATATATTATGCTATGCTGGACTGTGCTGTTTTCTGTTTGGCGGGATGGGATTTCTGAGAGATAAGCCCATTACACAGGCTTGAGGATACACTTAGAATTAGAGTGGAGAGTAGTGGGACCTACGTGCCGTTTGGAGTGCGTTGGGTGTTCACGAAATTCACAGCTAGACGAGGCTATCTTGGGACACGTCGTGGCATGCGCATCTTGCGTATTCCAGGATGTAGATCTAGAGAGCTGTCGACTCTAGTGACCGATCATGAGGACCTTAGTGGAAACATCCCTCTTTAGCGGTGACAATGGCAGACCACATTCTGTGGCAAACCCATCCGCACCCGAGGGCCCACTTTGGAACTTGCATAGGATGACTTTTATTTTCTAAGGGGAGTCAGTGGACGACCTCTTTGATTGGCATAGCATTGTATCCTACGGGCTGAATGTGCTATTGCTTCTCAAACCTCCGAAGCTGACAAGCCTTATTTTCTAAGAACCACATGTGAGCATGGGCGGGATGTTTACAGGTTTGCAGGAAACCCAGCCTCCTACCTACCTTACTTGTGATTCTATGATGATTTCAGACATTGTATCCTATGACAGTGATTTAAGTGTTCATCTCAGATATTGCCAGATTCAGTACAGAGACATAGTGCACACAGTTCAATACAGACACAGACACTTGATTACCTGATCACATGCCCTTTTGCATTGCATTATCATATCATAACAGTTATGTTTGTCATTTTCAGGTGCATAATACATTTATGATTCCAATCCATGGGTTCAACAGAGATCGTTGCCGAGAGAAAGAATAATGTGTCTTACAAGTTTCCAGATCCTGTTTTGGATTCATTGCTCAAAGTTATAGATATGGCTGGTCCGGGTATTCTTGATAGGTTTCAGAAGAGCTACGGGAATTTGGTTGGGATGGTCTGTACAATCACCAAGTATGAACATGATGCTTTGCACACTCTGCTTCAGTTCTACGAGCCTTCGTTGAGGTGCTTTCTTTTTTCAGATTACATTTTAATGCCAACACTGGAAGAATTCTCATTTATTTTGGGAATTCCGATCACGTCGGCAATACCATTCTTCTCTGGTAGTTCTCCCAGCGTAAAAGAAATTGCTGCTGCTTTACAAATGGATCAGGCAGTGATAAAGAGTGGTGTGAGCAGTAAAAATGGAGTTAGCGGATTTCATTTAGAATTTCTGTCTGGACAGGCCCAAGAGACTGCAAGTGCTAAAAATTGGACGGTTTACAATTCCATTCTGGCTCTCTGCATATATGGCCTAGTTTTCTTTCCCAATCAGCAAGACTTTGTGGATATACAAGCAACGAGAGTTTTCGTCCTTAAAAATCCAGTCCCTACTTTGTTAGGAGATTTTTATCATTCCGTGCATTACAAGAATGAGAAAAGGAGGGGAGGATCTGTTAGTTGTTGTACTCCACTGCTGAGTCATTGGTTTTTCAAACATTTGCCTCAGACAGGTGCCTTTGTGGAAACCAAAGATGTGGCGAAATGGTCTAAACGATTGATGAGTTTAACTGCTGATAACATTGTATGGTTTGACCACCGGTTATTGAGAACAGAGCTTGTCACAAGATGCGGAAATTTTCCAAATGTGCCTTTGATTGGCAGAAAAGGAGGGATCAATTATAATCCAGTTTTGGCCATCCGACAGTTTGGGTATGCTTCCAGGGATCCTCCTACAGAGCAAGATGTGGAAGAATCCTTATTCTTTACAGGAACTAAAGATGCGAAGGTGGTAGAAGTAGTGAATGCTTGGAAAGATAAGCACAAAATTGGAAAAGCAGTTTTTGGAAAAGGAGATTGTAGATCTTATCCTGAATATGACAGGTGGATTGAGACGAAAGTAAAGGAATTGCTTTTACCCTTTTCAAGGGGACCTCTTTTATGTTCAGTACAGCCAGAACAACCCACTATGGTGGCTATTGAAGAATGTGAGAAGTGGAAGAAAATGGTCAGAGAGTTGCAGATAGAGAATTCTGGAATGAGCAGATGTCTTCAGAAAGCTCTAGCTGACAACAAAGAGTTGGAAAAGAGAGCCTTGAAAGCAGAAAAAACCTTGGCTGACAAAGAGGAAGATTTTGATGACAGAGCTCAGTACTTTCGGAAACTTACTTTGGGAGCAGATGACACTAGTCAGGCTCACAAGATTACAAAACAGGCTTTAGCCCGAAGCAAGGATTCATTAGCTCAACTTCGTCAAGCTTGGGATGAAGTCAGAATTGAAAATGCCGAGTTAAAGGATCAGTCGAAGACTAAAGACGAGGAGCTTAAAAAGGCACATGAGCAGAGGAGAAAGTATCGGGAAAGTTTCGGTAAAAGTCAAGAACAGTTAGAAGAAGCTAGGAGCCAGCTGAATAATACCAAGAAAGAGCTTGAAGAAGCCATGATAGAAAGAGAGATACTCAAGACGCAAGCTGGCGTAAAGAGACACAAAGGAGTGCATGATGACGAAGCTCTTATGCTGCATATGGGTTCTTTAACTGAAGCTCTTGAGAAAAGGGATGTCTTGATCAAAGAAATGACTGAAAAGCCGAATCACCAGCGTACCCGTATACTTTTTGAGGAAATCAAGTATTCAAGTGATAAGCTGAAGGATGTGGAATTGTCAGATTGATGTTCTTTTCCCTGTATTTTGTTGTTAATGGCTACCATCAGGCTTGTTGATGGATCCATTTTTTTTCCTTGTATTGCATTTGCGGTTGAACCTTTCTTAAATGTACTTGAATATTTTGTTGAAGGAGTATGAGCAGTTTTATTCAGGATTATTTCTTATCAGATAGCCGCACACAAGCACATGACCACGATACGTCTCTTTATATCACGATTTCTGGTCTTCAGATTTCTGTGGTTTGGATTGGAATCAGGGTATAAAAGCACTTTGGAAATGATAAGCATAACATTGCATGGCATTGCATAACATTCTGCATTTATGTTACTTGCTTTTCAAGTACTCGTTGCAGGGTCTCTAACCTTTATTTGGTTTCAGGCAGTATAGCGGATAGTCATATTCACCGATATTCGACGCGAAGAAATCAAGTAAGAATCATGGATCAAGTGCAAAGTGATTTGGCCAAAATGAGGGCGCGTATGGACCAGTTCATGACCCTCATGACTGGCATGGCGCAAAATCAGGAGAGATTGAGGCTTCTGGTCGAGCGTCCAGACAATGGGCCCGAAGGTGATCAACATGACAATTCACAGGGACATGGCATCCCTCCTCCCGGTGGCAACCCTCCTCCTGGTGGTAACAATCGGGGTAATGGAAATGGTAGGCATGCTGGTGTTACTCTTGAAGATACCCTGGAAGACCAATTTACTCTGCTGGATGCTGATGTGGGTAATCAAGGTGATCGAAGGTATGATGAGTTAGCAGAAAAGATCAGGGCCATAGAATGCAAGAACTCTATGGGTATTGATGTTACTAGCTTGGGGCTGGTCCCAGGAGTCAGAATTCCCCCTAAATTCAAACCTCCCACTTTTGATAAGTATCACGGCAATGCGTGTCCCCAAACGCATCTTCAAGCTTACTTTGGGAAGATTTCAGCCCATACGGATGACGAGAAGCTATGGATGCACTATTTTCAGGACAGTCTGGCTAGGGCGTCCTTGACCTGGTATATGAAGTTGAATAGAGCTGCTGTGAAGAATTGGAAAGATCTGGCAGAAGCGTTCCTGAAGCAATACCAGTATAATATTGACATGGCGCCCAACCGCACTCAATTGCAGGGGTTGTCACAAAATGCCAAGGAGAGTTTCAAAGAATATGCACAGAGGTGGAGGGAAATGGCTGCCCAGGTTCAACCTCCCTTGTCAGACAGAGAAATGGCAGATATGTTCATGGGCACCTTGCAAGGGGCCTATCTTGATAGATTAGCTGCTTGTCCGTCAACTGGATTTGCTGATATTGTGATTGCGGGAGAAAGAATAGAAAGTCTGTTAAAGCTTGGAAAGATCCAGGATGTGAGTGGGGCTGGCTCTTCGGGGACGAAGAAACCGTTTGCTAGTAACCAGAAAAGAAGAGAAGGTGATAGGAATGCTGTGTTTAGAGGACGAGGCAGAGGGCGTTCTCAAGCTTATTATCAGGTAGATGCTGTAACCATCCCCACACCGTCTGTTCAGAAACAACAACCCCAACAACAAGTTCAACAGCAACAACCTTTTTTTCAGCAAAGATCTAGGCAGAGGGATCGTAAGATGGATCCTCTCCCTATGACTTATGCCGCGCTGTTGCCCCGGCTACTCGAGTTAAAGTTGGTAGAACTCCGTACTATGAAAGCTCCGGTTGCTGGAAACCTGCCACTTAACTTCGATGCTAATGCTCGTTGTGAGTTCCACTCAGGCGCTCAGGGGCACTCCATTGAAAAATGTTGGGCTTTCCATCATAAAGTACAAGATTTGATTGATGCTAAAGCCATCAATTTCTCTCCCGCTCCTAATATTACTCAACATCCCATGCCTGATCATAGTGCAGCAAATGTGTACGCTATTGAAGATGGGAGGAGATTGAATTTGGTGTTAGACGTTCATCAAGTGAAAACTTCTTTGTTGGTTGTAAAAGATCGTTTATTGAAGGGACAGGTGTTCCCGGGCTGTAATCAGGATTGCTCTGAGTGTATGAATCAGGAGAACGGCTGTGATAAGTTGAAGATGGGTTTACAGAATCTGATCGATGAAGGATGTCTACAGTTCGACAGAGTCGTGAAAGACACTGATGAGATATCAACCGTGACCATCTATTACACTCCCGCTGAGATTCAAATGCCGGTCAATGCAGTTCCCGTGGCGAGTGTTGCGCCAGAAAGACCCAGTCCTGTCACTATCACGGTGCCAGGACCAATTCCGTTCACGTCTACGAAGGCGATCCCATGGCACTATGGGGCAGATGTATATTACGAAGGTAAAAAGCAGGAAGTTGAGTCGTCAGTCAGCCCAAGTATTGATAACGTAGGGGGTGTAGGGGGCTTTACAAGGAGTGGAAGGTTGTTCGCTCCCCAAACCTTGAGAAGTGATAAAGAGGCAGAAGCTGCAGCAAAGGCTAAAGGTAAACAGGTGGTTGAAAATGCGCCTACACCTGAAGCAGAGACAAAGATTACTTTTGATAATGAAATGGAAGAATTTATGAAGATAATCAAGAAAAGCGATTATAAGATTGTGGACCAACTGAATCAAACCCCTTCAAAGATTTCAATCTTGTCACTATTGATGTGCTCTGATGCGCATCGGCAGGCGTTGTTGAAAGTATTGAAGAGTGCATACGTGCCACAAGAAATTACTGTTAATCAGCTCGAGGGCGTAATCTCCAATGTTAATGTTAGCCATGGCTTGGGCTTTACAAGTAGAGATTTGACTGTTGAAGGAAGGAACCACAATAAGGCTTTGCATATCACGATGGAGTGTAAGGGCGCAGTGTTATCTCATGTACTGGTAGACACTGGTTCATCACTCAATGTCTTGCCCAAGAAGGCATTAATGAAGCTGGAAGTTGATGGTTTGATCTTAAGGCCTAGTGAATTGGTGGTCAGAGCATTCGATGGAACTAGACGATCTGTGTTTGGTGAGGTGGAATTGCCCGTACAAATTGGACCACAGGTATTCAAATCCACGTTCCATGTAATGGATATACAACCTGCATATAGCTGCCTATTGGGACGCCCTTGGATTCACGGAGCCGGGGCTGTTACTTCTACTCTACATCAAAAGCTAAAGTATGAGTTTGAAGGGCAGGTTGTGACGGTGTGTGGGGAAGAAGACATCTTTGTGAGTCACTTGTCCACGTTCAAGTACATTGAGATGGATGGGGAAATTCATGAGATGTTGTGCCAATCATTTGAAGCAGTCAATATTGACGATGCCCCTGAGTCTTCTTCTGTACCAGTTGGGGCTAGTACCTCCATTTCATCTTACAAACAAGTTGTTGAAGTCGTCAGGGCAGGCAACGCCCAAGGTTGGGGCAGGCTGATAGAGACCCCAATGAAGGAAGACAAATTTGGTATTGGTTATCATCCCCCTACAACTTCAGATGCGGGGAGCAGGGGACCCATTACTTTCAATAGTGGGGGAATTATCTACGCGGACCAGTCTTGTGCAGCCACAGAGGATAGTGTTGACAGTAATTGTGACCTGGATAACTGGGTACACCCTCATGCTCCGGGACAACAAGTGCAGAACTGGTCCGTTGAAGAAGTCATCCGGGTTACTCTTCAAACAGAGTAATTTTTCTTTGTTTTTTTTTCTAACCATAATGCATGTCAAAATCTTGCGCTCTGCCCAAGGCGTATAGATTCATTTGTAGGGCCACCATGGTTGCATTTGCAATGTTTAATCATTAATAAAGGACGTTTTGCAATCAAATTTTGTTCTCTGTCTTTCAGTTTTTATTTTTGCACAAAAATAAAATGGCAATGTTTCATTTTCTTTTGTTTTGCTTAAAAATAAATTCTAAAATAAGGCATGAACCCGTTCATGCAGACTTGATCCTCCGGATACCACTGATAACGATTTTGATATGGCTATGTATGACTTTGACAATCCGATTTATCAAGCCGAAGAAGGGGATGAGAAAGATTGTGAACTCTCTGAAGAACTGGCCAGATTGTTGAAACAAGAGGAAAGGGTCATCCAGCCTCATCAGGAGACTGTAGAAATCATCAATATTGGTACCAAGGACGCCAAGAAAGAGATCAGGATTGGTGCCAGCTTGCAAGCAGATGTGAAGCAAACTTTGACGGAAATGTTGCGCGAGTATGTTGACATCTTCGCCTGGTCGTATCAAGACATGCCGGGGTTGGATAAGGATGTTGTCGTGCACAGGCTGCCATTAAGAGAAGAATGTCCGCCAGTCAAGCAGAAACTTCGTCGGACTCACCCCGACATGGCTTTAAAGATTAAGGAGGAAGTCCAGAAGCAGTGGGATGCTGGGTTTCTTGCTGTGACAAAGTATCCTCCGTGGGTAGCCAACATCGTGCCAGTACCGAAGAAAGATGGAAAAGTGAGAATGTGTGTGGATTATCGAGATCTTAATAAAGCTAGCCCGAAAGATGATTTTCCACTACCTCATATTGATGTGTTGGTCGATAATACAGCTCAGTTTTCAGTGTTCTCTTTTATGGACGGTTTCTCCGGGTACAACCAGATCAAGATGGCACCTGAAGATATGGAGAAGACCACGTTCATTACTCCGTGGGGTACATATTGTTATAAAGTAATGCCTTTTGGGTTGAAAAACGCAGGGGCAACGTACCAGCGGGCGATGGTGACATTGTTTCATGACTTGATTCATAAGGAGATCGAATGTTATGTAGATGATATGATTGCTAAGTCGAGAACAGAAGAGGAACATCTGATTAACCTGAAAAAGCTGTTTGAAAGGTTGAGAAAGTTCCGTCTGAGATTAAATCCAAACAAGTGCACGTTTGGGGTACGTTCTGGAAAGTTACTGGGTTTCATTGTGAGCGAAAGAGGAATCGAGGTTGATCATGCCAAGGTGAAAGCTATACAAGAAATGCCTGAACCGAGAACAGAAAAAGAGGTTCGTGGTTTCTTGGGTAGATTGAACTACATTGCAAGGTTCATATCTCACCTAACAGCCACGTGTGAGCCAATATTTAAATTGTTAAGGAAAGATCAAACGGTCAGGTGGAATGACGATTGCCAATTGGCATTCGATAAGATAAAAGAATACTTGCAGGAACCTCCGATTCTAATGCCTCCAGTTGAAGGGAGACCGCTGATAATGTATCTGACAGTGCTTGAAGGTTCCATGGGTTGTGTTCTCGGTCAACATGACGAGACAGGTAGGAAGGAGCATGCTATCTACTACCTGAGCAAAAAGTTCAATGATTGTGAGTCCCGATACTCAATGCTTGAAAAGACATGCTGTGCGCTTGCATGGGCCGCTAAGCGATTGAGGCAATATATGGTTAGGCACACAACCTTGTTGATTTCAAAAATGGATCCTATCAAGTACATTTTCGAGAAACCAGCATTGACAGGCAGAGTTGCACGGTGGCAAATGGTCTTGACAGAGTATGACATTCAGTACACTTCACAAAAGGCCATCAAAGGAAGTATCTTGTCCGACTATCTTGCGCAACAGCCGATTGATGATTACCAACCCATGAAGTTTGACTTCCCTGATGAGGACATCATGTTTCTCAAAGCTAAGGACTGCGAGGAACCACTCCCGGAGGAGGGGCCAGACCCTGAATCCAAATGGAGTCTGATGTTTGATGGGGCTGTCAATATGAATGGGTGCGGAGTTGGAGCAGTTCTTATCACGCCGGAAGGTGTTCATATGCCTTTCACTGCACGAATAACTTTCGGATGCACCAACAATGAAGCAGAGTACGAAGCTTGTATAATGGGGATCGAGGAGGCGGTTAATCTATGGATTAAAACCCTTGATATATTCGGTGATTCAGCTTTGGTAATCAATCAAGTGAAAGGGAGTTGGTACACGCACCAAGCAAATCTAGTGCCGTATAGAGATTATACAAGGAGATTGCTGACGTTTTTCACAACAGCGAAACTGTACCACATTCCTCGAGATGAGAATAGGTTCGCTGATGCCTTGGCCACTTTGTCTTCCATGATCAAAGTGCAAGGATGGAACCATGTACCTAAGATTGAGGTATCCCGCCTTGACAGACCAGCATTTGTGTTTGCGGTCGATGCAACGTCTGATGACAAGCCATGGTTTCATGACATTAAGTGTTTCTTGAAAAGTCAAGAGTACCCGTCCGGGGCATCGTCCAAAGACAGGAAGACGTTGAGAAGGTTAGCTGGTAGTTTCTTCTTGAACAAAGATGGCGTGCTGTATAAAAGAAATTTTGACACGGTCCTGCTTAGATGTGTGGATAGACATGAAGCAGACTTGTTGATGATTGAAGTGCACGAAGGCTCTTTCGGTACCCATGCCGGAGGGCATGCAATGGCTAAAAAGTTGTTAAGATCGGGATATTATTGGTTGACTATGGAGTCAGATTGTTGCAAATATGCCCGCAAATGCCATAAATGTCAGATCTATGCAGATAAGGTGCATGTGCCTCCAAATCCGTTGAGTATCATGTCGTCGCCTTGGCCGTTTGCCATGTGGGGTATTGATATGATCAGAAAGATTGAGCCTACAGCTTCCAATGGTCATCGTTTCATCTTGGTGGCAATTGATTACTTCACCAAATGGGTTGAAGCCGCATCCTATGCCAATGTTACAAAACAAGTGGTCGCTCGTTTCTTAAAACGGGATATCATTTGCCGATATGGAGTTCCCGAAAGAATCATTACTGATAATGGTTCTAATTTGAATAATAAGATGATGGCTGAGTTATGCCGGGACTTCAAAATCGAACATCACAATTCTTCTCCGTACCGCCCAAGGATGAATGGCGCGGTCGAAGCGGCCAACAAAAATATCAAGAAGATTGTACAGAAGATGGTTGTCACGTACAAAGATTGGCATGAGATGTTACCATTTGCTTTGCATGGGTATCGAACGTCGGTATGCACGTCCACTGGGGCAACCCCATTCTCACTTGTATACGGTATGGAGGCAGTACTACCAGTTGAAGTGGAGATTCCGTCCCTCAGAGTCATGATGGATGTTAAGCTAGATGAGGCTGAATGGGTACGAGCCAGATTTGATCAGTTGAGCCTTATTGAGGAAAAGCGATTGGCGGCTGTATGCCATGGGCAACTATATCAGCGCAGAATGAAGCAGGCATTTGACCAGAAGGTGCGTCCTCGGGTTTATAAAGTCGGAGATGTGGTACTCAAAAGGATCCTTCCTCCCAATACAGATCACAGGGGCAAATGGACTCCTAACTATGAAGGTCCATTCGTGGTTAAAAAGGTCTTTTCGGGCGGAGCTTTATTGCTTACAACCATGGATGGCGAAGACTTTTCATCCCCTGTCAACTCGGACGTAGTCAAAAAATACTTCGCATGAATAGACCCGCTGGATAATAAAAATAAAAAAATCCAGGCAAAAAAGGGCATCCCGGCGAACCAAAAACAGAATAAGGTTCGGGCAAAAATTAGGGATATAATTGAAAAAATTGTACACCCGGTAAGTTGAAAACCCGAAAGGGCAACTTAGGCAAAAAAGGGTATCCTGGTGGATCGAAAACCTGAAAGGGCGGTCCACACAAAAGAGGGATTTAAGCGAATGACTATGGTCTGAGTTATCTATCCCCCATTACCGTTTGAACAACTGACGTTCTGAAAGATAGGGATCGGTCTGATCGTTCCTCAGAAGGCAAGGTCGGGGAGTTTTGAAGACATACTGGTCATAACAGAATGGAAACTCAGTGGAATTCCGTTTTCACATTGCCATTAGGATAGTTTCTTTTCTCAATTTTCAGCGATCACCTCTTTCCAGGGATTGCTTCCGGATGTAATTGCCTATTCTGGGCTCTCAGTCAATAAATTGAATTTCAATAAAAAGCCTCCTATTTTTGTTTTATTGCTTTGTTTGCAAAAACGTCCTAATTTTGATAAAACATTGCATTTGAAAACATGGCGGCCTTGCAATAACATGCGCGAAAAAAAAACACATTTGAAATTACTTTGAATGTTGAATATTCCCGGATGGTGGATTCTAGCCACGCAATATTCGGGGCGTGTGTGCATATTCTTTTGTTGCAGGTAGTAGGTGCAGATGATGTTAAGCACAAGACCAGTAATAAATCACCCCACGCAAAAGACTGGGGCAATTACGGGTAAGGAGGTTTGCGTTCATCGCTCGGTCGACGGTCGTTCGTAACGGTTCGATATCATTGAATTAAGTTCAACTGGGTACCATTGTATCTTGTTAAGTCGAGTCTCTCATACAGTACTTCCAACAACTACAAGCTTTTCTGTGTCGATAACGGTCACAGGTTCCCCAAAAGAGTGGTCTCGTCGACACCGAAACTGATGGTCATTATCCCCAGCGAAGTCACAAGAGTTTGAAGAGGCTAAATCTCCTGTAAAATCCTCTTATGACATCCTCTTCGGGGACGAATTGTTGTTTTGTCCAAGCATGGGGCATGATTGCTTCCCCAGCATGAAGTGTTGATCATCCCCAGTAGAGTTTGAGGACAGTTAGTCTTCTGTAAAATCCTCTCAAAAAGGCATTCCCCAACACGAGACGTTTTAAAGCAGTTTCCTCCAGCAGAGTTTGTTATAAACTCGTCATACCTAACGGAATTGTCTAAAGGGAAGCTCGCCTAACATGGGGCATTGTGGTACTTATCCTAAGCTCGACAGTCATATTCTTCAGCAGACTACTGTGGATTTGCTTTGGGTTTCCCCAACAGATCTCTAAGGACTCTTTCCTAGCAAGTTGCAGTGGAATGTTCTAACCAGGATTTGCGTATCCCTGGCAGAGTAGCCCTGATCCCCAGCAAGATTGTGTCTCTGGTAATGATCCCCCACAGAGGTCAGCATCGAATCTTGTCAGCAATACTCCCCAGCTGAGTTGTTGTTCTCCCCGCAGAGGTTTATAAGATCGGCAGAATCTATTCCTCAACAAGGATGGCACAGTCTTTCCCCAGCCGGGTCAGAAGGTTGATAACCCCTACAAAGGGTCTTGGATTGGATAGATCCTCAAGCAGAGTTTTTATGACTCTTCCTCCCTAGCAAGACGCCATGCAAAGAAATTCTCATCCCCAGCGGAATCACTGTGACCAGAATTCATTCCCCCAGCAGATGAAGTGATTCCTGGTAGATTTATTATTCTTCAAGTCCAATTTATTTTTGGCGAACTTGACAATTCGAAGCAGACGGATTGTTCATTTATTCTCCCACAGAGATACTATCCTCTCAGGAACCTCTAAAGTCAAGTCATTGATCATTGTTCCTCAGCAAAGCCGGCAGAGATATCTGACACGGATGCAGAGTGCAATCCATTATTGGAATATGGCAAAAGTCCAACAGTGGATTGGCAAAAGTCCGTCTTCGGGTGGCAAAAGTCCAACAGTGGATTGGCAAAAGTCCGTCTTCGGGTGGCAAAAGTCCAACAGTGGATTGGCAAAAGTCCATCTTCGGGTGGCAAAGCAGCTAAAAGTCCAACAGTGGATTGGCAAAAGTCCGTCTTCGGGTGGCAAAAGTCCAACAGTGGATTGGCGAAAGGTCCATCTAAGGGTGGCATATTCCAAAAGTCCAACAGTGGATTGGCAAAAGTCCGTCTTCGGGTGGTACGAAGCTGCAAAGTCCACCAGTAGCGTGGCAGGCCAGTAGTCGTCTGGAATTGCATAAAAGACATTATTAAAGTCCACCAGTAGCGTGGCAAGCCAGTAGTCGTCTGGCGTCGTTCAAAAGACATTATTAAAGTCCACCAGTAGTGTGGCAGGCCAGTAGTCGTCTGGAATTGCATAAAAGACATTATTAAAGTCCACCAGTAGCGTGGCAAGCCAGTAGTCGTCTGGCGTCGTTCAAAAGACATTATTAAAGTCCACCAGTAGTGTGGCAGGCCAGTAGTCGTCTGGAGTTGCATAAAAGACATTATTAAAGTCCACCAGCAGCGTGGCAAGCCAGTAGTCGTCTGGCGTCGTTCAAAAGACAGATCTCTCCGACGTTTCATCGAAGATTCAATCCAGCAGTCTCGTTGGGTTTATATCCCTTTTCTTCTTCATCATCCAGAGCAAATTTTTGGTTATATTTGGTATTCAATCACTATATACCTTGAAAGTCCGAAAGCAATTGCTTTCAGGCATTCAGGTCTACAGCGCTTGAATAGGGGCAGCTGTAATACCCCAAAATTTGCTCTCCCCTTTTGGCATCATAGCATGGCATTATCATTTATCATATCATATCCATCTCATTAGCATTACATTGCATTTAACATAGAAAAATGAAGCATGGCATCCTTCTTACCATCAGGGCATGTGATCAGGTGGGAGATGGACAATCAAGAGATCATTCAAAGCACAAAAAGGTCAGTCAAGTTGCCTCAAGGCAAGCCAAGAAGCCTTTCATGTCTCATACTATCTCAATTGATCATCCACAACCTCAAGGATAAGAGATACAATGGGAGATTGAAGCATTACATCTTTCACTATGCAAGAGGTTCAAAAAATGAAGGAAAACCCTCAAAAGAGATAGCTCATTGATCCAAAATCATCCTCAAATGGCATATATCATCATCCTTTAAGAGGATACACAACATACTCTGAGTAATTTGAAATTGAAGACTGCACTTTTCCCTCCTAACCAGAGGGGGTCAAGATTAGGGTTTCCAATTAAATCAGGGTATCTCTGATTTTTTGGTCAAAACTTGATGTCATGGTATTCCATATGTCCTTAAGTGTATGGGTGTGGAAAATTACATCTCAATTGGTTTTAGAAGTGGTTCAATTGGAAGAAAGATAAAAAATCAGGAAATTTGGGGCAAAGTCAAATAATCAGAGGAAAAAGTCAACTCTTGACTTTTTGAGGCTAAATTCATGAAATTCATGTTATATGTGTCCAATGTGCAAAGTTTGATCAAGAAACTCCAAAGGAATCATGAAAAAATCAAGATGTGGAAAGTTGCCATTTTTGGGTGAAGTAGGGTTACTAAAAATAGTAAGTTTTGGCCATTTTGCATCAGAGTTTGAACCAAGGCCATTTAAAATTGAAGCATCAAATGAAAATTCCACCAGGCCACAACAAAAGGTCTTGCTTTAAGCTTCAAATCCATGTGTAGAACATCTCAATTGGATAAATATTGAGGGAGATATGATGGATCAAAGTTGGAAGAAAGTAGGCCAAAACTAGGTCATGACCAAGAATTTTCAGGTCACGCGCACATCATTTCCTCAAACAGTTGGTGTGCCAAAAGTCAAGCCTAATTTCTCCAAGAAGAAAGCTCCAAATGAGAAAATTTTCAACATCAAAGTTGTTCTTTGTAGTGTCATCTTCAATATTGATGTTGGGAAAATTTTGAATTGATCAAGCTATGAGTGAGTTATAGTGGTCTCAATTTAGTGTGTTCAGACTGAAATTCCATGCACCAAGCTGCCTTGTCAACCGACCAACTGTCTTGCCTACAAACCAGTCCCAAACCTTGATGTTCCAAGTTGCTTTTCACCAATTTCCAAGCCTCAATTCAATTCAATTTTCACCCCAAACTTGTTCCATGATATCTCCTCTTCCATTTGGCATCAATACCTCTTTGTTTCATTCACAAACTAGAGAGAAATTCTTGGTCAAACCATTAAACCTTGGGCTGCTAAAAATCAGAAAAAAGAATGTTGTTGTTATTGTCATGTTTTAATCCACACGCATACAGTCTGTATTCCTTTCCACTTTTAACCAAACACCTTCCTTACACTAGCCTCGTCATGTTGCATCATACATGAGAAGGGAACGAATGAAACTTACTGAACAAGTTTATACTACATAGCCGTGATATTGCAATGTTACTTTTATCACCACCATAGTTTGTCATGTGCTGCCACCACCATATCATTGCTCTCCCTAACTAACTTGACTCAGTTAGTTAGGGATGACTCACTCAAACCATTGTGACTCAGTTAACCTCACTCAGTTTAACCTTGGTTAACTCACACTATAAAACCAAATCTCACCTCACAACTTCATTTTCTACCACATTCTCTCAAAACACTTCAAACTCTCTCTCACATTCTCTCTACTTTCTCTCTGATTTCACACGATTTTCACCATCTTCCATTCATATTTCATCTTCATCCTCATCAAGGTTTCACTTCTGATCAAGAACAAGAAAGAAGAAGTTCAGTTCATCAATGGCAGCTTAGTTCAGTTGAGTTTTCGTTGTGGTTTTCTTCAAGATCTCAAGTTCAGTGGCATTTATTTTGCTCCACTCAAGCTCAAGAGCATAGGAGGATCATCTCAGGTCTTCTGTTACTTTGAAGAACTTCAAATTCAGGTTTCTTCTCCAACCTTCGCTTTCTGAAATTTCACTTGTTTTCTATTGGTTTGAGCTTCTTAGAAGCTATGTTGAATCCGGCTAGTTGATAGGCCTCTTAGAGGCATAGTTTCAAAGCCTAGGGCATGATTTGATCTCCTCTGTTCTTGCTATGTGTGTGTGTTTTGTGATTTTTATGAGCATATTCATGATGTGCATAAGCTTAGCTTTCGATTGGTACACATTTTGTGCATTTTGGTGACGTTTGAAGATTGCAGATGGTGGTGAGTGGCCGGAGAAGGTGACCGGAGGTCCCTCTCCGGCCGGTGGTCTTTATGTTAGGGTTTCTTGCAGTTTGAATGTCAGCCGTGCGATTTTGTTGATCCAAGGGTGGAAAGCTTGCCAGCACATTAAAACGCATGTGCATGTCATGTGCATCATTTCTGATTTCAATTAAACATGGTGTGGTGTGGTGTATGGTATGGAACGTGGACATGCGTGTGTGAGCGTTTGATCTGATTACTTTGACTATAGCTTGACTATGACTTGATCCAACGGCTTGTATGGTTTTGACTTGGTTTGACTGAATTCCATGATAGTTAGGGTGTTATGCGCACTTATTGGACCTAATCAGATTGCTACCCACACCCCCATGTTTTCAAGCCCAATTAATTTGAACTGCATGATTGCTATGTTCACACCTCCCCTTCCCTTTGTATTTCATTTTATTTTTTTTATTTTTCATACACGTTTGTTTTTTTATTTTTAAAAATACTAAATAGTATCATAAAATTCCACAAAAATTCATGAGCATTATTAAAACATTTAGAAAATTTTTCATGATTTTATTTCTTGATTTTATGACATTTTTGCCCCTGTTCTATATTTTTCTTTGATTTTTTTTTGTATGCATTCTTAATGTGGTACATGATTTTGTTTAATTTTGTTCTCAATCATTAAAATTTGTTTTGATGCTCTTCTTTTTGCATTGAGTCATTATCATCTTGAGGTATGTTAAGTGATTTTTATTTGATTTTTTAGGTCATTTTATGGCATGTTTGGTGTTCACTTTTGTGCTACTTTGTATGATATGTCTATGTGACCTAAGTGCATTGTTTGACATCATTTTGCCTTGGTTCCTTGCATGCTATTTTGATATGTGATTCATATTTGATTAGTGAACTCCAATACCATGCTTGCATAATTTTCATAGGTCCATTTGATTTTTGTTTGATGCATTACATTTAAAGCATAATCCATGGCATGTCATTACAACTTTAGTGCATGTTTACATGAATTCTTTTGTGCATATTTGTATGAGCATTTGCATATGTTATGAGCCATTCATATGATATTATAGGTCTTTGGTACACATTATAGGTCATCTTTACATGTTCATTTCAATTTGAACTTTGTGCATCATTAACATGTATTGTTTGCACTTTCTTTTTGAACTTTCATTTCAATTCTTCTTATATTACTTCTTGAATGTCTTGATGTTGATTCATAATTATTTTTGAGATGTTTATAAACCATTTTCCATTTAGTTTCAATTCTGGTTGTTGATTTACATGTTCCATTTATGCATGTTTTATCATTCTTTTTCATCTTTCATCTTCCTTTTCTTGTGGTAACATGTTCTAATGCCATTGATGATGTTTGTTGCTTGTTCACTTGGACTTGCTTGATAATAATCATTTGTTTTCCATATGATGTATATTCTGGTTGTGACATTAAGATTTGATTTCTCATCTAATTCTTTTGAGTTTTATGGTGCATTAAATGTTCTTTTATTCCTTATACTTCTTATACATGTTTACTAACCATGTAGGGGCTTTGGTAAGTTGCAATTGAGTGTGGATAAGGAATCCACATTCAAATTTCCTTTCATATCTTTTACAATTCCATTTTTGTGTTTTGTTAAGCACTTATGTGTTTTCTTTTAATAACTCATCACTCTCCCTTTTTGAATTACAATTCATCTTCTACTTTAGAAGTGAATTGTTTAATTCATTCTTTCTTTAGACTTTAGGTTGAAACCTCACAAACCATTAGGATCACTCCCTTTAATCTTCAATTAGGATTGAGTCTTAGTCCACATAGGTTTTACCTTTTCTTCTCTCTTGAGTCTCTCTCTTCTCATCTCTTAAAGGAAACTCAAAGCATTTAATAAAGGTAGGCATTTATTGCATTTAGGCCTTTCATATAAAGAAGAGATTATAAAGGGGTCTTCTCTTATAATCTTAGAATGTATAGCATATAGCCCATCTTGGGTCAATGTGTTAAACATTTGATCTTGTATGAGGGACTTAAATGCAATACTTGTTGAAGATACAAATGAAAAAACACTTCTTCATTTCTTAATCAATAAAAACACTTAATAAACACAAGTATGCTAGTGTGTTTGAACCTTGACAATTGGAACTAAGTGTGGGGGTCTTCTTCACTCTTAGTGTGCTTTCTTATCCATTCCATCTTGGAATGTGAGAATGTACACATTCCAATGACTAAGATTCAGATACACTGTCATATGCAAACAAATCCAAAACACTTCCTTCTAAAAGACAAAAACAAACAATAACGTCTTTCCTTCGGGAATTCTTTTCTCACCTCATTCACTTTTAGCGTACGAACGCGCTTCTACTCGTTCTCTTGCAAGATGGTAACGCACTCGGACCAGCGAGCCTGCAACACCTGAGCTAGGACGTCAGCCGTTCCCTAAAATGCAAACAATCCATCCCTAGTGAGGGGAACTACGTCGCTCTGATTCTCATGTTCCCGATGAGATACGTAGGCAGTGGGGTAGGGCCCATGCGAGCACTTCTTTTATTTTCCCTACATTTATTTCTCTTTCTCTCTCTTTCCTTTTCCATTCTCTTTTCAGTTCCTTTCTCAGTATTCTTTTCTTACACCCTTTGATTGAGACAAGCAAGCGTGGATCCCATCGGGTACGATGGACGTGGGGGGGTGCTAATACCTTCCTCTCGCGTAACCGACTCCCGAATCCAGTTCTCTTGGTCGCAATACCATGCTCTATCCTTTCCTTTAGGTTTATGCGGTGTTTCCTTTCCCTCTCATGGGATAAATACACATTGCTGGCGACTCTGTTCGGTGCCACTTTCGCTTTTGTACTAGGATGAAAATCTCGGGAGCGACACACGATAACGCGATATATACACTATAATGTAAACTATATAACATATGCACAAAAGATGAGGTTTATTGGTTGAGTTAAGCCAATAAGTGCCAATTATTCACACTCAATATAACTCCAATTTAGCACTTAACAGTGGGCATGTAACACCCGAGGCCGAAGAGGGTGATGAGTGGTTACATGTAACACCCGGGAGCGAGGGAGTGGTAGTCGGTGCACGAGACATGACAATGAGACACTCCTAAAAGCTTTTAGGAACAACCCGAATTCACATCGGAATGAGAGAGATCTTGAGGTTGTGTAGGTATGGGACTACATGGTTGAAGGAAGGCTTATAAGGATTAATTGGTACTACATATACTAACAAGATGCATCTTTTTTTTGTTAGCCTAACCAATAAGAAATACATAGTTAAACGTGCTTAACTTGGAGTAGTATTGGGATGGGTGACCTTCAGGGAAGTTTTTCGGTAAGCATGCGAGTCAGAACAAAGCATGTTGAAAAGACCCGTGATTTGTGGGGTTAATTGGTAATCCCAAAGGCAGTCTGGAGCGTTATAGAAATGTAACACCCTATTTCCCCAACGCATAATTATAATTAAATCATAGATTTTTCACAACATTTTCACATAGGATGTTACACCTCTCGAAACACACACACACACACACACACACACACATGTTGATCATGTAAAACTTAATTTAATTAAACATGCAATACTATATTTTAATGCACACAATTGCTCTTATGATGTTTACACGGCATAAATTCATCTGATCTATACTTGGGATGTTTACACGACGTCCAACTCATATGATATCATGGCAGCGGAATCATAATTAACACATTCACTAATTTAAATCCCATAATAAAACTTCATATTATAATTGAAAACATTGACTTGCACTTTTATGGCATGGTCTGGAAGAGGGCTAAAACATTTTGCTCAACCGTATCGTTGGATTGAATGAACGCAGAAATATTCTTTCCCATATTCACTCTCTCGTTACCTTTCAATCTCCTATTGTGAGTACATAAATCCTTAAGAAACTTTGCACACTTTGGAATCTGCTTGATTACATCAAGAAGCGGAATGTTTACCGCCACCTTTTTTAACACATCCAAAATCTCCCTATCTCTCTCTCTCTCTCTCTTTGCTTCCTCAAGAATATTCTTATTTTTCTGCACTCTGTGTGGGAAAGGTATCTTAGGTACATACTCTTTTTCTTTTTGCTCAATAACAGCAGAAGGCTCAACAACTTTCTCATTTTTTTCTGGGGCAGAATCTGTAACTTTTTCGGATCGCAAGGATATTGCACTCACATTAGGACCTTTAGGATTCACCACTATTTGAGAAGGTAGTTGGTTGAATCCTTGTGCTTGCTGAATGCCATTAATTGAAGAAGCAAGTTGCCCTTTCTGTGTCTGCAGGGTTTGGATACTAGAATCTGTCCGCTGCTGGAATTGGAGATTATTGACAACCATTTGCATAATAATATCCTCTAATGAAGGTCCGGAAGCTGGGGCAGAAGTGGTTGCAGCCTGTGGAGGGTTTTGTGGTGGTGGCAATGGTAGCATCAACTGTTGTTGGTTGGGATGCTGATTTCCATATCGAAGGTTTGGATGATTCCTCCAAGTTGGATGGTATTTATTAGTGGATAGGTCAGGAATGTTGTACTTGTTTTGGTTGTTACCTTGATTGTAAAGGGATGCTGCATATGCTTGAGGTAATTCAATAGTTTTTTTCTCTTGCAGAATAAGACATGTATCGGTAGGATGATCAAGAGAAGTACAAATACCACATAACCTTGCTGTTTGGGCTGCTGTTTGAGCTTTACCTACCACTACCAACTATTTCACTAATTCGGTTAGCTCATCCATTCTATTTTCGAAGGCCTTGCTGGAAGAAGAAACATGAACCTCAATAACAAATAATTAATCTAAAAAGAAATAATCCACATTTAATAGAATTAAAATAAGACCTGTTTAGCTTGAATGATATCCTAAATATTCATATTTTCAGTTTGGAGCAGATCGTCATACAAAGATATTGATTTTTCGGTCATCTGACTAAGCTCTTGAGTCAAAGATATATTTTCAGTTTCAAACCTCTAATTTATAAATTTTATAAAAAAGTAATAATCAAATAACACAATTACATAAAGTCTATAATTTTGTCTCCAACACATGATAAAGAAGTACATGCTTTTTTCTTGTAGTCAGAACATTCTTCAAAGTTAGGATTGATAAGCAATTTAGTTTCATTGAAGGCATTAACAATTCCCGATTGACCTAATAATTTGAATTACAATAAAATATTCAACTATATATTAACAAAATAAAGAATTGTATTTTATAAAAATCATACTACTATTAATAAAAATCATATAATAGTTATCATCAAATATTTTAAGCCTGCATAGGTGCATAATAACTACTATAAGAAATTCTTTTTTATTTTCTTTCAGATAATAGTTCATTTCTTCAGCAAAACAGTCCCATAAAGTACATATGATATTATTCCTCCTGAAAACAGAGAAACTTTTTATCAATATGTTAACCAGAAAATTAATTTATTAATGCTAATTATACTTACTCATGATCTTGAAGAGTTAAATCCATAAGTTTGATCTTTTTTCCTTTTAATTCAACATCTTTAACATCAGTCTTTCCAACCACATGTCCAATCACATCTAAAAAAGAATAATATTCATAATAATAAAATTAGAATAGATAAAATAAAATAAAAATAAAAAATAAATAAAATAAAATAAAAATAAAAATTAAACTAAAATTTAATATAATATTTATAAAGTTAGAAAAAATTCCAACCCATCAAAAGACCGTTGTCACTGCCAACCTTGAGAATTTCTGAGAATTTTGTGAAATTGAAATGATTTGGAGGAATTTTGTTAGAAGTATTTTTCTGTAATAAAGTGCTTCCAATGAAAGTAAGTATGTATTTATGAGTAGTTGACTTATACATTTCCACATTATTCATTGAGACCAAAAAATTTTCTATGGAATAAGCAATCCCTAACTCAATAGACTTTCCATGTTGTTTGATATCCTTCTTCTTTATAGAAGCTTGAATCTTTGACAACTAAGATGAAGAAACAAAAGATTTTATGAGATATAAATATAATGAAAAAAACTACAATTTCTTTATAAATTTCATATTGATATACCTTTTCGTCTAGGAGGAGCAACTCAATACTGAACGTTTCTTGTAGATTGTTGTACTCAGGAACTTTTCAAAGACTAATTACACAAACATGTATTTTCCAATTAATTTTTCTAGGAACAATATCATCAACCGCAGTGATATTGGAAACCCTCTTTAAGTTATGTATGAGATGTGATATTGGAGATATATTGAAAAAGTAAGAGGAAAGAAATGTTATAAGATGTGATATTGGAGAGATATTGAAAATGTAATTTAAATAGGTAGTTATTGATTTGTTCATAAATTGAAGCAAGAAGTAGTGAAATAATTAGTGGATTAGTGGGATAAATTAACTATTTTTTGAATTATTTTAATTTTAAATTCAGTTAATAATTATTATTGAATTTAATGAATTAATTTGTTCATAAATTAATTTGTAGAAAAAAAAAAGCAAGAAAGTCGGGAGATAGTTAGTGGGTTAGTGGGATAAATTAACTATTTTTTGAATTATTTTAATTTGCAATTCAATTAATAATTATTATTGAATTTAATTAATTAGATGAATTTGTTCATATATTAATATTAATTTGTAGAAAAAAAAGCAAAAAAGTTGTGAGATAGTTAGTGGGTTAGCGGGATTTTTTGAATTATTTTAATTTTAAATTCAATTAATAATTATTAATGAATTTAATTAATTAAATAAAAATTTATTTAGGTCATTATCACCGTAATAACTCCCCATTAACTCCATCCACTTTTGCATTTCTATTATTTTTATATATTTATTTTTTATTTATCAGGTGAGTTAGATGACCATGTTTTCTAATGGGAAGTTACACGAGTTTAATGAAAAAGTGTATTTAAAAACGTGGGGAGTTAGTGTTTTATTAAAAAAAAATTTATTTAATTAATTTTATGAATAGTTATTTTTTTAATAAAAGTTATTAAAATTTTTTGTTTAAAATTAGTTAAATAAAAGTAGCTCACTCCCACGTTCTCTTCTCACTCATTTTTAATTATTTAAAGTTCTCATCTATTTTAAATTATTTAATTAAATAATAAATAAATAAAAAAGTTAATAACAATTTTTATAAATTAGTTCATAAATAAAAAAATATTAGTGGTGGAGGTGTTATGATTAATTAAAGGGAAGTTAGTTTGTTTCAATTATTTAATTAAATAAAAAGTTAAAACAATTTTTATAAATTAATTAATAAATAGAAAAATATTAGTGGTAGAGGTGTTATGATTAATTAAAGGGAAGTTAGTTTATTTCAATTATTTAATTAAATAAAAATATAATAAATAATTAAATCAATAAATATAGAAATGGAAAATTATAAAAATACCCTCCATTTTGGCTCCAAAAATGCTAAGTGATTTAACAAATTATATATATATATATATATATATATATATATATATATATATCATATGAGAATGCCATTTTTATGTCAGAACATGAGAATGAATCTGAACCATTAGATTTTAAAATAAATGGTGGAGATTATGTGTCAGTTTTTCTTTTCTCTCTCTCCTCCATCATTTATTTTAGGGATAAATATACTCCACCCTCCCTGCCAAAGTAGCGAGATTTGTTTTTGCCCCCTTGAAGTTTTTTTTTATCCCCCCTCAACAAATCAAGATTCCATTTTCCCACACCCCTCATGCTGACTGTTCCACGGAATATTCATATGTGGCATGGAATGCATTGGTGAGTTGGATTAAGTTATGCCATGTCATTTCATTTTAACCTAAAGGTCAAAAATCTATTTAGATTCTTTTTTAGTTACCCCCCGTGAAAAGCTAGGGTTGGTAATTTGGGATTTTCTACCGCGCGAATGAAGCGAAAAGAGAAGACGAAGGCATCGGAGAAGACGAAGCCATCGGAGAAGACAAAGACAATGGTGGATAGCGGCCAAGACGGAGAGGATTCATCACCGGTAAGTTTGTTTTCTCTTCGTTTTTATGCCAATCATGTAGGAGTTGTATTGATTTTGCGTTTTTTTTCCTCAGAACAAACAACTGTTCAATGTGGTCTTTAATCATGGTGGAGAGTTTGTGAGGTTGTCAGATGGTGATGTTATCTATAGGGGTGGGGTTTCTACTCTAGTTTCTGCATTACATATTGAGAAATGGACTTTATGTACCACTCGTGAGCTAGTTAAAGGGTGGGGTTACTTAGAAGGGAGTTATTGTATTTGGACCAAAATACTTGATATAGATGAAGATTTTTTCCAGATTAGAAATGATGATGTTGCGTATGACTTAGCTGCGTATTGTTGTGCCATGGAAGTAGATGGGGAATTGTTTGTGGAACATGAATGCATAAGTAATGACCTCTCAGTTAGGTACCCTAAGTGTGTGAATGAAAAGGTTAAGTCAGATGGAAGTGAGGTAGAGGAAGTAGAAGCTTTGAATGATAGTGAAGATGAAAGAACCACTGCTATTTTAGATGGATTTGAAGGGATTGACGTGACTATTCCCATAAGAGAAGGACCAATAGTGGCTGGTTTGTTAATTGGATCCAGCAAGACAAAAAGGGAAGATGATGGCTATGTTAGTGAAGAACTAGATAGTTCTGATCCAGATGCCTTTGAAAATGAGAAAGAGAATAAGTTTGAGAAGTATAGGAAAGAGGAACTTAATAAGAAATTTAAGTTTAAGTGGGGTATGCAATTCAATTCTCTAGATGACTTTAGAGAGGCAATCCGTGAGTGGTCAGTTTTGAATGGTAGGGAAATTACCTTTGTGAAAAATGAGAGCTATAGAGTGAGGGTGGAATGTAGGGCTAAATGTGGTTTTTTGATGTTATGCTCTAAGGTGGGCCATAAGCACACATTTGCCATTAAGACTATAAAAGACAAATATACATGTGCTGGAGTTTTGGATAACAGATCTTCAAATTCAAGGTGGGTGTCCAAACTTGTTGTGAAGAAGATGCAAACTTCTAACACAGTTAGGCTTAGTGACATTATTCAAGACTTGAGGCAAAATTATTCTATGGGTATTACTGTTGCTCGTGTCTGGAAAGCAAAGTTGATGACAAAGAAGATCAATGAAGGAGATGCAGACTATAACGCCCCAGTTTTTGTTAGATTTATTTAATTGAGTCGATTTAATTATTTTTGTTTTTATATTATTTTATTCTTGGTTTTTATTTTGTAAATATGTTATGTTTTATCGCGTTTTGGGAGCGTTTGCGAGAAAATTGAGTGTAGGGGTATTTTGGTCATTTTGCTTGGTTAGATATTATTGTTTTTCTTGTATAGAAACTTAGAAACTAGAAAGATAGAAAAGAAAGTTTAAGAGAAATAGAGAGAAAGAGAAGAGAAAAAGAGAGTGAGAAGAAGAAAAAGAGGAAAACTTGAAGTTTAAGAAATCAATTCAACCGACACTTCAAAGCACGATTAATCGGGTAAGGGTGCGAAACTCGGTTATTATATACTTGTGTATGAATATGTATGTGTGTGTTTGAATGTTTACTTGTTTTTCATAGTTTTTCAATTCTAGGTTGAAATGAGAAAAATGAATAGAAATTGATGTTTTCACGGTTGGAAATCGATATGAATCACGTAGTATGATCGTATTATGTGTATGAACATTGTTGATACTTGTTTTGATTGATTGAAAATGTTTTGGTTGGGAAAAGTTAAATTTTGGGGTTTGGAAGCCATGGGGAGCGCAGAAACAGAATTCTGGTTCTGGTACGATTCGCCAGGTGAATCAGGTCTTGCCGCAGCTTTGCCAGGCGAAGTGCTGGCGAAGAGGGATTCGCCAGGCGGAATTCTAATTCGCCAGGCAAAATTCAAGAGACAGAACTTGGTTCAGCGACTGGAACTTTTGGATTTTCAAAAATGACGTTTCGCCGCAGCTTCGCCAGGCGAAGTGCTAGCGAAGAGGGATTCGCCAAGCGAAATTCTAATTCGCCAGGCGAATCTGGTAGTTTTTCAATAAATTCTTTTCTTTGAAAATTCATAACTTTTGATCCGTAACTCGGATCGAGACGTTCTTAGTACCGTTGGAAAGCTAATGAGATGTTCTTTCTTATAAAAATGGTTTTGATATTAGTGGTCGATTTAATTGTGTCGGGAATTCGTAAACGTGTCGTTTTGTCGACTTTTACCGTCGTAATTGTGTGCGATTGATGTGTTATCATGCGATATGCTTTTGATATATAACATATAGTTTGTGTGTTGTTATATGATGTGAATGCATGTGATGAAATGTTGTGATGATGGTTTGTGGCCTTATGGCAAATAAATGCCTTGTTTTGGGTTTGATTGCAATGCATGATTATTGATGTTGAGATGGTTCACATGGTTATATATGTATATGCATTTGATTGTCATGAGTCATTAGTATGCCATGCATCATGATATGCACCTTGTGATGTCGTGTGCCCTTGTGGGGTGTGAGCGACGAAACGATTCCAGAGGGAATCTGCTGTAACGGTCGTGAGCCTTATACAAAGAGGACCTAAAACGACGTTATAGACGATCGTGAGCCTTATACAAAGAGGACCTAAAGCGATCAGATCGTGAGCCTTATACAAAGAGGACCTAAAGCGATCCATAAACATCGTGAGCCTTATACCAAGAGGACCTAAAGCGACGGGGAACATCGTTTGCCCGACGGGGAGATACACTAAGTAACAAGCGATGATTCCAATAATTCCTGAGTGAATTAATGATGATGAGAATGATGGATGGAATGGTACCGCATGCATAGAGTCGTTGTGTCGGTCTCTGTGCATTTGCATAAGTTATGAATGGATTGATTATGTGTGGGAAATTTTGAATGGGATTGATGAGTTAATATATATATATTGGTGATAAATATATTGAGCATGATTGATATGCCTTTGCGATGGATGCATGAATTATGAATTGTTTCGTTTTGTATTTGAATTATGGTATACGTTGTGGTGAGAATGTTTTGCATGCGTATTTCATGTTATTACATAATTGTATGCAACTATATTATAATTGTGTTTCTCACCCTTCTGCTGTTTTGAATGCTTTATGAGGCATTGCAGATTAGATGCTGGAGGTCTTTTTGTGAAGATTATGTCTTCATTCTTTTGTCGATCGGCTCTGATATCTAGCACCGGGTAGTCGGGGAGATCGTTATGTGATTATGTGTATATATATCTTTTTGGATTTTACATGTATGACTCTATATATGACAGACAAGCTTCTATGTTTATATATGAGATTTCAGTTGCAGATTTTCCGCTTTTATTCTGCATCTGAATTGTGGGTGTTAGGAACTGAGTTCCTCTATTTATGTTGCTACCTGATTGTTGCATATCTATATGAGCAGGTTGTTATATTTCATTACTTTGATGTGACGCTCCCGTCTATGCCATGAATGTTTTAATTATACTCTGATTTTCTTTTGTTATCGTTTTAATTACTCGGGGTATAGATTGGGGGTGTCACATTAAGTGGTATCAGAGCCAGTCCGTGTCGGTCATTTTGACCAAGTTATTTGTTGTGCGACAGTTGTGTTCTGGTGAGTTGATTGTTTAACCATAGTTACTGTTATTGGATATGAACAAAATATGGATGGTAGGAATGATGCTGCTCTTGCTGCTGCTATGCAAGCTATAGCTCTGGCTGTGCGGAATGCACCTAATTCTGGTGGGAATGATGAGTTCAGGAAGAACAAACCGCCTATCTTCAAAGGAAGACATGATCCTGATGGTGCTCAGATTTGGCTTTAGGAGATTGAAAGAATCTTTCGAGTGATGGACTGTGCTGAGGAACAGAAGGTGAGACTGGGTACTCACATGTTAAAGGAGGAGGCTGATGATTGGTGGGTTAGTACGCGTCATGTGTGGGAAGCTACAGGTGAAGTTGTCACTTAGGCTTTCGTTTAGCAGTGAGTTTTTGAGGAAGTATTTTCCTGAATATGTTAGAGGAAAGAAAGAAATAGAGTTCTTGGAGTTGAAACAGGGTAACATGTGTGTTACTGATTACACTGCTATGTTTGTGGAGCTTGTTCAGTTTTATCCACATTATGCTGAAGCAACTGCGGAGTTTTCAAAAATGTGTGAAGTTTGAGAACGGATTGCGTCCCGAGATCAAACAGGCAATTGGTTATCAAAGAATTAGGAGGTTTTCAGATTTGGTGGATTGTTGTAGAATTTATGAGGAGGATAGCAAAGCTCGTTCTACTCATTATAAGAGTGTGAATGAAAGGAAAGGAAAGCAACCGTTTCGTGGTGGTCCTTATGTGGCACCAACTGACAAGGGAAAGCAAATGGCTAATTTTGCTAAAAGGCCAAGTGGGGGAGGTATGTATAATCCTCTGAGATGTTTTAAGTGTGGTGACTTAGGACATCGTCAGTTTGAATGTAGAAAGGATATGAGGAAATGTTCCAATTGCGGAGGTATAGGACATGTAACAGCTGATTGCAAGAGGAATGGGGTGAAGTGTTTCAACTGTGGTGAATCTGGTCATATTAGTACGAGGTGTCCGAAACCAAAGAAAGCTCAAGCTGGAGGGAAAGTATTTGCATTGGCAGGAACTCAGCCTACTAGTGCAGATCGTCTGATCAGAGGTACTTGTTTTATTAATAGTACGCCTTTAGTTGCTATTATTGATACCGGAGCGACTCATTCGTTTATTTCGTCTGAGTGTGCACGACATTTGAATCTTTTATTGTCGTCGATAGGTGGAGAGATGGTTATCGATACTGCAGCATTGGGGTCGGTAACTACTTCTCTGGTTTGTTTAAGTTGTCCTTTGACCATTTATGGTAAGGATTTTGCTATGGATTTGGTGTGTCTGCCGTTGGAGGGTTTAGACGTAGTTCTGGGAATGAATTGGTTGCAGTTCAATCGAGTTCATATCGATTGTTATCATAAGTTGGTAAGATTTCCTTCTCTTGAAGAAGACGAGGAATCGAGTTTCTTATCTATCAAAGAGTTGAAGAAACTTTTGGCGAATGAAGCTCAGTTGTTCGGGTTGTTTGCATCGTTGACTGTTGTCATAACCCAAAATTTTCCCTCTCATTTCTTCATATCATTTAGCATGAGCTTTCATTTTATAGCATTGCATTCAAGCATAGAAAAATAAAACACAGAGCATTGCATTGCATCTTGCATAAGGGCATGGGATCAGGTGATTCTATAAGGTGTTGATCATCCAAAGCAAGGGAACAAGAACCAAGGGTCTTCCAACAAGCTTCAAGGGTCTCTTATGTCATATATTATCTCAATTGATCCCACAAGGCATGGGGAGAGGAGAATTCATCAAGAGGATTGGGCAGTGCATCATTTCCTACACAAGGCAGTCAAAAATTGGGGCCTGATCCTCAAATGGACAAGCTCTTTGAGTTTTTATCATCTCCAAATGGCATATTTCATCTTTGGTTGAGAGGATACACATCATATTCAGAGGAATTTGGATTTGGAGGATGTGTTATTTCCTCCTAACCAGAGGGTACCAAAATTAGGGTTTGACCTAAAATCAGTTTATCTCTGATTTTTTAGGCAAGGCTTGATCTCATGGTATTCCTTATGTTCTTAAGTGTATATGGATGGAATATTGGCTCATCAATTGGTTTCAGAAGGGTCTCAATTGGTCAATTGCTTGATAATCAAGAAATTGGGGAAAAAGTCAACAGTGCAGTGAAAAAAGTCAACTCTTGACTTTCTAAGGTCAAATTCATGAAATTCATGTTATATATGTTCATTGGATAAGATTTGATCAAGAAATGATGGAGGAATAATGAAAAATCAAGAGATTACAAAACTGCCAAAAATAGAAACTTTAGGGTTTCCAAAAGTAGTAAGTTTGGACCCTTTTGCACCACACTTTGAGGCTCTCTTTCTTCAAGATAAAAGCTCCAAACTTCAGTCCCAAGTTGAGCCAATTAAAGTTCATGTTCTAAGCTTCAAATCCATATAAAGAACTCTTCCATCGGATCAAAATTGAGGAAGTTATGATCAATCGAAGTTTGGTAAAATCAAGGCAAATCTCAAGTCATGGCAAGGCAAGTGCAGGCCTCCAGGCCATAATTTCATCGAACAGTTGGCGTGCCAAATGTCAATCCAATTTTCTCCATCAAGAATTATTCAAATGAAAAATTGTTGAACAACAAAGTTGTTCATCTCCGTGCCCTCTTCAACTTTGATGTTGGCCATTTTTTCATTTGAACAAGTTATGAAGGTCATATGAGGGCTCGAACATGAGGGTTTCATGCTGAAAGTCCACAAGTCACAAGGCCTTGCTTGCAGCCCAAGTCATATACCTACATACCAATTGTGGTTCCTTGTTTTCCAAGCAACCGAGTTGATCCTAACTAACTGAGTTAACTAACTTGACTCGGTGAGTTGAGTCTAACTAACTCCGACCCTAGCTCCAAACCCAAACCTCATTCCAAACCTCACTCCGAACCTCTCATACTCCAAACCTAAAATCTATTTAAGAGACGCTTCACTCATTTTCAAGGACCTTCAACCATTTTCTCAAATTTCTCACATTTCACTCTCAATTCTCTCTCATTTCTCTCTTCACTTTGCTACAACTTCTACTTCTCTCTTCCAAAACCACACACAAAAGCTCTTATTTCTTGAAGAATAATCACTTTTTACATTGAAAAGTGATTAATTCTTGAGCTAAACTTCATCTCTTGGTTTGCATTGGTTGGATTTTCTGGAATTTCAGCTTGTTCTTCTTCAATCCAAAGGTTTCTCACCATTTATTTTGGTGCAAGTTGGATTTTGGTGAATTTTCGCGATTTCGTTCGGTTTCGACGTGTTTCGGTTATTGATTGAAGAATCTCTGGTTTTCTTTCATTTTCTGCATCAAGATTACTTTGCAACAATTACCAAAGCAAGTCTCCGCTTTGTAGGTTGGTTTTCCCTAAATCAACACTATTTTTAGCTTATTCACAACGTATTCGATGTAGATCTTTGTGGATTTTCGATTTGGATTCATGTGCTTGAATATGATTCTTGATGTGGTTGTTAATTGAATCTGATTGATGTTTGTTGACTGTAATTCAATGTAATTTCATGCCTAATTGATTACATGTTCGTTTGGAAGTTTGAAGAAGTGATTTGCTGCTGAAAAGTGCTTTTGAAACTGGTTTTTTTGGCCACTGTCCCAGAGTAACCGGTTACTCACCGTTTGTTAACCGGTTACTCTGTGTATTTTTGCGTAAATTGTCTGATTTTCAACTAAGTAACCGGTTATTCACCGTTTGTTAACCGGTTACTCTGGGACAGAATGTGTATTTTTGTGCATTTTCTTGCTTGTTTGACATCCTTAACATGTTTAAACTTCATGGATCAATGCATGGATGATTGGTGGATTATTTTTGAGATATCTTAACTCACGCCACAATATGAACTTGATTTTTCAACACGCGGCTTTTAATTATTAATCAATGAATGTCTATGTTTGTGTGGTTGATTAATTGATGCAACGATCACATAATGCACACACATTGAGCTTGTCAATTGCTAATGGATGCTTGTGTTGCTGGAACTGTTATGTACATGTTCATTTGCTTTCTATTTCAAGAGGTGCACATTTGTTTTAATTTGTTCACATGCTTAATAATGTGTATTCTCTTACAATGTGCATCATTCCATGTTGTTTTTAAGACTTGGCCACCATGATTTATAACGAGTTGTGATCGTGTTGTGTTAATAGAATAATGTGCAAGGCTTGAAGCATGTTTGTTCTTTTATGAATGAATCATTTGTGAATGCATGTTGCCTCTAATCTTCCACTGCTGCCTATACACATATATGTTGTAGTATGTGCTTCCAAATGCTTGTTACACCCATTTTGTATGCTAAACATGAGCTGTTGTTTGCTGTTTGGTATATGAAGCTGAATTTACTGTTGTTCTGTTGCACGTGGGCTGTAATAGCTGCTGTTTTCGTTATTTCCTTCCATTGGCTTGTATGACCAAGTTCTTTTACTTAGGATTTTTTGTGAATAGTTTTTGAACTAACCTTTTCATGTAGGTGCAAATGGTAAGTAAGTGTGTGGATATGCTTCCACATGCACTTCTTTCTTTCATCCTCTTTTTTTCTTTTAATAATTCAACTTGTGATCATGATAAGCATTTATATGCTTTCCTTGAATAATTTCTTCTTCATCCCTCTTTAAGATCAACTTAACTTCCACCTTGGAAGTAAGTTGCTTCTTTTGCTCTTCTTCTCCTTTCTTTTGGGCAGGTTTCTTAAACCATATTAACCTTAGGATAACCATGTATGATAACATTAAGATTGAGTCTTAGTATTCCTCATTAGTTTTCACCTTTTGCCGCTTTTGAGTCTTTCTTCTCTCATCTCAAAACAAAAAGTAAAAAACACTTAATAAAGGCATAACAAATATTGTATTTGAGCCTTTCATATGAGAATAAGGAGGTGAGGGGTCTTCTCTCATTTTCTTAGAATTTTTAGCATACGTCCCGTTTGGGGACAATGTGCGAGGCATTTGATCTTACATGAAGGACTCAAATACAATGTGAGTTACAAAACACAAAAACAATCAAAACACTTCTTTCTTAAAAGACACAAACAAACAATTTCTTTTCTCATCTCTTCACTCTTTCCTTAAGGATGCGTCAAGTCCATTCCACCGCAAACAGGTAACGCCTAAGTCTCCCTACGGAGAGCTGCAACACCTAACTGCTGGGACGCGTACTCTGACGTTTCCACTAAAAAACACAAACAATCCATCCCTAGTGAGGGGAACTACGTCGCTCTGATTCTCATGCTCCTGATGAGATACGTAGGCAGTGGGGTAGGGCCCATTCGAGCACTTCTTTTATTTTCCCTACATTTGTTTCTCTTTCTCTCTCCTTTCCTTTTCCAGTTCCCCAGCTAGCAGTTCCTTTTCTAGTATCATTTCCTTACACCCTTTGATTGAGACAAGCAAGCGTGGATCCCATCGAGTATGATGGACGCGAGGGGGTGCTAATACCTTCCTCTCGCGTAACTGACTCCCAAACCCAGTTCTCTTGGTCGTAAGACCATGCTCTTTCCTTTCCCCTCAGGTTTACGCAGTGTTTCCTTTCCCTCTCTTGGGATAAATACACATTGCTGGCGACTCTGTTTCGGTGCCACTCCCGGGAGCGACAGTTGGCGACTCTGCTGGGGAATTTAAGAGACCAGAATCTCTGGTTTCCTAAGCGGGTCAATCCTAGCACTTGTCTGTTTTTCTTTCATTGGGTGTTTACTGTATTGCTGTTTACTGTATTACTGCTTACTGTATATTGTTGTATTAGTATTTTTACTGCATTTACTGCATTACATATCATTATTATTATGCTGGACTGTGTTGTTGTTTTCTGTTTGGTGGGCAGGGTGTTCTGAGAGATAAGCCCACTACCCAGGCTTGAGTATACACATAGGTTTTAGAGTGGATAGTCATGATGCTTGCATGGTGGTGACCACGTATTGTTGTTCATGAGACCCACAACCAGACAAGGTTCTATCAGGAGCTTTCTGCTACTTCATGTTATGCAGGCCAGTAGTTATTCTCTTGAGGAACTGTCGACTCTGGTGACCATTCCCGAGGACTCAGTTGCGCACTCCTCCCGAGATGTGACAGTGGCAGACCACATTATGTGGCAAACCCATTGCACATTCTCGATCCGAGGACCTAATGCTGGGAACTTGCTATAGGAAGTCCTTTTTGAAAGAGAATTAGTGGAAGCACTCCTCGATTGGCGATAGTACTGTACCCCAAGGGATGAATGTACTATTGCTTCTCGACCTCAGTGCCTGAAGCTGAGGACCTTTCGTTGTGTGAATCAGTTGAGGCCTCCTCGATTGATGATGATGCCAAACCAGAAATGGCGAACGTATCATCATTTCTCGACCTGAGAGCCCGGGATACTGAGGATCTTAGTGCCCACACGTGAGAAGGGCAGGTTATTTACAGGTTTGCAGGTGACCATAACCTCCTACGTACCCGGTTTTCTGGTGTCGTTACACAAAAGAAGAATTCATCCTATTATATTCAGATGGTTCTTATCTATGGTTCTATATTGATCTCAGAGCTACACTGACACCGTTCACAGTCCAGCACAGACACTTGGCACCTTGATACCATGCCCTTTGCATTGCATTATCGTATCCTAACATACATGTTTGTTCATTTCCAGGTGCATATTTTACCCTTGATTCCAGTCATCAGGTCCTCACAAAGATGAACACTAAAGAGAGGAAGAATATCATCAGTTACAAGTTCTTCACGCTTACTTTGGGCCCTATTATTATCTTGAAGGGAATGGCAAGCCCTGAAGTGCGGACAACTTTCAAGGAGAAATTTGGTTAGATCTTATCTTTTGTGTACAATGTCAGTGACTACGAATACAGGGGTCTCCATACTTTGATGCAGTTCTATGACCCTCCGCTGAGGTGTTTTGTATTTCCAGATTATTTGTTGGTACCTACTTTGGAGGAGTATTCCAACATGTTGGGGATTACTATCAAGGAAGAGCCTCCTTTCTTTGGGTCTGTGGGTGATCTTGACTTTGAAAAAGTGGCTGGTGCTCTTTATTTGAGCAAATCAGAGTTAGAAGCCAATGTCTCCAACAAAGGAAAGATTTGTGGTTACAAGTTGGAATATCTGATAAAGAAGGCTCAGGAAGCAGCTAAAGGAGAGAAATGGGTTGTTTTTAATGTTTTGCTAGCCCTTTATGTATACGGCATTGTATTGTTTCCCAACGAGCAGGATTTTGTTGATACGGATGCCATACGGATATTCATGATGAAAAATCTGGTTCCAACACTGCTGGGAGATCCTCACTATTCCTTGTACAACCGAAAAGAAAAGAAAAGAGGAGGGGTAATTCATTGCTGTGCACCTTTGTTCTATAAGTGGTTTGCAAGTCGCTTACCACAATCAGGGGCTTTTGTGGAATCTAAAGATTCTCTAGAGTGGAGTCAGCGCTTAATGGGATTAGTTGCCAAGGACATCATATGGGTAGATCATGGGCTGATTGGCAAGAATATTATCCACAGCTGCGGTGAGTTCCCAAATGTTCCACTGATAGGAAGAAAAGGGGGAATTTACTACAATCCTACTTTGCCGTCCGACAATTTGGGTACGCCCTGACGGGTCCACCTATTAAGAGAGATGTAGAGGAGTCCCTGTATTTCTATGCCTCAGATGGTTGGGAAACAGCACAAAAAGCTTCTGAAAGCTGGATTAGCGTACTGAAGAAAGGGAAGGTGGCTCTAGGCAAACCCAACAACCGGGCTTATCTAGCATATGAAGAGTGGGTTGTCGCTCCCGGGATTTTCATCCTAGTACAAACGCGAAAGTGGCACAAAAACATAGTCGCCTGCAATGTGTATTTATCCCAAGAGAGGGAAAGGAAACACTGCGTAAACCTGAGGGAAAGGATAGAGCATGGTCTTGCGACCAAGAGAACTGGGTTCGGGAGTCGGTTACGCGAGGAGAAGGTATTAGCACCCCCACGCGTCCATCGTACTCGATGGGATCCACGCTTGTTGTCTCGATCAAAGGGTGTAAGTCATCTATCTGCCGCTACTAAAAAGGAAAAGGAACGAGAACGGAAAGGAACGAAGAAACAAATGTAGGGAAAATAAAAGAAGTGCTCACATGGGCCCTACCCCACTGCCTACATATCTCATCGGGAACATGAGAATCAGAGCGACGTAGTTCCCCTCACTAGGGATGAATTGTTTGTGTTTTTTAGGGAACGGCTAACGTTCTAGCTCAGGTGTTGCAGGATCGCTGGTCCGAGTGCATTACCATCTTGCAAGAGAACGAGAAGAAGCGCGTTCATACGTTGAGAATGAGTGAGATGAGAAAAGAGTTCCCGAAGGAAAGACGTTATGGTTTGTTTTTGTCTTTTAAGCAAGAGTTGTTTTGATTACTGGTGTTTAGTAACTCACATTGTATTTAAGTCCTTCATGTGAGATTGAATGCCTCGCACATCGTCCCCAGACGGGACGTATGCTAAACATTCTAAGAAAGTGAGAGAAGATCCCTCACTATCTCATTCTTACATGAAAGGCTCAAATACAATATTAGTTATGCCTTTATTAAGTATTTTTTACTCTATGTTTTGAGATGAGAGAAGAAAGACTCAAAAGCGGATCAAAGGTGAAAATCTAATGAGGGAGACTAAGACTCAACCTTAATGTTATCATACATAGTGATCCTATGGTTAATGTGGTTTAAGAAACCTACTTCTAAAAGAAAAGAGAAGAAGAAAGAAAGAAAGCAACTTACTTCCAAGATGGAAGTTAAGTTGTTTCTAAGAGGGAAGAAGAAAGATTATGAAAGCAAAGCATTATTGAATGCTTAAACAACACAAATTGAATGATTAAAAGATGAGGAAAGAAATTATAATGTGGATGCATATCCATACTCAAATGACTTACCATTAGCCCCTGAAATGGTTAGTACAATTATTTACAAGTGAAGAAACTAGTTAAGATGAACAAATGAAACTTAAACAAATCAAGAATCAATGTAAAAACATCTTAAAGGTTAAAGGAAGCACAAGGTCAGAATGTACATCATGAGATTGTTCTCCAATAATATGAGAGCAAACACAAATCAAATGCGCACACACACTTCCTTAAATCACAAAGAAATGCATTATGAAAGAATTAGATGAAGAATGAGTGGATATGCAAAGTGATCATGCAATAATGCTTCAAGTAATGTCAAAGTCAGGATGTGGATGACCTAAACATATGCCTAAACATGATATATAAATGTCATATGAAGCATACAATCAAGCATCCAACCATTAGGAGAAGAAGTGAGAAGATATGAATCATGAATTAAACATGGAAAGAAACATTCATGGCATAAGTCAAACCTAAAAAGAAATCAAGATGAAACTCAAGTATCCCATTCAGAAGTGATATGACATGTTAAGATGAATATAAGATGCACAAGCCAATCACATTCAAGCAATTACAAGTCATTTAGAAGCTAGAAGAAAAAGAAACACTCATTTGGATGAAACATGTTCAAGTATGCAAAGTGAAACATAAATGGCATGTGGAATGAATGCAACACTTTAAAGTCAGAGGCATACATCATATGAAATGCAAATGAATAGTATGACATGGCATAAACAAACCAATTACAATTCAAGTTGGCACTTAGATGCAAAAGAAAGAGGAAATAGGTCAAAAGGAAACATGTAAAACAAGTATTGAACATATACACAAAAAGAAATCAACTTCAAACCAATGACCTATAATTTCAATCAACAAACCTATAATGATCTAAACATGGCTCAATAAGTCAAGAAGAGTGATCTCATACAATGGAACAAGTGCCTTATCAAGCAAGTAAACAAAAATGATCAAAGAAGTTCATGAAAAGGGGACATCAAACAAGAGTCATCAAACACATACCAAACACAATTCAAAAATCACCAAATGAAGTCTCAATAGACCTCTACCAGAGGAAAATATCATACCAAAAAATCATACAAAATTCAGAAAGAAAGGACCTCAAACAATCAAGCAATAGTCACTTATAGGTTTCACATGATCATGCACAAAGAAATAGCTCAAAGAGGATGCAAAGATGATTTTAAAAATAGAACAAAAATGTTTTTGAATGATTCAAAATGTCCTCTAAAATATACAAAAAGAATAGGGATCAAACTATGTACCAATGTTGAGAAACAAAATCAGCAATGCAAGGTGTCCATAAATGAAACAATTCAAAAAGAAATTCAAGCAACAATTAAATCAGATGCAAAAATAATAGAAAAATGGAAAAATAAAATTTGTAGAAAATTTATAAAAGTATGAAGATGATCCCTGATTTTTATTATGATTTTTAGAAGTGTTTTTCTATTTTTAAAAATCAAAAATCAAAATGATATGAAAAAGAAATTAAAAAACAAAAGAGAATGGAGTGGGGGTGCAACATAAGTAAAAGGCACGTTTCAACATAATTGGGCTCAGATAAGGGGTGTGCAAAAAGAAAATTTAGTTCAGGTCCATTAAGCACGTGGCACACGGTATTATTGTGGAAATCAGTCAATCATTTGACCCAACCATGTCCATTGGATGCAGTTTAAAGGAGATTATCATGGAAGTATGCAAATCCTATGAATCTCAATGCAAGCATATGATAACAAACAAACACACGCACACATGGAATCCCTCAGGTCCAAAAGTTGAGTCACGTGAAAGAGAGGCTCTCTCATTTATGCGTTGGCATCACATAAGCCTTCAGATCATACCAATCGGACGGTCACGTTATAAAAGCCCTAAACCCTAACCAAAAGAACAGCCACCGGACCACCACCTGCCGGAGAAGACTCCGGTCATCTTCTCCGGCCTAGCTCCACCGTCTGCAAACTTCAATCTCCTATGAAACTAACAAGTCGTATACTAAAAGAAAGCTGAGCTCATGCATAATCCATATTCAACATTCAAATCCACACATAACAAGCAAACACAGAGAAACGAAGCCAACAATTAAGCCCTAGATTTTCAGATCTAAGCACCTACGTGCCTATCACTAGCCGGATTGTTCAAATGCTCTTGTTGAGCTCATATCAACATGGAAATAACAAAATAATCACTAAAATGCGTGAGAAATGTTTGAGTGTTTTGGAGCCCGAACTTGCAGTTCCTTGAGATTCTTGAGAAAACCAGAGAAAACACTTGATCTTCAACTTTGGAGCTTCAATTTAAGAAAAATAAATGATGTTGGAGTTTGATATCTTGGGAGCAGAGAGATTCAAAATTTGCTGAAATACACTTGAAGAATTCGTGTGGATTATGATGGCTCTTCCTTCAATCATGCGCCATTGGTGATGATATAGATGAAGTAGATGAAAGTGATGACAAAACCATGCACACAGAGAAAGAGTTTGGAGAGAGAACTTGAATTTTTTTTGGAATGAAATTGGAAAAATGAGAGTTGAAATGAATTTGTGAGTGAAGTTTCTATTTATATGTGTAGTTTAGAAGTTAACTCCACTGGTTAATTGAGTGAGTTTACTGAGTTGCTTGAGTTAAGGTGAGTGCACCCTAACTAACTGAGTCAAGTTAGTTAGGGGCGAGTCATTGAGGGTTGTGATGTAGTGAGGTGAAGGTTTATGGTGTTATGGTGAGGATGAAGAGAAAGAGTGGTGGTGATGTGTTGTTCTGATGCAGCAGCTTGCAAAAAAAAACTTGTTGCGCAAGTTTTCCCTTTTCATGTATGGCATAGGTTATGGCAAGGGTGTGTAAGAGTTAGTTTGGTTTAAATGAGGAAAAGAGGGGTGACTGGTGTAGAATATGCGTGTAAGCTTTGAAACAACAACAACAATAATGTTTATTTTCTCTGATTTCATAGCAGCTTACTTAATGCGCCAATGGAAGTTTGGCAATGAAATTCTCTATGTTCATGGCATGGAATTGCATGCTTTTGGAATCATTGGAAAGAAGGAGCATAGTAGGACAAGTTTGGTATGGATCTTGGATTGAATTGAAGGGTGTAGGATGGCATAGAATGGCTTAGAACATTAAGGTTTGAAAACTGGTTGAAGGACGTGGCAGCTTGGCATGGCAAGGCAAGATAGCACATGAATTTTCAGCATGATCATAATGACTTTAAGCCCTTATAACTATCTCATAACTTGCTCAAATGAAAATTTGTCCAACATCAAAGTTGAAGAGGACATTGAGATGAAAAACTTTGATGTTCAACATTTTTTCATTTGGAGCCTCCATCATTGAGAAAAGTGGGTGTACATTTGGCACACCAAGTGTTTGACAAAATGATGGCCGGTGGGCTTGGTCACCTTGGTCATGACTTGGTTTTGGACCTAGTTTTCTCAAACTTTGTTCAACCATAACTCACTCAATTTTTATCCAATGGAGATGTTCTTTATATGGATTTGAAGCTTAGAACATGAACTTTAATTGGCTCAAATTGGGTCTGAGGTTTGAAGCTTTTATCTTGGAGAAAGAGAGCCTCAAAGTAGGGTGCAAAATGGTCCTAACTTACTATTTTTGGCAACCCTAAAGTTTCTATTTTTGGCAGTTTTGTGACTTCTTGATTTTTCCTTATGCCTCCATCATTTATTGATCAAATTTTGTCCATTGAACATATGTAACATGAATTTCATGAATTTGACCTTAAAAAGTCAGGAGTTGACTTTTTTCACTACACAATTGACTTTTTCCCCAATTTCTTGATTATCAAGGAACTGACCAATTAAAACTCCTCTGAAACCAATTGATGAGCAATTTTCCATCCATATACACTTGAGAACATGGGGAATACCATGAGATCAAGTTTTTTCCAAAAAAATCAGAGATAAACTGATTTTAAGTTAAACCCTAATTTTGGCACCCTCTGGTTAGGAGGAAATAACACATCCTCCAAATCCAAATCCCTCTGAATATGATGTGTATTCTCTCAAACAATGATGAGATATGCCATTTGGAGATGATAAAAACTCAAAGAGCTTGCCCATTAGGGGGTCAGATCCCAATTTTTTGACTGCCTTGTGTAGGAGATCATGCACTGCCCAATCTTCTTGATGAATTCTCCTCTTCCCATGCCTTGTGGATCAAGTAGGGATGACATATGGCTTAAGGAACCCTTGAGACTTGTGAGAAACACTTGGCTCTTATTCTTTAGCTTTGGATGATCAACACCTCTGAAGAACCACTGATCACATGCCCTTATGCAAGATGCAATGCTAAATGCTTGATGTTTTATTTTTTCTATGCTTGAATGCAATGCAATGAAATGAAAGCTCATGCTAAATGATATGAAGAAATGAGAGGGCAAATTTTGGGGTATTACAGCTGCCCCTATTCAATCACTGTAGACATGAATGGATGATAGCGATTGCTGTCAGACTTTCAAGGTATGGAGGGATTGAATACCAAAAATAACCAGAAAATTTGCACTCTGTGGAGAAGAAGAAAAGGGATATAAACCCAATCAAATGAACTCTGCTTGAAGAAAACTCTGATGGGAAGAAAAACACTGAAGGGATGTCTTTTATACAACGCCAGACGACTACTGGCTCGCCACACTACGGGTGGACTTTAATAACGTCTTTTGTGCAATGCCAGACGACTACTGGCTTGCCACACTGCGGGTGGACTTTAACAACATCTTTTGTGCAACGCCAGACGACTACTGGCTTGCCACACTGCGGGTGGACTTTAACAACGTCTTTTTTGAAACCCAGACGACTACTGGCTTACCACACTGCGGTGGACTGTCTTTTTGAATGGAGTCAGAAGACTACTGACTCGCCACACTACGGGTGGACCTTTGCCAATCTACGGTTGGACTTTGCAGCTGAATTGCCACACTGTGGGTGGACTTTGAATTGCCACACGGCGGGTGGACTTTTGCCAATCTACGGTTGAACTTGCTAATGATTTTCCACCCTTGGATGGTCTTTTGCCAATCTACGGTTGGACTTAGCTGCAGTCTTTTAAAAGAAGTCAGACGACTACTGACTTGCCACACTACGGGTGGACTTGTGCCAAGCTACGGTTGGACTTTAAGAATTTGCCACCCTTGGATGGACCTTTTGCCAATCTACGAAGTTGGACTTTAAGAATTTGCCACCCTTGGATGGACTTTTTGCCAATCTACTGTTGGACTTTAAGAATTTGCCACCCTTGGATGGACCTTTTGCCAATCTACGGTTGGACTTTAAGAATTTTCCACCCTTGGATGGACTTTTTGCTAATCTACGGTTGGACTTTAAGAATTTGCCACCCTTGGATGGACTTTTTGCCAATCTAAGGTTGGACTTTAAGAATTCCAATACTGGATTACTCTCTGCATTCGTGTCAGACATCTCTGCTGACTCTGCTGAGGAACAATGGTTAATGATTTGACTTTAGAGACTCCTGAAAGGATGGTATCTCTGCTGGAGAATGAATGAACAATCCGTCTGCTTCGAACTGTCAGGCTTGCCAAAAATAAATTGGACTTTGAGATATGAGGGGAATGATGATTCTGCCAGGAATTACTTCATCTGACTGGGGACAAATTCTGGTCATAGCAACTCCGTTGGGGATGAGAATTTTCTGACTTGGCTGGGGAAAGAATGTACTAACACTCTGCCGAAGAAAACAAGTCATTAAAACTCTGCTTGGGGATCTATTAAATCCGAGGAGAATATGTTAACACTCTGCTGAGGAAGATATTCTGTTAACCCTCCAAGCTTCTGCGGGGAAGAAAAACAACTCAGTTGGGGAGCATTATTGACAAGATTCAATGCTGAACTCTGCGGGGAATGCAATTATCAGAGATACAATCTTGTTGGGAATCCGGGCTACTCTGTCGGGGATATGCAAATCCTGGTTAGAACATTTCACTGCGACCTGCTGGAAAAATCCCTAGAAATCTGCTTGGAAAACCAAAGCAACTCCACGGTACTTTGCTGAGGAACAAAACTGTCGAGCTTAGGATAAGTGCCACAATGCTCCATGTTAGGCGAACTTACCGTTTGACGACTCCGCTGGGGATGATGAGTTTACAACAAACTCTGCTGGGGAGAACCGCTTCCAACATCTCGTGCCGGGGAACCTCTCTTGAGAGGATTTTACAGAAAACCAAGCGTCTTCCAACTCTACTGGGGATAATAGACCGGGAACATCTCCTGTCGGGGAAATCCAAAATGCCCCATGCTCGGGAGGGTCAACAACTTGCTCTTTGCTCCATGATACAAGACTTATCTAAAAAACGTCCTAAGAGGATTTTACAGAAGATTAAGCATCTTCAAACTCCTGGAAACTTCAATGGGAATTGACCGTTAACCTCGGTGTCTGCGAAGCAACTCTATTGGGGAATTCGCACCCGCTATCGACACAGAAAAGCTTGTAGCTGTTGGAAGTACTGAATAGAAGAATCAACTTAATAAGATATAACACTATCCAATTGAACTCCAATATCGAAACATCGTGACCGACCGCCGACCGAATGATGGACTCAATTAGTAAACGTTGTGACAAAAGGGTGACATGTGAACCCTTCCCTGAACATAATTGCTCCAGTCTTCTGCATGGGGATAAGTGATTACTTGTCTTGTGCTTGAAATCATTCGGACCTGTTACCTGCAACAAGAGCATACACACACATGCCCCGGAATATTGCGTGGTTTGAATCCACCATCCAGGATTGTTTAACATTCAAAGTAATTTTAAATGTTTTTCTGCGCATGTTATTGTAAAGCCACCATGTTTTTAAATGCAATGTTTTATAAAAAATTCAGACGTTTATGCAAACAAAGCAGTAAAACAAAATAAGAAGCTTTTTACTGAAATTCAATTTATTGAAGAAAAGCCCAGAATAGGCAATTACATCAGGAAGCAATCCCCGGAAAGAGGTGATCGCTGAAAATTGAGAAAAGAAACTATCATAATGGCAATGTGAAAACGGCATTCCACTGAGTTTCAATTCTGCTATGGCCAATATGTCTTCAAGACTCCCCGACCTTTCCTTCTGAGGAATGATCAGACTGATTCCTACCCTTTGGAATGTCAGTTGTTGAAACGGTGATGGAGTACAGATAAATCAGACCGTAGTTATTCGCTTAAATCCCTCTTTTTGCGTGGACCGCCCTTTCGGGTTTTCAATCCACCGGGATACCCTTTTTTGCCTGAGTTGTCCTTGCGGATTTTCAACTCGCCGGGTGTACAATTTTTTTTTATTTTTTATCCCTAAATTTTGCCCGAACCTTTTTATTCTTTTCTTTGTGGTTCGCCAGGATGCCCTTTTTTGCCTGGACTTTTTCTTTTTTTTCTGTCCAGCGGGTCTATTTATGCGAAGTATTTTTTGACTACATCTGAGTTGACAGGGGATGAAAAGTCTTCGTCGTCCATAGTTGTAAGTAATAAGGCTCCGCCCGAGAAGACCTTCTTAACCACGAATGGACCTTTATAGTTGGGAGTCCATTTGCCCCTATGATCTGTACTAAGAGGAAGGATCCTTTTGAGTACCACATCTCCCACTTTGTAAATCCGAGGACGCACCTTTTGGTCAAATGCCCGCTTCATCCTCCACTGGTATAACTGCCCATGACACACCACTGCCAACCGTTTCTCTTCAATAAGGCTCAACTGATTAAATCTGGCGCGAACCCACTCAGCTTCGTCTAACTTGACATCCATCATGACCCTGAGGGATGGAATCTCAACTTCAACCGGTAGTACTGCCTCCATACCGTATACAAGTGAGAACGGCGTTGCTCCAGTGGACGTGCGTACTGACGTTCGGTACCCATGCAAAGCAAATGGTAACATCTCATGCCAATCTTTGTATGTGACAACCATTTTCTGCACAATCTTCTTAATATTCTTGTTGGCCGCCTCCACAGCGCCATTCATCTTCGGGCGATACGGAGAAGAATTGTGATGTTCAATTTTGAAGTCCCGGCACAGCACAGCCATCATTTTGTTGTTCAGATTATAACCATTATCAGTAATGATTCTTTCGGGCACTCCATAGCGACAAATGATATCCCGTTTCAGGAAACGGGCTACCACCTGCTTAGTGACATTGGCATAAGATGCTGCTTCAACCCATTTAGTGAAATAATCAATGGCGACCAAGATGAAACGATGGCCGTTTGAAGCAGTAGGCTCAATTTTCCCGATCATATTAATGCCCCACATGGCAAAGGGCCAAGGAGAGGACATGACACTCAACGGATTTGGAGGTACATGCACTTTGTCTGCATAAATTTGGCATTTGTGACACTTGCGAGCCTACTTGCAACAATCTGCTTCCATTGTCAAGCAATAATATCCCGACCTCAATAATTTCTTAGCCATCGCGTGACCTCCGGCATGGGTACCGAAAGAGCCTTCATGCACTTCCTGCATTAACAGGTATGCTTCGTGTCTACCCACGCATCTGAGCAGAACCATGTCAAAATTCCGTTTTTACAGCACGTCATCCTGATTCAAGAAGAAACTACTAGACAATCTTCTCAACGTCTTCTTATCTTTAGTAGATGCCCCTGGCGGGTACTCTTGACTTTTCAAGAAACACTTGATGTCATGAAACCATGACTTGTCATCAGACGTTGCATCAACAACAAACACATATGTAGGTCTGTCAAAACGAGACACTTCGATCTTAGGTACATTATTCCATCTTTGCACTTTAATCATGGAAGACAAAGTAGCCAGGGCATCAGCAAACTTATTCTCATCTCTGGGAATATGGTACGGTTTCACTGTTGTGAAAAATGTTAGCAATCTCCTCGTATAATCTCTATATGGCACTAGATTTGCTTGGTGCGTGTACCAACTCCCTTCACCTGATTGATTACCAGAGCTGAATCACCGACGATATCAAGGGTCTTAATTCGCAAATTAATCGCCTCCTCAATTCCCATTATACAAGCTTCATACTCTGCTTCATTGTTGGTGCATCCGAAAGTTATTCGGGCAGTGAAAGGCATATGAACACCTTCCGGCGTGATAAGAACTGCTCCAACTCCGCATCCATTCATATTGACGGCCCCATCAAACATCAAACTCCATTTGGATTCAGGGTCTGGCCCCTCCTCCGGGAGTGGTTCCTCGTAGTCTTTAGCTTTGAGAAACATGATGTCCTCATCAGGGAAATCAAATTTCACGGGTTGGTAATCATCAATCGGCTGTTGCACAAGATAGTCTGACAAGATACTTCCTTTGATGGCCTTTTGGGAAGTATACTAGATATCATACTCTGTCAAAACCATTTGCCACCGTGCAACTCTGCCTGTTAGTGCTGGTTTCTCGAAAATGTATTTGATAGGATCCATTTTTGAAATCAACAAGGTTGTGTGCCTAATCATATACAGCCTCAATCGCTTAGCAGCCCATGCAAGTGCACATCATGTCTTCTCAAGCATTGAGTATCGGGACTCGCAGTCATTGAACTTTTTGCTCAGGTAGTAGATAGCATGCTCTTTCCTACCTGTCTCGTCGTGTTGACCGAGAACACAACCCATAGAACCTTCCATCATGGTCAAATACATTATCAAAGGCCTTCCTGAAACTGGAGGCATGAGAATTGGAGGTTCCTGCAAGTATTCTTTTATCTTATCGAATGCCAATTGGCAATCGTCATTCCACCTGACCGTTTGATCTTTTCTTAGCAATTTGAATATTGGTTCGCATGTGGCTGTTAGGTGAGATATGAACCTTGCAATGTAGTTCAATCTACCCAGAAAACCACGAACCTCTTTTTCTGTTCTCGGTTCAGGCATATCTTGTATTGCTTTCACTTTCGCAGGATCAACCTCAATCCCTTTTTCACTCACGATGAAACCCAGCAGCTTTCCAGAACGTACCCCAAAAGTGCACTTGTTTGGATTCAACCTTAGACGAAACTTTCTCAACCTTTCAAACAACTTTTTCAAGTTAATCAGATGTTCTTCTTCCGTTCGTGACTTGGCAATCATGTCATCCACATAACATTCAATCTCTTTGTGAATCAAGTCATGGAATAACGTCACCATTGCCCGCTGGTACGTTACCCCGACATTTTTCAACCCAAAAGGCATCACCTTATAACAATACGTACCCCATGGAGTAATAAATGTAGTCTTCTCCATATCTTCAGGTGCCATCTTTATCTGGTTGTACCCGGAGAAACCATCCATAAACGAGAACACTGAAAACTGAGCTATATTGTCAACCAGTACATCGATGTGGGGCAATGGAAAATCATATTTTGGGCTAGCTTTGTTAAGATCTCGATAATCCACACACATTCTAACCTTTCCGTCTTTCTTTGGTACCGACACGATGTTGGCAACCCAGGGAGGATAGTTAGTTACAGCAAGAAACCCTGCATCCCACTGCTTCTGAACTTCTTCTTTGATCTTTATGGCCATATCAGGATGAGTCCGACGAAGTTTCTGCTTGACTGACGGGCATTCTTCTCTTAGCGGCAGCCTGTGCACAACAATATCAGTATCCAACCCTGGCATGTCTTGATACGACTAGGCGAAGATATCAACATATTCACACAACATCTCAGTCAAAGCTTTCTTCACATCTGCTTGCAGGCTGGCGCCAATATTGATCTCCTTCTTAGCATCCTCGGTACCAATATTGATGATCTCTATGGTCTCTTGATGAGGCTGGATAGTCTTTTCCTCTTGTTTTAACAATCTGGCCAGTTCCTCGGGGAGTTCACAACCCTTCTCATCCCCTTCTTCGGCTTGATAAATCGGTTTGTCAAAGTCATACATGGCCATAGCAGAACCGTTATCAATGAAATCCGGAGGATCAAGTATGCACGAACGGGTTCATGCTTTATTTTAGAATTTATTTTTAAAACAAAAAGAAAAAAAACATTGCCATTTTATTATTTTTGTGCAAAAAATAAAAAAAGAAAGACAGAGAATAAAATTTGAGTGTAAAAACGTCCTTTATTGATGATTAAAATTGCAAATGCTAACAGGGTGGCCCTACAAATGAATCTATTCGCCTTCGGCAGAGCGCAAGATTTTAACATGCATTATGGTTAGAAAAACAAAGAAAATTACTCTATTTGAAGAGTAACCCGGATGACTTATTCAACAGACCAATTCTGCAATGGTTGTCCCGGAGCACGTGGACGTACCCAGTTGTCTGAGTCACAGTCACTATCAACGCTATCTTATGTAGCTGCACAAGACTGGTCTGAGTAAATGATTCCTCCACTGCTGAAAGTGATGGGCCCACTATTCTCTGCAGCTGAAGTCATAGAGGGACGATAGCCAATACCAAATTTGTCCTCCTTCATTGGTGTCTCTATCAGCTTGCCCCAGCCCTGGGCATTGCCTGCTCTAACCACCTCAACAGCTTGCTTATAAGATGAAATGGAAGTACCGGCTCTATCTGGTGCAAGGGATGATTCAGGCACGTTATCAATATTTACCACTTCAAACGACTGACAAAGCATCTCGTGAATTTCCCCATCCATCTCAATATACTTGAACGTGGACAAGTGGCTAACAAAAATATCTTCTTCACCACACACTGTCACAACTTGCCCCTCGAACTCGTATTTCAGCTTTTGGTGTAAGGTGGATGTAACAGCCCCGGCCGCATGAATCCAAGGGCGGCCTAATAAGCAGCTATACGCAGGCTATATATCCATCACATGGAATGTGGATTTGAACACCTGCGGTCCAATTTGCACGGGCAATTCTACTTCACCAAACACAGATCTTTTCGTCCCATCGAACGCTCTGACAACCAACTTACTTGGCCTTAAAATCAAACCATCAACTTCTAGCTTCATTAGCGTCTTCTTAGGCAAGACATTGAGTGAGGAACCAGTGTCCACCAACACGTGAGACAGCACTGTACCCCTGCACTCCATTGTAATGTGCAAAGCTTTATTGTGGTTTCTCCCTTCAGACGTCAAATCTCTGCTTGTGAAACCCAATCCGTGGCTGACATTGACGTTGGAAATCACACCTTCAAGCTGATTAACAGTGATTTCCTGGGGAACATATGCTCTCTTCAACACTTTCAATAAAGCCTCCCGATGAGCGTCAGAACACATCAATAATGACAGAATTGAAATTTTCGAGGGGGTCTGATTCAACTGATCGACAATCTTATAATCTCTTTTCTTTATTATCCTCATGAACTCTTCCACCTCATTGTCAAAGGTAATCTTTGTCTCTGTTTCAGGCACAGGCACACTCTCGACCACCTGTTTTCCTTTAACTTTTGCTGCAGCTTCAGCTTCTTTATCACTTCGCAAAGTTTGGGGAGCAAACAACCTTCCGCTTCAAGTAAAGCCATCTACACCACCCACATTGTCAATATTTGAACTGGCTGATGTCTCGACTTCCTGCTTTTTCCCTTCATAATACACGTCTGCCCCATAGTGCCATGGGATTGCCTTCGTAGATGTAAACGGAACAGGTCCTGGCACCGTGGTGGTAACAGGACTGGGTCTTTCTTGCACAACACTTGCTACAGGAGTTGTACCTACAGGCACCTGAATCTCAGCGGGAGTGTAATAAATGGTCACGGTTGACACCTCATCAGTATCTTTCACAACCCTGTCAAACTGTAGCCGGCTATCATTGATCAGATTCTACAGACCAACTTTTAACTTATCACAGCCATTCTCTTGGCCCAAACACTCAGAACAATTTTGATCACATCCCGGGAACACCTGTCCCTTCAACAAACAATCTTTTACAACCATCAAGGAAGTCTTCACCTGATTGATATCTGCTACCAAATTGAATCTCTTTCCATCTTCAATAGCATGCACATCTGCCACACCATGATTAGGCATGGGGTTCTGGAGAACATTAGGAGGTAGAGAGAAATTGATAGCTTTAGCGTCTATCAAGTCTTGCACCTTATGATGAAACGCCCAACATTTTTCAATGGTGTGTCCCTGAGCACCTGAGTGGAACTCACAGCGAGCGTTAACATCGAATTAGGTGGCAAGTTGCCAGCGGCAGGAGGTCTCATAGTACGAAGCTCAACCTACTTCAATTTGAGTAACTGCGGTAACAACGCTGAATACGTCATAGGGAGAGGATCAATCTTACGATCCCTCTGCCTAGACCTTTGCTGGACAGGAGGTTGCTGCTGTTGCTGCTGAGCTTGATGTTGAGGTTGTTGTTGCTGAACGGCTGGTGCTGGGATTGTCACTGCACCTACTTGATGGTAACCCTGAGAACGTCCTCTGCCTCGTCCTCCATATACAGCATTTGTATCACCTTCTCTTCTTTTCTGACCACTAGCAAATGGTTTCTTTGTCCCAGAAGAGCCAGCTCCACTTACGTCTTGGATCTTACCAAGCTTCAACAAACTTTTTATTCTTTCTCCAGCAATCACGATATCAGCAAATCCGGTTGATGGACACGCAGCCAATCTTTCAAGAAATGCCCCTTACAGGGTGCCCATAAACATGTCTGCCATTTCCCTATCCAGCAAAGGAGGTTGAACCTATACAACCATCTCTCTCCACCTTTGAGCATATTCCTTGAAACTTTCCTTAGCATTCTGTGACAACCCCTGCAATTGAGTACGATTGGGCGCCATGTCAATATTGTACTGGTACTACTTTAGGAATGCTTCTACCAGATCCTTCCAACTTCTCACAGCAGCTCTGTTCAATTTCATATACCAGGTCAAGGAAGCTCCAGCCAAACTGTCTTGAAAGTAATGCATCCATAACTTCTCATCATCTGTATGGGCTGAAATCCTCCCAAAATAAGCTTGAATATGTGTCTGGGGACACGTATTGCCGTGATATTTGTCAAAAGTAGACGGCTTGAATTTTGGGGGAATTCTGACTCCTGGTACTAGTCCCAAACTAGTAACATCAATACCCATAGAATTCTTGCACTCTATGGCCCGGATCTTCTCAGCTAACTCATCATACCTTCGGTCACCCTGGTTACCCATATCAGCATCCAGTAGGGCAAATTGGTCTTCCAGAACATCTTCTTGAATACCACCAACATTTATGCCATTTCCATTACCCAGATTACCACCCGGAGGAGGGTTGCCACTAGGAGGAGGATTGCCACCAGGAGGAGGAGTGACCCTTGTCTGCAAATTATCCACTTGATTACCTTCAGGCGTAGTTTCTGGACGCTCGACCAGAAGCCTCAATCTTTCCCGAGCTTGTGCCATACCAGTCATGAGAGTCATAAACTAGTCCATGCGTGCCCTCATTTCAGCCAAATCATTCTGCATTTGATCCATAATCCTTGCTTGATTTCTTCGAGTTGAGTATCGGTGTACGTGATTCTCAGCTATAATGCCTGAAACCAAATAAAGGTTAGAGATCTCCTGCAACAAGTACCTGCACTGCAAGCAACAAAATGCAAAATGATATGCCATGCAATGCAAGTGCCATGTTTATCACCTTCAGGGCATTTTACCCTGATTCCAATCTTAATCACAATAATCTCAATGATAGTCACACAGTATTGAGAGAATGATATAAAGAACTGCGCTGTGATAATGTGCTGGTGAATAACGTGATGCCGAAGAAACCCCTTTGAATAAACCATTTATTGAACAGAAAGCTACTAAGCGCTGGAACATTTTACAATGAATTCGTAATGGGAAATACATCAAAGAAATGACTCCATCAACAAGCTTGATGGTAGTCAACAATACATCAACAAAAATACATTAAAGGAGGGGAAAGTAAGATTAAACATCTAACTCCAAATCTTTCAATTTCTCGCTAGAATGCTTGATTTCTTCAAAAAGAATTCTAGTGCATTGATGACCCGGCTTTTCAATCAACTTTCTGATCAAAATGTCTCTCCTATTCAGAGCTTCCGTTAATGAATCAGCGTGCATCAGGAGAACTTCATCAGTGCTCGTCTCCTTAAACCTTTTCACCCCAGCTTGTATCTTGAGTTTTCTCATCTCCACTGTGGCATCCTCAAGCCTTTCCTTGGTCCTCTTCAATTCCTCATTAACAATCTTCAGTTGCTCCTGGCTCTTTGCAAAGTCTTCCCGATGCTTCCTGCATTGTTCATGCGCTCTAAGAAGCTCGTCGTCTTTGGCCGTTAACTGTTCCTGTAATTCCTCATTCTCGAACCTGACCTCATCCCAGGCTTGTTGAAACTTGGCTAACTTCTCTTTGTTCTGCGCTAAGGCCTGCTTGGTCTGCTTGTGAGCTTAAGTAGCAGCATCAGCACCTTTACTAATCTTTTGGAAGTGTTGGGCTCTTTCAGCAAAATCCCTTTCTTTTGCTGCTAGGACTCTTTCAGCATCTTGGGCTTTCCGCTCCAGCTCCTTGTTGGCATGTAGAGCATACTGAAGACGGCTACTCAACTCAGCATTCTCTCCTTGAAGTTTTTTCACTGAGGCTTGCAAATTGTCAACTTCTTCCACAGTGGCAGTACTTCTTATTTTCTCATTCTCCGGATACAAAAGGGGCGCCTTACCAAAAGGCAAGAGAAAATCTTCAACTCTTTTCTTCACCCACTCTTCATATGCTGGATAAGCCCGGTTGTTGGGTTTGCCTAGTGCCACTTTCCCCTTCTTCAGTATACTAACCCAGCTTTCAGAAGCTTTTTGTGTTGTTTCCCGACCATCTGATGCATGGAAATATAGGGACTCCTATACATCTCTCTTAATAGGCGGACCCGTCAGGGCGTACCCAAATTGCCGGACGGCCAAAGAAGGATTGTAGTTAATTCCCCCTCTTCTTCCTATCAATGGAACATTAGGGAACTCACCACAGCGGTGGATAATATTCTTGCCAATCAGCCCATGATCTACCCATATGATGTCCTTGGCAACTAATCCCATTAAGCGCTGACTCCATTCTAGAGAATCTTTAGAATCCACAAAAGCCCCTGATTGTGGTAAACGACTTGCAAACCACTTATAGAACAAAGGTGCACAACAACGAATTACCCCTCCTCTTTTCTTTTCGTTTTGGTTGTACAAAGAGTAGTGAAGATCTCCCAGCAGTGTTGGTACCGGATTTTTCATCATGAATATCCGTATGGCATCCGTATCAATGAAGTCCGGCTCGTTGGGAAACAATACAATGCCGTATACACAAAGGGCTAGCAAAGCATTAAAAACAACCTAATTATCACCTTTAGCTGCCTCCTGAGCCTTCTTAATCAGATATTCCAGCTTGTAACCACGAATCTTTCCTTTGTTGGAGACATTGGCTTCTAATTCTGACTTGCTCAAATAATGAGCACCAGCCACTTTTCCAAAGTCAAGATCACCCACAGACCCAAAGAAAGGAGGCTCCTCCTTGATTGCAATCCCTAGCATGTTAGCATATTCCTCCAAAGTAGGTACTAACAAGTAATCAAGAAATAAGAAACACCTCAGCTAGGGGTCGTAGAACTGCATCAAAGTATGGAGACCCCTGTACTCGTAGTCACTGACATTGTAAACAAAAGATAAAATCCAACCATATTTCTCTTTGAAATCTGTCCGCACTTCAGGGCTTGCCATTCCCTACAAGATAATAATAGGGCCCAGAGTAGGCGTGAAGAACTTGTGTGGACCTGATGACTGAAATCGGGGGTAAAATATGCACCTGGAAATGAATAAACATGTATGTTAGGATATGCAAAGGGAATGGTATCAAGGTGCCAAGTGTCTGTGCTGGACAATGAACGGTGTCAGTGTAGCTCTGAGATTAATATAAAACCATAGATAAGAACCATCTGAATATAATAGGATAAATTCTCCTTTTGTGTAACGACGCCAGAAAACCGGGTATGTAGGAGGTTATGGTTACCTGCAAACCTGTAAACAACCCGCCCTTCTCACATGTGGGCGCTAGGATGTTCAGTATCCCGGGCTCTCAGGTCGAGAAATGATGATACATTCACCATTTCTGGTTTGGCATCATCATCAATCGAGGAGGCCTCAACCGATTCTCCAAAACAAAAGGTTCTCAGCTTCTGGCACTGAGGTCGAGAAGCAATAGTACATTCATCCCTCGGGGTACAGTACTATCGCCAATCGAGGAGTGCCTCCCCTGATTCCCTTTCAAAAAGGACAACCTATAGCAAGTTCCCAACATTGGGTCCTCGGATCGAGAATATGCAATGGGTTTGCCACAAAATATGGTCTGCCACTGTCACATCTCGGGAAGAGTGCCTCAACTGAGTCCTCGGGAATGGTCACCAGAGTCGACAGTTCCTCAAGAGAATAACTACTGGCCTGCATAACATACAGTAGCAGAAAGCTCCTGATAGAACCTCGCCTGGTTGTGGGTCTCATGAACAACAATACGTGGTCACCACCATGCAAGCGTCATGACTATCCACTCTAAAACCTATGTGTGTACTCAAGCCTGGGTAGTGGGCTTATCTCTTAGAACACCCTGCCCACCAAGCAGAAAACAACAGCACAGTCCAGCATAATAATGATATGCAATGCAGTAAATGCGATAAATACAGTAAAGTACAGTAATACAGTAAATAATAGTACAGTAAAAATGATAAACAGCAAAACACGGCATCACAGCAAACACCCAAGAAAAAATAAACAAGCGCTGGGATTGACTCGCTAAGGAAACTAGAGATTCTGGGTTCGGTCCCCAGCAGAGTCGCCAGCTGTCGCTCCCGGGATTTTCATCCTAGTACAAACGTGAAAGTGGCACCGAAACAGAGTCGCCAGCAATGTGTATTTATCCCAAGAGAGGGAAAGGAAACACTGCCTAAACCTGAAGGAAAGGATAGAGCATGGTCTTGCGACCAAGAGAACTGGGTTCGGGAGTCAGTTACGCGAGGGGAAGGTATTAACACCCCACGCGTCCATCGTACTCATGGGATTCACGCTTGTTGTCTCGATCAAAGGAATGAAGAAACAAATGTAGGGAAAATAAAAGAAGTGCTCGCATGGGCCCTACCCCACTGCCTACGTATCTCATCGGGAACATGAGAATCAAAGCAACGTAGTTCCCCTCACTAGGGATGGATTTTTTGTGTTTTTTAGGGAACGACTAACGTTCTAGCTCAGGTGTTGCAGGCTCACTGGTCCGAGTGCGTTACCATCTTGCAAGAGAACGAGAAGAAGTGCGTTCATACGTTGAGAATGAGTGAGATGAGAAAAGAGTTCCCGAAGGAAAGACGTTATGGTTTGTTTTGTCTTTTAAGCAAGAGTTGTTTTGATTACTGGTGTTTAGTAACTCACATTGTATTTAAGTCCTTCATGTGAGATTGAATGCCTCGCACATCGTCCCTAGACGGGACGTATGCTAAACATTCTAAGAAAGTGAGAGAAGATCCCTCACTATCTCATTCTTACATGAAAGGCTCAAATACAATATTAGTTATGCCTTTATTAAGTATTTTTTTACTCTATGTTTTGAGATGAGAGAAGAAAGACTCAAAAGCGGATAAAAGGTGAAAATCTAATGAGGGAGACTAAGACTCAACCTTAATGTTATCATACATAGTGATCCTATGGTTAATGTGGTTTAAGAAACCTACTTCTAAAAGAAAAGAGAAGAAGAAAGAAAGAAAGCAACTTACTTCCAAGATGGAAGTTAAGTTGTTTCTAAGAGGGAAGAAGAAAGATTATGAAAGCAAAGCATTATTGAATGCTTAAACAACACAAATTGAATGATTAAAAGATGAGGAAAGAAATTAGAATGTGGATGCATATCCACACTCAAATGACTTACCATTAGCCCCTGAAATGGTTAGTACAAATGAAACTTAAACAAATCAAGAATCAAAGTAAAAGCATATTAAAGGTTAAAGGAAACACAAGGTCAGAATGTACATCATGAGATTGTTCTCGAATAATATGAGAGCAAACACAAATCAAATGCACACATACACTTCCTTAAATCACAAAGAAATGCATTATGAAAGAATTAGATGAAGAATGAGTGGATATGCAAAGTGATCATGCAATAATGCTTCAAGTAATGTCAAAGTCAGGATGTTGATGACCTAAACATATGCCTAAACATGATATATAAATGTCATATGAAGCATACAATCAAGCATCCAACCATTAAGAGTGATTAGGAGAAGAAGTGAGAAGATATGAATCATGAATTAAACATGGAAAGAAACATTCATGGCATAAGTCAAACCTAAAAAGAAATCAAGATGAAACCCAAGTATGCCATTCAGAAGTGATATGACATGTTAAGATGAATATAAGATGCACAAGCCAATCACATTCAAGCAATTACAAGTCATTTAGAAGCTAGAAGAAAAAGAAACACTCATTTGGATGAAACATGTTCAAGTATGCAAAGTGAAACATAAATGGCATGTGGAATGAATGCAACACTTTAAAGTCAGAGGCATACATCATATGAAATGCAAATGAATAGTATGACATGGCATAAACAAACCAATTACAATTCAAGTTGGCACTTAGATGCAAAAGAAAGAGGAAATAGGTCAAAAGGAAACATGTAAAACAAGTATTGAACATATACACAAAAAGACATCAACTTCAAACCAATGACCTATAATTTCAATCAACAAACCTATAATGATCTAAACAAGGCTCAATAAGTCAAGAAGAGTGATCTCATACAATGGCACAAGTGCCTTATCAAGCAAGTAAACAAAAATGATCAAAGAAGTTCATGAAAAGGGGACATCAAACAAGAGTCATCAAACACATACCAAACACAATTCAAAAATAAAAAAATGAGGTCTCAAGAGACCTCTACCATAGGTAAATATCATACCAAAAAATCATACAAAATTCAGAAAGAAAGGACCTCAAACAATCAAGCAATAGTCACTTATAGGTTTCACATGATCATGCACGAAGAAATAGCTCAAAGAGGATGCAAAGATGATTCTAAAAATAGGAAAAAAAAATTTTGAATGCTTCAAAGTGTCCTCTGAAATATGCAAAAAGAATGGGGATCAAACTATGTACCAATGTTGAGAAACAAAATCAACAATACAAGGTGTCCATAAATGAAACAATTCAAAAAGAAATTCAAGCAACAATTAAATCAGATGCAAAAATAATAGAAAAATGGAAAAATAAAATTTGTAGAAAATTTATAAACGTATAAAGATGATCCCTGATTTTTATTATGATTTTTAGAAGTGTTTTGCTATTTTTAAAAATCAAAAATCAAAATGATATGAAAAAGAAATTAAAAAACAAAAGAGAATGGAGTGGGGGTGCAACATAAGTAAAAGGCACGTTTCAACATAATTGGGCTCAGATAAGGGGTGTGCAAAAAGCAAATTTAGTTCAGGTCCATTAAGCACGTGGCACACGGTATTATTGTGGAAATCAGTCAATCATTTGACCCAACCATGTCCATTGGATGCAGTTTAAAGGAGATTATCATGGAAGTATGCAAATCCTATGAATCTCAATGCAAGCATATGATAACAAACAAACACACGCACACATGGAATCCCTCAGGTCCAAAAGTTGAGTCACGTGAAAGAGAGGCTCTCTCATTTATGCGTTGGCATCACATAAGCCTTCAGATCATACCAATCGGACGGTCACGTTATAAAAGCCCTAAACCCTAACCAAAAGAACAACCACCGGACCACCACCTGCCGGAGAAGACTCCGGTCATCTTCTCCGGCCTAGCTCCACCGTCTGCAAACTTCAATCTCCTCAAAAACTAACAAGTCGTATACCAAAAGAAAGCTGAACTCATGCACAATCCATATTCAACATTCAAATCCACACATAACAAGCAAACACAGAGAAACGAAGCCAACAATTAAGCCCTAGATTTTCAGATCTAAGCACCTACGTGCCTATCACTAGCCGGATTGTTCAAATGCTCCTATTGAGCTCATATCAACATGGAAATAACAAAATAATCACTCAAATGCGTGAGAAATATTTGAATGTTTTGGAACCTAAACTTACAGTTCCTTGAGATTCTTGAGAAAACCAGAGAAAACACTTGATCTTCAACTTTGGAGCTTCAATTTAAGCAAAATAAATGTTGTTGGAGTTTGATATCTTGAGAGCAGAGAGATTCAAAATTTGCTGAAATACACTTGAAGAATTCGTGTGGATTATGATGGCTCTTCCTTCAATCATGCGCCATTGGTGATGATATAGATGAAGTAGATGAAAGTGATGACAAAACCGTGCACACAGAGAAAGAGTTTGGAGAGAGAATTTGAATTGTTTTTGGAGTGAAATTGGAAAAATGAGAGTTGAAATGAATTTGTGAGTGAAGTTTCTATTTATATGTGTAGTTTAGAAGTTAACTCCACTGGTTAATTGAGTGAGTTTACTGAGTTGCTTGAGTTAAGGTGAGTGCACCCTAACTAACTGAGTCAAGTTAGTTAGGGGGGAGTCATTGAGGGTTGTGATGTAGTGAGGTGAAGGTTTATGGTGTTATGGTGAGGATGAAGAGAAAGAGTGGTGGTGATGTGTTGTTCTGATGCAGCAGCTTGCAAAAAAAAACTTGCTGCGCAAGTTTTCCCTTTTCAGGTATGGCATAGGTTATGGCAAGGGTGTGTAAGAGTTATATTTAGTTTAAATGAGGAAAAGAGGGGTAACTGGTGTATAATATGCGTGTAAGCTTTGAAACAACAACAACAATAATGTTTATTTTCTCTGATTCCATAGCAGCTTACTTAATGCGCCAATGGATGTTTGGCAATGAAATTCTCTATGTTCATGGCATGGAATTGCATGCTTTTGGAATAATTGGAAAGAAGGAACATAGTAGGACAAGTTTGGTATGGATCTTGGATTGAATTGAAGGGTGTAGGATGGCATAGAATGGCTTAGAACATTGAGATTTGAAAACTGGTTGAAGGGCGTGGCAGCTTGGCATGGCAAGGCAAGATAGCACATGAATTTTCAGCATGATCATAATGACTTTGAGCCCTTATAACTATCTCATAACTTGCTCAAATGAAAATTTGTCCAACATCAAAGTTGAAGAGGACATTGATATGAACAACTTTGATGTTCAACATTTTTTCATTTGGAGCCTCCATCATTGAGAAAAGTGGGTGGACATTTGGCACACCAAGTGTTTGACAAAATCATGGCCGGTGGGCTTGGTCACGCTTGGTCATGACTTGGTTTTGGACCTAGTTTTCTCAAACTTTGATCAACCATAACTCACTCAATTTTTATCCAATGGAGATATTCTTTATATGGATTTTAAGCTTAGAACATGAACTTTAATTGGCTCAACTTGGGCCTGAGGTTTGAAGCTTTTATCTTGGAGAAAGAGAGCCTCAAAGTAGGGTGCAAAATGGTCCTAACTTACTATTTTTGGCAACCCTAAAGTTTCTATTTTTGGCAGTTTTGTGACTTCTTGATTTTTCCTTATTCCTCCATCATTTCTTGATCAAATTTTGTCCATTGAACATATGTAACATGAATTTCATGAATTTGACCTTAAAAAGTCAGGAGTTGACTTTTTTCACTGCACAATTGACTTTTTCCCCAATTTCTTGATTATCAAGCAACTGACCAATTGAAACTCCTCTGAAACCAATTGAATCCATATACACTTGAGAACATGAGGAATACCATGAGATCAAATTTTGTCCAAAAAAATCAGAGATAAACTGATTTTAAGTTAAACCCTAATTTTGGCACCCTCTGGTTAGGAGGAAATAACACATCCTCCAAATCCAAATCCCTCTGAATATGATGTGTATTCTCTCAAACAATGATGAGATATGCCATTTGGAGATGATAAAAACTCAAAGAGCTTGCCCATTAGGGGGTCAGATCCCAATTTTTTGACTGCCTTGTGTAGGAGATCATGCACTGCCCAATCTTCTTGATGAATTCTCCTCTTCCCATGCCTTGTGGATCAAGTAGGGATGACATATGGCTTAAGGAACCCTTGAGACTTGTGAGAAACACTTGGCTCTTATTCTTTAGCTTTAGATGATCAACACCTCTGAAGAACCACTGATCACATGCCCTTATGCAAGATGCAATGCTAAATGCTTGATGTTTTATTTTTTCTATGCTTGAATGCAATGCAATGAAATGAAAGCTCATGCTAAATGATATGAAGAAATGCGAGGGCAAATTTTGGGGTATTACATGGGTGAAGAAAAGAGTTGAAGATTTTCTCTTGCCTTTTGGTAAGGCGCCCCTGTTGTATCCGGAGAATGAGAAAGCAAGAAGCACTGCCACTGTGGAAGAATTCGACAAGTTGCAAGCCTCGGTGAAAAAGCTTCAAGGAGAGAATTCTGAGCTAAGCAGCCGTCTTCAAGAAGCGCTACATGCCAACAAGGAGCTGGAGCAGAGAGCTCAAGACGCAGAACAAATCTTAGCAGCAAGAGAGAGGGACTTTGCTGAAAGAGTCCAACATTTCCAAAAGATTAGTAAAGGTGCCGATGTTGCTACTCAAGCTCACAAGCAGACCAAGCAGGCCTTAGCGCAGAACAAAGAGAAGTTAGCCAAATTTTAGCAAGCCTGGGATGAGGTCAGGCTCGAGAATGTAGAGTTACAGGAACAGTTAAAGGCCAAAGATGACGAGCTTATAAGAGCACATGAACAACGGCGAAAGCATCGGGAAGACATTGCAAAGAGCCAGGAGCAGCTGAAGATTGTTAATGAGGAATTGAAGAGGTCTAAGGAAAATATTGAGGATGCCACAGTGGAGATGGGAAAACTCAAGATATAAGCTGGGGTGAAAAGGTTTAAGGAAACGAGTACTGATGAAGCCCTCCTGATGCACGCAGATTCATTAGCCAAAGCTCTGAATAGGAGAGACATTTTGATCAGAGAGTTGATTGAAAAGCCGAGTCATCAGCGCACTAGAATCCTTTTTGAAGAAATCAAGCAACCTAGTGAGAAATTGAAAGATTTGGAGTTAGATGTTTGATCTTGCTTTCCCATACTTTTAATGTAATTTTGTTGATGTATTGTTGGCTACCATCAGGCTTGTTGATGGAGTCATCTCCTTGATGTACTTTCCATGTACGAACTCATTGTAAAATGTTTCGGCACTTATTAGTTTCTATTGAATTCAATGAATGGATTATTCAAAGGGGATTCTTCGGCATCACGCTATTCACCAGCACATTGTCACAACATTATCACATCACAGTGCTTCACGATATTTTTCTCTCCATATTATGTGACTATCAGTGAGATTCTTATGATTAAGACTAGAATCAGGGTGCGAAATTCCCTGGAAGTGATAAACATGGCATTTGCATGTCATTTGCATTGCATGGCATATCATTTTGCATTTTGTTGCTTGCTTTTCAGGTACTCGTTGCCGGGTCTCTAACCTTTATTTGGTTTCAGGCATTATAGCTGAGTATCACGTTCATCGATACTCAACTCGAAGGAATCAAGCAAGGATAATGGATCAAATGCAGAATGATTTGGCTGAAATGAGGGCACGAATGGACCAGTTCATGACCCTCATGACTGGTATGGCCAAACTCAAGAGAGATTAAGGCTTCTGGTCGAGCGTCCAGAGGCCACGCCTGAAGGTAATCAGAATGATAATTCACAGATAAGGGTCACTCCTCCTCCTGTTGGCAATCCTCCTCCTGTTGGTAATCTGGGTAATGGAGATGTCAGAAATGCTGCTGTCATTCAAGAAGATGTTCTGGAAGACCAATTTACCCTGCTGGATGCTGATATGGGTAATCCTAATGATAAAAGGTACGATGAGTTGGCTGAGAAGATACGGGCTATGGAATGTAAGAATTCTATGGGCATTGATGTTACCAATCTGGGGCTGGTACCAGGAGTCAAAATTCCTCCAAAATTTAAGCCGCCTACTTTCGACAAATATTATGGCAATACGTGTCCCCAGACACATATTCAAGCTTACTTTGGGAAGATCTCAGCCCATACTGATGACGAGAAGCTATGGATGCATTATTTCTAGGACAGTTTGGCTGGAGCATCGTTGACCTGGTATATGAAATTGAACAGAGCTGCTGTGAGAAGTTGGAAGGATCTGGCAGAAGCATTCCTAAAGCAATATTAGTACAATATCGACATGGCGCCCAACCGCACTCAACTGTAAGGGTTGTCATAGAATGCTAAAGAAAGTTTCAACGAACGCTCAAAGGTGGAGAGAGATGGCTGCACAGGTTCAACCTCCTTTGTTGGATAGAGAAATGGCAGATATGTTTATGGGCACCCTGCAAGGGGCATTCCTTGATAGATTGGCTGCCTGTCCATCAACAGGATTTTTTGACATCGTGATTGTGGGTGAAAGGATCGAGAGTATGTTGAAGCTTGGAAAGATTCAAGACGTAAGTGGGGCTGGTTCCTCTGGAACGAAGAAACCGTTTGCTAGTGGTCAGGAAAGAAGAGAATGTGATACAAATGCTGTGTATAGAGGACGGGGAAGAGGCTGTTCTCAGGCTTACCATCAAGTAGGTGCAGTGACGATCCCAGCACCAGCTGTTCAGCAGCAGCAACCCCAACAACAGATTCAGCAGCAGCAGCAACCTCCTTTCCAGCAAAGATCTAGGCAGAGGGAACGCAAAATTGACCCTCTCCCTATGACCTATTCAGCACTGTTACCCCAGTTACTAAAATTAAAGTTGGTTGAGCTTCGTACTATGAAAGCTCCTGCTGCTGGAAACTTGCCACCTAATTTTGATGTCAACGCTCACTGTGATTTCCATTCGGGTGCTCAGGGGCATACCACTGAGAAGTGTTGGGCGTTTCAAAATAAAGTACAAGATTTGATCGATGCTAAAGCAATCAATTTCTCTCTGCCTCCTAATGTTCTCCAGAACCCCATGCCTGATCATGGTGTGGCAGATGTGCGTGCTATTGAAGACGAAAATAGGTTAAACTTGGTAGCAGATATCAATCAGGTGAAGACTTCCTTGTTGGTTGTAAAAGATCGTCTGTTGAAGGGATATGTGTTCCCGGGTTGTGACCAAGATTGTTCTGAGTGTATGAGTCAGAAGAATGGTTGCGATAAGTTGAAAGTTGGTTTGCAGAATCTGATCAATGAAGGTCGTCTACAGTTTAACCGGGTTGTGAAGGATATTGATGAGGTGTCAACTGTGACCATTTATTATACTCCTGTGGAAATTCAGGTGCCTGCAAGTACAACTCTTGTAGCAAGTGTTGTGCCAGAAAGACCCAGTCCTGTTACCATCACGGTGCCAGGACCTGTTCCGTTTACATCTACGAAGGAAATCCCATGGCACTATGGGGCAGACGTGTACTATGAAGGGAAAAAGCAGGAAATCGGGGCATCAGCCAGTTCAAATATTGATAATGTGGGTGGTGTAGGAGGCTTTACAAGAAGTGGAAGATTGTTTGCTCCCCAAACTTTGTGCAGTGATAATGAAGTTGAGGCTGCGGCAAAAGCTAAAGGAAAACAGGTGGTTGAGAGTGCGTATGTGCCTGAAACAGAGACCAAGATTACCTTTGACAATGAGGTAGAAGAGTTCATGAGGATAATAAAGAAAAGCGATTATAAAATTGTCGATCAACTGAACCAGACGCCCTCGAAAATCTCAATCTTGTCATTGTTGATGTGTTCTGACGCGCACCGAGAGGCTTTGTTGAAAGTGTTGAAGAGAGCCTATGTTCCATAGGAAATCACTGTCAATCAGCTTGAGGGTGTAATTTCTAATGTCAATGTCAGCCACGGATTGGGTTTCACAAGCAGAGATTTGACTTCTGAAGGAAGAAACCACAACAAAGCTTTGCACATTACAATGGAGTGCAGGGGTGCAGTGTTGTCTCACGTACTGGTAGACACTGGTTCCTCGCTCAATGTCTTGCCTAAAAAGGCGCTGATGAAGCTGGAAGTTGACGGTTTGATTTTAAGGCCAAGTGATTTGGTTGTCCGAGCGTTCGATGGAACGAAAAGATCTGTGTTTGGTGAAGTGGAATTGCCCATGCAAATTGGATCGCAAGTGTTCAAATCTACATTCCACGTGATGGATATACAGCCTGCTTATAGCTGCTTATTAGGTCGCCCATGGATTCATGCGGCCGGGGCTGTTACATCCACCTTACATCAGAAACTAAAATACGAGTTTGAGGGACAAGTTGTGACAGTGTGTGGTGAAGAAGACATTTTTGTCAGTCATTTGTCCACATTCAAGTATGTTGAGATGGATGGGGAAATCCACGAGATGCTTTGCCAGTCGTTTGAAGCAGTAAATATTGACAATGTGCCTGAATCTTCCCTTGCACCAGATAGAGCTGGTACATCCATTTCGTCCTATAAGCAAGCTGTCGAGGTTGTCAGAGCAGGCAATGCCCAAGGCTGGGGTAAGCTGATAGAGACACCAATGAAGGAGGACAAGTTTGGTATTAGCTATCAACCCTCTATGGATTCGGTTGCAATGTACAATGGACCCATCACTTTCAGCAGTGGAGGAATCATTTACCCAGATCAGTCTTGTGCGGCTACAGAAGATGGTGTTGATAGTGACTGTGACTTAGACAACTGGGTACGCGCATGTGCTCCGGGATAACCATTGCAGAATTGGTCCGTTGAAGAAGTCATCCGGGTTACTCTTTAAACAGAGTAATTTTCTTTGTTTTTCTAACCATAATGCATGTTAAAATCTTGCGATATGCCCAAGGCGTATAGATTCATTTGTAGGGCCACCCTGTTTGCATTTACAATTTTAATCATCAATAAAGGACGTTTTTGCACTCAAATTTTGTTCTCTGTCTTTCATTTTTATTTTTGCACAAAAAATATTAAAATGACAATGTTTCGTTTCTTGTTGTTTTAAAAATAAATTCTAAAATAAAGCATGAACCCGTTCATGCAGACTTGATCCTCCGAATTCCATTGATAACGGTTCTGCTATGGCTATGTATGACTTTGACAAACCGATTTATCAAGCCGAAGAAGGGGATGAGAAAGGCTGTGAACTCCCTGAGGAACTGGCCAGATTGTTAAAACAAGAGGAAATGACCATCCAGCCTCATCAAGAGACCATAGAGATCATCAATATTGGTACCGAGGATGCTAAGAAAGAGATCAAGATTGGCACCAGCTTGCGAATAAATGTAAAGAAAGCCTTGACTAAAATGTTGTGTGAATATGTTAATATCTTCTCCTAGTCGTATCAAGACATGCCAGGGTTGGATACTAATATTGTTGTGCACAGGCTGCCATTAAGAGAAGAATGCCCGCCAGTCAAGCAGAAAATTCGTCGGACTCATCCCGATATGGCCATCAAGATCAAAGAAGAAGTTCAGAAGCAGTGGGATGCAGGGTTTCTTGCTGTGATTAACTATCCTCCCTGGGTTGCCAACATTGTGCCGGTGCCAAAGAAAGACGGAAAGGTTAGAATGTGTGTGGATTATCGAGATCTTAACAAAGCTAGCCCGAAAGATGATTTTCCACTACCCCACATAGATGTGTTGGTTGACAATACATCTCAGTTTTCAGTGTTCTCGTTTATGGATGGTTTCTCTGGGTACAACCAGATTAAGATGGCGCCTGAGGATATGGAGAAGACCACGTTCATTACTCCATGGGGTACATACTGTTATAAAGTGATGCCTTTTAGGTTGAAAAACGCAGGGGCAACGTATCAGCGGGCAATGGTAACTTTATTCCACGACTTGATTCACAAAGAGATTGAATGTTATGTGGATGACATGATTGCCAAGTCGCTAACGGAAGAGGAACATCTGATTAACTTGAAAAAGTTGTTTGAAAGGTTGAGAAAGTTCCGTTTAAGGTTGAATCCAAACAAGTGCACTTTTGGGGTGCGTTCTGGGAAGTTGCTGGGTTTCATTGTGAGCGAAAAAGGGATTGAGGTTGATCCTGCCAAAGTGAAAGCAATACAAGATATGCCTGAGCCGAGAACAGAAAAAGAGGTTCGTGGTTTTCTAGGTAGATTGAACTACATTGCAAGGTTCATATCTCACCTAACAGCCACATGCGAACCAATATTCAAACTGCTAAGAAAAGATCAAACGGTCAGGTGGAATGACGATTGCCAATTGACATTCGATAAAATAAAAGAATATTTGCAGGAACCTCCAATTCTCATGCCTCCAGTTTCAGGAAGGCCTTTGATTATGTATTTGACAGTGCTGGAAGGTTCTATAGGTTGTGTTCTCGGTCAACACGACGAGACAGGTAGGAAGGAGCATGTTATCTACTACCTGAGCAAAAAGTTCAATGACTGTGACTCCCGGTACTCAATGCTTGAAAAGACATACTGTGCACTTGCATGGGCCGCTAAGCGATTGAGGCAGTATATGATCAGGCACACAACTTTGCTGATCTCCAAAATGGATCCTATCAAATACATTTTCGAGAAACCAGCGCTAACAGGCAGAGTTGCACGGTGGCAAATGGTTTTGACAGAATATGATATCCAATATACTTCTCAAAAGGCCATCAAAGGAAGTATCTTGTCAGATTATCTTGCGCAACAACTGATTGATGATTACCAACCCATGAAATTTGATTTCCCTGATGAGGACATCATGTTTCTCAAAGCTAAAGATTGCGAGGAACCACTCCCGGAGGAGGGGCCAGATCCTGAATCCAATTGGAGCTTGATGTTTGATGGGGCTGTCAAAATGAATGGGTTCGGAGTTGGAGCAGTTCTTGTCACGCCGGAAGGTGTTCATATGCCTTTCACTGCCCGAATAACTTTCGGATGCACCAACAATGAAGCAGAATAAGAAGCTTGTATAATGGGGATTGAGGAGGCGATTAATTTGCGAATTAAGACCCTTGATATCTTCGGTGATTCAGCTTTGGTAATCAATCAAGTGAAAGGGAGTTGGTACACGCACCAAGCAAATCTGGTGCCGTATAGAGATTATACAAGGAGATTGCTGACATTTTTCACAACAGTGAAGTTGTACCACATTCCTCGGGATGAGAATAAGTTTGCTGATGCCTTGGCCACTTTGTCTTCTATGATTAAAGTACAAAGATGGAATCATGTACCTAAGATCGAAGTATCTCGTCTTGACAGACCTGCATTTATGTTTGCTGTTGATGCAACGTCTGATGACAAGCCATGGTTTCATGACATCAAGTGTTTCTTAAAAATCCAAGAGTACCCGCCTGGGGCATCTACTAAAGATAAGAAGACGTTGAGAAGGTTGTCTGGTAGCTTTTTCTTGAATCAAGATGACGTGCTGTACAAACGTAATTTTGACATGGTTCTGCTCAGATGCGTGGATAGACACGAAGCAGACTTGTTAATGCAGGAAGTACATGAAGGCTCTTTCGATACCCATGTCGGAGGACATGCAATGGAAAAGAAACTATTGAGGTCGGGATATTACTGGTTGACAATGGAGGCAGATTGTTGCAAGTACGCACGCAAATGTCACAAATGCCAAATTTATGCAGACAAAGTGCATATACCTCCAAATATGTTGAGTGTCATGTCCTCGCCTTGGCCCTTTGCAATGTGGGGCATTGATATGATCGGAAAAATTGAACCCACTGCTTCAAACGGTCATCGCTTCATCTTGGTCGCCATTGATTATTTCACTAAGTGGGTTGAAGCAGCATCTTATGCCAATGTCACTAAGCAAGTGGTAGCTCGTTTCTTGAAACGGGATATCATTTGTCGCTACGGAGTGCCCGAGAGAATCATTACTGATAATGGTTCTAATCTGAACAACAAAATGATGGCTGAGCTATGTCGGGACTTCAAAATTGAGCATCACAATTCTTCTTCGTATCGCCCAAAGATGAATGGCGCTGTGGAGGCGGCTAACAAGAATATTAAGAAGATTGTGCAGAAAATGGTTGTCACGTATAAAGATTGGCATGAGATGCTACCGTTCGCCTTGCATGGGTACCGAACGTCAGTACGCACGTCCACTGGGGTAACACCATTCTCACTTGTATACGATATGGAAGCAGTATTATCGGTTGAAGTGGAGATTCCATCCCTCAGAGTCATGATGGATGTCAAGTTAGACGAAGCTGAATGGGTTTGCGCCAGATTTAATCAGTTGAGCCTTATTGAGGAGAAACACTGGCAGCTGTGTGTCATGGGCAGTTATACCAGCGGAGGATGAAGCAGGCATTTGACCAAAAGGTGCGTCCTCGGGTTTACAAAGTGGGAGATGTGGTACTCAAAAGGATCCTTCCTCCTAGTACAAATCACAGGGGCAAATGGACTCCTAACTATGAAGGTTCATTCGTGGTTAAGAAGGTCTTCTCGGGCGGAGCCTTACTACTTACAACCATGGACGGCGAAGACTTTTCATCCCCTGTCAACTCAGACGTAGTCAAAAAATACTTCGCATAAATAGACCCGCTGGACAAAAAAGAAAAGTCCAGGGAAAAAAGGGCATCCCGGCGAACCACAAAAACAGAATAAAAAGGTTCAGGCAAAAGTTAGGGATACAAAATAAAACATTTTGTACACCTGGTGAGTTGAAAATCTGCAAGGACAACTCAGGCAAAAAAGGGTATCCCGATGGATTGAAAACCCGAAAGGGCGGTCCATGCAAAAGAGGGATTTAAGCGAATGACTACGGTCTGAGTTATCTGTACTCCATCACCGTTTCAACAACTGACTTTCCAAAGGGTAGGAATCAGTCTGATCATTCCTCAAAAGGCAAGGTCGGGGAGTTTTTGAAGACATACTGGCCATAGAAAAATTGAAACTCAATGGAATGCCGTTTTCACATTGCCATTAGGATAGTTTCTTTTCTCAATTTCTAGCGATCACCTCTTTCCAGGGATTGCTTCCTGATGTAATTGCCTAATCTGGGCATTTTTCTTCAATAAATTGAATTTCAGTAAAAAGCTTCTTATTTTGTTTTACTACTTTGTTTGCAAAAATGTCCGAATTTTTGATAAAACATTGCATTTGAAAACATGGTGGCTTTATAATAACATGCGCAGAAAAACATTTAAAATAACTTTGAATGTTGAATAATCCTGGATGGTGGATTTAAACCACGTAATATTCCGGAGCATGTGTGTGTATTCTTTTGTTGCTAGTAACAGATCCAGACGATTTCAAGCACAAGTGTCATCCCTCCTAGACGGGTAATCACTTATTCCCACGCAGAAGACTGGGGAAATCATGTTCAAGGAAGGGTCCACATGTCACCCTATTGCCACAACGTTTACTGATTGAGTCTATCGTTCGGTCGACGGTCATTCACGACGTTTCGATATCGGTGAATTGAGTTCAACTGGGTATCATTGTATCTTATTAAGTCGATTCTCTCATTCAGTACTTCCAACAGCTACAAGCTTTTCTGTGTCGATAACGGTTGTAAATTCTCCAGCAGAGTTGCTTCGCATACACCGAAGTTAATGGTCAATCCCTAGTGAAGTCGCCAGGAGTTTGAAGATGCTTAATCTTCTGTAAAATCCTCTTGTGACATTTTCTTCAGATCAGTCTTGTATCATGGGACAAAAGCAAGTTGTTAATCCTCTCGAACATGGGACATATTGAATTTCCCCGGCAAAAGATGTTCCAAATCTATTATCCCTAGTAGAGTTTGAAGATGTTTGGTCTCCTGTAAAATCCTCTCAAGAGACATTCCCCAGCACGAGACGTTTCAAAGCGGTTTTCCCCAGCAGAGTTTGTTATAAACTCATTATCCCCAGTGGAGTCGTCAAGCGGAAAGTTTACCTAACGTGGGGTATTATGGCACTTATCCTAAGCGACAGTTTTGGTTCCTCAGCAGACTACCGTGGAAGTTTGCTTGTGTTTCCCATCAGATCCCTAGGGACTTTCTCCCAGCATATCACCACGGAATGCCTTCTAACCAGGATTTGTATATCCCCGATGGAGTAGCCTTGATCCCCAGCAAGATCGTATCTCTGGAAGTGGTATCCCCACAGAGTTTAGCATTGAATCTTGTCAGCAATATTCCTCAGCTGGATTGTTTTATCCCCGCAGAGGTTTATCAACAGAAGTTCTTCCTCAGCAAAGTGGTAGTACATTCTTTTCCCAGCTGAGTTAGAAGGTTGATGGTCCCCGCAAAGGATCTCGAGTTGGGTAGACCCCCAAGCAGAGTTTTAATGACTTCTCCCCCAGCAGGACGTCATTCAAAAATTCTCATCCCCAGCGGAGTTGCTATGACTAGAGTTCACCCCCAAGCAGATGAAACAATTCCTGGCAGAATCATCACTCCCCTCATATCTCAAAGCCCAATTTATTTTTGGCAAACATGACAATTCAAAACAGACGGATTGCTCATTCATTCTCCAACAGAGATATTATCCTTCAGGAGTCTCTAAAGTCAAGTCATTGATCATTGTGCCTCAGCAGAGTCGGCAGAGATGTCTGATATGTATGCAGAGCATAATCCAATGTTGAATGTTGTTGCAAAGTCCAATAGCAGATTGACAAAAGTCCGTCTTCGGGTGGCAAATCCTCAAAGTCCAACAACAGATTGGCAAAAGTCCGTCTTCGGGTGGCAAATCCACAAAGTCCAACAGCAGATTGGAAAAAGTCCGTCTTCGGGTGGCAAATCAGTAAAGTCCACCAGCAGCGTGGTAGGCCAGTAGTCGTCTGGCATTGTACAAAAGACATTATAAAAGTCCACCAGCAGCGTGGCAGGCCAGTAGTCGTCTGGCATTGTACAAAAGACATTATTAAAGTCCACCAGCAGCGTGGCGAGCCAGTAGTCGCCTGGCGTCGTACAAAAAGACATTATTAAAGTCCACCAGCAGCGTGGCGAGCCAATAGTCGTCAGGCGTCGTGCAAAAAGACATTATTAAAGTCCATCAGCAGCGTGGCAGGCCAGTAGTTGTCTGGCATTGTACAAAAGACGTTATTAAAGTCCATCGGCAGCGTGGCGAGCCAGTAGTCATCTGGCGTCATGCAAAAAGACATTATTAAAGTCCACCAGCAGCGTGGCGAGCCAGTAGTCGTCTGGCGTCATGCAAAAAGATGTTATTAAAGTCCACCAGCAGCGTGGCGAGACAGTAGTCATCTGACGTCGTGCAAAAAGACGTTATTAAAGTCCACCAGCAGTATGGCGAGCCAGTAGTCGTCTGGCGTCGTGCAAAAAGACGTTATTAAAGTCCACCAGCAGCGTGGCGAGCCAGTAGTCGTCTGGCGTCGTGCAAAAAGGCGTTATTAAAGTCCACCAGCAGCGTGGCAAGCCAGTAGTCGTCTAGCGTCGTTCCAAAAGGCAGCTCTTCAGTATTATTCTTTTCATCAGAGTTTTATACAAGCAGAATTCATTTGGTGGGGTTTATATCCCTTTTCTTGTTCTCCGCAGAGTGCAAATTTTTGGGTTATTCTTCGGTATTCAATCCCTCCATACCTTGAACGTCTGAAAGCAATCGCTATCATCCATTCAGGTCTACAGTGATTGAATAGGGGCAGCTGTCATACCCCAAAATTTTCCCTCTCATTTCTTCATATCATTTAGCATGAGCTTTCATTTTATAGCATTGCATTCAAGCATAGAAAAATAAAACACAGAGCATTGCATTGCATCTTGCATAAAGGCATGGGATCAGGTGATTCTATAAGGTGTTGATCATCCAAAGAAATGGAACAAGAACCAAGGGTCTTCCAACAAGCTTCAAGGGTCTCTTATGTCATATATTATCTCAATTGATCCCACAAGGCATGGGGAGAGGAGAATTCATCAAGAGGATTGGGCAGTGCATCATTTCCTACACAAGACAGTAAAAAATTGGGGTCTGATCCTGAAATAGACAAGCTCTTTGAGTTTTTATCATCTCCAAATGGCATATTTCATCTTTGGTTGAGAGGATACACATCATATTCAGAGGAATTTGGATTTGGAGGATGTGATATTTCCTCCTAACCAGAGGGTAGCAAAATTAGGGTTTGACCTAAAATCAGTTTATCTCTGATTTTTTAGGCAAGGCTTGATCTCATGGTATTCCTTATGTTCTTAAGTGTATATGGATGGAAAATTGGCTCATCAATTGGTTTCAGAAGGGTCTCAATTGGTCAATTGCTTGATAATCAAGAAATTGGGGAAAAAGTCAATTGTGCAGTGAAAAAATTCAACTCTTGACTTTCTAAGGTCAAATTCATGAAATTCATGTTATATATGTTCATTGGACAAGATTTGATCAAGAAATGATGGAGGAATAATGAAAAATCAAGAGATTACAAAACTGCCAAAAATAGAAACTTTAGGGTTTCCAAAAGTAGTAAGTTTGGACCCTTTTGCACCACACTTTGAGGCTCTATTTCTTCAAGATAAAAGCTCCAAACTTCAGGCCCAAGTTGACCTAATTAAAGTTCATGTTCTAAGCTTCAAATCCATATAAATAATTCTTCCATCGGATCAAAATTGAGGAAGTTATGATCAATCGAAGTTTGGTAAAATCAAGGCAAATCTCAAGTCATGGCAAGGCAAGTGCAAGCCTCCAGACCATAATTTCATTGAACAGTTGGCGTGCCAAATGTCAAGCCAATTTTCTCCATCAAGAAGGCTTCAAATGAAAAATTGTTGAACATCAAAGTTGTTCATCTCCGTGCCCTCTTCAACTTTGATGTTGGACATTTATTCATTTGAACAAGTTATAAAGGTCATATGAGGGCTTGAACATGGGGGTTTCATGCTGAAAGTCCACAAGTCACAAGGCCTTGCTTGCAGCCCAAATCATACACCTACACACCAATTGTGGTTCCTTGTTTTCCAAGCAACCGAGTTGATCCTAACTAATCGAGTTAACTAACTTGACTCGGTGAGTTGAGTCTAACTAACTCCGACCCTAGCTCCAAACCCAAACCTCATTCCAAACCTCACTCCGAACCTCTCATACTCCAAACCTAAAATCTATTTAAGATATGATTCACTCATTTTCAAGGACCTTCAACCATTTTCTCAAATTTCTCACATTTCACTCTACATTCTCTCTCATTTCTCTCTTCACTTTGCTACAACTTCTACTTCTCTCTTCCAAAACCACACACAAAAGCTCTTATTTCTTGAAGAATAATCACTTTTTACATTGAAAAGTGATTAATTCTTGAGCTAAACTTCATCTCTTGGTGTTCATTGGTTGGATTTTCTGGAATTTCAACTTGTTCTTCTTCAATCCAAAGGTTTCTCACCATTTATTTTGGTGCAAGTTGGATTTTGGTGGATTTTTGCAATTTCATTCGGTTTCGACGCGTTTCGGTTATTGATTGAAGAATATCTGGTTTTCTTTCATTTTCTGCATTAAGATTACTTTGCAACAATTACCAAAGCAAGTCTCCGTTTTGTAGGTTGGTTTTCCCTAAATCTACACTGTTTTTAGCTTATTCGCAACGTATTCGATGTAGATCTTTGTGGATTTTTTATTTGGATTCATGTGCTTGAATATGATTCTTGATGTGGTTGTTAATTGAATCCGATTGATGTTTGTTGACTGTAATTCAATGTAATTTCATGCCTAATTGATTACATGTTCGTTTGGAAGTTTGAAGAAGTGATTTGCTGCTAAAAAGTTCTTTTGAAACTGGTTTTTTTTTGCCACTGTCCTAGAGTAACCGGTTACTCACCGTTTGTTAACCGGTTACTCTGTGTATTTTTGCGTAAATTGTCTGATTTTCAACTAAGTAACCGGTTACTCACCGTTTGTTAACCAGTTACTCTGGGACAGAATGTGTATTTTTGTGCATTTTCTTGCTTGTTTGACATCCTTAACATGTTTAAACTTCATGGATCAGTGCATGGATGATTGGTGGATTATTTTTGAGATATCTTAACTCACACCACATTATGAACTTGATTTTTCAACACGCGGCTTTTGATTATTAATCAATGAATGTTTATGTTTGCGTGGCTGATTAATTGATGAAACGATCACATAATGCACACACATTGAGCTTGTCAATTGCTAATGGATGCTTGTGTTGCTGGAACTGTTATGTGCATGTTCATTTGCTTTCTATTTCAAGAGGTGCACATTTGTTTTAATATGTTCACATGCTTAATAATGTGTATTCTCTTACAATGTGCATCATTCCATGTTGTTTTTAAGATTTGGCCACCATGATTTATAATGAGTTGTGATCGTGTTGTGTTAATAGAATAATGTGCAAGGCTTGAAGCATGTTTGTTCTTTTATGAATGAATCATTTGTGAATGCATGCTGCCTCTAATCTTCCACTGCTGCCTATACACATATATGCAGTAGTATGTGCTGCCAAATGCTTGTTACACCCATTTTGTATGCTAAACATGAGCTATTGTTTATTGTTTGGTATATGAAGCTGAATTTACTGCTGTTCTGTTGCATGTGGGCTGTAATAGCTGCTGTTTTCATTATTTCCTTCCATTGGCTTGTATGACCAAGTTCTTTTACTTAGGATTTTTTGTGAATAGTTTTTGAACTAACCTTTTCATGTAGGTGCAAATGGTAAGTAAGTGTGTGGATATGCTTCCACATGCACTTCTTTCTTTCATCCTCTTTTTTTCTTTTAATAATTCAACTTGTGATCATGATAAGCATTTATGTGCTTTCCTTGAATAATTTCTTCTTCATCCCTCTTTAAGATCAACTTAACTTCCACCTTGGAAGTAAGTTGCTTCTTTTGCTCTTCTTCTCCTTTCTTTTGGGAAGGTTTCTTAAACCACATTAACCTTAGGATCACCATGTATGATAACATTAAGATTGAGTCTTAGTATTCCTCATTAGTTTTCACCTTTTGCCGCTTTTGAGTCTTTCTTCTCTCATCTCAAAACAAAAAGTAAAAAACACTTCATAAAGGCATAACAAATATTGTATTTGAGCCTTTCATGTGAGAATAAGGAGGTGAGGGGTCTTCTCTCATTTTCTTAGAATGTTTAGCATACGTCCCGTTTGGGGACGATGTGCGAGGTATTCCATCTTACATGAAGGACTCAAATACAATGTGAGTTACAAAACACAAAACAATCAAAACACTTCTTTCTTAAAAGACACAAACAAACAATTTCTTTTCTCATCTCTTCACTCTTTCCTTAAGGATGCGTCAAGTCCGTTCCACCGCAAACAGGTAACGCCTAAGTCTCCCTATGGCGAGCTGCAACACCTAACTGCTGGGACGCGCACTCTGACGGTTCCACTAAAAAACACAAATAATCCATCCCTAGTGAGGGGAACTACGTCGCTCTGATTCTCATGCTCCTGATGAGATACGTAGGTAGTGGGGTAGGGCCCATTCGAGCACTTCTTTTATTTTCCCTACATTTGTTTCTCTTTCTTTCTCCTTTCCTTTTCCTGTTCTCCAGCTAGCAGTTCCTTTTCCAGTATCCTTTCCTTACACCCTTTGATCGAGACAAGCAAGCGTGGATCCCATCGGGTACGATGGACGCGAGGGGGTGCTAATACCTTCCTCTCGCGTAACCGACTCCCGAACTCAGTTCTCTTGGTCGTAAGACCATGCTCTTTCCTTTCCCCTCAGGTTTACCCAGTGTTTCCTTTCCCTCTCTTGGGATAAATACACATTGCTGGCGACTCTGTTTCGGTGCCACTTTCGCGTTTGTACTAGGATGAAAATCCCGGGAGCGACAACTGGTGACTCTGCTGGGATAGTCAAGTTTCAATTGATGTGTTTCCAGTCGTGTGTGATTTTCCGGAGGTGTTTCCGGAGGATATTTCTGATGTGCCGCCAGAAAGAGAGGTGGAGTTTTTTATAGATCTAGTTCCTAGTACTAGACCTGTATCTATGGCACCATATCGTATGTCGGCATCTGAGTTGGTTGAGTTGAAGAAGCAGTTGAATGAATTGTTAGAAAAGAGGTTTGTGAGGCCGAGTGTATCGCCTTGGGGTGCTCCAGTTTTATTGGTGAAAAAGAAAGATGGAAGTATGCGATTGTGTATTGATTATCGTCAGCTGAATAAGGTGACAATTAAGAATAAGTATCCTCTTCCGAGAATTGATGATTTGATGGACCAGTTGGTAGGTGCGTGTGTGTTTAGTAAAATTGATTTGAGGTCAGGTTATCATCAGATTAGAGTGAAGGATGAAGATATTCAGAAGACGGCTTTTAGGACACGATACGGACATTACGAATATTCCGTGATGCCGTTCGGGGTTTCTAATGCGCCGGGAGTGTTTATGGAGTATATGAATCGCATTTTCCATGAGCATTTGGATCAATTTGTTGTTGTGTTTATTGATGACATCTTGATTTATTCTAAGTCTCGGGAGGAACATGCGGAACATTTGCGTATTGTATTGCAAATTTTGAAGGAAAAGAAACTTTATGCCAAGTTGTCCAAGTGTGAGTTCTGGTTGTCAGAAGTGAGTTTTCTTGGGCATGTGATTTCAGGTACTGGTATTGCTGTGGATCCATCCAAAGTAGATGCAGTTCTACAATGGGAGACTCCTAGATCTGTTACCGAAATTAGAAGCTTTTTGGGTTTAGCTGGATATTATCGAAGATTCATTGGAGGCTTTTCCAAGTTAGCACTTCCATTGACCCAGCTGACTTGTAAAGGTAAAGAGTTTATTTGGGATATTCAGTGTGAGGAAAGTTTTAGTGAGCTGAAGAGAAGATTGACTACAGCTCCGATTTTGATCTTACCGAATCCTAGTGAACCATTTGTGGTGTATTGCGATGCGTCTTGGAGTGGTTTAGGTGGAGTGTTGATGCAAGAAGTTAAGGTTGTGGCTTATGCTTCGAGACAATTGAGGGTTCATGAGAAGAATTATCCTACTCGTGATTTGGAGTTAGCTGCGGTGGTTTTTGTATTGAAAATTTGGAGACATTATCTCTACGGTGCAAGATTCGAAGTCTTTAGTGATCATAAGAGTTTAAAATACTTGTTTGATCAGAAAGAGTTGAATATAAGGGAACGGAGATGGTTGGAATTTTTTAAGGACTACGATTTTAGCTTGAATTACCATTCTGGTAAAGCTAATGTGGTAGCCGATGCGTTAAGCCGGAAATATTTTCATATGTCTGCTTTGATGGTTAAAGAGTGGGAACTTTTGGAAGAATTTTGAGATTTGAGTTTGGTGTGTCAATTGACATCTGATAGCGTGAGGCTTGGTATGTTAAAGGTCACTAATGATTTTCTGTTGACCGTTAGCGAGAAACAGAGGCTGGATGTGAAATTTGTTGATTTGATGACGATTGGAGGTAAAGGTGTGAATGGTGACTTTAAAGTGGATGATCCGGGTGTTTTGAGATTTCGTGGTAGAATTTGTATTCCTGATGATTCGGAATTGAAAAATATGATTTTAGAGGACGGACACCGGATTAGTTTGAGTATACATCCGGGAGTTAATAAAATGTATCAAGATTTGAAGAAGATCTTTTGGTGGTCCGGATTGAAGAGGGATGTGGCTCAGTTTGTTTATGCGTGTTTGACGTGTCAGAAGTCAAAGGTAGAACATCAGAAAGCCTAGTGGATTATTACAACCGTTGGATATTCCCGAGTGGAAATGGGACAACATTTCTATGGATTTTGTGACAGGGTTGCCGAATACTCAGAGGGGACATAATGCCATTTGGGTGATTGTGGATAGGCTGACTAAATCGGCGCATTTTATTCCGATTGACATCAGTTTTTCTTTGGAGAGGTTGGCTGAGATTTATATTCGTGTGATTGTGAGATTACATGGTGTTCCATTATGCATTATTTCAGATCCAGATCCGAGGTTTACTTCCAGATTTTGGGAAAGTTTGCAAAAGGCGTTAGGTTCCAAGTTGAGATTGAGTTCTGCTTATCATCCTCAGACGAATGGTCAGACCGAGAGAACTATTCAGTCATTGGAAGATTTGTTGAGAGCTTGTGTTCTTGAGCAAGGTGGTGCTTAGGATAGTTATCTTTCGTTGGTTGAGTTCACGTATAACAACAGTTTCCATTCGAGTATTGGAATGGCACCTTTTGAAGCGTTGCATGGAAGAAGATGTTGAACACCTTTGTGTTGGCATGAATCTGGTGAGAGTTCGATGGTTGGACCGGAGTTAGTTCAACAAACTACGGAAAAGGTGAAACTTATTCGTGAGAAGATGAAGGCTTCTCAGAGTAGGCAGAAGAGTTATCATGATCGAAGGAGGAAAGATCTTGAGTTTCGAGAAGGCGATTATGTATTTTTGAGAGTTACACCGGTGACGGGTGTTGGACGTGCATTGAAGTCGAAGAAACTTACTTCTCGGTTTATTGGTCCTTATCAGATATCCGTGAGAGTGGGTGCTGTGGCTTATCGGGTGGCGTTGCCACCGAATATTTTGAATTTACATGATGTGTTCCATGTTTCACAGCTTCGAAAGTATGTTCCGGATTCGTCGCATGTGATTCTTATGGATGAGGTTGAGGTAAGGGAGAACCTTACGGTTGAGGCATTACCGGTGAGGGTTTTGGATCGCGAGTTGAAGAGGTTAAGAGGAAAAGATATTGCGCTTGTGAAAGTAGCGTGGGGAGACGCTGCTGAGGGCAATTTGACTTGGGAGTTAGAGAGTCGGATGCGGGAATCGTATCCGGAGTTGTTCGTCTCAGGTAATATTTTCGAGGACGAAAATTTCTAAGTGGGGGAGAGTTGTAACGCCCCGGTTTTTGTTAGATTTATTTAATTGAGTCGATTTAATTATTTTTCTTTTTATATTATTTTATTCTTGGTTTTTATTTGGTAAATATGTTATGTTTTATCGCGTTTTGGGAGCGTTTGCGAGAAAATTGAGTGTAGAGGTATTTTGGTCATTTTTCTTGGTTAGATATTATTGTTTTTCTTGTATAGAAACTTAGAGACTAGAAAGAGAGAAAAGAAAGTTTAAGAGAAATAGAGAGAAAATGAAGAGAAAAAGAGAGTGAGAAGAAGAAAAAGAGGAAAACTTGAAGTTTAAGAAATCGATTCAACTGACACTTCAAACCACGGTTAATCGGGTAAGGGTGTGAAACCCGGTTATTATATGCTTGTGTATGAATATGTATGTGTCTGTTTGAAGGTTTACTTGTTTTTCATAGTTTTTCAATTCTAGGTTGAAATGAGAAAAATGAATAGAAATTGATGTTTTCATGGTTGGAAATCGATGTGAATCATGTAGTATGATCGTATTATGTGTATGAACATTGTTGATACTTATTTTGATTGATTGAAAACGTTTTGGTTGGGAAAAGTTGATTTTTGGGGTTTGGAAGCCATGGGGAGCGCATAAACAGAATTTTGGTTCTGGTGCGATTCGCCAGGCGAATCAGGTCTTACCGCAGCTTCGCCAGGCGAAGTGCTGGCGAAGAGGGATTCGCCAGGCGGAATTCTAATTCGCCAGGCGAAATTCAAGAGACAGAACTTGGTTCAGCTACTGGAACTTTTGGATTTTCAAAAATGACGTTTCGCCGCAGCTTCGCCAGGCGAAGTGCTGGCGAAGAGGGATTCGCCAGGCGAAATTCTAATTCGCCAGACGAATCTGGCAGCTTTTCAATAAATTCTTTTCTTTGAAAATTCATAACTTTTGATCTGTAACTCGGATCGAGATGTTCTTAGTACCGTTGGAAAGCTAATGAGATGTTCTTTCTTATAAAAATGGTTTTGATATTAGTGGCCGATTTAATTATGTCAGGAATTTGGAAACATGTCGTTTTGTCGACTTTTACTGTCGTAATTGTGTGTGATTGATGTGTTATCATGCGATATGCTTTTGATATATAACATATAGCTTGTGTGATGTTATATGATGTGAATGCATGTGATGATGGTTTGTGGCCTTATGGAAAATAAATGCCTTGTTTTGGGTTTGATTGCAATGCATGATTATTGATGTTGAGATGGTTCACATGGTTATATATGTATATACATTTGATTGTCATGAGTCATTAGTATACCATGCATCATGATATGCACCTTGTGATGTCGTGTGCCCTTGTGGGGTGTGAGCGACGAAACGATTCCAGAGGGAATCTGCTGTAACGGTCGTGAGCCTTATACAAAGAGGACCTAAAGCGATGTTATAGACGATCGTGAGCCTTATACAAAGAGGACCTAAAGCGATCAGATCGTGAGCCTTACACAAAGAGGACCTAAAGCGATCTATAAATGTCGTGAGCCTTATACCAAGAGGACCTAAAGCGATGGGGAACATCGTTTGCCCGACGGGGAGTTACACTAAGTAACAAGCGATGATTCCAATAATTCCTGAGTGAATTAATGATGATGAGAATGATGGATGGAATGGTACCGCATGCATAGAGTCGTTGTGTCGGTCTCTGTGCATTTGCATAAGTCATGAATGGATTGATTATATGTGGGAAATTGTGAATGAGATTGATGAGTTGATATATATATTGGTGATAAATGTATTGAGCATGATTGATATGCCTTTGCAATGGATGCATGAATTATGAATTATTTTGTTTTGTATTTGAATTATGGTATACGTTGTGGTGAGAATGTTTTGCATGTGTATTTCATGTTATTACATAATTGTATGCAACTATATTATAATTGTGCTTCTCACCCTTCTGCTATTTTGAATGCTCTATGAGGCATTGCAGATTAGATGCTGGAGGTCTTTTTGTGAAGATTATGTCTTCATTCTTTTGTCGGTCGACTCTTATATGTAGCATCGGGTAGTCGGGGAGCTCGTTATGTGATTATATGTATATATATCTTTTTGGGTTTTACATGTATGACTCTGTATATGATAGACAAGCTTCTATGTTTATATATGAGATTTCAGTTGCAGATTTTCCGCTTTTATTCTGTATCTGAATTGTGGGTGTTAAGAACTGAGTTCCTCTGTTTATGTTGCTACCTGATTGTTGCATATCTATATGAGCAGGTTGTTATATTTCATTACTTTGATGTGACGCTCCCGTCTATGCCATGAATGTTTTAATTATACTCTGATTTTCTTTTGTTATCGTTTTAATTACTCGGGGTATAGATTGGGGGTGTCACACAGACAAGCAATATGCACTATTATGGAGGTATGCTGCTGAGTTACATAGGGTAAGTATTGGTGTTGCGGTGAGAATTGGATACCATAGTTATTAATGAACTAGGATCACATTTCTTTAAATGTTCACCACCGTCTTTGATTTATCCAAAGGAAAGGTTCAAAGCGAAAAAAACCTAAAGATCTAAGGTTCGGGGGTTGGTTACGCCTAGGGAAGGTATTAGCATCCTAAACGTCCGTAGTACTCTACGGGAGCCTCTCGTTAGTATTCATGTTATCTCTCATTCGCTTGCTAAGGGTGCTATACTAAAGGTTTAAAACCCTAGGGGTTAGTATCTAAGTATACTCGATAAGGTATCGCACCTTACGCCTACGTATCCTCGGGAGTAGAATCAGAGTATGCGTAGTTCTGAAAAGAGGAACTTCTTGACGGGGTCAAGGTTCCAAGGGGAAGTAAAGTCTTAGGCAAGACCTTACATAGAGTGCGGCGACTCTAAAGTTGTAGGTTGGTTTAAGAGGGGTAGGATTGTAAATGTTCGCGGCAGAGCATTTACTCGGAGTGCGGCGACTCCGATCCTAAGGCTAAGATTCTAAATGTCTACGGCGAGACGTGGAGTACGGCGACTCCAAATCCTAAGGCCAAGGGTTCTAAGAGTTAGTCCTATGACGTTTTAGTCAATATTAGAGTACCTTTCCTTTGGAATGTCGAGGGGGCTAACTTAGATTATTAGTGCGCACTAGCAAAGTGGGCTAGTATGGTGTATAGTGACCGAAGGTCGAATGCGATGCCCAAGGGCGATCGACTTACATAGGTAGAAAAGTGGCTCGACGTTGGATCGAGAGTTTTTGTTATGTTTTGAAAGGGTTTTGTCATACATTCATCAAGTAATAGTAAACATGAAAGTATAAGCAACACAATATCAATCATGAATAGCATGCTAAACACACAAGCGTACACTCAAGCGCAAAAGAGTGGTTATTAAGAAAAGAGTTGGTTGATTGTGAGTATGTTAAGGATTATTTTCCGTTTCTTATAAAAAGTTAATTGTTTTTATTTTTAGTTGAAAAGTTTTAAAAGAGGGAGAAGGATTTGTTAAGGTTTTCTTTAACAAAAGAAAATTAATTTAATATTTAAAAGCTTTATTTTAGTTGAAGTTAAGATTTAATATGTAAAAGAGCAAAGGGTTTATTTTACTGGGATTATTTTAATTGAAAAAGGATAAAGATTCTCTTAATTAATTTAAGGATTATTTAGTATAAAGGTTATTAAGAGTTTAATAAAAAAGGTTTTATTTTAGTGTTTTAATAAAATAAGTTTATTTAATGAAATTCTGGCGTGTATGTCAGATGTCCTATCGAGATGTCGAGGCACTGATATACAACAACAATGAACAAGCTCAATACAAAAGTGTGCATAAAATGTAAAGAACACCAGAAATTGTTAACCCAGTTCGGATCTACCTATCCTACATCTGGGGGCTACCAAGCCAGGGATGAAATTAATATTCGATAGTATCAATTCACTGATAACCACACCCGGTTCAATCAGCTCACTTAATCACTACCCTTCCTATGACTTCTACCTAAGACTCCCCTAGGTATGAGGCCCTCCTCAAATTCCTCTTCAATCATAACCCGTGACTGGTTCCTTACAAGATAAGTAACAATGGTCGAAACACAAATTCTCAATACTTCACAGCTTATGAGAATTAACACTCAACTACTCAATGCTTAAAAGCTTATGAGCAACCTTACACAACTTACACTACAGTCCTTATACTGTTATCATAAGATACCAGTTAGGCTCACAAAACACCAGCAAACAATCCTAAAAATACATGTAAGTTCGACACCTAAAACTAGGTTTACATCAGTCTATTTATAGCTTGAAATCTGGACTAAATTTGGGCTTCAAAGACGCAGCAATTAGGCTGCTCACAAATCTGCAAAATTAACTCCAATAAAATTGGTCTTCAATCCAAAGTTTCCTATTATGTCTCCATAATTAGAAACAGCAGCAAATTCGAAAACCAACAAGTAACCCTAATCCAAAAATGCTTTGGATGCCACATAGGATAACCAAATATTCACAGAATATTCAGTTACAAATCATAGTAACAGATTCTGCAATAAAACAGACTTCACAACGCGATGTCCTATGAGCTGCCATGGAACATCTTCATACGACATGTTGAACAAAGAGTAGTGAAACATATTTTTAGACATCTTCATTCAACATCTGCTGCTACATGAGTTTTAGCAAAATAATGCCAACCATAAAACCAAGGAAATAACAATCTCCCCCTTTGGCTTATTTTTGGCTAAAACTCCACACACACTTAAACACCATCAGTATCAACAGCGGAAAAAAAACACCATTAATAGCAGCAAAAAAAACTCCCCCTCAGCTGCATAAAAAAACACAAACAGATCCAGCATAGCAGCACTCCCCTTCACACAGTACCAGCAAACATCTCATCATAGCAACTCCCCCTCAACAGTAGCAACACACCATCCATCTGCAGCACACACACTCTACCTGCAACAGCACAAGCACACATAATCTACCTGCAGCACTCCCCCTCAACAGCACAAGCACTTACTAATGCTGCTCCCCCTTTTTAGCCACAAATATGACAAAGAGAGGTCATAGACAAATGTAACCAAATTACATAGTAGTATATTGTTTAAAACCAAAAAAAATTAAGTTGTCCAAAAATAAAACAAACAAAGACAGACAAAAACAGAAAATAAACTTGCAGATAGCTTAGCTAATCAGCACTGTCCTCTTTATCAGCAACCTCATCACTTTCACCTTCAGATTCAGAAGCACCCTTCTCAGAACCAGAATCATCAGACTGCTGGCCACTCCTTCTATCAGACTCAGTAGATTCATCTTGTCCATCATCTCCAGTCAGCTCTTGATCTTTAGCAGCATTTCTCTTCTCAACCAAGGCGTTAATCAGCTGTTCAAGCTTTGTCTTCCTTGCTGTATCTCTCCTGATGGATTCTTCCAGTTCCTTGCATGTCTCTTGCAACTGAACAATGACTTCATCATCAAGATTAGCAGGACCAGGAGTTGAGGAGGATGTCTCAACAACATCAGACACATGGACTCCACCTAGCAGCCTATAATGCAAAGTCATTGGAGGTTTTCTCTTGCTGACCTTGTCACTTCTTACTAAGCAGTCAGGAAATTGATCCAGGATTATTCCACATATTAAGGATGGAAAGCATATGGGTAGCTTAACAGCGGATGAGCTAGCTTGCTTCAAAACTTGTTCAAAAATATGTGCTCCAAAGTTGAAAGGGACCTTCTTTCCAATAGCATAAATGAATTTTCCAAGCATGGATGAGATTGTGGAAGTATGGTTGGTAGAGACCCAGTTTACCACTGCAATTCTGTGAAGGATAGCATATTTGACACTTAGATTCACAGAAGAGAGCTTTCCTTCATTTGGCCAAACTTTGATGCAGCCACCTGTTATCTCCTCACAGATTTCATCATCTGTTGCTTCTAACTCAGCCTGATGGTCCGTAGGTCTCCCCAGAAAGTTATTAATCACTTTGGGAGAAAATTTCACAGCTTTGCCTCTTACATAGACTTTTCTGAGTTTGCTATTACAGTCTTCAGGGATACTCACAACAAACTCCTTAAGCAACTTCTCATAACATGGTCCTATGTCAGACACAGTCTTCATCAACCCAGCAGCTTCAATAAGATCAACCACTTCCTTATACTTGTTGAAGTCTTTTCCCAGTTCTCTCTCTAAAGCTACCCTTCTTTGGTTGACAATTTTTCACCTATCAGTTTGCCTGACAGTTTGATCCTCCCTTCTCCCACCGATGTCCTAGACATCAGTTCCAACATTTGACTCATTCAGGCCTGTGACCCTTCTTTTCTTGATTAGAACCATAACTTTACTCCATTGCTTAGAGGGACCTGCTCCAGCCTTTCTTTTGTTACTCCCCACATCAGCAGATTTCTTAATCATTTCTGCATCCTTTGAAGTCTCAGTCACAATGGTATTCTCTTTTCTACTCCTGATTCTCTGAAGTATGTCAGCTATTGGTTCCTCATCAGAGTTTTTCTCAGCAATATTACTAGACATCTCAACCCTCTTCTTGCTTCTTCTTTCCCTAGCCACCTGAATTGGTATACAACTTTCAGTCCTATCAGTAGGACTATTATTTGTATTTCCAGCCATGGATATTGGGACATCAGACCCGACATCTTTATCAGCTTCACTAACAGCAATGGTGGCAAATCTTCTAAGACTCTGATCTCTGCTGGAAACATTATCATCAAGAGTCCTACTATCATTCTTAGTTTTATCCCCCCTCCTATTTGAGTCCTTGTCAGTAACATTTTTTCTAGGGCTTATCTTATCAGAATAAAACCTAGTAATCATTTTGTCTTTCTTCCTAGATGACAGGGGTTTAGACTTCATACTTTTATTTACAGAGTGGGAAGCTGGTTGCTCACCTCTAGTGTCAGCAGGGACAACATTCAACGGGGCGATATCAAGCACAAGGTCGGAGAGTTTGATCATTCGGTGCGGATCATAGTCTTCATCATTGACTTGAGAAGTTTTTGAATCAGCCGGAGAATCATGCTATTGAGACATTTTTTGTTGCTCACAAAATGCAGTATTGAAGAAAGTAAGAGCAAACCCTAGCGGAGAAGAGTTTTGAGAGAATGGATCAGATGAAGTTTTTGCACTGTAGGATTGAAGTTGGAATGTGTTAGCTGGGCTATTTATAAGTTTTGGAAATGGGTCCTTATACACGTGCCATTCACAAGCTCTTTGGTTCAACACTTCCACAATAGTGCTTTCAGCTTTCCACAAATAGCAATCCTCTGAGGTTCTTTCACCTCTCATAACAACAGAATTCTTGTCATCCATTATTAAACATTCGTAGTTTGTAAAGATGACCCTAAGACCTTGATCACACAACTGGCTTATGCTTATTAGGTTAGTATCTAACACTTCAACAAGCAATACTTCTTCCAGAATGGGCTGTCCTGGACAATCCACTCTTCCAACACCAAGCACTCTTCCTTTTGATCCATTACCAAAAATGACCTCATTAGGAGCATGATACTTAACATGTGACATATATCTACTAACACCAGTCATATGTCGAGAACACCCACTATCAAAGAACCATTTTTCATCTATAGAGACTCTGAAGGACTTGTAGTCCCTATGTTCCTTTACAAAATCCTTTGAAGTCCATATCCTTTTTGTTTCAACCCTGCTCTTCTTCTTACTATACTGTTGCATGGGTTTGGGATAACCATGTAGCTTGTAGCAAAAAGCTTTTATATGACCAAACTTCCCACAATGGTAGCATGTCCATCTTTGATTCTTTTTCTTTAGGAACTTCTTCTGATGCTTGGGAGAATGTTGCAGCATGTTATTCAACATCTTCAAACTTCTCTTATCTTGAGCGGGTACTTCCTCAGACTCATTTGTACCTTTAAATCCAATACCACTGACATTTCTAGTATCTCTTCCTGACTTCAGAATTTCATCAAGTACATCCGAACTCCTATTTAACATTCTGACATTTTTGATCATGTTGTCCAGTTTTGAATTCAAATGATTTACTTCACTTTGTAGATCAGCTATAGTAGACATATACTCAGTATTCTCAGCTTCTAAATGAACAATGACACCTGCTTGTTCTTCTTTCTGCTGACATACTTATTCATGTTCAAAGCACAATTTCTTATAGGAGATAGCCAGCTCTTCAAAAGTAAGTTCTTCAGATTCATCATCTGATTCACATACTCCTGTTAATGCTGTCACCAACTTTGCAGATTTCTCATCAGTGTCAGTTTCAGAATCATCTTCTGACCATGTCACAGATAATCCCTTCTTCTGTCTTTTGAGATAAGTGGGACACTCAGTTTTTACGTGCCCAAATCCTTCACATTCATAGCATTGAACTCTCTTCCCTTGATTAGAGTCTTCTTCAGTTCTGGATCTTCTGCCTCCTTCCTGGTCTTTGTTGATGTCGAGAGACTTGTTCAGAACATTTTCTCTTGACTTCCAGTCCATCCTTTTCAACACTTTATTAAATTGTTTTCCAAGCAACACTAGCTCTTTGGACACATCTTCATCTTTGACCAGTTTTCCTTCATCATCTGAGTCATCAGCACTTGACACAAATGCTATACTCTTCTTCTTTTCAGCTTTTTCACTGAATCCTAACTCAAAAGTTTGGAGTGATCCCATAAGCTCATCCACCTTCATCTTGTCAATGTCCTGAGCTTCCTCTATAGCAGTAACCTTCATATCAAATCTCCTAGGAAGAGACCTGATAATCTTCCTGACCAGCTTGCTGTCAGACATCTTTTCTCCTAAGGCACTAGAGGCATTAGCTATCTCAATAATGTTCATATGAAAATCATGAATGCTCTCATCCTCTTTCATCTTCAAACTCTCAAACTTGCTAGTGAGAAGCTGAAGCTTTGACATTTTCACCTTTGAGGTCCCTTCATGAGCAACTTTCAAGACCTGCCAAGCCTCTTTGGCAATAGTACAATGCTCAATCAGCCTGAAGATATTTCTGTTGACACCATTGAACAATGCATTCATGGCTTTAGAATTTCCAACAGATCCTTTGTAGTCAGCATCATTCCAGTCCTCTTCTTCCTTCAGAACATCAGTAAGATTTCCTTCTCCATCTCTCACCTTTGGAGGCTCCCAACCTTTGAGAACAGCTTTCCATGCTTGATCATCCATGGACTTGATGAAGGCTATCATCCTAGGTTTCCAATACTCATAGTTAGAGCCATCCAGCAAAGGTGGTTTATTCAGAGCTCCTCCATCCTTGTCCATTGTACCAGAAAGTACCTTCCCCGAATCTCACCCAGAAACAACAAAGGGTGCAAGCTCTTGATGCCAATTGAAATTCTGGCGTGTATGTCAGATGTCCTATCGAGATGTCGAGACACTGATATACAACAACAATGAACAAGCCCAATACAAAAGTGTGCATAAAATGTAAAGAACACCATAAATTGTTAACCCAGTTCGGATCTAACTATCCTACATCTGGGGGCTACCAAGCTAGGGATGAAATCAATATTCGATAGTATCAATTCACTGATAACCACACCCGGTTCAATCAGCTCACTTAATCACTACCCTTCCTATGACTTCTACCTAAGACTCCCCTAGGTATGAGGCCCTCCTCAAATCCCTCTTCAATCACAACCCGTGACTGGTTCCTTACAAGATAAGTAACAATGGTCGAAACACAAATTCTTAATACTTCACAGCTTATGAGAATTAACACTCAACTACTCAATGCTTAAAAGCTTATGAGCAACCTTACACAACTTACACTACAGTCCTTATACTATTATCATAAGATACTAGTTAGGCTCACAAAACACCAGCACACAACCCTAAAAATACATGTAAGTTCGACACCTAAAACTAGGTTTACATCAGTCTATTTATAGCTTGAAATCTGGACTGAATTTGGGCTTCAAAGACGCAGCAATTAGGCTGCTCACAAATCTGCAAAATTAACTCCAATAAAATAGGTCTTCAATCCAAAGTTTCCTATTATGTCTCCATAATTAGAAACAGCAGCAAATCCAAAAACCAACAAGTAACCCTAATCCAAAAATGCTTTGGATGCCACATAGGATAACCAAATATTCATAGAATATTCAGTTACAAATCATAGTAACAAATTCTGCAATAAAACAAACTTCACAACGCGATGTCCTATGAGCTGCCATGGAACATCTTCATACGACATGTTGAACAAAGAGTAGTGAAACATATTTTAAGACATCTTCATTCAACATCTGCTGCTACATGAGTTTTAGCAAAATAATGCCAACCATAAAACCAAGGAAATAACATTTAAGATTTATCAAATAAAATTCTTATTAGAAGTTATAAAAAAAAGTTTAATTTTTAAAAAGAAAAGGTTTTAAATAAAAAAGACTGATAAAGAGAAAAAAAAAGACGGAGGGAGCCTCACGTTTCCCATTTCCTCTCTTCTCTCTCTCGCCACTCAAAGGCCTCAAATAGAATTAGGGTTTGCTGGCCCTAAATCCACGCCGCCGCTCTCTATTTCACTCTCGATCAACGACAAAAACAAACAAAACCCCACCCTCACGATTCCCAGCCCCATTCTCATTATATTGATATCTGATTACATGTTACAATGATTATAAACCAAAAAAAAGGAAAAGCGAGGGAGGGCGACGACTGAAGGCGATTTGCAAACGGATCTCTCTTTCAGGGAAGATTTCTTTCCTCTTCTTTACCTTTGTGCGATTTGTGAAATGTGTTGTTTTTGCCTCTTTCTTTGTGTGTGTGTTCTGTAGTCTCTGATATCTTCTTCTCCTTCTTCTTGGATTAATGACTGATGAACTTGGTTGAAATCTGATGAATTTGGTTGGTGGCGATGAAGAACTCGTATCGGAGATTCTGAGCCTTTTAAGTTTATGTGACGTTGGTCCCCTTTTGTGATGATTTGTGCGTGGCTGATAACATTCGTGTATGGGAGACGGTGAATTCGGGTAATGATGATATGGATTGATGTTTGATGATTATGGTTTGAATTGCCGGATATGAGTTGGTGTGTAAGGTTTTGTAGTGGTCGGTGTTTGATTCTTTTCTGGTGATATGTGTTTGTGATTTTTCGTGAAATGTTTGGTTGGAATTTTCTGATGGAACTCAATGGTTTACGGTTCCTTTCCCCTCCTTTCCACGTGCTTCTGTTTATATAGATCAAGACTCACCTATGATAAACTGGTTTTGAATGCACTTGAATTCTGTATTAAAACATGTTTTTCCCAATTAGTTATGGTTTTGAAATTTGTCCAGAACTATTATGACTTATTTGGAAAATATTGATGGTGTCATGAAACAAGTTATCAATGTTTGGGATTGGCTTTAATTTTGTCTGATAAGTGCTTTGGGGACTTGAATGAGTTTCTACTTTTGCCTGATACTGTTGAAAATTGTTTTGGGAATCTTGCTGGTGGTACCTATTTACGGTATTGCCCATGACTTCCAATTTTGAAAATGATGAGATTTCTTATTCAAATAAAATTCTGAGGCCACATAGGAAATTCTTCAAAATGTTTGGAAATGTCTCTTTAACTTAGGAAAGATCTTAACTAGGCCTTGGAGAATGTTTTACGTTTTGGAAACTCGAAAATATTGTCTGAATCCTAATGGCTTTGTTTCTCAAATTCGTCGTAATTATTCTTGTGGTTCTGAATTGGTATGTTATTGATTTTTCTCTTATTTGCAAATATTGACCGATTCTTTTCCTTTGTTTTTTCACAGGTTTGATAGGTGTTTTGGAAAGAGTCTGAACCCATCTTGAATGCCTTGAACATGCTGCATGTGTGTCTGTGCTACTTTTCCAACTCAACATTCAACTCGATCTTCTTCATTCAGTACTTTAGAAATGCTCTAGTATTTCCATGGAGCTGAAAGGTAGTCCTATTCTATCTTCATTAACCAAACTTCAGGAATAACATCTCTGACATGTGGATTTTCTGAACTTCCATTTCACTCTTTTTGTAGGTGGATGAGGAAATTATGACTTCACGCAACCATAGGTTGATGGTTGTCTCCCTTGGCTCAAACATGCTCTTTACAAATGTGAGGCTTTAACTTCCAATGCTGCAATGGTTACATTGACCTTCAGGTACTAATCATAACCATGAGTCCTTTTTTCAAATGGTGCGTTTATCCTTAGTAAAATACACGAGGCTGGTCATTGGCAACGTTGCTTTATGTGCAGGTATCACAAAGTCTCAACAATGGTTTGTTGTCTCTCATTCTCGGTTATTGATTGATGGATTTTGTTTTGGTTTTGGTCGTGGTGAAAACTGAAAACTCAACCATGGACATATTTCTGTAAACAATTCATTACCAGCATCATGCTCAGAGTTGTAATGATGTGAGTCCCTTTTGAAAAAAAAATTGAATTCGTACTGAATTGCCTCGGTTGCCTTTGATACTTGACAAATCACGATATGGAAATTTCTAATTTCAATGGGATTTTGATTTTCCAGGTGGCGTGGGAGGTGGAGCCATGGTTTTTTCGACGACATCCAATTCAACTAGTATCATCCCGAGACATGGAGCATAAAATCATTCTCGCAGCTTGATGAGGAGAAAAGTCTTCAATCCTTTATTGTATGGCTGCAAGAATTATTCAGGTAATGCTTCCTTGTTTCCTTGCTGCAAGTACTCCCTTTGTTTCTTAAAGTGAAATTTCAATCTTTGAACTTTCAGGATTTACAAGTGGAAACTTCGAGTGATTGCTTTAACTCTTCTTGGTTGAACAAAAAAAACACAACTGACAACTTCAACATCAGTAGAAAATCAACGCAATTTGAGATATCGAGACAACAACTTTTCTCTGTGGTGCGGCCCGTTGCTACTGAGGATGCTGTGAGAGGTACGACCTCCCAATCATTACCGCGGGGAGCTTCCTCTTTGTCTTCAATTCCTGTCATCGAATGTAGCAGGTATGGTGATGGGTTGTGGAAATGGTTTGGAAATGGTTCGAGTCAGTTTGTGAGGATTAGTGGAGATGGGTTTGTTTTGTGATCTCACTTGTAAGTATTCCAACGGGATTAGATTTACTGTCGCTGAATTACATCCAACAATTCGTACCAATTTTATTCTCTCTCTTTTTTTTTTTAATTGGAACCTTGTACTTTTGACTTGTAATAAATCTTGGTGTTGAAATTCATTTGGATTTGTCTTTTGTAGTGTTGATTTCATCTTTGAATGATAATTTCCTCTTACGTTTTCATTTGTACTAGTCAATCGAATTGATACCGAACTTTGATGTCGATGTTATTATATAAAGGGTTACCTGAAGTTGAACAATCATAGGATTTTAGAGTTGAATGGCGACAATGCCTGGAGATGTAGGGAAAGCCTTGTGTTTCCAATTCTCCACACACTGATGACCAGGATCTTGATATTCGATGGCCTAAATATTGGACGGTGGATAGGAACCAAGCAGTCTAGGACCAATACTGTTGTTCAGAAGTTTTAAAAATGGAAGCTCATGTTCACCTCAATTCATTCGCATCATAATTTCAATATGCCATCCCTTTTGAACTGATTCCCAAAATTTATCTGCTGAGGTGTCCATGAAAGTGTCGCTTGGACATCCTTCCATTGTAACCTTGAAAAGGGGGCCAAGAAGTCTAGCATCCATGGCTTCAAAGCATAGCTAGAGATTACTGTTGGATTAAGTATATTAACTTGAATCTTGAATCCTCTTGGATATAATGTTTTTACTGAACCATGGCTTTCCGTGAGCAACAAATCCTAAGCTTCTAAGCTTGGCGAAAGTGCCAAAATTTTGCATTAGCCAGCTCTCCTGTGCACTCCTTGCGTAAATTGTGAATCCAACTTGAATTTTGAGTTTTGGAGCATGGAAAGTGTATGAATTCCTTGTATACTTTGAACTTGGTATCCAATTTGCAAACTTTGGTCTTCTTGAATTTGGATTTAGACATTCTCGCTTTGAATTTCATGAAGAGGATGATTTTTGAGATCAAATAAATGTACTTTGGTTTTGATGAAATCTTTTTGAGATTACACTTGAACACGAATCTTAGCGTAACGGCTTGAACTTTGAGTTCGAACTTGGTGGGAAACAGATAATCATAAGTCTTGGACTTCACTTCGATAACTTCTGGTATAAATTTGATTCGAGACCTCTATCCAAACTTACTACGCCAACTCAAAATCAAACACACAATCATTACAAATCTAAGCCCAATTTTCAAGGGTGAAACCAAACTATGAGACGCCATTTGAAAATGAAGATACTGTTTATAATGCAATCCACCATGAAATTTTAATCATTCCTCGAATAGCCATGCTCAACACCAAAAGACATAAACTGTAACCCTCCTTGAAACCTCTTATACACAAGCTCGTTAATCACAGTGAACACACACAAAGCCTTCATGATCTTTGAATCTTTTGCCGCAGCACATGCCTTCACGAATGAAATGAACAGACAAAGATCTAGATAAAGCGGTTAGTTATGCACGAATGATTGCCCTAATATGTTATGCAGACAAATCAATGAATCTAAGGGGAAAATTTGGGGTACAATAGTTGCCCCTATTTAAATATCTTCACCAGATGACAGGGCGATGAAGATCGTCATTGGTCATGGTGAAAGATATTTAAATACAGATAACCGAAAATTTTGCCCTTAGATGCAACGATCATGCAATGCTATGGACAAAATCTGGACCTAATGCTGACATGCCATGAACACTAGCATGATGAGAATGATGGGATGGTAAAAAGCAAGATGCAGACGAAAACAAAAGCGAACACATAGCGGAAGACGAACACAATGAGCAACAAACTCATTGGGGATGACCAGACGCACCGGGGAAAAGAAACAACACTGGGGAGACCAGGGCGACGACCCAGCAGGTTCAAGCGTGACCAGTTGACATATAAGCAAGCAAGAAGACAAAGTGGGATCCACACGGCGGTAGGATCATGCAAACAAAAAGATGGAGCTTTCAATAAGAAAATAACATCCAACGCCTGGAGATTCCTTAAAATGAAGAGATCAAACGGGATCTTCAGGAACCATCAGGAAAAATTACAGGGTTATTAAAACTCTCCCGTATGCCAAGTAAATGGACTTCGTGTGGAAAATGTCCTGATAAACTTCTCAAAAAAGTCTGCAGCTTATCAATTGTACGGGACTCACACACCATCAATAAAGGGATAAGTTTCTCCGAAGAGACTGCAACTTATCTGAAAAAAAGAAGTAGATGATAAACTTCTCCGAAGAGACTGCAGTTTATCTGAAAAAGCAGGAAAATGATAAACTTCTCCGAAGAGACTGTAGTTTATCTGAAAAAAGCGGTAAAGTGATAAACTTCTCCGAAGAGACTGCAGTTTATCTGAAAAGAAAATAGGAAAGTGATAAACTTCTCCGAAGAGACTGCAGTTTATCTGAAGAAAATGGGAAAATGATAAACTTCTCCGAAGAGACCGCAGTTTATCTGAAAAAAAAGCAGGAAAATGATAAACTTCTCCGAAGAGACTGCAGTTTATCTAAAAGGAAAAAAAGAATGGTAAACTTCTCCGAAGAGACTGCAGTTTATCCAAAAAAAGCAGGAAAATGATAAACTTCTCCGAAGAGACTGCAGTTTATCTAAAAGGAAAAAGGATTCTTCTTGCCAGACACGGTGTAACATAAATGCACGCTTAACCTTGGTTCGACGACCAAAAAGTAAAGGTGGAATCCCCAGGGACCAAAGATCAATCTAGGATCAAACTAGAATGAAACTGTCAAACAAGACCCGCCATTGAGGAATGAACTCGAATGGCGATTTATCTTATCCAAGCATGGAAAAAGATAACTGAAATAACCATCGTCCACGAGGGTTGAACTCTGTGGGGAAACTTGGAAATGATTAGCACTTTCTGCCTAAGGTTGATGACCTACTTGGAGGGATCAGACAAACCCCAAAAAACTTGGTGCAAACACAACCAAAGATAAAGCAATAAAACAAATAGAAGGCAAACACGCACGGACGCAATGCATATGATGTCATGCTTATGCTTATGCTCATGCTGACAAAACAGACAAAAGAAAACTAGAGATGGAAGAAAACAACGATGAGGAAGCCCGTCCATCCTCTGCACGAGAGATACATCTGTCAAGCTTGTATAGAAATCCATAGGTGGAACTAATAGTCAAAGCTTCAAAAGTTTCCAACTTCTCTGAGGAAATAGCAATCCACTTGGGGATAAAATATCATGACTTCACTTAGGGATCGTCAAGATGAATCTGATTATTCAGATGAGAAAGATCCACTGGGAACATATCAAACTTATGTTCGGTGCGTTGATGGGGATAAAATAAATATCTGTTGTTAACCGAAATAAGTTGAAGTGAGAGATGTAGTAGTAGATGCCCCGGGGATAAAATAAATATCCACTGCTTCGCTGGGGAAGCTTATAACAATATTGTTGTTGTAGACATCCGAGTAGACTTCAGTGGAGGGTGAAATAAACATCCATGGTTGAGAGAAATTGAAATCTTGAGAGAATACCTGCGGAGTGAAATAAACACTCACTTCATTGGGGAAGGTTAAGACCGAGGAGGTTCACTGGGGGTCCTTAGGTCAACCAGATGCTGCATTCTTGTACTGATCCTGTCATAATTGCTTGAAATAATGATTCACTGGGTAATCGTCATGACTTCCTAGAGTGAAAACTTGTTGGGGAGTTATCATGCTATTAGGATATCTTCGGGGAATTAGGTGAAGAGATGCTGCGAAGTTAATGTAGCTTTGTCTTGCATGGTAGTCGCCATTTTTAAATATCAACTGTCGGAAAAGTCTTCGATTCTCGAATGCCCCAGACTGCATGGTCTACGAAAATAAATCATCTCAAAAGGATTTTACAGGAGACTTGGCATCCCAACTGTTCCAATGTCTTCTAACTCTTGAGAGTTTGGTAGAATCTCGACGTAACTGGCTCAGATTGTCGGTATTCTGCGTACTGAGTTCGATCCTCCCCCTCGGGGTTAATCTATTTACAATAACTGAGGAATAACTTGCCCCAGTTCAGTTGAGTCTTCAAGCAACATGCTCCAGATTAACTATCTCAGTAATGAAAGATAATCTTCAACAGAGTTCCACTCCTCGGAGGTTGAACTTCTCATAGCCGTTTGCGAACTTCTATGACATCAAGCAGCATTTACGTGCAAAAAATGTAAATTCCGAAATTGCTAATACAACATCATGTTTGTTTTGAAGTTTATTGAAAAAGGCATATCGCAAACTTGTGACCTAATCACTGGTTATGATATGACGTATTCCCTTTTCTATAATGCCAATACGAATTTTTGAGTGTAACTCATAGGAGTTAGGAAACATTATCTCATCGAGTATGCTTTCGAAGTAAACCCTACTTCAATGAGGTATTTTGAGGGTTTTATAGTGGTTTTAGATCATGGTTGAAGAAACAAGGGATATGTGGCTCAAACTGTATTTGGGTACCCACCCCCTTCTTCGATATACTTACTCTTTTTTTTGAAAAATTACCCTGCCCCTGGTACAACATGAGGGTTCTTTGAAATTTTTAGAGAAGAAAACTACTACTCCAAGGCTCAAAGGGGTTAACGAAGGTTTATCTCCAGTGTTTGGGATTTTGAAATAATGCCTTATATCCTTAGCAGGGTTTTGTTCAAAAGCATACAATAAGAGATGTTATGTTTTATTTCATCATCCTCCATTCAGTATTGGCATTATAAAACAGTTAACAGTTTTTTTTTTTTTAAATGAGCGAAGCGAATGGATTTCTTCAAAACAAACATTCAATCACATTAACGTTCGAAATAACAAGTCCTTACATGAAAACATGCTTTAATAATCAAAGAAAGAAAACAAATGCAAGTAAACTAAACAACTTGAATGATCTTGGGAAAGGCTTCCTCCTTATTTTCCGTTTGAGCTAACTATCTTCAGAATCGACTTTCGAGATCGGTCTGAGGATCATTTTCATACCCACCCTCGTTATTTTCTTCCATAATCAGGACTGACGAACTTGCATGATTGGGTAGAGGAATATGAATTTGAATGCCCTGAGGCGTGAATGAGATCATTTTGGAGTCGAGCAGGGTCTGAACCTTACTCGGTATTACTTTACAATCGTCAGTTGAATGCCCCGGTGCCCCAGCATGGTAGTCACATCGGGCGTTAACGTCAAAACCTGGTGGATATGGGAAAGGCACTGGCTTCAATTCCTTTGGCACTATAAGTCCACCTTTGATTAAATCCGACAAGAGTTGACTATATGGCAATGGTAGCGGAGTGTAATGCTTCTGCTTCTTTAGTCTTTGTCCAGCATGCTGGTGTGACCTATGGTGGTATGACTGCTGATGTTGATGACGTCTGCGATTAACCCACCACTGGCTGCGAACCTGGGCGTGATTCTGATGTATTCTCTGGTGAGATGGTGATTGATAATTCAAAGTTGCTTGGGTAGTAGAAGCACTATCAGTACGAGTTTTCTTAACACTCGGCTGAGAACCGCCGAAAGACAGAATCTTCTGGTCCATTAATTTCCTTACGATACCCTTAAAAGCATAACAATTTTCTAGATCGTGGCCAGGTGCCCCTTCGTGAAACAAGCAACGAGCATTGGGATCATAATTAGGTGGAAGTGGATTAGGAGGCGGACCCAAAGCTCTGGTAGTAATCAAACCTTGTTGCACCAAGGAGGGGTACAACTCAGTATGAGTCATCGGGATAGAAGAAACTAGAGGTTTATATGGTCTTCTGTTAGGAGCATTTGGAGGATGTACAAGATCCCTTTGTTGTTGAGGATTAGGAGTGTTGAGTACTCGTTGATGATTCTGCGGAGTTTATGCTGGCTGATAGGCAGGACCCGATGGATAAACAAAAAGTTGGTAGACGGGTGCCTGTTGCATAGTCTGACAGGCAAGATCTTATTGATACTGAGGAGGTCTCCGGTCAGAATGATAATATTGCTCCTTATGTTGTTTAACTTGGCTACGAGATCCTTTATACCTTCCTTGCAACACAGTCTTAGCAACTTGTTCCTTAAGGCCGGGAATCTCAGAAGTGGGCATTAATGGGATCCCAGGAATCACTGTTCCTTGAAGCGGGGTCTGGGAAGCAGATTGATTTGTAACAAAGGTTTCAACCAAAGCATAAAGCCTTTCAAAACCACTCTTCAGAGTACTTATTTCCCTGTGGAGTTCCTGATTTTCTTGCTCTAAGTTATTCATCTTCCTTCTTTGATTAGCCTGAGTAGTGACTTGACAGCTCGTCTCTCGGAACAGAGGATTCAGGGTGACAGAAACACTGAAGAGAGACAACAGGAATAAGCCAAAGAACAGACAATGCACATGCAAAGATGCAAAGATATGAGATGCAAATGCAAGCACGATGCAACTATCAAGGAACTCAAATTCTATTGCAGTCATTGTAGATGTTAAAATTTTATTAAAATTTTCAACGGCCAGTACACCTCCAAAGTTTTATTACATAAGCCACATAACAAAAGGAACTAGGAGTCTAAATTGCTGGACGATGCCCCTTGTCTTCCACTGAGTTCTTCCATCAGCCTGTCAATCTGGTCCTGCATTCTTGCTTTATCCAGGGTAAGCTTCTCTATTTCTGCCTTCAACTTCGAAACTTCATCTGATTGGACAACGGGAGGCTTGGGACGGGGATAAGGCATCCTCAAGGTCAGAGCCCTTTCATGCGCCCATGATAGACATTCTTCAGTAATTGAGCAATCAGGATTTGTTGTCGCCATCATTCCTTGTCGATTGATGCGACGCCAAGCAAACACGATTCCAGTTTTTAAATTCAGGTTCTCTCCTTGATAGAGAAAAAGGCTTGTCATATTTTCAGGATCAGGTACTTCTTCCATTGGGTTCCCTAGTTGACGACGGGCGAGCACATGATTATAGCTGATACATCCATTTGTACCAAGGAGAGGTACATTGGGAAAGTCTCTACAGTTATGAATCATGCGGATTCCTCCATACATCGGGTCATGCCAAACGATATCCGAGTGAGTAAGAGCCATGAGCTTCACAGGCCATTCTGAACCGTCTTTCACGTCCCAGAAATCAGTAGACCTCGGTAGGTGCGAAATAAACCACCTATAGAGGATAGCGGTGCAACATGTAATCTGACCTTCTCCCTTCAGAGCCTTTGAATGGATAGAGTGGTAGGCATCGGCTAACAATGTGGGAACTGGATTCTTGAGCATGAAAATCCTTATGGCATGGACGTCAACAAAATCTTCAACATTGGGAAATAAGAACAAACCGTAGGCCAGCAGTGCAAAGATGTGCTCGAACGCTCCCGTGTTCCCTACACTAATAGAGTGTTGAGCTTTCTCAAACAAGAACTGTGCGGGCAAACCGTCAATTCCTTCTCTAACCATCATGTGAGTTTGGATCTCTAACAACTTTACGCGGGTTGCTCTTGCGATGTCTTCCTGGCTGGGCCTTCCTTCTCCACCGGAGAATGGAGGTGAATCTTTGACCGGGATACCCATAAGGGCAGAGTATTCCTCCAATGTAGGCGTCAGTTAAAAATCCTGGAAGATGAAGCAATGGTAAATTACATTGTAAAGTTGAACTAGCGTCTCCAATAGGCCAGCGGCTACTCGAGTCTGCAACAACGGAAGGATCTTTCCATACTTCTCAACGAACGCCTCAGGATCTTTGATCTGACCTCCTAGTTCCTTTAGTTGTTCAACATCCGAAACTTTGAAGGTGTACGGTACAACTCCCTTCTTTCCATAATCCATCGTACAATGTCTGCGATACAATATTTCAAGTTCCTTGATAGAGAGAAATGCAAAATACAAATGCTATGCAACAAGATTCATGGAAACTTGACTATTTATAATCATTGTGGGATACTGAAAGACATATTTTAATAAGTCATAAAGCTATCGGTTACAATCGTTAGTACTGGAATACTAAAGATTGGTTTATTACAAAATTAATTATAAAACGCGTCTGTACGCCTTACAACAGTCATAATGTAATAGCTAAATAAAAGCTAATAATGATGGACCTAAGGAGACTCTTCCAACGTCTTCTTGAATTACTTAACTTCCTTCTTTCCATCCGAGCTTCTTCTAAAATAGTGTTGACTGATGACTTAGAATGGCATAAGACATATTGAGCTTTCCATTTCTTGCAATAAGTAGTTTTTTTTAATAAATCCTCCTTTTAGTTAGCTTGAATACTAACCGAAGTTAAGAAATGGATATTCGTCTTGAATTAGTAACTCCATCAGCTAAGAATATTCTTCATGAGTTGACACCCACTGGTAATCAGGAATAGTGGTGATAGCTTCCACGTCTGATTTTGAACCTTTCTATATTTGTCAGCAAGATCTTCAGTCTCCTTAGATCGTCCAAGTTATGACCTTTGTAAGTGTACTTCGACGTTTTATTTTTTATTTTTATTTAAAAAAAAAAAAAAGAGTTTATGGTATCCCTACGATGTTTGCAAATAAAGCTAAGTTCCATGAATCTTTATGAGATGATGCTTATGAATGTATGCAACACACAAGGCACACAACACAAAGCACACATGAGCAAAAGGGGCCCTAGGTTTAAAAGGTCACAGCATGGAGCCAAGGTCTACCCTCCCAATAGGTGTGTACTATAGTTTCAATGTACCTGTCAAACGGGTTCTAAAAGTTCCCAGAGTCTACATTCCATCTTTCGGATATTATCGATTTTCCAAATCACTTGGTAGTCAATAATATACTCAAGAGAATCTCGCCTGAGTGTAGTATCGCGTAGCGACTATTGCAGAAATAAATTCCTGCATAGTCCCCGCACTACATCCTAAGAGGCCAAGTTGGGTTAAAGGTAACTACGGTCCCCAGTCTCGATGGCCTTTAGTTCGAAATAATAGCGTCTTCACGAATAGACTCGTTGAACAAAATTATATTCGAGAGGGCCTAGACTGAGTGGTGAAGTCTCAATTCAACTTCTTCAGGAATCGACTCCCTCAAAGTATCCTTGAATTCTCACTGTTCCTATCATAATTTTCACTCTAGTCCGGGTGTAGGACTTTGTCTCACCACACAAGTAGTAACCCAGAAAACCAACATAGATAATAAGCAAGCAAGATAAAGAAAGATAACATAAGTAAAAAAATAAGATAGGGGAAACCCTCAACAATCCCCAGTGAAGTCGCCATTTCCTGTTGCGGTGAGAATTGGATACCATAGTTATTAATGAACTAGGATCACATTTCTTTAAATGTTCACCGCCGTCTTTGATTTATCCAAAGGAAAGGTTCAAAGCGAAAAAAAACCTAAAGATCTAAGGTTCGGGGGTTGGTTACGCCTAGGGAAGGTATTAGCATCCTAAATGTCCGTAGTACTCTACGGGAGCCTCTCGTTAGTATTCATGTTATCTCTCATTCGCTTGCTAAGGGTGCTATGCTAAAGGTTTAAAACCCTAGGGGTTAGTATCTAAGTATACTCGATAAGGTATCGCACCTTACGCCTACGTATCCTCGGGAGTAGAATCAGAGTATGCGTAGTTCTGAAAAGAGGAACTTCTTGACGGGGTCAAGGTTCTAAGGGGAAGTAAAATCTTGGGCAAGACCTTACATAGAGTGCGGCGACTCTAAAGTTGTAGGTTGGTTTAAGAGGGGTAGGATTGTAAATGTTCGCGGCGGAGCATTTACTCGGAGTGCGGCGACTCCGATCCTAAGGCTAAGATTCTAAATGTCTACGGCGAGACGTGGAGTACAGCGACTCCGAATCCTAAGGCCAAGGGTTCTAAGAGTTAGTCCTATGACGTTTTAGTCAATATTAGAGTACCTTTCCTTTGGAATGTCGAGGGGGCTAACTTAGATTATTAGTGCGCACTGGCAAAGTGGGCTAGTATGGTGTATAGTGACCGAAGGTCGAATGCGATGCCCAAGGGCGATCGACTTACATAGGTAGAAAAGTGGCTCGACGTTGGATCGAGAGTTTTTGTTATGTTTTGAAAGGGTTTTGTCATACATTCATCAAGTAATAGTAAACATGAAAGTATAAGCAACACAATATCAATCATGAATAGCATGCTAAACACACAAGCGTACACTCAAGCGCAAAAGAGTGGTTATTAAGAAAAGAGTTGGTTGATTGTGAGTATGTTAAGGATTATTTTCCGTTTCTTATAAAAAGTTAATTGTTTTTATTTTTAGTTGAAAAGTTTTAAAAGAGGGACAAGGATTTGTTAAGATTTTCTTTAACAAAAGAAAATTAATTTAATATTTAAAAGCTTTATTTTAGTTGAAGTTATAAAATAAGTTTATTTAAGATTTATTAAATAAAATTCTTATTAGAAGTTATAAAAAAAAGTTTAATTTTTAAAAAGAAAAGGTTTTAAATAAAAAAGACTGATAAAGAGAAAAAAAAAAGACGGAGGGAGCCTCACGTTTCCCATTTCCTCTCTTCTCTCTCTCGCCACTCAAAGGCCTCAAACAGAATTAGGGTTTGCTGGCCCTAAATCCGCGCCGCCGCTCTCTATTTCACTCTCGATCAACGACAAAAACAAACAAAACCCCACCCCTCACGATTCCCAGCCCCATTCTCATTATATTGATATCTGATTACATGTTACAATGATTATAAACCAAAAAAAAGGAAAAGCGAGGGAGGGCGACAACTGAAGGCGATTTGCAAACGGATCTCTCTTTCAGGGAAGATTTCTTTCCTCCTCTTTACCTTTGTGCGATTTGTGAAATGTGTTGTTTTTGCCTCTTTCTTTGTGTGTGTATTGTGTAGTCTCTGATATCTTCTTCTCCTTCTTCTTGGATTAATGACTGATGAACTTGGTTGAAATCTGATGAATTTGGTTGGTGGCGATGAAGAACTCGTATCGGAGATTCTGAGCCTTTTAAGTTTATGTGACGTTGGTCCCCTTTTGTGATGATTTGTGCATGGCTGATAACATTCATGTATAGGAGACGGTGAATTCGGGTAATGATGATATGGATTGATGTTTGATGATTATGGTTTGAATTGCCGGATATGAGTTAGTGTGTAAGGTTTTGTAGTGGTTGGTGTTTGATTCTTTTCTGGTGATATGTGTTTGTGATTTTTCGTGAAATGTTTGGTTGGAATTTTCTGATGGAACTCAATGGTTTACGGTTCCTTTCCCCTCCTTTCCACGTGCTTCTGTTTATATAGATCAAGACTCACCTATGATAAACTGGTTTTGAATGCACTTGAATTCTGTATTAAAACATGTTTTTCCCAATTAGTTATGTTTTTGAAATTTGTCCATAACTGTTATGACTTATTTGGAAAATATTGATGGTGTCATGAAATAAGTTATCAATGTTTGGGATTGGCTTTAATTTTGTCTGATAAGTGCTTTGGGGACTTGAATGAGTTTCTACTTTTGCCTGATACTGTTGAAAATTGTTTTGGAAATCTTGCTGGTGGTACCTATTTACGGTATTGCCCATGACTTCCAATTTTGAAAATGATGAGATTTCTGATTCAAATAAAATTCTGAGGCCACGTAGGAAATTCTTCAAAATGTTTGGAAATGTCTCTTTAACTTAGGAAAGATCTTAACTAGGCCTTGGAGCATGTTTTACGTTTTGGAAACTTGAAAATATTGTCTGAATCCTAATGGCTTTGTTTCTCAAATTCGTCGTAATTATTCTTGTGGTTCTGAATTGGTATGTTACTGATTTTTCTCTTATTTGCAAATATTGACCGATTCTTTTCCTTTGTTTTTTCACAGGTTTGATAGGTGTTTTAGAAAGAGTCTGAACCCATCTTGAATACCTTGAACATGCTGCATGTGTGTTTGTGCTACTTTTCCAACTCAACATTCAACTCGATCTTCTTCATTCAGTACTTTAGAAATGCTCTAGTATTTCCATGGAGCTGAAAGGTAGCCCTACTCTATCTTCGTTAACCAAACTTCAGGAATAACATCTCTGACATGTGGATTTTCTGAACTTCCATTTCACTCTTTTTGTAGGTGGATGAGGAAATTATGACTTCACGCAACCATAGTTTGATGGTTGTCTCCCTTGGCTCAAACATGCTCTTTACAAATGCGAGGCTTTAACTTCCAATGCTGTAATGGTTACATTGACCTTCAGGTACTAATCATAACCATGAGTCCTTTTTTGAAATGGTGCGTTTATCCTTAGTAAAATACACGAGGCTGGTCATTGTCAACGTTGCTTTATGTGCAGGTGTCACAAAGTCTCAACAATGGTTTGTCGTCTCTCATTCTCGGTTATTGATTGATGGATTTTGTTTTGGTTTTGGTCGTGGTGAAAACTGAAAACTCAACCATGGACATATTTCTGTAAACAATTCATTACCAGCATTATGCTCAGAGTTGTAATGATGTGAGTCCCTTTTGAAAAAAAATTGAATTCGTACTGAATTGCCTCGGTTGCCTTTGATACTTGACAAATCACGATATGGAAATTTCTAATTTCAATGGGATTTTGATTTTCCAGGTGGCGTGGGAGGTGGAGCCATGGTTTTTTCGACGACATCTAATTCAACTAGTATCATCCCGAGACATGGAGTATAAAATCATTCTCGCAGCTTGATGAGGAGAAAAGTCTTCAATCCTTGATTGTATGGCTGCAAGAATTATTCAGGTAATGCTTCCTTGTTTCCTTGCTGCAAGTACTCCCTTTGTTTCTTAAAGCAAAATTTCAATCTTTGAACTTTCAGGATTTACAAGTGGAAACTTCGAGTGATTGCTTTAACTCTTCTTGGTTGAACAAATAAAACACAACTGCCAACTTCGACATCAGTAGAAAATCAACTCAATTTGAGATCTCGAGACAACAACTTTTCTCTGTGGTGCGGCCCGTTGCTACTGAGGATGCTGTGAGAGGTACGACCTCCCAATCATTACCGCGGGGTCATCGAATGTAGCAGGTATGGTGATGGGTTGTGGAAATGGTTTGGAAATGGTTCGAGTCAGTTTGTGAGGATTAGTGGAGATGGGTTTGTTTTGTGATCTCACTTGTAAGTATTCCAACAGGATTAGATTTACTGTCGCTGAATTACATCCAACAATTCGTACCAATTTTATTCTCTCTCTTTTTTTTTGAATTGGAACCTTGTACTTTTGACTTGTAATAAATCTTGGTGTTGAAATTCATTTGGATTTGTCTTTTGTAGTGTTGATTTCATCTTTGAATGATAATTTCCTCTTACGTTTTCATTTGTACTAGTCAATCGAATTGATACCGAACTTTGATGTCGATGTTATTATATAAAGGGTTACTTGAAGTTGAACAATCATAGGATTTTAGAGTTGAATGGCGACACTGCCTGGAGATGTAGGGAAAGCCTTGTGTTTCTAATTCTCCACACACTGATGACCAAGATCTTGATATTCGATGGCCTAAATATTGGACGGTGGATGGGAACCAAGCAATCTAGGACCAATACTGTTGTTCAGAAGTTTTAAGAACGGAAGCTCATGTTCACCTCAATTCATTCGCATCATAATTTCAATATGCCATCCCTTTTGAACTGATTCCCAACATTTATCTGCTGAGGTATCCATGAAAGTGTCGCTTGGACATCCTTCCATTGTAACCTTGAAAAAGGGGCCAAGAAGTCTAGCATCCATGGCTTCAAAGCATAGCTAGAGATTACTGTTGGATTAAGTATATTAACTTGAATCTTGAATCCTCTTGGATATAATGTTTTTACTGAACCATGGCTTTCCGTGAGCAACAAATCCTAAGCTTCTAAGCTTGGCGAAAGTGCCAAAATTTTGCATTAGCCATCTCTCCTGTGCACTCCTTGCGTAAATTGTGAATCAAACTTGAATTTTGAGTTTTGGAGCATGGAAAGTGTATGAATTCCTTGTATACTTTGAACTTGGTATCCAATTTGCAAACTTTGGTCTTCTTGAATTTGGATTTAGACATTCTCGCTTTGAATTTCATGAAGAGGATGATTTTTGAGATCAAATAAATGTACTTTGGTTTTGATGAAATCTTTTTGAGATTACACTTGAACACGAATCTTAGCGTAACGGCTTAAACTTTGAGTTCGAACTTGGTGGGAAACAGATAATCATAAGTCTTGGACTTCACTTCGATAACTTCTGGTATAAATTTGATTCGAGACCTCTATCCAAACTTACTACGCCAACTCAAAATCAAACACACAATCATTACAAATCTAAGCCCAATTTTCAAGGGTGAAACCAAACTATGAGACGTCATTTGAAAATGAAGATACTGTTTATAATGCAATCCACCATGAAATTTCAATCATTCCTAGAATAGCCATGCTCAACACCAAAAGACATAAACTGTAACCCTCCTTGAAACCTCTTATACACAAGCTCATTAATCACAGTGAACACACACATAGCCTTCATGATCTTTGAATCTTTTGCCGCAGCACATGCCTTCACGAATGAAATGAATAGACAAAGATCTAGATAAAGCGGTTAGTTATGCACGAATGATTGCCCTAATATGTTATGCAGACGAATCAATGAATCTAAGGGAAAAATTTGGGGTACAACAATTGGGAATACAATTAAAATCAACATTGATAGACCAACGCCATCAATTCAACCAAGGTTTGGGTTCTTTTACTTTTGTTTTGAGGAGTGCAAAAAAGGGTTCATAAATGGATGCAGGCCTTTTGTGGGTGTTGATGGTTGTCATCTGTGACACCCCTATTCTATACCCCAAAGCTATTAAAGCGATAAATAAAAATTCAAAATTTCATCAGAGTATATTTAAGACATGCACGGCATAGACCGGAGACGCCACAACAATTTGAAACAAACATACAACACCTGCTCATACAGATATGCAACCATTCAGGTAGTATTATACCCACAATTCAGAAACAGAATATAAGCGGAAAATCCGTAACTGAATATCAACATATATATATATATATATATATATATATATATATATATATATATATATATATATATATATATATATATATATATATATATATATCATGAAAGTTTGTTTGTCATATACAACATCCTACATGTACAATCCAAAAGATACATATACATAATACAAAATAATCACAAACGGCCACCCTAACTACCCGATGTCACATATCAGAGCCGACCGACAAAAGAATGAATGTAACGCCCCGATTCCGATTTTTCCCATTTTGTTGAGTCTTTTATTTAAATTGAGTGATAAATTATTTTATCTGTGAAATTGGTGTGTTAATATGCTATGTTGACATGTTATGATATTTTACCGTTTTGAGAGTTTTCGGGGAAATTAGAATGGAGGGTATTTTAGACATTTCTCAATTAATGATAAGTTAGAAATTTAGTGGAAATAGAATTGTGTGAGAAAATGAATTAATTTAATTTGAGTAGAAAATAAGAAATAGAAAAGAAAAAGAGATAAGAAGAGGAAATAGGAGAGAAAGAGAAAGAAAAGAAAAATAGAGAGAAAAAGGAGAGAAAGAAAGAGGAAGAGGAGAAAAGAGAAGGAAAAAGAGGGAAAGCTAGGAAATCTTCAAAACAACTTCTAGGAATCGATTTATCCGGGTAAGGGTGTGAAATCTTATTATCTTATCAATGTATATCATTATGTATGATTGTGTTGTTGTTGTTGTTGATTTTTATGAGTTTTTGTATAAACCCATATTTTGTAAAATTGCTTGGAAATCGATTAAATGTGGTTGAAATCATGTTTTTAGTGTCCATAATTGGTTGTATATGTTAGATACTTGTCATTGGACATTGTATTGGTAATTTTCTGGTGTGTAGGTGGAATTTGGGATGATTTTGGGTGTAACCCGTAAGCAAAATTATGCAGAAGAATTTTTCTGGTTTTTCCAGGTCATACGCGTATGGGGGATGTTCATACGCGTATGAACCTTGGCAATACGCGTATGGTGGGCGAGCCATGGGCCAATACGCGTATGAGATGTTGTTTTACTCGGCCATCTGCCCATTTGCGTATGATACGCGTAGCACTTTGGGGCAATACGCGTATGATGGGTTGTACTACGCGTATGGGAATTAAAATGGGAATTTTGGGAAGAAAATGGTTTCTGCCCATACGCGTATGGCCTTGGGAAATACGCGTATGGCATGGCGAGGATTTTGGGCAATACGCGTATGGCCAGGAGAATGGTAAAATGGAATTTTTCAAAATATCCTTTTTCGTTTTCGTCCGTAACTTTTGTTCCGTTTATCCGATTTTTACATTCTTGGTATCGTTGTGAAGCTATTGAGCTGTACTTTATTATTATGATGATTTGGAAATTGTTAGCCGATTTAATTATGTCGGAAAGTCAGGAATAGTGTTATTTAGCGACTTTTACCGTTTGAATGTGTGTTTTGGATGTGAATCATACAATAGTGCATTGATGTGAATGTATATAGATTGTATGTGATAGTATGAGATGAATGCATGAATATATTGTAAATATGTATGCATTTCAAGAATGTCTTGATTCATTTTGCATGTGAAGCATAATGATGTGCATTCTTGTGTTGTGTGATTCTAATGAGAATCCGTTGTAACGCCGTGTGCCTATGTGAGGTGTGAGCGATGATTACAAATGATTGTGTGCCCATGTGGGGTGTGAGCAATCGGATTGTGTGCCTATGTGAGGTGTGAGCAATCCATAAACATTGTGTGCCCATGTGGGGTGTGAGCAATGGGTGAACATCGTAGGCCCGACGGGGAGTTACATTGGTAACGAGCGATGGTTCCAATAAGTTCCTGAGTGAACTTGAGATGATTGAGTCGGTACCGCATTGCATTTGCATAGAGTCGTGAGTCGGTCTCTATGATTTGCATTTATCATCTTTGTAATTGTGAATTGATGAATAAACATAAATATGTATGTTTATGTGGATTGATAAGGATTGTGAAAGTATGCATGATAAATGTGCTTGGCTTTGTATATATATACATTGTAATGTATATGAGTGGATTGTGATGAATTATGGTGAGAATGTGGAATATGTGTATTTTTATGCTAAGATATATAATTTTATGCATTGTTATTTTGATAATATTTCTCACCCTTCTGCTGTTTTATGATGCTCTATGAGGCATTGCAGAGTAGGTATGCTGGTGGTCTTTTGTGAAGCGTGTCTTCATTCTTTTGGTCGGTCGGCTCTGATATGTAGCACCGGGTAGCTAGGATGTATATGATTCTTTTGTGATACATTGTACATGTATCTTGTTGATGAATGTTTATGTAAACATGAATTATGTTGGTGGATAATTCTTGATGATATATATATATATATATATATATATATATATATATGTGTGTGTGTATATATGTTATATGTTATTCAATGTTTAGATTTTCCACTTTTATTCTAAATATTGAGATGTGGGTGTAAGGACTAAGTTCCTCTGTTGCAAAGTTAACCCACTGTTGCATATCAATGTTGAGCAGGTGTTGAATGTTTTAATTTCATGTATAATGTGACATACCTCTTTTATACTGTGTTTATAATTATACTCTGACGAAATTTTGATTATGTGATTATTTGGGGGTATAGAAAGGGGGTGTTACATTAAGTGGTATTAGAGCTAGTGTTGAGTCAGTTGTGTCTGTCTTGTTGTTGTGATGGTTAAACTGTTGTTTAACCTTGTTGTCATTTTTGGGAATGATCAGAATATGGCTGATAGGAACGACAATACGATGGCTGCTGCTTTGGAAGCAATGGCTAGGGCGGTGCAAGGTACGCCGAACGTGAATGCTAATGACGAGTTCAGGAAGAATCAACCACCGGTCTTCAAAGGAAGATTTGATCCCGATGATGCTCAAATTTGGTTGAAAGAGATTGAAAGGATCTTCAGAGTCATGGCCTGTGCGGAGTAGAATAAGGTGAGGCTTGGGTCTCACATGCTGAAGGAAGAAGTCGACGATTGGTGGGTCGGTCTGCGTCAAGTTCTTGAGGTGGATAATGAAGAGATAACTTGGGATTTATTTTGTACCGAGTTCTTGAGGAAGTATTAACCTGAGAGTGTGAAAGGGAAGAAGGAGATGAAGTTCCTTGAACTGAAACAAGGTAGTATGTCCGTGGTGGACTATACTGCTAAGTTTGTGGAGTTGGTTCAATTCCATCCTCACTATGCTGCAATTACTGCTGAGTTCTTAAAGTGTATTAAATATGAGAATGGTTTGTGTCCCGAGATTAAACAAGCTGTGGGATATCAAAGGATAGGAAGGTTTACGGATTTGACGGAATGTTGTAGAATCTTCGAGGAAGATAGCAAGGCTCGTTCTACACATTACAAAAGTTTGAATGAGAGGAAGGGAAAGCAACAAGCTAGAAGTGGACCTTATGTGACACCCTTTGATAAGGGCAGGCATAGGGGAAACTTTGATAAGAGATCTGGAGGAGGAGGTTCCGGTTCCGTTAAGTGTTACAAGTGTGGTTAAATGGGTCATAAATCATTTGAGTGTGGGAAGAGCGTGGTGAAATGTTCTAACTGTGGAGGCCTTGGGCATGCTACTACCGAATGTAGGAGGAATGTAGTGAAGTGCTATAATTATGGAGAAGTGGGTCACATTAGTACTAAGTGTACTAAGCCAAAACAAGCTCAAGTGGGCGGAAAGGTGTTTGCATTAGCGGGGATGGACACTACTAGTGCAGACCATTTGATTAAAGGTACATGCTTTATTAATAGTACGCCTTTAGTTGATATTATTGATACGGGAGCGACTCATTCATTCATTTCTCATGAGTGCGCTAAGCGTTTGAATTTGTTTATGACTTCTTGGGGTGGTGAGATGGTTATTGAGACTCCTGCTTCAGGGTCGGTAACTACGTCTTTGGTGTGTGTAAGTTGTCCTTTGACCATGTATGGTAAAGACTTCATTATGGATTAAGTGTGTTTGCCGTTGGAGGGATTGGACGTAATCTTGGGTATGAACTGGTTGCAATTTAATCGAGTTCATATAGATTGCTATCACAAGTTTGTAAGGTTTCCTTCTTTGGAAGATGATGAAGATGAGAGTTTCCTATCCACTAAAGAGTTGAAGAAACTTTTAGCGGACGAAGCTCAATTGTTCGGTTTGTTTGCATCATTGTCGGTGGAGAGTAAAGTTGAGCTCGATGTGTTCCCAGTGGTGTGTGATTTTCCAGAAGTGTTTCCGGAGGATATTACGGATGTACCGCCAGAAAGAGAAGTTGAGTTTTCTATTGATCTAGTTCCGGGTACTAGACCGGTTTCGATGGCACCGTATCGTATGTCGGCATCAGAGTTGGTAGAATTGAAGAAGCAATTGAATGACTTGTTGGACAAGAGATTGGTAAGGCCAAGTGTTTCTCCTTGGGGTGCTCCGGTATTGTTGGTAAAGAAGAAGGATGGGAGTATGCGGTTATGCATTGACTATCGACAATTGAACAAGGTGACAATTAAGAACAAGTATCCGCTTCCAAGGATCGATGATTTGATGGACCAATTGGTTGATGCGGGTGTTTTTAGCAAGGTTGATTTGAGATCGGGATATCACCAGATTCGTGTGAAAGAAGAGGATATTCAAAAGACGGCCTTTAGGACACGGTATGGCCATTACGAATATTCCGTGATGCCATTCGGGGTTTCTAATGCGTCGGGTGTGTTTATGGAATACATGAATCGTATTTTTCATGAACAGTTAGATCGTTTTGTGGTTGTGTTCATCGAAGATATTTTGATTTACTCTAAGTCTCAAGAGGAGCATGAGGAGCATTTGAGGATTGTGTTTCAAATTTTGAAAGAGAAACAATTGTATGCTAAGTTGTCAAAATGTGAATTTTGGTTGTCGGAAGTAAGTTTTCTTGGACATGTTATTTCCGGTAGTGGTATTAGTGTTGATCCATCCAAGATTTATGCGGTGATGCAATGGGAGGCTCCTAGATCGGTTACGGAGATTCGAAGCTTTTTAGGCTTGGCGGGTTATTATCGGAGGTTTATTGAGGGATTTTCGAAGTTGGCACTTCCGTTAACGCAATTGACTTGTAAAGGAAAGGCTTTCATTTGGGATATTCATTGTGAAGAGAGTTTCAATGAGCTAAAAAGAAGGTTGACAACGGATCAGATCTTGATTTTGCGAAATCCGACGGAACCATTTGTTGTGTATTGTGATGCTTCATTAACTGGCTTAGGTGGTGTTTTGATGCAAGATGGAAAAGTTGTGGCATATGCTTCAATACAATTGAGAGTGCATGAAAAGAATTATCCTACACATGACTTGGAGTTAGCGGCCGTGGTGTTTGTTTTGAAAATTTGGAGGCACTATCTTTATGGTTCAAGATTTGAAGTTTTTAGTGATCACAAGAGCTTGAAATATTTATTTGATCAAAAAGAATTGAACATGAGACAAAGAAGGTGGTTAGAGCTTTTGAAGGATTATGATTTTGGTTTGAATTACCATCCGGGTAAGGCAAACATGGTGGCCGATGCTTTGAGTCGGAAGTCATTACATATGTCCGCATTGATGATGAGAGAATGGGAACTTTTGGAGAATTTTAGAGACTTGAGTTTGGTTTGTGAAATGACGCCGAGAAGTGTGAGACTTGGTATGCTACATGTTACGAATGATTTTCTTGCAATCGTATGTGAAAAGAAAAAGTTGGATTTAAAGTTCGTTGATTTGATGATGAATGAGAATGAGGATTTCAAGGTTGATAATTTTGGAGTTTTGAGATTCCGTGGTCGTATTTGTATTCCCGATGATGCGGAGTTGAAAAAGATGATATTGGAAGAAGGACACCGGAGTAACTTAAGTATTCATCCGGGAGCGAATAAAATGTATCAAGATTTGAAGAAAATCTTTTGGTGGTCCGGATTAAAGAGGGATGTGGCTCAATTTGTGTATGCGTGCTTAACTTGTCAAAAGTCTAAGGTGGAACATCAAAAGCCTAGTGGATTGATGCAACCGTTGGATATTCCGGAGTGGAAATGGGATAGTATATCGATGGATTTTGTTACGGGATTGCCGAATATGCAAAGAGGTCATAATGATATTTGGGTAATCGTTGATAGGCTTACTAAATCTGCTCACTTGATTCCAATTGATATTAGTTATCCTTTGGAGAAGTTAGCCGAGATTTATGTTCTTGTGGTTGTGAAGTTACATGGAGTTCCTAAGAGTATTGTATTGGATAGGGATCCTAGATTTACATCGAGGTTTTGGAAGAGTTTACAGAAGGCTTTGGGTTCTAAGCAAAGATTGAGTTCGGCTTATCATCCGCAAACGGATGGTCAAACCAAGAGGACAATTCAATCGTTGGAGGATTTATTGCGTGCTTGAGTGCTCGAGCAAGGTGGGGCTTGGGATAGTTATTTGGCGTTGATTGAGTTCACCTACAATAATAGTTTTCATTAAAGTATAAGTATGGCACCATTTGAGGCTTTGTATGGTCGGAGATGTCGAACACCTTTGTGTTGGCATGAAACCGGTGAGAGGACGTTAGTTGGACCGGAGATCGTACAACAAACGACGGAGAAAGTGAGGTTTATTCGTGAGAAGATGAAAGCTTCTCAAAGTAGAAAAAAGAGCTATCATGACAAGAGAAGGAAAGATCTTGAGTTTCAAGAAGGCGACCATGTGTTTTTGAGAGTTACGCCAGTTACGGGTGTGGGTCGTGCTTTGAAGTCGAAGAAGTTGACTTCTCGTTTTATTGGTCCGTATCAGATTTCTGCACGAGTTGGTGATGTGGCTTACCGTGTGGCGTTGCCTCCGAATCTTTCGAATTTGCATGATGTATTCCATGTTTCGCAACTTCGGAAGTATGTTCCGGATCCGTCACATGTTATTCCTATGGACGAGGTTGAAGTGAGAGATAACCTGACGGTTGAAGCTTTACCGATTAGGATTTTAGACCGTGAAGTTAAGAAGCTAAGAGGCAAGGATATTGCGCTTGTGAAAGTAGCGTGGGGAGGCGCTGCGGAAGGCAATATGACTTGGGAACTAGAGAGTAGGATGCGAGAGTCGTATCCGGAGTTGTTTGAATCAGGTAATATTTTCGAGGACGAAAATTTATAAAGTGGGGGAGAGTTGTAACGCCCCGACTCCGATTTTTCCCATTTTGTTGAGTCTTTTATTTAAATTGAGTGATAATTTATTTTATCTGTGAAATTGGTGTGTTAATATGCTATGTTGACATGTTATGATATTTTACCGTTTTGAGAGTTTTCGGGGAAATTAGAATGGAGGGTATTTTAGACATTTCTCAATTAATGATAAGTTAGAAATTTAGTGGAAATAGAATTGTGTGAGAAAATGAATTAATTTAATTTGAGTAGAAAATAAGAAATAGAAAAGAAAAAGAGATAAGAAGAGGAAATAGGAGAGAAAGAGAAAGAAAAGAAAAATAGAGAGAAAAAGGAGAGAAAGAAAGAGGAAGAGGAGAAAAAAGAAGGAAAAAGAGGGAAAGCTAGGAAATCTTCAAAACAACTTCTAGGAATCGATTTATCCGGGTAAGGGTGTGAAATCTTATTATTTTATCAATGTATATCATTATGTATGATTGTGTTGTTGTTGTTGTTGATTTTTATGAGTTTTTGTATAAACCCATATTTTGTAAAATTGCTTGGAAATCGATTAAATGTGGTTGAAATCATGTTTTTAGTGTCCATAATTGTTGGTATATGTTAGATACTTGTCATTGGACATTGTATTGGTAATTTTCTGGTGTGTAGGTGGAATTTGGGATGATTTTGGGTGTAACCCGTAAGCAAAATTATGCAGAAGAATTTTTCTGGTTTTTCCAGGTCATACGCGTATGGGGCATGTTCATACGCGTATGAACCTTGGCAATACGCGTATGGTGGGCGAGCCATGGGCCAATACGCGTATGAGATGTTGTTTTACTCGGCCATCTGCCCATTTGCGTATGATACGCGTAGCACTTTGGGGCAATACGCGTATGATGGGTTGTACTACGCGTATGGGAATTAAAATGGGAATTTTGGGAAGAAAATGGTTTCTGCCCATACGCGTATGGCCTTGGGAAATACGCGTATGGCATGGCGAGGATTTTGGGCAATACGCGTATGGCCAGGAGAATGGTAAAATGGAACTTTTCAAAATATCATTTTTCGTTTTCGTCCGTAACTTTTGTTCCGTTTATCCGATTTTTACATTCTTGGTATCGTTGTGAAGCTATTGAGCTGTACTTTATTATTATGATGATTTGGAAATTGTTAGCCGATTTAATTATGTCGGAAAGTCAGGAATAGTGTTATTTAGCGACTTTTACCGTTTGAATGTGTGTTTTGGATGTGAATCATACAATAGTGCATTGATGTGAATGTATATAGATTGTATGTGATAGTATGAGATGAATGCATGAATATATTGTAAATATGTATGCATTTCAAGAATGTCTTGATTCATTTTGCATGTGAAGCATAATGATGTGCATTCTTGTGTTGTGTGATTCTAATGAGAATCCGTTGTAACGCCGTGTGCCTATGTGAGGTGTGAGCGATGATTACAAATGATTGTGTGCCCATGTGGGGTGTGAGAAATCGGATTGTGTGCCTATGTGAGGTGTGAGCAATCCATAAACATTGTGTGCCCATGTGGGGTGTGAGCAATGGGTGAACATCGTAGGCCCGACGGGGAGTTACATTGGTAACGAGCGATGGTTCCAATAAGTTCCTGAGTGAACTTGAGATGATTGAGTCGGTACCGCATTGCATTTGCATAGAGTCGTGAGTCGGTCTCTATGATTTGCATTTATCATCTTTGTAATTGTGAATTGATGAATAAACATAAATATGTATGTTTATGTGGATTGATAAGGATTGTGAAAGTATGCATGATAAATGTGCTTGGCTTTGTATATATATACATTGTAATGTATATGAGTGGATTGTGATGAATTATGGTGAGAATGTGGAATATGTGTATTTTTATGCTAAGATATATAATTTTATGCATTGTTATTTTGATAATATTTCTCACCCTTCTGCTATTTTATGATGCTCTATGAGGCATTGCAGAGTAGGTATGCTGGTGGTCTTTTGTGAAGCGTGTCTTCATTATTTTGGTCAGTCGGCTCTGATATGTAGCACCGGGTAGCTAGGATGTATATGATTCTTTTGTGATACATTGTACATGTATCTTGTTGATGAATGTTTATGTAAACATGAATTATGTTGGTGGATAATACTTGATGATATATATATATATATATATATATATATATATATATATATATATATATATATATATATATATATATATATGTATATATGTTATATGTTATTCAATGTTTAGATTTTCCGCTTTTATTCTAAATATTGAGATGTGGTTGTAAGGACTAAGTTCCTCTGTTGCAAAGTTACCCCACTGTTGCATATCAATGTTGAGCAGGTGTTGAATGTTTTAATTTCATGTATAATGTGACATACCTCTTTTATACTATGTTTATAATTATACTCTGACGAAATTTTGATTATGTGATTATTTAGGGGTATAGAAAGGGGGTGTTACAATGAAGACGCAAAGCTTCACAAAAAGACCTCCAGCAACTCTAATCTGCAATGCCTCATAGAGCATTATAAAATAGCAGAAGGGTGAGAAAAACAATCATATTACAATTGCATATAATTATATATTAACACAAAAATACACAGGTAAAACATTCTCACCACAAATGCACCACAATCAAATACAACACAACACAGTACAATTCTCAAGTATCAAATACCCATACACCTCAATCATACACAATACACTCACCATCAATACAATTTCACACATTCCATCTCATCAATCACATTCACAATTCTATGCACAATTAATCCATGATTTATGCAAATGCACAGAGACCGACACAACGACTCTATGCACATGCCATGCGGTATCGACTTCCAATATTTCTCATCACTAGTTCACTCAGGAACTCTGCTGGAATCATCGCTCGTTACTGAGGATCACTCAAGTAACACCCCGTCGGGCCTACGATGTTCCCCGTCTCTTTAGGTCCTCTTGGTATAAGGCGCACGACGTTTATGGATTGCTTTAGGTCGTCTCGGTATAAGGCGCACAATCCGATCGCTCACACCCCCACATGGGCACACGATCGTCTATAACCATCGCTTTAGGTCCTCTTATTTTTAAGGCGCACGATATATCAAATCGCTTTAGGTCCTCTTATTTTTAAGGCGCACGATGTTATAGCAGATTCCCTCTGGAATCAATCCGTCACTCAGGACGTCATAACAATGCATATTATGATGCTTGACATACAATGACTCATGACAGTTAATATGCACACATATACACATCCATAATCATGCATACATCAACAATTACCGTACATCACATTTTCTTGCCGTAAGACCACCAACCATCATCACAATATGTATTTCATGCAATTTCATCACTCAACAGTACGCAAGTCATACAATATCCACACCAACAGCATATTGCACGTACACATCAAGTTCACACAATTAAACGGCAAAAGTCGACAACAAAAACAACACATTTTCTAATTCCCGACATAATTTAATCGGCCAACAATCTCAAAACCATATCATAAGAAAGTACATTTTATAAGCTTTCTAACGCATCAAACCACACCTCAAACCAAAACATAGATCAAAAGTTACAAAGAAAACAAATTGGGAAAAACTGCTACATTCGCAGTGCGAAGCTCCTAGCGAGTCCTTCGCTACTCCATTCGCAGTGCGAATGTCCCAGCGAACTAAGGCAGAAGCAAAAATAGCCTAGAAAATTCCCACCGTTCGCAGTGCGAACGTCCCAGCGAATGCTCGCTACCCCATTCGCAGTGCGAACCCTCCAGCGAACACTGGCAGAATGAAAAATACTACAACGTTCACAGTGCGAACATCACGCGAACGCTCGCCACCCATTTGCTGGCCATTCGCAGTGCGAACCTGCGATTTTAGCAAAACCCAGCAGCACACCAAATCACCCGAAAATGATATTTTCTCAAACCGAACAGTTCCAAACCAACATATGACAATCAGAACCTATTCTAATCATGATAACAAGTATTCTACTACGTTTACACCGATTTTCAACCGCGAAACCATCGATTTCTAACAAAATTCTCATTTCCAACCTAGAACTCAAAGCTATGGAAAAGCAAGAAACATCCAAGCAAACACATACATAATCATACACAAACATAGTATAATCGAGTTTCGCACCCTTACCTGATTTAATCGTGTTCTAGAAAGTCGGTTGATTGATTTCCAAGTTTTTCCAAATTCTCTCTTTTCTTCTCTTCGCCTTTTCTTTTCTTCTTCTCTTCTTTTCTTTCTCTTACTATTTTCTCTCTTTTTCTTTCTATTATATTCTAACTTAACAAAATAAATCAAAATGCCCAAATTACCCCTACACTCAAATATCTCGCAATTGTTCCCAAAACGGGATAAAATATTCACGACGAAAAATAACATATTTTCACATAAAATTCAGGAATAAAAGAATATAATAATAAAATACTCAAAACGACTCAAATAGATAAAACGGCAAAATTGACAAAACTGACCAGGGCGTTACATCATCTAAAGATCAAGTATGGTGGTCAACTGTTAATAGTTGTGGGTAGGGACCCAAATGACCAGTATTTCCCTTTGGCCTTTGGTGTGGTAGATACAGAAACAAAAGAAAGTTGGAGGTGGTTTATACAACTGTTAATGGAGGATGTTGGACGTGACAAAATATTTGTGTTCATATCCAATCAACAAAAGGTTAGTTATTTTAGCTATGTTGTTATCATTTGTTCATATTTTCCATAGTGTATCCATTTTTAATGTGAAAAATTTGTTAATGTCTATTGTAGGGATTGGTTGCTGTTTTTGAAGAGATGGAATAAAGAATTGAGCATAGGCTTTGTTTGAGGCATTTGTATGCCAACTTCAAAAAAAAGTTTGGTGGTGGTTCATTGATGAGAGACCTCATGATGGGAGCAGCCAAAGCAACTTACTATCAAGGCTGGATGCTGAAAATGAATGAGTTGAAGCAAGTGGATCAAAAGGCTTGGGCATGGCTTATGGGAGTCCCTACAAAATCATGGTGTAATCATGCTTTCAGCTTTTATCCTAAATGTGATGTTCTAATGAACAACATAGCTGAGTCTTTTAATGCTACCATTCTAGTTGCTAGGGACAAACCTATTTAACCATGTGTGAGTGGATTAGAAAATACTTGATGAATAGGTGCAGTAGCTCTACTTTGAAGCTTGAAAAATGGCCACACAATGTTATGTCAATTCCTAGAAAGAGATTAGACACTGAGGTATTTATGAGTGGACATTGGTTGCCAACATAGGCTATGGAAAAGAAGTTTTAGGTCACTCATTCCTATAACAAACAAGAATTTATAGTAGATATTGCAAAAAGGTCATGCACTTGTAATTTTTGGGAATTAGTTGGTATTCCTTGCAGGCATGCTGTTGCAACATTAGGATTTAGGCAACAAGATCCAGAAAAATTTGTTGATGATTGTTATTCTAGGGAAAAATATGCCCTATGCTATGGATTTGCTGTGAGCCCCATTAATGGGCAAGAAATGTGGCCAGAGGTAGAAACTGAAGAATTACTACCTCCCAATTATAAAAAGGGTCCTGGTAGACCAAGGAAATTGAGGATAAGGGAGAATGGTGAGGATGGTGCTAGAAGAAGGCTTCCAGGAGTATCTTATAGGTGCACTAAATGTGATAAATTTGGACACAATGTTGCTTCATGTAAAAGCAAAGAACAAGATCCCAATGCCTTGAAAAGAAAGGTGTGTGTGTGAATACTTGTAATTAAACTATTTTATCATTGCCTATTCTTGTATATATGATTGTCTAATACTTGTTCATTACTTGGCTGTATATGTAGAAAAAAGTGAAACCTGCTGCAGGAAACCAAGATACTAAGGTCAAGCCTGATGAAGTTCAGACTAGTGCAGTGTATGCCAATGATACAGTTATGGCTGATGTAGATCAAGCTGGTGTTCATGATGATGATATTCATGTTGATGATATTGAATCTGATGGAGTTCATGCTAGTGGTGTTCATGCTAGTGCAGTCCAATAAGACCAAGATGTGTTTGGTGATATCTCTGATGAGGTGATGTCAAGCCTACCTGATATCAACACATTACAACCAGGTTCTAGCAAGGGCTCAACAAGTCACAAAGGGAAAGCAAAGGCTAAGGTCAAGAATGAAGCAAAAACGGTTAGAAAGAGGGTTAGTGAAAGAATTAAACTTAGGATTTTTCAAAAACCCATCATTGGTCCTGGTTCAAACCAGACCAACCAATGTATTTGACTGAAGAAGAGGATGGCATTCTGACTCAAGAAGGACAAGGATCCCAAGTTACAAAGAAGGCCACAAAGAAAGCAAAAAAGAAGTAGTGAACTTTGTTATAATGTTTATGTATGATTTGGATGCACACTTTTGGTGCTCCTTTTGTAATGAATCTAATGCACGTTGTATGTGCTCAAAACTTAAAATTGATCTTTCTTTGGACTTCAACCTTCATCTTCACTCTATCTAACTTCTGCAATGTGGCCTCTAATTTCACTTCACCTATCTTACACTTTTGACAATATGCTTTACTCTTAAAGTTCCCCTTCAAAGAATCTCCCATTTCATCATCCCACAAAAATAGGTCACAACCAGTACCATTCTACATCAACATTGAACATGTAAAAAATGGGTTAACACAAACAACAACATTTTCCTACTTAACCCAACATATACCAAACCAAAATTCTTACCGCTGCGTTTCTACATCTCCAGAACTTCCTATTGCGATTTCGAGCTGTGTTAGAGACCCACATCTTCATCGCACTATTACATCCACATCTGGGTAACCCATGAAAATCGATTGAACTTGTGTTGCTGCTTGAACTGCATTTGCTTCCAAACATGGTGAAGAAAGTAAAGAAGAAGAAGCGAGCCCTAGAAATAATGGCGCAGGTTTGTTGAAGAAGGAAAAGAACTATGTTTTTTTAATTTCTTTTAAGCATTTAGAACAATTGGAATCCAGTCAGCAAACTTAATTCAACTCACCAATGCATTCCATGCCACATATGAATATTCCGTGGAACAGTCAGCATGAGGGGGTGTGGAAAAATGGAATCCTGATTTGTTGAGGGGGGGGGGGGGGGGGGGGGGGGGGAGGGGGATAAAAAAAACTGCAAGGGGGCAAAAACAAATCTCGCTACTTTAGCAGGGGGTGGAGTATATTTATCCCTGTATTTTAATAATGGAGGAGAGAGAGAAAAACAAAACCACACATAATCTTTACCATTTATTTTAAAATCTAATGGTTTAGATTCATTCTCATGTTCTTACATAAAAATGACATTCTCATAAGATATGAACCCTTATATATATACTCCCTACATTCCTATTTATAAGCAAATTTTAACATTTTAGATTCATTAAGTTATTAATGCATCTAACCTATATATAGTCCAAATACATTATTTATTGAATGAATATAAAAAGTCAAAATTTGCTTATGAAAGAGAATGGAGAGAGTATATATATATATATATACTCTGTTAGTCAAAGTCAATACAAGTGTACAACTAACGCACACGTGTAGCTGATGTGGAATGTATCGCCCATGTAGAACATATGACATATAAAAAATCCAAGAAAAAATGCTTAATTTTGCCTTCACCCTAGATTCAAACCCATGCCATATTGATTTTAGAATGTAATTGAATACCACTAAGCCACTTCACATTTGTTGTTTTAAAATTACAAATTAGAAATATATTTACATTTCCATTCCTGAATTTTTATATTACACATTTCATTTGTTTCTTTCTTGGAATCTACCTATTCAAGCTTTTGCTTAAATATTACATGATCCTTTATGTTGCAACTAATTTATATTCTCATGCTATGCAATTAGTTGGAGGTTTCTACTTCAGAAAAATCTCCAGCAGTAACTATGTGCATTATTATAGCAATTCAATTTTCACGTGTTGTGTTCACAAGACTTATAATTAATTTTTATTTGAAATAAAATAGGAATTAAGTGGGGTAATGTGAACTGGATGCAGGCCAGGTCTATTTTAATGCTTGCAAATAAGGAAACTGGATGCAGGCCACATGTATTCTTACCATTGTTGAATGCGTATAGTGAAAATCGGGAACACGTAAATGATCCTTTCAGCTTTGTATTGTAGCCTGATAATGGAATTCCATGTGTATTATTTTCTGCAGGGCAATCACATGATACACAGGTGCATATATTCACGCTCAATTTAGTGTTTCGAAATGGGAAGAAGAAGAGTGTGCTTAAGAAAAATAAAAATCTAAATATATATCTCATTTGTACATTATATCATTAAGGGTGAAGTGACCTAGTGGTAAATCATGTAATACCTCAACCAAGGTGACTTTGGTTTGAATCTTAGCTTAAGGAAAAATTTTGAAAATTTTCTTAAAAATTTTGATGACCTTGATAATGAATAGATGTCACGCGTATGAATAGTTACTACATCGGATGCCACGCATATGAACAGTTGCCACATCGGATGCCATGCGTACAAAAATAGACTTCGTTTGTGGAAATTGGACAGAAAAGACTTAAGTAACGTTGTTTGAAGACATAAAGGACTACATTGACACTTTTAAAATTTAAGAACCAAAATGCACCCCGAGATAAAGTTAAAGGACTAAAAAGGATATATATATATATATATATATATATATATATATATATATATATATATATATATATATATATATATAATTAAAAGAACCAAAACAGTAATTTTTAAAATTCTTTAAGACCATATCTAGTTCTGGATATCAATTGTTACTTCGATAGATATTCTCTTCGATAGATATTCTCGTGGCGCACAATACTCGTTGTATTTATTAAGTGTTTTGATGTTGTTTTTGAGATGAGAAGAGAAAGGGATTCAAAGGTTGAAAAGAAAACAACTAAGGGAAACTAGATCCTAATGTTGTCATGCACAATGGTCCTAAAGTTGAGATAGAAGGGAATTCTACCTAATGTTAGCATGCAAAGAGATAGACCTAAGGTTAAGATTTAAAAGGGACTATCCTAATTGTTATCATGTAAAGGATTGAAAGCCTAATGTCTCTCCTACCTCAAACTTAATCAGAAATTAAGTTGAGCTAGGAATCCTAAGGGATCATGTGAACAAACACAAGTAAACATTATACTAATCAATCACAAACAAAATTAAACTCAAGACTTAAACAAGTCTCAAGGCTCAAAAGAAAAGAGAGAAGAAAGAGATGAAAGAGAAGATGCAACACCAAAATAGTCAAACAATGGGGTTCAAACAAGTTGACATAAGCACTAAATAATGCAAGTATCATATCCAATCATTCAAGACAATCACCAACACCAAGTACATACACTTCAAACCAAACTCCAAGAATGGAAGTCAAAACAATTAGGCAAAACAATGCACCAATGAACACACAAATGACTTAAAACCAAACAAGAAGTAATATCAACCATCAAACAAAGTGAAATAAGGTCAAATGATATGAGAACCAAGATGGGGCAGTAGCTAAGTCACATTGCATTCAAATCATGTTAATGATCAAAGAATGAGCAAGAAGATTCAAGGCATGCATCTTAACAACATTCAATCATTTGTCAACAAATAACTCATGTAAGACACACCTCCAAAAGAGTAAACATGTGAGCTTAAGGTAAGGAATCCAAGTAGGGCAGTAGCATGATCATGTATATCAATCCAAACATCAACTCATGGATAGCAAGAAGAAACACCAAGGATCAATTTCAAAACATGCATCAAAACTAGGCAATTATCCACTCAAGTCATTCATATAAGAAACAAATAATCATGTGAGGCAAGAAGTGATAAATGATCACACAATGGACATCATATCAAGAGGATCGGCATCTTAAACATGTAATTCAAAGCAAGCAAGAATCCACAAGCATCCATTAGATCATACAAGAAAGCATCCCAAAGAACTAGTTCAAGAACATCAAAGGAGCAAGGTCAAAACATTGTCAACTTGGAAATTCAATCACAAATAGGAAAATGATAAAATGAAAATGAATCCAAAGCTTTAATAAAGTTAAAATAGCATGTGATCACATCAATTAATCATTTTAAACTTCACTTAAGCACAAGTGGTAAAAAAGAAACCAAACTAGATCAAACATCAAGCATGTTCCATTCAAACTCAAGTCACATATAAGCATTAACCAAAAATAGAAAAATGTCTTATAAAAATCCAAATAAATGCTAAAAACTCATATTATATCCATCAAGAACAAGTGTACAAAATATCTCCACAAGAATTGCATAATTACACCACAAGTTGGATCAAACAATCTCATATAGCAAGCTAGTCGAGCAATAATCGAGGATCATTAAAAACCAAATGGAAAACAATCAAGAAATGATCACCAAGGCAGCATAATGACACTCAAACAATCCTCGTTCAAATGTCAAAACATGGCAAAAAGATTAGGTCAAGAAAGCATAGCAAAGTAATCAAACAATCAAACCCTAGCTCAAGGTCAAATTTGTAAAAGCACCTCACAATTAATTCCGAATAAAATAGAAAAATAAAATAAAAATTATGAAAAATATCTCAACATGTTAAAAAAACAGAAAAGTATATTTTTTTTTATTTTTAAAATGATTTAAGCAATTAAATCAAAAATCAAATTGAAAAAAGAAAGGAAAAAAACAAATAAACACATGAGCATGGCATGGGGGTGTAGTAGCAATTACCAGGAACAAAGAATCATGTTTACACGCATATGGGCTCAGAAATATGGAGGTGTGGAAATCAAACAAAGCACTGGCCCAATCTAATAGGAGTCAGAAACAAACAAATAAAGGCTGCGTGGCATGCCCAGTCAGCCTCATTAATTGAGGTGGCATCCACGCAGCAGATCAAACGACCATGATCTGAACACCTCAACGCATTTGAATTTAAAAAGGTGGCGCCAAGGCCACATCGGATCATCTTCAACCTAGAGAAGCCAGAGCCCTAGCTTCAGTCGTCTCCTCAGGCCAACCACCACCAGAGCTCCAATCAACCACCCATAATTAAACCAAAATGCCACCATTCCAACCAGAATTTAACGTAGATCACGAATCTACCAATATTTTTCAAAAACAAGCATGATAGTATGGTGAATAGAAGAGAAAAATAATCAAGCATGCAAACTAAAATTGAACAGAACAACACAACAAGCACACATACATGGCCTACACATGGTAGGGCTTCAGATGCATCCAACCATGAACCTAAAATGCTCCCAGAATAAGAGAGATGAGATATGGAAACTTACCTAGTGGAGAGTGTCTACTGCACCTTGTGTTCTCTGCAAAACCTTGAGGAAAACTTCACTACACTCTTGGACAACTCTTGGAGATGATGAATCTGGCAATAAAATGGAGCAAAAATGCAGAGAGAGCTTGCTTTGAAGGAGAGAAAAGTTTGAAGAAAATTCCAAATCTCAGATCTAAAATGGAGTGAATCAGGCTCAGGTTTGGAGTTTGTTGGTTTTATATAATGTGTTTTTTAGGTTTGGATCCAAAGCAAAGGCTCAGAAGTAGTTATTATGGCTTGGCAATTGGAAAAGTGAAAATGAAACTCATGAGGGTTGGCACGGGTTTGATATGGTTTCAGGTTTGGACATTGGCTTGGCATGAGGTTTTGTGTGATTTTTATGAGTGGAATGAGGTGTGAGGAATGTACAGCAAACTGGCACGTGAGAAAGAGTGAATAAGGTCAGATTTGTATCTCTTTTTCCTTTTTCCAATTATGGCAAAACTAAATGAAATATGATGCATGGAGGAAGGCATGTTGTTTAGGTATTTTTGGCAAAGGAATGATGGTGTATGCGTGTGACCTTGATGTATACATGATCATGCTGCCATATAACTTCAATTTGTATCAAAAAAATATACCATGCCATGTTTTGAAAACCATTGGAAACCCTTCACTTTAAATGGACATAACTTGATGAATCTTGCTCCATTTGGGACATATTTGTGATCAATGGAAAGTAGGAAGAACATAGAACAAATTCCATGTTTGAATCAACTCTTAATAAGGCTTATAAGCTAATGGAAAATGGCCATGAACATGTGTCCTCAAAATTGTCCCAAAACACTTAGAAAAATTCTAAGTTTTAACCAAAATCACAACTTTAAACCTTGATCTTGAACATACCATAACTTGCTCAAAAATGATCCAAATGGGGCATTCTTTACATGGTTGGAAAGCTTGAAATGCACACTACAACTTTAATGTTTAATAAAAAATGAAATGTGTAATACCCCCAAAATTTGCTCTCCCCTTTTGTCATCATAGCATGGCATTGTCATTTATCATATCATATCCACCTCATTAACATTACATTGCATTTAACATAGAAAAATGAAGCATGGCATCCTTCTCACCATCAGGGCATGTGATCAGGTGGGGATGGACAATCAAGAGATCATTCAAAGCACAAAAAGGTCAGTCAAGTTGGCTCTAGGCAAGCCAAGAGGTCTCTCATGTCTCATGCTATCCCAATTGATCTTCCACAACCTCAAGAAGGTGAGATTCAATAGGAGATTGAAGCATTACATCCTACACTATGCAAGAAGTCCAAAAATTGAAGGAAAATCCTCAAAAGAGATAGCTCATTGATTCAAAATCATTCTCAAGTGGCATTTCTCATCATCCTTTAAGAGGATACACAACATACTCTGAGGAATTTGGATTTGGAAGATGTGCAATTTCCTCCTAACCAGAGGGGGTCAAGATTAGGGTTTCCAATTAAATCAGGGTATCTCTATTTTTTGGACAAAACTTGATGTCATGGTATTCCATATGTCCCTAAGTGTATGTATGTGGAAAATTGCATCTCAATTGGTTTTAGAAGTGGTTCAATTGGAAGAAAGATCAAGAATCAGAGAAATTGGGGCAAAGTCAAATAATCAGAGGAAAAAGTCAACTCTTGACTTTTTGAGCCCAAAATCATGAAATTCATGTTACATATGTCCAATGTACAAAATTTGGTCAAGAAACTCCAAAGGAATCATGAAAAAATCAAGATGTGGAAAGTTGCCATTTTTGGAAGAGGAAGGGTTACTAAAAATAGCAAGTTCTGGCCATTTTGCATCAGAGTTTGAACCAAGGCCATTTAAAATTGAAGCACCAAATGAAAATTCCACTCGGCCACAACAAAAGATCTTGTTTTAAGCTTCAAATCCATGTGTGGAACATCTCCATTGGATAAAAATTGAGTGAGATATGATTGATCAAAGTTTGAGCAAAGTAGGTCCAAAACTAGGTCAGGACCAAGATTTTCAGGGCACGCGCGTAGTCATTTTAACAAGCAGTTGGTGGGTCAGAAGTGCACTCATTTTTACTCATGGTTAGAGGCCTCAAATGGAAAATCTTCCAACATGAAAGTTGTTCCTCTATGTGTGATCTTCAAACTTGGTGTTCATAATTTTTTCATCTGATCAATGGATTGGGAGTTATGATGGTCCAAAGTCATGGTGATCATGACTGAAAACCCATGTCAAGATGCCTGGCCAGCCAACCTCATTACCACGCCTTCTACCAGTCTTGAGGTTTGAAGTTCATGACCATTTTTCAGTGTGTTTGAGGTCCCATTTCAATTCCATTCAAACACCAAAGTTGCTCTACTATGTTCGATCTTTCACGTGACACAAGAAGCTCATGATTTCATGTACCAAATATAGAGAAATCCACCCTCAAACATCTACTTTTGCATTGATATCCAAACTGCTACAAACCAGAAAATGATATTGTTATTGTTAGTTCACACCAACTCCACGCATACATGCTGCTCACATCAGTTCACTTCACTTCATTAAACCACCATACACTTGACAAGCACGTGCATACCATACATGTTACATACTCCCTACGTGCAAAATGAAAATCATGTAAAGCTTACATTGCAAGTTTCTGTCATATCAGAACTCTTCATCCTCATCAGTTCACTTCACTTCACTCCACCATAAGCTTCTCCACACCATAGCAGAACCAAGGAGACTCGCCCCTAACTAACTTAACTCAGTTAGTTAGGGTGCACTCAGCGAACTCAGTCATCAAACTCAGTCCTTAATCCCCTATATAAACAATAACACACAGAGGCATGAGGGGAGGACTTCACTTCTCACTTTCCAACTTTCACACCAAAACTCTCTGAATTTTCTCTGCTCTCTCTCTGAATTATTTCTCTCTGTGTGCACGAATTCATAAGGATCTTCATCTATCCCATCGCCATTCATCATCATCATCAAGAGCTCGTGGATCCAGCAGTGTTGAGGCTCTAAATTCATTTGTACTCCAAGTTCTTCACATCCGGTTTCACATGAGCTGAAGCAGATCACGGCCTTTATTTGGCTTAGGATCAAGGTCAAGGAGCATTGGAGCCTCCTCTCTGGTTTTCTCAAATAATTCCAAGTTCTGCAAGTTCAGGTTCCACTATCTCCTAACTTTTCTTGCTTGTTTCTTATTTGTTTTGCTTGTTTTGTACTGATTAATCTTGCTAGAAGCAATGTAGTATCATCTGGTTATTGGTAGGCTCATTAGGAGCATATTTGAGTTTTCTAGGGCTTTTTGTTTTGATTCGTATCTCTGTGTGCAAGCATCATCTGTGAATTTCAAGTATGGATCTGTGTTCTATGTGAGTTAAGCTTCAATTTGGTATACAATACAAGCATTTCTGGTAACACGTGTGTTTGACACGGTGGAGGGGTCACCGGAGAGGGTGACCGGAGAACCAGTCCGGGCACCTGAGATTTGTGCTCCGTTCCGCCCTAATTTCCGTCCAGTTTTGATCTGAACCGTTGATGTGAGTGGATCGTACGGTCGTGTTATATTCATTTTAAAGTGTTGTGATGTGGTGGAGTCACTTAAAGTGTACCGTGAGCGCGCGATTTGGACCACCTGATTTTGGTATTTTTTTGATCATCAGATGAAGACCTCATCCAAGAGCTGTGAGAGAGTCAACAATTTGACCGGTTCCATGCCATAGACCTCAGCTTCTAAACGTAATTGGATCTTGGGCCTAATACGCTATTCGCACCTCCCTTTTCCAAAGCCCAATGATTTTTGAACTCATTTTTACTAGGCATGCACCCCCATTCATTTACATTCCATTTTATTTTTTCCATTTTGCTACACGTTTCATAATTAATTTTTAAAAATACCAAAACATATTGGAAAATTCTACAAAAATTCATGTGTATTCTTAAAACATTTAGGAAATTTTCTATGATTTTATTTTCTGATTTTATGACCATTTTGCCCCTGTTCCATTATTTCTTTTGAATTTCCATTTGTATGCATACTTAATGTGACATATGATTTTGTGCATTTTTGTTCTTGATCATAAAAAATGATTTTGATGCCTTTCTTTTTTCATTGTGGTCACAATATGTTGAGGTATGTTTGAGATTTATGAGATGATTTTTAAGTCTTTTTTGGATGACTTTTGATGTGTTGCTTTGAGCATGAATGCATGAAACTTCCATGAGACTTTGACCTAATTGTTGAGTGACTTTGGTTCTGATTCATTGCTTGTGGACTTGATATGTTAATGGCATGTGTTTAAGGTGTTTGATTGGTGAAAGTCATAATTTTTGAAGCATGTTTGCTATTTGTTTGAAGCATGAAGTTTAACTTGTTCATTTTGTGAATGCATGCCTCATGTTTGGTTTGCTTGATCATGAAGGCACTTGTGCCATGAGTTGTGGTTTTGTTTGAGGATATATAGCATGTTAATTGACTTCTGATTGTGACATTTGGGTTTCATCTTTGCATGTTTGATGTTTATCTTGCACCTTAGGTCACTTGTTTCACAAGTATGAACCACATTCACATCACTTCACCTTTTCTTCTTTGCTTCTTGTTGGATTGAGATTTTGTTTGCATGATTTGGTATGGTCATTTAGGATAACATTAGGTTGTGTAAATATGAGTTACATTCTGACTTGGAAGCATGTATAGCATTCAATCTCATTTTACTTTGTTTGTCAACTGGTTTGAATTTGATTTGTTCATTATACTTTCTTACTTTACTTGTAAGTGATTGTACTAACCATGTAGGGGCTTTGGTAAGTTTCAATTGAGTGTGGATAAGGAATCCACATTCAACTTCTATCCTTTCTCTTTTACAATTCCATTTTGTGTTTTGTTAAGCACTTATGTGCTTTCTTTTAATAACTCATTACTTTCCCTTTTGAATTACAATTCATCTTCTACTTTGGAAGTGAATTGTTTAATTCTTTCTTTCTTTAGATTTTAGGTTGAAACCTCACAAACCTTTAGGATCACTCTCTTTAATCTTCAATTAGGATTGAGTCTTAGTCCATATAGGTTTTACCTTTTCTCCTCTCTTGAGTCTCTTTTCTCATCTCAAAGAAAATTCAAAACATATAATAAAGGTAGGCATTTATTGCATTTAGGCCTTTCATATAAAGAAAAGATTATAAGGGGTCTTCTCTTATAATCTTAAAATGTATAGCATATAACCCATCTTGGGTCGATGTGTTAAACATTTGATCTTGTATGAGGGACTTAAATGCAATATTTGTTGAAGGTGCAAATAATAAAAAACACTTCTTCATTTCTTAATCAACAAAAACACTTAATAAACACAAGTATGCTAGTGTGTTTGAACCTTGACAATTGGAACTAAGTGTGGGGGTCTTCTTCACTCTTAGTATGCTTTCTTACCCATTCCATCTTGGAATGTGAGAATGTACACATTCCAATGACTAAGATTCAGATACACTGTCATATGCAAATAAATGAAAAAAAAAAAACTTCTAAAAGGCAAAAACAAACAATAACGTCTTTCCTTCGGGAATTCTTTTCTCATCTTATTCACTCTCAACGCACGAACGCGCTTCTACTCGTTCTCTTGCAAGATGGTAACGCACTCGGACCAGCGAGCCTGCAACACCTGAGCTAGAACGTAGGCCGTTCTCTAAAAAAAAACAACAATTCATCCCTAGTGAGGGGAACTACGTCGCTCTGATTCTCATGTTCCCGATGAGATACGTAGGCAGTGGGGTAGGGCCCATGCGAGCACTTCTTTTATTTTCCCTACATTTGTTTCTCTTTCTCCCTTCTTTCTTTCAGTTCTTTTTCCAGTATCCTTTCTTTACACCCTTTGATCGAGACAAGCAAGCGTGGATCCCATCGGGTACGATGGACGCGAGGGGGTGCTAATACCTTCCTCTCGCGTAACCGACTCCCGAACCCATTTCTCTTGGTCGTAAGACCATGCTTTTCCTTTCTTTCAGGTTTACGCGGTGTTTCCTTTCCCTCTCTTGGGATAAATACACATTGCTGGCGACTCTGTTTCGGTGCCACTTTCGCGTTTGTACTTGGATGAAAATCCCGGGAGCGACAGCTGGCGACTCTGCTGGGGACAGGTTGACCTATTGCTGGTCCATCCTAAGCGAGTCAATCCTAGCGCTTATTTGCTTTTCTTTCATTGGGTGTTTACTGTTGTGCTATATTTACCGTTTTATTGTATGGTTACTTACTGCTTTACTGTACATTACTGTATTTATCGCATTTACTGCATTACATATCATTATTGTGCTAGACTGTGCTGTTGTTTTCTGTTTGGCGGGCGGGGTGTTCTGAGAGATAAGCTCCCTACACAGGCTTGAGTACACACATAGGTATTAGAGTGGATAGTCATGACGCTTGCGTGGTGGTGACCACGTATTGTTGTTCATGAGACCCACAACCAGACGAGGTTCTATCAGGAGCTTTCTGCTACTGCATGTTATGCAGGCCAGTGGTTATTCTCTTGAGGAACTGTCGACTCTGGTGACCATTCCCGAGGACTCAGTTGCGGCACTCCTCCCGAGGTGTGACAGTGGCAGACCACATTTCGTGGCAAACCCATTGCACATTTTCGATCCGAGGACCCAATGCTGGGAACTTGCTATAGGACATCCCTTTTGAAAGAGAATCAGCGGAGGCACTCCTCGATTGGCGGTAGTACTGTACCCTGAGGGATGAATGTACTATTGCTTCTCGACCTCAGTGCCAGAAGCTGAGGACCTTTTTGTTTTGGAGAATCAGTTGAGGCCTTCTCGATTGATGATGATGCCAAACCAGAAATGGTGAACGTATCATCATTTCTCGACCTGAGAGCCCGGGATACTGAACATCCTAGTACCCACATGTGAGAAGGGCGGGTTGTTTACAGGTTTGCAGGTAACCATGACCTCCTACATACCCGGTTTTCTATCATCATTGCACAAAAAGGAAGTTTCATCCTATTGTATTCAGATGGTTCTTATCTATGGTTCTATATTAGTCTCAGAGCTACACTGACACCGTTCACAGTTCAGCACAGACACCTGATTACCTGATCACATTGCCCTTTGCATTGCATTATCATATCCTAACATACATGTTTATTCATTTCCAGGTGCATATATTACCCTTGATTCCAGTCATCAGGTCCCTGCAAAGATGAACACTAAAGAGAGGAAGAATATCATCAGCTATAAGTTCCTTACGCCTACTTTGGGCCCTATTGTTGTGCTGAAGGGAATGGCGAGCCCGGCAGCACGAGAAGCTTTTGAAGAGAAATATGGGTGGATTTTATCTATGGTTCGTAATGTCAGTGATTATGAAGCCAGAGGTCTCCATACGTTGATGCAGTTCTATGATCCGCCTCTGAGATGTTTTGTATTTCCAGACTATGTGTTGGTTCCTACCCTGGAGGAGTATTCCAGCATGTTGGGGATTGCTATCAAGGAGGAGCCCCCTTTCTTTGGATCGGTGGGGGATCTTGACTTTGGAAAGTTGGCTGGTGCTCTTTATTTGAGCAAATCAGAGTTAAGTGACAATGTCTCCAACAAAGGAAAGATGCGTGGTTACAAGCTGGAATATCTGATTAAGAAGGCCCAGGAAGCAGCTAAAGGCGAGAATTGGATTGTTTTTAATGCTTTGCTAGCCCTTTGTATATACGGCATAGTGTTGTTTCCCAAAGACCCGGATTTTATTGATACGGACGCTATATGAATATTCATGATGAAGAACCCGGTGCCAACGCTACTGGGAGATCTTCACTACTCGTTGTACAACCGAAACGAAAAGAAAAGAGGAGGGATAATTCGTTGTTGTGCACCCTTGTTCTATAAGTGGTTTGCGGGCCGTTTACCACAATCAGGGGCTTTTGTGGATTCCAAAGATTCTCTAGAGTGGAAACAGCGTTTAATGGGATTGGTGGCCAAGGACATCGTATGGGTGGATCATGGGCTGATTGGTAAGAATATTATCCACAGTTGTGGTAAGTTCCCTAACGTTCCACTGATAGGAAGACTGGGTGGGATTAACTATAATCCTTCTTTGGCCATTCGACAATTTGGGTATGCCCTGACAGGTCCGCCTATTAAGAGAGATGTGGAGGAGTCCCTCTATTTTCATACATCAGATGGGTGGGAAGCAGCACAGAAAGCTTCTGAAAGCTGGGGTAGCATACTGAAAAAGGGGAAAGTTACTCTAGGAAAGCCTAACAACCGGGTTTATCCAGCATATGAAGAGTGGGTGAAGAAAAGAGTTGAAGATTTTCTCTTGCCTTTTGGTAAGGCACCCCTTTTGTATCCGGAGAATGAGAAAGCAAGAAGCACTGCTACGGTGGAAGAAGTTGACAAGTTGCAAGCCTTGGTGAAAAAGCTCCAAGGAGAGAATTCCGAGTTGAGTAGCCGTCTTCAGAATGCTCTACATGCCAACAAAGAGCTGGAGCGGAAAGCCCAAGATGCTGAACAAATCCTAACTGCAAAAGAAAAAGACTTTGCTGGAAGAGCCCAACATTTCCGGAAGATTAGTAAAGGTGCTGATGATGCTACTCAAGCCCACAAGCAAACCAAACAGGCGTTAGCACAGACCAAAGAAAAGTTAACAAAGTTTCAGCACGCTTGGGACGAAGTTAGGATAGAGAATGCTGAATTACAGGAACAGTTGCAGATTAAGGACGAAGAGCTTGAAAAGGCGCATGAGCAGAGGAGAAAGTATCGGGAAAGCCTCGGTAAGAGTCAAGAACAGCTAGAAGAAGCTAGAGGTGAGCTGAGGAACACCAAGAAAGAGCTTGAAGAAGTCATGATAGAAAGGGAGATACTCAAGACGCAAGCCGGCATAAAGAGACACAAAGGAGTGTGTGATGACGAAGCTCTGATGCTGCATATGGGTTCTTTAACTGAAGCTCTTGAGAAAAGGGATGTCTTAATCAAAGAAATGATTGAAAAGCCGAATCACCAGCGTACCCGTATACTTTTTGAGGAGATCAAATACTCAAGTGATAAGCTGAAGGGTGTGGAATTGTCAGACTGATGTTCTTTTCCTTATATTTTGTTATTAATGGTTACCATCAGGCTTGTTGATGGATCCATTTTTCCTTGTATTGCATTTGCGGATGAGCCTTTCTTAAATGTACTTGAATACCTTGTTGAATGAGTATGAGCAGTTTTATTCAGAATTATTCCTTCTCAGATAGCTGCACACAAGCACATGACCACGACACGTCTCTTTATATCACAATTTCTGGTCTTCAGATTTCTGTGATTGGATTGGAATCAGGGTATAAAGCACCTTGGAAATGATGAACATAACATTGCATGGCATTGCATATCATTCTGCATTTCTGTTACTTGCTTTTCAGGTATTCGTTGCAGGGTCTCTAACCTTTGTTTGACTTCAGGCATTATAGCGGAGAATCATATTCACCGATATTCAACGCGAGGAAATCAAGTAAGAATCATATTATGGATCAAATGCAGAAGGATTCGGCTGGGGTGAGGGCCCAATTGGGGCATTTTATGGGGGACATTCAGGTGCTGTCCCGAGGTCAGGAACTACTGAGGGAGGAAGTCAACCAGATGAAGATTCAAATGGGCCTGGTCATGGAAATCTTGAATAAGGTGTTAAAAAAGGAAAATGATCATGTGCCTGCTTCCACAACAGAGGTCTCTACTTCTCCCATCTCTTTGGGATATGCTTTAGATCATGAATTGCTTCGTGAATCTCCTCTGAAAGCTAAAGGTTCAGAGCTCTCTCATCAGCAGTCGCTTCCTAATTTTCAAGAGGATCCTAAGTCAGAGGGGCCTAAGAGGAAGTTCGATCCCATTCCGATTTCGTACGCGCAATTGCTTTCTTACTTGCTCGAGCTCAAGCTGGTTGAGTGTGTTAGTTTGGGACCGTTGCCCACAAAAATTCCTCTGGGACTTAATGCTAAGGCTAGATGTGAGTTCCATTCTGGGGCACCTGGTCACAATGTTGAGAATTGTACCAGGTTCAAGCATAAAGTCCAGGAGCTAATTGATTCAGGGGCAATCAAGTTCGCATCAGTTGGTGCTGGTAAACCAAGTGATGTCACTCCCATTGTTGCAAGGGAACTGAGGACTCTCTCCTTTTCCAAAGGGTCTACCTCGTGTCAGGGATCTCTTCCACAACCCTGTGTTGCAGAAGACCTATGTCAGCAACCCTTATTTGTGCCACAGCCGAATGCAGAAAGGAAAGTGCAGGGCCAGGTTGGGCGCCCGAACCAGCAGCAGCAAGATTATCAGCAGCGGAGGCTACTCAGACCAAGGAAGCCCAAGAGGACATTTGATCCTATTCCTATTCCGTACAGTCAGTTATTGGCTCGTTTGCTCAAAAGTTCGCAAATCCAGCTGAGAAGGGCCATGCCCGTGCCATACCCCATTCCTCCGGACTATGACATGAGTGTTAGCTGTGAGTTCCATTCAGGAACATTTGGGCACACACTTGATAACTGTAATGTGTTCCAGCACAAGGTGCAGGATTTGATTGACTCAAAGGTTATCACCCCAGACGGTACCCCATAAGGCGAAGCTTCTGTACCATGGTGAGTGCTCAAAGTTACAAGAACATCACCAGAAGTGGTCAGTCTAGACGGAGCCAAGCCTCCTCAACAACGACAATCTTTATTTTCCTTGCTGCATTTTCATATGTAGTCTTTATTTGTTCGTTCAGACATTGTTCGCATGTTAAAATTTGTTTGTATTTGGTATGAGGATTTTAATGCAATGAATATGTTTTCTTGAAGAATTTCATTTGTGTTTACTCATTTAATGCTAATGTATACTGCAATACCATTTTTCTTGCTCAAACTCTATGAGGGAGAATGATGATCTGAAAACGCCGAAATCTCTAATTGTGTACTTTTGGATAAAACCCTGTTGAGGATGTACAGGCATTGATTCAAATCCCCAAACACTGGAGATATAAGGGAGATAGACCCTCGTTAACCCCTTTGAGCCTTGAAGTAGGAGTTTCTTTTCGTATGAAAAAACCCTCACATTTAACCTAGGGGCAGGGTAGGAGTCAGTTAATTTGACCGAGCGTTCAAATTTCAAAAGGAGTGTGCATCTGAGGATCCATTACCTTCTATTCCACCGTCAAGAGGGCAAGAGATGTGAAACCACAATGGTTATCCATCAACAATCAAATAGTGAGGCAGTCACGACCTTTCCAATCAAGTCAAGACAAGCCAGTGTCACACGATTTGTTCAAGAAAAAAGGAAAAAGAATAAAAAAAAAATGAAAAAATGAAAAAAGCCCGCTAAGTTGAAACTTGAAAACAAGCAACTTAGGCAAAAGTTAGGGCATCCCGCTGGACTCTGAAATTAAAGATTCAAAAGAATCAGTCCAGGCAAAAATTAGGGATCAAAAAGCAAAAGAATGTGAAAGCGGAAAACAAAAGGATTACAAAAGAAAATCCTCGAGCAAGAACAAAGTCGTGTGACTATGGACAAAAGACAAAGGGGTGACTGTCAATCCAAAGCCGCATTAGGTGTCAAACCATCAGTATCATGGTTTCCTTAAAGATCACAAAATCTTTTTGAGAGGCGAACGCTTGTGCAAATTAGCTGAACGTAGGACTGGAGAACATCACGAAGAGCGGGTGGGCACCAATAAACTTTGAGCCATAAATCCTTTTTTCTCAAAACCGTGAACCAGGCCCCGTTACAACCCTCAAAAGTCCTAATTGAAACAGGGTTATTTCAAAGGCATACTACCAAGAGATAGCGTTCCTGACTCCTATCAGTTGTGCTAAAAGATCTTTGTTGGTGTTGCATGTGCATTGCATTCTTTCATTCAAAAATTAATGTCGTATCCTAACCCGTGATCCGCTCACAAAGGGTTTGTGACATCTTTTTAGTAAAACTTCGAGATTAACATGTTGTGTTGCATTAGAATTTTCATTCTCAGAATAAAACATTTTCTGCTTGCATACATTTGTTTGACATCAAAAGAAGTTTACATATGGAAATCCAGTCCAGAAGTTTAATCTTGTCGAGTTGAGGATCCTGAAACTCCCGAAGGGCAGCCATATCCAATGGTACTTCCTCAGGAAACTTTGTTGGGCAGGGGCTTTCCCAACAAGTTGTGCTAAGACGTAGTCGATCTGGGGCAATCACGTCGAACCATCTCTTTAAGGTGTAGCTCATCTGAGCCAATCACGTCGAGAAATCTCTTCAAAGTTCAATCAAACTGGGGCAATTATTGCGAGATTCAAATCCCTACAAATGCAAGCATTTTTGGTTTTCCTTCGAAGACCAGTAGTCAGGGGCAAAACCACTTCAAGGTTCATACTGGGGCAAGCTATACCAAGAGCACGAGAAGTTAGTCCATCCAAACGACTAATCAGCCTATCCAGAGTTCAGAATACTGGGACAGAATATCCCACGGTGGTATGAGATTGTAAATGAATCTTTTCAAGGTGAATTCCTCTGTAGTCCATACGGTCTGGGGAAGTTACGTCGAGATCCGACGAATCTCTACAAGAGTTTGAAGACACTGAAGCATTGAGCTTGCCAAGTCTTCTGTAAAATCCTCATGCGATGACTTCTTCTAAGTAATCCATACAGTCTGGGGAAGTTATGTCGAGATCCAACGAATCTCTACAAGAGTTTGAAGACACTGAAGCATTGAGCTTGCCAAGTCTTCTGTAAAATCCTCTTGAGGTGATTTCTTCTAAGTAATCCATGCGGTTTGGGGCAGTTACGTCGAGATCCGACGAATCTCTACAAGAGTTTCAGGACATTGAAGCGTTTTGGATGTCAAGTCTTCTGTAAAATCCTCTAGGGACAATTTCTTCCGGTGGATCATGTTGGTCTGGGGCAAGTGAAGAAAAATGGTTGGTCACGCATATGCAGTCAATCAGCCAAAAGGAGTGAAACTAAGGGGCATTCCAACCCAAGGCATTTTTGGTCCCCGTCTTCAGTAGGGTTCATTAATAATGTTCTCTAGCAAGAGATTGCATGCAAACCTTTCTCCCCAACAAGTGGTGGTTCAGAGTTAGATTTTCTCAGTTGCAGAAGTCATATCTCGCACGGGGTATACGTGCATATCCTTTGCTTGCAGGTAGCAGCCTCATACTAGGCTTAAAGGCAAAATTGAAGCCTTTGCGAGATCACGGGATCATGTCTTCTAGACGAGTAATCACTTACTTCCATGCAGAAGACTGGGGCAATCATGTTCGAGAAAGGTGGTCACCCTTTTGTCACAATGTTCACTGATTAAGTCCATCATTCGGTCGACGGTCGGTCACGATGATTCGATATCAACGAATTGAGCTCAACTGGGTATCGTGGTATCTTATTAAGTCGATTCTCTTATTCAGTCCTTCCAACAGCTACGAGCTTTTCTGTGTCGATAACGGTCACAGGTTCCCCAAAAGAAGGGTCTCGTCGACACCGAAACTGATGGTCATTATCCCCAGCGAAGTCACAAGAGTTTGAAGAGGCTAGATCTTCTGTAAAATACTCTTATGACATCCTCTTCGGGGATAAATTGTTGGTTTTCTTAAGCATGGGGCATGTTGGTTCCCCAGCATGAAGTGTTGATCATCCCCAGTAGAGTTTGAGGACAGTTGGTCTTCTGTAAAATCCTCTCAAAAGGCATTCCCCAGCACAAGACGCTTTAAAGCAGTTTTCTCCAGCAGAGTTTGTTAAACTCGTCATCCCCAACGGAATTGTCTAAGGGAAAGCTCGCCTAACATGGGGCATTGTAGTACTTATCCTAAGCTCGATAGTCACATTCTTCAGCAGACTACTGTGGATTTGCTTTGGGTTTCCCCAACAGATCTCTAAGGGCTCTTTCTAGCAAGTTGCAGTGGAATGTTCTAACCAGGATTTGCATATCCCTGGCAGAGTAGCCCTGATACCCAGTAAGATCGTATCTCTGGTCATGGCATCCCCACAGAGGTCAGCATCGAATCTTGTCAGCAACTTCCAGCTGAGTTGTTGTTCTCTCCGCAGAGGTTTATCAGATCGACAGAATCTATTCCTCAACAAGGATGGTACAGCCTTTCCCCAGCCGGGTCAGAAGGTTGATAATCCCTATAAAGGATCTTGGGTTGAATAAATCCCCAAGCAGAGTTTTAATGGCTCATTTCCCCAGCAGGACGTCATTTAAAAATTCTCATCCCCAGCGGAATCGCTGTGACCAGAATTCATTCCCCCAAACAGATGGAATAATTCCTGGCAGAGTCGTCATTCCCTCATATCTTAAAGTCCAATTTATTTTTGGCAAGCTTGACAATTCGAAGCAGACGGATTGTTCATCCATTCGCCAGCAGAGATATTATCCTCTCAGGAACTTCTAAAGTCAAGTCATTGATCATTGTTCCTCAGCAGAGTCAGCAGAGATGTCTGGCGCAGAGGCAAAGAGTAATTCAATTTTGAAATTCTAAAAGTCCAACAGTGGATTGGCAAAAGTCCGTCTTCGGGTGGCAAAAGTCCAACAGTGGATTGGCAAAAGTCCGTCTTCGGGTGGCAAAAGTCCAACAGTGGATTGGCAAAAGTCCGTCTTCGGGTGGCAAAAGTCCAACAGTGGATTGGCAAAAGTCCATCTTCGGGTGGCAAAGCAGCTAAAAGTCCAACAGTGGATTGGCAAAAGTCCGTCTTCGGGTGGCAAAAGTCCAACAGTGGATTGGCAAAAGTCCATCTTCGGGTGGCAAAGCAGCTAAAAGTCCAACAGTGGATTGGCAAAAGTCCAACAGTGGATTGGCAAAAGTCCATCTTCGGGTGGCAAAGCAGCTAAAAGTCCAACAGTGGATTGGCAAAAGTCCGTCTTCGGGTGGCAAAAGTCCAACAGTGGATTGGCAAAAGTCCGTCTTCGGGTGGCAAAAGTCCAACAGTGGATTGGCAGAAGTCCATCTTCGGGTGGCACGAAGCTGCAAAGTCCACCAGTAGTGTGGCAGGCCAGTAGTCGTCTGGAATTGCATAAAAGACATTATCAAAGTCCACCAGTAGCGTGGCAGGCCAGTAGTCGTCTGGAATTGCATAAAAGACATTATTAAAGTCCACCAGCAGTGTGGCAAGCCAGTAGTCGTCTGGCGTCGTTCAAAAGACGTTATCAAAGTCCACCAGTGGTGTGGCAGGCCAGTAGTCGTCTGGCGTCGTTCAAAAGACATTATTAAAGTCCACCAGTAGTGTGGCAAGCCAGTAGTCGTCTGGCGTCGTTCAAAAGACAGATCTCTCCGACGTTTCATCGAGGATTCAATCCAGCAGTCTCGTTGGGTTTATATCCCTTTTCTTCTTCACCATCCGGAGCAAATTTTTGGTTATATTTGGTATTCAATCACTATATACCTTGAAAGTCCGAAAGCAATTGCTTTCAGGCATTCAGGTCTACAGCGCTTGAATAGGGGCAGCTGTAATACCCCAAAATTTGCTCTCCCCTTTTGTCATCATAGCATGGCATTGTCATTTATCATATCATATCCACCTCATTAACATTACATTGCATTTAACATAGAAAAATGAAGCATGGCATCCTTCTCACCATCAGGGCATGTGATCAGGTGGGGATGGACAATCAAGAGATCATTCAAAGCACAAAAAGGTCAGTCAAGTTGGCTCTAGGCAAGCCAAGAGGTCTCTCATGTCTCATGCTATCCCAATTGATCTTCCACAACCTCAAGAAGGTGAGATTCAATAGGAGATTGAAGCATTACATCCTACACTATGCAAGAAGTCCAAAAATTGAAGGAAAATCCTCAAAAGAGATAGCTCATTGATTCAAAATCATTCTCAAGTGGCATTTCTCATCATCCTTTAAGAGGATACACAACATACTCTGAGGAATTTGGATTTGGAAGATGTGCAATTTCCTCCTAACCAGAGGGGGTCAAGATTAGGGTTTCCAATTAAATCAGGGTATCTCTATTTTTTGGACAAAACTTGATGTCATGGTATTCCATATGTCCCTAAGTGTATGTATGTGGAAAATTGCATCTCAATTGGTTTTAGAAGTGGTTCAATTGGAAGAAAGATCAAGAATCAGAGAAATTGGGGCAAAGTCAAATAATCAGAGGAAAAAGTCAACTCTTGACTTTTTGAGCCCAAAATCATGAAATTCATGTTACATATGTCCAATGTACAAAATTTGGTCAAGAAACTCCAAAGGAATCATGAAAAAATCAAGATGTGGAAAGTTGCCATTTTTGGAAGAGGAAGGGTTACTAAAAATAGCAAGTTCTGGCCATTTTGCATCAGAGTTTGAACCAAGGCCATTTAAAATTGAAGCACCAAATGAAAATTCCACTCGGCCACAACAAAAAATCTTGTTTTAAGCTTCAAATCCATGTGTGGAACATCTCCATTGGATAAAAATTGAGTGAGATATGATTGATCAAAGTTTGAGCAAAGTAGGTCCAAAACTAGGTCAGGACCAAGATTTTCAGGGCACGCGCGTAGTCATTTTAACAAGCAGTTGGTGGGTCAGAAGTGCACTCATTTTTACTCATGGTTAGAGGCCTCAAATGGAAAATCTTCCAACATGAAAGTTGTTCCTCTATGTGTGATCTTCAAACTTGGTGTTCATAATTTTTTCATCTGATCAATGGATTGGGAGTTATGATGGTCCAAAGTCATGGTGATCATGACTGAAAACCCATGTCAAGATGCCTGGCCAGCCAACCTCATTACCACGCCTTCTACCAGTCTTGAGGTTTGAAGTTCATGACCATTTTTCAGTGTGTTTGAGGTCCCATTTCAATTCCATTCAAACACCAAAGTTGCTCTACTATGTTCGATCTTTCACGTGACACAAGAAGCTCATGATTTCATGTACCAAATATAGAGAAATCCACCCTCAAACATCTACTTTTGCATTGATATCCAAACTGCTACAAACCAGAAAATGATATTGTTATTGTTAGTTCACACCAACTCCACGCATACATGCTGCTCACATCAGTTCACTTCACTTCATTAAACCACCATACACTTGACAAGCACGTGCATACCATACATGTTACATACTCCCTACGTGCAAAATGAAAATCATGTAAAGCTTACATTGCAAGTTTCTGTCATATCAGAACTCTTCATCCTCATCAGTTCACTTCACTTCACTCCACCATAAGCTTCCTCCACACCATAGCAGAACCAAGGAGACTCGCCCCTAACTAACTTAACTCAGTTAGTTAGGGGTGCACTCAGCGAACTCAGTCATCAAACTCAGTCCTTAATCCCCTATATAAACAATAACACACAGAGGCATGAGGGGAGGACTTCACTTCTCTCACTTTCCAACTTTCACACCAAAACTCTCTGAATTTTCTCTGCTCTCTCTCTGAATTATTTCTCTCTGTGTGCACGAATTCATAAGGATCTTCATCTATCCCATCGCCATTCATCATCATCATCAAGAGCTCGTGGATCCAGCAGTGTTGAGGCTCTAAATTCATTTGTACTCCAAGTTCTTCACATCCGGTTTCACATGAGCTGAAGCAGATCACGGCCTTTATTTGGCTTAGGATCAAGGTCAAGGAGCATTGGAGCCTCCTCTCTGGTTTTCTCAAATAATTCCAAGTTCTGCAAGTTCAGGTTCCACTATCTCCTAACTTTTCTTGCTTGTTTCTTATTTGTTTTGCTTGTTTTGTACTGATTAATCTTGCTAGAAGCAATGTAGTATCATCTGGTTATTGGTAGGCTCATTAGGAGCATATTTGAGTTTTCTAGGGCTTTTTGTTTTGATTCGTATCTCTGTGTGCAAGCATCATCTGTGAATTTCAAGTATGGATCTGTGTTCTATGTGAGTTAAGCTTCAATTTGGTATACAATACAAGCATTTCTGGTAACACGTGTGTTTGACACGGTGGAGGGGTCACCGGAGAGGGTGACCGGAGAACCAGTCCGGGCACCTGAGATTTGTGCTCCGTTCCGCCCTAATTTCCGTCCAGTTTTGATCTGAACCGTTGATGTGAGTGGATCGTACGGTCGTGTTATATTCATTTTAAAGTGTTGTGATGTGGTGGAGTCACTTAAAGTGTACCGTGAGCGCGCGATTTGGACCACCTGATTTTGGTATTTTTTTGATCATCAGATGAAGACCTCATCCAAGAGCTGTGAGAGAGTCAACAATTTGACCGGTTCCATGCCATAGACCTCAGCTTCTAAACGTAATTGGATCTTGGGCCTAATACGCTATTCGCACCTCCCTTTTCCAAAGCCCAATGATTTTTGAACTCATTTTTACTAGGCATGCACCCCCATTCATTTACATTCCATTTTATTTTTTCCATTTTGCTACACGTTTCATAATTAATTTTTAAAAATACCAAAACATATTGGAAAATTCTACAAAAATTCATGTGTATTCTTAAAACATTTAGGAAATTTTCTATGATTTTATTTTCTGATTTTATGACCATTTTGCCCCTGTTCCATTATTTCTTTTGAATTTCCATTTGTATGCATACTTAATGTGACATATGATTTTGTGCATTTTTGTTCTTGATCATAAAAAATGATTTTGATGCCTTTCTTTTTTCATTGTGGTCACAATATGTTGAGGTATGTTTGAGATTTATGAGATGATTTTTAAGTCTTTTTTGGATGACTTTTGATGTGTTGCTTTGAGCATGAATGCATGAAACTTCCATGAGACTTTGACCTAATTGTTGAGTGACTTTGGTTCTGATTCATTGCTTGTGGACTTGATATGTTAATGGCATGTGTTTAAGGTGTTTGATTGGTGAAAGTCATAATTTTTGAAGCATGTTTGCTATTTGTTTGAAGCATGAAGTTTAACTTGTTCATTTTGTGAATGCATGCCTCATGTTTGGTTTGCTTGATCATGAAGGCACTTGTGCCATGAGTTGTGGTTTTGTTTGAGGATATATAGCATGTTAATTGACTTCTGATTGTGACATTTGGGTTTCATCTTTGCATGTTTGATGTTTATCTTGCACCTTAGGTCACTTGTTTCACAAGTATGAACCACATTCACATCACTTCACCTTTTCTTCTTTGCTTCTTGTTGGATTGAGATTTTGTTTGCATGATTTGGTATGGTCATTTAGGATAACATTAGGTTGTGTAAATATGAGTTACATTCTGACTTGGAAGCATGTATAGCATTCAATCTCATTTTACTTTGTTTGTCAACTGGTTTGAATTTGATTTGTTCATTATACTTTCTTACTTTACTTGTAAGTGATTGTACTAACCATGTAGGGGCTTTGGTAAGTTTCAATTGAGTGTGGATAAGGAATCCACATTCAACTTCTATCCTTTCTCTTTTACAATTCCATTTTGTGTTTTGTTAAGCACTTATGTGCTTTCTTTTAATAACTCATTACTTTCCCTTTTGAATTACAATTCATCTTCTACTTTGGAAGTGAATTGTTTAATTCTTTCTTTCTTTAGATTTTAGGTTGAAACCTCACAAACCTTTAGGATCACTCTCTTTAATCTTCAATTAGGATTGAGTCTTAGTCCATATAGGTTTTACCTTTTCTCCTCTCTTGAGTCTCTTTTCTCATCTCAAAGAAAATTCAAAACATATAATAAAGGTAGGCATTTATTGCATTTAGGCCTTTCATATAAAGAAAAGATTATAAGGGGTCTTCTCTTATAATCTTAAAATGTATAGCATATAACCCATCTTGGGTCGATGTGTTAAACATTTGATCTTGTATGAGGGACTTAAATGCAATATTTGTTGAAGGTGCAAATAATAAAAAACACTTCTTCATTTCTTAATCAACAAAAACACTTAATAAACACAAGTATGCTAGTGTGTTTGAACCTTGACAATTGGAACTAAGTGTGGGGGTCTTCTTCACTCTTAGTATGCTTTCTTACCCATTCCATCTTGGAATGTGAGAATGTACACATTCCAATGACTAAGATTCAGATACACTGTCATATGCAAATAAATGAAAAAAAAAAACTTCTAAAAGGCAAAAACAAACAATAACGTCTTTCCTTCGGGAATTCTTTTCTCATCTTATTCACTCTCAACGCAGGAACGCGCTTCTACTCGTTCTCTTGCAAGATGGTAACGCACTCGGACCAGCGAGCCTGCAACACCTGAGCTAGAACGTAGGCCGTTCTCTAAAAAAAAACAACAATTCATCCCTAGTGAGGGGAACTACGTCGCTCTGATTCTCATGTTCCCGATGAGATACGTAGGCAGTGGGGTAGGGCCCATGCGAGCACTTCTTTTATTTTCCCTACATTTGTTTCTCTTTCTCCCTTCTTTCTTTCAGTTCTTTTTCCAGTATCCTTTCTTTACACCCTTTGATCGAGACAAGCAAGCGTGGATCCCATCGGGTACGATGGACGCGAGGGGGTGCTAATACCTTCCTCTCGCGTAACCGACTCCCGAACCCATTTCTCTTGGTCGTAAGACCATGCTTTTCCTTTCTTTCAGGTTTACGCGGTGTTTCCTTTCCCTCTCTTGGGATAAATACACATTGCTGGCGACTCTGTTTCGGTGCCACTTTCGCGTTTGTACTTGGATGAAAATCCCGGGAGCGACAAAATGGAGTCTTGAACCTGGAGAAAATTGGCCTTGAAGGTAGCTGCACAACCATGAGAACTTGCCAAAAATAGTAAGTTTCTAGAACCCTACTTTTCCAAAAATGGCAACTTTTCCCAATTCTTGATTTTTGATGATTCCTTTGACATTTCTTGATCAAATTCCACCCATTAGTCATATTTAACATGAAAAACACAAAGTTGACCTCAAAAAGTCAGGAGTTGACTTTTTCCCTGCACACTTGACTTTGTCTCCAATTTTACTGATTCACAATCATCTGAGCAATTGAAACCTTTCTTATTAAAATTGATGATCAATCTTCCACCCTTAGACACTCGAGAACATATAGAAAACCATGGAATCAAGTTTTTCTCAAAGAGTCAGAAATAAACTGATTTTATCACAAACCCTAATTTTGACCCTGAAAGATAGGAGGTGTCGACCCAATCTCAAAACACTATTTCCTCTGAACATTATGGAGAATCCTTTAAACAAGGATAATTAGTGTAACATGATGATGACGAGGCTTCAAAATTCTTGCCCATGGAGGTGCCATGTAACACCCCACTTTCCCATTTTACAAAATAAGTAAATACTACGAAAATAATCAGAGTTTACGACAACAGTAGGATGTCACATCATTAAAACCAACAACAATACTCCTTTTTCATTAATAAGCAGCGGAAATAATTGTTTTACTCAAAATACGACAATTTGCCAACAACACCAAAAATCCACATAAATCGTGTTCCACCAAAGTTTCAAATAAAGAATGATACGTAACAAAACAATAAAAAAAATAACAAATGACGAAAAACCCCCAAAATCCAGTGTTACGTATCAGAGCGACTCCTAAGACTCGATCAAGCAACACGCACTCCATGCACACTCAAGTACCTGGATTATCTGTACGTCCGAAGAAGCACAAACGCAACAAACAACAAAAGGGGTGAGATCTACATTCAATAAATAACGGTGTATAATACATGCTAAAGGTAGTACTCACACAATCATATATCAGAAACACACCATCTCGACATACTTGTCATTTTCATTCAGATTTCACCAAACACATAATAATGCAATGCGACTCAAAGACATCGACACAATGCATGTGGTACCAAAACACCATGGTTCATTCAATCAAACTCGGATAAATCACATACACCCCTACTTGGCAATGATTTATCTCCACCACACTCCACATTGGAGTTCGGATGAATCACATACACTCCTCCTAATCAATGATTCAACACCACCGACACCATGAATCCATGACAGTAAATATGCATACAACACACCTGTATGACAACAATCATACATCTTCACGATCCTCCTAATCACACGTGAGATACCTGCTCACCATCACACACAGCACAACAAGAAATTCCTCACATAACGTTCAATTAGCTAATTATATAATTAATCCACCAAAATTACTAAATCGATTATTTTTATCACCAATTCTACAATTCTCAGGTTCTGGCATCTATCCTCAACCTCTCAAACCAAAAGAAATCACTTCGTACGCGAAAACGGGAAAGAAATCGCGAAACGGCAAAATTCTGCACTCTCGCTGGTCATACGCGTATTGCCTTGGCATGTACGCGTATTGCCCAGCTCGCTCGCACATCCTGCTGCGTATCATACGCGTAATGCTTCTTCTCCTACCCTGCCATATGCGGATTGCCCAGCCTATTACGCGTATGAGCAGAGACGTTTCATTCCCATAAATTCCACCTTCAGATCCCAATACGCGTACTCCGTCTCATACGTGTAATGCCAAGCTTCCATACGCGTACGGGCAGAGGGTCGTGCCAAAGCCTCCTTTTGGTCCTCCAATACGCGTATTGCCTCCGTTTGGGGCCAGCATTATGTGTAACACCCTCCTTGTTACGCGTAAGGCCAGATCCATTACGCAAATTCGTTTCCTCCACACCAGTCTGAAATCTGCTAAGGATCCTCACTCTTTCACTCCAATTCAGTCCTAAACTTGTTTCTACATCAGTTTTAGGTCCTATTATTCATCTTACTTCTCTCACCTATCATTACTAATCAAAATTACAGGTCTTAGATATAATTTCGTTCTCTCAACCTGCATAAAAACCAGATCTGCAGCACTAACATTCACATAGCAGCAACAACACCATGTATTTACACACAATTCATAACAGAATAAATCGATTCATGCAATGTTCATCATAATTTCAACCATACAACAACATATTCATAAAACAGAATTTATACGCACAAATTCCTACGAGGATAAGGACTCCTCACTACCCTCTCATGATATAAACACTTAAATTGAAATCCATTCTCCCCCTTACCTTGAATTTGCTCAGAAAATTCTTGTGAAAATTGTTTCTTCAAAGCCCTAGTTATTTCTTGTTCTTCCTCTCTCTAGCCCTTCTCTTGTGAAAATCTGATTATGATTAACCCTCTCACTAATCCTTACTAATTTCTGATTAATGACTAAACTATCCTTATTTTTCTCCAATAGCCCATTATCCATTTAGTTAAATCAGATTTTTAATTTAATAAAAATAATAATATTACTCACATAATAATTATAATAATACTAGTAATAATATTAATAATAATAAGGATAATATTAATAATAATACTACTATTACTACTCATGCTCAAAATTACTCTCAACATCTCCAGTCTACCCGTCCCACTAAGGGCTCCACGCCTACGTGCTCAGCCCCACACCCTTAACAAGGCCAAACAACGGAAAAATAACACGACGATCAAATAATTTAAATTGGGGTGTTACAACTGCCCCCCCCCCCCCCCCCCCCCCCCCCCCCCCCGCCCCCTTAAATTATTTTCGTCCTCGAAAATGTACCTGATGGAAATAGCTCCGGATACGACTCTCGCATCCTGCTCTCCAGCTCCCAGGTCACACTTCCTCCAGCAACTCTTCCCCAAGCTACCCTCGCCAAAGGAATCTCCTTCCCTCTGAGTTGTTTCATCTTGCGATCCTCGATCCTTATCGGCATCGCCTCCATAGTAAGATTATCTCTAATCTGCACCTCTTCCCTCTGGATAACATGAGATGGATCAGATACATACTTTCGAAGTTGAGACACATGAAATACGTCATGCAAGTTCGAAAGTTCATGCGGCAACGCCATCCTATATGCAACTGCGCCCACTCTTTGCAAGATCTGATACGGTCCAATAAACTTAGGATCCAGCTTCTTCGACTTCAATGCACGCCCAACACCGGTCACTGGGTTGACTCTCAGGAACACGTGGTCACCTTCACTGATTTCCAAGTCTTTCTTCCAATTATCATGATAACTTTTCTGCCTACTCTGATACGTTTTCATCTTCTCGTGGATCATATGAATTGTCTCAGTAGTCTGTTGCACAATCTCAGGTCTAAGCACCACATTCTCACCGGTCTCATACCAATACAGAAGCGTCCTACACCTCCTACCATACAAAGCTTCGAAAGGTGCCATTCTAATACTATAATGGTAACTATTATTATACGTGAACTCTATCAATGGTGAATGAGTATCCCACGCACCACCTTTCTCCAACACACAGACTCTCAATAAATCTTCCAACGACTAAATAGTCCCTTCTGACTGACCATCGGACTGAGGATGATAAGCCAAGCTCAACTTCAATTTAGAACCCAAAGCTTCCTGCAGACTCTTCCAAAATTCTGAAGTAAACCTCAGATCTCTATCCGATACTATGCTCGACAGAACACCATGCAGCTTCACAATTATTCTGATATAAATCTCTGCCAACTTTGACAACGGAAAACTGATATTAATTGGTATAAAATGAGCGGATTTCGTAAGTCAATCCACCACTACCCAAATAGCATCAAAGCCTCTCGTCGTATTTGGAAAACCAGTAACAAAATCCATGGCAATACTGTCCCATTTCCATTCCGAAATTTCCAACGGTTGCATTAACCCCAAAGGTTTCTGGTGTTCCACCTTTGACTTTTGACATATCAAACAAGCATAAACAAACTGAGCTATGTCCCTCTTCATACCGGACCACCAAAATAACTTCTTAAAGTCATGATACATTTTCGTAGCTCCCGGATGAATACTCAAGCTACTCTAGTGACTTTCCTCTAAGATCGCCTTCCTCAATTCATCATTATCCGGTACACAAATTCTGCCCCAGAATCTCAATACACCAACATTATCCACTCTAAAATCATTATTAGGGTCACCTCCTTCTGTAGGCATCAAGTCCACTAGCTTCACATCAAGTCTCTGGTTTTCCTTAATCACATCCAAAAAGTCATTATTCACCTTAAGCATACCCAATCTAACACTCCCAGGTGTAGTTTCACAAACCATACTCAAGTCTCTAAACTGTTCAATCAACTCCATTTCTTTTACCATTAATGCCGACATGTGAATTGTCTTCCGACTTTGTGCATCTGCTACAACATTAGCTTTCCCCGGATGATAACTCAAATTAAAATCATAGTCTTTCAAGAATTCCAACCATCTTCTCTGCCTCATATTCAATTCCTTCTGATAGAACAAATACTTCAGACTTTTGTGATCACTGAATACTTCAAATCCCGATCCATACAAATAATGTCTCCAAATTTTTAATACAAAAACCACTGCAGCTAATTCAAGATCATGAGTAGGATAGTTCCTCTCATGCACCCTCAATTGCCGCGAAGAATATGCCACTACCTTGCCATCCTGCATTAACACATCGCCTAATCCCATCTTAGACGCATCACAATACACCACAAAAGGTTCACTTGGACTTAGTAGAATTAACACCGGTGCCGTAGTCAATTTCTTCTTCAATTCCTCAAAACTTTCTTCACAAGCCGCATCCCAAACAAAAACTTGATTCTTTCTAGTTAACTGAGTCAATGGTAACGCCAAATTAGAAAACCCTTCAATGAATCTTCGGTAATAACCTGCCAAACCCAAGAAGCTTCTAATTTCAGTCGCTGTCTTCGATGGCTCCCACTAAAGTACTGCACTTACTTTAGATGGATCCACCGTTATGCCATCACCAGAAATAACATGACCCAAGAAACTCACAGTCTTCAACCAGAATTCACATTTCGAGAACTTTGCAAACAATTTATTATCTTTCAACACCTGTAATACAATCCTCAAATGTTCTGCGTGATTCTCGTTAGATTTAGAATAAATCAGTATGTCATCAATGAATACCACAATAGACTGATCCAGATAAGAATGAAAGATACGATTCATATACTCCATAAACACACCCGGCGCATTAGACACTCTGAAAGGCATCACTGCATATTCGTAATGTCCATAGCGAGTTCTGAACGCAGTCTTCTGAATATCATCTTCCTTTACTCTAATCTGATGGTAACCCGACCTCAAATCAATTTTGCTGAAAACACGAGCTCCCACAAGCTGATCCATTAAGTCATCAATCCTCGGGAGTGGATACTTATTTTTAATGGTCACTTTATTCAGCTGACGGTAATCAATGCATAGGCGCATACTACCATCCTTCTTTTTCACCAACAACACTGGAGCTCCCCACGGTGATACACTCGGTCTAATAAACTTCTTATCAAGCAATTCTTCAATCTGAGATTTCAACTCTGCCAATTCTGATGCAAACATCCTGTACGGTGCCATAGATATAGGTTTGGTACCAGGAATAAGATCAATAGCAAATTCAACTTCTCTCGTCGGAGGCAACTCTGTAATATCATCTGGAAACACTTCAGGAAATTCACTCACCACCGGTAACTCATTAACTGAAGTCTTGCTTTCCACAGACAACGAGGAAAACACTGCAAACATCTTAGCTTCATCCTCCAACAACGTCCTCAACTCTCTGCTAGACAAAGAATCCGCTAATGCTTCCTCTTCTGGAGTAAGAAACAATAACGTCTTCCTAAAGCAATCAATATAAATCCGGTTGAACTCCAACCAGTTCATCCCCAAAATAACATCGAGATTACCGAGTGGCAAGCAAATCAAGTCCACTCTGAAATCTCTACCAAACATAGTCAACGAACACTTCAAACACACTAAGGAAGTAACTATAGAACCAATAGATGGAGTTTCAATCGTCATCCTCTGATCTAAAGTAGACGGTGCAATTCCTAATCTCTTCACACAATCAACAGAAATGAACGAGTGGGTTGCACCCGTATCAATGATAGCAATCAAAGTAATATCATTAATAAAACAAGTACCTTTGATGGAGCGCTCTTCATTGGAGGATTGAGTTCCCACCAAAGCAAACACCTTTCCACTGGCCTGAGATTTCTTTGGCTTCTCACAGTGAGTGCTGATATGGCCCTTCTCTCCACAGTTATAACAGGTAGGCATAGTGGCCCTACAATCTGCTATAACATGACCAGGTCTCCCACACTTAAAACACTTCTTCACCTCATTCGGACAATTATTAGCACGGTGACCCGCGCCACCACATCTGAAACACTTGAGAGCATCAGGAACTACTACTCCCTCTTTTGGTTTCTTCCCCAAAACAGCTTTCTGTTTTCCCTTGTCAGCTGGAGCACTATAAGGAGTACCCCCAAACCTCTGCTTACCCTTCCGGTCACTCACCGATTTGTAATGAGCAATCCGAGCCTTGTTATCATTATCATAAATTCTGCTTCTGCTAACCAGTTTTGGATAATTCCTTATCTTCTGACAAGCAATGCCCAGTTTGATCTCGGGACGCAGCCCATTCTCAAACTTCAAGCATTTTGAATTCATAGCTTCTTCTGTATTGTAATGAGCACAATATTGCACCAACTCTTCAAACCGAGCAGTATATTCAGCAACAGTCATGCTACCTTGTTTCAGCTCCAGGAATTCAATCTCTTTTGCACTACGAATATCTTCCAGAAAGTACTTTTCCAGAAACTCAGCCTGAAACACTGTCCAAGTAATATCACTACCCGCAGCTTCCAACCTCTGACGATTATTGTCCCACCAGGCTTCAGCCTCTCCCTCCAGCATATGAGTGCCAAACCGTAATTTCTGAGCATCACTGCATCCCATGGTACTTAAAATTTTCTCAACAGCCTTCAGCCATTTCTGTGCAGCCTCCGGATCCAGAATACCTCCCTCATATGTAGGCGGCTTATTGCTCTGAAACTGCGCTAAGTCGCGGAACTGCGCACCCCTAGCCTGATTAGTGTTCTCAACTGCTTGTGCCATCGCTTGCATAGTAGCAGTAAGAGTCGCACCATTCCTTCCTGCCACACAGTTCAACAATCAACATACGGTCAGAACACACAACTTACTCCTATTCTAAGGACAGACTCTACTACGACACCTGGCTGGACGGACCGACCTGCTCTGATACCAATTGTAACACCCCACTTTCCCATTTTACAAAATAAGTAAATACTACGAAAATAATCAGAGTTTACGACAACAGTAGGATGTCACATCATTAAAACCAACAACAAAACTCCTTTTTCATTAATAAGCAGCAGAAATAATTGTTTTATTCAAAATACGGCAATTTGCCAACAACACCAAAAATCCACATAAATCGTGGTCCACCAAAGTTTCAAATAAAGAATGATGCGTAACAAAACAATAAAAAAATAACAAATGACGAAAAATCCCCAAAATCCCGTGTTACGTATCAGAGCGACTCCTAAGACTCGATCAAGCAACACACACTCCATGCACACTCAAGTACCTGGATTATCTGTACTTCCGAAGAAGCACAGATGCAACAAACAACAAAAGGGGTGAGAACTACATTCAATAAATAATGGTGTATAATACATGCTAAAGGTAGTACTCACACAATCATATATCAGAAACACACCATCACGACATACTTTTCATTTTCATTCAGATTTCACCAAACACATAATAATGCAATGCGACTCAAAGACATCGACACAATGCATGTGGTACCAAAACACCATGGTTAATTCACTCGAACCCGGATAAATCACATACACCCCTACTTGGCAATGATTTATCTCCACCACACTCCACATTGGAGTTCGGATGAATCACATACACTCCTCCTGAGCAATGATTCTTCACCACCGACACCATGAATGCATGACAGTAAATATGCATACAACACACATGTATGACAACAATCATACATCTTCACGATCCTCCTGATCACACGTGAGATACCTGCTCACCATCACACACATCACAACAAGAAATTCCTCCCATAACGTTCAATTAGCTAATTATCTAATTAATCCAGCAAAATTACTAAATCGATTATTTTTATCACCAATTCTACAATTCTCAGGTTCTGGCATCTATCCCTAACCTCTCAAACCAAAAGAAATCACTTCGTACGCAAAAACGGGAAAGAAATCGCGAAACGGAAAAATCCTGCATTCTCGCTGGTCATACGCATATTGCCTTGGCCCGCACGCGTATTGCCCAGCTAGCTCGCCCATCCTGCTGCGTATCATACGCGTAATGCTTCTTCTCCCGCCCTGCCATACGCGTATTGCCCAGCCTATTACGCGTATGGGCAGAGACGTTTCATTCCCAGAAATTCCACCTTCAGATCCCAATACGCGTACTCCCTCTCATACGCGTACTGTTACGCGTACGGGCAGAGGGCCGTGCCAAAGCCTCCTTTTGGCCCTCCAATACGCGTATTGCCTCCGTCTGGGGCCAGCATTACGCGTAACACCCTCCCTGTTACGCGTAAGGTCAGATCCATTACGCTAATTCGTTTCCTCCACACCAGTCTGAGTTCTGCTAAGGGATCCTCACTCTTTCACTCCAATTCAGTCCTAAACTTGTTTCTACATCAGTTTTAGGTCCTATTCTTCATCTTACTTCTCTCTCCTATCATTACTAATCTAAATTACAGGTCTTAGATCTAATTTCGTTCTCTCAACCTGCACAAAAACCAGACCTGCAGCACTAACATTCACATAGCAACAACAACACCATGTATTTACACACAATTCATAACAGAATAAATCGATTCATGTAATGTTCATCATAATTTCAACCATACAACAACAGATTCATAAAACATAATTTATACACAAAAATTCCTACGAGGATAAGGACTCCTCACTACCCTCTCGTGATATAAACACCTAAATTGAAATCCATTCTCCCCCCTTACCACGAATTTGCTCAGAAAATTCCTGCGAAAATTGTTTCTTCAAAGCCCTAGTTCTTCCTTGTTCTTCCTCTCTCTAGCCAATCTCTTATGAAAATCTGATTATGATTAACCCTCTCACTAGTCCTTACTAATTTCTGCTTAATGACTAAACTATCCTTATTTTTCTCCAATAGCCCATTATCCATTTAGTTAAATCAGATTTTTAATTTAATAAAAATAATAATATTACTCACATAATAATTATAATAATACTAGTAATAATATTAATAATAATAAGGATAATATTAATAATAATACTACTATTACTACTCATACTCAAAATTACTCTCAACATCTCTAGTCTACCCGTCCCACTAAGGGCTCCACGCCTACGTGCTCAGCCCCACATCCTTAACAAGGCCAAACAACGAAAAAATAACACGACGATCAAATAATTTAAATTGGGGTGTTACATGCCACATACCCAAATATCCCAAAACCCTAGATTGATGACCAAAAGATTGGAGGGGTTGATCCACTTTAAACCTCTTGTCAATTTCAGTCATTTGATGAAGTGATGGACATACTAAGATGCCTTGACCCCTAAGAAGCTTTTGTAGCTTGAGTGATGGTGATATTGAGAGCACCTCTCCTTTTATTGCCTTGAACAAACTTTCCCTATGCACATATGACTGATTAAGATCTCTTGCTCAAACCTCTGAGAAACATACTCTCCTCTTGAGCTAACCAAGATACCTTGATCCCATGCTTAGAACCAATGATATGCACAAATGAAAATGAAAAATGAAATGAAACATAAGCCAGGTTGAGTTAGAAACAAAAGGGCAAATTTTAGGGTGTTACAGCTGCCCCTATTCAATTAACTTGGACTTGAAGGAGTTATAGCAACGACTTTCAGACATTCAGGGTACACGGAGATTGAATACCAAAAGAACTTGGAAATTTACAAACTGTGGTGAGAAACGATAAAGTGATTGAAGAAAGAATGCCGGCCTCAGGAGGACTCACAAACATCGAAGGTGAATTTAAGAAGAATGTCGACTGGAGGCGGACTCACATCTAACAAGAAATGGAAATCCGGAAAAAAGGCGGACTCACATCGAAATAAAGGATAACAGATGAATGTCAGCCAGAGGCGGTATCACATCATCGCAAGAAAAGGAATATCGGCTAAAAGGCGGACTCACATCCCAACAAAGGTTTACGGTCGAAGGCGGATTCACAACCAAAGGATTTAAAAAGGAAAGCCGACCGAAGGCGGACTCACGACCCAACAAAGGTTTACCGGCCGAAGGCGGGTTCACAACCAAAGGATTTAAAAAAGGAAAGCAGACCGAAGGCGGACTCATGACCCAACAAAGGTTTACCGGCCGAAGGCGGGTTCACAACCAAAGGATTTAAAAAGGAAAGTCGACTGAAGGCGGACTCACGACCCAACAAAGGTTTACCGGCCAAAGGCGAGTTCACAACCAAAGGATTTGAAAAGGAAAACCGACCGAAGGCAGACTCACGACCCAACAAAGGTTTACCGGCCGAAGGCGGGTTCACAACCAAAGAATTTAAAAAGGAAAGCCGACCGAAGGCGGACTCACAACCAAAGGTTACCATCACAAGATGGATTTTCAAAAGGAATGCCGACAGATAGGCAGACTCATAACCAAAGGTTACCATTACAAGATGGATTTTTAAAAAGAAGGCTGACAGACAGGCGCACGCATATCCAAACCCAAAGGTAGGCTGACACACAGGCGGACTCACAACCAGAGATTACCATCACAAGATGTATTTTCAACAGGAAGGCCGGCAAACAAGCGGACTCACATCCAAACACAAAGGTAGGCCGACACACAGGCGGACTCACAACCCGAGGGTACCATCACAAGATGGATTTTTAAAAGGAAGGCCGACAAACAGGCAGTCTCACATCCAAACACAAAGGTAGGCCGACATACAGGCTGACTCACAACCTGGGGTTACCATCACAAGATGGATTTTCAAAAGGAAGGTCGGCTAACAGGCAGACTTGCATCTAAACACAAAGGTAGGCCGACAAACAGGTGGACTCACAACCCGAGGTTACCATCACAAGATAGATTTTCAAAAGGAAGGCCAACAAACAGGCAGACTCACATCCAAAGGCAAAGGTAGGCCGACACACAGGCGGACTCACAACCAAAGCTTACCATCACAAGATCGGTTTTTAAAAGGAAGGCCGATAGATAAACGGACTCACATCCAAAGATAGTAGAATCAACAAATCTATAAAGATGACTCCGCTGGGGAAAAGAGAAGCCTAAACAGACAACTCTGCAGGGGAGTACAAGCATGATGAACGAATTCATCGTCAACTTCATTGGGGATAAAGTAAGATTGAATCTCCTAAAATATGTCATTTCTGCTTAGAAATGTCTGGCAAAGATGAAATCAAACCTGGCTTATACTCCGAATGCATATGTTTGAATTTTTCTATAGCGTAATGCTTCATACGAAATGGAAATGCTATGCATTTTTGAGGATGCGATGCAAAGATGCTTATGCTATGCAAAAGACACTCCACCGAGAGGAGTTCTGAGAAACCTAGAAACAAACTCTGCTGCGGAAGACAAATTGAACGACCTTCCTGATTAAAACCTCCACTGAAGATGAAACCTAAAGAGAACTTCCCCTATGCTGGGAATCATGAATAACACCTGCTGAAGATAAAACCCAAAGATCTAATACGGAAAAGTGCCAATAACAATTGGGCTTGGAATCTGCCGGGGATGTCAACCACTGTTGACCTACCTGATGAGAGAATCAATATCAAATTCTGCTTGATTGAAATCAATAATACCAAAACTGTCAGGGAATATCATTGAACTTAACCCATTGCTGGGGAAATGACTTTAACCTTACCCTGCTGGGGATAAAGAGCACACTGTTGCTGGTGAAATTACACTTCTTGACCCGATGAGGAAAGTAGACACCACGAATCTGTGGGGAACATAAAATCTTTGCGATGGACGACATCCAACAAGTCTTCTACTAGAGATGCAACATTATCCTGTCTGGGACAGATAACTTTTGAATACTCACTAGGGAGTAATAAACCAATCTGACTGAGGAAAGCAGTCCTCTGCACTCTTGCTGGGGAGAGAGAATTTCCCAATGCTCTGTTGAGGATGCTAGATCTTCCTTGCTAGAGAGAGAGAGACTCTATTGGGGAGAAGAAACTATGCCACCCTGTAAACACATATCAAACAGCAGAACATTCTATATGTGAAATGGCCACCTCGGTTACCATCCATAGTATCCATCGTTCAAGCAATTTCCATTATTTTCGATATGCTCTGTAAAGCTTAATGTTTTCACATGCAATGTTTATAAAAATATCGGACGTTTTTACAAACAAAATAGTAAAAAGTAAAAATAGAAATGAATAGCTTTTTGAGTGAAATGAATATTTTATAGATTGAACTGGCCGGTAAATAGGCATTTACAATTTGGAAGCAATTCCTAAAAAGAGGTAATTGCACAAAAATGAAAAGAAAATACATATGTCGGTAATGTGGGAATAGATGTCCACTATTCTTTGATTCAGCTATGACCCATATGTCTTCTATATCCGCAGATGCTTTGACTTCCGAAAAGACTGACTGGACTGATTCCTTTCCTTCGAAATTCCCGTGTATCAAAAGTGTTCACAGATCGAAGTCAGACTGTATCCTCTCGCTTTCAAATCCCTAACTTTTTCCTGGATGGCCCTTTCGGGTTTTCAATCCACCGGGATACCCATTTTTGCCAAAATTACCCTTTCAAGTTTTCAACTTTGTGGGTTTATTATTTTCTTTTCTTTTATCCCTAATTTTTACCCGAACCTTTTCTTTTTGTGGTTCGCCGGGATGCCCTTTTTTGCCTGGACTTTTCTTTTTGCGGTCCAGTGGGTCTCTTTTATGCAAAGTATTTTTTGACTATGTTTGCGTTCATAGGGGATGTAAAATCTTCACCATCCATAGTCGAGAGTAACAAGGCTCCACTAGAGAAAACCTTTCTCACAACATATGGCCCTTCGTAGTTTGGAGTCCATTTGGCCATGTGATCTGTCTGAGGAGGAAGGATCCTTTTCAAAACCAAATCGCCTGTCTGAAAACACCGAGGATGCACTTTCTGATCAAAGGCCTTTTTCATCCTGCTTTGATACAACCGACCATGTGCAATAGCTGCCAATCTCTTCTCTTCAATAAGGTTCAGTTGATCCAACCTGGATTGTACCCATTCGGCTTCATCAAGTTTCACATCTGCCAAAATTCTCAAAGAAGGAATCTCAACTTCTAATGGTAGGAATGCCTCCATACCATACACTAGTGAGAAAGAAGTTGCCCCTGTCGATGTACGCACCGAAGTACGGTAACCATGTAAAGCAAAGGGCAACATCTCATGCCAATCCTTATACGTTACCACCATTTTCTGCACAATCTTCTTGATATTCTTGTTTGCTGCATCAATAACACCATTCATCTTCGGACGATATGGAGAAGAACTGTGATGTTCAATTTTAAAGCTCTGGCATAGCTCCTTCATCATATTGTTATTCAAATTTGAACCATTATCAGTAATGATTCTCTCTGGGATATTGTAATGACTGATGATGTACTTCTTTATAAACTGGGCGACCACTTGTCTGGTGATGTTGGCAAACGAGGCTGCTTCTACCCACTTCGTGAAATAATCAATAGCAACCAGAATAAAGCGATGCCCATTGGAAGCAGTTGGTTCAATCTTTTCAATCATAACAATGCCCCACATAGCAAGGGGCCAAGGAGATGTCAATACATTCAGAGGGGTAGGCGGTACATGCACCTTATCAGCATAAATCTGGCATTTATGGCATTTTATGGCGTATTTGAAACAATCAGACTCCATAGTCATCCAATAATACCATGCCCTTAACAGTTTTTCTGGACATAGTGTGCCCATTGGCATGAGTACCGAAAGAACCCTCGTGAACCCCTTCCAACAACAGGCCGGCCTCGTGTTCATCAACACAACGTAGCAAGACCATGTCAAAATTTCTCTTGTATAGCACATCGTCTTCATTCAAAAAGAAGTTGCCTACTAATCTCCTCAGAGTTTTCTTATCCTTTGTAGATGCCCCAGACGGGTGCTCTTGACTCTTGAGAAAACACTTGATGTCATGATACCACAGTTTTCCATCTGATATCTCTTCGACTGCAAACACAAAGGCCGATCTGTCAAGACGCATAATTCTGACCGATAGAACCTCATTCCACAAATTCACCTTGTACAATAAAGCCAATATTGGCAACACATCTGTCATCTGATTTTGAGCCCGGGGTACATGATGAAAGTCAACTCTATCAAAGAACGGCAACAATCTCCTGGGGTAGTTCTTGTAAGGCACCAAATTTGCCTGACGAGTCTCCCATTCTCCTTTAATCTGATTAATTACCAACGTAGAATCACCATACACACAAAGGTTCTTGATTCTCAAATCAATAGCCTCTTCCAACCCCATGATGCATGCTTCATACTCTGCTTCGTTTTTGGTGCATATGAACGTTAATCGGGCAGTAAAGGGTATATGAGAACCCCTTGGAGCGGTAATGATTGCCCTGATTCCGTTACCATATGAATTGACAGCCCCATCAAAGATTAAACTCCACTGAGATCCAATTTCAGGTCCTTCGTCATGAAAGGTTCATCACAATCTTTCATCTTTAAAAACATGATATGCTCATCCGAAAACTCAAACTTCATCGATTGATAATCCTCGATCGGTTGTTGAGCAAGATATTCTGACAGAACACTTCCCTTAATGGCTTTCTGGGAAACATATTGAATGTCGTATTCTATCAAAACCATCTGCCAACGAGTTATCCTCCCAGAAAGTGCTTGCTTCTCAAACACATACTTAATCAGATCCATCTTCGAAATCAACAGGGTTGTGTGGTTTAACATATACTGCCTCAAATGCTTAGTTGCCCAAGAAATTGCACGACATTCTTTTCCAGCATCGAGTACCTTGACTCGTAATTAGTGAACTTTTTACTCAGGTAGTAGATGACATGCTCTTTTCTACCTGTCTCATCGTGTTGACCGAGCACACACCCCATCGAATTCTCAAGAACCGTAAGATACATAATTAATGGTCTTCCTGGCACTGGCGGCATGAGGATCAGAGGTTCCAGCAAATATTCTTTTATTTTTTCAAACATCTTTTGACAATTTTCATTCCATCTGACCTCTTAATCTTTTCTCAGTAAATTGAATATTTGTTTGCACGTGGCTGTAAGATGAGAAATGAACCTAGCTATATAGTTCAATCTCCCTAAGAAACCACAAACCTCTTTTTATGTTCTCGGTTCAGGCATATCTTGTATGGCTTCTACTTTAGCAGGATCTACCTCAATACCTCTTTCGCTAACAATGAAGCCTAGCAATTTACCAGATCTCACCCTGAAGGTGCACTTGTTCAGATTCAACCTCAATCTGAATTTCCTCAACCTTTCAAACAACTTCTGAAGATTTACCAAATGCTCTTCCTCCGTTTGGGACTTCGCAATCATGTCATCAACATAGACCTCGATCTCTTTGTGAATCATATCATGAAAGAGAGTCACCATCGCCCACTGATAGGTTGCCCCAACATTTTTCAATCCAAAGGGTATTGCCTTATAACAGAAAGTTCCCCACGGTGTTATGAACATCGTCTTCTCCATGTCCTCTAGGGCCATTTTGATTTGGTTATACCCAGATAAGGCATCCATGAAGGAAAATACATAATACTGAGCAGTGTTGTCAACTAACACGTCAATATGGGAAAGCGGGAAGTCATCTTTTGGGCTTGCTCTGTTCAAGTCACGATAGTCAATGCACATCCTGACCTTACCATCTTTCTTAGGTACAGGAACAATTTTAGCAACCCACGGAAGATAATTTGTCACATCAAGAAAACCAACATCTAACCGTTTATGAACCTCTTCTTTGATTTTGACAGCCATGTCCGGTCTTGTTCTTCTCAACCTCTGCTTGACCGAAGGACAACCCTCTTTAAGCGGCAACCGGTGTACAACAATATATGTGTCAAGCCCAGGCATGTCTTGGTAAGACCAGGCGAAGATGTCCACATACTCTCAAAGCATTTTAACCAATCTTCTCTTAACACTGTCTTCCAAGGCGACCCCAATTCTAACTTCCTTTTTACTGTCCTCAGTGCCCAGATGAATAACTTCCATGTCCTCCTGATGAGGTAAAATGATCTGTTTCTCATGTTTTAATAATCTGGCTAGTTCCTTAGGCAAGTCACAGTCTTCGTCAGTCTCTTCTTCGGCCTGATAAATGGGATTATTGAAGTTATACCTAGCCATAGCTGAATCACTATCGTAGAATCTGAACCGATAAACCTGCATGAGTGATGCTTTATGTTTATTATGAATGCAACAATGAACAAACAAAAACACATTGCCATTTTTCTTTTATTAAATGCAAAAGCAAAAAAGGAAAAACAGGGATCAAAACATTTGAATGCAAAAACGTCCTTTATTAATGATGACATTAAAAGCAAAACATTGTGGCCCTACAGAATTAGTCACTACGTCTTGGGCTGAACGTAGGACTTAACATATGCAAAAAATAATAACAATTACTCTTTGTCGGTGACTTGGATGACTTTCTCAGTAGACCAGTTGTGTAACTCCTAACCAGGAACACATGGGCGGATCTACTCATCCATATCGCAATCACTGTCACCTTCACCATCCCCAATAACATTGATTCTGTTGAAAAATACCCCAACTGGTAAATCAGACCAGACCACCATACCTTGGAGGCTCTTGAGATGGCTTGGATGGCTTGTACCCCAAACCATGCTTATTCTGCTTCATCGAGATTTCCATAACCTGGCCCCACCTCTGAGAATCACTAGACTCTACCACTGCGCGCGCATCCTTGAATAAAGACATTGAAACTTCAGGCTCTTTAACCTCCACATGAGGCTCCTTCGGAATTTGAACAGCCTCAAAAGCCTGACATAAAGTTTCATGAATTTCTTCACCAACTTCCATATATTTGAAGGTCGACAAGTGACTAACCATTATGTCCTCCTCACCACACACTGTGACAACTTTACCTTCAACCATATACTTCAATTTCTGATGCAACGTTGATGTCATGGCCCCAGCATGATGAATCCAGGGGAGACCCAACAAACAGCTATACGTTGGCAGAATATCCTTAATATAGAAAGTTGTGTCGAAAACCTCTGGCCCCACCTTGATGGGCATAACAACTTCTCCGAACACGGATCTCTTGGAACCATCAAAAGCACGCACCACCAAATCACTAGGCATGTAAATCAACCCCTGTGTATCGAGCTTCAAGAGTGCCTTTTTAGGAAGAACATTTAACGACGAACCAGTATCCACCAACACATGTGATAACAATGAACCCCTGCACTCCATGGAGTTGTGCAAAGCATTATTATGATTTCTCCCTGTGGGAGTCAGATCTAGATCAGTAAAACCCAAGCCATTCCCATCGTTCACGTGTGCCACCACACCTTCGAGCTGATTCACAGAAATCTCTTGTGGCACATATGCGGCATTTAACACCTTTAGCAACACATTTCTATGAGCTTCTGAGCATAACAACAATGACAGAATGGAGATCTTGGAAGGCGTCTGATTCAACTGATCGATAATTTTGTAATCGCTATTCCGTATTAACCTCATGAACTCTTCCACATCTTTCGAGAAAAAGTCATCAACCTGTTTTTGTGCAGAGTCATCAATAACTTGTTTACCCTTATCTTGGCTTGAACTGCCCACATTTTCATTAGATGGCGAAAATACTCTACCACTTCTTGTAATACCTCCTGCCCCCATAATATTTTTAATAGTAGATCCTGCACCTGACGAACCTACTAGCTCTTATCTTTGTCCATTGCAAAATACATCATCCCCATAATTCCATGGAATGACTTTAGTACTTTCATAAGGTATTGGGCCTGGAACAGTAATAATAACCGGTGCTTACCTTATGCACTGTTCGGTAAGGGATAGATATCGTAGCAATATCATCATCATTATCAACAGCCTTCTTCATACTATTAACTCTGTCAAACTATAACTGCCCGTTGTCAATTATCTTCAGTATACCTGACTTCAACGAATCACAACCCTCTAGCTGCAGCAGACACTCTTGGAAATCATTTGTACACCCTGGAAACACTCCACCTTTTAGCAAACATTCTTTGACAACTGACAAAGGAGTTTTCAATTCATTAACATCCAGTACCAAATCCAACTTCTCTCCATCCTCGATAGCATTAGCCCTTGCCACACCATGATTAGGCATAGGGTTCTGAATCACATATGGATCATCGCTGGTGAAATTGATAGCTTTTGAATCAATCAAGTCCTGGACCTTGTGTTTGAATGCTTTACAATTATCAATATTATGACCTGGAGCCCCGGAATAAAACTCACAGTGGGCATTGGCATCGTACCCAGGTGGCAGAGTGCCCGTGGATGGAGCCAAACTCCTTTTTTGCACTAACTGTAATTGTAGCAGATGCTGCAGTAACTGGGCATACGACATTGGTGGCGCCTCAAATTGCCTGTTCACTTTAGGTCTGTCCTGATATCGGCGCAGAGCAGTATTCTATTGTTGTGGCGCAACCGGAATAGCTACGGTAGTAACTAGCAGATGGCATGCTCTTTTCACACCTGGGACCAAACCCAAATCAGCCATATCAAGACCTAAAGAATTCTGATTTTCAAAAGATTTCATCCTCTCCTCAATTAGTTTAAACTTCTTGTTAGCCTCAGTTGGTAAGCCAGCATCCCCACCTTGCATAGAGAACACGTTATCCTGATGATCTTCCTCCCAGTGATGGCCCCCAACGCCATGCACTGCAAAAACACTACCAGCTCCCCCAACCACTCCAGGAACTCCACCACCTGAGCCTCCGCCCGGAGGAATGACAACAGTAGGAATAGGAATACCTCCACCCAGAGGATTGACCCCACCAAGACTACCTCTGCTTGGAGGAATAACCCCTGCACCTCCATGAATAACACCCTCTTCATCGACACGAGCGACTAAAGGCTGGACCAGAGTCCTCAACTGCTCTTGTCCTTGAGCTATATTCTGCTTCAGCTCCATAAATTAGGCCATACGGTTATGGAAATCCCGAAGTTTTGCCTGAACCTGATCCATTGCTCTTTGTTGGTTGCTGCGAGTTGCGTACCGATGAATGCGAGATTCCGCAATCCTGCTATAGAACACCAGGCAGAGATAAGAAAACCAATCAGAAACACCTATTATGCACATAAATATGAAAATGCAAATGCAAATGCCATGTTTGAGTTTTCTCAGGGTGATCTACCCCTTGATTCCAGTTTTAAACAATAAACACCAAGAATGAATGGAACACAAATAATATCTGCTCATATATAAGAAAACCAGAGAGTAATCATCAGTCAATACATACAACCCAAAAAGAGAGAAATATATTCGAATACAAAAGTCAGCGATCCTGACCAACAAGCATAGTGGTGATCAAATACAAGAGAAATACTAAGATAGATCATCAAAATCTACCCCAGTCAGCCCTTCCCAACCTTCATGTGCTTCACACCAAGCTTGAACCTCCTTGAAGAACTTTCTCGTATCTGGATGCTTTGGCCTTTGGATTAGTTCTTGAATAAGGTTATCACGTTTGTGCAAGGTTTCTTCCAAGTATTGACACTGTGTTTCCCAAGCGTCTTCACCGAAAACATCTTCCAGCTTAGGATCTTCAACTTTGGGCTTCCTAACTCCCGCTCGGATCTTGAGCTCTTCCAAGGTTGACAAAGTCTCATTAAGTCGCTCTTTAGTTATGTGCCTCTGATATGCTTTGTTCTGACTTCTTCTTCTTTCTTTCTAAGTTGTGTCTTTAACTTCTTGATCTGATCTCGAAAGTCGTCTTCTTTCTTCTTATGAACAGTTATCGTGGTGTTCCACTGACTGTTGAACTTATGAATCCTGATAAAAGCTCTATCCATTTCTTCCTTGTTGGACCAAAGTAAACTGTGGGAGCCTTTTAGATCTTGGCCTACTCGTTGTCTGATTACGATCTCTTCATCCAGTTCTTTTTCTTTCTTGACCAGCAGCTCGGACTTCACCTTAGCCACATAGATAGCTTCTTTCTGTTCATGTCCTAACTGACTGATCTCTCTCTTCAGTTCTTCATTTTCTTTATGCAGCTCCTCTTTTTCAGCCCAAAACTTGTTATATTTCTCAATCTCCACGGTGGTGGGTTGTTCGATCATCAGTGAGTATAAAGGCGGCTCTATTGAAAAAGGAAGGATCATCTCTTGCACTCTCTTCTGAATCCAATAGACATAAGGAGGATAAGCTCTGCAGTTACTTTTTCCAAAAGCGTCTTTCCTTTCTTGTGCATATTTCCCCAAGCACCTACAACTTTCCTAAGCATCTCCTTGTCTTCGGTACCATTAAAGAACAAAGACTCTTCGACATCTTCGTCTTCGGGAGGATTTCTCAAAGCATACCCGAACAGTCTGACAGCAAGAGAGGGGTTATAATTAATTCCACCTTTCCTACCCACCAATGGCACATTAGGGAAGTCTCCACAACTAGAAATAATCTATATACCCAACAATTTATGATCAAACCAGACAATGTTATCAACAGTCAACCCTATTATCCTTTTAGACCACTTCAAAGAATCCTTTGTATCAACAAACGCACCAGACTGAGGAAGATGATTCATAAACCATTTAGATAAGAGCCGCGTAGAACAATTCATAGAACCTCCTCTCCTTTTCTCATTCTTGAAGTGTACGGAGTGATACAGATCACCAAGGAGAGTTGGTATCAGATTTTTCATAGTGAAGATCCTGACGGCGTGCATATCCACAAAATCATGTACATTTGGAAACAAAACGATCCCGTAAATACACAAAGACAAGACATCATTGAAGACAGTCCAACTGTTTGCGTCGACATACTTGCAAGCTTGGCCAACCAGAAAATCCAGATGAAAACCTTGAAAACCTCCTTTACCGGCAACATTATCACTCAAAACAGATTGACCCAAATGAAGAGCAGCTGCAACTTCTTCCAAATCCGGGCACTCCTCAAAAAAGAAAGGTACTCTCTGCTTGATGGGGACCCCTAAGATGAAAGATAATTCTTCCAATGTTGGCACTAAAATATAATCTGGAAAGGTGAAACAACGCAATGGAGGATCATAGAACTGCAAGAGTGTATGAATAACATAATGTTCATACTTTGTGATGTTGCGAAGAACGTTTAATATCCTCCCATATTCTCTTCTGAAATCAACCAAAGCACCGGAGTCAACCAAAGCAACCAATTCAGGAAGTAAGTCCAGAGTCGGATTCAGAAACTTGTACACCACATTCTTCTTTCGTTCGATGTCCATTTCAGGAAAACTTCAGCAACTGGAATCAATGATAAGATACAAACCCTGGAAATAAACAAACATGTTAGAATGTAATAACGATGCAGATGCAAGCATGGGATCAAGGTATCAAAATGCACTGAATATCTATTGTGTTGTTGACTGAATAGGAACCAAAAATCCACTCTGACAAGAAACTTAGAATACCAGAATATCGGAATACCGAGATTAGAATACCAAGTTCAAAGGTCCACACTAATAAGAAATCTAGAAAACCGGGTAAGTTGGAAGTCAGAGTTTCCTGCAAAAACCCATCCCCTTTCAGATGTGGGTTCTAGTCTTGGTCAAAGGCATCCTAGAAGGTCCTCAGTATCACGGAATCTCAGGTCGAGAAATGATGATACATTCACCATTTCTGGTTTATCATCATCACCAATAAAGGAGGTCTCAACTGATTCCCAATGAACGGTCTCCAGAGTCATAAGCTCTCTAAGTCAATACCCTGATATGCACAAGACGCGCAAGTCAGAATATATCCTAAGAAAACCTTGTTTGAATGTGTATTTCGTGTAAAACAAATGTACCAAGACGATACGCAGGCCACACTAATTTCCACTCTAATTCTAAGAGTATACTCAAGCCTGGGTATTGGGCTTATCTCTCACGAAACCAACCCACCCAACAGCAGAGCAATATGATAACAATAATCAAATGCAATAAAGGCGGTAAAATACAATAATATACAAAAAATAAATGCACATAAGTAAAAACCCAATGAAATAGAAACATACAAGCACTAGGATTGACTCACATAGGGAACCATAGTCGCCAGCTGTCGTAACTGGGAAAAATAACCGGCGGAAAAAACAGAAGAGTTGACACCGAACGTTATTTATCCCTGTGAAAAATGGGGACGACCGTGCCGATATCTAACTTTGAAAGGCCCCACGGTGGGCGCCACTTTTTCTGTAGCGAGCGATTTTGGACGCGGTTCTTAAGCGCTGGTCGCTCTCTGCGGTTAAGCTTAAACTACAGGTCGATTCATTTTTTATCCTATTGTGAGCTGAATAAGGAAGGGAAATAGATGTCTCCAATTAAGCCTGCTTTGCATACTGAGTTTAAACAGCGGTCTGTTAGGTTACGGATGCAATCAATGTGGGGGGGCCTTTGTACTGGTTATTTGTATTTTCGCCAATACTATTTTCTTTCTTTTTTATCTAGGCAAAGGTTTCTGGCGGGGAACAAGGATTAGGATGTTAGGACTGATGCTTTTGAATTACTGCTTTTGATTGATGGAGATATGGGATTTGGGTTTTTTGTTGATTGCGCTCGCTAAGATCTTTTCTTTCGATCTTATGCCTACGTATTCCCGTTTACCGAAACAGGGAAATCAGAGCGTTCGTAGTTCCTCCTATTCTATGGGAGGAAATGGGTGTTTTTGGTGTTTTGGTGTCTTGTTCAAAGCCCAAGACGTGAAGCGAAAGGTGGTTTATATCTTGTTCAAAGCCCAAGATGTGAAGCTGAAAGGTCTATTTGTGTCTTGTTCAAAGCCCAAGACGTGAAGCTGAAAGACCTCGACTTTAGAGAGAATTTGTCATCTGTAAATAGGGGGAAGGAGAATTACTTTAACTGGGATACGCGGATCCGAGCAATGCCATAATTTCCGAAGAAAGGGTTTTAACCTGAAGGAGAAGACTTTAACTCAGTGTAGAGCAATGCCATCTTTCCTTAGGAATTTCTCATGCTAAAAGAGGGACAGTGGCATGGATGTAGATGATCCAGAGGCTTGCCGCTTACAGTGATTAGATGAAAGGGAAGGAGTTGTTGATGTTTGTGTATTGTGAACGAGGCACAGCTTTGATGCTAAAAGGTTGATTGGATCAACCAATGGTTTTCTTATACAAAGCCTAAGAGGAGGCTAATTTCCGCTAGGAAAATCATTATACAAAGCCTAAGAGGAGGCTATTTTGTGTCTCGTACAAAGCCCGAGAGAGAGGCTAAAAGTTTTTGACCCGGCGATAGAGTCTTTTGGTATCTCGTATAAAGCCCGAGATGGAGGCTGGAATTTGTTTGGCTCAATATGAACCTTTTTGTATCTCGTATAAAGCCCGAGATGGAGGCGAAAAGGGTGATTGACTCAACGAGGGAGTCTCTTATGTGTCTCGTACAAAGCCCGCGAGAGAGAGGCTAAAAGTTTGACTCAACAAGAGAGTCTTTGATACTCAACAAGAGAGTGTTTTTGTATCTCGTACGAAGCCTGAGATGGAGGCTAAAGGTTTGTTTCAGTTGAGTGACAGATCCAATATACTGATTTTAAAAGAGAAAATCAGTTCTTATATGAGCAACACTGTACTCAGGGATTTGATTTGAGGATCAGGGATATTTCCTTCTCTTTGAGGAAACGGGAAATCCAAAGGGTATTGAGACTGTCTGAGTCTGCGGGTTTCCTTCCTATTTAACGAAGGGGTCACTTGAGAATGTCTTTCAGACTCAAGGAAGTTAGACTGTCCAAGTCTAGAGTTTTATCTTTTGTACTATGCTTTGAGAAACAGTAGTAGACTCTATGAAAGGACTGTTCTATAAGGATGACTAGGTTCTGTTCCTATACCTCTAGGAGGTCGTCGAGACAATTTGTACGAAGCCCAAGAGGAGGCTGGAAACTTTTAAGAAGCCGACGGGTCCTTGTACGAAGCCCAAGAGGAGGCTATCATTCCCGAAGGAAGAGATCATTATACGAAGCCTAAGAGGAGGCTGTGAATACTTCTAAGAAGCCGTAGTGTCCTTGAATAATGCCCAAGAGAAGGCCGATGCTTTTAAGAAGCCCGTGGGTCTATCATCTCCTTTCCATTAGGAGAGATAACTCTTTTAAAGATAAAAACCACTGGTAAACGTGAGAGGTTTACTATCCAGCGATTTTTAGCTTTTAAAGAGGGTTCCTTAGTTAAGGTCCAAGATTATGACCGTAGTGGGTACCCAAACCCCGAGACATTCAAGGCAAGCTATCCACAAGGAATAGATTAAGTCAGGAAAGTTTGAGAATTTGGAAGAAACTCAAAGATGCCATTCACGGAGAATACATTCATCTTGGGGAGTAGAGCTTCTTGACGATTCCTAAGGAGGACAGCCGAAGAGAACACTGTATCTGGTGCTCCTATTGGGGATCTAGGCGTCTATTTCTACGAATAAATGAAACGGCGTCACCTAGTTCTAGACGTAGTTGCCGGGGAAACTCGAAATATCTATACTATTATTACACAGTAGATATGAGTTTATGAAAGGAGACTTACAGTGAGCAGCCCCACAATACAGTTTATAATATGAAAGCAGTAAATGAAAGCGATAACCACTTACTCGGTTGTAGTGCTTCCATGCTGTTTGGTTAGTTGTTCAACAAAGAAAGATTGAAAACAACAATATATTCAAAATCAAAGGAGAAAGTGCTTTGAAAAAGAAAGATTTGGGGCTTACAGCTCAAGGAGAGGCCCAGGGTTTTATCAGTGAGCACACTGTTTGACTTTGTACAGCGGAACTTATACAAGTGACTGGGGCCCAAAAAGGTTTTCTGTACAAAGGGATGGGTCTTACACTCTCTCAAGAGGCCTAAAAAGGTTTAAAGAAAAGAGAGGGGCTTATAACACGAGGGTAGGCCCAAATGATATTTCGTTTAAAAATGGCGATCGCGCCGAGGTTTTCTTTTAACGCAGAGGGACTTATACAATAAGTGAGGCCCAAAATGTTTTGGTTAAAAGGGGGATTGGGTCTTACACTCTAATAGAGGCCCAAAGTGTTTTGAATGGGTCTTATAGCTCAAGGAGATGCCCAAATGGTTTTTATTTTTAAACGGGCGACGATCGCGCCGTTTACTTGTATAGAGGGACTTATACAATGAGTGAGGCCCAAAAAGTTTTTGTACAAGGGGGGATGGGTCTTACACTCTCTCAAGAGGCCCAAAGTGTTTTCTGAAAAAAGGTTTGGGTCTTACACTCTCTCAAGAGGCCCAAAAAGTTTTATCAATTAATTTAAATATTAGTATTTAATATGATTAATTAATAATTTAATTAATCAAAATTAAATAGAAATATCTAAATTAAATAATAACTTAAATATTAGTATTTAATATGATTAACTAATAATTTAATTAATCAAAATTAAATAGAAATATCTAAATTAACTAATAACTTAAATATTAGTATTTAATATGATTAATTAATAATTTAATTAATCAAAATTAAATAGAAATATCTAAATTAATTAATAACTTAAACAATATTTTTACCTTTCCTAGATAAAACTAGAAATAAGAAAGACTAATGAAAGAAAGAAATATGTGGGAGAGAAGTGAGAAAACAATATAAGAGATTGTTTTGGTGTGATTTGGAATGAGAAGTGAAGTGGTATTTATAGGAAAATCTTAGCTTAAAAATTAAGCCATGGTGATGTATGCAATGACATAAACCAAGCTTAAAAATTAAGCTAACTTATTTAAACTAGCTTAAATTTTAAGCTAACTTAAATATCTATATACTATAATAATAAAAAAAACAAAATTGAATTAAAAACAAAAGTTTTTTTAGAACAAAATATATAAAAAAAACAAAAATTCATAAAAAAACAAAATATGTGAATTTTATAAATAATATAAATATATATATATATATATATATATATATATATATATATATATATATATTCGATATATATATATATATATATATAATATATATATACATAAAAAATATGAAAAATATATAAAAAATATATAAAAAATATATAAAAAATAAAAAGACAAAAAACAACACTATATATATATATATATATATATATATATATATATATATATATATATATATATATATATATATATATATATATATATATATATATATTCCGTATTATATATATATATATATATATATATATATATATATATATATATATATATATATATATATTATTATATTAATATTTTTTTATTTTTTTGTTATTTTCATTTTTATTTTATATATGTAAAAATAAAATAAAAATGAGAAATCGATTAAATCGTACGAAAGATAGATGAGCAATGAACATTTGTAAATTTAATTGAAAAACATGTCCGTTCATCGATTTTCGCATAATTAACCAAAAAAGACAAAATTTCAACGTATATATTTCGACTGAAAATTCAAACAATATGCATGACAAAAACAAATGATATGATATGCAGATGACACGAAGTGAAAATACAATCGAGTTTTGATCACTGGTGGTTCTGAGGCTTAATCCACTTAGAAGGGAGCATTGTGCTTAATCCTTGAAGTGGGAGTCCTTTTTTATCCATTGTGGATGTTTAAGAGATTAGACAAGTTGAAGATCACGTCATTTCTTGATTGATCCTTTGTCTAAGCACTCAGAGAGGGCTTGAAACCCTAATTTTGATTGTATTGGATGCTCACCCATCTTTGGGGAGACTGATGAAGCATGATGGTTCATCCATATTGTGATGATGATTTTCACAATGATGGGAAATCTAAGTGGTCAAAATTTGGGGTATTACAGATGCCCCTATTTAATCTTCTTGGATCCGAAGGTGTGAATGACGAAGGTATTCGGGCATTCAGGGTGCAAGAGGATTAAATATCGGAATATCCGAAATTTTGACGGCGTCTATGAATGGTAGCGTACACATTCATCTTTTTTAGCTAAGCAATGATGCTTAGAAAAGGTGAACTTCCCCTCGATCCTGGTTTCCTACCAAGAACTGGTCTCAGTCTCTTTTGAAATAAACTTCCCCTCGATCCTGGTTTCCTACCAAGGAACTGGTCTCAGTTGTGGAAACAAACTTCCCTTCGATCCTGGTTTCCTACCAAGGAACTGGTCTTAGTTTCTGATTTAAACTTCCCCTCGATCCTGGTTTCCTACCAAGGAACTGGTCTTAGTTTCTTTTGTCAATAAACTTAACTGACAAGGGACGCTATTCGTAGCGGCTTTCCTTCAAACTTCTCGCCGAATTTTCCTGGGGAGATGCCATTTGAGTGGAAAAAGTTTTGATATCAGACTTGCTGGGGAACCCATTCGTCTGAGTTGTAGAGGTGCACAAACTTCTCTGTTGGAGACGCCATTTGTCGATTCTACTGGGGAAAGCGAGTTTCTTGAGAAACTGCTTCTGATTGGGGATATTTCATCATACTTTTCTTGGGGATCTTCCCAGAGAAATGCCATATGATGGGATCCAATTTTGAGGTGCCGATGACCTTTTCATCAGTGGTTTTTTTCGGAGCAAAACTGGCGTGCTGCCGAATCTCTGATCACGAGGCTTTCTCTGTGGATTTTCCTTAATCCGGGAAAGCAAGGATATCATCTTTGATGGCAAAGAGTGACATCTGTTGAAGGTTTCTCTGGTCATTCAGAGGTTCAAGTTATCAAAGTGGCCAATTGCCGACTCTGATCTTAGAGATTCACTGGAAACGAGATTGTGCAGACGCAACACTTCCTGACGAGTAAAGAACTGACAAACTCGATTGAGAAAACTGTTTATCACTAGGGGACAAGACTGACTAGAGTGATAACGATGCAATATGAAATGTAAATGCAAATAAAAAATGCATGAAGTACGTATGTATATGCTGACAAAACAGACGCGACATACAGACTAATGGATGAACACAAATGGATACTCGGCCATCGCGGGGCGAAGAAGTACCGTTGGTTCAAAATAGCAATTCCACCTTGCTTAGGAGAGATAGTCCCGTTGGGAGCTATGTTGATCGGGCTTAGGAGATGAGAACTCGGCCGAGGAGTGTCAGACGAAACAAGGTCTCTGACACAGTTGATCCCTTCATTCAGGCATACTGGCTTAGAAGGAGTACTTTGATTCTGCACTTTGAAGTTTGCTTACTTCTGGAGAAGCGATCGATGTTCTTCTGATGTTCAACAGTCAAAAGAAATGCCATCTTTAATTTAAAAAGCAGAAAAAGTTTTAACAAGTAAATTCATTTTTGTTTAATTTCAAGAATCGCTGATTAAGTTTAAACAACGTCGTTCTGTAAAGCTAAAACAAGTAAAGAATTACAAACAAAAGCACAAGGGCTCAAATTTTATTGATAAGATGGAGATCAGCCAAACGCGTGATTCCAAAGAGTATATACAAAGTTTAAAAATGGTAATTTACAGGGAAAAGGGCTACGTTGAAACATAACGACCACTATTCTTCTACCAACTTTGAATTCGGGACATCCTGAGCCTCTGTCGAAGATGACCTTTTACTGGAGATTTCCTCCGATAGATGATGTTGTAACTGCTGCTGAGGGACTTGCCTCTGTTGAACATAGTTACTTGCCATTATCCCTAATTTTGGCCTGGATTGTACTATGAGATTTCCAATCCATCGGGATGATTTTTTTTTTTTTTTTTTCATGTCTCTAACTTTTGCCTGGACCGCCCTTTCGGGTTTTCAATCCACCGAGACGTTTTTTTTAGGCGAAGTATTTCTTGACTACATCAACATTCGTGGGATAGGCAAATTCTTCTCCGTCCATGGTTGCAAGTCTCAAGGCGCCGCCTGAGAAAGCTTTCGTGACCACATAGGGGCCATCATAATTTGGGGTCCATTTGCCCCGAGAGTCAGTGAGAAATGATTGTATCTTCTTGAGCACAAGGTCTCCTTTTCTGAAAATACGAGGTCAGACCTTTTTGTCGAACGCCCTTTTCATTCTCTGTTGATACAACTGACCGTGGCATAGTGCCGTGATTCTCTTTTCTTCGATCAGGTTCAGTTCGTCGTGTCGACTTTGACACCATTCAGCTTCGGTGAGCTGAGCTTCCATCAATACCCGGATTGATGGGATCTCTACTTCTATGGGGAGCACTGCTTCCACGCCATATACTAGAGAGAAAGGGGTTGCCCCTGTTGAAGTGCAGATAGATGTTCGATAACCGTGAAGAGCAAAGGGTAGAATTTCGTGCCAATCTTTGTAGGTTACAACCATCTTTTGAACGATCTTCTTGATGTTCTTGTTAGCCGCTTCTACCGCTCCGTCCATCTTGGGTCGCTAGGGAGATGAGTTATGGTGTTCGATCCTGAACTCTGCACACAACTCTTTCATCATCTTATTGTTCAAGTTAGATCCATTATCAGTAATGATCTCGCTTGGAACACCATAACGGCAGATGATATTGTTTTTGATAAATCGGACCACCACTTGTCGGGTTACATTGGCGAATGACGCTGCTTCGACCCACTTGGTGAAATAATCAATGGCCACCAAGATGAACCGATGTCCGTTTGAAGCCTTGGGCTCAATCATACCAATCATGTCGATTCCCCATATGGAAAAAGGCCACGGGGAAGAAAGAACTTTGAGATGTGATGGCGGTACATGAATTTTGTCGGAGTATATCTGACACTTATGACACCTCCTCGTGTACTTGTAGCAGTCGGATTCCATGGTCAACCAATAGTACCTGCTCTTAGAATTTTTCTCGCCATTGTGTGTCCGTTGGCATAAGTGCCAAAGGATCCTTCATGAATTTCTTTCATGAGCATGTCTGCTTCTGGTCTGTCGACACATCGGAGCAAGACCATGTCAAAATTTCTCTTATAAAGAGTGTCACCGCTCAGGAAGAAGTTTCCAGCCAATCTTCTGAGGGTTTTCCTGTCTTTTCTGAGTGCCCCAGATGGGTACTCTTGTTTCTGAAGGAAGCATTTGATATCGTGGTACCAAGGTCTGTCGTCTATGACTGCTTCAATCGCGAAGATGTAAGCAGGCCGTTCAAGGCGCATTATGTCGATCTTAGGTATGTCATTCCATCGACCTACACTAATCATGGAAGAGAGAGTGGCTAATGCATCAGCCATGTGATTCTCATCACGAGGGATGTGATGAAAGTCGACTCTGTTGAAGAAGGGTAACAGCCTTCTTGCATAGTCTTTGTAAGGAATCAATCCTGATTGGTATGTGTTCCAATCTCCTTTTATCTGATTGATAACTAGGGCTGAATCACCGTATACGTCCAAGTTTTTGATCCTTAAATCAATCGCTTCTTCGAGACCCATGATACATGCTTCGTATTCGGCCTCGTTGTTCGTACATTTGAATGTAAGTCTAGCAGTGAAAGGAATATGGGTACCCTGAGGGGTAACAATGATTGCCCCAATTCCGTTTCCGTAATGATTAACTGCTCCGTCAAAGATAAGTCCCCACTGGGAACCTGGTTCTGGCCCTTCACTGGGTAGCGGTTCATCGCAATCTTTCATCTTTAAATGCATGACATCTTCATCTGGGAAGTCAAACCCGATTGATTCTTGATCGTCAATCGGTTGATGAGCCAAATGATCGGCTAAAATACTTCCTTTAACGGCTTTCTGAGCATGGTACTCTATGTCATATTCTGATAGTAACATCTGCCAACGGGCAATCCTTCCCGTGAGAGCAGGTTTTTCGAAAACGTACTTGATTGGATCCATTTCGAAGACCAACCAAGTAGTATGACGAATCATGTACTGGCGAAGACGTTTGGCTGCCCAAGCCAAAGCGCAACAAGTTTTCTCAAGCATCGTGTATCGAGTCTCGCAGTCGGTGAATTTCTTGCTTAGATAGTAAATGGCAGACTCTTTCCGTTTGGTGTCGTCTTGTTGGCCAAGTACACATCCCATTGAGTCCTCTAGGACTGTGAGGTAAATGATCAGTGGCCTTCCTTCCACTGGAGGTGATAGGATCGGAGGATTCAACAGATATTCCTTGATACTGTCGAAGGCGGTTTGGCAATCTTCTGACCAAACGCAATCCTGGTTCTTTTTGAGTAATTTGAAAATTGGCGCACATGTCGCGGTCATAAGGAATATGAATCTGGAGATGTAGTTCAAACGTCCCAGGAATCCTCTGACTTGTTTTTCAGTTTTCGGAGAAGGCATTTCTTGAATGACCTTGACCTTGTCAGGATCAACTTCAATTCCTTTCTGGCTGACGATGAACCCTAGTAATTTCCCTGAACGGACACCGAAGGTGCACTTGTTAAGATTCAAGCGGAGCTTGAATTTTCTTAGACGTTCGAACAATTTTGACAAATGTTCAACGTGCTCATCCTCTGTTCTTGATTTTGCAATCAAATCATCGACATATACCTCGATTTCTTTGTGTATCATGTCATGAAACAGAGTAGTCATGGCCCTTTGATAGGTTGCCCCGGCATTCTTCAAACCGAACGGCATTACCTTGTAACAAAAGGTACCCCATGGCGTAATGAACGAAGTTTTCTCCATGTCTTTCGGCGCCATTTTGATCTGGTTATAGCCCGAGAATCCATCCATGAAGGAGAATACTTTGAACTTTGCTGTACTGTCTACCAGCATGTCAATGTGTGGTAAAGGAAAGTCGTCCTTTGGACTTGCCTTGTTTAGATCTCTGTAATCAACACACATTCTGACCCTTCCGTCCTTTTTGGGAACGGGTACAATGTTGGCTAACCATTGAGGATATTCAGATGTAGCGAGGAAACCCGCGTCGATCTGTTTCTGTACCTCCTCTTTGATTTTGATGGCCATGTTCGGGTGAGTCCGTCTCAACCTTTGCTTTAATGGCGGACATTCCGATCTTAGCGGTAAGTGAAGTTCCACGATGCTGGTATCCAACCCTGGCATATCCTGATAGGACCAAGCGAATACATCGGGGAATTCTTTGAGAAGCTTTATCAAACTTTCTTTGACAGTTGGACTGAGCAGCGCTCCGATCCTGATTTCTTTTCTCTCTTTTTCTGAACCCAAGTTTACCGTTTCCAACGGCTCTTTGTGAGGTTCAATGGACCTTTCCTCTTGTCTGAGTAGTCGGGAGATCTCTTCTGGAATTTCGTCGTCATTTTCTTCTTCAGCCTCGAATACCGGGAACTCAAAGTTGGGAGAAGGCATCGGATCGTATGTTTCAACGGGGTATAAAACAAGCAATCTGCATGACGTGATGATTCGTGTTTAGAAGAGATAGAGAAAATGTAAGTGTGTGCAGTGTATTTATTTTACTGCTTGTTTTTATTTTTGAATTGTTTTTTAGGATTACCATTTTCTGAAAAAGCAAAAAGAGAAAACAGCAATTAATGCGGAAATTACAGAACGACATTATTTTATTAATGAACAAGTCGATTCTTGAAACTACGGCCCTATAAAACAAAACTCACTCGCTTTGGGCAAAGTGAAGAGGGAAATTTACAAAAAGCGAGCCCTATCAAAACATCTATTTCACCTGGGCAGGGTGAAAGGTTAAAGATGGCAATTACTTTGACCGACGAACGACCTTCGGAACCTCGACAGCAACCCATTGGCGGCGAACTCCTCGGTGAATCACCAAGTCTGGCACCTTTCTTGATTTGTCTTCAGAAATGACGCTGATTTCTGGTGGAGTAGGATCATTGGAATCTGTTTCCCAGGCAGAATTGTCGTAGGAGGATTCCTCTGTTGCATTTTGCATAGCATTGGTGCTCTCAGCTGTATCTCCCCATCCAGTTGACTGGATATCTTCGAGCCTGATACGAGAGCTTTCGGGAGCAGTGTACTTGACCATAAAGTCAAATTTTCCACTTGGTTGTCCCAAAGTGTCCCAAACTTCTTTGGAACTGGAGAAGTCATCCCTCTCGATGACGTTGACCTCAGGAAAAGCATAGTTGATGAATTCTAGTCCTGCAAACGTTGCGAATTCATCTTCATGTTGAGTAGTTTCCGAATGACCTGGCTGTTGATCCCATGACATGGCGGGGACACCGGTATTCTGTTCAATGACGCTCAGCTGAGTTTCATTACTCGGCTGACTTTCTTGCCCCAAGTTTCCTGGGTGAGGCTGCCACATTGGCAGACCATCCATCGGGCCATAGTAATTGTGATCAAAGTTGTCTTTCATCAGAGTGTCTTCCTCTAATGAATTTGGAGGAGCACGGCATCCTTCCGGATCACAATCTCCGTAGATCATTTCGACATCTGATCTTGGTATAAATCTCGGACTTTCTGTAGGAAAGCAAAAAGGCATAGGCACCTCTTCCCGAGACATATAGCCGTCCTTGTTAAGGTAGGACTTCCATTCTTCATCTGTGTCAGAGGGATCTTCCTCATTGATAGCATGAACTGTCTGAGACACTGGGTGAAGAAAACCTCCACTGTGGAAGAAGTTTTGAAGGGGATGAAGACTTTCATCGTTGGCGGCTGTCTGAGTACAGGTCGCAGAAAAACCAAGACCCTTCTTTGTTTTATTGTCAGTGGGAATGACAAGCTGTCCCCATCCTTTTGTATCGGTACTCTCGACCGCTTTGATAGCATCATTGTATGAGGAAATCGAGGTTCCTCCTTTGAAATGATCGTCCTTGCTCACCGATAGCGCTTGGAACTGAGTTCCAATAACCTCCTCGGATTCCACACAAGCAGATGATGATAGGTTACTCACAAGCAAGGCTTGCTCCCCACAAACCGTGACAAGTTGATCGTTCTTGACGAACTTTAGCTTTTGGTGGAGGGTTAAAGTAACCGCTCCAGCCTGATGTATCCAAGGTCTTCCTAATAAACAACTGTATGTTGCCCGGATGTCCATGACCTGGAAAGTGATTTGGAAAGTGTGAGGACCAATAGTTATGGGAAGATCAACTTCGCCGATAACTGTTTTTCTGGATCCGTCGAATGCTTTGATGACGACCTCGCTGACTCTCATCGGAGGGCCCTTGAATGATAATTGCATCAAAGTGGACTTCGGCATAACATTCAGGGTTGACCCTGTGTCTACCAGTACGTTGGCTAAAGCATCGCCCTGGCAGTTAACTGTAATGTTGAGCGCCATGTTATGACGACGACCCTCTTCAGGTAATTCCTCATCACTAAATCCCAAATTATTGCAGGAAGTGATGTTAGAGACAATGCTATCGAATTGTCTGATTGTTACATCCTGTTCCACAAAGGCTTGCTCCAAGACTTTCTGTAGAGCCTCTCTGTGTGCTTCTGAACTGAGTAACAGTGATAATACTGAGATCTTTGAAGGAGTCTGTAACAGTTGATCAACAATGTTATATTCACTCCTTTGGATGAGCTTTAACATCTCATCTTTGTCTTTTGAAAAGTCGGGATTACCAGATTGACCGACTGGTGGATCAGGAATTTCCGCCTGAAGTTCCTTTTCTTTGTTGGATTCTCCAACCCCTCGGTTGAAGATTCGACCGCTCCGTGTTACACGACTGATGTTTGCAATATTCACGACGGAGGGTAATGGAATTTCCTTTCCATTCTCGATTATTGTTGCACCGTATTTGTAAGGGATTGCCTTAGCTGATTCATACGGTAGTGGCCCCGGTAGATAGATGACTATGGGAACCTTCTGATTTTTCTGACCATCATAAGTAACCTTGATCCGTTCCCGGTTGGGAACTCTAGATTTGTCAAGTAAAGGGATGATGGCAAAAACATCCCTGGTCCTGTGATGACCAGAGATCGTGACAACATCCTCAACTTGCTCGGCAAGGTAGTTCGGCGACCAAATGATGGGTCCTGAACCGGGATATGGACGAATTTCTCCATGATCGACCTGACCCTGAAGAGCTGTTCTCACAAGGTAACACCCTTGGTTACTTTCCGAACAGACGCTACAACTGTCATAGTTGTGTGGTGGCACCTGGCCACGCCCACTTTGAATACAATGTAACCTCACTAGGTTACCTTCCATTGATCGGACATCCTAACTTTGACGACGAGTAGGATTCCTGTTATTGATACTAATCTGCTGAGTATATTCGTCCATATAGATTGGCATCCACCAGTGATTTAACAAGTGCTGAAGTGCCTCCTGGACAAGGGTACAACCTCGATCGTTTTCGCAACCCGCTTTACAATTTTGATAGTCATGTGATATTAAGAATCCGAGTCGGACCTGCTCAGCATGTAACTCTACCAGGTTGGTATCCATTACGCGGATGTCGAAGATCTGAACCATGTTGATTTGATAGGAGTTCCTATCATGGTAGTCTTGGATCCATCCAAGATCCATCTGACGCTGGAGGGCCTCTTGTATGAAAGAGCATCCCTGTTTGTTTACCGAGCAAATCAGACAGGAACTGTAATCGTGCCGCGGTAGATTATGATACTGTCTTTGCCTTGAGTGCATCGCCACCAAGTTGACATTCATCGCACGGATGTCGTGGTTTTGAATGACGTTGGAATTCGTGTAAACAATGTTAACTCCACGAACTCGGTGCTCTTGGATCCATCCAAGATCCATTTGTTCCTGTAGAGCTGCTTGCACTACATAAAACCCCTGGTTGTCTTTAGAGCAGATATCACACTGGTGATAGTTATGAGGTGGCACATGGCCATATCCACTCTGTCTACAATGCATCTTGACCAGATTGGTCCCCAATAAGAGTACATCGTGAATTTGATAGACATTGTTAGTCTCTTTCTCAATCAGATTGACTGCAGCTTTCTCGTGTTGAGGCAGCGGGTTCGTAAGAACATTAGGATTCGTATCTTTGAAAGATAAGAGCCTGCTCCTAACAAGCTTTTGCACGTCGGATTTGAAATTGAGACAAGTCTCAATGTTATGCCCTGAACCTCCTTGATGATAAGGGCATGTTTGATCCGCTTTAAACCAAAAAGGCAGATTTTCTGGAACTGAAAGGGGAGACTTAGTCTGGATGTGCCCCTTAGCCAGCAGTAACGGAAATAATTCTGCATACAACATGGGTATAGGATCAAACCCGGATGGCCGTGTTGCACGGTTGTTATTGTATGGAGGACGAGCCTGCTGAAGAGGTTGTTGTGTCCTTTGTTGGTCAGGTTGGCTCTGCGCAACCTGAGGTTGATACGTAGGAACAGGCGCGGGGCCGATATTGTTAGTCTCTTTCTCAATCAGATTGACTGCAGCTTTCTCGTGTTGAGGCAGCGGGTTCGTAAGAACATTAGGATTCGTATCTTTGAAAGATAAGAGCCTGCTCCTAACAAGCTTTTGCACGTCGGATTTGAAATTGAGACAAGTCTCAATGTTATGCCCTGAACCTCCTTGATGATAAGGGCATGTTTGATCTGCTTTAAACCAAAAAGGCAGATTTTCTGGAACTGAAAGGGGAGACTTAGTCTGGATGTGCCCCTTAGCCAGCAGTAACGGAAATAATTCTGCATACAACATGGGTATAGGATCAAACCCGAATGGCCGTGTTGCACGGTTGTTATTGTATGGAGGACGAGCCTGCTGAAGAGGTTGTTGTGTCCTTTGTTGGTCAGGTTGGCTCTGCGCAACCTGAGGTTGATACGTAGGAACAGGCGCGGGGCCGATAGCAGGAGTAACAGCTGCTACTGGCTGATAACGTCGCCCTTGCTTTCCGAGAGAGATATTCCCAATATCTTGCTCTTTTTTCTTAGGGAGAGCACTACCGTATTTTTTAGTACCACTCGTTGATCCAGTGTCTTTTACCAAACGTCCTTCTCGGACGGCTTCCTCAAGACGTACGCCCATGCCGACCATTTCGGTGAAATCACTAGGCGCACTGGCAACCATTCGGTCATAGTAAAATGAGCTTAAGGTCTTTAAGAAGATTTTTGTCATCTCTTTTTCCTCAAGAGGTGGACAAATTTGAGCGGCAATTTCACGCCACCTTTGAGCATACTCCTTAAAGGTTTCCTTGTCCTTTTGTGACATTGATCTGAGTTGATCTCTGTCGGGTGCCATGTCCAAATTGTATTGGTATTGTTGGACGAAGGCAGTACCAAGATCTCTGAATGTACTGATCGTAGTACGGTTTAAACCCATGTACCATTTGAGTGCGGCACCGGTTAAACTATCCTGGAAGTAGTGAATCAGCAGGTCCTGATTCTCCGTTTGAGCTGACATCCGCCGAGCGTACATCACCAGATGGCTCTGAGGGCAAGAGTTACCCTTGTATTTTTCAAAGTTGGGCACTTGGAACTTGTGCGGGACTTTCACATTTGGGACCAAGCAGAGGTCTGCGGCGTCCTTTCCAAATAGATCCTGACCGCGAATAGCTTGCAGCTCTTTCTGCATTTCCAAGAACTGCTCCTGGAATTCATCCATTCTGTCAAACATAGTTTCCTTCTTACCAGAAGGTGTCTGTGGAATCTGTCTTTCCGGGACAGTGTGCACCACAGGGGGTGGTACCGTGACTACGGCAGTAAGTCTTGGTGCCTCCCGAAGTTTGTAACCTTCAGGAGTCTTCAGTATGCCCCTGGCATCTTCATTTTCCCGAAGTTTGTAACCTTCAGGCCCAGCGGCTTCTGTTGCGATTCCCTGATCTTCAGTGATCAGCGGAACATATCCTTCCGGGATATAGTTAACAGGCATGCCCCAAGGACGATCTTTCGGCATTTGATACCTAGGATCATACTTTTCCACTATGGGCGTTGAGGTGATCTCTGAGATCACAGTTCTTTGTAGCTGAGCTTCTACCATGGCTTGCATGTCGTTACAAAGCTTTCTCATATCCTCTCTCAGAGCGTCGATCTCTTCTTTTAACTTTCTATTTTCTTCCTCAAGATCATCCATCTTTTTCTGACGATTGGCCCGAGTATTATACGAATAAGACAGTTTGACTCTGGAATCGAGACACAAACGTGAGATTCGTAGGGAAGAAGAATACGCGATGTGAGAATGATGAATGCAATGATTATATTAATTGTTGTTTTTTTGTTTAATCAAAATAAACTTCGACAATTAGATTGCAAATATCAAACAGTGGGGAAACCCCTTTTTATTGAAATTCAAAGGATTACAGAAATGGAAATACAGTAGATTACAAAGTGCAGAAACAGAAACCTAAACTAATGGGTCCCGAGTCCTCTTCTTTGACCGGGGCGCTTGGGCCGTTGTCGGGTTGTCATTCCTTTGCCAGGTGAAAGGAGCGAGCAAATTCCTTTGGTCATCTTGATTCTCTACAGCATGCTGCTCCAAAATTTCAATCAGAGCATCTTTCTCTTTTAGTAGTTGCTGTATTTGGATACACTCTACGTCGAGGGTGCGGTACTTGTTCTTCCAAGATCTTCTTTCCTTTTGAACTTTGTTGAGAGTAACCTGAAGCTTTTCAGTCTCCGTCATGAAGTACATGACAGTTTCCCTCGATGGAAGAATTCCGTAACGAGGATAAGGCATCTTTAGCTTGAGAGCTCTAGTTTGTACCCAATGGAGATAAGGCTCCACCGAGACACAGTCCGGTTTTCCCAGAGACTCTCGTCCTTTCTTATGAACCTATTTCCAAGCTTGCACTATTTCCATCTTTAGTGCTCTATCATTTTCTCCTTCTTTGAAGAAAAGACCTTCCAGATGAACACCCAGTGGGATGTGTCTCATCGGGTATCTAAATTGACGAAGAACCAATATCGGATGATAGTTGATTCCTCCTTTAGTTCCTATGAGGGGTACGTTGGGGAAGTTTCCACAACGGTCAATGATTCTGATTCCCTCATAAATCCTATTACACAAATCTATATCGGAATTAGTGAGAGACATGATCTTCTGCGACCAACGTAAGACACTCTTGCAATCCCAAAAAGCAGCAGACTTGGGCAAGTGAGAGATAAACCATTTGTAGAGCAAAGGTACATAGCATGTGATCTCCCCTCCGCTGTACAAATTTCCCAAGTGTACAGAATGATACGCATTTGCGATCAAAGTCGACACAGGGTTTCCAATGAGAAAAACCTTAATAGCGTTGATATCGACGAAGTTATTAATATTGGGAAACAAAAATAACCCGTAGGTGAGCAAGACAAAGATGCTTTCAAAAGCAGTCCCGTTCCCTATACTAGCAAAGTATAGAGCCTTTTTTTGTCAAGAACTGGGCTGGCAAACCTTGGATGCCACCCTTAGTGGTCATGTGAGTCCTGGCCTCAGACTCGTCCAAATGAATTGCTCTTGCAATAGTCTGATTCTTTGGAATTTCTTCCAGTCCAGAAAACGGAGCTCGATCAGTGATATGTAAATCAGTCAGATGAGAATACTCCTCCAGCGTTGGTGATAGCTGGTAATCCGGGAATGTGAAACAGTGATAAACCGGATCGTAAAACTGAATGAGCGCGTCCATGATCCCCTTAATCACATGGACTCTTAACAGTGGTAGCAAACCACCGTGCTTGGCTCTGAAAGCCTCTGGGTTAACGATCATCCTTGCTAACCTTCTCAAATCCCCTAGTTTTAGAACCTTGAAGGTATACTGGCGAGTTCTCCTTCTACCGAAATCCATTAGCGTAATCTTTTTCTCTGATATTTGCAATCACAGTCTTAGTTTAATTTGAAAAACAGAGAGACTAGAAGAGAATTTTTTTTAATGTTTTAATGTTTTATTAAATGAATGCATGAATGCAGCACACAAAAACATAGAAAAAACATGGGGTCAAAGGGTCATTGTCATGAAGTCAAGGCTCTACCCATCCCCAAAGGTTTATACTAGGGTGATTTTTGTACCTGTACTCATTATCATCAGCTCCTCCCAGGAAGGCAGACAACAAGCGGATCGCCAGCGAGTTGTGTGCAATCTTAGAGTAAGTGCTATTCACCGAGAATAGATCACCAGCCTCAAATGAGGGTAGTATCGCGTAACAGCTATTTCCGATAGCTTCCGCACTACGAAAGGGTTGGCTTTTCTAGGTGTATACTCAATCTCACCACATGCGGCATCACACGCATTCCCATTAGCAGAAAAATAAACACGTATAACAATTAGGAAAAGCAATATATATATTTGTCCTAAACATCCTAGACTTATAAAGCTAAGAATCCTAAGTTCCTGACAGAAAATGGGTTCCCCGGCGGAAGCCCCAATCTGTGGTTCTCAGCCCAAGAGATGGACCAGCATAGGTCAATCTTTCTCCTCAGCAGAGTTGCCATTTTCCGTGGAAAATGAGGATGATGCCCTAAAGCAAAATGAGATTGGCCCCACGGTGGGCGCCACTTTTCTGTGAAAAATGGGGACGACCGTGCCGAGATCTAACTTTGAAAGGCCCCACGGTGGGCGCCACTTTTTCTGTGAAAAATAGGGACGACCGTGCCGAGATCTAACTTTGAAAGGCCCCACGGTGGGCGCCACTTTTTCTGTAGCGAGCGATTTTGGACGCGGTTCTTAAGCGCTGGTCGCTCTCTGCGGTTGAGCTTAAACTACAGGTCGATTCATTTTTTATCCTATTGTGAGCTGAATAAGGAAGGGAAATAGATGTCTCCAATTAACCCTGCTTTGCATACTGAGTTTAAACAGTGGTCTGTTAGGTTACAGATGCTATCAATGTGGGGGGCCTTTGTACTGGTTATTTGTATTTTCGCCAATACTGTTTTCTTTCTTTTTTATCTAGGCAAAGGTTTCTGGCGGGGAACAAGGATTAGGATGTTAGGACTGATGCTTTTGAATTAATGCTTTTGATTGATGGAGATATGGGATTTGGGTTTTTTGTTGATTGCGCTCGCTAAGATCTTTTCTTTCGATCTTATGCCTACGTATTCCCGTTTACCGAAACAGGGAAATCAGAGCGTTCGTAGTTCCTCCTATTCTATGGGAGGAAATGGGTGTTTTTGGTGTTTTGGTGTCTTGTTCAAAGCCCAAGACGTGAAGCGAAAGGTGGTTTGTATCTTGTTCAAAGCCCAAGATGTGAAGCTGAAAGGTCTATTTGTGTCTTGTTCAAAGCCCAAGACGTGAAGCTGAAAGACCTCGACTTTAGAGAGAATTTGTCATCTCTAAAGAGGGGGAAGGAGAATTACTTTAACTGGGATACGCGGATCCGAGCAATGCCATAATTTCCGAAGAAAGGGTTTTAACCTGAAGGAGAAGACTTTAACTCAGTGTAGAGCAATGCCATCTTTCCTTAGGAATTTCTCATGCTAAAAGAGGGACAATGGCATGGATGTAGATGATCCAGAGGCTTGCCGCTTACAGCGATTAGATGAAAGGAAAGGAGTTGTTGATGTTTGTGTACTGTGAATGAGGCACAACTTTGATGCTAAAAGGTTGATTGGATCAACCAGTGGTTTTCTTATACAAAGCCTAAGAGGAGGCTAATTTCCGCTAGGAAAATCATTATACAAAGCCTAAGAGGAGGCTATTTTGTGTCTCGTTCAAAGCCCGAGAGAGAGGCTAAAAGTTTTTGACTCAACAAGAGAGTCTTTGATACTCAACAAGAGAGTGTTTTTGTATCTCGTACGAAGCCCGAGATGGAGGCTAAAGGTTTGTTTCAGTTGAGTGACAGATCCAATATACTGATTTTAAAAGAGAAAATCAGTTCTTATATGAGCAACACTGTACTCAGGGATTTGATTTGAGGATCAGGGATATTTCCTTCTCTTTGAGGAAACGGGAAATCCAAAGGGTATTGAGACTGTCTGAGTCTGCGGGTTTCCTTCCTATTTAACAAAGGGGTCACTTGAGAATGTCTTTGAGACTCAAGGAAGTTAGACTGTCCAAGTCTAGAGTTTTATCTTTTGTACTATGCTTTGAGAAACAGTAGTAGACTCTATGAAAGGACTGTTCTATAAGGATGACTAGGTTCTGTTCCTATACCTCTAGGAGGTCGTCGGAACAATTTGTACGAAGCCCAAGAGGAGGCTGGAAACTTTTAAGAAGCCGACGGGTCCTTGTACGAAGCCCAAGAGGAGGCTATCATTCCCGAAGGAAGAGATCATTATACGAAGCCTAAGAGGAGGCTGTGAATACTTCTAAGAAGCCGTAGTGTCCTTGAATAATGCCTAAGAGGAGGCCGATGCTTTTAAGAAGCCCGTGGGTCTATCATCTCCTTTCCATTAGGAGAGATAACTCTTTTAAAGATAAAAACCACTGGTAAACGTGCGAGGTTTACTATCCAGCAATTTTTAGCTTTTAAAGAGGGTTCCTTAGTTAAGGTCCAAGATTATGACCGTAGTGGGTACCCAAACCCCGAGACATTCAAGGCAAGCTATCCACAAGGAATAGATCAAGTCAGGAAAGTTCGAGAATTTGGAAGAAACTCAAAGATGCCATTCACGGAGAATACATTCATCTTGGGGAGTAGAGCTTCTTGACGATTCCTAAGGAGGACAGCCGAAGAGAACACTGTATCTGGTGCTCCTATTGGGGATCTAGGCGTCTATTTCTACGAATAAATGAAACGGCGTCACCTAGTTCTAGACGTAGTTGCCGGGGAAACTCGAAATATCTATACTATTATTACACAGTAGATATGAGTTTATGAAATGAGACTTACAGTGAGCAGCCCCACAATACAGTTTATAATATGAAAGCAGTAAATGAAAGCGATAACCACTTACTCGGTTGTAGTGCTTCCATGCTGTTTGGTTAGTTGTTCAACAAAGAAAGATTGAAAACAACAATATATTCAAAATCAAAGGAGAAAGTTCTTTGAAAAAGAAAGATTTGGGGCTTACAGCTCAAGGAGAGGCCCAGGGTTTTATCAGTGAGCACACTGTTTGACTTTGTACAGCGGGACTTATACAAGTGACTGGGGCCCAAAAAGGTTTTCTGTACAAAGGGATGGGTCTTACACTCTCTCAAGAGGCCCAAAAAAGGTTTAAAGAAAAGAGAGGGGCTTATAACACGAGGGTATGCCCAAATGATATTTCGTTTAAAAATGGCGATCGCGCCGAGGTTTTCTTTTAACGCAGAGGGACTTATACAATAAGTGAGGCCCAAAATGTTTTGGTTAAAAGGGGGATTGGGTCTTACACTCTAATAGAGGCCCAAAGTGTTTTGAATGGGTCTTATAGCTCAAGGAGAGGCCCAAATGGTTTTTATTTTTAAACGGGCGACGATCGCGCCGTTTACTTGTATAAAGGGACTTATACAATGAGTGAGGCCCAAAAAGTTTTTGTACAAGGGGGGATGGGTCTTACACTCTCTCAAGAGGCCCAAAGTGTTTTCTGAAAAAAGGTTTGGGTCTTACACTCTCTCAAGAGGCCCAAAAAGTTTTATCAATTAATTTAAATATTAGTATTTAATATGATTAATTAATAATTTAATTAATCAAAATTAAATAGAAATATCTAAATTAAATAATAACTTAAATATTAGTATTTAATATGATTAATTAATAATTTAATTAATCAAAATTAAATAGAAATATCTAAATTAACTAATAACTTAAATATTAGTATTTAATATGATTAATTAATAATTTAATTAATCAAAATTAAATAGAAATATCTAAATTAATTAATCACTTAAACAATATTTTTACCTTTCCTAGATAAAACTAGAAATAAGAAAGACTAATGAAAGAAAGAAATATGTGGGAGAGAAGTGAGAAAACAATATAAGAGATTGTTTTGGTGTGATTTGGAATGAGAAGTGAAGTGGTATTTATAGGAAAATCTTAGCTTAAAAATTAAGCCATGGTGATGTATGCAATGACATAAACCAAGCTTAAAAATTAAGCTAACTTATTTAAACTAGCTTAAATTTTAAGCTAACTTAAATATCTATATACTATAATAAAAAAAAAACAAAATTGAATTAAAAACAAAAGTTTTTTTAGAACAAAATATATAAAAAAAACAAAAATTCATAAAAAAACAAAATATGTGAATTTTATAAATAATATAAATATATATTTATATATATATATATATATATATATATATATATATATATATATATATATATATATATATATATATATATATATATATTCGATATATATATATATATAAAATATATATATACATAAAAAATATGAAAAATATATAAAAAATATATAAAAAATATATAAAAAATAAAAAGACAAAAAACAACACTATATATATATATATAAAATACGGAATATATATATATATATATATATTATTATTATTATATTAATATTTTTTTATTTTTTTGTTATTTTCATTTTTATTTTATATATGTAAAAATAAAATAAAAATGAGAAATCGATTAAATCGTACGAAAGATAGATGAGCAATGAACATTTGTAAATTTAATTGAAAAACATGTCCGTTCATCGATTTTCGCATAATTAACCAAAAAAGACAAAATTTCAACGTATATATTTCGACTGAAAATTCAAACAATATGCATGACAAAAACAAATGATATGATATGCAGATGACACGAAGTGAAAATACAATCGAGTTTTGATCACTGGTGGTTCTGAGGCTTAATCCACTTAGAAGGGAGCATTGTGCTTAATCCTTGAAGTGGGAGTCCTTTTTTATCCATTGTGGATGTTTAAGAGATTAGACAAGTTGAAGATCACATCATTTCTTGATTGATCATTTGTCTAAGCACTCAGAGAGGGCTTGAAACCCTAATTTTGATTGTATTGGATGCTCACCCATCTTTGGGGAGACTGATGAAGCATGATGGTTCATCCATATTGTGATGATGATTTTCACAATGATGGGAAATCCAAGTGGTCAAAATTTGGGGTATTACAATCCCGACGAAGGGAAAGGAAACGATAGAAGAAAACCTCAAAAAGGGAGTAGACATGGTCATCGCAACCATAGTTCGGATTCGGGAGCCGATTACGCGAGAGGAAGGTATTAGCACCCCCTCGCATCCGTTGTCTCAACGGGATCCATGCTTGTTGTCTAATCAAAGGGTATGTTTATCTAAAGCTCTAATGCTAAACGAAAACGAAAAGGGAAGAAACAAAAGGAGACTCAATAGGACTTCGCCGTCCTAGGCCTACGTATTCCCTCATGCAATGGGAAAGTCAGAGTCAACGTAGTTTGGAAGACTACGGGTGAAATGGGGGAAGGTTGCTCGCCAAGACATCACCGTCTTGTGTCTACCTATCCTCAACCAGACGAGAGAGAGAAAGTCAGAGCAGTCGTAGTTCGACCTACGGAACCCGAGATTGGTTAAGTGTTTTTTATAAGGGACGCTAAGTTTGCGTTCCAGCAGTTATAACGATGCAGTTTGCGGTAGAACGGAAATAACATGCTCCTTTCTGAAAATTATTTGAAACCCATCCCGAAGGACAAAAGATTTGCACTTTGTTTTGTATTTTTTAGACAGAAGTGAGTTAAGTTAGTTTCGAACTTGTATTACACTAAAGTCTATGACATAGGATCGAATGCGTTGCAAGATCGACCCAAAATGGGACGTATGCAAAACACCCTAGACAAGGTAAGGAGGGACTCCCACTTATCACTTCCCATGTACTTAAGGCTCATGGCGCACAATACTCGTTGTATTTATTAAGTGTTTTGATTTTATTTTTGAGATGAGAAGAGAAAGGACTCAAAGGTTGAAAAGAAAATAACTAAGGGAAACTAGATCCTAATGTTGTCATGCACAATGGTCCTAAAGTTGATATAGAAGGGAATTCTACCTAATGTTAGCATGCAAAGAGATAGACCTATGGTTAAGGTTTAAAAGGGACTATCTTAATTGTTATCATGCAAAGGATTGAAAGCCTAATGTCTCTCCTACCTCAAACTTAATCAGATATTAAGTTGAGCTAGGAATCCTAAGGGATCATGTGAACAAACACAAGTAAACATTATATTAATCAATCACAAACAAAAGTAAACTCAAGACTTAAACAAGTCTCAAGGCTCAAAATAAAAGAGAGAAGAAAGAGATGAAAGAGAAGATGCAACACTAAAATAGTCAAACAATGGGGTTCAAACAAGTTGACATAAGCACTAAATAATGCAAGCATCATATCCAATCATTCAAGACAATCACCAACACCAAGTACATACACTTCAAACCAAACTCCAAGAATGGAAATCAAAACAATTAGGCAAAATAATGCACCAATGAGTACACAAATAACTTAAAACCAAATAAGAAGTAATATCAACCATCAAACAAAGTGAAATGAGGTCAAATGATATGAGAACCAAGATGGGGAATTAGCTAAGTCACATTGTATTCAACTCATGTTAATGATTAAAGAATGAGCAAGAAGATTCAAAGCATGCATCTTAACAACATTTAATCATTTGTCAACAAATAACTCATGTAAGACACACCTCCAAAAGAGTAAACATGTGAGCTTAAGTTAAGGAATCCAAGTAGGGAAGTAGCATGATCGTGTATATCAATCCAAACATCAACTCATGGATAGCAAGAAGAAACACCAAGGATCAATTTCAAAACATGCATCAAAACTAGGCAATTATCCACTCAAGTCATTCATATAAGAAACAAATAATCATGTGAGGAAAGAAGTGAAAATGATCACACAATGGACTTCATATCAAGAAGATCAGCATCTAAAACATGTCATTCAAAGCAAACAAGAATCCACAAGCATCCATTAGATCATACAAGAAAGCATCCCAAAGAACTCGTTCAAGAACATCAAAGGTGCAAGGTCAAAACATTGTCAACTTAGAAATTCAACCACAAATAGGAAAATGATCAAATGAAAATGAATCCAAAGCTTCAATCAATTTAAAACAACATGTGGTCATATAAATTAATCATTTCAAACTTCACTTAAGCACAAGTGGTAAAAAAGAAAACAAACTAGATCAAACATCAAGCATGTTCCATTCAATCTCAAGTCACATATACGCATCAACCAAAAATAGAAACATGTATTATAAAAATCCAAATAAATTCTTAAACTCATATTATATCCATCAAGAAAAAATGTGCAAAAGATCTCCACAAGAATTGCATAATTGCACCATAAATTGGATCAAACAATCTCACATAGCAAGCTAGTCGAGCAATAATCGAGGATCATTAAAAACCAAATGAAAAACAATCAAGAAATGATCACCAAGGAAGCATAATGACACTAAAAAAATCCCAATTCATATGTAAAATCATGGCAAAAATATTAGGTCAAGAAAGCATAGCAAAGTAATCAAACAATCAAACCCTAGCTCAAGGTCAAATTTGTAAAAGCACCTCACAATTAATTCTAAATAAAATAGAAAAATAAATGGAAAGATAAAAATAAAAATTATGAAAAATATCTCAACATGTCAAACAAACAGAAAAGTATTTTTGTTGATTTTTAAAATGATTTAAACAATTAAAACAAAAATCAAATTGAAAAAAGAAAGGAAAAAAACAAATAAACACATGAGCATGGCATGGGGGTGTAGTAGCAATTACATGGAACAAATAATCGTGTTTACACGCATATGGGATCAGAAATAGGGAGGTATGGAAATCAAACAAAGCACAGGCCCAGTCCAATAAGAGTCAGAAACAAACAAATAAAGGTTGCGTGGCATGCCCAGTCAGCCTCATTAATTGAGGTGGCATCCATGTAGCAGATCAAACGACCATGATCTGAACACCTCAACGCATTTGAATTTAAAAAGGTGGCGCCAAGGCCACATCAGATCATCTTCAACCTAGAGACGCCAGAGCCCTAGCTCCGGTCGTCTCCTCCAGCCAACCACCATCGGAGCCCAATCAACCACCCAGAATCAAACAAAAAAGCCACAATTCCAACCAGAATTTAACGTAGATTATGAATCTACCAATATTTTTCAAAAATAAGCACGATAGCATGGTGAATCAAAGAGAAAAAGAATTAAGCATGCAAACTAAAATTAAACAGAACAACACAACAAGCACACATACATGGCCTACACATGGTAGGGCTTCAGATGCATCCAACCATGAACCTAAAATGCTCCTAGAATGAGAGAGATCAGATATGGAAACTTACCTAATGGAGAGTGTCCACTGCACCTTGTGTTCTCTGCAAAACCTTAAGGAAAACTTCACTACACTCTTAGATAACTCTTGGAGATGATGAATTTGGCAATAAAATAGAGCAAAAATGCAGAGAGAGCTTGCTTCGAAGGTAAGAAAAGTTTGAAGAAAATTCCAAATCTCAGATCTAAAATGGAGTGAATCAGACTCAGGTTTGGAGTTTGTTAGTTTTATATGCGTGTGACCTTGATGTGTACATGATCATGCTGCCATATAACTTCAATTTGTACCAAAAAAATATACCATGCCATGTTTTGAAAACCATTGGAAACCCTTCACTTTAAATGGACATAACTTGATGAATCTTGCTCCATTTGGGACATATTTGTGATCAATGGAAAGTAGGAAGAATATAGAACACATTCCATGTTAGAATCAACTCTTAAAAAGGATTGGAAGCTAATGGAAAATGGCCATGAACATGTATCCTCAAAACTGTCCCAAAACACTTAGAAAAATTCTAAGTTTTAAGCAAAATCACAACTTGAAACCTTGATCTTGAACATACCATAACTTGCTAAAAAATTATCCAAATGGGGCATTCTTTACATGGTTGGAAAGCTTGAAATGCACACTACAACTTTTATGTTTGACAAAAAATGAAATGGAGTCTTGAACATGGAGAAAATTGGCTTTGAAGCACAACCATGAGAACTTGCCAAAAATAGTAAGTCTCTAAAACCCTACTTTTCCAAAAATGGCAACTTTTCCCAATTCTTGATTTTTGATGATTCCTTTGACATTTCTTCATCAAATTCCACCCATTGATCATATTTAACATGAAAAACACAAAGTTGACCTCAAAAAGTCAGGAGTTGACTTTTTCCCTGCACATTTGACTTTGTCTCTAATTCTACTGATTCACAATCATCTGAGCAATTGAAACCTTTCTGATTAAAATTGATGATCAATCTTCCACCCCTAGACACTTGAGAACATATAGGAAACCATGGAATCAAGTTTTGCTCAAAGAGTCAGAAATAAACTGATTTTATCACAAACCCTAATTTTGGCCCTGAAAGATAGGAGGTGTCGACCCAATCTCAAAGCCCTATTTCCTCTGAACATGATGGAGAATCCTTTAAACAAGGATGATTAATGTAACATGATGATGACGAGGCTTCAAAATTCTTGCCCATGGAGGTGCCACTTACCCAAATATCCAAAAATCCTAGATTGATGGCCAAAAGATAGGAGGGATTGATCCACTTCAAACCTCTTGTCAATTTCAGTCATTTGATGAAGTGATGGACATATTAAGATGCCTTGATGCCTAAAAATCCTTTGTAGCTTGAGTGATGGTGATATTGAGAGCACCTCTCCTTTTATTGCCTTGAACAAACTTTCCCTATGCACATATGATTGATTAAGATCTCTTGCTTAAACCTCTGAGAAACATACTCTACTCTTGAGCTAACCAAGATACCTTGATCCCATGCTTAGAACCAATGATATGCACAAATGAAAATGCAAAATAAAATGAAACATAAGCCAGTTAGAGTTAGAAATAAAAGGGCAAATTTTGGGGTGTTACACTAACTGAATTATGTTTTACACAATGGACTAATTTGCACTAGGTTTAGTTGTTTACTTGCTTTCATTGCTTCAAGTGATTTTGCCATATATCTATAACATCCCCCTTAAGCTCAACAGGAGTGGGATTTACACTATATTTTAAGTTTGGAACACAAGTTTTGAAAAATTGCAGACCCAAGAGGCTTGGTTAGAGTTCTGGTTGTTTTTTAACAATCAGTGAGAAATTTTTTGTTTGTGTGTCAACAATTTGTGTAGAACCTTCCTCACGAGGTTCTTTGTTTATAGGAATCTCGAATTCCATATCCTTTATAATGAGGTTCTCAAAGAATTTCACATCTCAGGATTTAATAGTTCACTACAAGAAAATTGGAAAATTGCGACGGTTCATTTAGGTAGGTTACAACCGTTAGAACCGCCGCAATTTGCATGTTATGACTGTTGCATCTCCATCCTAGAAACGTGCGTCGCGAGGCTGTATTGCGACGGTTGTCAAAACAGTCACACCAACCGTGGTTCTCTTTCACGAGGGTTAGGGAACTGACCTAATCTGAATATTGTGACGGTTACCAACTGTCGTGGAATTTCATTTTGATTTTTGTTTTCATTGTTGATTGCGACAGTAAATTGTTGCAGTTTGAACCGCCGCGAATTGCGAATATTTTTAAAAAAAAATTCTACCCTCAAGTCATGCTATTTGCTTTCGCACTGTAATTTTAATTAAAAACAAATTAAAAACAAAATGGCCCTTATCCACATTTTGTATTTTTCTTCTCTTTATTGTTCTTCTCTTATAGTAAGCCTTACAGCCAGTACAAAATAGAATAGTATTAAGTTTCACATTGGAATCTCAATTCTAATCATCGTGTTCCTCAATGGGACTTAATGTTTCACTTCTTATAATACTTCCATCATCAATAATATAATTTAGCTTCATAAGAGAAACCACAACAGTTCTCATTCTTAGACGTCCTTTCGGATCTCGATGTAATACCCCATATCCCTTAAATGCTCAATTGAGTATAAGTTGGATTTATTTAAGCTCTTAGATACTCTAAGTGTCATCAGTTGAGATCAATAGAGTAACTAGTGGACTCTGAAGAGGTCAATTATTATTAAAAGAGACAAACCAATATTAATTAGTATCAGAGAGGTTAATTGGGTAACTCTAATATTTGGTCAATTGGTGTTAAATGATAAAATATCAATTGGGGATATTTTTTTCATTATATAATATTATATATATATATATATATAATGTGAAAGAAAAAATAATAAAAAGAAAAGAAAGAGAGAAAGTTGGTAAGAGAAGAGAAGAGAAAGAAGAAAAGAGAAAGGGGAAGAAGAAGTGCACTATGTAACAACAAAGCTAAGAGAATCTAAGGTTCGGGGGTTGGTTATACCTAGGGAAGGTGTTAGTATCCTAAGTATCTGTAGTACTCTAAAGGAACCTCTTGTTAGTATTTGTGTTATGCTAATGTTTGCTTGCTAAAGGAAATGTTCTAAGGTAAAGACCTAGGGGTATATACACTAAGTATGCTCGCCAAGACATCGCATCTCGTGCATACGTATCCTGACTAGGATGGAATCAGAGCATTCGTAGTTCACCTAACTAGGGGTGAGGAACTCTTGATAATGATCAAGGTTCTAGAGGGAAGAAAGTGTTCATAACCATAACACTTACATGGAGTGCTGCGACTCCAATCCTAAGGCTAGGATGAAACGGAAAAGTGAGTAAGTGTTCATAACCATGACACTTACATGGAGTGTGGCGAATCCAATCCTAAGGCTAGGATAAAGGGTAAGGAAAACTAGTTTCGATCGCGCGGCGACGAAAGATAAGGGAGTTAGTTATTAGTTTTTAGTGGTTAGTGGGCTCGACAAGATATTGCATCTTGTGCCTACGTATCCTGACTAGGAATGAGGAATCAGAGCCTTCGTAGTTCGCCTAACTAGGGGTGAGGAACTCTTGATAATGATCAAGGTTCCAGAGGGAAGTAAGTGTTCATAACCATGACACTTACATGGAGTGCGGCGACTCCAATCCTAAGGTTATGAAAAAGGGTAAGACTCGAACAAAGTCTCAAGGGAATGATGGACAAGGCTATCCTAAACATATGACATGACAGTCAACAAGAGGGATCCTTTCCTTTGGGATGTATATAGACAAGCAACATAGAAAAATAGGATCAAGTACCAGACACAACATAAAATCAGGCAAAATGAGACATCATGAATGATGATAAACACAACATAATGAGCCATGGTATAGTCAATGCGAGGATCGGGATTAAAACCATACAAATGAGTCAAAGCTTCAAGCTAAGGAAACAAACTACAAGTTATCTAGCTGAAAGTTAGAAATTAAATTGATTGGTAGATATTAAAAGAATGGAAATGACCAAAAACAAAACCTAAATATCTACATCCTAAACATAAATCCAAAATTCAATGGATTAGTTCCTAAAATTAAATGAAAAAGTATTTTTTTTTTTAATTTTTCTATTTAGTTCCTAATAATATAATAAGAGTCTAAATAAGAGATATTTACTAAAACAAAATGGAAAAATACTTTCTAAAACAAAAAGAAAAGATATTTTTTAAAATAAAATGGCAAGATATTTCAAAATAAAATCAAAGATTGTTTTTTTTTCTTTAAAATAAAATCAAAGATTGTTTTCTAAAATAAAACTAAAAATATGATTTCTAAAATAAAACTAAAATTGTTTTTTAAACTAGAAAAATTGTTTCTAAACTAAAACTAAAAATTGTTTCTAAACTAAACTATGAATGAAAGTGGGCCAATGAGAAAACAAAAAACAAAGCCCAAGTAGAGAGAGGCGGGTAGCTCCAACTCACAGAACCATGGGTCAAGAGGTAAGGGAACCGACCCAGTTGGGTTTCAACTAGAACTTAAACCTAATTCAAAAGGGGAGAACGGCTGGAACAATACTGAGGCATTCACACGAAAAAAATGGTCATTCATTTTCTTCATCAAGCAAAACACGCACGAGGAATTGCGAAAACAAGAACTCTGCGCGAATTCAAAATCTGACACAATCTCTCTCTTTCTCTCAATCGTGGCATCCTCCTCTTTCTCATTTCTCTCTGTTTGGCGGTGCACGGTTGATGTTAACGTCGTGGGGTCGAAAGTACGTCATTGTCAGAACGTGTTTGGGGGCCGGTTGGAGGAAGTTGGGGAGGTTATGGACGTTTCAGAGTTGTGTTGGTGGTGGGGAGGTTAAAGCGAGAGTGAGGAGTTGCTTCGGAGGAATAATGGCAGATTATTGAGTTTGGGTTTGTGGTTTGTTTTTATAAGGCAATTTGAGTTGAAAATGAATGAGGGAGGCGGTTGGGAAGAAGAGAATTGTAAGGGTAGAACGTGTGGTTTGAGGTAGGTTTAAGGGAGAAAGAAAGATTTGTGAACGTGGTTGTTTCGGTGATGGGGCTCTGAGGAAGACGCAGGGGTGTTTTGTCGTAGAATAGATTGGGGGAGAAGTTGAGGTTTATGAAGGAAGTGTGTTATCGTTAGCTGTATGGTGATGAAGAACTTTTTTTTATCAGTGAGTTTTTCTTTCCAAACATTCTCGTTCTTTATTTTGTTTCTCTTTGTTGCCTTTTCGGTTTTTTTACGTGTCCAGAGAAATAAGGTTTGAAAACCTTGTCGTGTTGTGCTGAGACAAGCGTACCTTTGCAGGTTGGTACACACAGGTTTCGTGTAGTGGCCATCAAGCAAATAACCATGATTTAACATTCAATCAAAAATCTAACTAAGAGGTTTCAGTTGAGTACAACGGACGTGAAGGGTACTAATACCTTCCACTTGCGTAATCGAGTCCCGAACCCGAATATGGCTGCGACGACCATTATTCTTGTTTTAAAGGTTTTATCGATATTTTCCTATTCCTTCATTGAGATAAATAAAGTTCGGTGGTGACTCTGTTCGAACAATTTTTATGCGTCCATCGCGAAGGATCGTATTTTTCGAAGTATGACAATCATCATTCCGTTTAATGAAGCTACTTCAAAGGGTGTGTTAACTACTATTTTGGAAGGTACAATTGGCATGGTTAATTTCTTATTCGAGAAGGAAAATTTTGTTCTCTTGGTTCTCACTAAGGAATCAAGTGACGATCTGCGGGTTACACGAATTCCTATAGTTTGTGTATTTCCAAAAGTTTTCCTCGAGAATGTCACTTCTCTTCCTCCCGAAAAGGAAGTGGAATTCTTTATTGATCTGATACTTGGGATGGCCCCAATATCTATCTCTCCACATCGTATGGTGCCTCTAGAACTGAGAGAGTTAAAGAATCAATTGGAAGAATTACTGACCAAGCATTTCATTCAATCTAGTGTTTCACCCTGGGGAGCTCCAATACTGCTAGTAAAGAAGAAGAATGGTAGTAGGTATTTGTGTATCGACTATCCTTAGTTGAATAAAGTCACCATTAAGAACAAGTATCCCCTACCTAGGATAGACGATTTGCTAGATCAGTTGAAAGGAGCCTGCGTGTTCTCGAAGATTGATTTACGATCGGGCTATCACCAAATTCGGGTTAAGAATTCTGATGTACCGAAGACTGCATTTAGGACCTGATATGGCCATTATGAATTTCTTGTAATGCCTTTCGGTGTGATGAATGCCCCAGCTATTTTCATGGATTATATGAATTGGATATCCCAACCTTACTTGGACCAGTTTGTGGTGATCTTTATTGATGACATTCTTATTTATTCTTGTACTTCACGGGAGCACGGAGAACATCTAAGGATTGTTCTGTCAAGATTGTAAGATAATCAATTGTTCTTCAAGTTAAGCAAGTGTGAGTTTTTGATGACTGAAGTTAAGTTTCTTGGTCATGTAATATCGCAAGGAGGACTAGCAGCAGATCCATATAAGGTTGAAGCGGTAATTAATTGGGAAAGACCGAAGAATGCTTCTGAAGTTAGAAGTTTCTTAGGATTGGCAGTATACTATAGAAGGTTCATCAAAGGGTTTTAATAGTTGGCTTTGCCAATGAATTGACTTACCCAGATGGAGATTTCTTATAGTTGGGATTCAAAGTGTGAACAATGTTTTATGAGCTTGAAGGAAAGGTTGACAACTGCTCCTGTTTTAATCATTCACTATCCTAGTAAACCTTATGAAGTATTTTGTGATGCCTCTAATAAGGGATTAGGAGGAGTGTTAATGCAGGGCGCTCAGGTTGTAGCTTATGCCTCTCGTCAGTTGAAGACTCATGAAGAGAATTATCCAACTCATGATCTTGAGTTAACAACTATTGTTTTTACACTGAAGGTGTGGCGTCACCACTTGTACGAAGTACGTTTTGAGATGTTCAGTGATCACAAGAGTCTAAAATATTTATTTGATCAGGAGGGATTGAACATGCGTCAAAGGAGATGGATGAAGTACTTAAAAGATTTTGACTTTAAGTTAAAGTACCATCCAGGCAAGGCGAATAAGGTTGTAGATGCATTAAGTCGAAAAGAGATGCGCAAAGCTAAGTTGATGATGTTAGAGTATGATTTGTTGGAAAAGTTTCGTGATCTTAATCTTCAGTTTGGTTGGACTCATAATGGTGTGATAATGAGAAATTTGAATGTTACTTCCAACCTAAAAGGAGAAATCCAGCAAGGGAAAATGTTAGATGAGAAGTTACGAGAGATGTTAGACCAACCTGGTTTCACGCAAGCTACAAATGAAGTTATTCTTTTTAACCAAAGGATTTGTGTTCCAAATGATGCTAAGTTGAAAAGATTTTTTTTTTGGAATAAGCTCATAAAGGTGCTTTTACCATACATCTGGGTTCATCAAAAATGTATCAAAACTTGAAGAAGGACAATTGGTGGCCTGGAATGAAAAAGGATTTTGCAGTGTATTTTCCTGAATGTGTAGTGTGCCAACAAGTAAAGAGTGGACATTATAATCCAGGTGGTTAATTGTAACACTTAGAGATTCTAGTATGGAAATAGGATAGTATTTCAATGGATTTTGCAGTTGGGTTACCTCGTATGCAAGGTGGTTATGATTCTATATGGGTAATTGTGGATCAGTTAACTAAGTTTGCACATTTCTTAGCTGTAAAAACTACTTACAAGGCAAGTCATTTTGAACAGTCGTTCTTTGCATAGATTGTGAGACTACATGGTGTCCCATCTAGTATTGTGTCTGATAGAGATCCAAAGTTTACTTTAAGATTTTGGAGAGCTTTTCAGCAAGCCATGGAATCTAGGTTGAGTTTAAGTACGTCGAATCATCCTCAGACGGATGGTCAGACTGAGAGGACGATACAGATATTGAAAGATATGTTGAGAACTTGTGTGCTTGGGAGAAGAAGAAATTGGACAAAGCTTTTGCCACTGATTGAATTTGCATACAACAATAATTACCACACAAGTATTGGAATGACTCCTTATGAAACTTTGTGCGGAAGGATATGTAAAACACCTTTGTGTTGCTACAATCAGAGTCAACGAATCATACCGCTTATTTGACACTTCTTCATCTTCAACATACTAAGTATGATTGACATTTTCATCCATACCAGAATTTTCATTTGATAATGCCCTAGTTTTAGACAAATGTAATATTCTACACATTCTTTACTTTTGTCTACCCTTTATCGACCTTGTAAACAAAGATCCCTACCCCTGCCACAACCAAAACCACACCTAATATTGGGAGTGGATTTTCTCCCGTTACATTATAATTCAGTTAGACCTGGGCCATTGAAACATATACCGAAAATATTAAAAAATGAAGATGTTTGGCTTTTAAGGGTTGGGACTCAAACTGGATCATATCGAGTGTAAATCCCACCGAAGAAAATCCCTTCCCCTAATATCCTTCACTTTTAAGTACTTGATCTTATTCTTTACTACTCTTCACACGTTTTTTGTGAACAAATAAATCACTCTGCAAATCCATTGATTCACAATATAGTGATATGATTGGATCAATCAAGCATACAATAAAGTTAAATTTAGATGCCATTGACCTAAGAATCTTTTCAATATTCAATATTTGATTTGTCTTCTTCACACAATTTACAATTGCTAGAGCGCATGAAAAATTTTCATCATCAAATCCACCTTCTTTCATAGAAAGAACTTCAAATTCACATCGCAATACTTATAATTGAACCTGTTTGACCTTCGTTAAACTTTAATACAAGAGTTGTCTCCATATTGTTTAATCAATCGCCTCAAACAAGTAGTTTTTTGTCTTAAAATCTTTGAGTTTACTCTCAGTAACAAAATTTTCGTTGTTTAAAAATTTTAGTTGGAAACTCAACTTTTTATTCTCATTAACAAGTGAGTGTTTTATTTAAAACTACAAAGAATGGCCAACTAGTTGCTAATAGATTTTTAAGTATAAACCAAATTTGATAAATTCTCCAAAAAAATAAACGGGAGAATATACAAAGTCAATCAAAAGAAAGTTTAACCCTCTTAGTCTTAGCTATGAGATTAATCGATTAAAATAACACCATTTGCCTTTTGCTCATCATTAAACTGCAAATATTATTATAGAAACTTAGGTAGTCTACTTGATAATTGGTCTCTCTTCCTTATCAATATTAGCCAGCATTGCCTAGTGTTCCCTATTGATTTGACACTAAAATTTGGCTTATGTAACCCTATCATGAATCCAAAGCCAAGAGAGCAGGAGTCAAAACCTATTAGTTTGACAAGAAAAATGGGCATTCACAAATACCAATTGTTTATTAAGAGAAATGATACTATGACACCAAATGATACACTTACATTAAGAAAAATTATTTTGGACTATGTTTGGTTTAAAAGAAGTGAAGAAAATAATTTGAAGGGAGAAAATGATAGGGCATAAAAAGGCATAGGAACTAAAGTTGAATTATATTAAATTCATTCTTCATAACTACAAATAGTTGAATTTGCTGCAAAAAGTTAAATATAAAAAGATGAAATTTGACTCTAGTTTCATATTTAAATGTAAAAGACACAAAAATTAGAAGAATTAAAACAAGGAAACTGAGTATTTGAACATTTGTTTTGTAGTACATCCAGATTTTCCTCATGCAGATAATTAACCTTCAAGAAATTAATCCTAACTCTGCTTGCTTACTTACTTTTATTAGTTATAGTAATTTTTTGATCTCCTCCATCTCTCCTTAGGAGATAATAATTGGATTTGAGTTTTCTATCAATGCACCAGTCAACCAGATCGATGGTTGTTTAATTCAGATCGAATCATTCAAATTTTAATACATAAATTTAAATGGTTCGATTTTGATCAAACAACTAGCCATCGATCTGGTTGCCTACGTCTATTTATGAGATGTGATTAAATTTCTATTTGTAACGCTACTATATTGAATAAGGGTAGTCCTTCATGTCCAAAGTGGCTCCCACAATGAATTTAGACTATTGTTCTCCTCAAGAAAGTTCAAACCAATTTGATAGCCATTACTATGTTGAGGACTTTGAATGAAATCATCCATAGATTGTTGTGGTGTTTCTTGTTCACTTTGTGACATGCAAAATAAAGCCACGAGATTAGCTTGTTGGAGTTGCATGTTTACAACCTCTGCTTGTGATTTGGCCAATTGTGCTTGAAGCTCATTCACCTGGTTTTGGAGTTGGCAAATTGCTCCAGCACAACCATAAACAGGGTCTCTAATTCTCGCACTCGCCTCATAAACCATGCTTGTAACTGCATCAGCTCTTTGAGCCTCAGGTAGTTCCTATTTTTCCAACAACAAAAAAGTTTAGATAGTATAAAACGCACACCAGGTGTATGTTAGTTAGACTAAGCGAATGCACACCAAGTGTTTGTCAGTTAAACGAGTGTAAATTGTTGGTCCAGAGTTCAATTACTGACACTGGCATTACTCTAATATTATAACGTAAACAAGTAAAATGCACAAATAGTTACTTAAATAAGTACTAGCTTTTGTTTTATTTACCTGTAGGAATTTGATGATGTTGCTAGCACCAAAGACTCTATGAGCAATGGTAAACTTGGCAGGATCAGTAGGAGGAAAATAAGGAGCCAAAACACATTTATCGGCCGAACATCTTCTCCTCAAAATCTTGCAAGCAGCACAAGGGCTCATAACAACAACAGCTTGTGGAGGTGAATTAGATGAAGTTGAAGAGTTATGAGAAAATGGAACAGAGCATGTGTCACTAGTAGTACTTTCCATTGTTGTTTGTTTGGTTTGGAAACTAGAGGTTGTGGGAATATTTATAAAGGAAAATGAGAAGGCCATGAATTGAATATGTGATGTCAGTGTATGTCAGTGTTGAAATTCATTAACTAACGTGGCTGCTTATGGTTTCCCACTTCTACGTTAGGTGTTTGGATTTTTGGCTCATTGTATGAAAACTCTTCGATATCTTTGAAAAACAACGTTTCCAAACACCACTTTCTAGTTAAATTTCTTTTTTCTACAACTTTTACTTTGATGACTGATTATGGAAAAACTAATTGAATTAAAATTATAATAATAGCCACAAGTGATTTGTTTTCATATACAAACAGATTTTGCATTTTCAAGAAAAATCTTTGTGGTTTGCCTAACTTGCGCGGTAACAAGGAACTTGCCTTTCATTAAAAAACAAAACTTATCTTAACTTAAATTTTTATCATCATGTTTAAATTTCCCTCTCTAAGATAAGAATAAGGAATAGTAAAGTTACAACAACAATCAACATTCTATTGTCTCATCAAAGAACTACCTATTTTTAGAGAGAGATAATTGTGTTCTGCGAGTTTACTAGAAAGCATTGATATATAGTATAGGACTAGACACCTTTGTGAGAGACACACCACTATTTCTCCACTTACTCACACTTGCTTATATTATTCCAATACCCCCCTCAAGTGTGAGTCCACAATGTTCTCCTTTTTTACACACCACTTCCTGGGCATTTCGATACAATCTGGATACCATGTTAAAGGAGTTTCACACTAGGGAGCATTGATACATAGTGTAGAACTAGACACCTTTGTGAGAGACACACCACTTGTCCACCTAAAACCTTAAGCTCCTTTTTTACACACCACTTCCTGGGCATTTCGATACAATCTAGATACCATGTTAGAGGAGTTTCACACTAGGGAGCATTGATACATAGTGTAAGACTAGGCACCTTTGTGAGAGACACACCACTTGTCCACCTAAAACCTTAAGGTGATAGGTGAGTGGGTTCTCCCACTTATAAATGTTCAAGTCACCACATTCCTATCCAATGTGAGACTATTTTTCCACTTACTCACATTTGCTTATATTATTCCAATAAATTGGAGTTTATGTGTAGGAAATGATGGTGTCTAGTGTTACATATCCTTATAGCGCTCTTGTGAATTTTTTTTAACGTGGAACCTATTGGAATAATATAAGCAAGTGTGAGTAAGTGGTGAAATAGTCCCACATTGGATAGAAATGTGGTGACTTGAATATTTATAAGTGGAAAACCCACTCACCTATCACCTTAAAGTTTTAGGTGGACAAGTGGTGTGTCTCTCACAAAGGTGTCTAGTCCTACACTATGTATCAATACTCCCTAGTAAACTCCCCCAAACAGATCCTCTCCCGTCAGTTCTTTCCCGCTGTCTTTGTTGCGCTCATCACAACCGTTCATTCACATTTTGTATTTTTTTTTCACAATTGCATTTTTTGATTATTTGTTTTTAATGAACTCTCAGCCATTGGATAAGCATATGAGAGGTGATCCATTTCCAGTTTTTTTTTTTCCAATAATTTCTCTTATAGTTTGGAGTGGTGTTTTCCGTAGTGGGCTCTTCTAAAAATTATATCTTCTTTTGGCAACTCCTACGAGATAAGGTCTTTATTAAAAAATTGTTTTAAAGAATAATTATTTTTTACTCTATTAGCCTTTTTTGGATTATGTATTGCACTTATAGAGTTTGTCTCACTTGTTTATCACTTCTAATGTGAAGTTCAATTTGTGATTATTTTTTATTGGTTTGGGAGAATAGTTGTCCATCCAAAGGTGCTAACTCACTTTTTTTAATTTATCCTAAAGAATTGGGTTAGAATTAGAGGTAGATTTATCATGATTTGACATTTAATTTTGTTGATCATTTTAAAAATCTTGGAATAATGACATTTTTACACGTAAACCGATAAACAAGAGGATATGGAAGATAAAAACATTTCTTTTGCATGAAAAATGATTTTTTTTTATAGGTCTTTGACTTACTTGCGTGCTTTTTTTTTCAACCAGCTTACAAATTTAATTATATGTTTGAACTAATACCAATTCAAGAGTTTTGATATGTTTCTCTTGGGGTTGGGGTCTTAATCTACATTTGGAGGATGTAGTTATGTTAAGAGTAATTCTAATTCTCAAGCTCTAGTTTGTTTCTCATTGGTAGTACGAGTGGTCATTGGAGTTTTTGTCACTTGTACTTGCTCTTTATTGTTGCCTTTTCTTTGTACTTATTTTTTGGACATTTTTATTCAGCAATGCTCTTGCACCTAGGTATTGATATAATTTTGTTTGGCCTTTAAGATAGTCCATGGAAAAGAAGGAAGGCCAAGCGTTCTGGCAAGGGACGAGCTACTCTGCAAAGCCAAAGGCCGCCCAAATTGGTTATATAGTCGCCCGAAAGGGGCAACAAGGTCGCCTGGATTGGGGTCCCGATGTTCACTCGCCCAGTAAATGTTGGTGATGACGTGGGCCAATAATGACTAACCAGAGAAAGTCATTCAAAGGAGGAAACCACTTCCTCCCTAATTCTAGGAAGAGCAAGGTTTTCCTTGAGCAGTTTCTTGATCATGAAGTTAGGGTGTAACCGTCCACTAACTCTACAACCCATGCCCAAGAGAGCATCTATAAATACCTCAGTCTGAGGATTGAGAAGGACGAATCATAACATACACAAAATACTTAAAGCATCACACTTTATACTTAGCCACTCACCTTGCATGAGTTGGTCTTTTAAAACCACAATAAACACCGTAAAACCACCATACAGGGCTTATCGCCGTTGCAGGCAAGCCCTAACCACCCTAAAATGTTATAAACCTAATAAAGCCTCTAAGTCTCCCCAACCCTTGTAGGGATACCACACAAATTTGTACTTATTGACTAATACAATGACACCCACTATGGGGTTTTAAATGAGGCGCCCTCTCTCTTTCTAAGGTTCTACACAATGTACACAAAAAGGCAGAAGAACCCAAATTCTATTGAAAATGTTGGACTTCCATAAGAATATCCTTGCCACCCTGCTAGGTGAATACAAATTTTGGACTTCCACTGGAAGATCCTTACCGCCCTATGAGGCGAATACGAATGTTAGACTTCCACCCGAAGATCCTTGTTACCCTACGAGGCGAATACAAATGTTGGATTTACACAAGAAGATCATTGATGCCCTACAGGGTAAATACAAATGCTAGACTTTCACCGGAAGATCCTTTCCGCCATACGAGGCGAATATAAATGTTGGACCTTCACTAAAGGATCCTTGCCACCCTAGGAGAAAAGTATTTGTTGGACCTTCACTGAAGGATCCTTGCTGCCCTACAAGGCAATTATCTACTAGACCTCCACTGAAGGATCTATGCCGCCCTACAGGGCGAATACATCATAAATTTGTCATATAACAATCTTTGATTCCTTAATATGTTACTCATTCAACACCAAATACTATGTATAATGTACATGATATTGAGAATTGAACTCGTGCTGAGTAATGCTTGAGGGAAACGCCGGCGTGAGAGACTTGAAGTTTCCTCAGGCAAGATCTAATCTTAAAGTCTCGCCTAAAGAACGTGGCTGATTTCTAGCATAAGAGACTACCTTAAAGTCTTGTCTGAGGGCTTTATAAAATTCTCTCTCCAGAGCCATAATGCCTTGTCTAAGGGACTTATAGTCTCATCAGTTAGGCCCAATATACAATCCCTCTTGAGGGACTGAGAGTCTCATCAAACAAGCTTATCTAAACGCATCGCCTGAGGTACTAAGAGTCTCATCAGTCAAGCTCAATATACAATCTTGTCCGAGGGGCTGAGAGTCTAATCAATCAAGCTTATCTCAACACACGACCTGGGGGATTGAGAGTCTCATCAATCAAACTCAATATATAATCTCGTCTAAGGGACTAAGACTCTCATCAAACATGCATATCTCAACTTAACCTCTTCCGAAGGACTTGAAGTTTACTCGAGCGAGATCCAACATAAAGTCTCACCAAAGGGACGTGATTGAAGTCTATCATAAGAGACTTAACTTAAAGTCATTGTTTGGGGGCTTGATAGAAGTCCCACTCAAGATGTCTCACACCTGGCCTAAGGGACTTAAATTCTCATCATCCAGGCTCAACATAACCTTGCCTGAGGGACTTAGAGTTTCCTCAGGCGGGATCTAGACTAATGTCTCGCTCAAGGGACGCGACCAAAGTGTAGCCTAATAGACTTAATTTAAAGTCTTGTCCGAGGGCTTAATAAAAGTCCCGCAAAACAGGTCTCATGCCTCGCCTAAGGGAAGTCGTGTGTCACCAGTTAGGCTCAACATAATCTCACATAAGGGAATAAGAATCTCATTAAACAAGCTTATCTAATGACCGCCTGAGTAACTAACAGTTTCCTTGGACAGGATCCAACTTAAAGTTCCGTCCAAGGGATGCGACCGAAGTCTAGCCCAAAAGACTTAACTTAAAGTCTTGTCTTAGGGCTTGATGAAAGTCTCTTTCGAGAGGTCCAATGCCTTGCTTAAGAGACTTAAAGTCTCACTAGTTAGGCTCAACATATAATCTCGTACGAGGGAATGAAAGTCCTATCAAACACGTTTATCTACCGATCGCCTACGTAACTAAGAGTTTCCTATGGCGGGATCCTGCTTAAAGTCTCACCTAAGAGACGCGACTGAAGTTCGTTCTAAAAGGCTTAACTTAAATTATTGTCCGAGGGCTTGATAGAAGTCCCGCCCGAGAGGTCCAATGCCTTGCCTAAGAGACTTAGAGTCTCATCAGACAGGCTCGATATAAAGTATCACCTAAAAACTAGACTATAAAGTCTCGCCTAAGAGACTCGACTATTAAGTCTTGCTTGAGGGACTCGACTATTAAGTCTCGCCTGAAGGACTTAGAGTCCTACCAAACAGGCTCATCTAAATGCCTCACATGAGGGACTTACATTCTCATCAGACAGGCTCGACATAAAGTCCCTCCTAAGAGACTTGAATATTAAGTCTCGCCTGAAGGACTTAGCATCCCATCAAATAGGATTATCTAAGCGCCCTGCCTAAAGGACTTAGAGTATCATCAGATAGGCTCGACATAAAGTCTCCCCTAAGAGACTTAAATATTAAGTCTCTCCTGAAGGGTTTAGAGTCCCACCAAATAGGCATATATAAATTCCTCGCCTCAAGGACCTAGAGTGCCACCAAACAGGCTCATCTAGTTGCCTCGCTTAAGGAACTTAGAGTGCCACCAAAGAAGCTCATCTAAACACCTCGCCCAAGGGACTTAGAGTCTTATTAGACAGGCTCAACATAAAATATCTCCTAAGAGACTCGACTATAATGTCTCGCCTAACAAACTCGACTATTAATTCTTGCATAAGGGACTCGACTATTAAGTCTCTCATGAAGGACTTAGTGTCCCATCAAACAGGCTCATATAAACGCCTTGCTTGAGGGACTATCAGACAGGCTTGACATTAAGTCTCTCCAAAAAGACTTGAATATTTAGTCTCGCTAGAAAGACTTTAAGTCCCACCAAATAGACTCATCTAAACGCCTCGTGTGAGGGATTTAGAGTCTCATCAGACATGCTCGACATAAAGTCTCGCCTAAGAGACTCGGAGATAAAGTATCGTCTAAGGGACTTGACTATTAAGTATCGCCTGAAGGACTTAGATTCCCATCAAACAAGCTTATCTAAACTCCTCATCTGAGAGACTTAAACTCTCATCAGACAGGCTCAACATAAAGTCTCGCCTAAGAGACTTGACTATAAGATCTTGCCTAAAATACTTGACTATTAAGTATGGCTTGAGGGACTCATCCTAAGTAATGCTTTAGGGACTCAATGTAAGATTTCATCAAGAAAAAGCCCACTTGGGATAAATCTATACAAGGGAATCTTAAGGATGTAAGCACTCTTGTTAATCACTTCACCCTTTTTAAGCTTTCGTCCTTGAGGGACCATCTATTGATATATTTTACCGGGGCCCTAATAAGGGTTAGTCCATGGAAAAAAAGGAATGCTAGGCGCAAAGCCGAAGAGCGAGCTACCTTGCAAAGCTAGGGGTAGCCTGAATGGGCCATAAGGTCGTCTGAAAAGGGCCATCAGGCCACCTGAATTGGGCTCCCGCTGTCCACGTGCCCAATAAACGTGGGTGATGACGTGAACCCATAATGAATAAGTGAAGAGAGTCATTAAAAGGAAGAAACCACTTGGTCCCTAGTTCTAGGAAGAATAAGTTTTTCCTTGACCACTTTCTTAGACATGAAGCTATGGCGTAATCGCCCACTAACTTTGCAACCCAGACCCAAGAGAGCCTCTATATATACCTCAGTCTGAGGACTGAGAAGGTCATGTCATAACTTACACAAAATACTCAATGCTCCACGCTTGTATACTAAGCCATTCACCTCATGTGACTTAGTCATCTAAAACTATCGTAAACACTGTAAAACTATCATACAAGACTTCTCGGGGCTGCGGGCAAATCATAACCACCCTAAAATGATATAAACCTACTAAGACCAATGAATATCTCCTACCACTATAGGAATACCACACACACCTATACTTTTTTATTAGTACAACATCTATATTTAATTTCTTTACTATAAAATTTTAATCTTATGGGGATCAAAGTTGTTCATACAACTATGAAGTGAGTTAGATCTAGAGTGATTTATAAAAATTGTATTGCATTCTCTAAATTTTATCCAAGTTCAAAATGCGTGTTGTACTTGCAAAGACTTTAATTAAAAGAATAACTCAATGTGAAATTCAATTTCACATCGTATCTTTCTTTTTATAGTAAGATTGACAGATTTTAGAAAATCTATAACATTTTATGCGGAATAGTTGTCCAAGAAAGATTGTTATGAAAATATTATCTCTTATGTGAGATAATAATTTTTTTGAGAAGCTTAGAGGAATTTGTTCAAAATTTTAAAACCTTTGAATTTATCATTAAAGAAATCATATATTACATCAATCAATCGTCTTGCTCGATTGAATTGCCAATTTGCCAAGCTATTTAAAAGGTTATAATTTCTTTATAAAGAATTTTATTTCAACCGGATCATGATTGTTTCTATATCATGCCTCTAAAATATGACTAACTTTAGATCTTTATATTTTGTCGGTTTAATATTATAAATAAATATTAGCTTTTTAAGTTTATTGAATAACTAGTAACTAACCCGTGTGTTCGCACGTGCATGCCTGTTAGAGGATTTTATGTTATGGACGCGTAATTGTTAATCAAATTGAAAAAAAATTGATAAAATTATTAAAATATATATGATTGAAATTAAAAATTTGTATTGGTAAGTATAATAAATTGTTGTGGGTTGTAAAAGAAGGAATTTAATTAATTATTGATATAAATTCAAATAATGCGATAATGATTGAAAATATTAAACAAAAAATATTAATTAATAGGTAGACCAAAGACAAATGAAATTAAAGATAGATTGAAAGTTGAAAATAGAAAAAAAAGAAACTTAAGAATAATAGTAAATTTAAGTTGAAATAGTAATACATGTAGAAGATGAAAGATAAACAACAATATCAATATTAATATATATGATTAAAAAAAACTATTGAAGTTTGTATTAGATAAATTACTCGTATAAGTTTTTTTAACAAATAAGAAAATTATGTTTTAAGAGAGAATATCATGGTCGAAAAATTTCTATTATTCAATATTTGAACTAGTAATAAAGTTGTTTCCGTTTATAACAATAGTAATTGTTTCCGTATATAAAAATATTTTTATCAACAATATATTTTTTTCCGTATATAAATATTAGTTTTGTTTTGACATTATTTATACAAAATAATTGAATGAACAACAAAGTTTTTTTCCGTATATAAAAAAATGAATCAAAAGTAAAGTTGTGTCCGTTTATAACAATAGTCTTTTTTCGGTATATAAAAAAAATTGAATCAAAATTAAAGTTGTGTCTGTTTATAACAATAGTATTTTTTTTCGTATATACACAAATTTGAATCAAAATTATTGTTGTACTCGTTTATAACAATAGTATTTTTATTGTATATAAAAAAATTAGAATCAAAATTAAAATTGTGTCCGTTTATAACAATAGTATTTTTTTTCGTATATAATAAAATTTGAATCAAAATTAAAGTTGTCCCCGTTTATAACAATGATATTTTTTACTATATAATTTTTTTTAATCAAAATTAAAGTTCTCCCTATTTATAACAATAGTATTTGAATCAACAGTGTATTTTCTTTCTCGTATATAAATATTATTTTTGTTTTGAAAATATTTATAAAAATATTTGAATCAATAGTAAAATTGTTTACTACTTATAACAATAATTGGATCTGTAGTTTCATTTTTCAAGTTTTAAATAATGATTGTGCATCAACCGTTTTTCATAATTTATAGTTTGATCAGACAAGGTTAAATTATAGAACAATCTATAAAATGGTTTTTTTTATCTAAGTGTTAATCTAATTTTGAGGTATGAAAGATATGAATGAAGAATTTATTTGAATAAGGGACTGGTTTAATATCATTATATCTATAAGAAATGTTGGAAACTATAAGATTCAAAAACACTTTAGAATCCCAAACACAACAATTCATATTTTAGGATTTCTCCTTCGTTATAGTTTTAACCCGTGTTCTCAAATTCCTTTAACTCTCAACTTAAATTGGTTGAGCTACCCAAAATTTATACATTTATATTAAGAATTTTGCCAATTAAATTTTAGAAAACTCAAAAATTCAAAATTTTCATTGATAATTGATCTGAATAAATTATTTAAACTTCATGTAAAAATGTATAAAGAAAAATATTTATTTTATAAGATTGAGAAATGAAATCTTTAAGATTATTTTTTAGCAGTGATGTATTGATGTAAGTAGGTACGACATGAAATCATGATAAAAGACAATTGCAATTTTTCTCGACTAATAAGTAATGTCTCACATTAATAAAGACAAAACAATTTGGTTCTAAAGTAGTAGGCAAACATAAGTCCATAACACAGTTTCACTTACGAGAAAAAATAAACAAATCGTAAATAAATTAATATAACATCAACAGAATAAAACAATATTGAAGATGTAGTAAAGATTAGATTCTTAATCCAATGAAAACTGATTTTTGGCAAAAATGGGTTCACCATAACATAAATCTGAGTTGCACATGCGACAGTGTCAAATATTGTACAAGCATGGGGTAGGAACAAATATATGAAATATATTGAGTCCAGTTTTTGTTAGGAGAATATACTTCCAAGGTATTGAGCTTGTATTGTTTCTCGGTTCTCTTCCCACCATGTTTTTGCATTTACCTCGCCAAATCTTTCTCGGCTGCAGACATGCGTTCAGAAAGTTTATGACACAAACCAAATATTAAGGAATATTAATTGTCTGATTGTAATGTAACATGGTTGCAGTATTCACAAAATTGAAAAGTTCACAGAATTTATCAAAATTGAAGCAGCTGGTAGTACTGATAGACATCTGCATTAGTGTTCACAAGACTGTAAAGTTCTGATAATGTATCAAAATTGAAGCATCTGAATAAAAGAGCAACTGCATTAGTAGTTCAGAGAATTGTAATGTTCAAAAACTGAATAAAAAAGTAATGTTAAGAGAAATATAGTTTAATTAATCACTTTTAAAATAAGCACTTATAAAATAAACACGTTTAAAATAAGCACTTACCTTAAGTGACTTATGGAAAACATATCCATGAATATTAATTCTCATGGCTCTAACGCCAAGGTTAAGAACTATATATTCTCTTTCCAAAGCTTCCATAACAGGTTCACTTTTTGGACCAAGAAAAATATGAATAATAATTTTGAAAGTGAGTTTTCTCTTTTGAGTTAAGAACTCAATTTCATCCATTTGAGTCCATTTTTCCAATGAACTAATCAAAATTTCTTCTATATATTTTAAGTACACCAAAAGTGTATCATAGCCATTGATCGAAGCCGTGTTAAACGCCTTAGTCGTCTATATTCTTCAAACGACATTTTGATGAACGATTTTTGCCGATTCATTCAACGGTTGATTGTGGCTAACCAGGGTAAAAATTTTCATCATCTGTTACAACTTTCTTGCATGCTTCTGGTGATGTCACAATTACACTTGGAAATCCAAACATGAAAGTCATTAGAGCAGACAAGCTACAGTTTATCAGTATCAATGAAAGTCATTAGCAAAAATGCATGTTAAAACAAATAAGTTTGTAAATGAAACTAATTTTATTAAGAAAATAATCAGCTACATACATGCAAGATTTCATTAAAAGAAGCTGTTTGGATACCTTCAATCAAATGGCATTTGTTCAGCTTCATGTCTGATGGATTCAAAAAGTGGTGAAGACAAGTAACACTCTTCAAACCTCGGAGAAATCGCCTGCACAACATCAACTCACAATTACTCAACACATTTACATTAACAACTAATAATCTACAGCAGCACCTGATGAAATTCCCATCTGTAAAAGGCATACATATTATCATCATATTTGCATAGCCAAATAGCAAGAATCACAAGCAATTTCCATAGCTTCTTCACTTGAAACCTATATAGTTCATAATAAAACCATGGTGATCAAAACACAAATACGAGAGACTCATCAATGGAACATAAGTTCCTACAAAAAAATACACTTCATTGCATCAAATCTAGTTAAAGATATTATTATAGTGGCATATAGAAAATCAAGATTGAGTGATGTACCTGTACAAAAAAAATGCATTGTATCTCATTCTTCTAATACTGGAAAAGTACTTTTTGTGAATCGAGTTGACCACTACAATAACTTGAAGGAACTGCAAATATTTCTTGTCTTCCTTTCCACTCTTCACAAGGTTTGAAAGTGATTGCTTTTTCCACACAAGCATACTGAACGCACAAAATGTGTTTGTACTCATCACCCCTCAAATCATATATGGTTTTTGCTTTCTTGTCCCACATATTTCATACCATTACAGATAAATAATAAAAAGTGTGTTTTCAACACCATGCCACAAACACAATTTCACATCCATGTCATATTTTATATAATCCTTGTGCATATAAGTATTGATAAACTAACCAGCATCAGGAAGCCCGTCTCTTCGCACTTCAAAAGTTCACTTCCTTTCATGGTCTATGATATAAATTTTTGTGGGAGTGCTGACGTAAACTTTGTCCACCTACATCGTCGAAGAAACAAAAATACAAGACTTACATTATTGAATTAAAAAAATGTAACAACACAAGAAACTACTATATTGATAACATATGTACCTGGACACTAAAAATTGTACCTGGACAATTCACAAGAGTGAATCAACTCCTTCGAGGGTAGAACCACGTACAGGAACATCAACTACAAGCAAGGGAGTCATAACATCCATCATTCTTATGAACAACAGCAACAGAGCCTTGCAGCTTCATCGAACATGTCGCTTCCAAAGGACCAGACACTTTCCTAGGAGCACCAGAAGAGTTAAATGGGCCCGATGTAATGAGTCCTGTTGTCGGAAGAACAGAAGGAAGATGTCCGAAATTTTGACGTCTGATTGGAGTTACTCCACCAGAAAACATAACAAAAACAGGTAAGAGAAAACAAAAGCAGAAAACAATTGGCTATTAAGTTTCTCTATCCAAGTTCTAGTAAGATTTTGTGCTCTAGGTTGACTATTAAGCTTCTCCATATGAGCAGCAACAACTGTAGCCGCATGTTCTGTGAGTTCAACACAATTCTGATCGAAAAATCAAAAAGCCTATAGTTAAAAATAAATCAAAACATTATTTCATTGAAGCTAAACTATGACAGATACAATTCTATATCCATGAATGCTAAACCCTAGAAGCTTAGTTTCTCCAAAAACAAAAACACAACCAATTGGAAAGAATCATAATTTTCATTTATTTATGCATCGACTCTATAGCTAGTTAATCAAGAATATATAAAACAACTAAAATATACATAAATGCATTCAAATCATTAAGAAACATACTTGCAAAATCTCCCATTTTTTCTACTTTCTGAAGGTCTCAGAATATATAAACCAGAAATATCATAGTGCTCAATCAATTCTACAGTGACGACAACCTGTTACAACAATCAAAAGCCACAGGCAAACAAGTCAGAATGTTGGTTTTTTTTTCAAAATAAAATATTGATACAAGAGTAGAGAGAGTTTATTGTCAAATAAATAGATAACAAAGTATAAAATATTGTGTAGAGGAGAACAATAAGTATATTATTACTCTGTTTCCTAAAGCTATAGAACATGAAAGACTAAATAAAACCATATAAAATGATTTCTCTTTTTTTTTTCAATTTTATCAAGAACAGTATAGGTGTTGCAGAGTTTGAATAGAAGGCCAAAGATAAAAATTATTGCGGCTGGAACGACATCTGCAATTGAACTTTCTCTGCATAAACAATAATGACATAAGTTCTTTGAATGACATAATAATTGTTATTGGTAGAACATGATGATTTCTTCTCCATACCCTTTAGATGAAACAAGTGGATTCTTGCCCTCAGCAACCTAGAGCAAAGAACCAGCCAACATAACAAAGCAATAAATCCTATCAGCAATGGGAAGGAAAAATAAAATAAAATACATAAATAATCCATTGGTAACTCACCCATGGCCACCACATAGTCAAGTTCACAAATTTATTACTAAATATATAAAAATAGATCACAGAGCATCAAAAAAATTTATAATAGTTAAAATTAATCAATAAAAAATTGTTCTAAAATCATATTTAGTAGAAAATATAAACTAAATTAAAAAGCAATACCTGTAAAATTATAACCTGCAAAGATCTGTAGACTGAGTTGAAACCCATGATCATGATTCACGTATTTGAAAATGAATATAAACAGATATAAACAGATTAAACCCAAACTTCGCAATGTAAATCGAATATGCAAATATATGTAGAAGAGGAAAAAGATGGGTACCGTGAAACCCTAACTTCTTCTTTCGTTGGCTACAGAAAAAAAAAACCCAAAATATGACATACTCATGTAAAACCACAGATCTCCCACTCAAATGGTAGGTGAAAAAAGAAGAAGAAGAAGAAGAAGAAGAAGAAGAAGGGAGAGGCATCAGAAGAGAGAAGAAAGAAGAAGAAGAGAGGCAACGGAAGAGAGGGGAAAGGAAGAGGAAGAGAGATGTAGAAGACGAGAGAATAAAGAAGAACATGAAGTGAGCGAATGTGATTTTGCATTTAGGAAAGCAAAAGATGATTTTGAATTGCATCTGACAGAAATGTTCTGAAAAAGTACCAATTAGAAATTACAAAGTAACTTTTTTTTCAATTGGGTTGTAAAGAATATGTACTTTTCAGTTAGAATGACAATGGTTGTTGGAATAATATAAGCAAGTGTGAGTTTACTAGGGACCATTGATACATAGTGTAGGACTAGGCACCTTTGTGAGAAACACACCACTTGTCCACCTAAAACCTTAAGGTGATAAGTGAGTGGGTTCTCCCACTTATAAATGCTCAAGTCACCACATTCCTATCCAATGTGAGACTATTTCCCCACTCACCCTCAAGTGTGAGTCCACAATGTTCCCCCTTTTTTATACTTGTACCGCCGTTGACACTTTTTCAAGGCACCTCTTATTAGATATTTCGAATACACCTCTTCCTTGGCGTCGATTTCAACGGAACACCACTTCCTGGACATTTCGATACAAGTAAGCTGGTCTCTTTCTCGAACCAAAGGCTCATGATACCATGTTAAATGAGTTTTTTACTAGGGAACATTGATACATAGTGTAGGACTATGCACCTTTGTGAGAGACACACCACTTGTCCACTTAAAACCTTAAGGTTTTATGTGAACAAGTGGTGTGTCTCTCACAAAGGTGTCTAGTCCTAGACTATGTATCAATGCTCCCTAGTAAACTCCCCCAATAACAATGATTATATATAAAATAGGCTAATGTTACCAACCAAAAGAGTTGAAAAAGAAACTTAGTTAACTTTTGAAATTTTTGGATCAATTTTACCCCAAAAGCATGACATGACAGCAAAAGAGAGAATGCTATTTTTGTGTTTTCCAAAATATTAAATTTTCTTATATTATAATGTATCTGATTTATATATAATATATTAATTATTCAATAAATTATAAAAGTTAAAATTTTCTTATAATATAATACGGAGGAAATATCTGAATTGAAATAATTTTTTATTTAACATATACTTTTAAATAAAATCTAAATTGTTCGAATCGTGCTTTAGTTCAACACATAAGAAGGTTCCCTAAAATTCATAGTCTAACAAAGACAAAATCTCACCCTAAAATTATTTACGTGTAAAACCCTGTTACATATCTACATTAATTTGGCATTTTATGTCATTTCTCTTCAAAATTTGTTTGTTTTCGATTTTATTCAATTTTGACCTTAAATCATATAAAATAGACAACACAATAGAGCAGCCTTTGATGACAAAGCAAAAATAATAATATGTTCTCTTCTCCTCATCCTCATTTGAAAAATATTTGGATTAAGAATTCATTAATATATAGTTTAATTAATTTGATGAGTCAATTCAACAAATTGTTAATGTTAATTAAAATTTACAATCTCACTAACACATTCAATGATGAAACTGAAATGTAATTGTGTTATTACTAGTTTTTATTGCTTCCAAGGTTGTTTATGATCCGGTTAAAAAAGGTTGTCTAGGTAATTTAGCTAAGTCAAGATCAATATATATAACTAGTTAGGCACTTTTTAAAATAAAAATGATTAATTATGCTGATTTAAAAAAAATATATATATAAAAATGAAAGCATTCCATTAACTACATTAATTAGGGTAGTTAAAATATTTATTGAATAATTTACATAGATATACTATAATTGAAGGTGTTATTATTGAATAATAATGATATTAATACTAAAAAAAAATTATGTGATGAATAATAATAAAAGCGGATATCAGGATGATAATTTGGCTCATCTTCACTAGATATCCACAAAATTACTCATAATGAATAGGGTAAAAATCTGCAAAAATGAATACATGCACGGTCTCAGGTAATTTACCCACTTAAATAAGAGGTGATGAGTGCGGATATGGGCACCTTAATACCCATCCCGCCCTATATCAGCACAATATATATTTATATATTTTAATTTATATTATTATATAAAAATAAATGTTTATAAAATAAAAAAAAAACAATAATTTTAAATTACTACATATTTAATTAAGTGATCATTTATTTCATTATTCAACAATAACATTTTTAATTTTTTTTTAATGTTTTTAAAAATATAAAATATTATAATATTTTATATTAGATATATTTATTTTTAGGGTTAATTGTTCTTTTGCCCCCTGCCATATGGGCGGGGTTTGAAAAATCCCCCTGTAAAAAAAAGTTTAGATTCCCCCCTGACATTTGAAGATTCCACTGTTTTGACCCCTCTTAAAATCTAGTTAACAGAATATGTGATGTGACAATTTTTTTTAATTTTTTATTATTATTTTTTATTACGTGGACAGATTAGTTAGCATTTTTAATTTTTGTTTAATTTTTAAATTCCATGTGGTATTTTTAAATATTTTTATTATTTTTTTTAGATTAATTTTTAATTCTATTTTTTCGTATTATTTTTTATTTTTAATTTAATTCTATTTTTTTTAAATTAATAATTTAAAAATTATTTTATTTGGGCCAAGCACATATTCCAATTTTTTTTAGCCCAAGTATTTTTCCATTTAAAATCAATTACACAACTATCTAATATAAACACTATATTTTTTCCTGCATCAAACGATGTGGGACAACTACACTTCTTCTTCAATATGCCATTCACCATTTCTCACCCACTAAGCTCAACCATACAAATAACAACACACTGTTTCTTCTTCAATATGTCATTCACCATTTTTCTTTGAATTTGTATTCATCACCATAACAGATGCTTTAATAGATGCTTTAACAGATGCTTGAATTTGTATTCATCACCATAACAGATGTTTTTCCTTGAATTTGTATTCATCACCATAACAGATGCTTTAATAGATGCTTCAACACAAACAACAATTAATCACCACAAATCCTTCAACTACCATCTTCGACCTCCAACTTTATTCTATTCATAACCTGCATTTCAATTTCCAGATTCAAAAGAAAAATCACACACGAAAGCTACGGATCGAGGAAGAATATCATCCACACTAGAATTTCGCAGCAAACAAGAACACGCAAAAGGTTGAAACATAAGTAGTAGATTGCGGAGTCAACGACAACATTCTTACCTGATTAAACTTTTCTGAGGTATGTAATATGTTCTTGACTTTTGCATTTTTCCGCATTTTGCTGTCGTTAACAATTGGGGATTTTAAAGTGTGGAATTGAGGCCTTGAAAGGATAAGGGTACCCATAGCGTGGATTACTCCGCCGTTGCCGGCTAGCAGCCATGGCGTGGAGAATCTTTGTTTTCTGACGAAATGAAAGAAACGAGAAGGAGCGGCCGTCAATCCTTGGTACGCAATGTGCGAGTTCGATGCGAGAGAGGTGGTGGATAGTTGGGAGGAGAGTATGGCATGGGCGAGCGAGAGGGTATGCGAGAGAAGGTGTTTTGCGAGCATGAAGAAGATGATGGTGGCGAGAGCAAAGTGAAATTTAGAGAGACGAAGGTCGTGCAGGAGGAAAAGGGAATTGAGTGAGAGTTATATGTTGATGTTTAAAAAAAAAAATTTAAAATAATAATTTAAAAAAATAGAATTAAATTAAAAATAAAAATAATATAAAAAAATAAAATAGAATAAAAAAAATATATTAAAAAAAATTTAAAAATACCACATGGAATTTAAAAATTAAATAAAAATTAAAAATGCCAACTAATCTGTCCATGTTATAAAAAATAATAATAAAAAATTAAAAAAATTGTCACGTCACATATTCTGTTGACTGGATTTCAAGAGGGGTCAAAACAGTGGAATCTTTAAATGTCAGGGGGGGAATCTAAACTTTTTTTTTACAGAGGGATTTTTCAAACCTCGCCCATATGGCAGGGGGCAAAAGAATAATTAACCCTTATTTTTATTAGAAATGCGGGTAACCGGTACGAGTACGTGCACTTATATACCCATAGGGTACGGGGACGGATGCCAATGTTAATACCCAAGCGGGTATGGGCTCGGGTATTAGGATTTTTTCTAACTACGGATATGAGGACGAGTACTATAGTTGAAATTCTGGTATCAGATATGAGATGTTGAAATAGATGTCACGACACTAATATCTGAACAATGATCAATATAAGAATGATATAAAAACAGTAAACAATAGCAAAGAGACAAAAACAATTGTTAACCCAGTTCGGTGCAATCACACCTACGTCTGGGGGCTACCAAGCCAGGAAGGAAATCCACTAAACAGAATTAGTTTGAAGACTCTCAGTAAACACACTCCATTTTACAATCTTCTCACCTAATCTCTACCCGTGAGATTTCTATCTAAGACACTTAGACAAGAGACACCTCTCACTCCCCCTCAATCACATGCAGTGATAACTACAGAACAATACTAAAGAGAAGAACACACTTCAAATACAAAGCTTGATCTTGCTTAAAAGCTTCAATCAAGAACAAAGCACTCGTACTTAAAAGCTTAGAGTGGACAAATTACAACTCAACTAACCAGTCCAATTCAAGCATCTAACAGATGAATGAATGGCTCACAAAAACAATACAATGCTTAAACCCTAAAACTCGAACGCAGCTTTCAATGACTTATTCTCACTCCTCAGCAATTAGGGTTGGACATCTTTAAATAGTAATAAACTCCTTGGGCTTGGGCATTAGCAGATCTTTGATTCAATTAATAATTAAAGCTAATTATTCTCCATATCTTTTTGCAAGAAAATAGCAACAACCTATTCTTCAAAATATCACAGAAATTGCTTGCTTCAATTTAAAGATACTCCAAGATTTTCGCACGCAATTACTGAATAAAAGCACAACAGATTGCAAAAAGAGCGCAGCAAATAAATCATAACATTCTCAACAGAATGTTCTGTTAACAGATGTTAGGACATCATGTTTGACATCATGCACAAAGTCCTGTAATACTAAGAAACACCATCTGCAGAATGTTAGAAACAACATGTCAAGATATCAAGTAAGACATCTTGATGAACCACTTTGTTTTAGGAAAATTGCTGCCAATGCAGAACTAACAAACTCTCCCTTTGGAAAATATTGGCTAAAACACTATAGCACCAACAATGAACAGAGATCCCTGTAGCAGAAGCAACACACAAACACATCTAACATTCGAAGATAACCAGAAACTCCCCCTCAAGCCAAGGAGCAGAGAAAACCAGCAAAGAAAACCAAGAAAACCAGCTGCACACACAGAACAAAACTACTAAGCTACTCTCCCCCTTTTAGCCATAATTAGACAAACATCAGACAGAAAATTCCATATCAAACATAGCTAAAATTATCATATAGAAGCTGTCATCAAAAGATCATTACAAACATCTTCAAAATTAAGATTATGCACACAAGAGTGCCACCAGAAAACCAGAACAGAATTCAAGCACACAAGGGTGCCAAAAGAAATCCAGAAAAAGAACCAAAATAACAACAAAAAAAACTTCATGAACAGATCACTCAAGCATCTCCAGAACCAGCAGAGTCCACACTTTCAGAATTGTCTTCATCACCCTCTGCATTGCCATCAGACTCACCAGAACCACCCTCCTCAGAACCTTCCTTCTCATTTGCATCCTCAACGGTATCACCTTCAGCCATTTTAAGAGTCATGATCATTCTTTCAAACTTCAGTTTTCTTTCAGTACTGACTCTAATAACCTCAGCCAGTTCCTTGCAGGCTTCTACCAACTCAGAAATTACCCCAGACTTGTTTGTGGGCTGGTGTGAGGTAGAGGCAGATGTCATGACAATGTCAGGGACATGTGTTCAAATACAAATATAGTTAGGGTTTTGTTATCGATCCACAGAGATTGTTCGGTGATATCGCAGCCGTTCTACAGTCGTATACATTTTAAACTTCAAATTAACAAGGGGTTTTGGTTATTTTTAGTCGGAACACTTGCATTCGAATTTAAGTAATAGCGGTAAAAAGATTTGTTTTAACGATTTATAAGAAGCATGCCAAGATTAGGGTTCGACAAACCATTTTGCACGGATAGAATCGACAAAGCGAATGAACTCGTTTAGACGGTAAATGTAATCACATATCCTCCCAATATGTTTATCTCTAACACATATTGTGAGTTTTACCATTTTGATCCTTTGATGATCTCTCACTCAAACTATCAAAATGACAACATTCAAGTTTAATATTTATGAACATCAACACACATTACTATCTCTAGCCAATGTATATTGATGGATGAAAATCCTAGGTAAAGAGTAGGAACACATTTCTCAATCATGAACCAACACAAAGAATAAACCATATAAACAATTTTTTTCATTATACATTCATCATCCAAGAGTTCATAAGGTAGAATCAATACATATACATACAAAAGAAAGGTTTATCTACCTTCTAACCTTGACATAAAAGGAAAATTAGCTCTCCATTGTCATGGAAGCTAAACAATCAAGAAGATGAAGAAGAATATCTAGCATCAATGACGATCTCTCGACGAATGATGCTTCCAATCTTCCAAAATAGAATGCTACAGTGTTACAATGTATTTTGCTCTGAAATATATCAAGGATCCCAAGAAAAATACAGAAAAGTATATTTATAAGGGGGCAGAGGATCGCAGAGCACGCTAAGCGCACTGCACCGCGCTAAGCGCGGCCTCATTAATTGCAAACCGACCTAATAGCGCGCTAAGAGGGGTCAGTACCGCGCTCAGCGGGAAACTCTCTGTAAGTATCTCCATCACTGCGCTAGGAGCGCGCTTAGCGGGCTCCAAGCATGCTTCAAAAATCATTTTTTCCAAAAACTGCTTCTAGGGAGCCTTCCTTGCTCCAATCTACACCTTTCCATGTAAAAACCTTCAATTAAAACACAAAATTTAAATAGATAAGTTAAATAATGTAATTAACTATACTACGGTTATTAACCGGAAACAATGGGAAAAGGCATTGATTATCAAATAAAGATCACAAAAAGGTGCTACAAACTAAACTAAATATTAACACAATTTAGCACCTAACAACTCTCCCCAACTTGTTTCTTTGTTTGTCCTCAAACAAAGGTAAAATAGACTAGAAGCAAGAGGAAAAACGGATAAGCAAACACAAACAAAAATTAATGGTTCAAACCGAATTGATACACCTGCACGTAATGCTCAGCTCCGACAGAATAAAAATATGTAAATAAACTAACTTCTAAACATAAATAACAAGCACTCATCATAAGCAAACAAATGTTCAAACGGGAATCACCTAATTTATTCAAATGAGCCAAGCTCAATATACACAAGGGACAAAACACACTCATAAGCAATTGTGCCACATCGAAAACAATTTATGCACTTATCTCACAATTTAATAAAAATAATGGAAACAAATATCACAAAAGGACTTTTATAGGTTGTAACTTGGTCGGGGTTAAGAAACAAGGGTCATATGTACACGGCCTTTGAACAAGAAAGGGTAAAATTTATGAAGAGCATTTTCTTTTCTAAACAACCATCCTTGCTCAAACTTTCAATTGATTCTCACAATGCATTCTATCTCATTCTCTTTTGATTTCTACAATTTTCTTTTTCTTTCTCTTTTGATTTTTTATTTATTTTTCCTTTTCTTTCTTTTTCAAACTATCTTTGATTTCAATTGAGAATGCATTGCCCACAATTCCTTCTTCCCTTTTCACAATGAACCAAACTCCCCAACTTCAACAATACTAAGACTTAAATCAAGAATGCTCTTCAAAGCGATTAAAGTTCGGGTTCATGCTTCACGGATACAAAATTTTTCGTTTTAGGCTCAAGAGAGGTTTCTAAAGATCACACACTCACAAGGTGACTTGAAGTGATTTATGGAAACGTGGTTCTACTCATAGTACTAAAAAATTGCCTTGATCATTTCCAAGTTTCCAAAATTTCAAAACAAAAAGTAAGATTAAACATAAAAAATTTGAGTAAGCAACAATCACTTAAATCCCTCAATAATTTGTAAACAATGGAGGGAACTCACATTTGTGGTTATGTCCTAATTGATTCCAATATGAACAAATATGCAAAATGAAGAAAAGCTTGAAAATTATGTAAAGCAAAAAGTTCATGTACGTATTAACATTCTACAAAGCACAAAATAGAGTACCTTTGTGCATCAACTCAGAAATTTATCATCACCATCAATGTATGGTGAAGCTCATCACTTTTGTACCAAGAAATTAACTTGCTTCATCCATTAATTACCTTAAAATAGAGAACAAACAACAAAAAAATTTTGTACCAAAAAATTTATAACATAGAACATCATCCGCCCGGATGGAAAATTCATTAATAACCAAACAAAATGTAACAATTTATCCAAAATCCACATCCGCCCGGATGGAAAATACAAAAATCCTAAACAATAGTAGATAATACTAGAAGCATACTAATCATAGCAAAATAAAAATAAAAATAAAAACAGACACATCAACCCATCATCAATAAGAACTAGAGCTAGATGCTCCATCGCCTGCTCCATCACCTCCCTCGTCATCATCAACACCTGCCCCATAACCTGCCCCCTCCGAAAAACCATGCATGCCCTCAGGCCATCTCGCATAAGCCATGAGGTCCTCACGCGACCTCAAGGAATGATCAATATGTGGCTCTCGGATTTGGAGCTGCAGCTGCATCATCGACTCATGCATGAATAAGAAAGCACACTGGTGAGCCTCGTGCATTGCCCAACCGGCCTCAGCACTTGGCCATGAGAATGCCCAGCAGGGGCAGCAACAGCTACAGGAACAACATCCTCAAAATTAATTGCCCGCAAACAATGACGAGATATATAGTTATCATCCAGCACAACCAATTTGTTGAAATACAAATAGAGTTAGGGTTTTGTTATCGATCCACAGATATTTTTCGGTGATATCGCAGTCGTTCTACAATTGTATACGTTTTAAACTTCAAAGTAACAAGGGGTTTTGGTTGTTTTTAGTCGGAACAGTTGCATTCGAATTTAAGTAATAGCGGTAAAAAGATTTGTTTTAACGATTTATAGGAAGCATGTCAAGATTAGGGTTCGACAAACCATTTTGCACGGATAGAATCGACAAAGCGAATGAACTCGTTTAGATGGTAAATGTAATCACATATCCTCCCAATATGTTTATCTCTAACACATATTGTGAGTTTTACCATTTTGATCCTTTGATGATCTCTCACTCAAACTATCAAAATGACAACATTCAAGTTCAATATTTATGAACATCAACACACATTACTATCTCTAGCCAATGTACATTGATGGATGAAAAACCTAGGTAAAGAGTAGGAACACATTTCTCAATCATGAACCAACACAAATAATAAACCATATAAACAAAGTTTTTCATCATACATTCATCATCCAAGAGTTCATAAGCTAGAATCAATACCTATACATACAAAAGAAAGGTTTGTCTACCTTCTAACCTTGACATAAAAGGAAAATTAGCTCTCCATTGTCATGGAAGCTAAACAATCAAGAAGATGAAGAAGAATATCAAGCATCAATGACGATCTCTCGACGAATGATGCTTCCAATCTTCCAAAATAGAATGCTACAGTGTTACAATGTATTTTGCTCTGAAATATATCAAGGATCCCAAGAAAAATACATAAAAGTCTATTTATAAGGGGGCAGAGGATCGCAGAGCGCGCTAAGCGCGCTGCACCTGGCTAAGCGCAACCTCATTAATTGCAAATCGACCTAACAGCGCGCTAAGCGGGCTTAGTATCGCGCTCAGCGGGCAACTCTCTGTAAGTATCTCCATCACCGCGCTAGGAGCGCGCTTAGCGGGCTCCAAGCATGCTTCAAAAATCATTTTTTCCAAAAACTGCTTCTAGGGAGCCTTCCTTGCTCCAATCTACACCTTTCCATGTAAAAACCTACAATTAAAACACAAAAGTTAAATAGATAAGTTAAATAATGTAATTAACTATACTACGGTTATTAACCGGAAACAATGGGAAAAGGCATTGATTATCAAATAAAGATCACAAAAAGGTGCTAAAAACTAAACTAAATATTAACACAATTTAGCACCTAACAACATGTTGACCTTCAAACAATTTATAGTGAAGGGACAAGGCAGACCCCCTTTTGCAAACAACATCAGAATGAGATAGGATACCAGGGTGCTGATTTAAAATAATGCCACAGATAAGGGAGGGGAAGGCAATGGGCATCTTCACAGTAAAAGTGCCAGCTTGCTTCATAGTCTGATCAAATATAAAGGAACCATAATCAAAACTCTTCTTAGTCCCAACAGCATATATAAACCTTCCCAAACCAACAGAAATAGTGGAAGTGTGATTTGTGGGGACCCAGTTAGCAGCACTTATCCTATGCAAAATAGCATATTTAACACCTAGCAGGCCAGCAGATAACTTGTGTTTCATAGGCCAACCTTCAACCTGATTAGCTGTGATAGTTTTGCACACCTGATTATCAGTAGCTTCCAGCTCACATTGATCATCTTCATTTCTTCCAAGGTACTTGTTGATTATGGTAGGAGAGAATTCCACACACTTTCCTCTAACATACACCTTTCTAAAATCCTTACTATTCTTATCATTACAATCAACCGAAATGTTGACTATAAACTCCTTCACTAGCACATCATAGCATTTTGAAAACTTGGTCACTGTCTTCATCAATCCAGCATGCTCAATCAAATCCATTACCTCCTTACACTCCAAAGCGTCTTTCCCTAACTCTCTCTCTAGTGCTATCCTTCTTTGATAAACATACTTCCACCTTTGAACACTGTCAGCATAGTAGAAGGAGATGTTATCCAAAGGACATCAGGGACTATTCCATAAATCCTTTTTAACACAGTCTTTTTCACAGGAGTGATATCTTGGACATCTTCTTCAACATCAAAGTCTGAATCAGTGTCAGACCTAGCCTTCCTTTCCTTGGAGTTGGTAGCCACCTTGCTCCATGATTTTGAAGGGCCAACAGCAGGTTTCTTCTTAGTACTCCTAGCAGGAGTTTTCTCAACAGTAGCTATTCCTCTTCTGGTCCTCAATCTTTTGACCATCCCAGGGTTCACACAAGCAATCAGGTCATTGTCTGACAGGTCATCAACATTCACAATATTGTCAGCCTTTGTATGCTCCTTTTCCTTAGGGCCAGGATCATTACTCTTGGTAGGAGAGCTTTTCTTTGCCGAAGATGTTTTAACATCTTGTTCAACCACAGTTCCAACATTTACCAACACAGAGCTAGCCAGTGTGTGAAGATTTTCTTCTGTGTTATCTTTCTCAGAATTTGAAGTATCATCATCCCTTTCCTCACTTTGATTCTCATTTAAAGTGGGGACATCATTAATTTGAGCAAGTGGAATCGAAATCCCAGGAACCTTACGATCACCATACAACAGTCCAGTGACAATACTTTTAATGGTTCTATCCACATACTTACTACCTTCCCTATGATCATAAGAAGACTTAATAGTGGTTTTAGAGGAGTTACCTTCAGGTGTACGTTTGGAACTTCTTACATGCAGTTTGCTGGGCCTTGTCTTTTCAGTTTCAGAATGGGGAATCATGGATAATGGAGCAACGTCACGAACAACTTCAGGAGAGATACCTTCCAAAGAAACCCTAGATTTTGAAGGGGTAGGATTTTTGGCAGGAGAATTCTTGGACGGAGAAGAATATTGTTGCGACATCGTAAACTTCTTGCAAATGCTTGAACTTGGAGTAGAAAGACTTCTTTTTCTGAGAGGGAAGGTGAAAGAACTGAGCACGTAAGGAGCAAGATGGATGTAGCGCGTGGGAACAATGTGATAAAATGATTGCCTATGGTAGGGGGCTGCTTTTGTTGGAAACTTAAAAGGAAGTAAATGATATTTCCACAAAATAGTAAATGGCTTTTTAAATTTTTAAATTTCAATGAAAGTTGCCCACACGCCATTAATTGCTACAGATCTTCATAAATACAAATTCCTAATTTTCCTCTTAAGATTTCAAATTGACTTGCATCCAAAGCCTTAGTGAAAATGTCAGCTAACTGCTTCTCTGTGGCAACATGTTTTAGAGTAATAACCTTGTCTTCTACAAGTTCCCTTATGAAATGATGACGAATATCAATGTGTTTGATCCTGCTATGTTGAATAGGGTTCTTGGATATGTTTATAACACTCAAATTGTCACAATACAATGTCATGACATCCTGTGTGACATTATATTCAGTGAGCATTTGTTTCATCCACACTAGTTGAGAACAACTACTTCCAGCTGCTATATACTCTGCTTTAGCAGTAGATAGAGAGACATAATTTTGCTTCTTGCTAAACCATGATATAAGATTGTTCCCCAAGAAGAAGCAACCTCCTGAAGTGCTTTTCCTATCATCAGCACTTCTAGCCCAATCAGCATCACAATATCCAGATAAAGTGTAGCCAGATCCATGTGTGTAAAGCATACCATAATCACATGTTCCATTTACATATTTCAGAATTCTCTTGACTTGATTGATATGACTCACTTTGGGTTCAGCTTGATATCTAGCACAAACACCTACAGCAAAAGTAATGTCAGGCCTGCTAGCTGTAAGATAAAGTAGGCTTCCTATCATACTCCTATATAAACTTTGGTCCACATTAACACCATTTTCATCTTTAGACAACTTCAGATGAGTAGGAACAAGTGTTCTTTTGTGACTGGCATTCTCCATCCCAAACTTCTTAATTATGTTCTTGGCATATTTACTCTGAGATAGAAATATAGAGTCTTCCATCTGCCTGACTTGCAACCCAAGAAAATAAGTTAACTCACCAACAAGACTCATCTCAAATTCAGACTGCATTTGTTGAACAAAATGTTTAACCATCTTATCTGACATCCCACCAAACACAATATCATCAACATAAATTTGAGCAACCAGGAGTTTCTCTCCTTCATCTTTGACAAAAAGAGTCTTATCTATGCCACTTTTTCTGTATCCATGCTCAACAAGAAATTCAGTAAGTCTCTCATACCATGCTCTTGGAGCTTGTTTCAAACCATATAGAGCTTTCTTCAACTTATAAACATGTGCAGGATAGGTTGGATCAATGAATCCCTTAGGTTGTTCCACATAAACTTCCTCACTCAGATAACCATTCAAAAAGGCACTCTTGACATCCATTTGAAATAGCTTGAACCTCAAGATGCAAGCAACTCCTAATAGCAATCTGATAGATTCAAGACGAGCAATAGGAGCAAAAGTTTCATCAAAGTCAACCCCTTCAATTTGAGCATATCCCTGAGCAACCAGTCTAACTTCATTTCTTGTGACCACACCTTTTTCATCTGACTTGTTCTTGTAAATCCATTTTGTTCCAATCACATTTGTTCCTTCAGGTCTTGGAACCAGCTCCCATACTTCATTTCTTTTGAATTTCCCTAGCTCTTCTTGCATGGCATTAATCCATAATTCATCAATTAAAGCTTCCTTGATATTTTTGGGTTCAATTTTTGACACAAAACAAGAGCTTGTGATGACTTCTCTTGATCTGGTAGTGACTCCCTCATTTGGATCACCTATGATAAGGTCTCTAGGATGACCCTTCTGAATTCTGATGGAAGGTCCTTTGTTTACTGGCTCAGAATCAGATTCTGCAACAGTAGGATTGGGATCAACATTTTTGTCTAAAATTTATGCAGATGTATCAAGGAATGTTCCAACATCCTCTAGAACATCCGCCTCCTTATGCAAACCATCAACAACAACATTTATGGACTCCATCATAACCTAGTTCTGGAGTTGAACACTCTGTAGGCTCTACTGTTAGTAGAGTAGCCCAAGAATATTCCTTCATCACTTTTTGGATCCATTTTTCTTCTTTGTTCACGATCTACCAAGATATAACATTTGCTACCAAACCCATGGAAGTATTTAACAGTAGGTTTTCTTCCCTTCCATATCTCATACAGGGTAGTAGTGGTTCCTGTTCTTAGGGTCACTCTATTATGAACATAACAGGCAGTGTTCATAGCTTCAGGCCAGAAATGGTAAGGTAGTTTCTTGGCATGAATCATAGCTCTAGCTGATTCCTGGATAGTTCTATTCTTTCGTTCCACAACTCTATTTTGTTGTGGAGTAATGGGAGAAGAGAATTCATGGCCAATCCCTTCAGAGGAACAAAATTCAGCAAATTTGTGATTTTCAAATTCCTTCCCATGATCACTTCTGATTCTAACAATATTACTCTCCTTTTCTCTTTGGAGTCTTTGGCAAAGCTCTCTGAACACATCAAACACTTCAGATTTTTCTCTAATAAAACTCACCTAAGTATATCTGGAGAAATCATCAACAACCACATAGGCATACTTCTTCCCACCAAGACTTTCCACTTGCATATGCCCCATCAAATCCATGTGAAGTAGTTCCAACACTTTTGAAGTAGTGAGATGTTTAATCTTCTGATGTGACATCTTGGTTTGCTTTCCAATTTGACATTCACCACATACCCTTCCTTCTTCAATCTTTAGCTTAGGTATTCCTCTGACAACTTCCATGGAGATGATTCTTTTCATACCTTTTAGATGTAGATGACCAAGTTTTTGGTGCCACAACTTCACTTCATCATCTGTAGCAAGAGCACAAATGGATGAGTAACTAGAATCTAGAGGAACCCATAAGTAGCAGTTATCCTTAGATCTGACTCTCTTCATGATCACTTCATTCTTTTCATTTGTAACCAAACATTCAGATTTGGTGAAGTTGACATCGAATCCTTGATCACACAGTTGACTGATGCTGATCAAATTCACAGTTAACCCTTTTACCAGCAGCATATTATCAAGGTCTGGAACTCCTGAGCAGTTCAACTTTCCAACTCCCTTGATTTCATCCTTGGCTCCATCACCAAAAGTCACATAGCTTGTGGAGTGAGATTTGATGTCAACCAAAAAAATTCTTAATCCCTGTCATGTGTCTAGAACAACCATTATCAAAATACCAATCCTTCTTAGCTGAGACTCTGAGAGACATGTGAGCTATCAGGCTGGTAGCAGCAGTCTTAGGAACCCATTATCTTCCATTAGTAGAAATGTTTGTATTTGACCTAGGTTGAGGAGCAGGTTTAGGATATCCATCTTTGGAATCTTCCTCTTAAGTGGTTGGAATGACCACTCCTATGATGTTGAGGCATATTATGTTTAGGTTCAGATACATGTTTTCTCCCATGATGTTGAGACATCTGATGTGACATGCTATGTTTAGGTCCAGAAGGACTATTATCTGAAGATGATTTCTTCTCTCCCTTAAATCCCAACCCAGTAAGATCACCTGCCATTTTTCTACTCTGAAGGATTTCATCCAATGTGTCAGTTCCACTGTTCAGCATTCTGACAGACTTGGTCATTTGATCAAGTTTGGAGTTCAACAACATGACTTCATTCTCTAGCTCAACTTTTTCAGCCTTCAGTTGAATGATAAGTTTCTTCTGTTTCTCCCCTTCAAGACATACTTCTTCACTTCTGAGACACAATTTTTTGTAGGAAGCTGCAAGTTCTTCAAAGGTCAATTCATCATCACTAGAGTCTTCATCAGAGACACATCTTCCAGTCAAGGCAGTTACATGTTTAGCAGATTCTTCTTCAATTTCACTTTCAGAGTCCTCATCAGACCAGGAGACAACTAGACTTTTCTTTTGTTTCTTGAGGTAAGTAGGACATTCAGCTCTAATGTGACCAAATCCCTCACAACCATGGCACTGAATTCCTTTTCCTTGAGTGGATTTTTCTTCAGACCTTGTTCTCCTTACACCATCATTGGACCTGCTAATGTCAGATGAGTTGTTCTTAACATTTGATATTGACTTTATGTCTATTCTCCTCATCACCTTGTTAAACTGTCTTCCTAGCAGAACTATAGCATTAGATAGGCTTTCATCACCATCCAGGGTACTCTCGTCCTCTTCATCTTCAGTATTGGAAACAAATGCTATGCTATAGGCTTTCTTTTCAGATCTGTCACTTATTCTTAGTTTAAATGTTTGAAGAGATCCAATAAGTTCATCAACCCTCATCTTGCTGATATCTTGAGCTTCTTCTATGGCAGTCACTTTCATGTCAAATCTCTTTGTAAGAGATCTGAGAATTTTTCTTACCAGCTTTTCATCAGACATCCTTTCACCTAGGGCACTTGAAGCATTGGCTATTTCAAGAACATTCATGTGGAAGTCATGTATGCTCTCATCTTCCTTCATCTTTAAGTTTTCAAACTTGGTAGTCAGCAGTTGAAGTCTTGACATCTTTACTTTGGAAGTACCTTCATGAGTAGTTTTGAGTATGTCCCAAGCATCTTTAGCTATCTCACAAGTGTTCACCAATCTGAATATATTTCTATCAATTCCATTGAACAAAGCATTCAATGCTTTAGAGTTTCCAAGAGCCAGTTCATCCTCCTCCTTAGTCCATTCTTCCTCAGGTTTCAGATCAGATGTTTCTTTTCCATCTTTCCCAATAATGACAGGATGTTTCCATCCTTTTAAGACAGATTTCCAGGCCTTACTATCCAATGATTTCAAGAAGGCCACCATGCGTGGTTTCCAATAATCATAGTTAGATCCATCCAAGATGGGTGGTCTATTCACAAATCCTCCTTCCTTATCCATAGTACCAGAAAATGTCGTCCCTAGATGTCACCCAGAAACAGAACAGGGTGCCTGCTCTAGTACCAATTGAAATTCTGGTATCAGATATGAGATGTCGAAATAGATGTCACGACACTAATATCTGAACAATGATCAATATAAGAATGATATAAAAACAGCAAACAATAGCAAAGAGACATAAGCAATTGTTAACCCAGTTCGGTGCAATCACACCTACGTCTGGGGGCTACCAAGCCAGGAAGGAAATCCACTAAACAGAATTTGTTTGAAGACTCTCAGTAAATACACTCCAGTTTACAATCTTCTCACCTAATCTCTACCTGTGAGATTTCTATCTAAGACACTTAGACAAGAGACACCTCTCACTCCCCCTCAATCACATGCAGTGATACCTACATAACAATACTAAAGAGAAGAACACACTTCAAATACAAAGCTTGATCTTGCTTAAAAGCTTCAATCAAGAACAAAGCACTCGTACTTAAAAGCTTAGAGTGGAAAAATTACAACTCAACTAACCAGTTCAATTCAAGCATCTAACAGATGAATGAATGGCTCACAAAAACAATACAATGCTTAAACCCTAAAACTCGAACGCAACTTTCAATGACTTATTCTCACTCCTCAGCAATTAGGGTTGAACATCTTTAAATAGTAATAAACTCCTTGGGCTTGGGCATTAGCAGATCTTTGATTCAATTAATAATTAAAGCTAATTATTCTCCATATCTTTTTGCGAGAAAATAGCAACAACCTATTCTTCAAAATATCACAGAAATTGCTTGATTCAATTTAAAGATACTCCAAGATTTTCGCACGCAATTACTGAATAAAAGCACAACAGATTGCAAAAAGAGCGCAGCAAATAAATCATAACATTCTCAATAGAATGTTCTGTTAACAAATGTTAGGACATCGTGTTTGACATCATGCACAAAGTCCTGCAATAATAAGAAACACCATCTGCAGAATGTTAGAAACAACATGTCAAGACATCAAGTAAGACATCTTGATGAACCACTTTGTTTTAGCAAAATTGCTGCCAATACAGAACTAACAATAGTACCCTACCCAAAACCTACCCATTGCCATCCTTAGTGGATGTTCATCCTTATTCTTCTTTTCATCTACCTATTTTCCTATTAATAGCTGTGATTTTTCCATCTCCCTTATGTCTTATAAATAAGATTCACATTGCAATGTAAAGGGTACTTTTAAAGAAGATAATATAATATTACTTTCTCTCTTCTCTTCTTCTCTTTGATCTCTATATTATTTTATTTAGTTTTATAACACGTTATTAGCACGAAGCTCTCAGGTAAGATTCTTTCTCTTCCATCTCAAATTAATCTTGAACCATCATTTGTTTAGAATCATGAAAAAAAAGTTAAGTATGTAATATAATTTATTCAGCCTTTGTTTAACGTTAGAGAAGTTGTTGGTGCGGAAATAACAACAAACAAAAATTAATTAAATACCCACTTTTGTCGTCTCCATAGGGATCAGTGCGATAAAGAATGTCGTTCAACGGTCTCTATATTTCTAAGTTTGTGGTGCAAAAGTATTAGTTTAAAATATTTAAGGAACCAAAATTAAAGGCAGAAAATATAAAGACTGAATTATAAACGGAGCCTTGTTGAGATTGGATCTCATCAATTGATAACACATGCATTCTTCAGATCATTTTATACATAAATCACTTGTTCGTCTAACATCATCATGTATCACTCACGACATACATATCCTCTCAGTCCCCGCATGTTGTGAGTGATTTTGTACCGATCAATAATTGCTCTCGCACGCTACCAATCAATACAAAGCCTACATCCATTTCTGGCATCTAGACCCAACAAATATTATTGTAACATCCATATCAAACTAACGAGTAGTTCATATACAAAGCCATGATCAAAATACGTACATATGATTAATCCTTTTTACATGCATTCAACTGATTTACCCCATGGATGTGAACAAATTTATTCACCAATATTCTCACGCACCCTCACAATACCGTTCGTCAAGCACTATCGCGGTCTTTATTGCATTAATTAGTAGAAGCTATTCAAACTAACAATCAACACAATTCTAAAAAGCTAAGATGCAAATGAATATCAACTCACAAAACCATGTCAAAAGTTTGCTCATTGATAGATGAAAATCTAAGATCAAGGATTTGAAATAGGTTTTGTCAAGACCCACAAATAAGCAATCAAAGACAATCAACAATAGAGAATCCAAACTAGTTCACAAACATAGATTAGAAAAAAATACATAAGGTATCAAAAGATTACATCCAAACCCAACAAGAGATCAAAGATCTTACCTTCTCCCTCTTGTGGTTTGAGTTTCTCTCCCTAAAATATGCTTGAAATAGAGAGAGATCAAGTTCTATGCTGAAAAATATCTATATCTTACAAGTTATCTTCTTAAAAAATTCTAAAAAGTGTAAAAAATGTATATATAATACATTCAGGAATTTCCAAGTTCGCACTGCGAACTTTTCACTCGCAAAGCAAACACCAAATTTAGGCACCTAAGGTGCCTCTGATAAGTTAAACCGCCACCAAATTTTTGCATAAGTTCGCAATGCGAAGGATTATTCGCAAAGCGAACACTCGCCTTCAAGTTCGCAAAGCGAACTTAGGTGCCTTTTTCTACTGCCATATTCCTGGGAGCGTTCGCTGGAGCATCGCCAGACTTCGCAAAGCGAACCTTCGCTGGCATGTTCGTAAAGCGAACTTCCTGATGTTCTTCTCTTCCTTTGGCAATCCTTGTCCAATCTTTAGTGTCTTACTCATTGATGTTTTATGCCTAATTTCTGCACAATAAGACACACATCAAAGAATCCAAAGGTATTTGAAATATAATTGAAGAATCATACAAGATCATGGATTACATCTATTAAAACATGAGAAATGAATTGAAAAATGCAAAGAAAGGTAGCGCAAAATATGTCATATTTTGCACTTAACAACTCTCCCCAACTAGATTTTTGCTTGTCCTCAAGCAAAGTATGCCCCTCATTAAAACAAGAGAATTTGCTCAAGCATTTAATTCAACCAATAACGGATTTAACAATTCAAATTCAAACAAGAGAAATTTCTCAAAAAAGGGGATTTGGTCAAACATGAAAATGCGCACAAGCAACGTTCACCACTCAATAGAATCGAACAATGACAAAGAATTAAGTTCTTAAACAAATATCATGGAATGTTTCAAATAACAACTAAATTTTCATACTTGAATCACTCTAACACTACTCTTCAGAATAAGAATGAAGAAATTAACGTGTTTGCAACCGCGGGGCAATTTCACTCACCTGACAAACAATGCTAATAACATTCAATTCATACAACATCTAACAATCAAAAATGAAAACATGGAAGCAAACAGATCACTAAGGGCTTTAAGGGTTGTAGCTTGGTTGGGTTAACAATAAAGGGATATTTATAAAGGCCATTGAATTGAAATTGCCGATGCAAAAAGAAACATTCACTATACATGATATTTACACATCACAACTTCATTCACCATTTTCATTCCTTTACCACAAACCTTCTCAAACTTCCTTATTCACAATTATTTCATTCTCTATTTTTCTTATTCAAACAAGCATTCTTTTTCTTTTGTTTTTCACATTCATATTCACACTTTTTCTTTTCATGCTTGTTTGAAATTTTTCAAAAGAATGCTTCTTTTTCATTTGCCCCAACTTAAATTCAACCAAACCTCAAGTGAATGGTCCTTGCTTTTTATGGCAAGGAAATCAATGCAAACAATGTTCAAAGGTTCAAGAAGAAATTCTTAGAACCTCACAAAATTCAATGATGAAACAAACTTTCAAATTATGTACATAAACCAAGTTCATCATTAAAATGAGATCTAAACTGTTTAGGCTCAAAGGGGGGTTAACGAATTCTCTCTACTCACGGGTAAGGTACTTTTGGATACGGTTGTGTTCAATATCAACAAGTTCCTTGATCATTTCTAATGCTTTAACAAAATCACAGTAATCAAAAGATAAAGCATGAATCAAAAGAATTAAACAAAGTTATCAGTCATCCTAGCATATAGTAAACAATGGAGATTTCTCACAATTTGTGGCTTTTGGACCTAAGTGAAACAAGCATTCAAACAAGTTGCAAAATGAAACAAGAATACACATTTGCACAAAGCACAAAATTCTCAAATCATTCTAACATTCTATAAAGCGGTACAATTTACCTCGCATACATTCAAAGCTAAACATCCTATCACCACCATCCAGACTCGGTCAAAGCTTTATTGAATACTTTTATAGAAATGGCAACCAATATAGAAGGAGTTCTCATCATTCCTAATCACACTAGAGAAAACATAAAAGAAAACAAAGATATACAATATAAACAAATGTACAAAGCTCAAAAATATAGAAACTATCGCAATGCGATTCAATATCCAAACACCGATCTCCGGCAACGACGCCATTTTGTTGGTGCGGAAATAGAAGCAAGCAAAAATTAATTAAGTACCCAGTTTTGTCGTCTCCACAGGGATTTGTGCGATAAAGAATGTCGTTCAACGGTCTCTACATTTCTAAGCTTGTGGTTCAAAAGTATTGGTTTAAAATATTTAAGGAACCAAAATTTAAGGCAGAAAATATAAAGACTGAAAATATAAAGTAAAGGCTGAATTATAAATGGAGCCTTGTTGGGATTGGATCTCATCAATTGATAACACATGCATTCTTCTGATCATTTTATACATAAATCATTTGTTCGTCTAACATCATCGTGTATCAATCATGACATACATATCCTCTCGGTCCCCGCATGTTGTGAGTGATTTTGTACCGATCAATAATTGCTCTCGCACATTACCAATCAATACAAAGTATTTAAAACTTACATGAATGTTAAGCCTACATCCATTTCTGCCATCTAAACCCAACAAGTATTACTATAACATCCATATCAAACTAACGAGTAGTTCATATACAAAGCCATGATCAAAATACGTACATATGGTTAATCCTTTTTACATGCATTCAACTAATTCATCCCATGGATGTGAACAAAGTTATTCATCAATATTCTCACGTACCCTCACGATACCGTTCGTCATACGCTATCGCGGTTTTTGTTGCATTAATTACTAGAAGCTATTCAAGCTAACAATTAACACAATGCTAAAAAGCTAGGATGCAAATGAATATCAACTCACAAAACCATGTCAAAAGTTTGCTCATTGATAGATGAAAATCTAAGATCAAAGATTTGAAATAGGTTTTATCAAGACCCACAAATAAGCAATCAAAGACAATCAACAATAGAGAATCCAAACTAGTTCACAAACATAGATTAGAAGAAATACATAAGGTTTCAAAAGATTACATCCAAACCCAACAAGAGATCAAAGATCTTACCTTCTCCCTCTTGTGGTTTGAGTTTCTCTCCCTAAAATATGCTTGAAATGGAGAGAGATCAAGTTCTATGCTGAAAAATATCTATATCTTACAAGTTATCTTCTTAAAAAAATTCTAAAAAGTGTGAAAAATGTATATATAATACATTCAGGAATTTCCAAGTTCGCACTGCGAACTTTTCACACGCAAATCGAACACCAAATTTAGGCACCTGAGTTGCCTTTGATAAGCTAAACCGCCACAAAATTTCTGCATAAGTTCGCAATGCGAAGGATTATTCCCAAAGCGAACACTCGCCTTCAAGTTCACAAAGCGAACTTAGGTGCCTTTTTCTACTGCCATATTTCTTGGAGCATTCGCTGGAGCATCGCCAGACTTCGCAAAGCGAACCTTCGCCGGCAAGTTCGCAAAGCGAACTTCCTGATGTTCTTCTCTTCCTTTGGCAATCCTTGTCCAATCTTTAGTGTCTTACTCATTGATGTTTTATGCTTAATTTCTGCACAATAACACACACATCAAAGAATCCAAAGGTATTTGCAATATAATTGAAGAATCATACAAGAACATGGATTACATCTATTAAAACATGAGAAATGAGTTGAAAAATGCAAAGAAAGGTAGCGCAAAATATGTTATATTTTGCACTTAACAGAAGTATACTATTATTGATGACTTTTTGTAATTTTAAAAAGTTACAAAAAATTGTCATTCCAGAAGGATGATATAAATAATTTTAACGCATCCCAGAAGGATGATTGTAATTTTTAGATCATTCTTTGTAACAAATCATTTATATAGTTCCTGAAGAACTTATAAAGCATAGCATCCATGAAGGATAGCAAAATAACATTTTTATAGTTCATGAAGAACTTGTAACGCTCTATTTGCTATTTTTCGTTTAAGATGGAGCAAGAAAATTTTTGTTTCTCATAAGGAAGGAAGTTGAGAATTTTTTGTTAAAGTAAACACTCTAGATTATTAGTTGTTTTTTTAAAATACCGAAATTTATTAATCCTTATATTTAATCGTGTCAAGAGATTGAAATTTTTTTGAAGTATTATTATTTCATATTTTTGGTCGAGTTAACAATTTAGATTTTAGATTAGATAACAATTAAAAGAAAATGCATGATGTATTTTGTCACTAATTTGATATTTTTTAAGTAGATAATTTTAAGACTAATGTAACAATCTAGTTTACTATTGTGTTATTTTAAATATTGGAATTTACAAAAGTGTTATTATTTAATATTGTCTTTTTGATAATTATCTCATTATAATATTTAATATTTAATATTTTATCAAATTTTTATTTCTTATTGTTAGTTCTTGGATTGGCTGGAATTTTGGTAAAACAAAGTGTTTTCAATGTTGATGTCAAGGTGCTGATGTTGTAACATTGAGTCTTAACACTGGGCTGTGTTAAGTAGTTTATTTGCTGAAGTTGGATGTCTGATGTCACATGGTGATGTTGTGACATTAGATCTGCAGAATTAATAACATTAGGTTGTGATGTTGCTAGGGTTTGCGTGTTAGCTGGAATTGTGGAGAGCAAGCTGTCTCATTGGATGCGAATATCTTGGGATAGATATTTTCTGCTGCAAAGGAGATCTGGTGCAGATTTGTAGGAGATTTAAAAGGTTAAAGATTTGAAAAGATTTTAGGAGAAAATCTGTTTTAAATATTCAGTTTTAAATAACAAATCGGGCGAGATTTTGTAGCAGGTCCAAGACCAATTCAGGTTGCTATTTAAAGCGCACAAGATCAAAGGAAAAAGTGACAGAGATACAGAGAAAGAATCAAGAGTATAGGCTGAGTGTCTTGAGTATTTTGTACGAGTCTTGTATCCAGAATTCTAGGGTGAATTGCTGAGTCGCATTATGTCCTCTCTTAGAAGCTGTGAAGTAATAGAGAGTTGTTACTTGATCAAAGCTGTGAAGTAAGATCAAGGTTGCTCAAAGAGGTTGTTCCTTGAGTATTGTTTTAGGGATTGAGTAGTGTTCTCATATCTAAGTGGTTTCTTAGGTAGAAAGTCACTAGTAGGAATTAAGTTTAGGAGATTGTCAACTAGGTTGTTGGAGTCTGTAAATTAATTCTACAAGTAGTGAATTTCATCCCTGGCTTGGTAGCCCCCAGACGTAGGTAGTTAGACCGAACTGGGTGAACAATTTGGTGTGTTGTTCTGCTGTTTAATTTGTCCATTATGCAGAGTGTGTTGTTGTGACCTTGCACCTTAACATCACATGTCTGATACCAGAATTTCAATTGGTATCAGAGCAGGCATCCTGTCTGTCTCTGGGTGAGATCTAGGGAAGTTACTTTCTGGTGTAAAGATGGACAAAGAAGTTGGAGGATTCGTCAACAGACCCCCTATTTTGGATGGATCCAATTATGACTATTGGAAGCCAAGGATGACTACCTTCTTAAAATCCTTGGACAGCAGGGCATGGAAGGCCATTATTAAAGAGTGGAAAGCACCTGTTGTGTGTGAAAAAGATGAAGCTGGCAAAGATAAAGAAGGCACCTCTAAGCCAAAACCTGAAGAAGAGTGGACCAAGGAGGAAGATGAGCTCGCCCTTGGAAATTCCAAAGCTCTAAATGCGATCTTCAATGGAGTGGATAAGAATATTTTCAGGTTAATCAATACTTGTGAGGTTGCTAAGGAAGCGTGGGATATTTTGAAGGCCACTCATGAAGGTACATCTAGAGTTAAAATGTCAAGACTTCAGATTTTAACATCAAAATTTGAAAGCCTGAAGATGAAGGATGATGAGACTATTCATGACTTCCACATGAATGTTCTGGAGTTGGCTAATGCATCCAGTGCTCTTGGTGAGAAAATGTCAGATGAAAAGCTTGTAAGGAAGATCCTTAGGTCCCTTCCTAAGAAGTATAAGATGAAGGTAACCGCCATTGAAGAATCACAAGACATCAGCAAGATGAGAGTTGATGAGCTCATTGGATCTCTTCAAACTTTTGAGCTTGGGTTGAATGAGGAAGAACCAGAAAAGAAGCCAAAGAGTATAGCCTTAGTGTCAAATGATCAAGAAGAAAAAGGAAAGAGCTCTGAGTCCCAGGAGGATCTATCTCAGGCCATAGTGATGTTGGGAAGACAGTTCAACAAAGTGTTCAAGAGGATGAATAATAACTCCAGGCCTAATGTCAAGAACATATCTTCTGACATCAGCAGGTCAAAAGAGAAGGATGAAGAGAAAACTGCCCAAGATAAAGGAGTTCAGTGCCTTGAGTGTGAAGGGTATGGACATGTCAAGAAAAAGTGTCCCACCTTCTTGAAAAAGCAGAAGAAGGGCATGACAGTTTCTTGGTATGATTCTGAGAGTGAAAGTGAAGGTGAGTCAGTGAAGCATGTTAGAGCTTTAATAGGAACTGTTGCTTCTGATGATGATTCTAGTGATGGAGAAATAACTTATGAGGAGTTAGCATCCACTTATCAAGACCTGTGTTTAAAAAGTGCTGAGATTTGTCAAGAAAACAAGTGCCACAAGCAACAGATTGCTCAGCTTGTGAATGAAAAAGCTGATATGGAAAATGAAGTTGTACTAGTTAAAGCTCACCTTGATCAGATGACCAAGTCTGTTAGGATGCTGAGCTGTGGGACAGACACACTTGATAAGATCCTTCAGACAGAAAAGGTTGCTGGTGATAAGTCTGGTATAGGATATGTGGCAAGCACTTCAGGAGCAAAGGAGGAGGTGTCCCAACCAATGTCTCAAACAAAGAGACAGGATTCTACCCCTAAGAAGGATGTTCAGCCTCAGAATGTTGAGAAAAATAATGGTCCCCATTAGAGGAAGATGCAGCTTCGAGGAGCTAGTCAGTATATGCCTCCCCAATATCACAAGAGCATGCAAGCTGCAAGGTTCAAACAGAACATGTCTCGTCAGATGTTTCAACATCAGGAAAACTGGTATGGATATGTATACAACAATGCAGTGCCTCATTACTATGGAAGAAGGAAGCCTCATCACCATAGGAGACAGCCTAGAAGACAGCATCCTCAGTTCAGGAGATAGTCTACCTATGGTAAAAGACATCAGCATCATAGAAGACAAACCAACTCAGGAAAGAGGAGACAACACTATGGGTGGAAGCCACAACAATATCATAATGGTAGAAGATATAACCACTTTAGAGATGACAGAGTAAGATGCTTCTATTGTGGAAGGTTTGGACTTATGCAGTATTCTTGTTTTAAATTGCATGGTTATCCACAATCTGCTCCTCAAGGCAAATCAAAGGAGGTCAGACCTAAAGTTGCAAAACAATGGATTCCTAAAGCTCAGGTCACGTGTCTATTGGCTCATACCTCAGATGGACATTTTGCTATGGATGCATGGTACTTTGACAGTGGATGTTCAATGCACATGACTGGATCAAAGGAGCAGTTGGTGGAGTTCAATCCTTGCCGTGCAAACAAGGTTGTGTTTGGCAATGGAGAAAAAGGAGTAGTAGAAGGAAGTGGAAGAGTGAAGAATCTTGATGGTCTTACTCTTGATAGTGTGATCCTTGTCCAAGGTTTGAAGGCTAATATGATTAGCATAAGTCAGTTATGTGATGAAGGTTACAAAGTCAGTTATTCCAAGGATGAGTGTCTGGTGACTAACAAAAAGGATGAAGTGATCATGAAAGGAGTCAGGTCCAGAGATAATTATTATCTGTGGATACCTATAGAAGTCAGCTCATCTATCGATGTTAAGACTGATGTTTTAACATTAGATTGTGACATCAGGTGTGAAAGGCTGTTAGAGTTAAGTACTCTTAAGTTGAATCCCTTCAAAATTGAAAAAGGAAAGCTTATTTGGGGGGAGAAACTCATTGATTGGTCTTTAAAAATTACACAAAATTTGGCGCCTTACCTCAGACCCTCATTTCCTATTATAGCAAAATCACAATCCGTCAAAACTCATATCTCTCGTCTGTTCGTCTCCTTCAACAAGAAGAATCATCTCAACCTATACTGTCTCAAAGGAACCATGTCAAAACAGACATCTTCTCCATCAAAAAGTTCATTGCGGAATAAAGCTAGGGTTTCTACAGATGAGTACTCTGAAGACGAAGCTCTGAATATACAACCCATCTCGGTAATGCTCCCAGAGTCAGGTAAATCTAGACCCTCTAAACTTGCTCCTAAAAGGGCCGCAACTACCTTTAAAGACACTAAAACAAAGAAGCTTGTTATGAGTGTCCTATTTAGTGATAAATCAACACCTAGGTCATCCTCGTCTCAAACTGTGGTTGAAAGGGTAGATGTTGATAAGAGCATGGGGCAGATCGTTGATAAAATCTTTGAGAAAGGACTTCCTATTAAGGGTATATCTAGACCCCTGAGACAGATGGTTGCTGATCAGTGTACAAGAGAAAAGAGTGACATGCAATCTACTGATACAAATCTTCACAGATTAGCTGTGTCCGTAATCGAAGATGCTGAGAAGGAAGTTGAAGTTGATACTGAAGTAAGTAGTGGAGAAGATGATATTCATGGTGAAGGGGATGTTGAAGGGGATGTCAGAACATCGCCTAGTAGTGATGCTGAGACTACTCTTGGAGGAGAAAAGAGTATTGATGTGATTAATGTTGATGACTTATCTGATGATGAAGTCATTGGAAGAGCAGTTCCTGGTCTGGCTAAGAGACTAAGGACAAGGAAAGAAAAGCAGGCTGAATCGTCCCCAAAGAAGTCTTCTGATGATAAGAGAAAAAACTTTGCTGTTGGACCAGCAAAAGCCTGGAGCAAAGTGGAAGTAAATCCTAGAAAGAGGAAGGTTGTGGAGCATTCTGAGTCTGAATGTGATGTTGAAGATGATGTTCATGACATCACTTCAGTCAGAAGGACCATTTTAAAAAGAATCTCTGATAAGGTCCCTGAAGTGCCAGTGGACAACATATCTTTTCATTATGTGAGCAGTGCTCCCTTGTGGAAGTTTGTATGCCAAAGGAGATTAGCTCTGGAAAGGGAGCTTGGAAACGATGTCTTGGAGATGAAAGAAATTATGGAACTCATTCATGTTGCTGGACTGCTGAAGAGTGTGACCAGATTCTCTAAGTGCTATAGTGGACTTGTTAAGGAATTTGTTGTCAATATCCCTATATACATTTCTGACAATAGAAGTCTGAACTACATGAAGGTGTTTGTGAGGGGGCAGTGTATTGACTTCTCTCCTAGTACTATCAATAAATATCTGGGAAGAGATGAGAAAGAGGAGTGTGAGCTGGAGGTGACTGATAATGAAGTGTGTAGAGAAATCACTGCCACTCAAGTTAAGGTGTGGCCCCTGAAAAATAAATTGACAGCTAGCAAACTCAGTATCAAGTATGCTATTTTGCACAGAATTGGTGCTGCTAACTGGGTACCTACTAATCACAAAACCACCATAACTGTGGGATTAGGAAGGTTCATCTATGCTGTGGGGAAAAAGGTCAAGTTCAACTATGGAAGCTATATATTTGATCAAGTGGTGAAGCATGGTGCCACCAATGCTGTCAAAATGCCTATATCATTCCCTTCCCTTATCTGTGGAATGATCTTAGATCAACATCCTGGAATCTTAACCCGTACAGAGGCAGCATGTAAGAGGGAGTCAGCTTTATCTTTGCATCCCAAACTGTTTGCTGGGAGTCATGTTCCAGACATTGTTACAACATCTAGTTCTGGGGTTAAGAAGGTCAGTACAAAATCTGAGCTGATTGAAGAATTAAAGGCAACCTGCAAGGATCTGGATATGGTTATCAATACCAGCACTGTCAGGAAAATGAAGATTGAGCAAATGATCAAAGACTTGCAACATGGGGAAGATAATGGGAATGGCGATACTGTGGATTTCGGGTCAGATGAAGGTGATGAAGATGCTGATGGTACGAGCTCAGATGAGGACTAACTTCCATCTGCTGTTAGATAATAGTTTAGTTTTTTTGGTTTGTTTTTGCACTTGCTGTGCCGGTTATGTAATTTGAATATTGTGTTGAATATGCACTTGGTTATGTTTTTCTTTCTATGATTTGTTTTGCCTGGTTGCTAACTGTGAGGCTAACAATGAGAGCTAGGGTGTACTGACTGTAGTTAATAGGGCTACTGATTGAAGCTTGTCTAATTGTGGCTAAAAAGGGGGAGAAGCAGCCAAAGTAGTCAGTGAAACAAATGTCAAATGCTGTCAAAGGAGCTGTGGTACTGTCAAAGGAATATGTTAGCTAGTACAGTAAGGCAGAAATTAAGGGGGAGTAATTGCTGAACAGTGGCTGGTTCATGATTAAGGGGGAGCAACATTGTTGGAGTGCTCATTGCTGCTAATAATGATATATATGCAGAAATGGTTGAAGATTGACGTTTTCCGCTGCTAAAGTCTCTGAAGGTGCAAAGTGCAGAGATTGTTTTAGCCAAAATTAGCCAAAGGGGGAGATTGTTAGTTCTTGGATTGGCTGGAATTTTGGTAAAACAAAGTGTTTTCAATGTTGATGTCAAGGTGCTGATGTTGTAACATTGAGTCTTAACACTGGGCTGTGTTAAGTAGTTTATTTGCTGAAGTTGGATGTCTGATGTCACATGGTGATGTTGTGACATTAGATCTGCAGAATTAATAACATCAGGTTGTGATGTTGTTAGGGTTTGCGTGTTAGCTGGAATTGTGGAGAGCAAGCTGTCTCATTGGATGCGAATATCTTGGGATAGATATTTTCTGCTGCAAAGGAGATCTAGTGCAGATTTGTAGGAGATTTAAAAGGTTGAAGATTTGAAAAGATTTTAGGAGAAAATCTGTTTTAAATATTCAGTTTTAAATAACAAATCGGGCGAGATTTTGTAGCAGGTCCAAGACCAATTCAGGTTGCTATTTAAAGCGCACAAGATCAAAGGAAAAAGTGACAGAGATACAGAGAAAGAATCAAGAGCATAGGCTGAGTGTCTTGAGTATTTTGTACGAGTCTTGTATCCAGAATTCTAGGGTGAATTGCTGAGTCGTATTCTGTCCTCTCTTAGAAGCTGTGAAGCAATAGAGAGTTGTTACTTGATCAAAGATGTGAAGTAAGATCAAGGTTGCTCAAAGAGGTTGTTCCTTGAGTATTGTTTTAGGGATTGAGCAGTGTTCTCATATCTAAGTGGTTTCTTAGGTAGAAAGTCACTAGTAGGAATTAAGTTTAGGAGATTGTCAACTGGGTTGTTGGAGTCTGTAAATTAATTCTACAAGTAGTGAATTTCATCCCTGGCTTGGTAGCCCCCAGACGTAGGTAGTTAGACCGAACTGGGTGAACAATTTGGTGTGTTATTCTGCTGTTTAATTTGTCCATTGTGCAGAGTGTGTTGTTGTGACATTGCACCTTAACATCACACGTCTGATACCAGAATTTCACTTATGATAGAACTAAGTATGTCAAATCTTATGAAATTGGACGTTGGGGCTCTTGATATTTCAGAAAAGAACTATTTGACATGGGCTCTAGACGCTAAAATTCATTTAAGCGCAGAAGGTCATGACGACACTATTAAAGAATGAAATAAATCATCTGATCAACAAAAGACAAAAGGCATGATATTCCTTCGTCGCCACTTTCATGAGGATCTTAAAAATGAATATCTTACCGTAACTGACCCGCATGTCTGTCATACCCCAAATTTTGACCACTAAGATTCCACTTCATTGTTTAAATCATCATCACAATATGGATGGACCATCATGTCTCATTAGTCTCCCCAAAGATGGGTGAGCCTTCACTACAATCATAATTAGGGTTTCAAGCCCTCTCTGAGCTTTAGACAAAGGATCAATCAAGAAATGACATGATCTTCAACTTGTCTAAACCTCTTAAACATCCCTAATGGATCAAGAGGACTCCCACCTCAAGGATTAAGCACAAGGCTGCAACAAGCCCAGTGGATCAAGCCTCAAGATCGCCAGTGTCACCAAATTAGAGTTTTGGTCGACCAGGGCCTTCAGATGGGAATTTTCCTCTGGGCATGAGCCAATGCTTCAAACCATAACCTAATACACCCCATGGAACCTCATGGACCCAATCATCAAGTCAATTTAGCCTCAGGGATGCATTCACCAAAAATCGGGAATTAGGGTTTCTTGACCTAATTCACCCCTAAGTTGACTTTTGGGACAAAACATGAGCCAAGACCTCAAAGGAGGATTTGAGGGTCTCTAATACACCATATTTATCCATTTGCAACAATGGATTGGTCTAAGAAGCTTGAGAAACAAGTGTCAATTTCATCAGAACCACAATTAGGGTTTCGAGGAAAAAGTCAACAGTGCCTTTGACTTTTGACCAAGACATGCTCCCAAACCTTGGGACATGATTTAATACACCCTATAACACTTATGAAATTAATCCATCAAGTTTGATTTAGGTCAAGGACTTGATTTCATAGAGGATCGCACAGTTTGGAATTCATCTGACAAAAAGTCAACTGTGCACAAAAGTCAACTTTGACTTTTTGAGAATTTTCACAATTATGGTTCCTTAACCCTAAAATGATGTTAATGTGTGATTGGAATCATCATTCATCAAGAAAAATCAAGAAAAGTGGGATAACTTGTAAAAGGGGTAACCATAAAAACTTAGAAATTTTTCTAAGTTATGGAACAAAGTGGCTAGGGTACCAACTTTGGAGGATCATAACTCCTAAACCACAAGGCCATTTTCCCCATCCAAAGCTAGATTTGTAGCTCTCACGAACCTATACAAAAGCTTCAAACATAACTCATTCCAAGTCCTCATGGATTTTAAGTTATGGAATTATCAAAATCACAAAAAGTGAAAATGTCACTTTTTTCCAACACTTGGTGAAATTTTCACTAAGTCAGACTCTGTCTTACTTTTTTCAAAATGTAGGGGCATTTTTCACTTAGATCCAAAAAGTATCAAAACAAATTATGATCAAACAGTTGTTGTATCATATGAGGGCTTTCCAAAATGGCCAAGAACTCCATCAAATTCCCCTTAAGCCATGAGATATGACAATGACAACATGCCTTGCTGAAAACTGTCAAAGCAAGGCAGATTTGTGCATTTTACTCGATTTGCCAAATTTATGCAAATAACAAACACACTTATCCATCTGAACACCTCAAGGGGAGACCAAGGAGGGACAAACACTGATCCATAAGCCTCCCAAGTCTTTGGAACCAAAGTAGCATGCCAAACCTAGAAATCCCTAAAAGAGGGACAAGACTCCAATTTTGGTTTGGAGCATTTAATGGATGCACCAAGGTGGCATGGACTGAGCCATTTCCAACTGAATTCAGTCAAGACTTATCCAAGACCAAGGGAACCAGCAGCCTGTGCCCTAACCTCTAGTCAATGGCTAGAGGAGACTTGGATTCTCATTGATCAACATTGGCCAAACCTATGCAGCAGTTTCTATTTACTATTGATGCCAAAATAAACTTATTGCACTATAAATAGACATCATTTGTGATCAATTTGAGAACACCAAAGCCATCAAACAGATGCTTTCCTCAAAATCTCCTTCTTCACTCCAAAATTGCCTTCCAAAGCAAGTCGCTGTCGGGTTTTGAGTTTGAGAGAAATTCCAACCAAACCAATCACACCCACACTTCATAAACATCATATAAAAGTGATCCAAACACTTAAACAACATCTGGAACACTGATTTCACAAAATCACCAGCCAACTGCTCAAGGTTTTAACCAAGTTGAACTTCAGTTCCAGCTTGTTTCAAACCATTCCAAGCACTCAGGCACATCACTTGGCACCTAGAGATGCTATCCACATCATTGGAACCTAGCTATAACACCTCCAACACAAAACACGATCACCAGCTGCAAGGGGTAAGCATGAACTCTTCTAACTCTATGATCCATGCATATTTTGCTGCACAATAATTTTGCCATATGTTCATAATCATGCATAGAGTATTTACCCTCAATCAAATGCTTTGTTTGAATCGTGTATGGAATTTCTGAGCCTTCATGCAAGTTTTAGGGTTCTTGAGGTTTCTCTTTGATTTCATATTCCATGCTTAAAATAAATGAAATTAAAGACCATAGACATGATCGTGAGGTGAAAACGAGTAGATTGATATGTGGATTGTGTGATTTCATCAAGTATTCGGTGAGATTGATGAGAAAACACAAATCTGGGCAAACCAGACCACGCGAGCAAGGCCAAGATGTTCTTGGCGCCCTTTTTCAAATATTTGAATATTTGAATTTTTGTGATTTTATTTAATTGATTCAAAGATTAATTTCTCTTTGAGTTTTAATGATTTTGAGTTGGTTCTTTTTTTAATAATTCACAAAAATGTTAAAATATTTTATTATACAAAAAAATCCCAAAAATATTACTTATTTCATATATTTGATATTTTGGCAAAGAATTAATGTTTTATTTGTTTTTAACATTTGAAATATTTTTCTCCCTTGATTTTCCAAACTTAATTGATTTCCAATTATTTTGTGGGTATAAACATGATTTTTCAAACATTAATCCAATACCACAATTTGTTTTTCACACATGTTTAATAATTTTGATCATTTTAATTGAATTTTTATTCAATTAAAATATATTTTGAAAGCAAATTAGGGTTTTGATCAATTCAACCATCGCAAATCTTTTTCAAACATTTTGGGCCTCTTGGTAGAGTGTAAGACCCAATCCTTTGTAAATACAAACCTTTTTGGGCCTCAGTGTATTGTATAAGTCCCGACACCATCAAAAAGTTCAGCGCGATCGTCGCCTTTTTAACAAAAAGCTTTGGGCCTCTCCTTGAGCTGTAAGCCCCACCACTTGTACAAAAATAAACCTTTGGGCCTCTAATAGAGTGTAAGACCGAACCCCCTTTTAACCAAAACTTTGTTGGGCCTCAGTGCATTGTATAAGACCCAGTACATAAAAGAAACCTCGGCGCGATCGCCAGTTCAAAAATCAAATCATTTGGGCCTACCCTCGTGTTGTAAGCCTCATTATTTTTCTTTAAACACCTTTGGGCCTCTTGAGAGAGTGTAAGACCCATCCCTTTGTACAGAAAACCTTTTTGGGCCTCAGTCACTGGTATAAGTCCCTGTACAATTTCAAAACAACAGTACAATCACTGATAAAACCTTGGGCCTCTCCTTGAGCTGTAAGCCCCAATATTTTCAAAGCACTTTCTCCTTTGATTTAGAATATAATATTGTTATCAAAGCTTTCTTTGTTGAACAACTAACAAAACAGCATGGAAGATCTACAACCGAGTAAGTGTTTACCCGCTTTCATATATATATATATATAACTGCATTGTGGGGCTGCTCACTGTAAGTCTTCTTTCACAAAATTTTATATACTCGTCAAATATCCACTGTGTAATACTAGTATAGTTATTTAGAGTTTTCCCCGACAACTACGTCTAGCACCAGGTAAAGCCCTGGTGGTCACACTTAAATACAAACAAAACTAGATCCCCATAGGATTACCAGACACAGTCTTCCCTCCTCTTGGGGTTAAACAATATGGAGACGTGAAATGCAGCATTCTCGGTGAACCCTTTCTCAGACTGTCACTCTTAGAAATCGTCAAAGAGACTCTACTCCCCAGAGATGATCTTTTCTCCGTGAATGGTATCTCTTGAGTTTCTTCCAAATTCTCGAACTTTCCTGGCTTAATCTATTCTCGGTGAATGGTATGTCTTGAACTTCTCAGGGTTTGGGGACCCACGGGCTTCTTAAAAGCGTCCCCGCCTTCTCTTGGGCGTTGTACAAGGACCCTTCGGCTTCTTAAAAGCTCTCATGCCTTCTCTTGGGCTTAATACAAGGACCTAGAGACCCCTACAGGCATAAGAACAGAACCTAGTCATCAATTTGCTAGAGCTGTCTTTCCGAGTCAAGTGTCAGACCAGTTAATGGGTTAACCTTCATCCCTTAACATACCAGCTTTCTCTTGGGCATCATACAAAGATCATTTACTACCTGAGAATCGATTTCTCAAATCACCAGTAGACTTGGACAATCTCAATACCCTTTGGATTTCCCATTTCCTTAAAGAACAGGAAATAACCCTGATCCTCTGATCAGTGCCAAGGCACAACCATACCTTTAATCTTTCCCTTCATAAGAACTGATTTTCTCTTTATCCAACATACTAGACCTGTCACTAAACTGAAACAGTCACCAGCATAAATAGCCTCCTCTTGGGCATCGTACAATGATTCTCTCCAGTGGAGCTAACCTTTTCACACTCTCTTGTTGAGTATAAAAGACTCTCTTGTTGAGTAAACCTGTTTAGCCTCCATCTCGAGCTTCGTACGAGATACTAAAACACTCTCTTATTGAGTATAAAAGACTCTCTTGTTGAGTCAAACCCCTTTTAGCCTCCATCTCGGGCTTCGTACGAGATAAAAATCACTCTCTTGTTGAGTATAAAAGACTCTGATGTTGAGTCAAAACCTTTTAGCCTCCGTCTCGGGCTTCGTACAAGACACATAAAAGCACTCTCTTGTTGAGTCAACCCTTTTAGCCTCTCTCTCGGGCTTCGGACGAGACACATAAAAACACCCTCTTGTTGGATCAATAACCTCCTCTTAGGCTTTGTATAAGAAAACCCCGGTTGAGTCAATCAACTTTTTAGCATCAAAATATGTGCCTTGCTCACAGTATACAAACATTAACAACTCCTTTTCCTTCATCTAAATTGCTGTAAGCGGTAAGCCTCTGGATTATTTACTTCCACGCCATTGTCCCTCTTTTAGCATGAGAAATTCCTAAGGAAAGATGACATTACTCTAAACTGAGTTAAAGTCTTCTCCTTCAGGTTAAAAATCCCCTATAAAGGATATTATGGCATTGCTGGGTTCACATATCCCACTTAAAGTAATTCTCCTTTATAATCAGTCACCCCACAGTTGTGACAAACAGACCAAATATCCCCTTTTAGAGATGACAAGTTTTCTCTCATCAATAAACCCTTTAGCTTCACATCTTGGGCTTCGAACAAGATAAAAATAGACCCTTCAGCTTCACATCTTGGGATTTGAACAAGATACAAACCACATTTAGCTTCACGTCTTGGGCTTTAAACAAGACACCAAAACAACCTTTTTTCCTCCCATAGAATAGGAGTCCCATAGAATAGGAGGAACTATGATCGCTCTGATTTCCCTGTTTCATCAAATGGGAATACGTAGGCATAAGATTGAAAAAAATCTTAGCGAGCATACTAATCAAAAACCCAAAATCCAGTATCTCCACCGAATCAACCTGAAAGCAGTAAATTTAAACACATCATCGAAAACCTCACAAATAATCCAGACACTGTGTTCTTAGCAAAATAACCAAAGATTGGGCCCCACATCCACATAGCATCTATAACCTAACAGACCGCTGTTCAAACTCAGTATGCAAGCAGGGTTAATTGGAGACATCTATTTCCATTCCTTAGTCAGCTCAACAGGATAAAAAATCAATCGAACTGTAGTACCCCAAGCGATAGTGACTCAGGACCACAAAAATCGCGCTACAGAAAAAATGGAGCCCACCGTGGGACCCGTCTTCCCTTTCTTACAATCTTCTATAGAAAACCTTAAGTTTTCGAAACGTCACAGAAATGACGACTCTGCTGGGGAGTCATTATCTGTATAGGATCATAAGACTAGAGGTCTAGGATGATTAATACAAATATATATACTGCTTTTCTTAATTGATATCTGTGTTTATTTTTCTGCTAATGGGAATGCGTGTGATGCCGCATGTGGAAATATTGAGTATACACCTAAGATGGGTGATGGAAATGCGGTTAATCTTGTGTGTGATCCCAGTTAAGAGTCCCCGATTGATCATCAAACTCAGTGGAGACTCCCTTTGCAGATACATTGCCTAAACGACTTTGGTTGTTGAAACTAGTGTGGTCGACTGGGTTATCTGAGAAGCTGAGGTTTTTAGTAGACTTAAGCCATTTTGTAGTGCGGAAGCTATCAGAAATAGTTGTCACGCGATACTACCCTCATCTGAGATCGCTATAGGATACATCAGCTCGCTGGCGATCTGCTTGTTGTTGTTATCCCAAGAGGGGTCAATGATTTTGCGGACAGGTACAAAAATCACCAGTATAAACCCCTGGGGGGGGGGGGGTAGAGCCTTGACTTCATGACACCGACCCTTTGACCCCATGTTTTTTCTATGTTTTTGTGTGCTGCATTCATACATTCATTTAAAAAACATTCAAAAAAAAAAATCTTCTCTTCTAGTCTCTCTTTTTCAAATTAAACTAAGACAATGATTGCAAATATCAGAGAAAGGAGATTACGCTAATGGATTTCGGTAGAAGAAAAACTCATAAGTACACCTTCAAGGTTCCAAAACTAGATGATTTGAGAGGTTTGGCGAGAATGATTACCAACCACGAGGCTTTCAGAGCCAAGTATGGAGGACTGCTGTCCTTGTTAATGGTCCACGTAATTAAAGGAATCTTGTCCACGTTAATCCAGTTCTACGATCCGGTTTATCACTGTTTCACATTACCGAATTATCAGCTTGCACCAACACTGAAGGAGTATTCTCACCTGACTGATTTACATATTACTGATTAAGCTCCCTTTTCTAGACTGGAAGAAATTCCAAAGGATCAGACCATTGCAAGAGCAATTTATTTGGACGTGTCAGAAGTCTGGACTCACATGACCACTAAGGGTGGAATCCTGGGTTTGCCAGCCCAAATCTTGATAAAGAAAGTTATGTACTTTGCTAGTATAGGGAACATGGCTGCTTTTGAGAGCATCTTTGTTTTGCTTACCTACGGGTTATTTTTGTTTCCCAACATTGATAACTTCGTAGATATCAACGCCATTAAGATTTTTCTGATTGGAAACCTCGTACCGACCTTACTCGCAGATGCATATCATTCGGTACACTTAAGGAATTTATACAGCGGAGGAATGATCACATGCTGTGTACCCCTGCTATACAAATGGTTCACTTCTCATTTGCCCAAGTCTGTTGCATTTTGGGATCAAAATAATACTTTACGTTGGTCGCAGAGAATTATGTCTCTTACCAACTCTGACATCGATTGGTACAATTGAATCTACGACGGGATCAGAATCATTGACCGTTGTGGAAATTTCCCAAATGTACCCCTTATAGGAACTAAGGGAGGAATTAACTATCATCCGATGTTAGTTCGTCATCAATTTGGGTACCCAATGAGGCATGTCCCGCGCAATGCTCATCTGGAAGGTCTTTTCTTCAAGGAAGGAGAAAATGACATGGCACTAAAAATAGAAATAGTGCATGCTTGGAAACACGTTCACAGGAAAGGATGAGAGTCTCTAGGAAAACCAGACTGTGTCTCAGGGGAGCCTTATCTCCACTGGGTACAAACTAGAGCTCTCAAGCTGAGGATGGCTTACCCTCATCAGGAAGTTCTTCCATTAAGGAACTCTGCCCTTTATTTCATGTCTGAGACAGAAAAACTTCAAGTTACTCTCAGCAAAGTTTAGGAGGAGAAAGGGTCTTGGAGGAACATGTATCGTATTCTCAATGTGGAGTGTAAGAAAATACAGCAGCTATTAAGAGAAAAAGACTCTCTGATTGAGATCTTAGAGCAACATGCTGTAGAAAATCAGGATGACCAAAGAAAATTGCTCGCTCCTTTCACTTGGCAAAGGAATGACAACCCGACAACGGCCCAAGAGCCCCGGTCAAAGAAAAGGAAAGTACCAGAACCAGCACCTGAGCTCTCCCCAGAGAGGACTCAGGACCCATTAGCTTAGATTTCCTTTTACAACACTTTGTAATTTACTGTATTTCCGTTTCCGTAATCCTTTGAATTCAATAAAACGGGGTTTCCCCACTGTTTGATATTTGCAATCTAATTGTCGAAGTTTACTTTGAATAAACAAAAACATACAATTAATATAATCATTGCATATCATTCATCATTCTCGCTTAAACGCATTCTTCTTACCTACGAATCTCACGTTTGCGTCTCGATTCTAGAGTCAAACTGTCTCATTCGTACAATACTCGGGATCGCCAGAAAAAGATGGATGATCTCGAGGAAGAGAATAGAGAGTTGAGGGAAGAGATCGACACTCTGAAAGAGGATATGAGAAAGCTTCATAACAACATGCAAGCTCTAACAGAAGCTCAGATGCAACAACAAAGGACTGTGATCTCAAAGATCACATCTACGCCCATAGTGGAGAAGTATGATCCTAGGTACAAAATGCCGAAAGATCGTCCCTGGGGCATACCTATTAACTATATCCCAGAAGGATATGTTCCGCCGATCAATGAGGATCAAGGAACCGCAGTAGGAACCGCTGGGCCTGAAGGTTACAAACTTCGGGAAAGCGAAGATGCCAGGGACAAGACAGCAACTCCTGAAGGTTACAAACTTCGGGAGGCACCGAGAGTCTCGGCCATAATGATTATACCACCACCCGTGGTACACACTGTCCCAGAAGGACAAGTTCCACAGATACCTTCTGGTGGAAATGACAGCATGTTCGACAGAATGAATGAGTTCTAGGAATAATTCCTGGAAATACAGAAGGAACAGCAAGCCCTTCGCGGTCAGGATTTATTTGGAAAGGATGTCGCAGACCTTTTCTTTGTCCCCAATGTGAAAGTTCCACACAAGTTCTAGGTACCCGATTTTGAAAAGTACAAGGGTAAATCTTGCCCTCAAAGTCATTTAGTGATGTACGCTCGACGAATGTCAGCTCAGACAAAGAACCAAGAGCTACTGATTCACTACTTTCAAGATAGTTTAATCGGTGCCGCACTCAAATGGTACATGGATTTAAACCACGCTACGATCGGCACATTCACAGATCTTGGTGATGCTTTTGTTCAACAATATAAATACAATTTGGACATGGCAATGGACAGAGATCAACTCAAATCAATGTCACAAAAAGACAAGGAAACCTTTAAGGAGTACGCTCAGAGATGGCGTGAAATTACCGCCCAGATTTGTCCACCTCTTGAGGAAAAAGAGATGACAAAGATATTATTAAAGACCTTAAGCTCATTTTACTACGATAGAATGGTTGCCAGTGTGCCCAGCGACTTCACCGAAATGGTGGGCATTGGGGTTCGTCTCGAGGAAGCCGTCCGAGAAGGATGTTTGGTTAAAGACGTTGGATCATCAGGCAGTACAAAAAGATACGGTAGTACTCTCCCTAAGAAAAAAGAGCAGGATATTTGGAATATCTCTCTCGGAAAGCAAAGGCGACGATATCAACCAGTAGCAGTTGTACCTCCTGCTATCAACCCTGCGCCTGTTCCTACGTATCAACCTCAGGTTGCTCAGAGCCAACCTAATCAACAACAATATCAGCAAAGGACACAACAGTCTCTTCAACAGACTCGTCCTCCGTACAACAACAACCGTACAACGCAACCACCAGGGTTCGACCCTATACCCATGTTGTACGCAGAACTGTTTCCATTATTACTGGCCAAGGGGCACGTCCAAACCAGGTCTCCTCTTACAGTACCGAAAAATCCGCCTTTTTGGTTTAAAACGGATCAGACTTGTCCTTACCATCAAGGGGGAGCAGGGCATAACATAGAAAACTGTCTCAATTTCAAATCCGACGTACAATAGCTTGTTAGGAGCGGGGTCTTATCTTTCAAGGATACAAATCCAAATGTTCTCACAAACCCGCTGCCTCAACACGAGAAAGCTACAGTCAATTTGATAGAGGGAGAGTCTAACAACATCTATCAAATTCATGATGTACTCTTATTAAGGGACAATTTGGTCAAGATGCATTGTAGACAGAGCGGATACGGCCATGTGCCACCTCATAATTATCACCAGTGTGATATCTGCTCTAAAAACAATCAAGGATGTTCTGTGGTGCAATCAGCTCTACAGGAACAATTAGATCTCGGATGGATCTAAGGCATCGAGTTCGTGGAGTGAACATGACCTATACGAATTCCAACATCATTCAGAACCACGACATCCGTGCAATGAATGTCAACCTGGTGGCGATGCACTCAAGGTAAAGCCAGTATCATAATCTACCGCAACACGATTACAATTCCTGTCTGACTTGCTCGGTAAACAAACATGGATGCTCTTTCGTACAAGAGGCCCTCCAGCGTCAGATGGATCTTGGATGGATCTAGGACTACCATGATAGAAATCCCTATCAGATCAACATGATTCAAATCTTTGATATTCGTTTGATGAATACCAACTTGGTGGAGTTACATGCCAGGCAGGTCCAACTCGGTTTTCTCACTTCACATGATTATCAGAACTGCAAAGGATATTGTGAGAGTAACCAAGGGTGCGCTCTCGTTTAGAGAACTTTACAACACTTGTTAAACCACTGGTGGCTTCCAATCTATCTGGATGAAGACACGCAACAAATCAGTGTGCTTAATGGAAACCCTACTCGACGTCAAAGTCAGGGTGTCCGATCTATGGAAACAAACCTGGTAATATTGTACTGCATTCAAAGCGGGCGTGGCCAGGTGCCACCACACAACTATGAACATTGTAGAATCTGCTCGGAGAGTAACCAAGGATGCTACCTTGTGCGGGCAGCCCTTCAAGGTTAGTTGGATCGTAAAGAGATTCACCCGTGTCCGAGTCCAGAGCCAATCAACTGGACGCCAGACTACTTCGCTGATCAAATCAAAGATGTGGTGTAATCTCTGATCCTGAGAGGACCAAGGATATTTGTACCATCATCCCTCTACTGGACGAATCAAAGGTTCTTAGCGAAGAACTGATTGAAGTTACTTACGACAGTCAGAAAAATCAGAAGGCTCCTGCTGTTATCTATCTACTGGGACCATTACCGTATGAATCAGCTAAGGCGATCCCTTACAAATACGGTGCAACAATAATTGAGAATGGAAAGGAAATTCCATTACCCTCCATCGTGAATATTGTAGACATCAGTCGAGTAACACGGAGCGGTCGAATCTTCAACCGAGGAGTTGGAGAACCCAGCAAAGAAAGGGAATCTCAGACAGAAGCTCCTGATCCACCAGTCGGTCAATCCCGTAATCCCGACCTTTCAGAAAACAATGATGAGATGTTGAAGCTCATCCAAAGGAGTGAATACAACATTATTGATCAACTATTACAAACTCCTTCAAAGATCTCAGTGCTATCACTTTTACTCAGTTCCGAAGCCCACATAGAGGCTCTACAGAAAGTATTAGAGTAGGCCTTTGTAGAACAGGATGTGTCAATACGACAGTTCGATAGCATCATCTCTAACATCACTTCCTGCAACAACTTAGGATTCAGTGATGAGGATTTGCCAGAAGAGGGCAAAAGTCACAACATGGCGCTCAACATCACAGTTAACTGCCAGGACGATGCTTTAGCCAACGTACTGGTAGACACAGAATCGGCCATCAACGTTATGCCAAAGTCCACTTTAATGCGACTATCATTCAAAGGATCCCCGATGAGGGGTAGTGAGGTCATCGTCAAAGCCTTTGACGGATCTCGGAAAGCAGTTATCGGCGGAGTCGACCTTCCCATAACTATCGGTCCTCACACTTTCCTAATCACTTTCCAGGTCATGGACATCCGGGAAGCATACAATTGTTTATTAGGAAGACCTTAGATACACCATGCTGGGGCAGTCACTTCGACGCTGCACCAGAAACTGAAGTTCGTCAAGAACGATCAACTCGTCATGGTCTGTGGAGAATAAGCCTTGATCACGAGTAACCTATCATTATCTACTTGTATAGAACCCGAGGAGGTTGTTGGGACTCAGTTCCAAGCATATTCGGTGAGCAATAAGAATCAATCAGAGAAAGGAACCTCGATTTCCTCATACAGAGATGGTCTCGAAGTGATCAAAAATAACAATACGAAAGGATGGGGACAGCATGTCATTCCTACTAATAATAAAACAAAGAAGGGTCTTGGTTTTTCTGTGACCTGCACCCAGACTACTGCTAGCGATGAAAGTCTTCATCCCATTCAGGACTTCTTCCACAGTGGAGGTTTCCTTCACCCAGTGCCTCAAGCAGTCCATACCATCAACAAGGGAGATACCTCTGATACGAATAAAGAATGGAAGTCCTATCTTAACGAACGGTTATATGTCTCAGGAAGAGGTGCCTATGCAATTTTTCTATCCCGCACAGAGTCCGAGATTTATATCAAGGTCAGATGTCAAAATGATATACGGAGATTGTGATCCGGAAGGGTGTCGTGCTCCACCAAACTCATTAGAGGAAGACACTCTGATGAAAGACAACTTTGACCACGACCATTATGTCCCGATGGATGGTCTGCCTATCTGGCAGCCGTACCCAGGAGACTTGGGGCAAGAAAATCAGCCAAACAATGAAAATCAGCTGAACATCATTGAACAGAATACCTGCGTCCCCACCATGTCATGGGATAAACACTCAGGTCATTTAGAAAATATCCAGCACGACGATGAATTTACAACATTCGTCGAACTAGAGTTCATCAACTATGCTTTTCCTGAGGTCAATGTCATCGAGAGAGATGACTCCTCCAGTTCCAAAGAAGTGTGGGACACCTTGGGACAACCGAGTGGGAAATACGACTTCATGGTCAAATACACCGCTCCTGAAAGCTCTCGTATCAGGCTCGAAGACATCCAGCCAACTGGATGGGGAGATTTTCCTGAGAGCACAAATACTCTACAAAATACAACTGAGGAATCCTCCTACGGCGACTCTGCCTGGGAGACAGATTCCAATGATCCTGCTCCGCCAGAAATCAGCGTTATTTCTAAAGGCAAGCCAAGAAAGAAGGTACCAGACTTTGTGATTCACCGAGGAGTTCCCCGCCAATGGGTTGCTGTTGATTTTCCGAAGATCGCTCATAAGTCAAAGTAATTGTCGTCTTTAACCTTTCACCCGGCCCAGGTGAAACGGATGTTTTGATAGGGCTCGCTTTCTGTAATTATCCCTCTTCGCTTCGCCCAAAGCAACAGAGTTTTGCTTTATAGGGTTGTAGTTTCAAGAATCGACTTGTTCATAAATAAAATAACGTCGTTCTGTAATCTCTGCATTAATTTCTGTTTTCTTTGTCATTTTTTTTTTCAGAAAATGGTAATCCTAAAAAACAACTCAAATAATAAAAACAAGCCGTTTTTCAAAAAAATACACTGCACACACTCTTGCATTCTCTCTATCTCTTCTAAAAAACAATCATCACGTCATGCAGATTGCTTGTTTTAAACCCTGTTGAAACATACGATCCAATGCCTTCTCCCGACTTTGAATTCCCGGTATTTGGGGCTGAAGAAGAAGTTGACGACGAAATTCCAGAAGAGATATCCCGATTACTCAGACAAGAGGAAAGGTCCATTGAACCTCACAAAGAGCCGTTGGAAATGGTCAACTTGGGTTCAGAAGAAGAGAGAAAAGAAATCAAGATTGAGGCACTGCTTAGTCCAACTGCCAAAGAGAGTTTAACAAAGCTTCTCAGAAAATTCCCCGATGTATTTGCTTGGTCCTATCAGGACATGCCAGGGTTGGATACCAGCATCGTAGAACATCATTTACCATTGAAATCGGAATATCCGCCAGTAAAATAGAGGTTGAGATGGACTCATCCAGACATGGCCATCAAAATCAAGGAGGAGGTACAGAAACAGATTGACGCGGGTTTCCTCGCTACATCAGAATATCCTCAATGGTTAGCCAACATCGTACTGTTCCAAAAAAGGATGGAAAAGTCAGAATGTGTGTCGATTACAGAGATCTAAACAAGGCTAGTCCAAAGGACGACTTTCCTTTACCACACATTGACATGCTGGTAGACAGTACAACAAAGTTCAAAGTTTTCTCCTTCATGGATGGATTCTCGGGCTATAATCAAATCAAAATGGCACCGAAAGACATGGAGAAAACTTCGTTCATTACCTCATGGGGTACCTTTTGTTACAAGGTAATGCCGTTCGGTTTGAAGAACGCCGGGGTAACCTATCAAAGGGCCATGACTACTATGTTTCATGACATGATACACAAAGAAATCGAGGTATATGTCGATGATATGATTGCCAAATCAAAAGCAGAAGAGGAGCATGTGACCCACCTGTAAAAACTATTTGAGTGGTTGAGAAAGTACAAACTCCGCTTGAATCCCAATAAATGCACCTTCGATTTCCGTTCAGGGAAACTTTTAGGGTTCATCGTCAGCCAGAAAGGAATTGAGGTCGATCCTGACAAGGTCAAGGTCATTCAAGAAATGCCTTCCCCGAAAACTGAAAAATAAGTCAGGGGATTCCTGGGACATTTGAACTACATCTCCAGATTCATATTCCTCATGACCGCGACGTGCACGCCGATTTTCAAATTACTAAAAAATAATCAGGACTGCGTTTAGACAGAGGACTGCCAAACCTCCTTTGACAGTATCAAGGAATACCTGTTGAACCCATCGATTATATCACCTCCAGTGGAAGGAAGACCACTGATCATTTACCTCACAGTCCTGGAAGACTCCATGGGCTGTGTACTTAGCCAACAAGACGAAACGAAAGGGAAAAAGTCTGCCATCTACTATTTGAGCAAGAAATTCACCGACTGCGAGACTCGGTACACTATGCTTGAGAAAACTTGCTTTGTTTTGGCTTGGGCAGCCAAACGTCTTCGCCAGTACATGATTCGTCACACTACTTGGTTAATCTCCCAAATGGATCCAATCAAGTATGTCTTTGAAAAACCTGCTCTCACGGGAAGGATTGCCCGTTGGCAGATGTTGTTATCAGAGTATGACATAGAATACCACGCTCAGAAAGCCGTTAAAGGAAGTGTTTTAGTCGATCATTTGGCTCATCAACCGATTGATGATCAAGAATCAGTCGGGTTTGACTTCCCAGACAAAGATGTCATGTATCTAAAAATGAAAGATTGAGATGAACCAATACCCAGTGAAGGGCCAGAACCAGGTTCCCAATGGGGACTAATCTTTGACGGAGCTGTCAACCATTACGGAAACGGAATTGGGGCAATCATCATAACACCTTAGGGTACCCACATTCCTTTCACCGCCATACTTACATTCAAGTATACAAACAATGAGGCCGAATACAAAGCTTGTATTATGGGTCTTGAGGAAGCAATTGATTTGAGAATCAAGAACTTGGATGTATATGGCGACTCAACCTTGGTTATCAATCAGATCAAAGGAGATTGGAACACGTACCAATCCAGATTGATTCCTTACAAAGATTACGTGAGAAGGTTGTTACCATTTTTTAACAGAATCGAGTTTCATCATATCCCTCGCGAGGAGAATCATATGGCTGATGCATTAGCCACACACTCTTCCATGATTAGTGTAGGTCAACGGAACGACTTACCTAAGATTGACATAATGCGCTTTGAGCGGCCCACTTACATCTTCACGATTGAAGCAGTCATAGACGACAAACCTTGGTATCACGATATCAAATGCTTCCCTCAGAAACAAGAGTACCCACCTGGGGCATCCAGGAAAGACAGAAAAACCCTCAGAAGGTTGGCAGACAGCTTCTTCCTGAGCGGTGGTACACTCTATAAGAGAAACTTTGACATGGTCTTGCTCCGATGCGTAGACAGACCAGAAGCAAACATACTGATAAAAGAAATTCACGAAGGATCCGTTGGCACTCATGACAACGGACACACAATGGCGAGAAAAATTCTCAGAGCAGGGTACCACTGGTTGACCATGGAATCCGACTGCTACAAGTACATGAGGAGATGTCACAAGTGTCAGATATACTCAGACAAAATCCATGTACCGCCAACACATCTCAAAGTTCTTTCTTCCCTATGGCCTTTTTCCATATGGGGAATCGACATGATTGGTATGATTGAACCCAAAGCTTCCAACGGACACCGGTTCATCCTGGTGGCCATTGATTACTTCACCAAGTGGGTCGAAGCAGCGTCATACGCTAATGTAACCCGACAAGTGGTGGTCTGATTTATCAAAAACAATCTCATTTGCCGTTATGGTGTTCCAAGCTAGATCATTACCGATAATGGATCCAACTTGAACAATAAGATGATGAAGGAGTTGTGTGCTGAGTTTAAAATCGAACACCATAACTCATTTCCCTATCGACCTAAGATGAATGGAGCGGTAGAAGCAGCTAATAAGAACATCAATAAGATTGTTCAAAAGATGGTTGTAACCTACAAAGACTGGCACGAGATGCTATCCTTTGGCCTTCATGGTTATCGCACATCTGTCCGCACTTCAACAGGGGCAACCCCTTTCTCTCTAGTATATGGCATGGAGGTAGTGCTCCCCATCGAAGTAGAGATCCCATCAATCCAGATATTGATGGAAGCTAAGCTTACAGAATCTGAATGGTGTCAAAGTCGACACGATGAACTAAATATGATCGAAGAAAAGCGAATTACGACACGATGAAGAAGGCATTTGACAAAAAGGTTCGACCTCGCGTCTTCAGGAAAGGGGACCTTGCGCTCAAAAAGGTACAATCCTTTCTCACTGACTCTCGGGGCAAATGGACTCCGAATTACGACGGCCCCTATATGGTCAAGAAAGCTTTCTCAGGCGGTGCCCTGAGACTTGCAACCATGGATGGAGAAGAATTTTCCTACCCCATGAATGTTGACGTAGTCAAGAAATACTTCGCCTAAATAAAAAAAAGGAAGAAGAGAAAAAACGTCTCGGTGGATTGAAAACCCGAAAGGGCGGTCCAGGCAAAAATTAGACACATAATCAAAAATCATCCCGATGGATTGGAAATCTCAAAGTACAATCCAGGAAAAGATTAGGGATAATGGGAAGTAACTACGTCCAACATGGACAAATCCTTCAGCAACAGTCATGCCATCCATCAGAAAATCTCGATCAAGGTCATCTTCGACAGAAGCTCAGGATGTCCCGAATTCAAAGTTGGTAGAAGGATAGTGGTCGTTATGTTTCAATGTAGCCCTTTTCCCTTAAATTACCATTTTCTAACTTTGTAAATACTCTATGGGATCACGCGTTTGGCTGATTTCCATCCTATCAATAAAATTTGAGCCCTTGTGCTTTTGTTTGCAATTCTTATTTGTTTTAACTTTACAGAACGACATTTTAACATGATCAACGATTCTTGAAATAAAACAAAAATGAATTTACTTGATAAAAATTTTCTGCTTTTAAAATAAAGGTGGCAATTTCTTTTGACTGTTGAACATCGAAAGAACATCGAACGCTTCTCTAGAAGTAAGTGAACTTCAAAATGCAGAATTAAAGTACTCCTTCTAAATCAGTACACCTGAATGAAGGATCAGTTTTGTCAGATGCAGATATTTCATCTAAAATCCCCGACAGAGTTCTTACCTACTAAGCCCGACCAACGGTTGTTCCCTGTAGGGACTATTTCTCCTAAGCAAGGTAGAATTGCTATCTTGAACCAGCGGTACTTCTTCGTCCCTCGCAGTGGCCGAGTATCCAATCGTGTTCATCTATTAGTCTATATGTCATGTCAGTTTTGTCAGCATAAACATACATACATCATGCATGGTTGATTTACATTCGCATTCATATTGTATCACTATCACTTCAGTCGGTCTTATCCCCTAGTGATAAAACTCCTCTCAATCGAGTTGTCATTTCTTTCCTCGTCAGGAAGTGTTGTGTCTGCACTATCTCTCTCCTTGAGTTTATTTCTAGATTGGAGTTGGCCCTCGACCACTTTGATAACTTGAACCTCTGAAGAACAAGAAAACGTTCGACAAATGTCACTCTTCGCCATTGAAGATGATATCTTCGCTTTCCCGGATTAAGGAAAATCCCCAGAGAAAGCCTCACAACTAAAGACTTTCAGCAACACATGGATTTTGCTCTCCGGAGAGTCGATGTTAATGAAGTCATCAGCACCTCAAAATTGGATCACATCATATGGCATTTTTCCGAGAAGATCTCTAAGAAAAGTATGATGTAATAGCTTCGAGCGAAAGCAGTCTCTCAAGAGACTCATTTTCCCCAATAGAGTCAACAAATGGCGTCTCCAACAGAGAAGTTTGTACCCCTCTACAATTCAGACAGATGGGTTCCCCAGCAAGTCTGACATCAAAAGTTTTTCCCATCAAATGGCATCTCCCCAGGAAAATTCGGCGAGAAGTTTGAGGAAAACTGCTACGCATAGTGTCCTTTGTCATGAAGTTTATTGACAAAAGAAACTGAGACCAGTTCCTTGGTAGGAAACCAGGATCGAGGGGAAGTTTATATCAAAAGCTAAGACCAGTTCCTTGGTAGGAAACCAAGATCGAGGGGAAGTTTAGTTCAGAAATTGAGACCAGTTCCATTGCATAAAGACCAGGATCGAGGGGAAGTTTAGTTTAGAAACTGAGACCAGTTCCTTGGCACAAAGACCAGGATCGAGGGGAAGTTTAGTTCAGAAACTGAGACCAGTTCCTTGGTACAAAGACCAGGATCGAGGGGAAGTTTACCTTTTCTAAGTATTATTGCTTAGCAAAAGAAGAAGGATGTGCAAACTACCTTTCATAACCACCATTAAAATTTCGGGTATTCCGATATTTAATCCTCTTGCACCCCGAATGCCCGAATACCTTCGCCATTCACACCTTCGGGTCCAAGAAGATTAAATAGGGGCATCTGTCATACCCCAAATTTTGACCACTAAGATTCCCCTTCATTGTGCAAATCATCATCACAATATGGATGGACCATCATGCCTCATTAGTCTCCCCAAAGATGGGTGAGCCTTCACAACAATCAGAATTAGGGTTTCAAGCCCTCTCTGAGCTTTAAACAAAGGATCAATCAAGGAATGACATGATCTTCAACATGTCTAAACCTCTTAAACATCCCCAATGGATCAAGAGGACTCCCATCTCAAAGATTAAGTACAAGGCTGCAACAGTCCCAGTGGATCAAGCCTCAAGATCGCCAATGTCACCAAATTAGGGTTTTGGTCGATCAGGGCCTCCAGATGGGAATTTTCCTCTGAGCATGAGCCAATGATTCAAATTATAACCTAATATACCCCATGGAACCTCATGGAACCAATAATCAAGTCAATTTAGCCTCAGGGGATGCATTCACCAAAAATCGGGAATTAGGGTTTCTTGACCTAATTCACCCCTAAGTTGACTTTTGGGACAAAACATGAGCCAAGACCTCAAAGGAGGATTTGAGGGTCTCTAATACACCACATTGATCCATTTTCAATAATGGATTGGTCTAAGAAGCTTGAGCAACATGTGTCAATTTCATCAGAACCACAATTAGGGTTTCGAGGAAAAAGTCAACAGTGCCTTTGACTTTTGACCAAGACATGCTCCCAAACCTTGGGACATGATTTAATACACCCTATAACACCTATTAAATCAACCCATCAAGTTTTATTTAGGTCAAGGACTTGATTTCATAGAGGATCGCACAGTTTGGAATTCATTTGACAAAAAGTCCTGTGCACAAAAGTCAACTTTGACTTTTTGAGATTTTTCACAATTATGTTTGCTTAAACCTAAAATGATGTTAATGTGTGATTGGAATCGTCATTCATCAAGAAAAATCAAGAAAAGTGGGATAACTTATAAAAGGGGTAACCATAAAAACTTAGAAATATTTCTAAGTTATGGAACAAAGTGGCTAGGGTACCAACTTTGGAGAATCATAACTCCTAAACCACAAGGCCATTTTTCCCCATCCAAAGCTGGATTTGTAGCTCTCATGGCCCTCTACAAAAGCTTCAAACATAACTCATTCCAAGTCCTCATGGATTTTAAGTTATGGAATGATCAAAATCACAAAAAGTGAAAATGTCACTTTTTTCCAACACTTAGTGAAATTTTCACTAAGTCAGAATCTGTCTTACTTTTTTCAAAATGTAGGGGAAATTTTCACTTGGATCCAAAAAGTATCAAAACCAATTATGATTAAACAGTTGTTGTATCATATGAGGGCTTTCCAAAATGTCTAAGAACTCCATCGAATTCCACTTGAGCCATGAGATATGACAATGGCAACATGCCTTGCTGAAAACTGTCAAAGCAAGGCAGATTTGTGCATTTTGCTCGATTCGCCAAATTTGTGCAAATGACAAACACACTTATCCATCTGAACACCTTAGGGGGAGACCAAGGAGGGACAAACACTGATCCATAAGCCTCCCAAGTCTTTGGAACAAAAAGTAGCATGCCAAACCTAGAAATCCCTAAAAGAGGGACAAGACTCCAATTTTGGTTTGGAGCATTTAATGGATGCACCAAGGTGGCATGAACTGAGCCATTCCAACTGAATTCAGTCAAGACTTATCCAAGATCAAGGGAACCAGCAGCCTGTGCCCTAACCTCTAGTCAATGGCTAGAGAAGACTTGGATTCTCATTGATCAATATTGGCCAAACTTATGCAGCAGTTACCATTCACTATTGATGCCAAAACAAACTTGTTGCACTATAAATAGACATCATTTGTGATTAGTTTGAGTACACCAAATCCATCAAACAGATGCTTTCCTCAAAATCTCTTTCTTCACTCCAAAATTGCCTTCCAAAGCAAGTCACTATCGGGTTTTGAGTTTGAGAGCAATTCCAACCAAACCAATCACACAAACACTTCATAAACATCATATAGAAGTGATCCAAACACTTAAATAACATCTGGAACACTGATTTCACAAAATCACCAGCCAATTGCTCAAGGTTTTAACCAAGTTGCAGTTGTGATAACATCTTCAGTTCCAGTTTGTTTCAAACTATTCCAAGCACTCAGGCACATCACTTGGCACCTAGGGAAGCTATCCACATCATTGGAACCTAGCTGTAACACCTCTAACACAAAACACGATCACCAGCTGCAAGGGGTAAGCATGAACTCTTCTAGCTCTATGATCCATGCATATTTTGCTGCACAATAATTTCGCCATATGTTCATAATCATGCATAGAGTATTTACCCTCAATCAATTGCTTTGTTTGAATCGTGTATGGAATTTCTGAGCCTTCATGCAAGTTTTAGGGTTCTTGAGGTTTCTCTTTGATTTCTTACTCCATGCTTAAAATAAATGAAATTAAAGACCATAGACATGATCGTGAGGTGAAAACGAGTAGATTGATATGTGGATTGTGTGATTTCATCAAGTATTCAGTGAGATTGATGAGAAAACGCAAATCTGGGCAAAACAGAGCACGCGGGCAAGGCCAAGATGTTCTTGGCGCCCTTTTTCAAATATTTGAATTTTTGAATTTTTGTGATTTTATTTAATTGATTCAAAAATTAATTTCTCTCTGAGTTTTAATGATTTTGATTTGGTTCTTTTTTTAATAATTCACAAAAATGTTAAAATATTTTATTTTACCAAAAAATCCCAAAAATATTACTTATTTCATATATTTGATATTTTTGCAAAGAATTAATGTTTTATTTGTTTTTAACATTTGAAATATTTTTCTCCCTTGATTTTCCAAACTTAATTGATTTCCAATTATTTTGTGGGTATAAACATGACTTTTCAAGCATTAATTCAATACCACAATTTGTTTTTCACACATGATTAACAATTTTGATCATTTTAATTGAATTTTTATTCAATTAAAATATATTTTGAAAGCAAATTTGGGTTTTGATCAATTCAACCATCACAAATCTTTTTCAAACCTTTTGGGCCTCTTGGTAGAGTGTAAGACCCAATCCTTTGTAAATACAAACCATTTTGGGCCTCAGTGTATTGTATAAGTCCCGACACCGTCAAAAAGTTCGCCGCGATCGTCGCCTTTTTAACAAAAAGCTTTGGGCCTCTCCTTGAGTTGTAAGCCCCACCACTTGTAAAAAAATAAACCTTTGGGCCTCTAATAGAGTGTAAGACCTAACCCCCTTTTAACCAAAACTTTTTTGGGCCTCAGTGCATTGTATAAGACCCAGTACGTAAAAGAAACCTTGGCGCGATCGCCAGTTCAAAAATCAAATCATTTGGGCCTACCCTCGTGTTATAAGCCCCATTATTTTTCTTTAAACACCTTTGGGCCTCTTGAGAGAGTGTAAGACCCATCCCTTTGTATAGAAAACCTTTTTGGGCCTCAGTCACTTGTATAAGTCCCTGTACAATTTCAAAACAACAGTACAATCACTGATAAAATCTTGGGCCTCTCCTTGAGCTGTAAGCCCCAATCTTTTCAAAGCACTTTCTCCTTTGATTTAGAATATAATATTGTTATCAAAGCTTTCTTTGTTGAATAACTAACAAAACAGCATGGAAGCTCTACAACCGAGTAAGTGTTTACCCGCTTTCTTTATCCGCTTTCATATATATATATATATAACTGCATTGTGGGGCTGCTCACTGTAAGTCTTCTTTAACAAACTTTTATATACTCGTCAAATATCCACTATGTAATACTAGTATAGTTATTTAGAGTTTTCCCTGGCAACTACGTCTAGCACTAGGTAAAGCCCTGGTGGTCACTCTTAAATAAAAACAAAACTAGATCCCCATAGGATTACCAGACACAGCCTTCCCTCCTCTTGGGGTTAAACAATATGGAGACGTGAAAGGCAGCATTCTCGGTGAACCCTTTCTCAGACTGTCAGACTCTACTCCCCAGAGATGATCTTTTCTCCGTGAATGGCATCTCTTGAGTTTCTTCCAAATTCTCGGACTTTCTTGGCTTGATCTATTCTCGGTGAATGGCATGTCTTGAACTTCTCGGGGTTTAGGGACCCACGGGCTTCTTAAAAGCATCCCTGCCTTCTCTTGGGCGTTGTACAAGGACCCTTTGGCTTCTTAAAAGCTCTCATGCCTTCGCTTAGGCTTAGTACAAGGACCCAGAGACCTCTACAGGTATAGGAACATAACCTAGTCATCAATTTGCTAGAGCTGTCTTTCTGAGTCAAGTGTCAGACCAGTTAATGGGTTGACCTTCATCCCTTAACATACCAGCTTTCTCTTGGGCATCATACAAAGATCATTTACTACCTGAGAATCGATTTCTCAAATCACCAGTAGACTTGGACAGTCTCAATACCCTTTGGATTTCCCATTTCCTTAAAGAACAGGAAATAACTCTGATCCTCTGATCAGTGCCAAGGCACAACCATACCTTTAATCTTTCCCTTCATAAGAACTGATTTTCTCTTTATCCAACATACTGGACCTGTCACTAAACTGAAACAGTCACCAGCATAAATAGCCTCCTCTTGGGCATCGTACAATGATTCTCTCCAGTGGAGCTAACCTTTTCACACTCTCTTGTTGAGTATAAAAGACTCTCTTGTTGAGTAAACCTGTTTAGCCTCCATCTCGGGCTTCGTACGAGATACTAAAACACTCTCTTATTGAGTATAAAAGACTCTCTTGTTGAGTCAAACCCCTTTTAGCCTCCATCTCGGGCTTCGTACAAGATAAAAATCACTCTCTTGTTGAGTATAAAAGACTCTCATGTTGAGTCAAAACCTTTTAGCCTCCGTCTCGGGCTTCGTACAAGACACATAAAAGCACTCTCTTGTTGAGTCAACCCTTTTAGCCTCTCTCTCGGGCTTCGGACGAGACACATAAAAACACCCTCTTGTTGGATCAATAACCTCCTCTTAGGCTTTGTATAAGAAAACCCCGGTTGAGTTAATCAACTTTTTAGCATCAAAATATGTGCCTTGCTCACAGTATACAAACATCAACAACTCCTTTTCCTTCATCTAAATTGCTGTAAGCGGTAAGCCTCTGGATTATTTACATCCACACCACTGTCCCTCTTTTAGCATGAGAAATTCCTAAGGAAAGATTACATTACTCTAAACTGAGTTAAAGTCTTCTCCTTCAGGTTAAAAATACCCTATAAAGGATATTATGGCATTGTTGGGTTCACATATCCCACTTAAAGTAATTCTCCTTTATAATCAGTCACCCCACAGTTGTGACAAACAGACCAAATATCCCCTTTTAGAGATGACAAGTTTTCTCTCATCAATAAACCCTTTAGCTTCACATCTTGGGCTTCGAACAAGATAAAAATAGACCCTTCAGCTTCACATCTTGGGATTTGAACAAGATACAAACCACATTTAGCTTCACGTCTTGGGCTTTAAACAAGACACCAAAACAACCTTTTTTCCTCCCATAGAATAGGAGGAACTACGATCGCTCTGATTTCCCTGTTTCATCAAATGGGAATACGTAGGCATAAGATTGAAAAATCTTAGCGAGCATACTAATAAAAAACCCAAAATCCAGTATCTCCACCGAATCAACCCGAAAGCAGCAAATTTAAACACATCATCAAAAACTTCACAAATAATCCAGACACTGTGTTCTTAGCAAAATAACCAAAGATTGGGCCCCACATCCACATAGCCTATGTAACCTAACAGACTGTTGTTCAAACTCAGTATGCAAGCAGGGTTAATTGGAGACATCTATTTCCCTTCCTTAGTCAGCTCAACAGGATAAAAAATGAATCAAATTGTAGTACCCCAAGCGATAGTGACTCAGGACCACAAAAATCGCGCTACAATGTCCTACGGAAAAATTTGAAAGATAGATATGATCATAAAAACACGGTTATCCTACCAAAAGCTCGATATGATTGGATGTATTTACGTTTGCAGGATTTTAAAAGTGTAAGTGATTATAATTCTACAATGTTTAGAATAACTTCTAAGCTGACACTATGTGGAGAAAAAGTAACTAATGAAGATATGTTAGAAAAAACATTTTCCACTTTTCATGCATCCAATGTGTTCCTGCAGCAGCAATATCGAGAAAAAGGATTTAATAAATATTCTGACCTAATATCTTGTCTTCTTGTGGTTGAGCAAAATAATGAACTATTGATGAAAAATCATGAGGCTCGTCCCACTGGTACAACTCCATTCCCAAAAGTGAATGTGGCAAGGCACTACCACTATGGAAAAAACTGTGGTCACAGTCGTGCATACGTACGTGGTTGTGGTCGTAATTATGCTCATGGTCTTGGTTTTGATTGTGACCGCAATGGTAATCATAAGAACACATATTTCCACCAGAAGTGGAAAAATGTTGAAAAGAATGAAAAAGAGGGTTAGAGTAGCAAAACCAATGAAAATACTTGCTATCGTTGTGGAGGAAAGGGTCATTGGAGTCACACTTGTCGTACTCCCAGTCACCTTATTGATCTTTATCAAAAATCACTGAAAAATAAAAGGCAAGGATTGAGACTCATTTTGCTAATGAAGATGATGATCCAGATTACGCTAATATGGATGTTACCCATTTAGATATTGGTGACTTCTTTGCTGATCCAGATGGAAAAGTTTATCACCTTATTGGAGATGGAAGTGTCAAGAAATAAAATTTATGGAAATCTCCTTTTTAGTTATTAATAAGTGTTTATGGATGTTTTGAATTTTATTTTTAATAATAATAAAGTGTGTTTTCTACTTGTTTATTTACATAATTTATTGTTAAATGACTTGTGTTTTTAAAGTGTGCTTATAACTTATTGTTAAAAATTATTATTGCTTTTAGAATGAACATGGACATTAGCACCAGTAACGAAGATATGTGCCTTGCTCACAGTGCAACAACCCACACAATTCTCAAGAATAAAATATATTTTTATAATCTAGTGAATCGAAAGACTGACGTCGGTACTATATTTGACACCTCAAAATAATCGAAGGCTCCGGAGGAGCCAATATGTTGTTACATGGAGGAACAATATTGCACATTGATAATGCATTATATTCCCCCAAGTCTCATAAAAATTTATTAAGTTTCAAAGATACCCGCCTAAATGGATACCATATTGAAACAAGAGATAATGGAGGGATTGGATATCTTTGTATTACAAAACACAATTCGGACACAAAATGTGTAATGAAAAAGGTACCAACTTTATCCTCTGGCTTGTACTACCCTTATATTAGTACAACTGAAGCACATACAATTATAAACCAGATGTTTACAAATAATGATAAATTTCTAATTTGGCATGAACGGCTGGGCCATCCCGGTTATATAATGATGCGAAAAATAATTGAAAATTCATGCGGTCGTTAATTAATGAGTAGGGAAGTTATTCAATCAAATAAGTTCTAATGCAGCTCATGCTCGCAAGGAAAGTTGATAATTCGGCCATCCCCAACAAAATCTGGAAATGAATCTATCAGTTTTTTAGAGCGTATACATGGTGATATTTGTGGACCAGTACACCCATCATGTGGACCGTTTAGATATTTTTTGGTTTTAATTGATGCATCAACTAGATGGTCACATGTATGTTTATTGTCAACTCGCAACCAGGCGTTTGCGAGATTGCTAGCTCAATTGATTCGAATAAGAGCTCATTTTCCCGATTTTCCTGTCAAGAAAATACGTCTTGATAATGCTGCATAATTTTTATCTAAAGCATTTAATGAGTATTGTATGTCTATTGGAATTGACATTGAACACCCAGTAGCACATGTTCATACACAAAATGGACTTGAAGAATCATTTATTAAACAAATAAAATTAATTGCAAGACCACTTATTATGAGATGCAAACTCCCAGTTTCTGCTTGGTGACATGCAATTTTGCATGCTGCAACATTGATTCACATCAGGCCAACGAGTTACCACATCTCTTCACCTTTATAATTAGTTGGCTTAATTGCAACTATGGTCCCCCTATTTTGTGTTTTTTGGGTTTTGATCCCCCCATTTTAAAAACCACGATTTTGGTCCCTTTTTTAAGTTTTGAGTTCAATTTTGGTCCCCTCTCCAATTTTGATCCAACTGTTCATGCACTGTTCATGTACGGACATGCACTGTTCATGTACGGACATGCACTATTCATGTACGGACATACACTGTTCATGAACAGTACATGACCAGTCAGCGTTAAAATTGGGGTGGGGACCAAAATTGAACTCAAAACTTAAAAAAAGGGACCAAAATCGCGGTTTTTAAAATGCGGGGATCAAAACCCAAAAAAACACAAAATAGGGGGACCATAGTTGCAATTAAGCCTAATTAGTTTTTGGTAAAGAACCTAGTATTTCCCTTCTAAGAATTTTTGGATGTGCGGTGTATGTTCCAATTTCTCTACCATGGCGCAATAAAATGGGTTCTCAAAGGAGAATAGGAATATATGTTGGATATGAATCTCCATCTATTGTAAAGTACATTGAACCAACAACAGATATTTATTCACTGCTCGTTTTGCTTATTATCATTTTGATGAATCAAGTTTTCCAGCATTAGGGGGAGAGAATAAGAAGCTGGAAAAAGAGATCAGTTGGAATGAATTATCATTATCTCATCTTGATCCTCGAACAAAACAATGTGAACTAGAAGTTCAAAAGATAATTCAGCTGTAAAACTTAGCAAATCAATTACCAAATGCATTCACTGATCCAAAAGGTGTGACTAAATCATATATACCAGCTGCAAATCCTCTAATAAAAATTGATATCCCTATTGGACAATCCAGTGAGTCTCAACCACGCCTGAAGCGTGGCAGACCAATCGGTTCCAAAGATAAAAATCCTCGAACAAGAAAGGGAGCTAAGAATAAAGATTGCCCAAGTGAGGATATAGAAAATCTAAAAGAACCTTCAGAAATAATAAACATTTCATCTTTAGAAGAGATTGACCAGGTACCTGAAACTCATGAAAATAAAGAGATCTCGATAAATCATGTCAAAAATGGAATACAATGGAACCGAAACAAAGTCGACATTGATGATGTTTTCGTATAAAATATAGCGCTAAATAAGATAAATGACAAAGAGGATCAGGAACCAACGTCTATTAAAATTTGTAGACAAAGTGAGGATTGGCCAAAATGGAAAGATGCAATTGAATCAGAATTAAACTCACTCTACAAAAGACAAGTTTTTGGACATATAGTCCAAACACCTCAAGGTGTGAAGCCAGTTGGATACAAATGGGTTTTCGTATGAAAATTAAATGAAAAAAATGAAATTGTGAGATACAAAGCTCGACTTATCGCTCAAGGATTTTCGCAAAGACCTGAAATTCATTTTGATGAGACATATTCACCTGTAATGGATGCAAGCACTTTTAGATATCTAATAAGCCTTGTAGCATATGAAGGGCTTAATTTGCATATGATGGATGTTGTAACCGCTTATCTGTATGGGTCACTTGATAGTGAAATTTACATGAAACTCCTTGAAGGGTTCAATATACCAGATGCACACAACTCTGAATCTCAAGAAAGCTACTCCGTAAGATTGAACAAGTCTCTCTATGGGATGAAACAATCTGGACAAATATGGTATAATCGTCTTAGTGAATATTTGCTTAGAAATGGATATACAAATAACTCCATTTGTCCTTGTATTTTTATAAAAAGATAAGGAAATAAATTTGCAATAATAGTTGTCTGTGTGGATGACATAAATATTTTTGGAACTCCTGAAGAGCTTCCAAAAGCTATGAATTTTTTAAAGAAAGAGTTTGAGATGAAGGACTTAGGAGAGACAAAATTATGTCTAGGTTTGCAAATTGAACATTTGGACAAAGGAATATTTGTACATCAAGAAGGCTATATAGAAAAGGTATTAAAACGCTTCTATATGGACAAATGTCACTCGTTGTCTACTCCAATGGTTATTAGATCATTAAATGTGGAGCAAATGATGAAGAATTATTTGGTCCTGAAGTACCATATCTCAGTACAATTGGAGCACTAATGTACTTTGTTAATTATACATGTCCTAATATATCATTTGTTGTCAATCTATTAGCAAGATACAGTTCTTCACCTACACGAAGACAAAGGAATTGAGTCAAACATATACTTTGTTACCTTAGAAGTACAAAAGACATGGGTTTGTTTTATACCAAAGTATCCACATTCAAATTAACAGGTTATGCAGATGTGTGTTACTTGTCAGATCCTCATAATGGTAGATCACAAACAGGTTATTTGTTTACATGTGGGGGTACAACTATTTCATGGAGATCGGTGAAACAAACCATAGCAGCAACATCATCTAATGATGTAGAACTTTTAGCATTACATGAGGCAAGTTGAGAATGCGTTTGTTTGAGATCCTTAATTCAGCACATACAAAATACTTGTGGCTTATCTTTTGAAAAATTAAATACAACAATTATTGAAGCGGTATAGCGGCAAGCAACAAAAAGATTTGGAAGTATTTTTTCGGGAATTTATCATGTCCACAAAGATCGATTCGAGGGAAATAATGTCGTTCGACAATTTAAATGTTAAAGAGTTTGGGTTTAAAATGGGTTTAAATTAAATGTGAGAGAAGAGGAATCAAAATCTCTCGCGGTGTCAATCACGATCCAAGAATCATCCACCCCCAATCGTCGAGTTGTAACCTCCATTGATGTTTTTCTAAGCTCTAAACTAACAAAGAATGAAGATTTGATGAATTGGGAACAAATACCCCAAAACATCACCTAAAAAAATGACTGAAAATGAACTTATAGTATTACAAAATCTGTCACATTCGCTAAGCGAACATTTTACTCGCGAAGCGAGCCTCAAAAAATGGCACTTAAGTGGCTCTGAAATGTTAAACCGCCTCTGCAAAATTCCAGAAGTTCACAGTGCGAACAATTTATTCGCAAAGCGAATGCTCGCTGCACAGTTCGTAAAGCAAACTTTGGTCCTTTTCTCCCCTGTCTAATTCTGGGAGCCTTCGCTGGGAACTCGCCAGCCATTCGCTAAGCGAATGTTCGCTGGCAGACTCGCAAAGCGAATTTCTTGAAGTTTCTGCATTTCCTTCAACTGCCTTTTATTGCTTCAAATGGCACATCCTGGAGCTTTTATTACTCATTGCTCCAACAATGCTTAATTACCTACAAAATGAATGGAAAACTATTAATCGTTACATAAATGAATCAAAATCACAAATATATACTAACTAATGTATTTATACACAAAATGACGTTTATTCGAACGATATTAACAAAAAGTATTGATAAGTGCAACAAAACTTATATACAAAAATAGTTACATTTTGCACTTATCAAACTCTCCCCAACTTAAACTTGTTTGTCCGCAAACAAGAATCAAACAACTCAAAGAAACAGAGTGACAACCAAAGAATCACGAATCAACAGGTTTTGAAAAACGGAAACAAATGAATGGTTCAAATGAAAAATGGTACACACAAAGTAAATACTTACCACTAAACTACGACGATAACATAGTCACGAAACAAATGCAAAATACAAAAATCATGCCAAACATCCTAAAACAACACAAGTTCAAACGTGAATCACACCTAGAAAAAACAATCATCGGTAGATGAAAAACACAAAATGGGGTACTTTTCACTCACGCAACAATCATGCAAACAATAGACTAAATTATGCAACCATAAAAAAATTCACATTGAACATACAAAGGCAAGAATCACAAGGGCTTTCAAGGTTGTAGTGTGGTCGGGCAAACAACAAAGGGCAATTTCTAAAGGTAATTGAAACAAAAACTTGCCTAAACCTAAGGGAGTGATCAACTCACAAAGACTCAAACACAAAATTCCAATCAACTTCTTCCAAAATCCCAAGTGTTACACAAAACACAATACTTATTTAGCACAATTATTTTAACTCTTTTTGTTTCCTTTCTTAAGGATTTTCTTTTTCTTTCTCTTTTTTTTTCTTTTCTTTTCTTTCCATATTTTTCTCTTTTTTCTTTTCTTTTTCATCCTCATAGAAACCAACCAATGAGTAAACAATCATTCTCTCCCCAACTTGAATTCAACCACATCATCATGTGAATACTCCCTACTTTCTAAGGCAAGGCAAAAATTCATACAACAACACAAAGTTGAGGGTTCAAGAAAAAACAAAATCCATTCAAAAATATGTGAACTAAACACTCATAGACAAGCATTAAGTTCAAATAAAACATGGATAAAAAATATCAAAGGGGTTACGAATGATCACACGCTCACAAGGTGAATGACTATTTGGATAGGTAGTTGTGCTCAAAATGAAACAAAATGCCTTGATCCTTTTCATGCTTTCATATAATCAACACAAACAAAAGATTAAGCATAATAAAATCCAGTTAGAACAAGAATGTTGGTACTCCGCGCATATATGAACAATGGAAAGCTACCACACAAAAAGGGTGGGAACTAAAGTGATTCACAACAAGAACAAGTATACAAAAGAATGAATGGCATGGAAGTTTGTAAAAAAACCTAAGTATCACGAATATGCTAAAGTCTAGAAAGCGATAAACACATACCTTGGTGTCATACCTCAAATTTTAACCACTAAGATTTCCCATCATTGGGCAAATCATCATCACAATATGGATGAACCATTAGTCTCCCCAAAGATGGGTGAGCATCCACTACAATCAAAATTAGGATTTCAAGCCCTCTCAGAGCTTTAGACAAAGGATAAATCAAGGAATGACATGATCTTTAACTTGTCTAAACCTCTCAAACATCCACAAAGGATCAAGAGGACTCCCACTTCAAGAATCAAGCACAAGACTGCAACATTCCAAGTGGATTAAGCCTCAAGATCGCCAGTGTCACCAAATTAGGGTTTTAGTCGACCAGGGCCTCCAGATGGAAATTTTCCTCTGGGCATGAGCCAATGCTTCAAAACATAACCTATGACGCTCCAAGGGACATCATAAACCCAATCATCAAGTCAATTTAACCTCAGGGGATGCATTCACAAAAGATCAGGAATTAGGGTTTCTTCACCTAATTCACCCCTAAGTTGACTTTTGGGACAAAACATGAGTCAAGACCTCAAGAGAGGATTCGAGGGTCTCTAATAAACTACCTTGATCCATTTACAACAATGTATTGAGCCAAGAAGCTTGAGCAACAAGTTTCAAATTCATCAGAACCACAATTAGGGTTTTGCGAGAAAAGTCAACTGTGCCTTTGACTTTTGACCAAGACATGCTCCCAAACCCTAAGACATGTTGTAATACACCCTATAACACCTATGAAATCAATCCATCAAGTTTGATTTAGGTCAAGGACTTGATTTCATAAAGGATCGCACAGTTTGGAATTCATATGATAAAAAGTCAACTGTGCACAAAAGTCAAACTTTGACTTTTTGAGATTTTTCATAATTATGGTTCCTTAACCCTAAAATGATGTTAATGTGTGATTGGAATCACCATTCATCAAGAAAAATCAAGAAAAGTGGGATAACTTGTAAAAGGGGTAACCATAAAAACTTAGAAATTTTTCTAAGTTATGGAACAAAGTGGCTAGGATACCAACTTTGGAGGATCATAACTTCTAAACCACAAGGCCATTTTTCCCCATCCAAAGCTGGATTTGTAGCTCTCATGGCACTCTACAAAAGCTTCAAACATAACTCATTCCAATTCCTCATGGATTTTAAGTTATGGAATGATCAAAATCACAAAAAGTGAAAATGTCACTTTTTTCCAACACTTAGTGAAAATTTCACTAAGTCAGAATCTGCCTTCATTTTTTTCCAAATGTAGGGGAATTTTTCACTTGGATCCAAAAAGTATCAAAACCAATTAAGATCAAACAGTTGTTGTATCATATGAGGGCTTTCCAAAATGACCAAGAACTTCACCAAACTCAACTTGATCCATGAGATATGACAATGGCAACATGCCTTGCTGAAAACTGTCAAAGCAAGGCAGGTTTGTACATTTTGCTCGATTTTCCAAATTTGTGCAAATGACAAACACACTTATCCATCTGAACACCTCAAGGGGAGACCAAGGAGGAACCAACTCTGATCCCAAGCCTCCCAAGTCTTTGGAACCAAAAGTAGCATGTCAAACCTAGAAATCCCTAAAGAGGGGACAAGACTCCAATTTTGTTTTGGAGCATTTAATGGATGCACCAAGGTGGCATGGACTGAGCCATTTCCAACTGAATTCAGTCAAGACTTATCCAAGACCAGGGGAACCAGCAGCCTGTGCCCTAACCTCTAGGCAATGGCTAGAGGTGACTTGGATTCTCATTGTTCAACATTGGCCAAACCTATGCAGCAGTTGCCATTCACTATTCCTTGCAAAACAAACTTGCTATACTATAAATAGAGCTCATTTGTGATCAGTTTGAGTACACCAAAGCCATCAAACAGATGCTTTCCTCAAAATCTCCTTCTTCACTCCAAAATTGCCTTCCAAAGCAAGTCACTATCGAGTTTTGAGTTTGAGAGCTATTCCAACCAAACCAATCACGCACAAACCTCATAAACATCATATAGAAGTGATCCAAACACTCACACAACATCTAGAACACCAAAATCAAAAAATCACTAGCCAATTGCTCAAGTTCTTGACAGATTTGCAGTTGGGGTACCATCTCAAGTTCCAGATCATTTCCATTCATTCCAAGCGTCCAGACACACTCCATAGCACCTAGGGAAGTTGTCCATATCCTTGGAACCAAGCTGTAACACCTCTAACACAAAACACGATCACCAGCTGCAAGAGGTAAGCATGAGCTCTTTTAACTCTATGATCCATGCATTTTTTGCTGCACAATAATTTGGCCATATGTTCATAATCATGCATAGAGTGTTTTCCCTCAATCAATTGCTTTGTTTGAATTGTGTATGGAATTTCTGAACCTTCATGCAAATTTTAGGGTTCTTGAGGTTTCTCTTTGATTTCATATTCCATGTTTAAAATAAATGAAATTAAAGACCATAGACATGATCGTGAGGTAAAAACGAGTAGATTGATATGTAGATTGCATGATATCATCAAGTATTCACTGAGATTGGATAGAAAACGTAAATCTGCAGAAACAGAGGGTGGCGCGTGTTCTTGCCATGTTCTTGGCGCCATTTTCAAATATTTGAATATTTGAATTTTTGTGATTTTATTTAATTGATTCAAAAATTAATTTCTCTCTGAGTTTTAATGATTTTGAGTTGGTTCTTTTTTTAATAATTCAAAAAATTGTTAAAATATTTTATTTTCCCAAAAAATCCCAAAAATATTATTTATTTCATATACTTGATATTTTTGTAAAGAATTAATATATTAATTGTTTTTGACATTTAAAATATTTTCTCCCTCTTGATTTTTCAAATTTTAGTGATTTCCAATCATTTTGTGAATAGAAACATAATTTTTTGAAACATTAATCCAAGATCACAATTTGTTTTCACATGTTTAACAATTTTGATCATTTTAATTGAATTTTTATTCAATTAAAATATATTTTTGAAAACAAATTAGGGTTTTGATCAATTCAACCCTCATCAAACTTTTTCAAACACTTTGGGCCTCTAATAGAGTGTAAGACCCAATCCCTTTTGAAAACCAAAACCTTTTTGGGTCTCAGGCATTGTATAAGACCCACTGCATTTTCAAAAATCTCGGCGCGATCGCCATTTCAAAATGAAAAACAATTGGGCCTACCCTCGTGTTATAAGCCCCATTTCCTTTCTTTAAAACATTTTGGGCCTCTTGGTAGAGTGTAAGACCCAACCCTTTGTAAATACAAACCTTTTTGGGTCTCAGTGTATTGTATAAGTCCCGATACCGTTAAAAGGTTCGACACGATCGTCGCCTTTTTCACAAAAATCTTTCGGCTTCTCCTTGAGTTATAAGACCCATCTTTAAACATCTTTGCGCCTCTAATAGAGTGTAAGTCCTGACCCTTTTTGTACATAAACCATTTTGGGCCTCACTTATTGTATAAGTCCCTCTGTACATTTTTGAAACAACGGCGCGATCGTCGTTCTCAAACAAAAACCATTTTGGGCCTCTCCTTGAGCTGTAAGCCCCACAACTTGTATAAAAATAAACCTTTGGGCCTTTATTAGAGTGTAAGACCCAACCCCCTTTTAACCAAAACTATTTTGGGCCTCAATGCATTGTATAAGACCTAGTATGGTAAAGAAATCTCGGCGCGATCGCCAATTCAAAAACAAATCATCTGGGCCTACCCTCGTGTTATAAGCCCCATTCTTTTTCTTTAAACACCTTTGGGCCTCTTGAGAGAGTGTAAGACCCATCCCTTTGTACATAAAACCTTTTTGGGCCTCAGTCACTTGTATAAGTCCCTGTACAAAACAACAGTGCAATCACTGATAAAACCTTGGGCCTCTCCTTGAGTTGCAAGCCCCAACAATATTTTCAAAGAACTTTCTCCTTTGATTTGAATATAATATTATTATCAAAACTTTCTTTGTTGAACAAACTAACCAAACAGTATGGAAGCTCTACAACTGAGTAAGTGTTTACCCGCTTTCTTTATCCGCTTATATATATATATATATATATATAACTGTATTGTGGGGCTGCTCACTGTAAGTCTTCTTTCACAAAATTTTATATACTTGCTATATATACACTGTGTAATACTAGTATAGTTATTCAGAGGTTTCCCCGGCAACTACATCTAGCACTAGGTAAAGCCCTGTTGGTCACTCGTAAATACAAACAAAACTAGATCCCCATAGGATTACCAGACACAGTCTTCCCTCCTCTTGGGATTAAACAATATGGAGACGTGAAAGGCAGCATTATCTGTGAACCCTTTCTCAGACTGTCACCCTTAGATATTGTCAAAGAGACTCTACTCCCCAGAGATGATATTTTCTCCATGAATGGCATATCTTGAGTTTCTTCCAAATTCTCGAACTTTCCTGGCTTGATCTATTCTCGGTGAATGGCATGTCTTGAACTTCTCGGGGTTTGGGGACCCACAGGCTTCTTAAAAGCATCCCTGCCTCCTCTTGGGCGTTGTACAAGGACCCTTCGGCTTCTTAAAAGCTCTCATGCCTTCTCTTGGGATTAGTACAAGGACCCAGAGACCTTTACAGGTATAGGAACAGAACCTAGTCATCAATTTGCTAGAGCTGTCTTTTTGAGTCAAGTGTCAGACCTGTTAACGGGTTGACCTTCATCCCTTAACATACCAGCCTTCTCTTGGACATTATACAGAGATCACTCACTATCCGAGAATCGATTTCTCCAAAACACCAGTAGACTTGGACAGTGTCAATACCCTTTGGATTTTCCGTTTCCTTAAAGAACAGGAAATAACCCTGATCCTCTGATCAATCCCAAAGCACAACCTTACCTTTAATCTTCATAATAACTGATTTTCTCTTTATCCAACATACTGGACCTGTCACTAAACAGAAACAGTCACCAGCACAATAGCCTCCTCTTGGGCTTTGTACAAATGATTCTCCCCAGCGGAGCTAACCTTTTCACACTCTCTTGTTGAGTATAAAAGACTCTCTTGTTGAGTCAAACCAATTTTAGCCTCCATCTCGGGCTTTGTACGAGATACAAAAACACTCTCTTGTTGAGTATAAAAGACTCTCTTGTTGAGTCAATCACTTTTAGCCTCCATCTCGGGCTTCGTACGAGATACAAAACCACTCTCTTGTTGAGTATAAAAGACCCTCATGTGGAGTCAAAACCTTTTAGCCTCAGTCTTGGGCTTCGTACAAGACACATATAAAAGCACTCTCTTCTTGAGTCAGTCACTTGTTAGCACTCTCTTGTTGAGTCAACCCTTTTTAGCCTCTATCTCAGGCTTCGTACGAGACAGATAAAAAGCACCCTCTTGTTGGGTCAATAGCCTCCTCTTAGGCTTTGTATAAGAAGACCCCGGTTGAGTCAATCAACCTGTTAGCATCAAAATTTGTGCCTCGTTCACAGTATACAAACATCAACAACTCCTTTTCCTTCATCTAATCGCTGTAAGCGGCAAGCCTCTGGATTATTTACATCCACGCCACTGTCCCTCTTTTAGCATGAGAAATTCCTAAGGAAAGATGGCATTGCTCTAAACTGAGTTAAAAGTCTTCTCCTTCAGGTTAAAAGTCCCCTATAAAGGAAATTATGGCATTGCTGGATTCACATATCCCAGTTAAAGTAATTCTCCTTTATGACCAGTCACCCAACAATTGTGACAAACAGACCAAATATCCCCTTTTAGAGATGACAAATTCTCTCTAAAGTCAAACCCCTTTAGCTTCATATCTTGGGCTTCGAACAAGATACAAATAGACCCTTCAGCTTCACATCTTGGGCTTTGAACAAGATACAAACCACATTTAGCTTCACGTGTTGGGCTTTGAACAAGACACCAAAACAACATTTTTCCTCCCATAGAATAGGAGGAACTATGATCGCTCTGATTTCCCTGTTTCGGGAATACATTGGCATAAGATTGGAAAAATCTTAGCGAGCATACTAATCAAAAACCCAAAATCCCGATGAATAGTCCCGTCATTTCATTCTTAACAAAATAAGCAGAGAGAGGCCCATAATCTAAACCGCATATGTAAACCAACAGTCATCTGTTTAAACTCAGTATGTAATCTATTTCCCTTCCTTAGTCAGCTTAATAGGATAAAAAATGAATCGACCTGTAGTACCCCAGAGCGACAGTGCTTAAGAACCACATCCAAAATCGCTCGCTACAGAAAAATGGCCCCCACCGTGGGGCTTTGCAGGGCATATTGTCCCTCTTATCTCTCTGGTTGAAATCTTAAGTCTAAAAGATGCCAAATAAACTGGAGACTCTGCTGGGGAGTGATGTTATTTCTTTTCCCATCTCTTAGGTAGAAACCTTAAAGAAATGCCACAGCAGAAAGGCGACCATAATGGGAGATATTCTTGCTTGCTTTCCCAAGGGAGGAAATCCTAAATTCGCATCACATAAATGACGGCTCTGCTGGGGAGTCATTGTCTGTATAGGATCATAAGACTAGAGGTCTAGGATGATTAAGAGAAATATATATTGCTTTTCCTTATTGATATTTGTGTTTATTTTTCTGCTAATGGGAATGCGTGTGACGCCGCATGTGGAAAGATTGAGTATACACCTAAGATAGGTGATGGCAATGCGGGTAATCTTACTGGGAGTGAATTCCAGTTAAGAGCCCCTGATCGACCATCAAACTCAGTGGATACTCCCTTTACAGATACATTGCCTATACGACTCCGGTTGTTGAAAGTAGTGTGGTCGACTGGGTTATCTGAGAAGCTGAGGTTTTTAGTATACTTAAGCCATTTTGTAGTGCGGAAGCTATCGGAAATAGTTGTCACGCGATACTACCCTCATCTGAGATTGCTCCAGGATACATCAGTTCGCTGGCAATCCGCTTGCTGTTGTTATCCTAGAGGGGGTCAATGATTTTGCGGATAGGTACAAAAAATCACCAGTATAAACCTTTGGGAGGGGGGGGGGGGGTAGAGCCTTGACTTCATGACACCGACCCTTTGACCCCATGTTTTTTCTATGTTTTTGTGTGCTGCATTCATGCATTCATTTAAAAAACATTAAAACCAAGAAAATCTTCTCTTCTAGTCTCTATTTTTCAAATTAAACTAAGATAATGATTGCAAATGTCAGAGAGAAAGGAGATTGCGCTAATGGATTTCGGTAGAAGGAAAACTCATAAATACACCTTCAAGGTTCCAAAGTTAGAGGATTTGAGAGGTTTGACGAGAATAATCACCAACCACGAGGCTTTCAGAGCCAAGTATGGAGGACTGCTGTCCTTGTTGAGGGTTCATGTAATTGAAGGAATCTTGTCCACACTAATCCAGTTCTACGATCCGGTCTATCACTGTTTCACATTCCCGGATTATCAGCTTGCACCAACGCTGGAGGAGTATTCTCACCTGACTGATTTACATATTACTGATTTAGCTCCCTTTTCTAGACTGGAAGAAATTCCAAAGGATCAAACCATTGCAAGAGCAATTTATTTGGACGAGTTAGAAGTCAGGCCTTACATGACCACTAAGGGGGCATCCAAGGTTTGCCATCCCAGTTCTTGACAAAGAAAGCTCTATACTTTACTAGTATAGGGAACGTGGCTGCTTTCGAGAGCATCTTTATTTTGCTCACCTGCGGGTTATTTTTGTTTCCCAACATTGATAACTTTGTAGATATCAACACCATTAAGATTTTCCTGATCGGAAACCCCGTACCGACCTTACTCGCAGATGCGTATCATTCGGTACATTTAAGGAATTTATACTGCGGGGGAATGATCACGTGCTGGGTACCCTTGCTTTATAAATGGTTCACTTCCCATTTGCCCAAGTCTGCTGTATTTTGGGATCAAAAAAATACTTTACGTTGGTCGCAGAGAATCATGTCTCTTACCAACTCTGACATCGATTGGTACAATCGAATCTACGACGGGATCAGGATTATTGACCGTTGTGGAAATATCCTAAATGTACCCCTTATAGGAACTAAGGGGGGAATCAACTATCATCCAGTGTTAGTTCGTCGTCAATTTGGATACCTGATGAGGCATGTCCCGCGAAATGCTCATCTGGAAGGTCTTTTCTTCAAGGAAGGAGAAAATGGTAGGGCACTAAAGACGGAAATAGTGCACACTTGGAAACACGTTCATAGGAAAGGACGAGAGTCTCTAGGAAAACTAAACAGTGTCTCGATGGAGCCTTATCTCCATTGGGTACAAACTAGAGCTTTCAAGCTGAGGATGCCTTACCCTTGTCAGGAGGTTCTTCCATTAAGGGACTCTGCCCTTTATTTCATGTCTGAGACGGAAAAACTTCAGGTTACTCTCAGCAAAGTTCAGCAGGAGAAGAGGTCTTGGAGGAACAAGTACCGTATTCTCAATGTGGAGTGCAAGAAAATACAGCAACTGTTAAGAGAAAAGGATGCTCTGATTGAGATTTTAGAGCAACATGCTGTAGAAAATCAGGATGACCAAAGGAATTTGCTCGCTCCTTTCACTTGGCAAAGGAATGACAACCTGACAACGGCACAAGATCCCCGGTCAAAGAAAAGGAAAGCACCCGAACCAGCACTTGAGCTCTCTTCAGAGAGGACTCAGGATCCATTAGTTTAGATTTCCTTTTCCAGCACGCTGTAATCTACTGTATTTCCATTTCCGCAAACCTTTGAATTCAATAAACGGGATTTCCCCACTATTTGATATTTGCAATCCAATTGTCGAAGTTTACTTTGAATAAACAAAAATAATTAATAATCATTGCATTCATCATTCTCATAAACGCATTCTTCTTACCTATGAATCTCACGTATGCGTCTCGATTCTAGAGTCAAACTGTCTCATTCGTACAATACTAGGGCCAATCGTCAGAAAAAGATGGATGATCTCAAGGAAGAGAATAGAGAGTTGAGAGAAGAGATCGACACTCTGAAAGAGGATCTGAGAAAGCTTCATAACGACATGCAAGCTCTAGTAGAAGCTCAGATGCAACAACAAAGGATTGTGATCTCAGAGATCACATCAACGTCCATAGTGGAGAAGTATGATCCTAGGTACAAAATGCCGAAAGATCTTCCCTGGGGCATGCATATCAATTATATCCCAGAAGGATATGTTCCGCCGATTGCTGAGGATCAGGGAACCACAACAGGAATCGCTGGGCCTGAAGGTTACAAACTTCGGGAAAGCGAAGATGCCATGGGCATGGCAGCAACTCCTGAAGATTACAAACTTCGGGAGGCACCAAGAGTCTCGGCCATAATGACTATACCACCACCTGTGGTACACACTGTCCCTGAAGGACAGATTCCACAGATACCTTCTAGTAGAAGCAACAACATGTTCGACAGAATGAATGAGTTCCAGGAACAATTCTTGGAGATGCAGAAAGAACTGCAAACCATTTGCGGTTAGGATATATTTGGAAAGGACGTCGCGGACCTCTGCTTGGTCCCCAATGTGAAAGTTCCACGCAAGTTCCAAGTGCCCGACTTTGAAAAGTACAAGGGTAACTCTTTCCCTCAGAGCCATTTGGTGATGTACGCTCGGCGAATGTCAGCTCAGACAAAGAACCAGGAGCTACAAATTCATTACTTTCAGGATAGTTTAACCGGTGCCGCATTAAAATGGTACATGGGTTTAAACCGTGCTACGATCGGCACGTTCAGAGATCTTGGCGCTGCTTTTTTTCAACAATATAAATACAATTTGGACATGGCACCGGACAGAGATCAACTCAGATCAATGTCACAAAAGAACAAGGAAACCTTTAAGGAGTACGCTCAGAGATGGAGTGAAATTGCCACTCAGATTTCTCCACCTATGGAGGAAAAGGAGATGACAAAGATCTTCTTAAAGACCTTAAGCTCATTTTACTACGACATAATGGTCGCCAGTGCACCCAATGATTTCACCGAGATGGTGGGCATGGGGGTTCGTCTTGAGGAAGCAGTCTGGGAATGACATTTAGTTAAAGACGCTGGATCATTAAGTAATACGAAACGATACGGTAGTGCTCTCCCTAAGAAAAAAGAGTAGGATATTGGGAATATCTCTCTCGGAAAGCAAAGGCGACGTTATCAACTAGTAGCAGCTATAACTCCTACTATCAATCCCATGCCTGTTCCTACGTATCAATCTCAGGTTGCACAGAGCCAACCGAATCAACAACAACTTCAGCAAATGACACAACAGTCTCTTCAGCAGACTCATCATTCGTACAACAACAATCGTACAACGCGACCACCAGGGTTCGACCCTATACCCATGTTATACGCAGAACTGCTTCCATTATTACTGGTCAAGGGGCATGTCCAAACTAAGTCTCCTCTTACAGGACCAGAAAATCTGCCTTTTTGGTTCAAAACGGATCAGACTTGCCCTTATCATTAAGGAGGACCAAGGCATAACATAGAAAACTGTCTCAGTTTCAAATCTGACGTACAAAAGGTTGTTAGGAGTGGGGTCTTATCTTTTAACGATAAGAATCCTAATATTCTCACAAACCCGCTGCCTCAACATGAGAAAGCTGCAATCAATTTGATAGAGGGAGAGTCTAACAACACCTATCAAATTCATGATGTACTCTTGTTAAGGGCCAACATGGTCAAGATGCATTATAGACAGAGCGAATATGGCCATGTGCCACCTCATAATTATCACCAGTGTGATATCTGCTCTAAGAACAATCAGGGATGTTCTGTGGTGCGATCAGCCCTCCAGGAACAATTGGATCTCGGATGGATCCAAGAGCATTGAGTTCGTGGAGTCAACATGACCTATACAAATTCCAACATCATTCAGAACCATGACATCCGTGCAATGAATGTCAACTTGGTGGCAATGCACTCAAGGTAAAGTCAGTATCATAATCTGCCGCGACACGATTATAATTCCTGTCTGACTTGCTCGGTAAACAAACAGGGATGCTCTTTCATACAGGAGGCCCTCCAGCATTAGATGGATCTTGGGTGGATCCAGGACTACCATGATAGAAATCCTTACCAGATCAACATGATTCAAATCTTTGATATTCGTCTGATGAATACCAGCTTGGTGGAGTTACACGCTACACAGGTCCAACTCGGTTTTCTCACTTCACATGATTATCAGAACTGTAAAGGATGTTGTGAGAGTAACCAAGGGTGCGCTCTCGTTCATAGAACTTTACAACACTTATTAAACCACTGGTGGCTTCCAATCTATCTGGATGAAGACACGCAACAAATCAGTGTGCTTAATGGAAACCCTACTCGGCGTCAAAGTCAGGATGTCCGATCTATGGAAACAAACCTGGTAAGGTAACACTGCATTCAAAGCGGGCGTGGCCAGGTGCCACCACACAACTATGAACATTGTAGAGTCTGCTCGGAGAATAACCAAGGATGCTACCTTGTGCGGGCAGTCCTTCAAGGTCAGTTGGATCGTAAAGAGATTCATCGGTGTCCGAGTCCCGAGTCAATCAACTGGATACCGGATTACTTCGCTGATCAAATCAGAGATGTTGTCATAATCTCTGATCATCAACCGAACAAGGATGTTTGTACCATCATCCCTCTACTGGACGAATCAAAGGTTCTTAGCCAGGAACTGATTGAAGTTACTTACGACAGTCAGAAAAATCAGAAGGCTCCTGTAGTTATCTATCTACCAGGACCGTTACCGTATGAATCAGCTAAGGTAATCCCTTACAAATATGGTACAACAATAATTGAGAATGGAAAGGAAATTCCATTACCCTCCATCGTGAATATTACAGACATCAGTCGAGTAACACGGAGCGGTCAAATCTTCAACCGAGAAGTTGGAGAATCTAACAAAGAAAAGGAACTTCCGACAGAAGCTTCTGATCCACTAGTCGGTCAATCCAGTAATCCCGACCTTTCAAAGAACGACGATGAGATGCTGAAGCTCATCCAAAGGAGTGAATACAACATTGTTGATCAACTGTTACAAACTCCTTCAAAGATCTCAGTACTATCACTTTTACTCAGTTCCAAAGCCCACAGAGAGGCTCTACAGAAAGTCTTAGAGCAGGCCTTTGTGGAACAGGATGTGTCAATACGACAGTTCGATAGCATCATCTCTAACATCATTTCTTGCAACAACTTGGGATTTAGTGATGAGGATTTGCCAGAGGGGGGCAAAAGTCACAACATGGCGCTCAATATCACAGTTAACTGCCAGGACGATGCTTTAGCCAGCGTACTGGTAGACACAGGATCGGCCATCAACGTTATATCGAAGTCCACTTTAATGCGACTATTATTCAAATGACCCCTAATGAGGGGCAGTGAGGTCGTCGTCAAAGCATTTGACGGGTCTCGGAAAACAGTTATCGGCGAAGTCGACCTTCCCATAACTATTAGTCCTCACACTTTCCTAATTACTTTCCAGGTCATGGACATCCGGGCAACATACAATTGCTTATTAGGAAGACCTTGGATACACCAGGCTGGGACGGTCACTTCGACGCTTCACCAGAAACTGAAGTTCGTCAAGAACGATCAACTCGTCACGGTTTGTGGAGAACAAGCCTTGCTCATAAGCAACCTGTCATTATCTACTTGTGTAGAACTCGAGGAGGTTGTTGGAACTCAGTTCCAAGCACTGTCGGTGAGCAATGAGAATTAATCAGAAAAAGGAACATCGATGTCCTCATATAGAGATGCTCTCGAAGTGATCAATAATAACAATGCAAAAGGATGGGTGACAGCTTGTCATTCCTACTGATAATAAAACAAAGAAGGGTCTTGGTTTTTCTATAACCTGGACCCAGACAGCTGCTAACGATGAAAGTCTTCATCCCATTCAGGATTTCTTCCACAGTGGAGGTTTCCTTCACCCAGTGCCTCAAGCAGTCCATACTATCAACGAGGGAGATTCCTCTGATACGGATGAGGAATGGAAGTCCTATCTCAACGAGGACGGTTATATGTCTCGGGAAGAGGTGCCTACGCCCTTTTTCTATCCCGCACAGAGTCCGAGATTTATACCGAGGTTAGATGTCGAAATGATATACGGAGATTGTGATCCTGAAGGATGTCGTGCTCCACCAAACTCATTGGAGGAGGACACTCTGATGAAAGACAACTTTGACCATGACTATTATGGCCCAATGGATGGCCTGCCTATCTGGCAGCCGTACCCAGGAGACGTGGGGCAAGAAAGTCAGCCGAACAAGGAAAATTAGTTGAGCATCATTGAAAAGAATACCTGCATCCCCACCATGTCATGGGATCAACACTCAGGGCATTCTGAAAATATCCAGCATAACGATGAATTTGCAAAGCTTGTCGGACTAGAGTTCATCAACTATGCTTTTCCTGAGGTCAACTTCATCGAGAGAGATGACTCCTCCAGTTCCACAGAAGCGTGGGACACCTTAGGACAACCAAGTGGAAAATTTAACTTCATAGTCAAGTACACTGCTCCTGAAAGCTCTTGTATCAGGCTCGAAGACATCCGGCCAACTGGATGGGGAGATTTACCTGAGAGCACAAATACTATGCAAAATATAACAGAGGAATCCTCCTACGAAAACTCTGCCTGGGAGATAGATTCCAATGATCCTGCTCTTCCAGAAATCAGCGTTATTTCTAAAGACAAATCAAGGAAGGTACCGGACTTTGTGATTCACCGAGGAGTTTGCCGCCTATGGGTTGCTGTCGATGTTCCCAAGATCGTTCATAAGTCAACGTAATTGTCGTCTTTACTTTAACCTTTCACCCTGCCCAGGTAAAACGGATGTTTTGATAGGGCTCGTTTGCTGTAAATATCCCTCTTCGCTTCGCCCAAAGCGACAGAGTTTTGTTTTATAGGGCTGTAGTTTCAAGAATCGACTTGTTCATAAATAAAATAACGTCGTTCTATAATTTCCGCATTAATTGTTGTTTTCTCTTTTTGCTTTTCTCAGAAAATGGTAATCCTAAAAAATAAATAAAAATAAACAAGCAGTTTTTCAAAAAAAAAATACACTGCACACACTTGCATTTTCTCTATCTCTTCTAAACACAAATCATCATGTCATGCAGATTGCTTGTTTTAAACCCTGTTGAAATATGCGATCCGATGCCTTCTTCCAACTTTGAGTTCCCGGTATTTGGGGCTGCAGAAGAAGTTGATAATGAAATTCCAGAAGAGATCTCCCGATTACTCCGACAAGAGGAAAGGTCCATTGAACCTCACAAAGAGCCGTTGGAAACGATCAACGTGGGTTCAGAAAAAGAAAGAAAAGAAATCAGGATTGGGGCACTGCTCAGTCCAACTGCCAAAGAGAGTTTGACAAAGCTTCTTAGAGAATTTCCCGATGTATTCGCTTGGTCCTATCAGGACATGCCAGGGTTGGATACCAGCATCGTGGAACATCATTTACCATTGAAATCGAAATGTCTGCCAGTAAAACAAAGGTTGAGACGGACTCATCCGGACATGGCCGTCAAAATTAAAGAGGAAGTACAAAAACAGATTGACGCGGGTTTCCTTGCTACATCAGAATATCCTCAATGGTTAGCCAACATCGTACCAGTTCCAAAAAAGGATGGAAAAGTCAGAATGTGTGTCGATTACAGAGATCTAAATAAGGCTAGTCCAAAGGACGACTTTCCTTTACCACACATTGACATGCTGGTTGACAGTACAGCAAAGTTCAAAGTTTTCTCCTTCATGGATGGATTCTCGGGCTACAATCAAATCAAAATTGCGCCGAAAGACATGGAGAAAACTTCGTTCATTACCCCATGGGGTACCTTTTGTTACAAGGTAATGTCGTTCGGTTTGAAAAACGTCGGGGCAACCTATCAAAGGGCCATGACTACTCTGTTTCATGACATGATACACAAAGAAATCGAGGTATATATCGATGACATGATTGCAAAATCTAAGACAGAAGAAGAGCATGTGACCCACCTGTCAAAACTATTCAAGCAGTTGAGAAAGTACAAACTCTGCTTGAATCCCAACAAGTGAACCTTCGGTGTCCGTTCAGGGAAACTCTTAGGGTTCATCGTCAGCCAGAAAGGAATTGAGGTTGATCCTGACAAGGTTAAGGCCATTCAAGAAATGCCTTCTCTGAAAACTGAAAAACAAGTCAGAGGATTCCTGGGACGTTTGAACTACATCTCCAGATTCATATTCCTCATGACTGCAACATGCGCTCCGATTTTCAAATTACTCAAAAAGAATCAGGACTGCGTTTGGACAAAAGACTTCCAAACCGCCTTGGACAACATTAAGGAATACCTGTTGAATCCACCAATTCTATCACCTCCAGTGGAAGGAAGACCACTGATCATTTACCTCATAGTCCTAGAGGACTCAATGGGTTGTGTGCTTGGTCAACAAGACAAAACAAAAAGAAAAGAGTTTGCCATCTACTATTTGAGTAAGAAATTCACCGACTGCGAGACTCGGTACACTATGCTTGAGAAAACTTGATGCGCTTTGGCTTGGGCAGCCAAATGTCTTCGCCAGTACATGATTCGTCACACTACTTGGTTGATCTCAGAAATGGATCCAATCAAGTACGTCTTTGAAAAGCCTTCTCTCACAGGAAGAATCGCCCGTTGGCAGATGTTGTTATCAGAATATGACATCGAGTACCACACTCAGAAAGTCGTTAAGGGGAGTATTTTAGCTGATCATTTGCCTTATCAACTGATTGACGATCAGGAATCAGTCGGGTTTTTTCCCAGACGAAGATGTCATGTACTTGAAAATGAAAGATTGTGATGAACCGCTACCTAGTGAAAAGCCAGAACCAGGTTCCCAATGGGGACTAATTTTTTACGGAGGTGTCAATCATTATGGAAATGGAATTGGGGCAATCATCATAACACCTCAGGGTACCCACATTCCTTTCACCGCCCGACTGACATTCAAGTGTACAAACAACAAGGCCGAATACGAAGCTTGTATTATGGGTCTCGAAGAAGCGATCGACTTAAGGGTCAAAAACTTGGATGTATATGGTGACTCCGCCTTGGTTATCAATCATATTAAAGGAGATTGGAACACATACCAATCAGGATTGATTCCTTACAAATATTACGCAAGAAGGTTGTTACCCTTCTTCAACAGAATCGAGTTTCATCACATCCCTCGTGGTGAGAATCACATGGCTGATGCATTAGCCACTCTCTCTTCCATGATTAGTGTAGGTCAATGGAACGACTTACCTAAGATCGACATAATACGACTCGAACGACCCGCTTACATCTTCACGATTGAAGCAGTCATAGATGACAAACCTTGGTATCACAATATCAAATGCTTCCTTCAGAAACAAGAGTACCCACCCGGGCCACTAAGAAAAGACATAAAAACCCTCAGAAGGCTAGCAGGCAGCTTCTTCCTGAGCGGCGATACACTCTATAAGAGGAACTTTGACATGGTTTTGCTTCGATGCGTAGACAGACCAAAAGCAGACATGTTGATAAAAGAAATTCATGACGGATCCTTTGGCACTCATGCCAACGGACACACAATGGCAAGAAAAATTCTAAGAGCAGGGTACTACTGGTTGACCATGGAATCCGACTGCTACAAGTACATGAGGAAGTGTCACAAGTGTCAGATATACTCAAACAAAATTCATGTACCACCAACACATCTCAAAGTTCTCTCTTCCCCATAGCCTTTTTCCATATGGGGAATCGACATGATTGGCATGATTGAACCTAAGGCTTCGAATGGACATCGGTTCATCCTGGTAGCCATTGATTACTTCACCAAGTGGGTCGAAGCAGCGTCGTACGCTAATGTAACCTGACAAGTTGTGGTCCGCTTTATCAAAAACAATATCATTTGCCGTTATGGTGTTCCGAGCCAGATCATTACCGATAATGGATCTAACTTGAACAATAATATGATGAAAGAGTTGTGTGCTAAGTTCAAGATCGAACACCATAACTCATCTCCCTACCGACCCAAGATGAACGGAGCGGTAGAAGCTGCTAACAAGAACATCAAGAAGATCGTTCAAAAGAGGTTGTAACCTACAAAGACTGGCACGAGATGCTACCCTTTGCTCTTCACGGTTATCACACATCTGTCCGAACTTCAACAGGAGCAACCCCTTTCTCTCTAGTATATGGAATGGAGGCAGTGCTCCCCATCGAAGTAGAGATCCCATCAATCATGGTATTGATGGAAGCTAAGCTAACAGAGACTGAATGGTGTCAAAACAGGCACGATGAATTGAACCTGGTCGAAGAGAAGCGAATAACGGCACTATGCCATGGTCAGTTGTATCAACAGAGGATGAAGAAGGCATTTGACAAAAAGGTTCGACCTCGTGTCTTCAGAAAAGGAGACCTTGTGCTCAAAAAGATACAATCATTCCTCACTGATTCTCGGGGCAAATGGACTCCGAATTATGACGGCCCATATGTGGTCAAGAAAGCTTTCTCAGGCGGTGCCTTGAGACTTGCAACCATGGACGGAGAGGAATTTGCCTACCCCACAAATGTTGATGTAGTCAAGAAACACTTCGCCTAAACTAAAAGGAAAAAATGTCTCGGTGGATTGAAAACCCGAAAAGGCGGTCCAGGAAAAAGTTAGAGACATAAAAAAAAATCATCCCGGTGGATTGGAAACCTCAAAGTATGATCCAGGCAAAAATTAGGGATTCATGGCAAGTAACTACGTCTGATCAGTTCAACTCCTCAGCATTCCTGCCATCCATCAGAAAACTCAAGTTAAGGTCATCTTCGATAGAAGCTCAGGATGTCCCGAATTCAAAGTTGGTAGAAGGATAGTGGTCGTTATGTTTCAATGTAGTCCTTTTCCCTTAAATTACCATTTTCAAACTTTGTAAATACTCTATGGAATCATGCGTTTGGCTGATTTCTATCCTATCAATAAAATTTGAGCCCTTGTGCTTTTGTTTGCAATTCTTATTTGTTTTAGCTTTACGGAACGACATTTTAGCATGATTAAAGAGTCTTGAAATAAAATGAAAATGAATTTACTTGTCAAACTTTTCTGCTTTTAAAATAAAGATGGCAATTTCTTTTGACTGTTGAACATCGAAAGAACATCGATTGCTTCGCCAGAAGTAATCGAGCTTCAAAGTGCAGAATCAAAGTACTCCTTCTAAACCAGTGCGCCTGAACGAAGGATCAGTTATGTCAGATGCGAATACTCCACCTGACATCCTCGTCCAAGTTCTCATCTCCTAAGCCCGATCAACGTAGCTCCCCGCAGGGACTATTTCTCCTAAGCAAGGTAGAATTGCTATCATGAACCAGCGATACTTTTTATCTCCCGCTGTGGCCGAGTATCCAGTCGTGTTCATCTACTAGTCTGTATGTCGCGTCAGTTTTTTCGGCATAAACATACATACGTCATGCATTATTTATTTACATTCATATTGCATCACTATCACTCTAGTCGGTCTTATCCCCTAGTGATAAAAGTCCTCGCAACCGAGTTGTCAGTTCTGTCCTTGTCAGGAAACGTTGCGTCCAAACAGTCCCTCTTCCAGTTTATTTCTGGATTGTAGCGGGTTTTCGACCACTTTGATAACTTGAACCTCTGAAAAGGCAAGAAAACATTCAATAAACGGCACTCTTCGCCATTGAAGATGATGTCTTCGCTTTCCCGAATTAAGGAAAATCCCCAGAGGAAGCCTCTTAACTGAAGACTCTCAACAGCACATTGGTTCTTCTCTCTAGAAAGTCAATGTTAACAAAGTCATCGGCACCTCAAAATTGGGGTACATCATATGGAATTTCTCCGAGAAGACCTCGAGAAAAGTATGATGTAATATCCCCAAGCGGAAGCAGTCTCTCAAGAGACTCGTTTTCCCCGATAGAGTCGACAAATGGCGTCTCCAAACAGAGAAGTTTGTGTACCTCTACAGCTCAGACGGATGGGGTCCCCAGCAAGTCTGACATCAAAAATTTTTCCATCAAATGGAATCTCCCCAAGAAAATTCGGCGAGAAGTTTGAGGAAAACCGTTGCAAATAGCATCCCTTGTCAAGAAAGCTTATTGACAAAAGAAACTAAGATCAGTTCCAGGATAGAGGGGAAGTTTATATCAGAAACTAAGACCAGTTCCTTGGTAGGAAACCAGGATCGAGGGGAAGTTTATATCAGAAACTAAGACCAGTTCCTTGGTAGGAAACCAGGATCGAGGGGAAGTTTATTTCAGAAACTAAGACCAGTTCCTTGGGGGAAGACCAGGATTGAGGGGAAGTTTTTACCTTTTCTAAGCATCATTTCTCAGTAAAAGAAGAAGGAATCGTGACCTACCATTCTTAACCACCATCAAAATTTTGGGTATTCCAATATTTAATCCTCTTGCACCCCGAATACCCGAATACCTTCGCCATTCACACCTCCGGGTCCAAGAAGATTAAATAGGGGCATCTGTCATACCCCAAATTTTGATCACTAAGATTTCCCATCATTGGAGAAATCATCATCACAATATGGATGAACCATTAGTCTCCCCAAAGATGGGTGAGCATCCACTACAATCAAAATTAGGGTTTCAAGCCCTCTCAGAGCTTTAGACAAAGGATCAATCAAGGAATGACATGATCTTCAACTTGTCTAAACCTCTCAAACATCCACAAAGGATCAAGAGGACTCTCACTTCAAGAATCAAGCACAAGGCTGCAACATTCCAAGTGGATTAAGCCTCAAGATCGCCAGTGTCACCAAATTAGGGTTTTTCTTGACCAGGGCCTCCAGATGGAAATTTTCCTCTGGGCATGAGTCAATGCTTCAAAGCATAACCTATGATGCTTCAAGGGTCATCATGAACCCAATCATCAAGTCAATTTAACCTCGGGGGATGCATTCACAAAAGATCAGGAATTAGGGTTTCTTGACCTAATTCACCCCTAAGTTGACTTTTGGGACAAAACATGAGCCACGACCTCAAGAGAGGATTTGAGGGTCTCTAATAAACTACCTTGATCCATTGTCAACAATGGATTGAGCCAAGAAGCTTGAGAAACAAGTTTCAAATTCATCAGAACCACAATTAGGGTTTCGCGAGAAAAGTCAACTGTGCCTTTGACTTTTGACCAAGACATGCTCCCAAACCCTAGGACATGATTTAATACACCCTATAACACCTATGAAATCAATCCATCAAGTTTGATTTAGGTCAAGGACTTGATTTCATAGAGGATCGCACAGTTTGGAATTCATCTGATAAAAAGTTAACTGTGCACAAAAGTCAAACTTTGACTTTTTAAGATTTTTCATAATTATGGTTCCTTAACCCTAAAATGATGTTAATGTGTGATTGGAATCACCATTCATCAAGAAAAATCAAGAAAAGTGGGATAACTTGTAAAAGGGGTAACCATAAAAACTTAGAAATTTTTCTAAGTTATGGAACAAAGTGGCTAGGATACCAACTTTGGAGGATCATAACTTCTAAACCACAAGGCCATTTTCCCCCATCCAAAGTTGGATTTGTAGCTCTCATGGCACTCTACAAAAGCTTCAAACATAACTCATTCCAATTCCTCATGGATTTTAAGTTATGGAATGATCAAAATCACAAAAAGTGAAAATGTCACTTTTTTCCAACACTTAGTGAAATTTTTACTTAGTCAGAATCTGCCTTTATTTTTTTTCCAAATGTAGGGGCATTTTTCACTTGGATCCAAAAAGTATTAAAACTAATTATGATCAAACAGTTGTTGTATCATATGAGGGCTTTTCAAAATGACCGAGAACTTCACCAAACTCAACTTGAGCCATGAGATAAATCAATGGCAACATGCCTTGCTGAAAACTGTCAAAGCAAGGCAGATTTATGCATTTTGCTCTATTTGCCAAATTTGTGCAAATGACAAACACACTTATCCATATGAACACCTCAAGGGGAGACCAAGGAGGAACCAACTCTGATCCCAAGCCTTCCAAGTCTTTGGAACCAAAAGTAGCATGCCAAACCTAGAAATCCCTAAAGAGGGGACAAGACTCCAAGTTTGTTTTGGAGCATTTAATGGATACACCAAGGTGGCATGGACTGAGCCATTTCCAACTGAATTCAGTCAAGACTTATCCAAGACCAAGGGAACCAGCAGCCTGTGCCCTAACCTCTAGTCAATGGCTAGAGGAGACTTGGATTCTCATTGATCAACATTGGCCAAACCTATGCAGCAGTTGCCATTCACTATTCCTTGCAAAACAAACTTGCTATACTATAAATAGAGCTCATTTGTGATCAGTTTGAGTACACCAAAGCCATCAAACAGATGCTTTCCTCAAAATCTCCTTCTTTACTCCAAAATTGCCTTCCAAAGCAAGTCACTATCGGGTTTTGAGTTTGAGAGCTATTCCAACCAAACCAATCACACACACACCTCATAAACATCATATAGAAGTGATCCAAACACTCACACAACATCTGGAACACCAAAATCACAAAATCACTAGCCAATTGCTCAAGTTCTTGACAGATTTGAAGTTGGGGTACCATCTCAAGTTCCAAATCATTCCCATTCATTCCAAGCATCCAGACACACTCCATAGCACCCAGGGAAGTTGTCTATATCCTTGGAACCAAGCTGTAACACCTCTAACACAAAACACGATCACCAGCTGCAAGAGGTAAGCATGAGCTCTTCTAACTCTATGATCCATGCATATTTTGTTGCACAATAATTTGGCCATATGTTCATAATCATGCATAGAGTGTTTTCCCTCAATCAATTGCTTTGTTTGAATCGTGTATGGAATTTCTGAACCTTCATGCAAATTTTAAGGTTCTTGAGGTTTCTCTTTGATTTCTTATTCCATGTTTAAAATAAATAAAATTAAAGACCATAGACATGACCGTGAGGTAAAAACTAGTAGATTGATATGTAGATTGCATGATATCATCAAGTATTCAGTGAGATTGGATAGAAAACGCAAATCTGCAGAAACAGAGGGTGGCGCGTGTTCTTGCCATGTTCTTGCGCCATTTTCAAATATTTGAATATTTGAATTTTTGTGATTTTATTTAATTGATTCAAAAATTAATTTCTCTCTGAGTTTTAATGATTTTGAGTTGGTTCTTTTTTTAATAATTCACAAAAATGTTAAAATATTTTATTTTCCCAAAAATCCCAAAAATATTATTTATTTCATATACTTGATATTTTTGTAAAGAATTAATATTTTAATTATTTTTTACATTTAAAATATTTTCTCCCTCTTGATTTTTCAAATTTTAGTGATTTCCAATCATTTTGTGAATAGAAACATAATTTTTTGAAACATTAATCCAAGATCACAATTTGTTTTCCACATGTTTAACAATTTTGATAATTTTAATTGAATTTTTATTCAATTAAAATATATTTTTGAAAACAAATTAGGGTTTTGATCAATTCAACCCTCATCAAACTTTTTCAAACACTTTGGGCCTCTAATAAAGTGTAAGACCCAATCCCTTTTGAAAATCAAAACCTTTTTGGGCCTCAGGCATTGTATAAGACCCACTGCGTTTTCAAAAATCTCGGCGCGATCTCCATTTCAAAACAAAAAACAATTGGGCCTACCCTCATGTTATAAGCCCCATTTCCTTTCTTTAAAATATTTTGGGCCTCTTGGTAGAGTGTAAGACCCAACCCTTTGTAAATACAAACCTTTTTGGGCCTCAGTGTGTTGTATAAATCTCGATACCGTCAAAAGGTTCAACACGATCGTCGCTTTTTTCACAAAAATCTTTGGGCTTCTCCTTGAGTTATAAGACCCATCTTTAAACATCTTTGGGCCTCTAATAGAGTGTAAGTCCCGACCCTTTTTGTACATAAACCGTTTTGGGCTTCACTTATTGTATAAGTCCCTCTGTACATTTTTGAAACAACGGCGCGATCGTCGTTCTCAAACAAAAACCATTTTGGGCCTCTCCTTGAGCTGTAAGCCCCACCACTTGTATAAAAATAAACCTTTGGGCCTCTATTAGAGTGTAAGACCCAACCCGCTTTTAACCAAAACTTTTTTGGGCCTCAATGCATTGTATAAGACCCAGTACGGTAAAGAAATCTCGGCGCGATAACCAATTCCAAAACAAATCATCTGGGCTTACCCTCATATTATAAGCCCCATTCTTTTTCTTTAAACACCTTTGGGCCTCTTGAGAGAGTGTAAGACCCATCCCTTTGTACAGAAAAATTTTTTGGGCCTCAGTCACTTGTATAAGTCCCTGTACAAAACAACAGTGCAATCATTGATAAAACCTTGGGCCTCTCCTTGAGCTGCAAGCCCCAATAATCTTTTCAAAGCACTTTTTACTTTGATTTGAATATAATATTGTTATCAAAGACTTCTTTGTTGAACAAACTAACCAAACAACATGTAAGCTCTACAACCGAGTAAGTGTTTACCCGTTTTCTTTATCTGCTTTCATATATATAACTGTATTGTGGGGCTGCTCACTGTAAGTCTTCTTTCACAAACTTTTATATACTTCCTATATATACACTGTGTAATACTAGTATAGTTATTTAGAGTTTTCTCCGGTAACTACGTCTAGCACTAGGTAAAGCCCTGTTGGTCACTCTTAAATACAAACAAAACTAGATCCCCATAGGATTACCAGACACAGTCTTCCCTCCTCTTGGGGTTAAACAATATGGAGACGTGAAAGGCAGCATTCTCTGTGAACCCTTTCTCAGACTGTCACCCTTAGACATTTTCAAAGAGACTCTACTCCCCAGAGATGATATTTTCTCCATGAATGGCATCTCTTGGGTTTCTTCCATATTCTCGGACTTTCCTGGCTTGATCTATTCTCAGTGAATGACATGTCTTGAACTTCTCGGGGTTTGGGGACCCACAGGCTTCTTAAAAGCATCCCCGCCTCCTCTTGGGCGTTGTACAAGGACCCTTCGGCTTCTTAAAAGCTCTCATGCCTTCTCTTGGGCTTAGTACAAGGACCCAGAGACCTCTACAGGTATAGGACTAGAACCTAGTCATTAATTTGCTAAAGCTGTCTTTCTGAGTCAAGTGTCAGACCTGTTAACAGGTTGACCTTCATCCCTTAACATATTAGCCTTCTCTTGGGCATTATACAAAGATCACTCACTATCCGAGAATCGATTTCTCCAAAACACCAGTAGACTTGGACAGTCTCAATACCCTTTGGATTTTCCGTTTCCTTTAAGAACAAGAAATAACCCTGATCCTCTGATCAATCCCAAAGCACAACCTTACCTTTAATCTTCATAAGAACTAATTTTCTCTTTATCCAACATACTGGACTTGTCACTAAACTGAAACAGTCACCAGCACAATAGCCTCCTTTTGGGGTTTATACAAATGATTCTCCCCAGCGGAGCTAACCTTTTCACACTCTCTTGTTGAGTATAAAAGACTCTCTTGTTGAGTCAACCCAATTTTAGCCTCTATCTCGGAATCCGTACGAGATACAAAAACACTCTCTTGTTGAGTATAAAAGACTCTCTTGTTGAGTCAATCACTTTTAGCCTCCATATCGGGCTTCGTACGAGATACAAAACCACTCTCTTGTTGAGTATAAAAGACCCTCATGTGGAGTCAAAACCTTTTAGCCTCCGTTTTGGGCTTCGTACAAGACACATATAAAAGCACTCTCATGTTGAGTCAGTCACTTGTTAGCACTCTCTTGTTGAGTCAACCCCTTTTAGCCTCTATCTCGGGTTTCGTACGAGACAGATAAAAAGCACCCTCTTGTTGGGTCAATAGCCTCCTCTTAGGCTTTGTATAAGAAGACCCCGGTTGAGTCAATCAACTTGTTAGCATCAAAATATGTGCCTCATTCACAGTATACAAACATCCACAACTCCTTTTCCTTCATCTAATCGCTGTAAGCGACAAGCCTCTGGATTATTTACATCCACGCCATTGTCCCTCTTTTAGCATGAGAAATTCCTAAGGAAAGATGGCATTGCTCTAAACTGAGTTAAAAGTCTTCTCCTTCAGGTTAAAAGTCCCCTATAAAGGAAATTATGACATTGTTGGATTCACATATCCCAGTTAAAGTAATTCTCCTTTATGACAGTCACCCAACAGTTGTGACAAACAGACCAAATATCCCCTTTTAGAGATGACAAATTCTCTCTAAAGTCAAACCCCTTTAGCTTCATATCTCGGGCTTCGAACAATATACAAATAGACCCTTCAGCTTCACATCTTGGGCTTTGAACAAGATACAAACCACATTTAGCTTCACGTCTTGGGCTTTGAACAAGACACCAAGACAACATTTTTCCTCCCATAGAATAGGAGGAACTACGATCGCTCTGATTTCCCTGTTTCGGGAATACGTAGGCATAAGATTGGAAAAATCTTAGCGAGCATACTAATCAAAAACCCAAAATCCCCATGAATAGTCCCGTCATTTCATTCTTAACAAAATAAGCAGAGAGAGACCCACAATCTAAACCGTATCTGTAAACCAACAGTCATCTGTTTAAACTCAATATGCAAGCAGGGTTAATTGGAGACATCTATTTTCCTTCCTTAATCAGCTTAATAGGATAAAAAATGAATCGACCTGTAGTACCCCAGAGCGATAATGCTTAAGAACCACGTCCAAAATCGCTCGCTACACTTAGACGTGTACAAAAGTTAACAATATCATTACCATACATCCGCAAGTTGAAATGATAAAACTTGGAAAATCACAAAATGCATCCTCAAATTAGCCAACCAAAATTTGCGTCCAGACAACAACAAAAACATTAGAAACTAAAAACAATAAAACATGCTTGTTTTACGTCGTAAGCTCGACGCCTTTACAACGCTTAGCTAGCAACTTCCTTCCTTCATGCCATGGTGATGCCTCACCGCGCAAAACAAAAGCAAGTGCCCTAACCAAACACTTAAACAAACGTTACGGGAACAAAATGTATACAACACTTGAACAAACATAATGGAAATAGACAATATATACGATATATACAAAACTCAAAAACAAAGAAACTATCGTAATGCGATTCAATATCAAAATCAATCCCCAACAACGACGCCATTTTGTTGGTATGGTAAAGTGGCAAGCAATAAAAATATTTGGAAGTATTTATCCGAGAATTTATCGTGTCCACAGAGATCGGTTCAAGGGAAAGAATGTCGTTCGACAATTTAAATGTTAAAGAGTTTGGGTTTAAAATGGGTTTAAATTAAATGCGAGAATTAAAACTTGTGAAAATAAAAAGAATTCATTCTTTGGAGAGTAGAGAACTCTCGAGTTTACATTTCATTTACCCTATCAAATACTCAAACTTACTACCCAGTTGCACGCAACCTAAATCACTCGTCAACATTATCATGTATCGCTCACAACAAAGGTTATGTCTAACATAAAGTTGAGAGAACAACCGCATCGCCTCGGAGGTGATGTCTCACGCAAATCGACCACACGGAAGCATTAAGAATCAATACTCAAGTGAATATTAAGCCTAAATCTTTCTCTAGAGTCTAGAACCTAATAAATGTTTATTCTAAATTCGGCTTCAAAGAGGATATGTCTACCGCAACTCAAAACCAAATAAAGAAATCATTCATCAACATTAATTTGTAAAATGAGTTTTATACAACACCATGAGCAATGAATATACATATAATCAAGGTAAACTTACATACAAACTCACAACAAATGGAAACTACAAAGAGAAGAGAGAAGAGGAATCAAAATCTCTCGCAGTGTCAACCACGATCCAAGAATCATCCACCCCTAATCGTCGAGTTGCAACCTCCATTGATGCTTTTTTAAGCTCTAAACTAACAAAGAATGAAGATTTGATGAATTGGGGACAAATACCCCAAAACATCACCTAAAAAAATGACTGAAAATGAACTTATAGTATTACAAAATCTGTCACGTTCGCTAAGGGAACGTTTTACTCGCAAAGCGAGCCTCAAAAAATGGCACTTAAGTGCCTCTGAAATGCTAAACCGCCTATGCAAAATTACAGAAGTTCGCAGTGCAAACGATTTATTCGCAAAGCAAATGCTCGTTGCACAGTTCGCAAAGCAAACTTTGGTCCTTTTCTCCCCTGTCTAATTCTGGGAGCCTTCGCTGGGAACTCGCCAGCCATTCGCTAAGCGAATGTTCGCTGGCAGACTCACAAAGAGAATTTCCTGAAGTTTCTGTATTTCCTTCAATTCCCTTTTATTGATTCAAATGGCACATCCCAGAGCTTTTATTACTCATTTCTCCAACAATGCTTAATTACCTACAAAATGAATGGAAAACTATTAATCGTTACATAAATGAATCAAAATCACAAATATATACTAACTAACGTATTTATACACAAAACAACGTTTATTCGAACGATATTAATAAAAAGTATCGATAAATGCAACAAAACTTATATACAAAAATAGTTACATTTTGCACTTAATTATCAACAACCATATATGAAGATAATACTGCACGCATCGCTCAATTGAAAGATGGTTACATTAAAGGAGACCGGAAAAAACACATTTCTCCAAAGTTCTTTTTTACTCATGATCTTCAAAATAGTGGTGATATAAGCATCCAACAAATATGTTCATGTGATAATCTTGCATACCTTTCCACAAAGTCACTCCTAATTAGAATTTTTAGGACTTAGACTTTGACCTAGATGTCTTCCCTTTTGATTTCCTCTACTCACACTCCTCACTCTTGAAACATTCAATATTTCACCACTATTACACTACTACGGAAAAACCATACCACAACGGTTGAAAAAGGAATACCACAACGCCTGACCAACCGTTGTGAGGTTAGGGGTGATTGTATGTATGATGATTTCCACCACTGTCGCGAGACCGTGATAGTAAGGCAGGATGCACGCTACCTACCACAATAGTTACTTGTATCAACCACGTGGTATATACATTTAGGTAAATAATATTTCATCACGGTTAAAATAAATAATTGTTGTTGAAAGTACCCAGAGTAGTTATTATATAATATGTAGATTGCTTGTTTTTCAATAAACCTTAAAATAACATACAACCATTCAAATTGATGAAGAAGTATATAATATGAAAATTAAACTATTCTTGAAAACCAACTTAAACAAGCCACTGTTTTCCAAATTGCATGCATCTCATCATTCATTTTCCGTTCTTTAACATATAGAATGTGGTCCAATGGTCTATGTCCTTTATGACATTGATTCCTTCTATTCTAGTTTAATTTGAATAATATCAATAAAATATTGTCATTCAAATTAAACTATAATAGAAGATATGGATGTAATGAAGGAATCAGGTCATTGAACCACATTCTAAATGTTAAACAGCGTGAGATGAATGGTGAGACGGATGCAATTCGCAAAACATTGATTGATATAAGTTGGTTTTCAAATTCGACTTAATTTTTTAGATTATAAGTTTCTATGTCATTTTAAATGAAATGTATTTTCATTGAAGGGTTAGTGAAACAAACAATCTACATAGCATATAATAAACTTAACTTCATCTACTATGCAACCTGCATAAGAATTTAAACAATAAAACATTGTTAAGTCACAAGAAACTTCTTTCTTATGACTTAGCAATGTTTTGTTCTTGTTTTGAAAACATTAATCAACGACAACAACATACAACAACATTTATCAACAACACAAAAATATACAACAAATAAAAAAAGGTTCAAGAACGCAAGATATAATAAACAAAAACAAATTATGAAATTCTGAGAACATTAATCAACAATAACATACAATAACAACATATAACAACACAAGATATAATAAAATGTTTCAAGAACACACCTTTTTTTAAACTAATCGTGGAACTAGAAGAAGTTATGAAGTACATCTAGTTTATGATGCTATGAAGAAGAAGTACAAGGTGAATGAAGTTTACACAATAGCTTCATATTTCTTGTATTTTTCTTCATAGGAACATAAACCATATGTACCATAGCCAAAGTATGCGCTTTGTTAAGGTGGTGAAGACGAATCTGAAAAAATTAGAACATTCACCAAATGAAAAAATGAGAACCCATTTTTAACAAGAAACGTAAACGAAATCGAAGCATAAGTTTAATGAACGAACCTCAAAACTCAAGGTAGCGATTGGTGAAGACGAATATGAAGATTGAAGTATGTTTAAAGCGTGACATTGATGATAGGGTTATGTTATGAGAGAGAAGAGAGTGAAATATGTTAGGGTTTTCTGTTGAGAGAAATGGGTGTTATGTACTGAACGATAGATACTTTCGTTTATATACTAAAAAATATCATTTTTCGTCACGGTTGGCAAAGAAAAACTGTGATGCAATTTTCATATTTAACAACGGTTGTATGGTAAAATTGTGGTTAAATAAATTTTCATATTTTATTTATATATGAACTTAATGGTGAAAGAGTTATTTAATGTTGTTATTGTTACTATTCATTACTGTTGTTATTGCTATTTTTGTTGGTCGTGTACTATTTTTTTTTTTTGTAAAGGGGAAAGAGTATATAAAAAAAATAAAAAAAATTCTATTAAGGTGGGAAGAGTGCATAAAACATAATTTTTTCATTACATAATTTTGTCAAGATCAGAACAATATCCCCTAGCACTACAAGAATCTTCCCAATCTATGACTCGCTCCTCACTACCCTCATCTGAGTCGTAGTAAAAAGTCTTCCTCGACACCTTTCTCTTCTTATTCTTATTACTCTTATTCTTCTTCTTCTTCTTTTTCTTCTTGGCCTTCCTCACCCTCAACACATCCCTGACAGCAGTCGAGGAAGATGGCTGGACCTCCTCGGTTGTCTGCTGATGGTGTTGTAGTGTGGTGGTTGTTTGTTTCTCGACAGTGATTTCTATTGAGCAATTTCTCTTAGCATTCTGAGATGGAGAACTTATGTTGAAGAAGTGGAAATTCGTTATATGAAAGTGTGCATTTATAGAAGAGGCTGAAGATGAAACATCTGATGATTTAATGCTTGCAATGATTACTTCTAATGGTTGATATTCTTGAATGACTTGTGACCGTCTGGAGAAATGAAGAAAAATTTCAATCATCATTGTAGTCGTTTCTCTCTTTTGGGAAGAGCAAAGGTTGTACAGTCATATTAACCACGGTTGAATATTAAAAATGTGGTTAAATAATTTTCAAATTTTTATTTTTTTATGATCTTAAGTGACACGCGCTTTTTGTAATAAGAAAAATAGGAAAAATGTAGTTGCTGGGATTCAAACCTTGTAACACTTACTTTATCACCACAGTCGTTTATCTCAACCTTGATTAAATAATTTTCAAAAAAATAAATAAACATCAGGCGTATCCAGTTTATGATATTATAATGGTGGAAAGCATAAATGTAGTAGTATTATGTTACCGACAGTGTATTTTGTAGCAGTGTCATCAACCTTTAACTCTTTCATCTTAGTTAACTTTTTGGTTCTTATAGCCAATTTGACCTCTTCCAAGGTGATAATGTCTTCCTTACTAATATATAAATGTGTCATTGAAATTCTTAAAGAATCTAGGTAATTAGATCCAAAGAGGTATAACCTTGTTCTAATCATTAAGGTTCACCTTAATATTTTACAAGTCATCAATGATCTTGTGAATTTCTATCAATTTATCCACAATGGATTTGTTTTCCACCATTCAAAATGAGCAGAGTTGTTGTTTCAAAAACAACCTATGAAGCGAGGACTTTTTCATATATAATGATTCAAGCTTGACCACCTTTTCTTCCAAAGTCCTTTCCCTTGCGACCTCCCTTAGAACTTTATCTCAGAGACACAAGATAATAAAACTTATGTCCTTATCTAGAATATAGTTCTTCTCTACTTGTGTTAGTCTTGCTTGGATATTCACTTTCCACAATTTAAAATCATTGTCTCCTGAAAATTGTGTGATGTCCCATTTAGAATCCATGGTACAAAATCACTTTTAAACTTAACCCTTTTGCCTCACACTAGGTGCCACTTGTAGTGAAATTAAAATTTCAAACACACCATAAACTTGATGTGTGAGACAAAGAATAATAAAAAATCAATTAAACATTATAAAGCAAAATTAACATGCCACACGGTGCAAATGAACTACAAGAGCAAAAAATAATTAAAGAACAAATGCACACATAATTTGTTTATCCAATTTGATCAAACTAATATACTATAGAGGATATATGAACTCTCTGATCCACTATAACTCAAGAGTCTTTATACAAGAGAATACAATTTGAGTTACAAGAAAATAGCCTTCAAGTTCATAAAAATATCTCTTATTTTCTATCCAAGTGTTTATCAATTTGTCCTTTCTCTCAGTATATGAACTACACAAATTCAAAGTGTTTAGAAGAGTTTCTCAATCCCCTTAGATATATTCATATTCTTATATAATCAATCCTAAGAATCCATTTATTTCACTACAACGAAAAACCCTTTTTACCTAGGTTGAAAAAGAGGTTTTACACCTGTTTCATAGTGAGGTAACGAAGGGCGTCATAAAAACTTGTCATTGTATCCTGATAAGCACTAAATGTATCATCTTTCTTGCTTGTTTTCCCTTTGATTTCATGTGTATTTTAATTGTTCTAGTTTGTTTTTACGCGTTTTTTGTCTCCTATGTTTGTTTTCATGTAATAAGAGGTTAATGGAGCGAATCGAGATCAACACAGCTTGACTGTATCCCACAACACAGCCCGTGTTGTCCCCTTGGTGCCCCCTCCATACAAGCAGCCAGCGGCTGACACGGCCAGCCCATGTTGCCTGACACGACCAGTCTCAGCACTCAGGCAGTTACAAACCTTTGATCTTTTGACAACTTTTTGTGACCTTTTGGAATTTGTAGCCTTTATTTCTTTTATTATTAGTTATTAGTGTCCATTAAGCTCGAATTTAGTGTTAATAATAATTGATTGAGGCATCAGATTAGTATAAATAGAAGCTTGAGTATCAAGAGAAGGCATCACTTTCACTACTACCATTCCTTACAAATTGTTTTTTCTTTAAAGGTATTAGCTTAAATTTTTGTTGTTCTTTTGTAATTTCCTGCATTTTTATTATAATTTTTCCTTCATATTTATTTAATTTTTTATTTCTTTACTTATTTTCAGTTATCTATTTTTCTTGCAAAATTCTTTAAAAAAATTTATTAATATTGTCCATCTCACCATGAGTGAGTAGATCCTTAGGGACATGGGGTTATGAGAATTCATCTCATGAAAACATCTACTAAGTTATTCACTTTTTATTGCAAGAACTATAATTTATCTTTATTTTAGAATTCGATTTCAATTCCATGTTATGTCGGTTGCGAAAGCAAAGTCAAAATAAATGTCGATCATGTATCGAAAGATAATGATTCAACATCTGAATACGAGTTACTAAACAATTGAGTTCGAGGCGCCACTGGTAAGGCAACTTGATCTCAATTGAGAAACAATCAAGATGTGTCGCCGTGTGACAAGGCGTAACACTCTTGATTGACCTTCTTAGTCGTGCCTGAAACACATTCAGATGCGCACGCCACGAAAGTGGGTGACACACATATTTGTCTAATTTTCTATAAAAATAGATTAAAACTTCTTGTAATTCAAATAAGAATTATCTTAGGGATGAGTCTAGATGGAGGATCATAGCTCTTTGTCCTGCTTTTTTATTAATTGTTAAAATGTCTTTTTCAATTTGCACCAAACAAATCTTTTGTGATCACCTTAGATAACCATAATTGAAGTAAAATTTGGTAATCATACATCTCCCCCATGGGATCGATTCTTCTTACTACTTGACACAACTGTGCACTTGCGGTTCACACACCATCATACCCCTCGGGTAAAGTTCCAACGAGGGGAAAAGTGGAACTGGTCATGGGTTCGATCTCCAACAACAATATATTTTAGATTTTCAAAGCGCGCCACTTTTCCCCTTTGTTAGAGTTAATACCCGAGGGGTAAAACCCTATTTACAAAATTTTATTTTAACTCTTTTTCATTTTAATTTGCAAAGAATCACATTTGTTAAAAAATTCCAAATCTTCCTCGTCGTCATCGTCATCTACAACAACAACAACAACAAAATCAATAGAATCCTTAAACATTAAATCTCAACAACAAAAACTACAACAACAACAACAACAACAACAAAATCAATAGAATTTTTAAACATTATATCTCAGCAACAACAACAATAACAAATAAACAAAATCAATAGAATCATTAAACATTAAATCTCAGCAACAACAAAAACAATATTAAATATTCTACGTGATACAACACCAACTAACATTAATAAGTTTAGGGGTGTTCATTGGTTCGGGCAAATCCGAACCAAACCAAAATCCAAATCAAACCATGGTGTTTGGTTTGGATGTTTTTTTAGTTCGGGTAAAAACTGAATCAAACTAATGAAACCAAATGTTAATTGGTTCGGGTGACGAATTTCCAAAATTCTGCCCACGAGCCCATCTACCCGAACCAATCATAATTAATTAGTATAATATATATCATCGGTATCATGGAAACTAGAATAAGTTATTTAACTTCAAGAAAAAATGAAACAACATTTGTGATATTCACAACCAATATGGAGAAATGAAAAAAATTAGAAATTTTATATTATTTTAGAAAATTAGTTTATGTAAATTAGATATTTTAAAAAATATTTTTGCATATTTGTTTCTAATATATATGATCAATCCAACCTAAACTAATCCATATTGTTTATAGTTTTGGTTCGGGTTGGGCTTTATCACAAAAATGTGTAAATCCAATCCAAACCAATCCATATACTTTTGATCAGTTTGGGCATTAGATTCTCCTGAAACCGAACCAAACCAGACCGCGAACACCCCTAAATAAGTTACATTAACACTTTCATAACTAAAAATAAACGTTATCAAGGAATTACTAGAGAAGAGATTACATTAAGGAATCAACCTTGAAACATTTTCCTGCTCTTGCAATCTATCCCAGAGAATGGTGTTGTACTTCATGCAACTGCTTTCATTATCATTGTTTTAATTATGATAAGTTTACATTTCAGCATTTTGCATTCAAGATGGATAGTTGTGGCATTCACATTCTGATTTACTAGTGAGAATTTCACGTGGATCATTAATGTTTCATGTGGATTGATGAGTTGACAATGTCTTGACCATTGTTACTTTATAAATGAACGACAAAGATTTGTTACTTATTTTTTGTCATCAAATTGAACAAAAAATAAATAGAAAGTAAAATAAAATATGCTACGTTTCCTCTCGGTTCTCAGCTCAACCGAGGAAATAGATCATAAAAAATTATTTTTAAAAATTAAAAGGTGATAAAATATAGTTGTTGCGATTCGAAGGTGTGTCATATAAATACTTTACCCCTCAATTGCCAATTCAACCGAAGGAATAGGTGATAAAAAAAATTTTAAAATTAAAAGGTATTTAACACCTTTTAATTTTGTACTTTATTATTTGTTTGATAATTTGAAACATCAGTTGTATGATCAATGATTTTATATTTTGATTTTTTCTTTATTATTTGAAATATTTGAAATGTATGTCAAAAATTTTAAAAATTCTTCTATTTTTTAGTTGTATTTTAATTTGATTTTGAAAAACAAAATTATTTAAAAAATTGATTATAATGTAGGAATGAGTGCGCGACAAAGATACTCGACCCAATCTAAACCCGTCTAGAATGGTTGTGGGTTCATGTCGCACGCCCATGTATCCACCCGTAGGCGAGATTGTGGCAAAAGAAACATTACACAAAAGAGACTCGCCTCCCTACGCGCGCCTCGTGGGTGAGGAAGTGTTGTAACTGATATTTTTTGCTGAACATTGTTTTGAGACCTACTTGCTCACTAATTTTATTATCACAACCATCTCTTATATTCAAAATTAGATGAAGTAGTATGAAATTGTGAAACTAACTTATAATTTAGTACGTACTAAAGAGTAATTATCATGTGTACCAAATCCGAAACAGGATGCAAAGTCTTAAGAGAAAGTCATGCTTTTAAGAAGAGTCATACATCAACATCTCTAAACATCAATAAGCCCTTTGCCCCTATCTTGCTTCCACACTCAAGCAAGATATCGAACCTTTGCAGCCTTCTATGAATCACAACCAAATCTCTCAAGTGTCTACACTACCCACCACTACCACAATAATATGAACATGTTCATTTTAAAGTAAGGAAAAGAAAATAACATGACTTGTTTATAGTGGAAGTAAACCGTAAAGTAGAGTTGTCTTGTTTTCTTAAGGTCCACGCGCAAAAGACTATATAGTATAAGGGACTAGTAGAGATCACACTCACATAACACAAGGAAGAAAATGCTATAAACAAATTACAAATTTCTAACTACTTCCACCACAAAGTTGAAACTTGGATTAAAATTTTTCAAACCGTGGAAAAAATTACTTGAAAGATAAGGTGGAATCTTACATTTTGAACTAATACACCTATTTTAAGAACTTCAAAGGCTATAATTAGCATTGTAGTACTAATTCTATACTAGTACTAACGTAGTAATTCTTGATATTTGAAATTAATTGATCAATTATAAAGATTCTCTTTTTATAATTAGATGGACGACCCTTCAACAACCTTGCCCCTCACTTTAATTATGGCCAATGAACTCACTTGTAGACACATGTAGACACATATATAGTTAGGTCCGACAAAGGTGCATGTCCGTTTCGTTTAGGGTCGTCCTGCAAAACAATGAGTGCGCGACCGAGCGAGTCTACGAGCATTGAATATTTTAAGTTTAAAAGTTGGAAATTTTCATATTAATATTCACACCTGTAAAAACGTGAAAAAAAATAAAAAGGGACGAGATAAACATATTAAAGAGTGCAAATCTAAGATTTTGATTCATCCCATAAATAATTACAGATACAACGACATATCCAACAAATGAGATTCATTTTGTACCTTATAAAGTCCACACAAGTCCACAAATTATGGAAAAAGGTACTTAGTAAATACAAGAGACTATAGTCTTATATTTAAATTTTAATCTTGTATAATAAAGCGATATAGTATCAGTCTTGGATGAATGAATAGGGTCGTTGAGCAGATACGCTCTGACTGTCTCTATCGTGGTAGAAATGTATGTAATCCTAATATGAACAACCCCATTCTGCCAACTGATTTCTAGCTACTAAATGGGACACTTGGCACAATCTTATATATCATCATCAATAATCAAAATACTTTATTTTTATAAGATCATAGTCGACTTCTATCACGACATAATTTTCTTGTTTGAAGTTGCAGACAAGAATTTATCATTATAATTTTTGTTTCAATTACATTATTTGTAATTTTAATTTGATAATTGTTGTCTTTTACTTATATGTAATTAAATGTGAAAATAGGTCATATCAATTAATAGATCTATAGTCTAACTTACATAAATTAAGGTTATGTCAGATTTTTTTTTTTTTTAAATAAGAAAGTTAAGTTATAATTTTTTTTATAAGTATGTTTTGTTAAATAGATTAGGTTAAAAATCATTTAAAAAAAAAATTAAACTTATCAAACCGATGTATTTTAATAATTATGGATAAATTTAGTTTTATTATATTATTGTATTTTAAAATTTATATTAAAATACAAAAGTAAAACTTAATTATCTTGATAAATCTATGAAAATAAATTTAAAAAATGTTATCAACATTGTTATAAGTTTTTTTTACAAGTTCTTCCAAACAAATAAACTCGCAAAATTTATGTTATTATGTAAACTCATAAATCGATGCAAACAAATGTTTAGTTTTATTGTTCTTTTAATTTTCTAGTATATTTAAACAGTAGTTGAATTGATTATTTATATATGCTGAAATGATATAAGTTTTTTTAAGTACGTTAATAAGTTAATTAGACTTTCAAAAAAGTCAGACTCAGATTAAAAATAAACTTATAAAAGGTTACAAACCAAATATAAGTTTGACAAAGCATAGATAGACCGACTCATTCTATTTCAATCCCTACGTGTAATCCTTATTTTCCACTTTATAATATTAAGATAATTGTTATAAAACTAAATAAAATAATTTAGAGATCAAAGAGAGGAAGAGAAGAGAGAAAATAATATTATATTATCTTCTTCAAAAGTACCTTTTACATTGCAATGTGGATCTTATTTATAGAACTTAAGGGAGATGGAAAATTACAGCTATTAATAGGGAATAGAAAGATTAAAAAAAGAATAAGGATGGACATTCACTTTTATCTTTATTCATAACACCTCCCTTGGATGTCCATTGAGGATATGCCTCGTTAAAACCTTACTAGAAAAAAAATCCAATGGCAAAAAATCTAGTGAAGAAAAAAGAGTACAATATTCTTTCATTTCTCCCCCTCAGCTGAACGATCATTTCTTCGATGGAGACCAATCTTTTGTACTAGCTGTTAAGCGATTTGATAAGTCAAAGTTAAAACAATTTACTTGTCATAAAATTGGTCATTTCGATTGTCCCAAGGGAGGGATCAAATGTGATCTTGTTTATATTTTGGTTTCATCATATGAGGACGATTATGAATCTTTGAAGGTTCATGATATTAGGACTGTTAGAATTAAGATGCTTGATAGTCTTGAGTTCCTTTTGCGCAATGTTAGGCCTATTAAAAATTGAAACTATTAAAAACTGACAATGACCTATAGTTTGTTTTAGAGTATCTTAATGAGTTTTGTAGGAAACAATGAGTTAAAAGGCGTATAATCATTGATGAAACACCTCAACAAAATGATCTAGTTGAACGAATGAATATGACCATTTTGGAGAGGGTAAGGGGATTATTATTGGGAGATAGATTACAAAATAGTTTCTAGGGTAAATGTGTTGCTTATCGAACTTACTTTAACAAAAGATGCCCATCAATAGGAGAAAACTTCAAGATAATTATTGAGGTTTAAAGCGGAAAATTGGTAGACTACTATAATATGAAGTTTTTCAGAGCTTTGGCGTTTGCACATATCAACAACAAAAAAAAACTTGGTGTTAAGCCTGTGCAGTGTATCTTCATTAGTATCCTGAATGTCTGAATGGATAAAAATTGTGGAAGATAAAACCTAGAAGGTTAAAATTTATCATAAGCAAGGATGTTAATTTTGATGATACTCGCATGGAGATGAAGTGCAAAGACCGAGAAGTAAAAAAATAGAAATTATGGTTGAAAAGACTCAGTTTTGGGTGGAGGTTCCTACTAGTGAGACTAAAGACGAGGAATATGTTAAGGCTCTCGCTTCTAGTTTTAGTTAGGGGGTAGTGTACATTTGTTTCAAACTATCACCTAGCATGTGATAGGGAAATGAAAGAAATTGATCACCTCGGAGATACGAGTATGTTGATCTTATTTGTTATTATTAAAATGTGGCTAAAAGGTTGCAAGTATCAGAATCAAAGACCTTTAGGGAAACATTAAAATTAGAGATATTCAAAGATTTTTTAAGGTGATGAATGATGGGATATATTCAGTGATGAAGAACCATGCTTGGGAGCTTGTGATACCACCTGAGAACAAAGGACGATTAGATGTAAGTAGATATTCAATAAGAAGGAAGATATTATGGGGATTGATGAACAAAGGTTTAAGGCAAGGCTTGTAGCAAATGCGTTAAATGTGCTAGCGTTGTTTCACTTATTCGTGTTAATTGTAGGATTAATACCATAATCACTTACCCATTGCTTCATGTAGATTGCATGTGCACAATAACTACTCGCAACAACATACTCTGCTTTGAATGTGGGTAACATGACACTTGCTTGTTTCTTACTATGCAAGAAGGCAAATGAGTTTCCAAGAAAATGACATATACCATTAGTACTTCTATTATCCAATTTACAACAAGAAATATTGGATTCAGAGTATCTAATAAAATAATAACCAGTCCCTTTCGGTTTCCATAAACCTGATAGTGGTCTAATGGGATACCTCATAATGCATTTTACTGTAGTGAGGTGTAAGTCTTTGGGATTTTTCTGAAAGGTTGCAAACGTAGAGACATCAAACAAGATATCAGGACGAGATGCAGTGAGACAGATACGAGAACTAATCATACTTTGATTTTTTATTTCCTATACTGATTTTCCTCCCTCATCTTTATCTAACTTACATGAAATTCTAATGGGAAATGATATTGGTTTTTCTTTTTTAATCTCAGAGTTAAAAGAAAATAACATTCTTGATTTATAATTGCAGCTCATCCAGATTCAAACAACAATCGCAAAATTAAAATTCTTACTTAAGTATTTTGTTCTTTTAACATTAAAATTATTCTAAGCATATATGAAATTTACAAGAAGAGAATGAGTAAGAGAGAAAAGTAATATTTGATATTTCTTGTGTGTTTTGATATTAACATAAGTCCTCCTTATTGATGACCTTTTAGAAAGCGTACTGATAGTGTCGAAGTAATAATTAAAAAGATAATCTCCACGAAGATTATAATTTAAACAAGGTAACTATGTGAGAATTAACGTAAATAACAACAGGAGGGGGGTTCAGAGTTTATTGGTTCGAGAATAAAACAAGAAAATAGACGAAATCAAGTTCAATTATTAAAGGTGATTAGATATTTATTTCAAATACCTTATTTCTACATGGTGATGAACTGTGCATTTACCAAATTTCTAAAATGTTATGTATTATGCAAATTAACAAGGCCATTGCACCTAATTCATTGGTGTAACACTCACTAAATTACACAACAATTCCTTGATTACTTAGGTCAATTCAGAGTTAACTTATCTATTCCTAGTTCGTTAATTCAAAAGTCACAAATTTTAATTACTTATTCCTAATTACAAAGTTGAATAATTTCCCTAGATCAGATCGGTAGAATAATGGTTAGACATCCCTTCTCATCTAATATCGATTCATGCATTCGTCAACACATAAAAAACATTAATATCAAGAAAAAATAAATAATAATAATAATAACATAAAATAATTCAATAAATATCAAACAAAAATATGATCCAATAAGGTACAAGCAGTTTTGTCTCAAAAAGGCCTAATGTAAGAAATATAGCTACTCATAGCGCATGTAACAATTACCATGAGTTTAGATGGAGAGACCATAAAAATCAAGGAATAATAAGGTCTTCAATGGTTTCCAAACCCTCGAAATCCTCTTTTTTAGAACTCCAAGCCACAAATTTATCTCCCAAATTTATGAACACCTCAAAGAGTAGCATAAAAGGCCTTTATCGCAATTATGTCAAGTTAGAACAACACGCCATTACGCCATGATGGTTAGCATTGCACGACAATGGTAAGTATCACACACACAATAATTTAAGGGGTTAGATCTCCTTTTTAGATTTATATTGCAAAAAGTCTCATCTCAATCCGAGTTATGAAATTCCATATATGATCATATTACTGAATAGATGTCATTATGTAAATTGTTTTGAAAAATGATCGTTTCTTCACAATTTATTCACAATTTCTTCAAAAAATTTCTAAGTCCCATATTTTACAACTCTTAGTAGTTTTTTTCTTTAGTCTTCACAATTTGGCATGGCTTTGCTCATTATTCCTTCGATTTCATTATAATTTTCCTGTAAAAATCACGTAATGACGACTGTCATCATAACCCCAAACTTACTATGTTAATTGTCCTCAAGTAACATGTTTGCACACTGAAAATCTCATCACAATTAATATGCTCACCCTTACCAATGAACGACACCTTTTATTTTTATGTTTAACACTTCGGTATCATGATTCAATCAAATCAACTCGAAAAAGTTCTTCCAAACATACAAGTACTCAACTTGTCTATAATCTCACATATATGCACTCAATTTGACAGGGAAATCTCTCAATCAACATACAAAAGCATTCAACAATGAATTTGTAAAGTTCATAATCGAATCAATCAAAGTCATATTTAAACACATACTTTTGAGATCTTTTCAAGGTTGTAATGTGACATATGTCAGTGTAGAATAATTTGGGATAGTAGGCTTAAACCTTTGGAGTTGGGTACTTCATTTCCTTGATGTTGTCTCATTCCTTTCATACTACTCGTTTCTCATTCACTCGGTACTACAAAATGAATTAAGTTGGTCATTTTTTCTTTCTTTTTCACAAAACTTTTTTTGAAGAAGTAATTTTTTTTACTTGTTGTCATTATTTTTTCTTTTCTTTTGACCAATTTATCTAGCACCCCAACCATAAACTTATTCGTTGCTGACTTCCAGGAGTAACCCCAAACTTATTATTTTGCATTAGACAAGGAAACTAAAAATTTCTACCTAACTCTAAAGAGGGTGGAAAGATTTAATATTTCAAGTCAAATGGCTAATTAATATGGCTATGTCACTGAAAGAATGGTTAAGGGTCAAAGTGGTTAGAAAAGGATAAACTCATATTAAAATAGGGTGGCTTAAAAAGGCTCAGAGTTTTCACAAACAACTGCCTTAGTATGTTTATCATACTAATAGAATCGAATTACAAACAATGCAAATTCTATAAAATAACTAATGTATGGATAGTGTCATAAGAAGGAAAAGTGAACAATGGAAAAATTTGGCTTAAACCTTACTAGTTGAAGTATCTGGATTCTGGAGATTGAGTACATGTAGTCGGCTTTTCTTTTCTTTGTTAAATGTCAAGCTGCAATAGAGCTTCCATAATGATCACTTTGTTGATTATTTTCTGGTGAACTTTTCTATTCTTTTTCGTGCTGGCATTGGTAAGGTAACAAAATTAAAACTGAAAGAAACAACATAAGCAAACAAGTTCATTAATTAAAATAAAGAGAATTGAAAAGGGGAGAGCTTCCATGACGGCTAGCTAGTACTCTTCCTTGGACCATAGTACGTAAATTAAATAACTAAAATACAATGAAAAATGAAAATGAAATAAAGCTAATAACAACGATATGTGGGTTTCCTCCCACACAGTGCTTATTTAAGATCCTTAGCTTGACCATTTACTTCTCTGTTAGGGCGACATATATAACACAAAGAATACATCGTCCCTTTTTATTCCTTTGGTTTGGTATGACTCCCATGAACTTGAGGTATTGATGATGTTGCCTCTCCATATCTTCTTCAATTTTATAGTAGCGAACAAGGCATAAATGGAATATAATACTTTATATATTTCTTCTTTTCAGCCTTCCTTGTTTCTAAAATAGCTTTTGGGGCCATGTTTTTGTTCAAGATGTTCATGTTGGATATCCATGTCTAAATAAATCATTGCAATTGAAACTTCAACCAAAAACAGATCATCCTCCCTTTGAATTCTTGTTCTTTTCCCCCAAGTTATTCTCCGCCTCTGGTTCTTTTGTTCTTAATTCAGTATTTTCATCTGATGGCATGTAATTTTCTTCTTTTTGTTATTTTTCAACTCCTCAATCATCGACTACTTCCTATTTGTTTTCGAATTCTCTTTCAACTTATTCATCCCTAGGATTATGCAACATATTCACATCAAGAACTCCACTTGATTTAGTTGCCAATAATTCAGGTATTTGCTTAATGTGATTTTCAAAATTATTCAAGGATGCTCTTAGGTTCTTGTTGGATTCTTGCATGATCTTGTGCCTTGCTTCCCATTTGCGTTAACTCAACATGAATTGGCTCATAGCTTATTTTAGAGGAGATGGATCCATTTAAGGTATTTTTAGAGTGGTCTCACTTTCTCTAAAGTTACTTTGAGCTGACCTCATAAATTCACTTAAAATCTCTTCTAGAAGGGATGACATCCTTGGTGGTGGATCTTGAGGAGCTTCCTGGTTGAAATTCTGAATTTGATTATAACTTTAGTTAAGACTTAAATGCTCATCCTGCCATGGGTTATAGGTGTTGAATTAATGGGGTGGCTCTTGATAGTTTCATGTATAATGTGCTTCTTCAACGTATGGTTCACAATAACCATTGGCGTGACCTCCACCACATAAATCACATGTAGGGCCCTGACCAAATTAACTGTAATACCCCATATTATTTAAATGTGCAATTGGATATCAGATGAGAACAGATGAGTATCTATGTGCTCTATCTTTGGATAATTGGATTAATGGAATCCTCTAAATACTTTAAGTATTGAAATTTGGGATCAATAGAGCAACTGATGAGCTCTGAAGAGATCAATTATTTAATAAAAGAGACAGATCAATAATTATTAGTTCGAGAGAGAATTTTATGATAATTTTAATAATTGATCAATTGGTGTAAGACGATAAAATATCAATTGGAGATATTTTACTCTATTGGATTATATATATATATATATATATATATATATATATATATATATATATATATATATATATATATTATATGAAAGTGGAGGTAAGAAGAAGAAAAGGAAAAATAGAGTAAGAAGGGAAAGGAAGAGAAGAAGAGAGGAAGAACTTAGATGAAGAAGAAAAGCTCATGGATCATCTTCACTATTCATCATCTTCTTCAAACTCCTCTTCAATGCTAAGGTGGGTTCTAGTTAGACACTTTAAGTTCTAGAAATATATGTTTAGAACTTAGGTTAGATTTGAGAGAAAATGATTAAACGGATAAATCAATGAAATCTAACGGATAAAACGTGAAATAAACTGAGTAGTATAGTCGGGTTGTATGTAGAAACAATCGGGAATATTTGTCGTTATGTTGGAATATGTTTTGGGAAGTTAGGGTTTTGGGTATTGAACCATGAAATCTTTCTTGATGTTGTTTCTATTGTCATTATTGGTACTACCTTTGTTTTCTTGATGTTTTGGGTCATTGGGCACCTTAAAATGATAAATTTTGGTGGTTTCTGCACAAACAATGCGTCCAGACATTGCTACAGCTCGCTGCCGGACGCTACGCGAGCCGTAGCGAAAAACAGGGGATTCTGCTACTGACTTAGTTCGCATAGCGAAGTCCCCTGCACAGAGAAAAATATTGCGTCTCTTGTTTCCTTCATAACTTTTGATCCGTAACTCGGATTGAGGCACGGTCGGAAGCGTTGGAAAGCTATTTCAATGCTCATTATGATAGTGAAGTAGAAACATATGTTTATGCCATGGATTGATAAGATAAAGATGGAAATGTAATGAATGTGAATGGTATGGGTCCTTATTCCTACCATAATTTAAGAATCGGGAGCTTGATTGATATGGGACTTGAAGCCTTGAAAAGAGAATCCAATGTGCTATTAAATGGTAATGTTATATCATGATTTAACCAAGGATTCTTGGTAGAGGATAGTAGTGACTTGTTATGTTATCATGTGTGTTTTATGGTTGATATTGTTATATGCAAATTGTGTTATACCATGTCTATCTAATTGTTTTTAAGTGTGATTGAGAGAATACGCATGCTTAAAATGAATTAGGAAGAGTGAGAAACCTTACCCCAAACCTAATGATATGATTCTAGGTTGTGACTAGAAATTGATAGAAACTCTAGATGGTTATACTGGTGCATTCGATGTAGAAATGTGCATCTGTTACGAGTATTGGTCTAGAAGAGAGTGAAACACTAGTATGGAACATGTGTGAACCATTGTGATTATGAGAAAAGCCAAAAGAGGCCTTAAGGTGAATGTGGTCTTGTAATTGTCGAATACAATCACGTTCGTGTGTGTGTGATCACGTAATCGTAACCGTTTCACTTGAGTTGCAGTTTCATGAGTCTCGAGCTCCTCTGAAACATATGCATGATTACTTGGCAGGTTTGATTCCCGCGTGTAGTACGAATGGAACCTATGGGTAGAGACTTGAGATGGTTAACAGGCCATGAGAAGTGACGGTTCACAGCTAACAGGCCGATGTTCCCAAATCCATTTTGTATGTCAAGTAAGTTACAAGGATCCATGGCTCGGGTCGACTTCTAGACGTAGAAGCGGACGGGAAAAGGGGATGCCTTGGTAAGGTTATCGATTAGTGATATTCTGATTTGGTGAACTCATGAACATGTTTCCATATAGTGTGAGATTGAGAACTCAAGGTCATTTCCCTTCCCCTTGACTTGAGTTATGATTTGGCTATAACCCTGTAAAGCCGAGAGAATCCATAAGATAGGGAACTCACTGAGATTTAATATCTTACCCCATTATTGTTTATTATTTTCAGGAAGCAATTGCGGGTATGATTTACAAGTGGAGCTATGCTTGGATGTTTCAAGAGAAGCTTAGCTTTAGTTTTTCCGCTGTGTATTTGTTGTATAAAATTGAGGATATTATATATTAGCTTTAGTTTTTATTGTTTTGGCTAATTTCCATGCCTTGTACCATAGATTGTATTATGTTTTTAAAATGGTCAAGTATGTGAATTATGCCAATAGGCACTTATGATGGTGTCAGTACCAAATAAAACACTTGTATGATATTATTCTAGATATATATTATACAGGGCGTTACATTAACATTCACTTGAACTCGAGTTAGGGGATCTAATTGCTTTGATAACACTTTAAAATGTTCTAACAGAGCAAGTTGAGAGTCGGCACCATTATACATGTCTTCCTTTACCTCATAGAAACAATTGGAACAAAAATAACTTAGTAGTACTGAACTAGCTAAAATCTAAATAAGAATACAAATTTGAAAACTTGAATAAAGCGAAAAAAATTTACAATAACAACAATTTACCAAAAAGAACTATAAATAATTACAAAACTTAAAGTCGTCACACAAAAATTGCCTTGTTGAAATTAACAATCCCCGACAGCGGTGCCAAAAACTTGATGACCTTTCGGCAAGTGTATCGATAGTGTCGAAGTAATAATTAAAAATATCGCCTCCACAAGGATTGTAATTTAAACAAGGTAACTACATGCAAATTAAAGTAAATAAAAATCAGGGGTTCATTGTTTATCCGGTTCGAGAATAAAATGAGAAAATAGACAGAATCAAGTTCAATTAATAAAGGCGATTAGATATTCATTTCAACTCTCTTACTTCTACATGTTGATGAACAGTGCATTTACCGAATTTCTAATATGTTATGTATTACGGTGAATAAACAAGACAACTGCACCCAGTTCCTTTGTGTATAACTCACTAAATTAAGTAATCATTCTCTAATTTCCTAGGCCAATTCATAGTTAACTTAGACATTCTTTGTTCTTAGTTTAAAAATCACAAATTCTAATTACTTATTCCTAGTTGATTACAAAGTTGAATAACTCCCCTATGTCAGATTGGTAGACTAGCCATCAAAAATCCATACTCATCTAATATAGATTCATGCATTTATCAACACATAAAAATCATTAATATCAAGGACAATTAAATAATAACAATAACATAAAATAATTCAATACATATCAAACAACCGTATGATTCAATAAGGTACAAGCAGTTTTGTTGTGAATTGATGTCGTCATGAACAAACACAAAATATGAGAAAAAGATTGAGTTTCTTGAACAAACACAAGAAACCCTATTAGGTTTCACAAAGGAAGAGAAGAAGGAAGAAGAAGAATAAAGAATTGGTTAAAACTATTTTACTATTCACTTTCTCAATAAAGGTTCAAATATTACAAGTGAATACCAACAATTAACCTCTCTCAACAACATGAGAGAACTAGTCTATTTATAGACTACTAAGCTAACTTAGAATACAAACTAACTTAACAATTAGGCTTACAAGCAAGGCCCAATTTGACATGCTAACAATCCTAGAATTTCGACTATTGCATGCTTGAGCTTACTTCGACTACAGCACATTAGATCAACATGCGACCAAAATTTGACTTCATACTAAACCTTCTATAGAACCATGAAGTTACCCTTGTCGACACTAGAGTTCGATCCAAAATACCACAAATCTCCACCTTGGAATAAACTGTACACAAACACAGGAAAAACTAGCTTTCATCATGCAACTTTATCAACTATACATACAGTGGAAAAACTTGATACTCAGCAATGTCTTGGTGATCATATCAACAACATTGTCATCATTTGAAACCTTCAGCACTTGGACTTCTCCATGCCCGATTATCTCTCTGATGAAGTGCAGCCTCACATCGATGTGGTTGGTTCACTCTTGATGAGCTGAATTCTTCGACAGGTGTATTGTATTTTGACTCACATTTAACAGTGATAAATCGACCTTGAAGTTTCAGCTCCTTAGCAAAACCTTCAAGCCACAATTCTTCTTTCACAGCTCCAGTGAGGGAAATATATTCTGCTTCAGTGGTTGATAAGGCAAAAACCTTCTGAAGTGCCGCTTTCCAACTGATTGTTATATCGAACATAGTGAACACATATCCAGAAATAGATTTCTAGAATCCATACACCTTGCACAATTAGAGTCGACAAATCTTTCGATTTCGACTTTGCTATCATCAGCACAGTCTCCACCATAAATCAGGACTCTTCTCAGATACCCATTGATGTACCTAAGAATCCACTTTAAAGCTTGCCAGTGCACCTTCTCAGGATTGGCCATATACCAGCTTACAAGGCTCACTTCATACATTATGTCTGGCCTCGTACATACCATAGCATACATCAAAGAACCTACTATACTAGCATATGAGATGTTATTCATATAGGCTCTTTCGAATTCAGTACTAGGACTTTGAGTCGTACTTAGCTTGTATTGAGAATTAGTCAGTGTTAGAACAGGCTTTGAATTCAAGATACCAAACTTGTCGAGAATCTTATTCACGTATGTCTCTTGAGATAAGCATAATCTCGAATGCTTTCTATCTCTCGGGAAGTCAATCCTAAGAATTCTGAAGGTAGTTCACAGATCCTTCATGTCAAACTCCTTATCAAGTTCAGCCTTCACCTTCATAACATCTTAGACGTTGTTTCTTGCTATAAGGATGTCATCCACATAAAGCAACAAAATAACAAGTGAATTTCCAGGTCAAAATCTGAAGTAAACACAATGGTCGAACTGGCTCCTAGTGAAACCAATGTGTGACATAAGTTTGTCAAATCTCCTATTCCATTGTCGACGAGATTATTTTAATCCATACAAAGACCTATTCAGGTTGCCTTTCAGGTTGCCTTATTAGGATCGCCTTACAAGAAGGTTATCTTCACATCCATCTGTTCAAGTTCTAGGTCAAACTTTGCCACCATGACTAACAAGATTCTAATGGATCTATGTTTTATAACAGGTGAGAACACGTCATTGAAGTCAAATCCTTCTTTCTGAGTGAACCCCCTAGCGACCAACCTTGCCTTAAATTGCTTCAGCATCACTCCTCCGATTCCTTCCTTAACCTTAAAAATCCACTTACAACTGACTAACATGGCTCCTGCAGGTTTCTCAATCAGCTCCCAAGTGTTATTATCATGAGGAGATTTCATCTCATCATCTATGGCTTTCAGCCATTTAGTCTTGTCTCGACTCCTCATAACCTCCTTATAATCTCTAGGTTCTTCATCAAAGACCTCACTTGCAGAAATTAAGGCATAAACTATAAGATCTGCATAACCAAGTCTGTGAGGTAGCTTGATGACTCTTCTCGACCTGTCTCCTGCCAACAGGTAGTCATTATCAGTTTCCTCATCTTCGATAGTAGCTTCTGCTTCTTCTTTGACTTCGTCTAGGTCATGCAATTCAGTATCACTATGCTCCACCTCAAAAGGAATCTCTCCATGTTCCAGCTCTTCTTCTGAAATCTTTGAACTTCGACCAATGTCATCAATTTTCTTGAAAGCCATCTCAGCTTCATTAAAAACTACATCTCGACTTGTGATACACCTCCTGTGACCTGGATCTAGGCACCGCAGCCTATAAGCTTTGATTCCTTCAGGGTATCCAAGGAACATACATTTCAGAGCTCTAGGTTCGACCTTGTCTTGCCTAATGTGAGCATAGGCTAAGAAGCCAAATACTCTAAGTTTGTTGAGACTAGGTGGATGTCCCGACCAGACTTCTTCAGGTGTCTTCATATCTACACAGTCGAATGACATTTGTTTATTAGATATGTTGTTGTCGAAACAACCTCTACCCAAAACACCTTCTTTAACCCAACACTAGTCAGCATGCATCTAACTTTTTCCAAAATGGTTCGATTAAACCTTTCAGCCAAACCATTTTGGTAGGGAGTACTTGCAGTAGTTCTATCCCTTGCAATACCAGATGCTGCACAAAAATTGTCGAACGCCTTATTGCAAAATTCAAGGCCATTGTCAGTTCTCAATCTATTAACCATTCTGCCAGCCTGATTTTTGACCAGAATCTTCCAACTTTCGAAATTGTCAAAAATTTCATCCTTAGTCTTCTGGATGAATATCCATAACTTTCTGGAATAATCATCAACTATGGATAAAAAATACCTTGCTCTTGAATGTGATGGACACCTTACAGGCCCCCAAAGATCAGTATGGATGTAATCAAGAGATCCATGCGTTCTTTGTTTGCCTTTGCTAAACTTCACTCTGCAAGATTTTCCAAATACACGGGGTTCAGAAAACTTCAGCTTTTCGAATTTGTCTCCACCAAGCAGATTTTGTTTCCCCAGTACGACCAGACCCCTTTCACTGACATCGCCCAATCTCATGTGCCAAATTTTTGTCTTCGACAAAGGTTTCGTGGGTGAAACATCTGCAAAACCACTTACAACTTTGTCCTCAATGGTATACAAGCCTTGTTTCTTCACGCCTCACAAGACTTTTTTTGACCCCTTCATGACTCTTAGAATACTTTTCTCTCCTTTGAAAACATATCCTTTCTTTTCGAATTCACCAAGAGAAATCAAATTTCTCTTCAAGCTTTATTGTTTCCAAGCAATACAGATCCATGATCTTGATCACATAGTTCCTCGAACAAGTCTTTGTTTGGAGTCATGTTCCAAGTGCAACCTGAATCCATAATCCACTCTTTACTTAAGTCGCCGCTTGAAACCACGAGAACATCATATGAGTCGAAATCATCTTGAACAATGGTTGCATTGCCATTATCCTTACCTCCATGATCTTTCAGGCGTTCAGGGCACACTTTTCTTGTATGAACCTCCTTCTTACAGTGATAACATCAAATACCATATGCATCACGACTATAAGACTTCTCCTGACTTTTATCCTTCTTCTTGTCAAACCTACCATCTTTCTTCAATAATTTTCCCTTAATGAACAAACCTTCACCAACAGAAGATGACTTGTGCTCCTTCCGTTCGTTTAAATCCTTAGAGTACAAGGCATATTGAACATCTTCAAAGGTCAATGACTCTCTTCCATACAAGAGAGTTTCTTTGAAAAAAGCATGATACTTAGGTAAAGAACACAATAGCAGCAATGCTTGATCTTCATCATCAATCTTTACCTCGACATTCTCAATATCAAGAATTAACTTGTTGAACACATCTAGTTACTCAGCCAAGGCTTTGTCTTTATTTATCTTGAATGAATACAAAGCTTGCTTCAGGTAGAGACGATTAACCAACAATTTTGTCATGTACAAACCTTTAAGTTTCATCCATACACCCGCTACACTTTTCTCCTTTGAAACCCTCCGGAGAAACTTATCACCAAGGCTCAATACAATGACACTATGGGCTTTTTCGACCATCGTTGTCTTCTCCTTCTCCGATAGGATAACGCCCATCTTCTCCGATCCTTTCAACTCTTCTAACAAACCCTGTTGAACAAGAAATGCTTGCATCTTCAAGCGCCACAAACCAAAATCAATCTCATACTTTGTTGACGGCATCTTCTCCTTCACGCTCACCGCACCCGTTTGTTGTGAATTGATGTCGTCAAGAACAAACCAAAATATGAGAAAAAATTTTAGTTTCTTGAACAAACATAAGAAACCCTATTAGTTTTCATAAAGGAAGAAAAGAAGAATAAAGAATTGGTTAAAACTATTTTACTATTCACTTTCTCAATAAGGGTTCAAAGATTACAAGTGAATACCAACAGTTAACCTCTCTCAACAACCTGAGAGAACAAGTTTATTTATAGACTATTAAGCTAACTTAGGATACAAGCTAACTTAACAATTGGGATTACAAGCAAAGCCCAATTTGACATGCTAACAATCCTAGCATTTCGACTATTGCATGCTTAAGCATACTTCGACTACAGCACACAAGATCAACATGTAACCAGACTTCAACTTCATACTAAACCTTCTGTCAAATGATGAAGCTACCCTTGTCGATGTAACGCCTCAGTTTTAGTTAATTTTATTCTATTGAGTCGTTTTGATTATTTTATTATTATATTATTTTATTTCTGACTTTTATTTGAAAATATATTATTTTTCATCATTTTTTATGTTTTATCGCGTTTTGAGAGTGTTTGCGAGATGTTTGAGTTGAGGGGTAAAATAGTCTTTTAGGGGTTTAGATATTTATATAAATAGAAAGTGGAGAGAAAAAGAGAGAAAAGAAAAGAAAGAAAAGAGAAGAGAAGGAGAAAGAGAGAAAGGGAGAAGAGGAAAAGTCAAGGAAACTCCGTTTCAATCGCGATTAATCGGGTAAGGGTGAGAAGTTTCGATTATATCCTGCTTGTATAAGTATATGTATGTGTATGTTTGAATGTTTATTGGTTTCTCTTAGTTTTTTCGGTTATAGGTCGAAAACGTGTAAACGAGTAGAAATCGATGTTTTCACGGACGAAAATCGATATAAATTGGGTTGTATGATCTCTATATGTTTATGAACCATTGTTAATAATTGTTTTGCTGTTGGAAGTGATTTGGGTGGAAAAAATGGATTTTTGGGGTTTGAAAATGAAGCAGAATTTTTCTGCATCTGATGTAAAGTGCCGGGCGGTTCTCTGATTTCGCCGGGCGGTTCGGGATTTCGCTGGGCGGCTTTTGAGAGGCGCAGCATTTACACGATTCTGCCTCTATTGAGTCATTGGGGAGAATTGGTGACGCCTCTGCTTTGCCGGGCGAAGTAGCGGCGAAGGGCAAGTGCCGGGCGGTTTTTGGGTTTCGCCGGGCGGTCCTGGGGATATTTCACATTTATATTTTCTTTTAAATTCCATAACTTGTGTTCCGTTTATCGATTTGGTGTGTTCTTTGTACCATTGGAAAGCTTATGAAATGTTCTTTCTTATAAAAATGGTTTTGAGATTGTTGGCCGATTAAATTATGTCGGGAATTTGGAAAGGTGTCGTTTGGTCGTCTTTTACCGTTTTAAATGTGTGTATTTGATGTGTTATCATGCAATATGCTTTTAATATTCATCGTATAGCTTGTATGTGGTTATATGATGTGAATACATGAGATGAGTGTTGGTGATGATGGTTTGTGGCCGTATGTCAAATAGATGTGTTGTTATGGTTTTGACTTCAATGTGTGATATTGTATGTTGTTATGATGTGTTGTGGGTAGCATCGGATATGTGAATCCCTTGTGAAAAGAATTATGATGATATGATTGCGGTGGTTTATGGCTTGTGATGAAGTGCATTGTTTATGTGAAATTTAAATGTATGTTGTTTGGTGGTCTTTATGGTTTGAAATGCATTGTTTGAATTGATTTCCAATGCATGAATAATGATGATGAGATAATTCATATGGTTGAATTGTGAAGATACATTTGATTGTCATGAGTTCTTGTGTGTCAAGCATCATGATATGCATCTTGTGATGTTGTGTGCCCTAGTGGGTGTGAGCAACGAATCGATTCCAGAGGGAATCCGCTATAACATCGTATGCCTTAAAAATAAGAGGACCTAAAGCGATCAGATGGATCGTGTGCCTTAAAAATAAGAGGACTTAAAGCGATGATTATAGACGATCGTGTGCCTTATACAAAGAGGACCTAAAGCGATCGGATCGTGTGCCTTATACAAAGAGGACCTAAATCGATCCATAAACGTCGTGTGCCTTAAAAAAATAAGAGGACCTAAAGCGACGGGGAACATCGTTTGCCCGACGGGGTGTTACATGAGTAATCCTAAGTAACAAGCGATGATTCCAATAGTTCCTGAGTGAACTAATATTGAGAATTGATGGATGGATGGTACCGCATATGCATTGCATAGAGTCATTGTGTCGGTCTCTGTGCATTTGCATGAATCATGAGTGATTTGATTATGTGTGAGAATTCTGAATGGATGCATTTTGTGTGGAAAATCATAAATGGATTGATTATGTGTGGAAATTGTGAATTAATTGATTATGTGTTGAGATTTATGTTTGAATTGGTGAATTGATGTGCATGTGCGGTAAATGCATTGGTTGTGGATAATAGGTCTTATGTGTAGGCATGTGCTATGTGATGTGTTGGCGTGTTTCCATATGTTGTAACTTTGGTGTGCCTTATGTATGAATATGTGATTATGTTAGTATAATTGGTTTATGATATGTGTATTAGTATGCAATGTTGGTGGTGAGAATAACTATGCATGTGGATTTTATGTGTCTGCATATTATTATGCAATCTTGATTTAGATGTTATTTCTCACCCTTCTGTTGTGGTTTGTTGCTCTATGAGGCAATTGCAGATAGGTAGTCTTGGAGGCTTTTGTGAAGATTAGCCCTCCGTTCTTTTGTCGGTCTTGGTGTCTGCTCTGATACGTAGCACGGGAGTCGGGGAACGATAATATTATATATGTATACCTTTGTTAGAATTATAATTGAATTACCGTTGTATATATATTTTGACGTTAGAAAATAATTTATTTGTAAAACAAGTCAGTTATGGATCTTTCCGCTTTATTCCATAATTGAACTTCATTTGGTTGGAAAAAGTTTCCCTTTGAGGTTTGCTCCATTTTGTGTTATGTATCAAATAAAAGAGCAGGAATTGTGTTTTCTTTCTTTAAGTGTGACATCCCTGTTTTCTGTCGGAAAAATAAATTTTTATTTACTCTGATTTATATTTGTTTTATTTATTCGCGAAGGGAATTGGGGTGTTACATTAGTGGTATCAGAGCAGTTCGGTCCGTCCGACCAAGTTGTTGAGTCTGTTGGTGTGACAGTTGAATACTATCGGTGTTGTTTGTTTCTTAGTACGTGATATGTGTGTGGAACACTGTCAGTACTTTCTGGTTTTTCTAGTCCTTTGTCTGCAGGATTTAGATTGAGATAAGTGGGTGAGAAGCTAGTACTTCTCCAAGTTGCTTCAGTTGTGGGTTGGCTCCGTGTGCCGTTGATTGCAAGATTGTAAGTGTTATTTGGAAAGTGTTGCCCCCGATTCCAGAGGGAATGCGGAGGTAAGGTTTATGTTGACTAAGGATTGGTGCCTTAGGTAGTTTTGTGCACAAGATGCAAGAAATGCTATTATGGTTTGGTAAAGACGGTTTATGCCCCATCATGATTGTCGGTTGTCTATTGACAAATTGAGGAACTGATCACCCTTAATCTCTTGTTGATAGCAGATGGGAATTATGTTGGATGGAATAGACGTGTCTTTCCGGCTTTGATAGTATGTGAAATGAGTTGTTTGGAATTTTAGAAATGTTTACGGATTGTTTTGATGAGTCAATGAAGATGCTAATATCGGAAGATGAAATGGATTAGAGGTTTTGGTATGTTGGCCCAGTTGGGAAGTCATTAAGAGAGAATGATTGGGTTTTATTTAAGGGCTGCTTATCAGAGAGTAGAGATTGAACTTCATTGGACGAAGGTGAATAGTTGAGGCTTATATCTGCTAAGTAGGTAGGAAACTCTTAGTAGATGGGAATAAGATGTTTGTTTTGTCTGCGATGGTAGTGTTCTGGAAATTGGCAGGAAGTCACAATGATGTCTGTCAGTTGGGCATAGTTTTCAGATGTGTTTTTGGATGGAACATTAAGGTGTTGTCTTAGAGAGCTCCAATATTATTGGTAACCAAAGGAAGGATGATAGAATGAAATAACAAGTATAATGGTATTGAGACTATGGGAAGCAAAAACTTAGAGTTCTGGTGAGTTCGGAGTCTTTGGAGTTTTAAGGCATTAATAGAAATTGTGAGGAAACCCTTGTGGGTGGATGTAACATCGCGTTTGAGAATTCTTTTTGGGTTGGTTGTTGATACAAGTTCGAATTTGTGGGATTGGACGGTCAAGAGAAAAAAAAATTGGGTATGGATTAATGATAGTTGAATAAGGTAACGATTGAGAATAAGTGTCCACTTTCGGGAAAAGATGATTGGAATGGTTTGGTTGAGTTTGATTGAAATTACAATTGTTTGGAATGTTTGATAAGAGTGGTGAATTCTGTGAGTTGAGGCTTTGATCGAGTTAATGTGACTGGTTAGGTTTGTTATCCTCGGAATAGGTTGTTATTTACTCGGCTAAGCTCGTATGCGAGTAACCAGTCACCCAGTGAAAAGTTTTGTGAAAGCTTTAAGGATTTATATCTTTTGGATTTTGGTTGCGAATTACAAGTACAGTGATGGTATTTGGTGTTAGTAATGCGTCTCTAATGTTTATGGAGTAGAGGAATCGTATCTTTCATATTTAATTGGATAAGTTCGTAGTGGTTTTGATTGAGGATATTCGGATCTGTTATAAACTCAGAGGAAGGACAAGTTAAGTGTTTGAGAATTGAATTACAAGTGTTGAAAAGAGACGAAGTTTTATGCTAAGTCATTCAAGTGAGAATTTTGGTTGAAAAGGGTTAGTTTCTTGTAAATGTTATTTCAGATGAGAGTATGGCTAATGGATCCATCGGAAGTAGATGTAGTTCTACATGAGAGGCTCCGAAGTTGGTTAAGGAGATTAGAAACTTTTGGACTCAGTTGGTTGTTATTACAGGTTATAGAAGACTTTGTTAAGTTCGTACTTCTGGTATCTCAGTTGACTTGCAAAGGGTGAGTCGTTTGTTTTGGACGTTCGTTGTGAGTAAGATTTGGTGAGCTGAGGTAGAAGTTGTCTACGGCTTCAGTTTTAATTCTGTGTGATCCTGATAAACCGTTTGTGGGGTATTGTGATGTGTCTTTGATGAGTTTAGTCAGCGTGGTAATGCAAGAGGGTAAAGTCGTGGCTTATGCTTTACGACAATTGAGGATTCATAAAAGGATCTATACTATTCTGGATTTGGAATTGGTTGCGGTTGTATTATGTTGGAATAATTGGAGGTATTTTCTTTATGGTTCTAGGTTCGAAGTGTTTGGTAATCACGAGAATATTGAGTACTTGTTTGGTCTGAAGGAATAGAGTATGAGACAACGAGGAGGGCTGTAATTCGTGACGAGTTATGAATTTGGATTGGATTATCTTTGGGAAAAGTTAGTGTCATGCGTGAAAAGTTAAATCGAAAGTTGTTATGCATGTCAGTTTTGATGGTCAGAGAATTAAAATTATTTGAGCAATTCAGAGACTTGTGTATGGTGTGTGAGATGACACAGTAGAGTGTGAAGTTGGGTATACTAAAAGTGAACAATGATTTTTGGTGAATATGAGAAAGAGTTAGACTTTGGACGTGAGATTGGTAAACTTGATGGTTTCGAGTAATCAGAGTGTGCAGCGGAAGCGTGAGGTGACCCATTTTGTATTTGAGTGTGTGACTTATAAGAGTTCATAGGTTGAACATTGGAACCATGTGGGAATGATGAGACTATTGGATGTTTCAGAATGGAAGTGTTAGGTGGAAGGTTTAAATATTCTTCATGGGCTACTATGTAGATGGATGTTTTGGGTTGTACGTTCGATTGGTGGAGCGTAGAATTGTTGTAATATTGTTGTGTGACAAGGATGTTGATATTGTGGTTTTGTAGAGGTTGTTGAAACGATGTTTGGTCGTGGAACTTTAGGTTCTTGTCCTTGTTGTGGCCTCGTTTCCATCGTGATGGTTCGGGTGCGTGCGGCTAATTCCTTGTGGGGGATTAGGCGAGTGTTACCTGTGTGTTCGTAACTTGGGTATTCTTTGAGTTGTGAGTTGGTCGTCAAGTGCATTGTATGGGCTTTGCATCTTGTTGTCGTCGTTGTCGTGTCGTTGTTGTGGTTGCTGTTAGCCAGGTGGTTTGTCAATTGTGTTACTCGTGGTGTTGCCTTTTGTTAGCAAGTTGGGTTGTTCGTCTCAGTATATTTTCGAGGACAAAAATTTCTAAGTGGGGGAGAGTTGTAACGCCCCAGTTTTAGTTAGTTTTATTCTATTGAGTCGTTTTGATTATTTTATTATTATATTATTTTATTTCTGACTTTTATTTGAAAATATATTATTTTTCATCATTGTTTATGTTTTATTGCATTTTGAGAGTGTTTGTGAGATGTTTGAGTTGAGGGGTAAAATAGTCTTTTAGGGGTTTAGATATTTATATAAATAGAAAGTGGAGAGAAAAAGAGAGAAAAGAAAAGAAAGAAAAGAGAAGAGAAGGAGAAAGAGAGAAAGGGAGAAGAGGAAAAGTAGAGGAAACTCCGTTTCAATCGCGATTAATCGGGTAAGGGTGAGAAGTTTCGATTATATCCTACTTGTATAAGTATATGTATGTGTATGTTTGAATGTTTACTGGTTTCTCTTAGTTTTTTCGGTTATAGGTCGAAAACCCGTAAACGAGTAGAAATCGATGTTTTCACGGACGGAAATTGATATAAATTGGGTTGTATGATCTCTATATGTTTATGAACCATTGTTAATAATTGTTTTGCTGTTGGAAGTGATTTGGGTGGAAAAAATGGATTTTTGGGGTTTGAAAACGAAGCAGAATATTTTTGCATCTAGTGTAAAGTGTCGGGCGGTTCTCTGATTTCGCCGGGTGGTTCGGGATTTCGCCAGGCGATTTTTTAGAGGCGCAGCCTTTACACGATTCTGCCTCTATTGAGTCATTGGGGAGAATTATTGACGCCTCTGCTTCGCCGGGCGAAGGGCAAGTGCCGGGCGGTTTTTGGGTTTCGTCGGGCGGTCCTGGGGATATTTCACATTTATATTTTCTTTTAAATTCCATAACTTGTGTTCCGTTTATCGGTTTGGTGTGTTCTTTGTACAATTGGAAAGCTTATGAAATGTTCTTTCTTATAAAAATGGTTTTGAGATTGTTGGCCGATTAAATTATGTCGGGAATTTGGAAAGGTGTCGTTTGGTCGTCTTTTACCGTTTTAAATGTGTGTATTTGATGTGTTATCATGCAATATGCTTTTAATATTCATCGTATAGCTTGTATGTGGTTATATGATGTGAATACATGAGATGAGTGTTGGTGATGATGGTTTGTGGCCGTATGGCCAATAGATGTGTTGTTTTGGTTTTGACTTCAATGTGTGATATTGTATGTTGTTATGATGTGTTGTGGGTAGCATCTGATATGTGAATCCCTTGTGCAAAGAATTATGATGATATGATTGCAGTGGTTTATGGCTTGTGATGAAGTGCATTGTTTATGTGGAATTTAAATGTATGTTGTTTGGTGGTCTTTATGGTTTGAAATGCATTGTTTGAATTGATTTCCAATGCATGAATAATGATGATGAGATAATTCATATGGTTGAATTGTGAAGATGCATTTGATTGTCATGAGTTCTTGTGTGTCAAGCATCATGATATGCATCTTGTGGTGTTGTGTGCCCTACTGGGTGTGAGCAATGAATCGATTCCAGAGGGAATCCGCTATAACATCGCATGCCTTAAAAATAAGAGGACCTAAAGCGATCGGATGGATCGTGTGCCTTAAAAATAAGAGGACTTAAAGCGATGATTATAGACGATCGCGTGCCTTATACAAAGAGGACCTAAAGTGATCGGATCGTGTGCCTTATACAAAGAGGACCTAAAGCGATCTATAAACGTCATGTGCCTTAAAAAAATAAGAGGACCTAAAGCGACGGGGAACATCGTTTGCCCGACGGGGTGTTACATGAGTAATCCTAAGTAATAAGCGATGATTCCAATAGTTCCTGAGTGAACTAATGTTGAGAATTGATGGATGGATGGTACCGCATATGCATTGCATAGAGTCGTTATGTCGGTCTCTGTGCATTTGCATGAATCATGAGTGATTTGATTATGTGTGAGAATTGTGAATGGATGCATTTTGTGTGGAAAATCATAAATGGATTGATTATGTGTGGAAATTGTGAATTAATTGATTATGTGTTGAGATTTATGTTTGAATTGGTGAATTGATGTGCATGTGCAGTAAATGCATTGGTTGTGGATAATATGTCTTATGTGTAGGCATGTGCTATGTGATGTGTTGGCGTGTTTCCATATGTTGTAACTTTGGTGTGCCTTATGTGTGAATATGTGATTATGTTAGTATAATTGGTTTATGATATGTGTATTAGTATGCGATGTTGGTGGTGAGAATATCTATGCATGTGGATTTTATGTGTCTGCATATTATTATGCAATCTTGATTTAGTTGTTATTTCTCACCCTTCTGCTGTGGTTTGTTGCTCTATGAGGCAATTGCAGATAGGTAGTCTTGGAGGCTTTTGTGAAGATTAGCCCTCTGTTCTTTTGTCGTTCTTGGTGTCTGCTCTGATACGTAGCACGGGAGTCGGGGAACGATAATATTATATATGTATACCTTTGTTAGATTTATAATTGTATTACCGTTGTATATATATTTTGACGTTAGAAAATAATTTATTTGTAAAACAAGTCAGTTATGGATCTTTCCGCTTTATTCCATAATTGAACTTCATTTGGTTGGAAAAAGTTGCCCTTTGAGGTTTGCTCCATTTTGTGTTATGTATCAAATAAAAGAGCAGGAATTGTGTTTTCTTTCTTTAAGTGTGACATCCTTGTTTTCTGTCGAAAAAATCAATTTTTATTTACTCTGATTTATATTTGTGTTATTTATTCGCGAAGGGAATTGGGGTGTTACATTAGTGGTATCAGAGCAGGTCGGTCCGTCCGACCAAGTTGTTGAGTTTATTGGTGTGACAGCTGAATACTGTCGGTGTTGTTTGTTTCTTAGTACGTGATATGTGTGTGGAACACTGTCAGTACTTTCTGGTTTTTCTAGTCCTTTGTCTGCAGGATTTAGATTGAGATAAGTGGGGGAGAAGCTGGTACTTCTCCAAGTTCCTTCAGTTGTGGGTTGGCTCCGTGTGCCGTTGATTGCAAGATTGTAAGTGTTATTTGGAAAGTGTTGCTCCCGATTCCAGAGGGAATGCGGAGGTACGGTTTATGTTGACTAAGGATTAGTGCCTTAGGTAGTTTTGTGCACAATATGCAAGAAATGCTATTATGGTTTGGTAAAGACGGTTTATGCCCCATCATGATTGTCGGCTGTCTATTGACAAATTGAGGAACTGATCACCCTTAATCTCTTGTTGATAGCAGATGGGAATTATGTTGGATGGAATAGACGTGTCTTTCCGGCTTTGATAGTATGTGAAATGAGTTGTTTGGAATTTTAGAAATGATTATGGATTGTTTTGATGAGTCAATGAAGATGCTAATATCGGAAGATGAAATGGATTAGAGGTTTTGGTATGTTGGCCCAGTTGGGAAGTCATTGAGAAAGAATGATTGGGTTTTATTTAAGGACTGCTTCTCAGAGAGTAGAGATTGAACTTCATTGGACGAAGGTGAATAGTTAAGGCTTATATTTGCTAAGTAGGTAGGAAACTCTAAGTAGATGGGAATAAGATGTTTGTTTTGTCTGCGATGGTAGTGTTCTGGAAATTAGCAGGAAGTCACAGTGATGTCCGTCAGTTGGGCATAGTTTTCAGATGTGTTTTTGGATGGAACATTAAGGTGTTGTCTTAGAGAGCTCCAGTATTGTTGGTAACCAAAGGAAGGATGATAGAATGGAACAACAAGTATAATGGTATTGAGACTATGGGAAGCAAAAACTTAGAGTTCTGGTGAGTTCGGAGTCTTTGGAGTTTTAAGGCATTAATAGAAATTGTGAGGAAACCCTTGTGGGTGGATGTAACATCGCGTTTGAGAATTATTTTTGGGTTGGTTGTTGATACAAGTTGGAATTTCTGGGATTGGACGGTCAAGAGAAAAAAAAATTGGGTATGGATTAATGACAGTTGAATAAGGTAACGATTGAGAATAAGTGTCCACTTTCGGGAATAGATGATTGGAATGGTTTGGTTGAGTTTGATTGAAATTACAATTGTTTGGAATGTTTGATAAGAGTGGTGAATTGTGTGAGTTGAGGCTTTGATCGAGTTAATGTGACTGGTTAGGTTTGTTATCCTCAGAATAGGTTGTCATTTACTCGGCTAAGCTCGTATGCGAGTAACCAGTTACCCAGTGAAAAGTTTTGCGAAAGATTTAAGGATTTATATCTTTTGGATTTTGGTTGGGAATTACAAGTACAGTGATGGTATTTCGTGTTAGTAATGTGTCTCTAATGTTTATGGAGTAGAGGAATCGTATCTTTCATACTTAATTGGATAAGTTCGTAGTGGTTTTGATTGAGGATATTCGGATCTATTATAAACTCAGAGGAAGGACAAGTTAAGTGTTTGAGAATTGAATTACAAGTGTTGAAAAGAGACGAAGTTTTATGCTAAGTCATTCGAGTGAGAATTTTGGTTGAAAAGGGTTAGTTTCTTGGAAATGTTATTTCAGATGAGAGTATGGTTAATGGATCCATCGGAAGTAGATGTAGTTCTACATGAGAGGCTCCGAAGTTGGTTAAGGAGATTAGAAACTTTTGGACTCAGTTGGTTGTTATTACAGGTTATAGAAGACTTTGTTAAGTTCGTACTTCTGGTATCTCAGTTGACTTGCAAAGGGTGAACCGTTTGTTTTGGACGTTTGTTGTGAGTAAGATTTGGTGAGCTGAGGTAGAAGTTGTCTACGACTTCAGTTTTAATTCTGTGTGATCCTGATAAACCATTTGTGGGGTATTGTGATGTGTCTTTGATGAGTTTAGTCAGCGTGGTAATGCAAGAGGGTAAAGTCGTGGCTTATGCTTTACGACAATTGAGGATTCATAAAAGGATATATACTATTCTCGATTTGGAATTGGTTGCGGTTGTATTGTGTTGGAATAATTGGAGGTATTATCTTTATGGTTCTAGGTTCGAAGTGTTTGGTAATCACGAGAATATTGAGTACTTGTTTGGTCTGAAGGAATAGAGTATGAGACAACGAGGAGGGCTGGAATTCGTGACGAGTTATGAATTTGGATTGGATTATCTTTGGGAAAAGTTAGTGTCGTGCGTGAAAAGTTAAATCGAAAGTTGTTATGCATGTCAGTTTTGATGGTCAGAGAATTAAAATTATTTGAGCAATTCAGAGACTTGTGTATGGTGTGTGAGATGACACAGTAGAATGTGAAGTTGGGTATACTAAAAGTGAACAGTGATTTTTGGGGAATATGATAAAGAGTTAGACTTTGGACGTGAGATTGGTAAACTTGATGGTTTCGAGTAATCAGAGTGTGCAGCGGAAGCGTGAGGTGACCCATTTTGTATTTGAGTGTGTGACTTATAAGAGTTCATAGGTTGAACATTGGAACCATGTGGGAATGATGAGACTATTGGATGTTTCAGAATGGAAGTGTTAGGTGGAAGGTTTAAATATTCTTTATGGGCTACTATGTAAATGGATGTTTTGGGATGTACGTTCGATTGGTGGAGTGTAGCATTGTTGTAATATTGTTGTGTGACAAGGATGTTGATATTGTGGTTTTGTAGAGGTTGTTGAAACAATGTTTGGTCGTGGAACTTTAGGTTCTTGTCCTTGTTGTGACCTCATTTCCATCGTGATGGTTCGGGTGCGTGCGGCTAATTCCTTGTGGTGCATTAGGCGAGTGTTACCTGTGTGTTCGTAACTTGGGTATTCTTTGAGTTGTGAGTTGGTCGTCAAGTGCATTGTATGGGATTTGCATCTTGTTGTCGTCGTTGTCGTGTCGTTGTTGTGGTTGCTGTTAGCCAGGCGGTTTGTCAGTTGTGTTACTCGTGGTGTTGCCTTTTGTTAGCAAGTTGGGTTGTTCGTCTCAGTATATTTTCGAGGACGAAAATTTCTAAGTGGGGGAGAGTTGTAACGCCCCAGTTTTAGTTAGTTTTATTCTATTGAGTCGTTTTGATTATTTTATTATTATATTATTTTATTTCTGACTTTTATTTGAAAATATATTATTTTTCATCATTGTTTATGTTTTATCGCGTTTTGAGAGTGTTTGCGAGATGTTTGAGTTGAGGGGTAAAATAGTCTTTTAGGGGTTTAGATATTTATATAAATAGAAAGTGGAGAGAAAAAGAGAGAAAAGAAAAGAAAGAAAAGAGAAGAGAAGGAGAAAGAGAGAAAGGGAGAAGAGGAAAAGTCTAGGAAACTCCGTTTCAATCGCGATTAATCGGGTAAGGGTGAGAAGTTTCGATTATATCCTGCTTGTATAAGTATATGTATGTGTATGTTTGAATGTTTACTGGTTTCTCTTAGTTTTTTCGGTTATAGGTCGAAAACGCGTAAACGAGTAGAAATTGATGTTTTCACGGACGGAAATCGATATAAATTGGGTTGTATGATCTCTATATGTTTATGAACCATTGTTAATAATTGTTTTGCTGTTGGAAGTGATTTGGGTGGAACAAATGGATTTTTGGGGTTTGAAAACGAAGCAGAATATTTCTGCATCGGGTGTAAAGTGTCGGGCGGTTCTCTGATTTCGCCGGGCGGTTCGGGATTTCGCCAGGCGGTTTTTGAGAGGCGCAGCCTTTACACAATTCTGCCTCTATTGAGTCATTGGGGAGAATTGGTGACGCCTCTGATTCGCCGGGCGAAGTAGCGGCGAAGGGCAGGTGCCGGGCGGTTTTTGGGTTTCGCCGGGCGGTCCTGGGGATATTTCACATTTATATTTTCTTTTAAATTCCATAACTTGTGTTCCGTTTATCGGTTTGGTGTGTTCTTTGCACCATTGGAAAGCTTAGGAAATGTTCTTTCTTATGAAAATGGTTTTGAGATTGTTGGCCGATTAAATTATATCGGGAATTTGGAAAGGTGTCGTTTGGTCGTCTTTTACCGTTTTAAATGTGTGTATTTGATGTGTTATCATGCAATGTGCTTTTAATATTCATCGTATAGCTTGTATGTGGTCATATGATGTGAATACATGAGATGAGTGTTGGTGATGATGGTTTGTGGCCGTATGGCAAATAGATGTGTTGTTTTGGTTTTGACTTCAATGTGTGATATTGTATGTTGTTATGATGTGTTGTGGGTATCATCTGATATGTGAATCCCTTGTGAAAAGAATTATGATGATATGATTGCGGTGGTTTATGGCTTGTGATGAAGTGCATTGTTTATGTGAAATTTAAATGTATGTTGTTTGGTGGTCTTTATGGTTTGAAATGCATTGTTTGAATTGATTTCCAATGCATGAATAATGATGATGAGATAATTCATATGGTTGAATTGTGAAGATGTATTTGATTGTCATGAGTTCTTGTGTGTCAAGCATCATGATATGCATCTTGTGATGTTGTGTACCCTACTGGGTGTGAGCAACAAATCGATTCCAGAGGGAATCCGCTATAACATCGTGTGCCTTAAAAATAAGAGGACCTAAAGCGATCGGATGGATCATGTGCCTTAAAAATAAAAGGACTTAAAGCGATGATTATAGACGATCGTGTGCCTTATACAAAGAGGACTTAAAGCGATCGGATCGTGTGCCTTATACAAAGAGGACCTAAAGCGATCCATAAACATCGTGTGCCTTAAAAAAATAAGAGGACCTAAAGCGACGGGGAACATCGTTTGCCCGACGGGGTGTTACATGAGTAATCCTAAGTAACAAGCGATGATTCCAATAGTTCCTGAGTGAACTAATGTTGAGAATTGATGGATGGATGGTACCGCATATGCATTGCTTAGAGTCGTTGTGTCAGTCTCTGTGCATTTGCATGAATCATGAGTGATTTGATTATGTGTGAGAATTGTGAATGGATGCATTTTGTGTGGAAAATCATAAATGGATTGATTATGTGTGGAAATTGTGAATTAATTGATTATGTGTTGAGATTTATGTTTGAATTGGTGAATTGATGTGCATGTGCGGTAAATGCATTGGTTGTGGATAATATGTCTTATGTGTAGGCATGTGCTATGTGATGTGTTGGCGTGTTTCCATATGTTGTAACTTTGGTGTGCCTTATGTGTGAATATGTGATTATGTTAGTATAATTGGTTTATGATATGTGTATTAGTATGCGATGTTGGTGGTGAGAATAACTATGCATGTGGATTTTATGTGTCTGCATATTATTATGCAATCTTGATTTAGTTGTTATTTCTCACCCTTATGTTGTGGTTTGTTGCTCTATTAGGCAATTGCAGATAGGTAGTCTTGGAGGCTTTTGTGAAGATTAGCCCTCCATTCTTTTGTCGGTCTTGGTGTCTGCTTGATACGTAGCACGGGAGTCGGGGAACGATAATATTATATATGTATACCTTTGTTAGATTTATAATTGTATTACCGTTGTATATATATTTTGACGTTAGAAAATAATTTATTTGTAAAACAAGTCAGTTATGGATCTTTCCGCTTTATTCCATAATTGAACTTCATTTGGTTGGAAAAAGTTGCCCTTTGAGGTTTGCTCCATTTTGTGTTATGTATCAAATAAAAGAGCAGGAATTGTGTTTTCTTTCTTTAAGTGTGACATCCCTGTTTTCTGTCGGAAAAATAAATTTTTATTTACTCTGATTTATATTTGTGTTATTTATTCGCGAAGGGAATTGGGGTGTTACAGTCGACACTAGAGTTCGATCCAAAATACCACAAGTTTTATCTCAAAAAGGCCTAATATAAGGAATCTAGCTACTCATAGCCCATCTAACAATTACCATGAGTTTAGATGGAGAGAACATGAAAATCAATGAAGAATAAGGTCTTCAATGGCTTCCAAACCCTTGAAATCCTCTTTCTATAACTCCAAGCCGTAACTTTATCTCCCAAATTAATGAACAACTAAAAAAAGTAGCATAAAAGGCCTTTTTATAGGAATTTTGTCAAGTCAGCATCACACCATGATGGTAAGTATCACGCACCTGATGATTCTAAGCGATATATATATATATATATATATATATATATATATATATATATATATATGGGTGTGTGTGTGTGTGTGTGTCTGTGTGTTTGTGTGTATGTGTGTGTGTGTGTGTGTGTGTCATTTTTAGCTTTGTTTTGCAAAAAATCTTATCTCAATCTGAGTTATGGAACTCCATATATGATCAAATTACGGAATAAACATCATGATATAAATTGTGCTAAAAAATGATCGTTTCTTCACAATTTCTTAAGGGTTTTTGCTCTATTATTCAAACTTTGGAATGACTTTTTCTCATTATTCCTTCTATTTCATTAGAATTTTCTTGTAAAAATCACGTAATGACGACTGTCATCACTTATATATTAAAATATTTGGCTAATAAAGGAAATAATTTTATGTCAGAACTGCTCCTAATTGATTAACCTGCATAGCTAATTAATTATAACCTACCGTTTTAGGAAAGAAAATGCCAGATCAGGAGTCTAATATATTAAAGGGCTTCTTAACTTATTCTAATGTGAGTTTGCTCCATAATCGGTTAGACAAATATCATAATCTATTATAGAGAAATTTTTTGCTTCCTAATTGATTAATTACTCTTCTTAATTGATTAGTCTTGGGTCGAAAAAAGTTTTAAGAATATTTTTCAAAATAGATGAAGTTGTAGAAAAATATTTATGTGTGTGTGTGTGTGCGCGCATTACTTTAGTATTTTGAGAGTTAATCACACTTATGACAAACTAATGATCCTAAACAAATGAAAGCAACTAAGGCATATGGCCACATGCGAGCTTGCATAGACTTTAGTTTCTTTGATGTTGTTCTTAGCATTCGATTCTCTTGGGTCAAACATCAAAGCCTTGAGGATTCTTTATTTACTTTAATACTTTTCTTCCTTAATGATGCTTATGATAATTTTCCTTTATTTTCTTTGTCATCATCAAAACCATAATTATATGCACAACACATAGAACCCCATGATGCAAAATGAACTCAAAATGTCAATGATGGGTAAACTTTGGTACTTCTTCATATTACAAATACATGAAACAAAAGAAGACGCCTTTATAAATCAAGATAAATATTGAAATAGATCTTAAAAATATAAACTGCCATGAGCACCTCATGTAATTTAGATAAGGCTTAATACCCTTTTTGGTCCTCTAACTATAGAGGTGGGTCTAATTTGATCATGTTTCTTTTAAAAGTTCCAAATTGATCCCATACGTTATTAAATAGGTTCACGTTTGTCCTCGCCGTTAGAAAAGTTAAAATTTCACTTAAAAATGTTGATGACGTGGATTGGATGTGCTTATCTGTATGTTAGTGAATGATGATGTGGCGCTGTTTATATATTTCAATGCTGAGGTGGTGTTAGTTATTTTTTATTAATTTTAATTAAGTTTTTTAGAAAATATATTTAAATTAAATTTCACAAACTTTAATATAAAATATTTGGGCCTGAAACCCATATTCTTCACAACAGCCCAATCATCAAGTTTTATTATAGCAATGTGAACAAACTATATAAACACTTAAATTTGTTGTTGAATATTCAATGTGGGACTTCACAAACCCCATTGTTGTTGAACTCACTTCTTCCAAAAGGAGGCTGATAAGAGGGGGAGCTTCCACCATAAGTGCACGATCAACCAATATGGAGCTTGCACTCTTTCCACGCTCATTTGCTTTCTCTACAAACTAAATCAATTTAACAGAAAAAATCCTAACAGGTTGGGGAAACGTTCTTCTATTTATGCATATTTAAAGCCAACCTTGTCAACATTTAACAGATAACCAAAAGAATCATGCATGCGTGTGTCTCACCTAGAGTCTTACTACAACTGTTTCAATTATAAGTTTCCTCTACCAATAAAGAGTTAATTAAGTAAAGAGTTAACAGATAACCAAAAGATATCGTATCTCTCAAGCCATGCTGAAATAGAATTTCTGTCCATGTTACATATTTATTTTATTCGTCAAGGTTACTGCATAATGTTTGCCTTAGTCAATGTTGGCAGTGGAATTTATGTGACATTCTACGTTGCTCCTTTTTAAAATTTAGTTATAAATAATTTATCTAAATGTTACCATGGTTTTCCTTGTTTAGAATGATTAGAGGTGAATGATGGATAGTTAGATAAAAAGAAGAAAATGCAGGGATCTTACAAATATATTATTGGAATGTTAAGAACTTGGGTTATTCCATGATTTTTTGTTTCGAATTTCTTTAAAGTATATAACAAAAGTGAATCCATGGCTGTAACTAGTCAGTATGATTCTAAAATTTGCTATGCTTTCATGGTAAATTTCTCAGTACCCAGTCTCACCATTCAATACTTGTAGATGAATTTCGAGGTCATAACTGGGACAGAAAGCGTACCTATGTTTATGGATTCCATGTGAAACAACAATATTCATACCCATCCATGCACCCTTTAGCAGATGAAAATTCAAAATGGATTGTTCCACGACTACTATTTCTTGATAGCTATTTCACTTGTGAAGATAAATCCAACTGGACCTGGCAAAGTGAGCCAAAATGAATGTCACGGGGTCTCTGATTCTGCAGACAATATGTGGCATCTCAAGCTGCAACGTAAATCCAACTTTGACGCTGGCTATTTTTTTAATGATTATTAAAGATTGGATTTGGGTGCCATAGATCAAACCAACTCAGTTCTTGTTACATCTTGTTGAAAACATGGATTGGAGTTTTTTAGAGTGGATTGAGTTTTGTTGCAGAAGCTTTTCTTAAAGTCCCACATTGAATTTGCAATAACAATATTAAGTGTTTATAAAGCATTTATTCACACCTTATAATAAACCTTGATTAATGGGCTTCTAGTGTAAAGTGCATGGACTTCAAGCCCAAATATTTTATCTCAAAGTTTGTGAAAATTAATTTAAAGAATAATTCTGCCACCTCAGCTAATTGTCACGTCCTTTCTGTCGCCACATCAGCTGCCTCGTCTCTTAGTTCTAACACCGTTTATCAATATTTAACGGAAAGGACTTGTTTAATTCTGTTTGATAACGTAAGGGACCAAAATGGAACTTTTAAAAGATAGAGGACTAAAATGGACCCAGAGGTATAGGTAAAGGACTAAAAAGGGTATTAAACCTTTAGATAAAGATAAGGGAGGAAAATCAGCAGAGGAAACAAAATATTGTGGTATAATCGATTCTCTTCTCTATCTTACTACATCTCATCCTGATATCATGTTTTTTTGTTTGTATGTGTGCACACTTTCATGAAAACCCAAAGAATTACTCATCACTATGGTTAAATGCATCATGAGGTATCTGATTAGCACACCATTGATGGGTTTATGGTACCTCAAAGGGATTGATTGTGCTTTGGTTTGGTACTCTGATTCTGATTTTGATAATTGTAAATTGATTATAAAAAATGTATCAGGAGTACATGTCATTTTCTTGGTAAATCACATGTGTCTTGGCATAACAAGAAGCAAGCAATGTCAAGTTATCCACAACTGAAGCATTTATTGGTAGTTGTTGTGCACATGTAATTTGGATGAAACAACATTTAAGTGATTATGGAATTAATCTCGGAACTATCACGATTAAGTGCGACAATACTAGTGCCATAGACCTCACTAAGAATCTAGTATTTCACTATCGGAAGAAACATACTGAGATTTGATCCCACTTTATTAGGGATAGTAAGTAGGAATGCACCTAAGAGGGGGGTGAATTAGGTACTTAGAATATTTTTCTCGGTTTTTCGACGGTTTAGATTTTTACTTTCCTAAAGTTACTAAGTGATGAAATGCAGTAAAGTGCGGAAAGTAAATAACACAGAGAGATATATCCTGGTTCTCCTCACAGTCCGAGAGTACTTCAGTCCCCTTTCAACACGAAAGAGATTTTCACTAATGTTCGATCTTAGGATAAGACACACCTAGTCTTCCTATACAAGACTCTAACAATCCACACCAAGAACAACCTCTTGGATTTTACAACTTAGTTGAAATGAGAACAATCCTCTCAAGATCAACCTCTTGTTTCCAACAAACCTAGACAACAAGGAATAAACCAAACCCTATAAGAAGAAACAATCCTCCTTCCTATAGTCAACACCTAAATCCAAACAATCCTTGGAACTTAGGATTTTTTACAATAATTTCAATAAAAAGAATATATGAAGATTTCAATATCTCAATCCTTAGATTGATCTTCTCTTTCAACAACAATTCAGAATATATAATCACTAAGTGCTCAAGAAACTCTTATTTGATATGAAAGTTTTATGCAGAAAAGTTTCTAACAAATTTCAAAGTTATGCAGTAGAATTGTTATGAAAATTAGATTGAAAGAGGTTAATTTAAAAGATGAAAAATTATGATTTTATAATGTTTATAACACTTCTAGAAATAATGACAACCTTTGGAAAATATTCATGATCAATTGAAATTGATATGGAAAAGGTGTGATGAAAATGTGCAATGAAGAGGTGTAAAAAAAGATTCAGAATTTTTCACAAAGTGCAGGAGGAAACACGTTTACCTTTTAAGGAAATAGATTTCCCTGTTTCTAGCGTGTTTCTAACGTATAGAAATTTTGAAAAATGAACTAGGTAAATATGTTTACCATAACGGTAAACAAGTTTCTCTTTTGAAAAAAAACATTATACCATAAAGGTAAACAGGTTTACAAGATAGGGAAACGGGTTTCCCATTTTGCATTTCTTTAAACACGGTTTGGCAGAGAGGATGGAAACAAATTTCCTCAAAAAAAAGAAACAGATTTCCCTAGCCAAAAATCCAAAATTTGATATAGTTAAAATCCAAATTTAAAAGGAATCATGTAACACATTTTTCCAAACATTAGAAAGTATGAGATGAAAGTTGTGAGCACCTAATGATTATAAAAAATGAATTGAAACATTGTACCTTAGCATAACCATCATATCTTGATTATGATCAATCTTTGAGAAATCTTCACGACTTGAATTAATATGAAACTTGTTCTAGCTTTGAAATCTTTGATCCATTTCCTTTTGTACATAAAACCTTGAATGAATATTGCACCCACTTAATCCATGATTTTAGAGAGGTTTGAAATCTGCACATTTTGTTAGAGAAACCAAGCAATAATGCACAATTCTTCCCCCCTCCCTTTGTCATTAACAAAAAGGATGGGAAAAGACTTGAAGTATATAAAGAAATTATGAAAAATAAAGACAATTTTTACCTATGAGATTTACCTCATGATTGACTTCATCAAACATTCATCCTTGGTGAACATGATCTTGAAGCCTTTGTCACAAAGTTGGCATTTGTTTAGAAGATATTGCTTTAGTCCTTTAACATAAAGTACATCTTCAATGAATGTGAAATTTAGTGCTCCAACTTTACCAATGCCAAGAATTTTTCCTTTAAGGTATTCCCCAATTGAAATAACCCTTGGACTATAGAACTAGATTTGAAAGTTAGCTTATGCCTCCCATCAAAAGCTTAGAACAACCACTTATCAACAAGGCATAAAATTGAAGTGGTCTTCAAGCAACCCTACAAAATAAATTAAGTTTTATTTGGTACCCAGTATGCCTTGGGTCCTTCATAATTAGTTCCTTTCTTAACCCACACATAATGTCCACTTGCAACACTAAAGTTTCTAACATACCAAGCATTAGGTGTATGGCCAATAATACCATAATAAAAACAAGTAGGAACAAAATTGCTCTTATATCTAGGAACATAAGATTTCTTTTTCACAAATATTTTCTTTTTAGGATAAGGATGCATATTCCTAGGTTTGTTCACTTTCTCTTTGGAAGATTGGTCACTAGCCTTAACAAAAATAGTTTTACTAGAACTTGGTTTAGAAAACTTTGAGTAACCAAGTCCACTTTTATCATTTGAGTATCTTTGTTGACTAAGGACCGCTTCTAATCCAATTTGTCCTTTCTCATATCTTTCAAGGACTCTTTTTAATTGAACAATTTGGAAAGAGAGTGATTCACAATTTTTACATACCAACTCTTGTTTTCCTTCACTAATTTTCTTTTGTTTTTCATCTTTTGATTCTTTTTCCATAACATCAACTTTTTCTTCTAAAGACGTTATTTGTTTTTTTTGTGAAGATATTGTTTTATACAAAACCTTACATTCATTTAAGAGTTCATTAATGGCTTCTTGTGAATCATTATCATAAAGAGAAAATTCATTACTAACCTCGTCATTTTCTTCATCGGAATGGTGTGTTGCTATCAATGCAAGATTTACATGTTCTTCATCTGAAGATGAACTTATTTCATTGTCATTCCATGCTACATATGCTTTCTTTTCCTTTTTATGATTATTTTTCTTGAATGTATTCTTCTTTTTAAGTGTAGGGCATTCACTTCTAACATGTCCTCTTTCTCCACATTCAAAGCATTTAATCTTCCTTGTTGGTGCTTCCCCTTTAATGGTGGCCCTTTTTCTTTCTTTTCTTAGAAACTTTTCAAACTTCTTGATAAGATCATCATTTTCATCACTATTGGACTCATCCTCTTGATTGCTGTCATAATTTTTTACTTTTGTCTTTAAGGCAGCGTCTTTTGAATCTTTTACTTGTATTTCATGTTTCTCCAATCTTTCAAGTTCTAATTCATGCTCTTGAAGTTTTCCGAACAAGGAAGCAGATGTCATGGTAGAAAGACTCTTCTTTTATGATATCGCCGTCACCTTTGGTTGCCATTCCCTGTTTAAAGATCTAAGCACTTTAAGATTTAATTCATGTTAGTAAAAGTCTTACCGAGTGCTTTCAAATGATTTGTCAAGTACACAAATGTTTTTTGCAAGTCGAGGATTGATTCTCGGGGCTGCATTCTAAACATCTCATATTCTTGACTTAATGTGTTCAATCTAGATTGTTTAACTTCAGTGGTTCCTTCATGAGTTTCCACCAAAGTGTCCCAAATTTCTTTTGCGGATTTACATTGTGAAATACGGAAAAATTCATCCATACTTAAAGCACTTTGTAATATGTTGATAGCTTTCTTTTCATCGAGCAATTTTTTCTATCATCTTCATTATACTCATTTTTAACCTTTGGAGTTGCAACATTGTTTACTACACTCATTGGTCGATGTGGACCATTTTTAACAGTTTCCCATATTCCATCTCATTGTGCTTCTAAGTGTGCTCTCATTCGAATTCTCCAAAAATCAAAGTATTCTCCAGAAAATAGTGGGGGCTTGTTATTACTACCTTCTTTGAAAACCGGATTTGCGCTTGTGGAAGCCATACTGGATCTGTAAGAACAGGTTACCTATAATCTGCTCTGATGCCAATTGTAATTAGGAATGCACCTAAAGGGGGGGGGGTGAATTAGGTACTTAGAACATTTTTCTCGGTTTTTCGACGGTTTAGATTTTTACTTTCCTAAAGTTACTAAGTGATGAAATGCATTAATGTGAAGAAAGTAAATAACACAGAGATATATCCTGGTTCCCCTCACAGTCCGAGCGTACTCCAGTCCCCTTTCAACACGAAATAGATTTTCACTAATGTTAGATCTTAGGACAAGACACACCTAGTCTTCCTATACAAGACTCTAACAATCCACACCAAGAACAACCTCTTGGATTTTACAACTTAGTTGAAATGAGAACAATCCTCTCAAGATCAACCTCTTGTTTCCAACAAACCTGGACAACAAGGAATAAACCAAACCCTATAAGAAGAAATAACCCTCCTTCCTATAGTCAACACCTAAATCCAAACAATCCTTGGAACTTAGGATTTTTTACAATAATTTCAATAAAAAGAATATATGAAGATTTCAATATCTCAATCCTTAGATTGATCTTTTCTTTCAACAACAATTCAGAATATATAATCACTAAGTGCTCAAGAAACTCTTATCCGATATGAAAGTTTTATGCAAAAAAGTTTCTAACAAATTTCAAAGTTATGCAGTAGAATTGTTATGAAAATTAGATTGAAAGAGGTGAATTTGAAAGATGAAAATTTCTGATTTTATAGTGTTTATGATACCTCTAGAAATAATGACAACCTTTGGAAAATATTCATGATAAATTGAAATTGATTTGAAAAGGTGTGATGAAAATGTGCAATGAAGAGGTGTAAAAAAAAGATTCAGAATTTTTCACAAAGTGCAGGAGGAAACACGTTTACCTTTTAAGGAAACTGATTTCCCTGTTTCTAACGTGTTTCTAACGTATTGAAATTTTGAAAAATGAACTAGGTAAACATGTTTACCATAACGGTAAACAGGTTTCTCTTTTGAAAAAAAAAACATTACACCATAAAGGTAAACAGGTTTACAAGAGAGGGAAACGGGTTTCCTTTTTTGCATTTCTTTAAACACGGTTTGGCAGAGAGGATGGAAACAGATTTCCTCAAAAAAAGGAAACAGATTTCCCTAGCCAAAAATAAAAAATTTGATTAAGTTAAAATCCCAATTTAAAAGGAATCATGTAACACATTTTGCCAAACATTAGAAAGTATGAGATGGAAGTTGTGAGCACCTAATGATTATAAAAAATGAATTGAAACATTGTACCTTAGCATAACCATCATATCTTGATTATGATCAATCTTTGAGAAATCTTCAAGACTTGAGTTAATATGAAACTTGTTCTAGCTTTGAAGTCTTTGATCCATTTCCTTTTGTACATAAAACCTTGAATGAACATTGTTGTCTTCATCAAAACCATTGAGAAGCTATGTCTTCACAGGGATCATGTTGAAAAATGGGATTGCATAATTGAGTTTATGTCTTCATCTAGCCAAATTGCATAAATTTTTACTAAGCCTCTTTCTTAAGAAAAATTCTTTTTATAAGAACTCAATTAGGATTTCTAAACCATTCATACGCTTGATTGAATTGATGTATGTGATATGGATTTATGTGCATGTAAGTATAAAGTTGAAAATTCCGCAGAAGATCCATCTGAAATTTTGATGACGACAACGATGATTAAAATAGGTGGCAATAAGCTTTCAACCTTGATGATGATGATATAGACAAAGAAACATCTCATGCCTTATCAATAAAAAGAGACTCAATAAAAAAAGTGCTTATATGATGAGAAACAATCTAGAAAAGAATCTTGAAGCCTCAAATAAAGAGTGAAAGCTTGCCAAGTCACGTTTGTCTGTCTGAGTGACCCGAGTATTGTAAAAATAAGGAAGTATCTTAGAAGTACTAAGACAACTTACACATACACATACACGCGCGCGCGCGCACACACACACACCACACACATACATACATACCACACACACACATTTTCATGGACACGCGCGCACATACACACACACACACATACACACACACCCCAAAATTATCTTCTCAAATGTTTTTATCTTGAAAATTAATTTCTAAGTTTAGACAAGTGATTAAAAAGCTCTCCAAACCTTTTCCAAACTATTTTTTAACTAACTAATCAATTGGTAAATTGTGCCAATCGATTAACAAAATGTTTATGAGCCATCCAATCCATTGAAGTATTAATCCAATTGATTGAAGAAGATATAATCAATTAACTAAACAATTATGACAACACATTAATGACTTACAACAACTTTATATCCAATATTTTCTATTTGGACTTGCAAATGATGTAATACCCCATATTATTTAAATGCTCAATTTGATATCAGATGGGACCAAGTGTTTTATTAAGAGACAGATCAATAATTATTAGTTTAAGAGAGGATTTTAAGGTAACTCTAATAATTGATCAATTGGTGTTAGACGATAAAATATCAATTGGAGAAGTTTTACTCTATTGGATTATATTATATAATAAGTTTATATATATATATATATATATATATATATATATATATATATATATATATATTTTTTTTTTTTTTTTTTTTTTGTTATAAGAAAAGAAAGAAAAAGATAGAAAAGAAGAAGAAGGAAGGAAAGGAAGAAAAGGAAGAAGAGAAAAAGAGAAATTGGAGAAAGATGAAGAAGAGGAACTCATGGATCATCACCATCTTCTTCAACCTCCTCTTCGATTACCAGGTGGGTTCTAGTTAGACACTCTAAGTCTAGAAATATAAGTTTTAGACTTAGGTTAGATTTGAGAGAAAATGAAATCTAACGGATGAAATTCAATATAAATTGCGTAGAGTAGTCGTGATATGCATGTGATTAGTTGTTAATATTTGTTTTGGTGTTTGGAAACGATTGGGTGGGGAAAGGATGGATTTTGGGGTGGTTGGAACCCTAAAAACGCAGCAGAAAATTCTGCTTCTGGTGCAGAGCGTCGGGCGACGCTTTGGGCGCCGGGCGATTCGTTCTTGCGCCGGGCGAAAGCCAAGAGGCGTAGCATGTAACGTTGCTAGAAGTTCTGAGTTTTGGTATTTGGGTCTTACGCCGCTGCTTCGCCGGTCGAAGTACGGTCGAAGGGGGCACCGCCGGGCGGAAAATGGTAGCGTCGGGCGCTCCTGGGAATTTTCAATCATTCTGTTTTCTTTGAAAATCCATAACTTTTGATCCGTAACTCGGATCGAGACGTTCTTGGTACCGTTGGAAAGCTATAACAATCCTCTACCCAATAAAAAAGTGAAATTAAGGGTATGATGTCGGATTAATTATTTGGTGGAAAAAGAAGGAAATCATGTTATGTGATATGTTTAGAAATTGATATCCTTTGGATCATAAGTCCGATCGCGGCATAATTATAGCCGATGTAAAGCTGTGGAAATATCCTACGAGATGAAAGTAAAAAGTATTGATTTTGATACCCGATTAAATGAATCGGAGGGAACCGAAAGTGATGTTTAAGTGACGTGCTATGAAAGGGGTGTGAGACCATGATTTTTTAACCAAGGATGCTTGGTAGAGGATAGTAGTGGCTTATATGCTTTAAAAATGTGTGCGAACTACTATGTGGTTATGTTTGACATATTATGCTATTATATGTGTTTACTTGTAATATTTGTGATTATACCATGTCTATCTAATTGTAAATTGTGAATGAAAGAAATAGGCATGCTTAAAATGAATTAGGTAGAGTGAGGAAACATTACCCCATAACAACTTGATAGTGGAACCTAGTAATGGCTAGGAAGTGATAGAAACTCTGGATGGCAACGTTCATGCATTCATTGACGAGTTCTGGCCTAGAGTAGATAACTTAATGACAACGCTCGTGCATGAGAGGCCGGGGCATGTGTCCTTTTTTCGAATGGTATAGAATGAGTGAAACACTAGTATGGAACATGTGTAATTGTTATGTTTTATTGTTAAAGGCAAAAGAGGCCTTAAGGCATAAGAGGCCTTAAGGCATGAGAGGCCTAAAGGCTAATGTGGCCTGGTGATTGTCGAATACAATCACGTTTATGTATATGATCACGTAATCGTAACCATTTTCTTTTGAGTTGCCCTTGAGAGGCCTTCATGAGTCTCAAGCTCCTCTGAAGTGCAGGCACAATTACTTGGCAGGTTTGATTCCCAATGTTATAGTACGAATGGAACCTACGGGTAGAGACTTGTGATGGCGTGAGAGGCCATGTGAAGTGACGAATTAAGGAGATAATGCGTCCCTTAATTCCGAATCCATTTCGTATGCCAAGTAACTACAAGGATCCAGGACTTGGGTCGACTTCTAGACGTAGAAGCGGACGAGCAAGAGGGATGCCTTGGTACGATTATTGATTAGTGATATTTTGAGTTGATGAACTCATGAACATGTTTCCATATAGTGTGAGATTGTGAATTGTGAGATTGTGAACTCAAAGTCTTTTCCCTTCCCCTTGACTTGAGTTAGGATTGATAGAACCTTGTAGAGCCGAGAGAATCTATAAGATAGGGAACTCACTGAGATTTGATGTATATCACCCCACTATTGTTGATTATTTTCAGGTTTTGAGTACAAGTTTGATTTACAAGTGAAGCTATGATTGGATGTTTCAAGAGAAGCTTAGTTGAGCTTATTTCCGCTGTGTATTTTGTAGTATACAATTGAGGATATTGTATATTGCTCTTAGATTTTATATTTTTGGCTAATTTCCATATCTTGTACCATAGATTGTATTATGTTTTAGAATGGTCAAGTATGTGAATTACGCCATTAGGCACTTATGATGGTGTCAGTACCAAATAAAATGCTTGTATTGTATTATTCTAGATAAATATTATACAGGGCGTTACAAATGACTTGCAACGGACCGTGGTATTTGGAAGGTTGTGAAGGAATGTTTGTTTGTTCCTACACACAAAATTAATGGTGTTATAGAAAAAAACTGAAAAGGAATGGACCAAAGATGATAAATAAAATGTGTAGTTCAGTTTGAAAGCGAAAGTTGTCATCACTATCGCTCTCAGTCATGATAAGTTTTGCGAGTTTCTCACTTTGAGACTGCAAAAGAAATGTGAGACATCCTCCAAATCACCCAAGGAGGTACTATTGAAGAATTGGTTATAAGAATTATTAGATTCCTAAAATGTAGATGTCAACCTAAAGTCATTGCGATTTGTGAATTTAAGAATTTAGTAACCATGGACACACACACACACACACACACACACACTATTTCTCTCTCTATCTCTTTAGTAAATTGCAGGAACATGGGATGAAGCTAAAAAGACTTGCTGATGATGAAGAATATAACAATATAAAGAGGATAAGTATTGCACTTAAAGCTACTAACATCAAAGATATGGAATCAGAAGATGAATTTCTCCAAAGACATTATCTCTTCCTTTGAATTAAAGAATAAAAACCTGTTGGAGGAAATAGAAAGTCTTAGAGAGAGAAAATATGATCTAATTCAAAACTCTTCCTCATCTCATAAAGTCTTAGACGAATCTATCAATTGTAATCAATGTGACATTTTGAAAAATAAAAATTGAAGATATTCAAAACGCACTTGATAAATCCACAAAGGGAGAGACAACTTGAATCTTTTGTTGGGTAACCAAAGGGCGTCCTACAATACGGTCGGTCTTGGTAATGAACCTAAGAACAATAGTAAAAATTTTAGTATTATTTGAAATGCCCGACTAAAATATAAATACAAAACCTAAAAATGATATTACTGCAACAAAGACAACCACATTGCCATATTTTATTTTATCAAAAAAAAGTCATGAGAATAAAGAATAACATCCTCCTTAATACATTTATAAAGAGCAATGGGAAATTAAAAAGAGAAAGATGTATGCTCATAATATGTATTCCACTAACTTCAAAGGACCCAAAAATATTTGGGTACCAAAGCTAGAAAAGTAAAATTGTGATGCAAATGATGATACCAACAATTGTTCTTCAAGCTACACAAGTGAAGAAATAAATATGTTATATTGTTCCACTCCTACGATGGAAGAAATTTATTTTCCTAATAAAAACAAGACAAAATCGTTGATTCTTTGAGTTTTTGTAAGATCTTTAATCTTACCCTTTAGTTGTTCTAATTAGTTATAACCTTATTTCACAAATTACTTAATATTAAGTGAGTTGTGTAACAAATGTAATAGAATATGTTTAGATTCCTCTATAATGCAAGTCTATAAAAACCTTAATGTGAAATCCTTTTAAAACCTCTTTTCAAAATAACCATAACTATGGAAGAACTCACACATATTACGTTTGGTGAACTAACCCCTAGTAGGTAGAAGTAGAGGTTGCTACTTTCGCAGGTAACCATTAAAGTGCATCACTGGAAGATGAAAATCAAGGGAAAGAAAAATATCATAGAAAAGAAGAAGTCCAAAGTCCAAATGGAGAGATTCAAGTTAAAGAAGTCAACTTAAGAGAATCAATGTTTAACTAAAGAACGAAGGACCATTCCATTCAGAATGTGAATGGAGATATTTCTAAGGGAATTGAATCTCAAAACTCCCTTAGCAAGGTATGTAACCATATGGATTTTTGTTTCACAAATTTAGTCAAAGGAAATTTATGAAACTATCATCAAAGAACATTGGTCTCTTATGTAAAAAGGGTTAAATCCTTTTGAGATAAAGAGTGTTTGGGAACTCGTTCCTGAAGCTAATTGAGTGACTGGAAACATAGTGGATCTTTCGCAACAAGATTGATATTCTTGAAAATGATTTTAAAAATAAAACAAGACTTGTTACCAAAGGTTACGATAAATGGGAATGCATAGATATCGATGAAACGTATGCCCCTATAACTCAATTAGTATCCATAAGGACGTCCCTAGCTTTCTCATGCATTATGTTTTCGTCAAATCTTCCAGATGAATGTAAAGAGTGTAATCTTAAACTCTTGCATCCATAAGGAGGTGTATTTTGATCATTCTCTCAATTTTACAAAACTCTTCTTACTCATGAAAAGGGATCTCTAGAAATTGAAACTAGCTCCTTGAGCTTTGTTTGATATTCTAAATAATTTTTTGCTTGAAAATAAGTTTTTATGAAGGAATAATGATACAAAATTTTTCAAACCAAGCATTTCCTCCTTATGCATGGTTTGGGCGATTCGATACTACTAACAAATCCTTGAGCAAGGATGTTTGTTATATTATACAAACTAAAATCAAAAGATAGGAAATCTTCTTGAAATATCTTATGTGTACAAGAATAAGTGTTTACCTGATGGTGTTTGTCTATCCTGATGCTCTTGATGTTGATGGTATCCCTCAACATATGGGATCAAGGTGTTAATGTTGATGGTATCATTCAACGGATGCAATCACAAAACCTATTAAAAGGTTACGATGATAAGTTTGTAATGGATTTATCAATCCTATGTTTGGTCCAACTATTGTATCAAATGATTCCTAGAGAAGGAAAATCAATGGTGTTTTGTCGTTTCGTCGAATGGGGAAGTTTCACAAGTTACCTTGAGATTTTGAGGTAGTGCACTTAATAGAGATTAAAAAATCGAAAAACTATGATTGATTCTCTAAGGAGAAAAAAATAGGTTTTCCAAAAGATTTCATAAGAGGAAATGATTATCCATTGGAAATAATATAATAAAGAAAGAAGTAGACTCCAGAATTTCCTCTCGGTTTAAAAGTACTTCAAAGACTTTTAAGCTCTGTTCGAGAAAGAATCACGGGGAAGAAGTTCTCCAAAGTATAAATACTGGATAAATTCAAAGCTGGATGCTACCATTTATGGCAAGAAATAAGATCTTAGATCCTATTATCTATGCCTTAATCTAGACTTCTCTCGTCCATCTCTATAAGGTAACTTGTTCCTTTTAAATGGGATCTATGTGCTTTATTTCTCAAATACATAGTTTTATCCTCCTTTTGATTTCTACAAAGGGAGAATAGTTAACTCTCAGGGAGGAGTAAAGTATACTCTCTGCTTAATTGAGGGGGAGTTTAATCACTCCAAACACATATATGTTATTTATTTTATCACCTTCCCGAGAGATGTGTTGTTATCATAAAAAAAGGGGAGAATATGGATATATGTGCTTGTGAGTATACAGTTGAAAATCCCGTAGAAGATCCATATGAATTTTTGATGATGACAACGATGATTAAAGTCAGTGGAAATAAGCTTTCAACTTTGATGATGGTGATTTAACCAAAAAATATCTCATGCCTCATCAACAAAAAAAACGACTCAATATCAAAGTGCTTATATGATCAGAAGAAATCTAGCTAAGAATCTTGAAGCCTCGAATAAAGTGTGAAAGCTCGTCAAGTTATGTCTGTATGTTTCTCTAAATGATTTAAGTATTGTAAAAGTAGAGAAGTTGTTTAGAAGTACTAAGCCAACTCACACACACGCCTAAAAATATCTTCTTAAATGTTTTTATCTTGAAAATTATTTTCTAAGCCTATACAAGTGATTAAAAAGTTGTCGAAACCTTTTCCAAACTATTTTTTAAATAACCAATCAATTGGTAAGCTGTGTCAATCGACTGGAAAACTTTTATGAGTCATCCAATCGACTGGAGCATTAAGTCAATTGATTGGAGAAGAGATAATTGATTAACCAAACAATCATAACAACATATTAATAATATGCAACTACTTTATAACCAATATTTTTTATTTAGGTTGGCTAATCGATTAAAAATGAGTTGGTCAATCGATTTGAACTTTGTGCCAATCGACTGACTCATTAATTCAACCCATGGATTATTTCCTTTGTTGGTTTTTCCAACCCCAATATAAAGGAGGCTCACCTCCACTTCATTTCACACCACTTTCCAATGATTTACATTTCTTTGAAATTTTTCTCTAATTTTTCTCTCTCCCTCTCTCTAGAAAATATTTGTTTCACTTTAAATTTCCTTAGTGTTTGCTAGTGAAACTTTGCTTGTGAGGAAGAGTTTTTGTAAATGGATGTGTTGTTTGTTTAATTCTTGAGAGTGCAATACTCATGAGAAGATTGAGTTTGGGTTGTGGGATAAACAAGTCATAAAATCTCAACTTTGATTTATTGAGCTTTGCCAGAAAAAGTTTTGCTTTGGTTATTGAGATCAATATGAAAATCTCTAAGAATGTTCTAGCTTAGCCTGTGGTAAAAGTTATTTGTGGTTGGGGATAAGACTTTAAAATTCTCAAGATAAACTTATATAAATGTTTGTGGGCATAACCTATAAAATCTCACATGGTTATAGTTAAAATCTCAAGTAGACCTCTTGGAGACAAGAATAGGTCAACGTTCAGTCAAACTTGTATGACTCTCTGGTGTAATCTCTCTAACCATATCCTTTTAATTTTTGCTATTTACTTTTCATTATTTATTTCCAATGCAATTTACTCAAAAAAAAATTACTAACATGATCTTAATCAAGAAAAATATAAAATTTATCACAAATTTTAAATAGCACAATGAACCCCCCTTTTGTGCTTGAAGTCACTTATCTAACATGTGCTTCTTCTCATTCTTCTTCTTTCCTTTTTTTTTAAAGTTACATATGTGTTGTTTTAATGTGTTATTTATCCATTTTTTCTGTTTTCCCCTACTTTTTGATTTTTTCAAAGGGAGAGAAGTATACCCTTAAAGACAGTAGAGTATACTCTCTTTCTGTGAGGAATAGTTAACAATTCCAATATTTTCATATTAATCTTTCTGTTTTACCACGTACCCTGAGAGATGTATTGTCATCATCAAAAAGGGGGGACAATGTGGTTCTATGTGTTGTGCAAGTAATTTTGATATTGAAGATGACAAATAAAATAAATCAAAATTATCATGAGCATCATCAAGGAAGAGAAAGAATTAAAGTAAATTAAGAAGAGAGAATGCTAGGTCATAATCCATTAGTGTCGTAGGCTAATCAGCAGTTTTGACCCAAAATTCTTTCCTTTCTTGGCCAAGTCTCTTACAATATAAAGAAGGCTTATGTTTACCTCAAAACACACAAGAAATCTAAAATATTACTCTTTTATCTTATTCATCATCTTCTTAGAAATTACTTATACACTTGAATTTTATTTTAGTATTGAGAGAGCAAAATACTTAAGTAAGATTTGTGCTCGTGTAAATGGTGTTGAATAAGAATGAGTTGTAATTGTAAATCAAGAGTGAAATTATGTTGTAACTCTGATATAATTATAAAGGTTGCAAGATGAACCTGGATAAAAGTTTGATGTAAGAAGGTTGTCGGATGATTATGTGATAAAAGCTCAAGTTGTTAGTAAAACTCTTAATGGAAAATTCTCAGGGACTAGAGTAGGTCATGTGTTAGTAAAACTTTTAAAATTGACCAAGTAAAATCAATTGTTTTCTTAAAGGTTTTTGAAAAACCCTTTTATCACAGTTCACTCCCTCTTGTGTTTGAAGTTACTTGATCAACAACATTGAATATGATATCATCGACATAAATTTGCACAAGTAAAATGTGAGTTAATTTCATTTTGCATTTCACATTCCTTAAGAACTTCTTCAATATGTTGAATTGTTTTAGGATGTCTTCCCCTTTTAAAATATTTCCTATGCATTCGTCAACATGATGACCTTTCGAGACTGTCAATTCTTTGGGTTTATTATTCCTTATCTTTGTCTTTATCTCTTAAGAAGCTTTTTCTTATAACACTTGCATAAACACAAATTTCTACACCTAGATCAAATATGGGATTAGGTTTGTCTTGAATGTTAAAAGATTATAACACAATTTAATAGGAGAAGCTTCTTGGAATAATCTTTGGGCGTTAAAGGCCATTCTTTGGGGCTTTGAGATAATATCTGGTTTGCGGGTTAATTTGAACAAAAGTAAGCTTCTTGGTGCGAATTTGGACTCGACTTTTATTCATGCGGCAGCGTCCTTCCTCAAGTGTGGCATCGGCTCTTCTTCTTTTGTGTTTCTTGGAATTCCAGTTGGTATAAATCCAAGGAGATGTGAGGTTTGGAAGCCTTTGTTATCGAAGCTAAAGAGAAGGCTAGGAGGGTGGCATAACAAGCATCTCTCGATTGGAGGGAGAGTGGTTCTATTAAATTCCATCTTATCAACTATTCCAATTTTTCTCTTTTCCTTTTATAAGGCCCCAAGAGCTATTATTAATGAGATTATTAAGCTTCAAAGAGCTTTTCTTTGGGGTGGGGATGAGGTGACAAGGAAGATTAATTGGATTAGTTGGGAAAAAGTTTGTCTTCCAAAGAAAGATGGGGGTCTTGGAGTGAAACATTGCAGAAATTTCAATCTTGCTCTTCTTAGTAAATGGAAGTGGCGGATTTTGAATGAGGATAACACTTTTTGGACTAACTTTCTTTCTTGCAGGTACGGTGATACTAAGAGAGCAATGCGTCTTGGTACTTCTTTTCATTCCCGTAGTAAAATGTCTCTTTGGTGGAGGAATCTTTGTTTGGTTGGGTAAGATCCAAATTGGTTCTTTACTTCTATTTCGTGCAAGCTTGGCACAGGGCACCTGTTAGAGTTTTGGTTTGATTGTTAGATTGGCACATCGTCGTTTAACATTCTTTTCCCGGACTTGTTTCTTTTGGCTAGTCATGCTCATGTGAAAGTGGCGGAGATGGGGTTTTGGAATGGGGAAGAGTGAAGGTGGTGTCTTTCGTCTTGTAATTCTCATGATGATGACCCGGCCGCGGTCCAACATCGCGAATTGGGTTTGATTTTGCAACAAGTTTAGCTGAACATCACTCACGACGATAGTTTTGTTTGGTGGAAAAATGTCGAAGGCTACTCGGTTAGTAATGCTTATAATTCCATTCTTTCTTCTATTTCTTCTCTTTCTCCGAGTTTGGATTTGAACGACAACATCTCCTTCGCCTTATCCCGTCTTTGGAATTCTAAAGTTCCTAGTAGAATCTTAATTTTCGGTTGGAGAGTGATTTGGAATAGACTTCCCACGAAGAGGGAATTAGCGAAGCGTGGTATGTTGTTGGGACCGGATTCTTTGGTTTGTCCTTTGTGTTTTGGAGTTGAGGAAGATTTAGATCACCTTTTCTTGTGTTGTCCTATTTCTAGAGGTTGATGGAGTTCTTTGTGTGATTGGCTTCGGGTGGATCATATTTCTTCGGTTACCTCTATTTTGGAAGACCTTCTTTTGTTGGACAAGAATTGTAAGGAGGCTTGGAAGTTGGACACCGGTTGGTTTTTTGGTTTGGTTTTTTGTTGGGTAATTTGAAAATGTAGGAATGATATTCTTTTTAAGGGTCTTTTTTTGTCTAATTTTGATGGTGTGGGGCTTATTAAGAAACTCTCTTGGGTGTGGTTTTTGGTTTTGTTTAGAGGTGGTTTTAATATTTCATGGTCGGATTGGAGACTTAATCCAACGATTTTCTTTCGTTGATGTTTGTTCGGTCTTGGGTTGGGTTTGGCTTTAGCGGCTACGTTTTCTTTCTTATTGTTGTATTTGGGTTAAGCACCCTAGTGCTTTTTAATTCAATCTCTTTTACTTATAAAAAAAACCAAAGGTACCCGAACCAACAACAATCATAAAAGTCATAGTCTCTCCTTTAAAGAGTAGAAGATGAAGGATTATTATTATCTTCTTTCATATATTTTGAGCCGCTACTATCAATATTTAATTTTGAATTTGAATAATGAAATACACACGCATCACAAATAAATTTTTTGATCATTGAAACCCAAATCATTTTGATGTTGAATATGACATTTTATAAAAGAACTAAAAATGAAATATCATCAAAATTGTTAAAATAAATTTTAGTTTCTTATTTTAACTTATTTAACACTTATAAAACAATATTTTAATATTATTGAAATGAATTACTTAAAACAAATATGTTAGTATTTGATATTTTATTTTAAAATAATGATATTTGAATATTCAAAATTTAACATTATATTCCAACATCATATACAAATATATCATTTATAGCTATTGATTTGATACGATAAAAGAAAAAAATTATAAAATTAATTTAGTTAAATTATTATATCTCAAATTCTCAATTATAGTCTTTCTATACTTATTGTGAGATGACATTGCCAGGAAGTAATACAGGTAGCCAGACCTTTCCCTAAATGTAACCAGAATTTGAATTGAAAATTCTTAAATTGTAGTAGTAGACTATATGCAAAATACATCATGCATTATTGCTAAAGATAATGATTTTCTTTGACCTCCATTCTCAATTTTCATGGAACTACTTAATTGCCTTTTGGTCATCATCACCTGTCCTGCCATGCAATAAATTAGGTCTACAAATAATGTTAAATGCTCATACCTTATACACAAATAGTAGAGCCGTCATTGATTGCGTGTAAAATAGATAATCATACAAAATATAAAAAAACTTACGATTAAACTGTAATTAAATAAAACCTCAATAAATATTTTCACGATTAAATCGTAGTATAATAAAATCTCTATTTATTTTATCGTAGTTAAACTCTGTCTAATCTACCCATAACCTCTTGAAAACTCTGACTCTTGACCTTATACAAAATTATAACATGTGTTAGTGTATTTTTAGTGCTATACTATTAATGGTAACACAACGGTCCTTTTGGCCTTGTGTCATTCTCATCTTTAATTTCATGTTCAACTTATCAGCAAATTCAACTATGAAAAGTTGGTCTGTGTTCTGTAGCAGGCTTAATAAATGCAAATTAGGTTTATGATAGAGTTTTTTTGGGTTGATTTTTGATCAATTATTAGCGAAAATCTAAGTCGTGAGGTATAGGGCACTGAGCTAGCTTAGGTGCGATGTTGAATGAAGAGGACTGTGATTAAAAACATTCTCATGACTTGACCAAAATTTCTAAAATTTCTGTTTGATTTATTGACTATTGGTTTCAATGGAGTTTTTTTTTCTTCTTCTTTTCATTTCCATAACAATAGTGTAAAATGGAGATTAAAAGACTCCATTTTAATCAATTGCAATCATAGCAATGCTGGAAAATATGACATGGTGTTATTGTTGTGGTTAAATTAAGTAGTGAACAATTAATATAAATCAAAATACTGGACGCGGATTCAAGGTGCGAATTCGGACTTGCCATATTTAATTTATTCAACTTTAAAAGGGAGAATTTTACTCATTAAATATTTAATAAAAAACAGAAATATAATTGATTATTTAAATAATCAACTTATAACACTAAAATGCAATAACTTTTTTAAATTATCAATTGGTCTACCTATAGTTCTATTAAATTTCAACAAATTAACTCAAAATATATTAAAATTTTAGGTATTCTAGTGACATTCTTAACCTATATTTTAAACAGAGTACAGAAGATTATAAAGTACAAAAAGTGATGGGCACTAAGGTTTTTATGGTGCAACTTAAACTACGAACTCGCCGATCTAAATTGATTCAACTTATAATTTATTAGCGTCCAGCCTGTCTGTCTGTCCGCTTTTATTAATGCACACACAGGTCAAAATATAAACAGTATTTTTTGTGTATTTATTTTTTATATTAATTTAAATTAATTATAAAATAAAATAATAAAAAAATAATAGAGTAAAAGATATATGTAAACCACCTATAACGGTTACTACAAAGAGAATTTGAAATTTAAAACATAAATTAAAAAGGGTATAATTGGAAAGAAAAATATGCTACACCAAAGCCATATTTTTCCATTATATATGTTATAGATTATAGATTATAGATATTTGAATCTGCTTATTTATGGATAGACTCGACCCAAACTATAACAAGTGGTATAGTTTTGAAATTAGACAAATGAGTTTATATAATTTAAAGACTAATTATTCTTTATTATTTTATTTTGTAGTATTTCTAACTTATATATTTTATGGAAATGACTTGTTGCTAAATATGTGAATTTTATTAAATATTATATGATATGTTTCTTTCAATTTAAATGTGTAAAATGTGATAATTGTATTGAATTATGGTACAATTTTTTGATAATTGAAAGAAAAAAATTATCAATATTTTATATATTTAAAACACAACCCACAAACTCAATTCCCTTCAATTGCCCAACTCATAGATGAAAGAATCTGTTTTAGCCGTAAAATTATGAGTTAGACAATAAACTCAATCTATTTAAGTCTGAACGAGTTGAATCAAATTCGATCCAACTCAACTCGAGCAGTAAAAATGCAAAAACTAAAAAAAAAATTAAATAAAAGAAATATTTTTTAAATGATCAAGCCCATAAAAATCACCAAAAAAATATATGGGTATTTTTACCCACATATTTTTAAAAAAAGTTTAATATTTTTTTGTCCCGTATATAATTTTAGAGTGATTCTCTTAGTTAAAAAAGATTTATATTGATCCATTAATTCTTTAAAGGCTTAAATAGTCCGTTGGGCCCTATAAGTTAGTGAGTTTTTAAGTTTGATCTCTGTAATTTATTTTTTATTGTTTGAGTCTCTATATCTTACTTTTTGTGTGCGTTTTAGTCCCTAAAGCCAAAATCCACAGGAAAATGCAGATTTTGCCTTTAGAACTAAAACCCACGCAAAAAGTGAAATATAGGGACTCAGACCCAAAAAAAATTACAGGGACCAAAATAAAAAGCGCGCTAACTTACATGAACTAAAAGTGCTATTACGCCTTCTTTAAAATATATTATGTTAATCATTTTTATTTAGTTAGCGACGGAATAACCCAAAAATCGATTATTAATTTTGTCGATATATATATATTAAAAAATTAAGAGATCAATAGAAACATCTTTACAATAATGAAGCAAAATGAATCCTAAAATAAACGGAACCAAAATAGATATAACTTTTTAAAAAAATTGCCCCATACAAGTGATTTTTTGATAGTTAGTTTTAAAAAAAACAAAGTTTTTGCTACAATTCATATGTTTTTCAATTTAAAAGTCATCTTTACGAAATCAATAGCAAAAATCATCTTAATAGTTAGGTGAATTCTTATCTCCTCATTTATAAAAATTGAGAAATTTTATTCAACTGACCTGCAGACACGCATGTATCTCATTTGCTACGTCATTAAAAAGGAAATAACTTTAATTTATTTCAGATATACTCCTTTTGTTGCATGTTTCCTAATTGTTACTCATAAAATCAGAGCCATAAAATATTAAACCTAATTTTAGTTCTAAAATGAGTCAAAAAAATCAGAGCCATAAAAAGAGATACATTTTTTTTACTAAAAACGACATTCATTCATTCAAATTGAAAGAATATATCGAATAATACAAATTCAAAATTGCTATAAACTGAAAATGATGAATCTGCGAACAAATTCACAACATCCATGTTAATAGCATTCCTACAAATGTGGCAAACCCTGAATTTTTCGATAGATAGAGAGTGAAAAATCCAGTTTATCCAGCAGATAGAGCCAAAAGAAGAGAAATGAAATTGGAAGTGACTACTTCACTCATTTATGAAGTTATGCACAAGAGTTACTTAATTCAAACCCTAACAGTAATGTTATACTGCAATGCTCTAAATCAGTTGGTGATCCTGTGTTTGAGAGGATTTATATATGTTTAGAAGCATGCAAGGCTGAATTTGCAAAAAAAATTGTAGACCACTTATAGGTCTATATGCCTAGTTTTTGAAATTAGACTATGGTAGAAAGTTGATGGCATTCGTAGCGAGGGATGTAAATAATCAAATATTTCCAATTTCTTATATTGTTGTACAGGCTGAAACAAAAGACTCTTGGGAGTGGTTCATAAACCTTCTACTTGATAACTTATAAGAAAGTATGTGGAGTGAAATAAGGGCTACAATAATTTCAGCATGGGAGAGGGCAATGTTAATGATGAAATCTTTGAATGAATTTTCCTAGAAGGGATTAAAGGATATCTATGCACAATATTGGAGCAGGCCACACTTCAATACTTATTCAAAATATGATCTACGAGTAAATAATATGCGTGAGACATTTAATAGAGTAATGTTAGAATATATAGACAAACCAATAACCACTATGTTAGAAGGGATTAAACATTATCTTATTAAAAGGATTGCTAGTTAAAAGGAACTAACACATAAGTATAGTGGACAAATTTTCCCTAGAGTCTAGTTGTTACTTGAAAAGAACAAGAAATTCGAAGATTGTTAGACTCCTACATGGCATGGTGATGATGATTTGGCAATATTTGGCGTCACCGGTGGCAATGAAGCCTATTGTGTCACCCTCAAACAACAAAGTTGTGCATGTAAGAAATGCGACTTGTATGGCATCCCATGCTACCATGCCATAACATGTATATGGTACAACAAGAAACAAAAAAAAAATGTATATGATTATTACAGATTCATTTCATCACCCTATTTACTATATTTATATGTCTCAGTTGTTTATATTTCTCTACTTATGTAATGTTTATGTGTGCATGAAATCTACCTTTCATAACACTTATTCACATATCACATCTCCTACAAATGGACCACAAGTATGGCCTTTAGATGGCTAATTAGCAGTAGATCCACCACTGAAGAAAAGGGAAATTGGTCGTCCCAAAATTTTAAGGAACAACACCAATGATGAGTCTTGAAATTCACATGTACTGCTAAGAAAGCTTACAACAATTACATGCTATAAGTGTGGAGCAACAGAACACAACATGAGGACTTGTAAAGAAAACAGAGCAGCAGATTGGGTCATACCAAAGGGTAGAAATAATACCAAAAAGGAAAAGACTACAAAGGGAAAGGAAAAGACTACAAAGGTAAACATTACTGCAACAGAGATAGGGACTTCATCACAAGCGCCAAAACCTGGTATCTTCTATGATATTAGGATGTTCTATGTTTCTTTTAGGTTTAAGTGATGTTTAATGTTGATATAATGAATCATTTTTACTCATTTTAATGTGTATGTAATGTTCTATGTTGATACAACGAATAAGTTTTACTCATTTTGATAATTACACTATTTTGGAATTTTAATGTCACGGAATTCTACTATCATGGAATTGGTCATGGAATTTTACATAATGCTGTCAAAACTATATCAAAAAATTTATTTCCTATAAATGACAACAAACTTGCCTATAATGTTGTCAAAACTTTGTCAAAAAATTTCTTGCATATAAATGACAACTTGCTTATAATGTTGTAAAAAATGTGTCAAAACTATGTAAACAAAATTCTTGCCTGTAAATGACATCAAACTTGCATATAATGTTGTCAAAATTGTGTCAAAACTCTATCAAAATTTGGTCTTTAATGCTTGACTAACTAATCTTTCCTATAAATGACAACAAACCGTGTCATTCTTGGTCTGTCAAAAATGTGTCATTTTTTATTTGTCAAAAGTTGGCATGCAACCAAAGTGTGCCTATAAGGTCAAATGGGTCTGCAATTGTATTGTTAATTTCAATTGAACTTCATTCTTTATTCTTAGTCTGTCAAAATTGTGTAAAACTTTACATGTAATAAAAGTGTGGTTATAATGTCAAATGACCATTAAACATCATTTTCCGTTTAACAACAAAAGGTTACATTACAATATAAATGTCACATAAACTCTATTTTCATTCAACAACAAAATGCTACATTACAAGACAATTCCAACTTACAAAATCAAAACAGTTAAAACAAAAAAAAGGACCAAATTACACATTAAACTAAACCTAATCAACTAATTCATTACATTTTATACAACTAATGTTATTGACAATACAAATGTCATGGCCAAAGTATGTGTGTAAAGTTTCCCTAGTAAATCAGCAATCTCTTAATCTCTCAATCATCACATCTTATGGTTTTGACCATGAGATCATTATCATGCAGATGGATGTCTGACGTGTTCCTCTCTGAGAAGGTGATCTCAAACTCTAGAGTTTTCTTTTCACCCAAATCAAAGATGGTAGGTGAGCCTTCTAGTGTCAGAACTTAGCATGCATACCTTATGTAGGAGGAACTAGTCTCTCTGCTGCTGGATAACCCTCATGCAATGGTGTTAAGGGTGTGAAGCATGAGCCTATTTTTACCTCCTCTACTTGGTTCCTTGACATTCTTGGATCTAGGGCTACCAAAGGCATCTCTCCCTGAGAGCTAAAGTCATCTGGTGTATGAGTGGAGCCTTCTCTGACATATTTATTCAAGTGGCCTTCTTAGATGAGGCGTTCACTCTCCTTCTTGAACTGGTAGCATTCCTCTGTGTGGTGTCCTTGACCTTATAAAACTTACACAACCTGTTGGGTTCAGGCTCCATGATGTCTGACTTGGGGTTAGTGGAAAAGGAATATCATGCAAGTGGAGTACCTCACTCCATATTTTTTCACGACGAGTGTTCAAGGGCACGAAGTTCCATGTAAGCCTCCAGCTCCACTTGGAGGTCATTATATCTCTAATATGCGAGGTATAGTGGCTCATGTGCGACTACTACGAGTAATCAAGATTTCCACCTGCATGTTCCTTAACATCTGGGGTTGTCTTATCTGTGTTGCTCTCTTCACTGTTTATGTAGCATTCTGCATATGTCACTACTTCCACCATAGAAATAATAGGCCTCTGGGCGAGAGACTCATTAAAATGCTCAACCCTTAGTCTATTTTGAAAGTGCCTATAAATATTTCCTGGTTAGGGTGGATGGCCTTAATGGTCGCCTAATTAAATTAGGCGAGATACTCTTTCAACGTTTTTGAATGGCTTGTGAGAATGTTAAACATGCTGGTGGTAGACATCCTTCTATGTCTTCTTGCTGAAAACTAATGGACATGCTTCTTTACTAGGTCCTAGTAGCTGGTTACTAAGAGTTGTGGTAAGCTCATCTACCACCTTAATGGCGCATCTCTGAATATACTAGAGAGAAGCTAGCATTTCAAGGAATAGGAGGCACCAATAATTTCCATTTGTTTGTTGATGGAGGTGACATGCTCCTATTTGTAGCTACGTCCATCAAACTTAGTCATTGATTGCATATTGAAGTTTTCTTGCACAAATACTCCCCATATTTCTTCAAAGAGAGGATATGGGTCCACCACCTCTGTCTCCTCAGTGGTTTCAGCCTCCTGCTAGTGATGTTGGAGGTGAAGGACGTTGTCCTCCAAAGTTTGATTATGGCGACATAAATCATCTATAGAGGCATGCATCTCCGGTATGGCATCCTAGTCGCCTCCAAAACTGCTAGTGGCCGAAGTTGCTACTCGCCTGTTCACGATATTTGATAGGGGTTAAAGATGTAAATAGCAACTTGATTGTCTGATGCAAGGGTATCCTAGGTTAATTTTATCAGAGTCTCATAGTGGGTGCCAATTGTACTTTCTAAAACGTGCAATAGGGATAACCTGTATTTTGAGTGCTATACATAATGTTTTAGGGTTGTTGGTGATGTTAGAGCAAGATCACGCAGAGCGGTGAGAAGCTTTTTATTTGTGAATCTTAGGTGAATTCAATGTTCACTCAACCCCGTGGTTGAGGTATTTATAGAGGCTAATTGGGCCTTGATTCTTGGACCCAGAGAATGGTTATTTTCCCCCTCTCAAGAGCGTGGAAATCGTTATTCCCTTTATTCTCTGGGAGAATGTGGATTTCCTCATTGAATGAGCTTTTATACCTTAGTTCCTAAGGACATGTTAATCCCCACATTTTGTAAGTGAGTGATGGATGGTTTAACCCAAGTCCAACATGGTGAGTGATGCGACAAATGATCAAGTGTTACATTCAATGGGCGCATGATGTGATCAACAGGCGACTAGAAACCCCATTTTGGGTAGCATATGATGATCACCTACCTGCAGTGAACTTTGCATTGCTTTATATGGGCCATTTTCTCCCAGGCTTAGTAAACTTGTCTTTATATAAGGCCCAATACAATTATATCGATACACATATCTTCTTTCCACACTTGTTCCTTCAAAGCTAATTTGAAATATCTAGTTCAAAATTAGTAAACATTACCTAATGTACTAGTTTGCCATCTACACCAATGGTATTGTCAGGAATCACATCAAAATTAGCTAATATACTAGACAAGTTTCTTTGTGGTTTGCCTTCAATTTAGAGTTTTTCATCTAGTCTTGCATCTTTTTTACCACCCTCATCTATGTTTGCAGTTTCTTCATTACTTGCCTTATCATCCAAGTCAACTATGTAGTTTGAGTAGGACTCACCATCTTACTTCCAATCCTAGGCTTCTTCCTCAATTAACTTAACATATCTAATAACTTCAATCTTGTTAAGCACATGATTGTACAATATACATGAATTACTCATATGATAACCAACCAAGATCATTGGTTCACTTCTATCATTTAACATCTTCCTTATTGCATCAGGGATAAGTTTAAAACACAGTAAGCCAAAAAATTTCAAATGTTTCATAGTTGGCTTTATTCTTAATCAAATTTCCTCAAGTAACTTCTCCTTCAACATCTTTGTATATATTCAAGATATAAGCATGTATGGTAACTTCTTTTCACCATAAAAATTATGAGTTTGCCTTTTTTGATTCAATGTGCTCTTGCCATGTTCAATAACTTTTTGTTCCTCCTTTCTAGTAGGATATTGAGTTGTGGAGTATATGGTTTTGTGAATTCATATATAATGCCATGTTGACTGCATTAGTATTTAAATTATTTGGATTTATACTCCCCTACACATGTCCTCAAAATATTCAACATCTTGCTACTTTGTTTCTCAACTAGCCTCTTGATTTTTTTTAACACCTATAAGACACAACTCTTATCCTTGATCAAATATGTCCATAACATTCTTAAGAATTCATCTGCAAATGCGATGAAGGATTTCCTGCTATATAATAATAGTAATGCATCAAATAGATCAAAAATGTATGAATGAAAGATATTTAGTATCTCAGTAGACGTCATTGGCAAGTTGTTAGTAAAATTTGATCTTGGATGCTTTCTCACCAGGCATGTTGTGCAAGATCTCTCGAGAGTTGTGGTTCTATACATTCCTAACACCATCTTCTTTGAATTAAGTTGTTAAAATTCAAAGGGACACGCCTCTTGTGCCATAGGATTTTCTCCTTGTCTTGAATCATGGTTGTAGAGCAGTCAACCTCCACTAGGTTGATCAAAGTGAATCATCTGCCATGGTTATTGAGTATCCGTTCTCTACTAGTTTACCAACACTCATTATATTACACTTACTCAGGAACTTATATAATCTTTTATATCATAACTTTCATGCCATCTTGTAGATGAATAAGAACATTCCATATGCTTTCTTTATAAGTGGGGGCAATCCTCACCTTACCAACCGGTTTTGTAGGGTTGAGTTAGGCCCAACCACAATTTCTTAACAACCTCCATAGCTTTTTACAAGGATATCCCAAGAACTCTTGGAATTTGCATATTCAAAAATCTTCTCAAACACCCTAGCATGATCACATTGGTGAAAAAGGAACTAATTCATGCATTCTTTTGTCTTTACATCCTTTTACGTTGTCATATGCGCTTCTGATGGATTTGTAGGTACAAATTCCACACCATTGATCACTTGTTCATATACATCATAAACTGCAAATATCATCTTCATTTTCCTAAACCACTTATCACAATTCTTTCAATCAAGAATATAAGATTAACATAAAAGGTCACATTTCCACCAATCATTATTTCTTTCACAATATCTATCTCACTTCTTGAAAGATCACTACTTCCTTTAAATTGTGTAAAGCTCTTAGATACCGATATATTAGATTAAAGTCAAGTGATACAAATTGCCTTGCAACTCAAGCAACTAATTAAAGGGAAATAACTTGAGAGAACATTTTTAAAATGAATGTTATATATAACAACTAGTTCAAGTGTTGTGTAGGTTAATGTCTTGCAAAGATTCTAATGATAACAACTAATCAATAAAGAATAAATCCTAAACATCATTAATCACAGAAGCAAACATAAGGCCAAGTGTTCAAAGTTTCAGATGAAAGAGCTAAAGAAAGTTAAATCAAGCAATCAAAAGTAACTGAAGTTGTGAAAACTCGCTTGATCTCGCGCTTAGTGTTTTATCTTGTATTTTGTTTAGTTAAATATAAATGAAGCAAAAATAAGTCTTTCAATACTAAGGAGATGCACACATGTACTAAAAACCTTTTGAAAAGCTTCATCTTTTTTCTCAAAACTTTTAGACACCAATCCTGACAAGTACTTAATCAATTAAGAAGTTTTCTAACCAATTAAGAAAGCAAAACTCAATTATCTAATTGATTAGGCATTTCATCTAATAGATTAGAACAAGAGTAACACCTTATCAATTAGGTAGCCTTGATAATTGATTAAGTGATGTCTTATTTTTCTAGCTTAACCTAATCATTTAGGTTGATGTTCTAACTGATTAGAAAACAACTAGACCCATAAATTTTTGTTTTTTTTAGCCAATTTTTTCTTATATAAAGGAGTGTTTTCTTCACTTCTAAACACATGATTTTTCTAAATAATCATCTCTCCTATCTCACTTATTCTCCTTTTTTTATAAGTTGTATACACTAAGTTACATTAGTGCTAAGAGAGTGCAAATTTTCATCTAAGAGTTATGTTGTTTTACTGTTGTGCTGAATTAGTATATTCAAGAGTTTAGTTTTCTTGTGAACTAGTAATAGATTTGAAGGTTGCAAACTAAACCTTTAAAAAGCTTGATGAAAGGTTGTCAGGTTGAACATGTGTAAAAGTTTTAGTTGTTGTTGTAAAATTGTTGGGCTAAACCTATGTAAAAACTTAAGTTATAATTCTAAAGTTGTTTGGTTGAACTTGTGCAAGAGTTCAAGTTATTATCTATTGAAAACTCTTAGGGACTAGAGTAGACCACATGATTTTTGTAATTTAAAATTTCTAATGTGATCTTACTTACCATGTCTCTTTATTTATGTGTCATTTATCTTTTCCTTTCTATCATTCTTTTTTATGCTTATTCTCTTATTCCATCTTCTAATATAAATCATCTTAAAATCAATTATTTATTTTTTAAAATTTAAAATCTAAATATTAAATTCAACCCCCTACTATGTTTGAAGTGGTTTGTTCAACATTAAATGATTTACTTGAAGTAAGTAAACCAATAAAGTAAGTTAATCTTAACTAACTTTATCGTTGCACAATGAGCTTTGATGTAGTCCTGGAACTACATTGATCAACATGATCATGCTTTACTTACGTTTAAGACAAACTTCATATTATTAGGACTATTCCTCTTTGAGAATCAGAGAGTAACAAAACAATACGCTAATAAACAATATAAAAAACACATCGTAACCTTCAACTTGCAAGATTAAAACCAATTTCATACATTCTATGATTTTTTTTTTATACGTGTGAAAAGTCTAAAAAAGACTTATAAATAAAAAATGAGGGAGTACAACGGAATAAACCCTCGAATACAGATGGGTAACATTGTTACTAGGCCCAGGAGTCCTATCAAAATCTATAAGGTAGAAATCTGGGCACTGCAGAATAATGCAGGCACAATGTTACAAATCTTTTAGCTCCTACAATCTTAATCATTATTGCTAACATCAATTCAATTATTTGGTACAATAGATATCCAATCAAAGGGAATATTTTAGATGCAAATAAATTTCAGAATCAGTTCTCCAGTGATATAGAAAGTTATATCATATTTGTCTTTTAACAAAAGTCCATGAATAATGATCCTTATGCTTTTTTCTTGTCATGGCGTTTATAAAGTTTCGAACGCCGCTGCTTGAATAAATGCAGGTATAGTTTGAACCAGAGGAATGGATAAACTACAATTACGACCTGATCGAGAGAAATGAATCATCAAGTTTAAGAATAAACAATTCATAAGTGCAGATAAGTCACAACAAGTAGACTTAGATCGAACAACCCAGAACTAAATCAAAACATAATTAAACAGAAAGAACAAAAATATCATTTTTTTATAAAAGTGAAACTGAACGAATTTCTATGTGCTATATGAGTAAATTTTCAAGAATGAGGGAGGTTATAGTAGAAGAAAAAATAACCGTGACTAATTGATGGCATAAAAAAGTTACCTTAAGAAAATCATAATAACTAAATGGGAGGCTTGAAAAGGAATCTGCATAGATATTATTCTTCTTTATAATTGGAAGCGCCTTGTACATCGCCCATACTGCAATGTATTGACTAATCAGTTGCACTGGTTTATAAAAATGGTTATACGACACTTGCATAAGAATTGAACGAATGAATGTCAATCATAGTAGTAGTAAGTAACATCAATTTAAAATCCATTGATAAACAAAACTTAATGATAAGAGGGAGATATAGGTATATGAACTCACCTTCTCCAGGAAACACTCCCAAAGGATACACCACAATGAACGCAGTGTACCTAATCATCAAAAGATAGAGAAGCAAGCATACAATATAACTTGTTAAATTCATATCTCAACCACTTTAGAGAATATAGAATGGTAAGATGGAAAAATGCCTGATATAAGTGATCCAAGAAGGACAGTTTCCCAAGCAACTGAAAGCATAATGCGAATATCTAATGACCTGCATCTCCAAAGATTGCAGCAAATTTACCTTTGAAATCATGTTATAATCCTACTATGTCTATAACACAATTTTCATGGATTGCACTTATCATACCGTGAGTTTGGTAAAAAGCAATAAAGAATAAGGCTACAAAATACAGAACATGAACTAAACACCTGATATTCTCTTAAAATAAAAGATAAAAGTAGAAAAGGAGAATCTGTAAGCTCGTCACTTACAGAGAAATCAAATAAAAAATGCTAAGAATAGTGAGTTTCTCGCGAGTTTTTTTTTTGATAAGCAGTTTCTCGCGAGTTATTATTAAGTCATTTTCCCATTGTTTGTCTGCTGAAATAAAACATATCACATAGGAGTAGATGATATTATGATAACATAATGGCTCTGTTTTATCCTTGATGAATATATGATATATGAGTACTTAACACCAGCACTACATATCATAAATTGCTTTAAGCAGTCTTATAACTGGTAAAAGTTTAAACAGCAAGCAAGGTAATGGACTCATGATAGTGATTAAACAGTTTGATTCTAAAGAAAACAGATAAATAAACACACAGAAGAATTCAAACAATTGATCATGGAATTTGACTAATTGTTCCTACGTCTTTGACAACAGCATGACTGATGTAGTTTTTCAATTATGCAATGCCTAGGGTTACATAGTGCAAAGCTGTGTTTTTCGATAGCAGAGCTGCTACGCTCGATAGTCGGTAATCTTCCTACATATCGGTAAAATCAGTCATACTCAACATAAATGAACTACATCCAATCGAATAAAAAGTAAATAAATCACCTCGCCTATGCTCCATGCAAGAAAAGTGATAAAAACAGAAGGTAACTCCTGGACCTAGAGAAAACACACAGCAAAATACACAATTTAGAAGAGGGATCAAATCACAATAGAAGAGTTACACCAACAATCACACTCTTTCAATAACATCTTACCAGATAAATAGTATTCAGAATTACTATCATATAGATAGTATATATAAATGTTGACATTAATCTATAATTATTTCCTATGTCATTAAAGAAAGTAAAAGAAGGTGAAGTGATCCATAGAATAGAATAGAATAGAACCTCAGGAATCCCCCTAACAATGGCCAGCACAAAGTGAGTCCTTCCTGACCATTGCAGCATAGGAAGCAACACTCCACTGGGAACCAATCCTGTAATTCAACACAATTCAATTATGAGTTGTAATGAAGGTTTTAAAAAACGGTTAAAGGCTTTGTGATTTCGGTCGGTCCAGGTATTATTGCGAGGGTCGTCGTGTTGAATTAACAACAATTTTTCTGTATAATATCGGCACCTTCCGATACAATTTTGTCGTGGCAGCATCAACAACCTTCTTTTAAAATGCTTACAGTAAATAAATAAATAAATGACAGTAACAAAACCTACCAATAGCACCGTGAATAACTTCCAAGAATGCAGCAGATTGCAGAAAACCTAAACAAAATATTGAATTTAACAATTAGAATTGTAATGTGAGGTAAATGATAAATGATAGTGGCAATAAATAATATACTGACAAATTAAGGTTCCGGCGGAAGCAAAAGTTCCGGTGACGGAGGAAGTGGAGAGAAGATTGAACAAAATGATGGTTAACGAAACGGCCCTGAGAAACAGAAATGTGAAAATTAGAGATTGAATAGAAAAAGTAGAGTATGAAATGAAGATACGAACCATCCAATTGCTTGAAAAGAGTTGTAAGCGAGTAGATAAAGTGTCGAAATACGAGCCATTGTTTTGGATACTAGATTAGATTAGATATCGTAGTTCATAGACTCTTTCCTCTTTTTCATTAACCACCAACTTCTTCCCCCTCTCTTCTATAAGCATTGATAGATTGAGAGGTGGTTCACTTTGTACTATTTGATTGTTGATCTATTTATTATGGGAACTATAATAAATAACCTTTTTTTTATTGGTGGCTAGTAGAGTGCATCAAATATATTCAGGAGTGGTTAGAAAATAATGAATGTAAATAGATAAGGCAAGAGAAATATATTCAAATAATTTATTCTTTTTTTGGTATTTTGGATAAAACGTTAATTTTGATAGAGAAAGTTTTATGATTCAATTGAGATGTGTATATAGTCAAAGATAGTTAAAATATGCAATAGTCAAAGATATGTATGTTGTAGTTGAAGTCAGTTTGAGCATGTAAATGACTTAAGTTAGTTATGTATTTTGTTATGTAATAGTTATGTATGTCATGTATGAGTCTTATTATCATACATGACATACATATGCAGCAGCCATTGTGTATAGAAAAACTGTTATAACAAAATATGTCTTCTTTGTCTTCTCTTTCTTCGTAATTTGAATTTTTTTGTTTGTTCAAGAAAATATCTTTTTCTCACAGGATTACTTTGTTTCTGGTGTGGCGTTTGTCTCAACAAATTGGTGTGGCGAGCGTGAATCATGATGTCGTCAATGAAGTTTGAGATTGAGAAATTCACTAGATTAAATGATTTCGGATTATGGTGCTTAAAGACACGAGCCCTTCTTGTTCAACAGGGTTTGCTAAAAGCGTTGAATGGTGACGAAGTCATGGATGCTGACTTAGCAGAGTAGGAGAACGCGACGATGGTGGAGAAAATTCACAGTGCGATCATTTTGAGCCTTAGTGATAAGGTTCTGAGGAGAGTTTCAAAGGAGAAAACTGCAACGGGTGTGTGGAGCAAACTCAAAAGTTTTTATATAACCAAATCTTTGGTCAATTGTTTCTACTTGAAGTAGGTTATATATTCATTCAAGATGAGTGAAGACAGAGTCTTGGCTCAACAGTTGGATATGTTCAACAAGCTGATTCTTGATCTGGAGAATATCGATGTCAAAATCGATGATGAAGATAAATCGTTGTTGTTGTTGTTGTTGTTGTGTGCATTACCCATATCTCATGCTCACTTAAAAGAAACTCTCTTGTATGGAAGAGAGTCACTGACCTTTGAAGAAGTTCAACCAACCTTGTACTCGAAGGACTTCAACAAAAGAAAAGAGCAAAAGTTATCATCTGTTGGAGAAGGTTTGTCCGTGAAGGGAAAATTCTTAAAGAAAGATGGTAGGTTTGAGAAGAAGAAAGGTAAAGGTTAGCGGATGCCTTATGGTGGTGAGTCTTCTACAGTTAGGTGTTATCATTGTAAGAAGGAGAGTCATACAAGAAAGGTGTGTCCTGAATGTCTGAATAATCATGGATGTAAGGATAATGATAATGCAGCCATTGTGCAAGATGATGATGAATCATATGATGTCCTGGTAGTTTCGAGCAACAACTCTAGCAAGGAATAGATCATGGATTTAGGTTGCACTTGCCACATGACTTCAAACAAAGACGTGTTTGAGGAATTATGTGATCAAGATGATGGATCAGTGTTACTGGGAAACAATAAAGCCTGCAAAGTTGCACGTTTTGGATATGTAAGATTCAAACTCCATGATAAGTCAATAAAATTATTGACTGGTGTCCAGTATATACCTGATCTTAAGAGAAATTTGATTTCTTAGTGAATTTGACAAGAAAATATATGTTTTCAATGGAGAACATGGTATCCTAAGAGTCATGAAGGGATCGAAGGAAGCCTTAAGAGGCAGAAAAAAGCAAGGCTTGTATGCCTTTTAGGCTGAGGATGTAATTGGTTAAGCTGGTATTGCATCCGCAAAACCTATGTCGAAGACGAAGACAGAGCTATGGCACATGAGATTGAGCCATGTCAGTGAAATGGACCTGGTCGAACTGGGGAAACAAAATATGCTAGGTGGTGACAAGGTCAAAAGTCGGAGTTCTATGAACCTTGTGTGTTTGGTAAAGCCTACAAAGTGAAGTTTAACAAAGGCAAATAAAGAACATGTGTATTCCTTTATTACATTAATGTTGATCTATGGGAGTCTGCAAGGAATCCTTCACACTCAGATGCAAGGTATTTTCTATCCATAGTTTATGATTATTCCATAAAGTTATGGATATTCACTCAGAAGACTAAGGATGAAACTTTTGATAATTTTAAAAGTTTGAGGACTCTGGTTGAAAATTAAACTAGTAGGAAGGTAAGAAATTTAGGGTCGATAATGGACTTGAGTTCGACAATGAAGCTTTTGACAAGTATTGCGCTATGTTTGGTATTTCAAGGCACATGACTGTAGCAAGAACTCCTCAGAAAAATGGTCTGGATGAAATATTCAATCGAACTATCCTAGAAAGGGTTAGATGCATGTTAGTTAGTGCAGGATTGAAGAAGGTGTTTTGGGGCTGCGGCTACAGTGACTGCATCATACATGATAAATAGGTGTCCCTCGACTGCATTGGGGAGGAAAACACTTGAAGAATTTTGGTCGGGACATCCACATAATCTTGACAGATTTAAAGTATTTAGTTGTGTAGCCTATGCTCATATGAGGTAAGACAAAGTCGAACCTAGAGATCTGAGATGAAAGTTCCTTGGGTATCCTGAGGGAGTTAAAGCCTATAGGCTATGGTACCTAGAACTAGGTCATAAAAGGTATATAATAAGTCGCGATGTAGTTTTCAATGAAGTAGAAACGACGTTCAAGAAAATTGATGACACTAGTCAAAATGCAAAGTTCTCTGAAGAAGAGCAGGAACGGGAAGAGATTCTTATTAAGGTGGAGCATAATGATGTTGAATTGTATAACCCATATGAAGTCAAAGAATAAGTACAAGTTATTGATAAAGATTAGGAGAATGATAATGATTACCTGCTGGCAAGAGACAGGTTGAGAAGAGTCATCAAGGCACCCTAGAAACTTGATTATGTAGATCTCATAGCTTTTCCCTTAATCTCTGCAAGTGTGGTTCTTGATGAAGAACCTAGAGAGTACAAGGATGCCGTGAGGAGTCAAAATAAGATTGAATGACTGAAAGCCATGGATGATGAACTAAAATATCTTCATTATAATAACAACTAGAAGCTGATCGAGAAACTTGTAGGGGCTAAGCTAGTCAGTTGTGAATGGATTTTCAAGGTTAAGGAATGAATCGAAGGACTGACGTCGAAGTGATTTAAGGCAAGGTTGGTTGCTAGGGGGTTCACTCAGAAATATGGAGTCAACTTCAATGACGTGTTCTCACATGTTGTAAAGCACAAATCCATTAGAATGTTGTTAGCCATGGTGGAAAATTTTGACCTAGAACTTGAATAGATGGATGTGAAGACAATCTTCCAGTATGGTGATCTAGATGAAACAATGTTGATGAGACAACCTGAAGGGTATGCAGAAAGGGTAAAGGAATATTATGTGTGCAAGCTAAATATGTCGTTATATGGCCTGAAACAATCTCCTTCATGGTCATTATAGATTCTAACGATCTTGTCAATCTCTTTCCCTTTCTCACGCTTCAATCATTGGCATATAATTTCAAACGTGATGAATATATCTGATTTTTCTCGAAGAAAGTCAACCAAAGTGTACCTTGAAAAGTTATCAACACACACACAAACATATCTTTTTTCACCTAAGATTTTTACTTGCATGGGTCCCAAGAGAGCCATGTGCAGTAACTCAAGAACTCTAGAAGTGGTAAGATGTTGTACTTGTTCTTTTAACTTTTTTATAATTGTAACAAGATTTGCATTGTCTTAAAGCAGGGCAATGATTTTAACTTTTTGTTTCTCACTGGATATGCATTCCTTTTTCCACTTAAGATACAATGTTTGGCTTTAACTCTTCAACAACATCTTCATCTGAGAGATCTTTATCACTAGATTCCACACCATCATGCATAGTTGGCTTGGATCATACATAAACTGTGAAGGCTACCACACTAATTTGCCTTTTTCTCATTCACCATCATCTTCGAATTCCTCATATGACAATGTGGTAGTGTATATCTTCTTTTGTTTCCTAAGGAAATTTGTATATTCCACCTGAATGTGTCCAAATCCATCACATTCATAGCATTGAATTCCTTTGCCTTTGTTTGACTTATCTCTTTCTCTATTTTTGCATTGGGGACCGAGTTTTTTGAATTTGGGTTGTAGATTATCTTTGATATTAGTTATCACATTATTCCTTGACCTTCTGACAAGTCTTCTCATAACCTTACCAAATCTTTTTGCGAGTAATTCAATAGATTCAAATAGGTTATCATCAATATCTGCTTCTACTTGTTTATCATCATTTTCAATGTCAAATTTGAATGCCACACCTTTGTTTATTTTCTTTGATTTGTCATTGATACTCGTTTTAAAAGTGAGTAGTGATTCAATGAGTTCATTTTGATAGCACTAATGTCTTGTGTTTCTTCAATGGTTGTGATCTTCATATCAAACCTCTTTGAAAGAAATCTGAGAATTTTCTTGCTAGATTCTCTTCTGATAGTTTTTTTACCAAGAGCAAATGAGTTATTGGCTATGTCACATTGACGAACATTAAAATCATTAATAGTTTCTTCCTCTTTCATCCTCATATTTTCAAATTTGGTAGTGAGGAGCTGAAGTCTTGACATGCGTACTTTTGAGGTGCCTTCATTTGTAATCCGGAGGATCTCTCAAGCTTATTTGGCATTAGGACAAGTATTATTGAGCCTAAAGATATTTTTTCAACTCCCTTGTAAATGGTGTTTGGAGCACGAGAGTTTCCATGAGCTTCTTCATCTTCATCGTTTGATCAATTTATCTCTAGCTTAAGGGACTGTGTGTCATCTTCAGTTGTAACCTTTAGGGGTGTCCATCCTTTTATGTTTGCTTTCCAAGTTTTGCTATCCATGAACTTGAGAAAAGCAACCATGAAGGTTTTCAAATAATCATAGTTTATGCCATTTAGAATATGAGGTCAAATTACAAATGAACATAGTGCTCACCCAACCAGAACATAGTGCTTGCTCTGATGCCAATTGAAATTTTGTTCTATGAATACCAAAATGTCAGACACAATGTCGTAACAATATGTATGACAAATTTACTACATAATCAGTAAAATAAAGACAATAAATAAAATGACTCAGAATTGGTAACCTAGTTCGGTGCAAAGCCACCTACGTTTAGAGGGCGTTAACCCAAGAAAGGAAATTCACTCTTAATAGTCAGAAGTATAACTTGGTTTGATTTGAACTCTCCTACTTCAATGCCATTTTCCTAATACTACCCGTAAATTTCTATTTAGGACTCCCCTGAATATAAGATCCATATCACTGTCACTCAAACATTTTCCCTAGAGTTTGTGTTGTTACAAGAGTTTATGAATAATGGAACAAAATTACAACCCAAATACTTTATTCCTTAACATAGGAATAAGACTCAAAAATATATTATTACAAAACAAAACAAATAACACGCCTAGCTTAATTGTGTAATGTCTGAGTCTTTACAATGGATAACTTCTCCTTAAATTGCAACAAGGTCCAACTTCAAAGTCCATTAGGATTTTTGTCTTTGTATGCGGCTGAACATTCCACAAGTATAAGCATTCAATCTTCAATTAAGTTGATTGACAATATTTAATTGAATAAATCTTGATCATATTAGAATTCTTCTTTTTTAATCTTGTTCATAAAGATCTTTGGAAAAAACTTCCTTATTCCAAAAAACACACAAAAGATTAAATGATTAGATAAATAAGAAAACAAATATTCAATCAAGTGAGATTTACTCAGCGCCACGTAGCTTTTGGGTGAGACAAAATGTCTTGCAGACTGGGGAACATTATGTTCAACATGTTGTTTCCTTATTTGAATACAGAGAGACATAACATTTCACACAATGTCATAATATCTTGTTTCATATATTGCCTATAAATTAACGCTAATCAAATATAATAGCAAATTATTTACACATATGTCGAATTTCTCCCTCTAACATTGTCATTTTAAATTTCTATGACTAATCAAACTTTTCTAGTTTTTGGTAGTCATATTTAGGGGTGGGAATAGGCTGGGCCGAGTTAGGCTTTACCAAGCCTGAGCCTGACCTGCTAAAAAATTCAAAGCCTAAGCCTGGCCGGTGGCTATCAAAGGCTAGTTTTTTTGCTTGAGCCTAGCCTTTTCGAATGCCTGATTGACCTGTTAGCCTACTTAAAAATCCTATATCATTTTAACATATGTAAATAAGAAATTCAACTAATGTTTAAATAGACTAGAGAATGAAAAGTACAATGAGACTAAATGTTTGTTTCCATTTACTTATCTGAACTTACCTAGTAGCATAAATTTTGTGAGATGATTTGTTTGAGAAAACTTATGAAAACACCTTATAACATTATCCATAGGATTTCTTTTAACTTATTTTGATAAATTTTAAAATATAACTAAGTTTTACTTTTGTATTTTAATATAAAGTATAAAATACAATATAAAAACAATAAATTCATTTATATTCAATAAATAGGTTATCCTGATAGGCTTATAAGACTTTTTGTATGGCTTGCGGTCTAACCTATTTAACTAAATAGGCTTATAAAAAAGCCTATGCATTTTTTATTTAAAAAAAGCCTAGTCTAGCCTTGGCCTAGGTAGGTTAAGCTGTAGGCACCTGTTAGTTGGTCTGACTTATTCTCACCCCTAGTCATATTAGTAAACGTAAAAATGTCATGTTGTAATTTAAAAATGCGCACACACTTCAACTATAACATTTTTTTTTTGTTTTTCCCTTCTGATTCTTAAGAAAAATGGGCCCTAATTAATAACATGTTGGAATTGATTAAAATTTTAAAAATTAATTAAATATAAATATTTATAAATCTATGACTTAAACAACCAAACTTAAGGGTGTTTGTTTCGTGGACACAAATTTATTTTTGAGAATGTGACATTGGAATTCACATATTCTCTTATTTGTTTAAAGTTTTGATAATTTATGTTCGAGTATTTTATATTTCTAGGAATATGTTCTGTTTATGAATTTCCTCATTTTTATTCTCATGTCAAAGGATGAGAATCTTATATTCTCATGAGAATATAAAAGAATCAACAATAACTTCTCACTTTCATGTTATTTTAACACATTTATTTTTAATTTTTAATTTTTAAAATTTAATTAAAATAAAACTTAAAAATATTTCTGAGAACTTTATTTATTTGTCAAATACATTGCTGGAAATAAAATTTCTGACAATAATATTTCGATGAATGAAACTTCAAGAATTATAATTTCAATCCATCAAACAAAAACACTCTAAACATTATAAATATCATAACTAATTGATTATCTTTCAAATATTATAACTAATTGATTATCTTTCTTTTCTTACGCAAGACAACACAACATTCACTCAACTCATACAATTTCTGCATTTCATACGTATTATCTTTGATCTAATATAAATTTTATATTAAAAATATTATTCTACGATAATTCTTATTTAAAGCTAAACGTGTTCTCACTTCTTTGATATGTTATTTATAAAATTAATTATTTCTATCATTCATTTTAGTTATTTTTATTTTGAGATTTTACCCCTATGTTTTATGAAAGGCTAAAATATACATAAAAATATATATTTTATGTGAGATCTTTATTTAATTCAAGCGATGATATGAGTGAACTAAAGGGTTATACACATGACATATTGATTAAAGATATTTAATACTAATTTCAATTATAAATCTTCTTACAACCCCTTAATGTTAAAAAAATATTTTATTAACGTTAACAAAAAATAAAAGTATTACTCATAAAATAATCAAAATTTATAAGTATTACACGCAAAGGAGGAAAAGATGCCTCAAATTCTCATGTTTGTTTATGCTTTGATCGTTTTTCTTTCTCTATTTCTTATTACAACAAGCAGAAGTTATTATTTTTCACACTATTTTTAATTTGTTTTAATTTATGAGTTATACATATTTCATCTTTTAGTAATATTATTTTTCTTTTTTTTTTTAAATGCAGCTCGAATGCCCTGTGAAAAGGATGATGATTGCCCAGAGGCATTTTTGCCTCCGGTTATGAAGTGTGTTAATTATTATTGTGAGTACGAGATAGAGTAATAATTAGTAATAATTAAGTGTATATTAAATAAAAGTTTACATATGATATGTAATTTAGATTTTTAATATATTTATAATACATAAATGGTAAGACAAGAGTCTTTTATTTCTCATAGTTTAAACTTTAGTAGATCGTGTTCTTTTAAACTCTTTTAAATTATCATTTTGATGGTTTTTTTTTTTTTAAATCAGAGATAATGGATTATAGTGGATCCAAATTCAATTTAGCTTGGGCTAAAATGGTAGAGGGTGTTTCTTTAATCTAAACTATTTTATTTAGGAGTCTTCAAATTTAAATTGATCTAAATAAAAATTATAAATTAATTAAAACAATAAAAAAATTGTAAAAATTAAAATTTATTAGATATTTATGGATGTCATTTTATAAAATCACTACGTTTAAATTAGATTTTGAATTGATTTTTCAAAAACGATACAAATTGAATGGAATCGTATATATTTAAACTTATTCACCTTTTATTATTCAATTTTTATTAGTATGATATGATATCTTAATTTATTATTTAATATTTTTTAATATTATTTATCAGTTTTGTCTAATCTATTTATGTTTGTTATTTTATTTATTTTAATCATAATCGATAATTCTCATATTTGTAATATTAACTTTTATTATTCATATATTATGTTTTGGACTGGGCCTGGGACTGGCCCATCGTCGGGTACAATCCAGTCCAGCTCTGCGTCGAAGAAGACCTAACACAAAGGTCCAATCCATTATAGCCGTCGGAGAGCAAGTTCCCCACGTGCTCCTCATCCGAGGACACGTGACCAGCTGATCCCGCGTATCTCGCGGAAACGTTCTGCCATTCGTAACAAGCATGTCTTCCACTTTCCGGAGAACGCGGAGCAGTTAACCCAGGATGATGAATACGAGCTGCTCATCCCTACCTCCACGTAGGAATCCTGGCAGTCATTCATTATGGGCCGTATCACCCAACCCCTAATATAGACCGTTGGCCCAGCGCTGAGGGCTCTATAAATACCCTCTTCTGATAGAGGGTTAGGTATTCAAATCAACTCTATTCTTTACTGTACTTGTCTTCTTTCACTCTGAACTTACTTTGGCATCGGAGTTCCTTGTAGATACACCCCCCTTTTCCTCACCTGTCGTTAAAGACCACGACGTGTTGTTGGCCACCGATTCACTTCTGATCACCGGTAAGATCAGTGACGCCGTCTGTGGAAACCTTTGTTCCCCCATATTTTGTTTCTCTGAAACCTAAAGACCAAAGCAACATTCTCAAACCTACCAATTATGGCCGATCAACACGACAACAGCGGTCACGAGACCGCCTTCACTCCCCTCCATGATACAGGCAACGACAACGACATGCCAATTCTGGAAGACATCACGCCAAAGAAGAGAGACGGATAGACCGCTTCCCCTTTCTCCGATGAGGCGGCCGATGACGACGTCTGGTATGTTGAGACCCGAAATGTCCAAAAGACTCCGGAGAAGACACCGTAGAAGTTCCAGCCAATCTCAGTGCCGGTCAACGCTGACCCTACCATGGCGGACCTCAACTAGACCAATGCCTTGATCCATAAGCAAAACGAGAGGATCAGAGCTTTGGAAAGAGACCGCCATCCACGCTCTCCCCCGCGGAGACACCAACGGTATGAGTCTCGCAGCTCGTCGCCACAACAACCAGGACGCCTAACACAGTTGGAGAGGCCACAACCCCTGAAGCGCAACCGCACTCCTCCCTACGAAGACCGCATTTCCCCAGTTTCCAAGAAGAACAAGGCCGGAGTACGACCTGACAACAGTCGATCACCCTCGCAAAAACTGAAAGGCCGGCCAAAGAATTCGTCGCTACGCCATGATGACAGTCCCTAATAAGAAAGGTACAACTACTCCCCGCCACGCTCACCACTCAGGAGTGACCAGGATGACCCATGCGGTCTACTCTCGCGAGCGATCATGGACGCTTAACTTCCCGTCGGGCTGGAAGAACCCCTGAACCTGGGGACATACGACGAAATGACAGATCTCGACGAGCACCTCGAGAACATCGATGCCTTGCTCGACTAACGTGGCATTAGAGGCGCCATCAAGTGCAGGTTATTTCCCACCAACTTGGGAAAGGTGCCATGACATGGTAAAAAAGCCTCGCTGAAGAGTTCATCACTTCTTGGAAGGACCTAGAAAGGCAATTCCCGAGGCACTTCACTGCCTCCCGTCACCATGCAAAGTCTGAAATGACGCTCGAGGCAATCATACAGGGGAAGATGACTCCCTTCGATCCTACATCAAGAGGTTCAACCGCGAAGCTGTCCAGGTCTCCGCGATCGACGACATGAAGAAATACCTGCTCGAGTGAGGATTACGCCCACGTAGTTACTTTGCCAAAGTTGTGGGAATCGAAACACCCGCAGCTGGACGCCCTCCTCCTTAAGGCCCAAACTTACATCCAGTACGAGGAGAAAGAGGTTGCCATGTCGATCTCTTGGCTCCAAGTCTCCATATCGATCTCTCAGCCCAAGGAATTCTACGTCCCCGACGAGGCCAAAACCCCCTGTACTTTCGCAGTGCATAGCGCATGGGAGACTTTCCCCTCTGCCATGGTCATATTGGGCGGGGGGTTCAACAAACTTACTATGGGGTCAGTGAAGAGGAAGTTTGAGCAACTCATTGATGCGAGCTCGAGCAAGAACTCCACCCTCGACAAATGTCAGGGAGGCTCAAACCCCATCGCCTTCTACCACGAGGAACTCCCTGGAGGAGCCCCCAACTTCAGCATTCCTCTGCTCGTGAGAGCACAAATGGCAAACTTTGACATTCGCCGCATTCTGGTTGACCAGGGAAGCTCGGTTGACATCATGTACTCGCAGATGTTCAGAACTTTGCAGCTCGACGAAACACACCTAACGCCCTACATAGGCTCTGATCTGCAGGGTTTCAACGGCGCGACCACTAGGTCGTGGGGATATATCGAGTTGATCATCACAGTCGAGGTAGCTGAAGCCGCCAAGTCGATCAAAGTTCAGTTCTTGGTCATAGACTGCCCTTCGCTATACCCGTGCATCCTGGGGAGACCGGCTCCAGCCGAACTGATCTCTATGTCATCCACTGTCCATCTAAAGATGAAGTACTACACAGATAAATGCCCCGTCGCCATGCTCCCCGTGGACATTAAAGCTGCGAGGAGATGCTTTGAAGCGGCCTCGAAGGGACTAGACAATATCAACGCACCGTCCAGAACTCCAGGCAAGCCAGCTCGACCCAACACCTTTGAGGAACCGAAGCCAATACCCCACGCCGACTCGATCGACCTTGACAGCCGCTTCACCAGGGATGACCTGAAGGAGCAGAAGAGGAAAGACAATGGAGCCTGGCTAGTAGCAGAAGTCTCCCCGATGCCATGTGTCAACGGGGAGCCTGCCCATCCAAGACGCCCAATCCCGGACGGCGAGTTCGAAGTCATCCTACTCGGCAACGACCCGAACTAAGGCGTGAAGATTAACACTGATCTCCCGGACCTCGCGAGGAAGCAAATGAAGGTCTGCTTGAGAGAAAATGCTGACTTGTTCGCATTGAGCGCTGGGGAGATGCCCGGACTGGACCCTGACGTCGCCTGCCACCAACTGACCATAGATCTGGCCGCTAGGGCCGTAGTACAACGTAGGCGTAGGCAGTGTCCCAAAAAAGCGGAGGTTGCTGAATTAGCTGTATTAGATCTCCTAGAGGCAAATTTTATTTCAGAAGCCCAGTACAGAACCTGGCTCTCTAATGTTTACTCGTTAAAAAATCTAATGGAAAGTGGCGAATATGTGTTGACTATACCGATCTCAATAGGGCGTGCCCTAAAGATGCTTATCCTTTGCCTAACATTGATAGATTGGTTGATAACTTTGCAGGTTTCAAACTTTTGTTGTTCATGGACGCGTACTCGGGGTACAACCAAATCCCCATGGAAAAAGCTGACAAGAAATACACGGCCTTCATGACCGAGTCGGGCAACTATTACTACAATATAATGCCCTTTGGCCTGAAAAACACCGACGCTACTTGCCAACGGATGATGAAAAATGTCTTCCGAGGTGAGATTGGGGACATGCTCGAGGTCTACATGGACGACATGATCGTGAAGTCCCAAGAGGAAACCGACCACATGCTCCACCTCAAGAGAGTCTTTGACCAGGTGAGGAGATGCAAAATGAGATTCAACTCAGAGAAGTGTACCTTCGACGTTCAAGCAAGCTAGTTCCTCGATTTCTACCTGACCGAGCAAGGAATTGAAGCAAACCCGACAAATGCAGGGCCTTCTCCGAATTCCCAACTCCAAATTCGAAGAAGTCAATTTAGTCCCTAAACAGGATGCTCACCTCGCTATCTCACTTCGTAGCAAAATCTGCCTAGTACGGACTTCCCTTTTTCAAACTTCTTCGTAAAGAAGCAGCGTTTGAGTGGACTGAGGTGTGCAAACAAGCTCTCCTCTACCTCAAACGAGCTCTGTCATGACATTGGTCCTTTCGCGGCCGGACAACAGGGAGACTCTCTACCTCTACCTCACCGTCGTAGCCGAGGCCATCAGCACGGCTCTCATTCGTGAGACCCTCGACGGATAGAAACATATATATTTCACCAGCAAGGCCCTGCAAGGACCAGAGCCCAGATACCAGCTGATCGAAAAGATAACGTTGGCCCTCATCAATGCGGTGTGGAGGTTAAGACACTACTTCCTAGCCCACGTAATAGTGGTACAGATCGCCCAACCTGTGAAACAACTACTCGGCCGTTCTGATATGGCCAGCAAAATGCTTAAATGGTTGCTGGAACTCTCCAAATTTGATATTCAGTATGAGAGCAGAAAGGTCCTTAAAGCCCAGGTACTGACCGACTTCATGGGAGAGATGACCACGCCGACCTCCCCGGCAAACGGAGCCCACAAGTGGACAATTTCCGTGGACGTAACATCCAGTTCAACAGGAAGCGGGGCAGGAATCATCCTGAAAAACGAGGAAGGGATCCTGATCGAAGTCTCCCTCGCCCTATCTTTCCCGACCTCGAATAACCAGGCCAAATACGGAGCTTTCCTCGCAGGGTTGCGCTTAGCCGAGGATATGGGAGCTAAAGAGGTGAAGATCTTCACCGATTCCCAGCTTGTCGCCTCATAAGTACTGGGGGAATACCAGGCCAAAAATGATAATCTCTCGGAGTACTTGGCTCTGGTCCGAGAAAGAATAACCAAATTCGATTCCGCCAAGGTAAGCCATGTCCCTCGTGAACACAACACCCAGACAAATATCCTATCCAAACTCACGAGCACAAAAAAGAAAGGCGGGAACAAGTTCATTATCCAGGAGATACTTTACTGCCTAAGCATTGAGAAACTGTCCGCAGTTGTCGACTTGAACACCATCAGCGACAACGACTGCTGGATGACCCCGGTCTACAACTACCTCGCAACCGGGGAACTTCCCACCGACCAAAAAGAGGCTAGCGTGATGAGACGTCGAGCTTGCGCCTACGTCCTTATCAAAGACAAGCTATAGAGACGAGGATTCTCCATCCTTCTCCTCAAGTGCGTCGAGGAGTCCAAGGCTGCCCACATACTTCACGAAATCTACGAAGGAATCAATGCCCAATACCTTGGAGGATGGTCCCTCGCCCGGAAGGCTCTGTGAGCAAGATACTATTGGCCTACCATGCAGCATGATGCAAAAGAGCACGTCAAAAAGTGCGATAAATGCCAGCGCCACGAGGATATGCACTTGGCACCGCCCAACGAGCTCAAAACACTCTCGTCCCCGTGGACGTTCGCTTGGTGGGGAATGGATATCCTCGGACCGTTTACCATGGGTTCGTACCAGAACAAATACCTAATAGTCGGCGTTGACTATTTCACGAAGTGGATAGAGGCGGAGGCCCTCTCCAAAATCACCACACACAACATACTTCGTTTCTACAAGAGAAACATACTCGCCCGGTTCGGCGTACCACAAGCGATTGTCACCGACAACGGGACGCATTTCACGAACAAAAAATTCTAGGACTTCATCGCCAAGCTAGGCACCAAACAACATTTCACTTCGATAGAGCACCCCCAAAGAAACGGGCAGGCCGAAGTGGCGAACAGGGTGATCTTGCGAGGCCTTAAGCGAAGACTAGCCGAGGCCAAGAAAAAAAGGGTTGAGGAGCTACACAACGTCTTCTGGGCCTACAAAACTATGCCACACTCGACCACCGGGGAAACCCCATTCTGGCTAACCTACGGGACCAAGGAAGTCATCCCCGTGGAGATCCGAGAACCCTCTAGAAAAACCGAAAATCTCCTCGAAGAGGATATGAACGACTAGTCGGTAATAGAGGAACTCGATTTGGTCGAAGAGATTCGATCAGGAGCTGCCTCCGAGAAACCTCGTTGAAACAAAAGATATCCTTGGGACATGATGCAAAAGTCATAAAACGGGAATTCCAAATCGGCAATCTAGTCTTGCGAAGGAACCACAAGGACCCTCGCGAGGGTGAGCTCGCCGCCAACTGGGAAAGATCGTACCGCGTTCGAACAAAAACGGAACACATGGCCTATTATCTCGAAAACTTGCACGGGGAAGAACTTAATCAAACATGGAACACAGAAAAACTAAAACAATATTACAGCTAGGCCTGACAGTTGGTGTACCCCATTCAATGATGGAAGGATACACCCGACCACAGAGGCATGCTCGGGTACAAGCACAGCGTCCCAAACTTAAACAAAAGGCAGGTTTTCACTCTTTGATGAGCAGATCCTTAGCCCAACGGGGATAACTCGACTGAGCTCCGTTGTCGTTGTATTAGTAAGGCAGAACACCAGCTCAAGATGGGAAGTTCATGTCGCAGTGTTAAGATCTCAACCGAGATCTTTCCTTCGTTATCAATCAGAATCCGAATCAAGTTCCCTACCATGTCGAGCACCAATGTTGTCGAGCAAGACCCCACATACACTTACCAAAAACAATTCGCATTCAAACATAAGTATTGATCGAGGGAACTATTCATTCGGCGAGCAAAACATACCCGAGCATAGCAGAAAGTAAAGTACAATTAAAAAGCGAAATATACACGAGCAAGCTATATACGAGCATATCGTAAAAGTAAAAGACAATTGGATTAAAACGACCACGAAGGTCGATGCTGCCACAATATTAAAAAAAAGAGTGACGCCCAATTATTACAACGTATGGCACGCAGGCCGAACAAATGACAACAAAAAATATAAATCTAAACATCCCCCTTCTCTAGCTGGGTCTCTTCCTCGGTGTCACCATCGTCGTCAAGGCGATGAGCGACTATTTTGCCGTCGACCACCTGGTTCAGGAAACCAATCCCCTCAGTGATGAGCTCGATCCCGTGGTTCACAACTTGAAGCTGAGCCACCGCACTATCAAAACCCATCACGACCGCATCCAAGCAATCTTGCTCGAGGACCCTAATCTTGGCAACCAGCTTAGCACGGGTCCCTAGGGCTTTCATCTCTTCGTCCTCGTCCTCAACGGGGGACGCGACAACTTCAAGGGCAACAATCTGGTCCTTGAGGACTTTCTTCTCGGTAGCATGCTCGAGCTTCAGGGTAGCCAATGTCTCAGTTAACTTGGAATTCTAGATGACTATCTCGTTCTGAAGCTTATATTTCTCTTCGTAGTCCTCGAAGGCATTCTCCAGCTTGAGCGTCATCCCCTCGAGCTGCCTATACGCCGATCATCGCTTCTCTAGCTCGGAAACGGGACAAGTCTCCTCGTCGTTAAGAATGAGATTAAACTCTAAGACCCTCATTAGGGCAGCTGCATCTTAATCCAGCGTTTTCCTTTTGGTCGTCGCATCAAGGCCTAGGATAACTAAAGAGTATGCCCGAGGTACAACCATGGAAGGGCTTCCCTTAAAGAACCCCCTATCGAAGAAGTAATGGGGCAGCATGAACTTGTTATCATCTTCCCCGTCTCCCGTCAGATCTACAACCTCGTTCGACTGAGGCCTCTTCTTGGTAGGGGTGCTCCGGTCTTATTGAGGAGTAGAATGGTCGCCACTTGCAGAAGAAGTAGAGATGGGGCCAGAGTCGGCCCTCGACTGATTCTGGAAATCGAAAATCCTGCCCTTGGAACCTTTTTTCCCACCTTTTCCAGCTATTTTGAGCATGCGCTCCTAGAGGTTCGACATATTGCCTACGACAAAAACAAACAAAGGTCAGTACACCAAGAAACGATAAATGAACAACTTAATAGGAAAATAGCTACCTAAGAGCAGTCTGGCCTCCGAGGAGATACGACACTCAAGGAACTCCCTGTCATTGATGTATCGGGGATCCAACATAGTGTAACCCCGCTCGTCAAAGACATCCTTCCCGTCTCTGGTCTGCCACTGAGTGGGGACAAAGTCGTCCACAAACTTCACTAGTTTTTCGTAGCCACGTTGATCTTCGACATCTAGCTCATGGGGTTTTATAATATAACGGTCGGCGCCACGCTTGAAGTGGGCGTCTGTCTAGTAAAAGGGTAACTTTGGGGACAACTTCATCACCCCATTCCCATCCTCGTCAAGACACGTACTTCCATCCTTCTCAAACTTTGGCACGAGATCAAACACGGAGTCGATAGCCGTTGGGGACACGGGTTTGATCACATAGTACCTGTCTTTAAAAGTACTAATAGAGACTGGGAAAGCTTTGAACAGCTTCTTTGGATGCTTTAGAGACACCCAGCTGTGTTGCCCGTTCAAGGACTGTCGTTGGAGGTGGAAGCAACGGAAGAACAGCGGAAATTTATCCCCGATCTCGAGATAGTCACAGGCGATTTTGAAAGCCCAAATGAAGTCAATCGCGTTCAGGTGCAGCTGTGAGGGTGCTAACCCTAGTCGGGCAATAATCCCCACTTTTAAGCCGCTGAACAGAAGTCGGAGGCCCAACTCCTTAAACACGAACTCGTACATAGTAAAGCGTTTCTTCGTGAAGGCCGAGCATATCCGCACTTCCTAGACAGGTTTGTAGACCGACCATTCCTCCTCGGCTGTCCCAACGCCCCCAGTCTCGTCAACAACTTTGAACACGCTCTCGGGAAAATCTGCAAAGCGCGAGGCTATCCCCCGAGGCTCTAGCCTGACCCAAGCCAAATCGTTATCGTTGATGGTATCGAACAACTCAAGAGCTTCTGCGCTACGAGCCATTGAAACCTAAAATGCAGAGGAAAATAGTGAATTCAACGATCAAATCAAATCCACCCTTCCACTACAAATCAATTGAAAGGGCTAAGGTAAGCACAAGCATGCTGCCCTCGACCAAAGCCCTTACTCAAAGGCGAGCGAGGAAGTCACGGGGATCTCCTCCCTGGCAGCGATCTTAGTCGACCAATCGATGATACCCCGATAAGAATCCTCCCTGGGACGAGGATCCATCTGAAATACGGGGATAGTCAAACACAAACTTATGAGCCTCATGAGGAAGGGCCTCCCTAGCAAAAGAGCTTCAATGGAGACTCATGAGCCTCACGAGGAAGGGCCTCCCTGGAAAAAGAGATTCAATGGAGACTCATGAATGTCGCGAGGAAGATCCTCCTCGGTGCAAGAACTTCAATGGATACTCATGAATGTCGCGAGGAAGATCCTCCTTGGCGCAAGAACTTCAATTAAGACTCATGAATGTCGCGGGGAAGATACTCCTCGGTGCAAGAAATTCATCGGAAGATTCATAGCTCTACTAGAAAAGTCACACTCACCGCCTTGGCGGCGACGCCAGAGCGAATTTCCACTAAAAACCTAGCATTTCTAAGAGCAATGCTCTCCTATAGCCGATGTTTGGAAGTGGCCAAACCACCACCAAACACCAACACCTGCCAGAGCCCAACATGCAAACCTAAGTTCTAAGATATAGACGAATTAAAGATTAGAGAAGGATGCTTACTTGATCAGAGAGTAATGGAAGATTCGGAGAAAGTTGGAAGTGTCAGCAGCAACGGCGGTGGTGATGGAGAAGCCCTCTGAGAACAAAAGAAAGGCCGATGAGGAGAGTGAGAACGAAATGAACAAATGAATCCCACTTCTCCCTACTTATAATCCTAGCATGGGTTAGCGTAACATCGCCTAGGACCTCGAGTACCCTTACTCGTAGGTCGTCATAGGCATTTAATGTTTCTAACACGTGGCTCAAAGAGACATCACGTTTGTCCTTTCAAGTCCCATCACACGGCTTGAGGAAACGGCATGTCTGCCTCTTCAACTCCCGTCACGTAGCTCGAGGTTCGTCGTTCCAAGTATTATCAATGTTCCAGATTCCCAGATGTCGAGCACAATGCTCGACTTTTCACATTGTCTCACGGGCACGTCCTCAGAGAAAGGCTTCAAACAAGTTACGTTGTCGAACACAGACATTAACTTTGGCACCCTTGCGAACACATGGCCTCGGGAATAAACGCAAAACATGATTATACTGTCGAGTACACGCGGCCACTTAGCACCCCCGTGAGCAGAAACTCAATGAAAAAACTTTTGACAGGCTCGCACTGTCGAGCACAAGGGGTAACTTCCATGTTCTCTGGCGAGCGTAGCTCCGTGAGCTCGCAGCTGCAAACCCGAATAAATGCTCTCCTCGTATAGATTTCCTTTGTCCGTCTCCGACATAAGAATTGACTCTAAGTCATTACTCCTCTGCCTTGGAACAACGACTTGGGGGAATCCTGTTCTGGACTGGGCCTGGGACTAGCCCACCATCGGGCACAACCCAGTCCAACTCCGCGCAAAGATGGCCCAACACAAAGTCCCAATCCATTATAGTCGTCAGAGAGCACGTTCCCCATGTGCTCCTCACCCGAGTACACGTGGCCAGCTGATCCCACGTATCTTGCGAAAACGTTCTTTCCTTCGTAACGGGAACGTCTTCCACTTCCCGAAGAATGCGGAGTAGTTGACTCAGGATGACGAGCACGAGCTGTTCATTCCTACCACCACGTAGTAATCCTAGCAGTCATCCATTATGGGTCGGATCACCCAACCCATAATGGAGACCGTTGGTCCAGCGCTGGGGGCTCTATAAATACCCTCTTCTGATAGAAGGTCAGTTATTCAATTCAACTCTATTCTTTACTGTACTTACCTTCTTTCACTGTGAACTTACTTTGGCATCGGAGTGCCTTGCAAGTACACTCCCCCCTGTTTTCCTCACCTGCCGTTGAAGACCACTGTGTGTTGTTGGCCACCGAATCATTTCTGATCACCGGTAAAATCATATTATATACTATATCAAACTTGTAATTTATTAGTACTTTTATAATATTAATAAAAATATAATTTTTAATTTCAATATCTAAAATCATTAAATTAAAGTGTATTAATTAGATCGAATCGATTGTATTTTTTTACCATAACATCCAAAATCGAATCGAACCAGAAATAAATTTATTTTTAGACCGGATGAGTTTTTGCCTCAAACCGATCCAAACCGTATTGCGAATACCTCTAATATTATCATCATAGGGCATTACTTTCCCCACTTTAAGTGTTTGATAATTGATAGAGAGTGATTATATTTAATTGGTTAGATAATTTAATTAGTATTTTAATATATTAGTTGGTATTATATTCTAGAAGTTTCTTAATCCTTAAGATTGTGACACTTGGATGATCATGATATATTTAGAGTTCTATATATTGAGTTGTAATGTATTATTTTGAAATCAATCAATGAAATCAAAAGTTATCTTTTATTATCTTTTATCTTTATAATTTATTTGTCTTATTAGTTTTTAGAGTTTTTATCATGTCTTGTTAGGGTTCCTATTTTTCTTCCTATCAATTGGTGCTCTCATTACTGCACTCAATCTCCCTTCTATGGCATATTCTTACTACACTCATCCATTTTACTCCACTTTCACTCACTCGTATTATTCCACTACAACAACCATTTCTGCTCCACCATCCATAAACCCATATCCTGCAAGTTCCTATTCACAACCTGAAACACCTCAATCTCAAGATTTCTATTCACAGCTAGAAACTCTCAAACAATATTTGATTGAAACCCTTGAGATCTCAACCAAATATAGAGAAGAGTTGAAGGAACAAATTCAAAATTTGAGTTATTCTCTCAAAACTTCATCACAAAAATTTTCTGATGCTCAAAGGAAACACACAGAAAAGTTTCAAAAATTTATTGATGAAAAAAAACCAGAACAACAACCAGAAGAAGAAGAAAAGGGTCCTGATTTACTAAAACTATCTCCGAAGATAACTCCGGCAGAATCTTCGACGTCGTTTCCGGTGAGACCTCTAACAACACATTCGAAGACATCTTCAGTGATATTTTCGGCAAAGTTTCCGACTCCGGCGACATCTCAGGTGTCTTCTCCAGCGATATTTCCGAAAGGATTTCTGACATCTTTTCCGACAACAGCTCTGTCTTCTTCGACTACTCCGATGTCACTTCCAATGACAAATCCAACACCATTTCTCCTGCCAAAGCCATCAGAAAAGGATTCATTTTTACTTCCAACACTATTACCACCTCCTGAACCACCACCGAAACTATCAGATTTTCATTTTCAAAATTTTAATATTTTATTTTGTTTGATTTTGTTTATTTCATTTGAAAAGAAAAAAAAAAGAAGAAAATAGGAAAAAAAGGAAACGAAAAAAAACGAAGAAGAAGAATAGTTTCAGAAAGAAGAGTGAAATTGAAGAAGAAAAGAAATGAAAAGAAAGAGAAAGAGAGAAAAACAAACGTGAGAGAGAAAAGGAAAAGAAGAAAAACATGTGGGTGGATAGAAAGAGACAAAAAGAAAGAGAAAGAAAATAGAAAAAAAAAATTCTCAAAATTGTCTCGGGCCTTCCAATTTGTTTAACGTATGTGACAGCCTACCCCCACTCACAAATCAAGTCTAGTGTAGTCTCCCCAAAATTCTGCATTTTTTTTTAAAAACACATGACCATAGCACCTCACTCCACCTTTTATTTGATTATATTTTTCTCTCTCGCACGTGATACACTCTCACAAATCAGTACAACTTTATCATTACAATTCAAAAAATTCTCTCCCAATTTTAAGCCAAACTCACATATGTCACGTGAACCCATTCTTCTTGAGATAACTTTTTTTTTTGGTTTATCACAAACTTTGAGGACAAAGTTTATTTTGGACCGGATAGTAATGATAGAGAGTGATTATATTTAATTGGTTAGATAATTTAATTAGTATTTTAATATATTAGTTGGTATTATATTCTAGAAGTTTCTTAATCCTTAAGATTGTGACACTTGGATGATCATGATATATTTAGAGTTCTATATATTGAGTTGTAATGTATTATTTTAAAATCAATCAATGAAATCAAAAGTTATCTTTTATTGTATTTTATCTTTATAATTTATTTGTCTTATTAGTTTTTAGAGTTTTTATCATGTCTTGTTAGGGTTCCTATTTTTCTTCCTATCAATAATCTTCCTATAAAAATTCAATGATGTTCTTCAAATTTATAAACGCATTTTTAAACACATCTCATTCACACAACATTTCTTCGTAAGTGAAAAACACCCCCTCATTTTACTAAAAAATTTAGTCCAAAAATATATAAATTTGGGAGTATACTTCTGTATAAATAGTAGATTGAAGGCATCTATCTTTTTCAAAAGAATTAAATTGTTACTACTAATACTACTAGCTACAAAATTAATGCATGTCTAGTAGTATGTTTGGTTCAATCTTACATTGCAATAGGCTGAATTTATTTCAATCCATAAAAGTTATATCTAGTATATTTTTAAAACTTAATTTTGGCTATTAAAATTAATTTTACTTGAGGCTTGTAAGGTGGGATATACTTTCATTCCTATGGAAGTATACTTTCGGATGTATTCTGGAAGTATACTTTCAAATTTATTTTAAAAGTATATTTTTAATTTTTTTTTTTACAAAATGAGAGTTTCACTCATTTTAGGTTTATACCAAATTTTAGGAGTATTTTCTAATTTTTTTTAATAAGGGTGAAAGAGCATCACTTAGGATAGGAAAAGTAATACTCCCATCATAATAGACTTGTTGGGATAACATATGGGCCACACTATTAAGGACCCTTCTCCTTAATTTGAATTTTATGATATTAATAAAAGCTTTGTTTTTTACTAATCTCATTGACTATCGTTCCTCAAACCCCTTTGTTGGCCATTGTTCACCTAGAGTTATGTGCACCATTGATGAGATTTTAGTTGTTCGGTTTTGACTCCATATTTCTGAGACAATAGTCATTTGCAAGAATCATGACCTCTCTTATGACTTAAGCTTTCACTGCGGTTGAATCTTTTAACCCTTTCCTCCTCCACGTTGATGCAACAATGATTAAGGGTGGCAAAACATGTTTGATCATTGGGTATTCCCATTTTGCCCGCACTTTAGTGCAGGGGGGGGGGGGCAAAGGTTTAAATCTTTACCCTCTAATGTATCCGTCCTACCTCGCCCAATTTTTTACACCACAATATCTCTTTTCATCCCAGAACACCAATAGTCCCTTTTTAAATCTTGATACATCTTCAAGAAACCAGGATGTATAGTAAAAGCACCTTTACGAGCTTCCTCTAAAATATTCCTTTTTAATACCGTGTCATCCGAAACATAAATCCTTTGATTAAATAGAATAACTCCATCTATGGCTCGTGTGAAACCCGGTTGAACCAACATCTCTTGTAACTTCGTATCTCTTACTTGTACTTGTTGGATTTCATCTCTTAAGGTAGAATTAACATTCAAGTTTTCCATTATCACACCATCCGGAGTCCAAACAAATTAAAGATTAAGATCTCGAAACTTTTCCAACAATGCATACTCACTCATCATCATCTCGGCTTTATGTACTTCCTTCCGATTTAACACATCTGCCACCTTATTCGCTTTATCTGGATGATACTTCAATTCAAAGTCAAAATCCTTCAAATACTTCATCCACCTCCTTTGACGCGTATTTAATTCTTTCTGATGAAATAAATACTTTAAACTCTTATGATCACTGAACATCTCGAAACGTACTCCATACAAGTAATGACGCCGCAACTTAAGTGTAAAAACCACAGCCGCTAACTCCAAATCTTGAGTTGGATAATTCTCTTCATGAACCTTCAACTGGCGAGAATCATAAGCTACAACTTGACCATCCTGTATTAACACACCTCGTAATCCCCTCTTAGAAGCATCACAAAATACTTCATACGGCTTGTTAGGATCAGGAATAATCAAAATAGGAGCAGTCGTCAACTGTTATTTCAAACTCATAAAACTTTGATCACAACCCGAATTCCAACTATAAGGAAACTCCTTCCGGGTAAGTCTAGTCATAGGTAAAGCTAAACGAGAAAAGCATTTGATAAACCTTTTATAGTAACCTGTCAATCCTAAGAAACGTCTGACTTCTGAAGCATTCTTTGGTCTTTCCCAGTTAATTACTGCTTCAACCTTTGATAGATCTACTACTACACCTCCTTGGGAAATAACATGACCAAGAAATCTAACTTCTGTCATCCAAAACTCACAGTTGCTTAACTTGGCAAAAAAGTTGTCTTTATTGCAATATCGATAGGACAATTCTCAAATGTTCTCCGTGCTCTTGTGGGGTACGGGAATAAATGAGAATGTCATAAATAAATATCACCACAAATTGGTACAAGTAAGGTTGAAATATCTGGTTCATGTAATCCATGAAAACATTTGGAGCATTTGTCACATTGAAAGGCATCACATGAAACTCATAATGACCATAACGAGTTCTAAATGCGATCTTTGATACGTCTGAACCCTTCACGCGGATTTGATGATAGCCCGACCGTAAATCAATATTCAAGAACAATGCTCATTTCAACTGATCTAATAGGTCGTCTATCATGGGTAAGGGATACTTGTTCTTGATGGTGACTTTATTCAACACACAAGTGCATTCCTCCATCCTTCTTCTTTACTAGCAATACTGGAGCTCCTCAGGGTGAAACACTAGGTCGAAAAAATGCTTAGCCAACAACTCTTCCAATTGTTCCTTCAACTCTCTTAACTCAAGTGGTGCCATCCGATATAGAGAAATGGATATAGGAGCCGTTCCCGATACCAGGTCAATAGAGAATTCCACTTCCCTCTCTGGAGGGAGAGAAATGACATCCTCGGGGAAAACTTCTGGAAACTTACAGACTACAGGGATTTGCAAAACCTTACTCAAATAAGAAATTAACCACGCCAACCGTACCTTCCAAAATAGTGGTTAATATATCCTTTGTGTCATACCCTAAATTTTAACCACAAGATTTCCCATCATTGTGCAAATCATCACCATAATATGGATGTACCTTCATACCTCATCAATCCTTTTAAAGATTGTTGAGCATTCACTACAATCAAGAATTAGGGTTTCGAACCCTCTCAGAGCACTCAGGCAAATGATCAATCAAGAATGGACATAATCCCCAACTTGTCAAACCTCTCAAACATCCATGAAAGATCAAGAGGTCCCCCACATCAAGAATCAAGCATGAAAATGCAACATCTCAAGTTGATCAAGCCTCGAGATCATCAGTGTCACCAAATTAGGGTTTTGGTCGACCATTGCCTCCAGAGAGAAATTTTCATTTGGGCATGGGCTAATACTTCAAAACATGATCCAAGAAGCTCAAAGGAACCTCATGGACCCAATTACAAGTTCAAAATAGCCTCAGGGGATGCATTAATCAAAAATCAGGAATTAGGGTTTCTTGACCTAATTCACCCCTAAGTTGACTTTGGAGCAATGCATGAGCCAAGTCCTCAAGAAATGTTTTGAAGACCTCAAATATCTTATATTGATCCTTTTACAAGTTCAAATAGACACAAAGAACTTGATTCATGAGCAATATGAAGATTCAAAATCATATGGACCCCAAACTAGGGTTTCTAAGAAAAAGTCAACCCTAGCTTTGACTTTTGACCAAGACATGATCTCAAACCTTGGGAAATGATTCAAGACACTCTAAAACACCTATGGAATCCATCCATTAGGTTTGAATTAGGTCAAGAACTTGATTTCATAGAGGATCACAAAGTTTGAAATTCATCTAACAAAAAGTCAACTGTGCCAAAAATCAAGTGTGACTTTTTGAATTTCTTGACAAACATGGCTTCTCTAAGTAAAAAACAATGTTAACTTATGGTTTGGATCATCATCCATCAAGAAAAATCTAGAAAAGTGGAGTTACTTGCAAAAGGGGTGACCATAAGAAACTTGAATTTTCACTAAGTCATGGAAAAAAGTGATTTCTACCCAACTTTGCATGACCATAACTTGTGATCCAAGCAACCTTTTGAAGGTGTGAGAAAGACACAAGAAGGGGGGGGGGGGTTTGAATTGTGTTTTAACTCTTACTAAATTTTCGCTACTTATCATTAACGTGCAAGAGAATATCAGAGTTGCGTTGAGAGACTCTGACTTGCGAAGCGTCATTCAGATTGTGCTATGTATGAAGCATAGACGACAAGGCAAATCTGAAATAGCAATGCTTGAATCAGACTTGCAATGTGGAAGCTCATCAGAGTTGGTTGTAAGGTTCTGACTAGCATAAACAAGGGTAAAGAACACACGATATATCCTGGTTCACCTGAGCCATTCTCAAGCTAATCCAGTCCACCCTTCCAAGGTGATTTCTCCTTGAACACAAGGACTTAATCCACTATAATCAAAACCAATTACAGATGCACGGGCAATAGCCGGGGACTAACATCTTGCACAACCGCAACTATGACTAACCCACAATGAACCGTTCAAGGATCCAAGTCAATGGATATAACGAACATTGACCCAATAGGTTCCAATCTCGTAAGATCTACTATTAGGATTTCACAGCTAAACATTCAGGGATCCGATTCAACAGATATAATGTTTACTGACCATTCTTCCAGGATTTTCAATGAGTTCCATCAGTGATCTCACAAGAGTCTGACCCACACTTGGTTCTCTTTGAGATATGACTATTATTGACCATATTTCAGGATTTCCACAACGACACCAAGCCATTGTCTTCTCAAGTCTCCGATCACACTGATCACTTGAGGAATCGTAATTCACATAGAATTAGTTGTTCTGGAGATTACATTGATGCTTCTTAACAAGCAGATAACTCCTAATTTTAAGTACAAATGAACACTCAGTGTTCTTAGCAAGATATGAGCAATAACTCCTTGCTATCTTTAAATTCTACAGAGATGTATGTTGATTTAATAGTTTGATGACATCTTGTAGATCTTCTTCATCTTCTTTGTTGAGCAAGCTTCGATCAACGACTCCTTGCTTCAGATCTTCAATATAGCTCAGATGATGAAGTTAGTTGATGACTTGACTGATTTGCGATGTTGTCTTGTTCATCAACAACTTCAGTTCCAATTTATTTTTGTTGTGTTGAATGATGATCTTTGAGCTTCAACAACAATGGTCGTGTGTTAATGGTGATAACTTTAACTATTTTATGTAACAACGATAACTGATTATTGCGACTATCATCACATCGACACCTTTCAGAAGCGCATACTCATTTCCTTTAAATAGCCAAGTAAATTATAGTCGTTGAAGAGTTGTTGGCTGTTTGAAAAGAGTCATTATGCAATGATGAAATTTGTACTGCCATATCTTCTTTTTACTGTAGAAGAAGTGATGGGATAGATCTTTTTATCACTGTGTACAGTCATTGCTAACGGTAATATTTGTCTTCAAATCTTCAGAGGCTTCTGATGGTAATTAATTGAAGCATGAGTAGAGACTTTATAACAGGGTCTTCAGAAAACTTTAAGTCTTCAGTCTTCAGAACTTGTCCATTAGGAATATGTCTTCAGAGCATTAGCACTTATCTTGAAACCCGTTACCTTCATTGCTTCATGTCTTCAGAATCTTCAGAACCTTGTTCACTCAGAATGATGTCTTCAGAGTCTTTAGCACTTGACCTTTAGAACCATAATCTTCAGCACACTTCAGTCTTCAGAGTCTTTCTGCACTTGGTCTTCAGAGTCTTCAGCCTTCAAAACTTTAAGTCATGAGAATCTTCAGCACTTCGGTTCTCCCCAAGATTATTTCTTCTGAAGCTTCACTATCTTCAGAATCATAACCACTTTCAGAGTAACATCCACAAGAGCATTGCAGCAGCAATATCGAAATCCTTGGATCTATCTGATTATGATCATATACAGAAGCATACTTGCTTCTTGCGACTTGTGTTACACACAGTAACTCGCATATGATTATTTACGCACATCTTGCTGGTGTTTGTTGGATCTGATATCTTCTTATGATTATGATCTGCACACAACACACATTAGAACGTAAAGTAATTCTTTCACAAATACTCATTGTTATCATCAAAACATAGAGATGACTTGTAGAGACAACTCTTGCTCTTACAATCTCCCCCTTTTTTATGATGACAAAACCATGTCTTTTGATTGAACATTTTATACTAGGTAATCACCAAACATAACATATTCAGAGTCCGGAACAACAGCTCCCCCTGAATGTGTTAACCCCAAAATTTTATTTGTGATCGTCTAGAATCTTATCTGATCCAAAGACTCACAAAATAACAATTTAAGTTGTCAGAACATAGAATAGAGAATGGCTACTTCCCTATCTGTCTTAAGGATACAAAAGTCTTCAGCATCTGGACTTGTTCATCAGAACCTCTGTCTTCAGATCTTTAGAACTCAGTTCCTTTGGTCATCGTATCAGAGCTTATAATCTTCAGAGTCTTCTGAAGTAATTTCTACTTTTTAGCAGAATCATTTTAGCACAGAGAAAGAACAATTCTCTTCTAATAACTTAGCCATGCTATTTATCAGAATTGAACTTGTCTTTTAACGAAAGAAACTCCCCCTGAGTTTCAGACTTGATGATCTTCAGATTCTTGATTTTTGTCATACCGATTCTGATCATCATTTAAGATCTTGATTTTTCAGAGTTTGACTAGACAACAGGTCTTCATCTCAGAACCATGTTTCTATCAGAACTCGTTGGAAGATCACAACTTGATTCTTGATCTAATTGAAAAATATTTTTGTGATCAATCAGGCTTGATTTTGAATCTGATACTAACGTACTTTTAATTCTTAGTCTGCTGAGTTTGATACCAATTGTAGATTTAGTCTGATTCCAAATCATTTTCTTCTGAGTTGAAATCTTGGTTTATCAGATCTTCTTCTTCTTGGATCTTTTATCCGAATCTTCAGACAGTCTTCGACTCCTGATTTGCTCAGGTCTTTTGAAAGGCATCTTGGATTGTGGATTTTGTCTTGACTGCTTTTAGGAAGATTTCTTCTTTTGATTCTTATGTTATGTATATCATATTCTCAGAAAGTTTATAGCTTCTGAACAAAGTGAAACAAGAATCACGATAACTTTGACTTTCAGAAAGTTTTCAACTTCTGAACAGTACTGGGTAAATATGATTTTGAACACATGTTCACAAAGTGTACAACTTCGATAATATGAACAAACATTTCACAAGAACTTTTAATAGAGTTCTTCCAATTTAACCTGTTCTAAGAATGCCTAGTAAACTTGTTCAGAGTTCCTTGGGTAAACATTAAACAATCGTTAGTGGTAAACGCATTTTATGTCATTAATTTACTTGTTTGAGTTTTGCGTTCTATCAAAATTATATTTCTATTTCTCCCCCTTTTTGACATCATCAAAAAGTTAGATTATGTTGAGCATTCCAGATTGCGATGATAATGAATCTTAATGAGAATTCAGAGTTAATTTCATTCAATACTAAAGATAGAGCAGTGCAGGTATGAGAAAAGGATAGTTCAAGGATAACGCATACTTCATCAATCACAAATACAAGGTATGAACAACACAGATACATAAAAAATATTACAAACTGATAACTTAGCCTAATTCTAACAAATAATCATCTTATTTTATGAAAACCATCTGTTGTCGAAGGTTTCACAAAATTTTCTATCAAGAGCAGTGTCTGGACCGCCTCTAACTCTGCAAATCGTTTGCACGATTCCTGTAACGCCCCAGTTTTTGTCAGTTTTATTTAATCGAGTCGATTTAATTATTTTCTTTTTATACTATTTTATTATTGACTTTTATTTGACAATATATTATTTTTCATCGTTGTTTATGTTTTATCGCATTTTGAGAGCGTTTGGGAGATATTTGAGCTGAGGGGTATTTTGGTCTTTTTGTATGGTAAGATATTTTTCTTTATATAAGAAATAGATATTTGAGAGAGAAAAGAGAGTAGAGAATGAGAAAGAGGAAGGAAACGTGGGAAAAGAGAGAAGAAGGGGAAGAAGAGAAAATCATCAAAACAAAGCTTGATCTTCGATTAATCGGGTAAGGGTGAGAAGTTTCGATTATATTTCGATTGTATATGTATATGTATGTGTGGTTTGTGTTTGTTTGGTTGAAATATATACTTTAGCTTATTGGTTGGATTGAAGAACAAATGTGTAGAATCGATGTTTTAACGGTTAGAATTGGGAATGGATTGTGTAGAATAGCCGAGTAATGTTTGGGTTTAATCGGGAATACTCGTTGGTATGATTTAAGGAGTTTTGGATGGAGTTATATGGTTTTGTGGGAGTTAGGGAAATAATGATGAAATGGTGAGAAATCGATGTTTTCACGGTTGGAATGGGGAATAAATTGCATAGTATAGTCGGGTGATGATATGATTTATTCGGGTAAACTTGTTGGTATGTTTCCATAGGTGTTGATTGAGTTTTGGAGTTGGGGGAAATTGATAAAACTATGTTTCAAAATATTTCAAAAATGGAAAATGTGTTGGATGGCTTTTTAATGGTGAAAATATTGTAGTATGTTGAATTCTGAGATCGCAGCTTTTTACGGAATCGAAATCGGAGGTCCGGAAGGCATTTAACGGCCGAAAACTGAGTTTTTAGCAAAATCTGCGCATTTATGCGCTAACCCCCAGAATCATGCGCTAACCCCCAGCTTTATGCACTGACCCGGGCGAAATTCCCAGGTTCATGCGCTGACCCCCAAGCTTCATGCGTCGGCGCATGATCACAAATTTTCCAAAATGTCCGATTTTGTTTTCTTCATAACTTTTGAACCGTAAGTCCGTTTTGACCCCCGTTTGAAGCGTTGGAAAGCTAATGAAAAGTTCTTTCTATTAAAAATGGTTTGGATGACAGTAGATGATTTATTTAAGTCGTGGTTTTGTGAGAGTGTGGTGTTGTGGGAGTTTTACCGTCGTAATTATGTGCGATTGATGTATTATCATGCTATATGCTTTTGTTATGTAACATGTAGCTTGTGTGCTGTTATATGATGTGAATATACATGATGAAATGTTGTGATGATGGTTTGTGGCCTTATGGCAAGTATGTGGATTGTTTTGGATTAGACTTCGATGCGTGATTAATGATGTTGGTGTGTGGTAAAATACATTGTTTGATTGAATATCAATGTATGTTGTTATGATGTGTTGTAGGTAGCCTTTGTGGTGTGAATCCCTTGTGGAAGTAATTGTGATTGTATGATTGTGATGATATGCATTGTTTATGTGAAATTTCAATGTATGTGGTTGGTGGCCTTTATGGTTGAAATGCATTGTTTGAATTGTTTTCAATGCATGAATAATGATGATGAGTTGAAATATATGTATGATTATGGTTGCATATATGTGTGAAGATGCATTTGATTGTCATGAGTTCTTGGGTGTCAAGCATCATGATATGCATCTTGTAATGTCGTGTGCCCATGTGGGGTGTGAGCGACGGTTTGGTTCCAGAGGGAATCTTCTATAGCATCGTGTGCCTTAAAAATAAGAGGACCTAAAGCGATCGGATGGATCGTGTGCCTTAAAAATAAGAGGACCTAAAGCGATGGTTATAGACGATCGTGTGCCTTATACAAAGAGGACCTAAAGCGATCGGATTGTGTGCCTTAAAAATAAGAGGACCTAAAGCGATCGGATCGGATCGAATCGTGTGCCTTAAAAATAAGAGGACCTAAAGCAATCCATAAACGTCGTGTGCCTTAAAAAAATAAGAGGACCTAAAGCGACGGGGAACATCGTTTGCCCGACGGGGTGTTACGTGAGTGATCCTCAGTAACGAGCGATGGTTCCAGCAGAGTTCCTGAGTGAACTAGTGATGAGAAATGTTGGAAGTCGGTACCGCATGGCATTTGCATAGAGTCGTTGTGTCGGTCTCTGTGCATTTACATAAATCATGGATTGATTATGTGTGAGAATTGTGAATGGATGCATTATGTGTGGAAAATCATTATTTGATTGATTATGTGTGGAAATTGTGCATTGAATTTGTGATGTGTTGAGATTGTGATAGCATTGGTAATTTGATGTGCATACGTGATAAATGCATTGGTTGTGGGCAATATGTTTATACGTAGACATATGTTATGTGATATGGTGATGTGATTCTTTATGTCATAACTTTGGTGTGCATTATGTGTGAATATGTGATTATGTCGGTATAATTGATATATGTTATATTTTGTGGTGATGTGGTGGTGTGGTTCCATATGTCATAATTGTGGTTGGATTATGTGTGATATGTTTTGTATTTGTGGCATGCTATATGTGTTAGTATGTGATGGTATGGGTGAGATGATTTATACATCTGTTTGAATGTGTGTTTGCATATTATTATACAATCTTGATTTAGTTGTTATTTCTCACCCTTCTGCTGTTTTATAATGCTCTATGAGGCATTGCAGATTAGAGTTACTGGAGGTCTTTTTGTGAAGATTAGTCCTCCGTTCTGTTGTCGGTCTTGGTGTCTGCTCTGATACATAGCACGGGAGTCGGGGAACGATTATATATATATGTATACATTTGTTGAATGTATTTTGTAGTACTTTTGTGTATATAGATGATGTTCTAAAATGATTTATTTTGTAAAACAAGTCGGTTATGGATCTTTCCGCTTTATTCCATAATTGACCTTTCTCCTTATATGGAAAAGTTTCCCCTTTAAGGGTATTCTATTTTATGCTATGTATCAAATTTATGAGCAGGGATGATGTTTTGTTTATTTAAATGTGACATCCCTGTGTCTGTCGGAAAAATAAATTTTTAGTTACTCTGATTTTATTTATGTATTATTTATTCGCGATGGGAATTGGGGTGTTACAATTCCCGCTCTGAAGAGGACTTCAGATAGGACTCTTCCATAGGGAATAAATGATTTGTTCATAGTCATAAGGACTGACTCTTTAAGATGGTCAAAGATTACTTGGGACAAATCTATAGAGGTTGGCTTAAGAAGACACATGATGAGAAGCTTATCATCATGATACAGAAAATCTTTGTTAATATTGCGAGGGCAAAGATTTGTCAAAATGAACTTAAACCATCCTTTTACAGTAGGAAGAAGTGTTTCTGGAATTGTGGGTTCAAAAGCAGAGCCTTTGTCAAACATGTGATGCATTTCAGCATTGGAAGTGCATCGAATGGAGTCGTGATGGGTTGTGATACCCTCTTTGGGACAATCAATGGCTTCATCAATGTTTGTAGAGTTTATGGAAACTGGAAGACCATAGATGTTTGAAGAGATAGACAGACCATCATTACTGACAGAGGCATTGATCCAAAAGGATTTTAAGATGTTTGTATATATTGAACCTCTTAACATAGACAGGTATTCATTCCAATTTTGAAAATGAATTCCAAGAAGAAAATCTTGACTAACATCTGCTGGATTTGGTCGTTTTTCATTGATGACTTCTAAGAGATCATAGTTGCCATGAAAGGTTCTTGGAGTCATTTTTTATGTTTTTAGTTTTGAACAAAAGATAGTGAAGGATTATAGGAATTAGATATGATTTTAAATAGGCAGCTGGAGAGACTAAAGTGAATGGGTTAATGACTGAGAGTGACTTGAAAAGACTGATTCATTATTACCTAGATACGAGAGTAGGTATGAATAGTGTAAAAGACAAGGATAAGTACAAAGTATAACAGTCTTTTAATCTAGGGAAAATCAAAGGATCATGCATACTATTTCTTTATCTACTTTTTGACTGAAGTCAAAACTTACAATAAATATATACTTGTGAGTAGTACTTGATTACTTGCGTGAAGTCACAACAGAGAACATGTTGCTTATGAGAGAGAGCACAAACATAGGGTTGATCATATGCGTTCTTATTCTTATTTAGTCAGTTCATAGCTATGCAATGGATAGTAGTTGATGTACAATCATTATGATACGTATTAATCAACCTTGATGACACGTTTCTTTCCATGGTCAGATCAAGTAAGAATACTTATTAGAGTATGATAATGATTTTCATGTAATTCTTATTAAGAATAAAATCCTAACGTAAAACCATTCATGATCTTAGATTCAAAGGATATTTCATTCATTATCTTGAAGAGAATACATAGTGCAAGAGACAAAGCAACCAAAACAAAGAGCAAAATAACCATAACCCTATTCTATGATCCTTCAGGGATTCCCAGATAATTCCACATAATTCATAGGTGAACATTCTACTGTTACCCCAAGGTTTTCTAACCTAGTGATCACATCTTGAATCTCAAGGACACGAGATATGGCCATTTCATATGGAATACTAAAGGAGGACTTATCTTTAGATAAGAGGATTTGTTCTTGTAAGTAATTGAACATGGATTGAGGGAGATTTATTTTTCTTCTATAGACCAGAAGGAAAGTAAATAGTCGGTCTGAGTGAGACAGAATCCTGCTCCTATTTCTCTAGGACGTAAGTTTGTTTCCATGATCCTGTTCCAGACTCTAGCTGAGGGAGTGAGTGTGGAGGCACAGTTGGAGGGACCATTTCCACAATGGATTTTGTGAATGAGATCAATGAAGATATTTCTTTCTTTGTAATCTTCAGTGGTATCACCGATTTCATCACACTTGATGGCTTGTGCAATGACAGAGGGATTAATCAATACAGGGATTCCGGAGATAACAGACTGAATAATGTGTTGATTATGTACGTTTGAAAATACATCAGCATTTGTCCAGAATTCTTTGACTAGATCGGTGTAAATAAGGCCTGGAAACATGTTGAGATAACCCTCCCATATCTGACATCGTAACTCAGACGAAGTTTTTAGCATACCATGTTCTTTTAGGGAACTGGTGTTCACAGTAAGTTCATTTAGGAATTTTAACTCTAAGATTTCTCCCTTAGTAGCTTTCGAATGTGAGTTAGACATTTTGGAGGTGAGGGGATACAAGAAAGAGACACTATATGAGATGGGCTGGAATGATAGATAGAGAAGTGAACATGGTCCCTTAAATAGGCGATGAATAAAGTGAGTTAATAAATGCTTATGATTCCAAATGACAGGTTTATCATATCCTAGACTAGATATGAATAGGGTAAGGACGGATACAAGCACTTATTCTAACAGTCTCTTGATCTTTGGAAAAACCAAGAGATTACGCATAGAATTTTCTAATTAATTCTTGACATAAGTAAAAAATTTGCAATAAATGCATATGTAAGAGTAGCATTTGAAAGAATTAACTAGGAGTGAAAACAGAGAGACATATTTCCTAATTTCAAGAAGATTTATCTTACATATCTAATAAGTGCACACACATAGAGGTAAGCAAAAATAATTTTTACTATTTTCAACAAGAAGGTGAATCCTAGTTTGTCAGTTCATGATCACGTCTGGCTAGTAGATGTGAAGATTTTAAGGCAAAACCAAGGTTACACACATTGGATTTTTGAAAAACCAGAGTATTTCCAATGAGAGAGAGAGAGAAGGGCATGAAACAGTCATGAGAATATTGACAGAGTTGCATATTTCATACGAAAGATTTGTAGATCATTTTCGGGAGAACTTGAATCATGATTATTTCAGATTCGCAATTATGATTGAGGTACGTTGAGTACACGTATTGTCTAAGAATTTGATCAAAAGATTTTTCTTGGAAGGGTAGAATATTTCAGAACATTAATATTTTTACTTACCAGACAATTTTCAGTTTGTTCTTGCAGTGACATCTTAATTAGTCATTGATAAGGAGAGTCATACCTTAGAGAATCTGAGATCTTCACCGTGATACTTTATCTTAGTGCTTTTCATTCTGACTCTGAGCTTCTACTTCCTTTAGAGTGATCTGACATTGTAGTCTGTCGTTGAAGAATATCGATGTCCTCTGAACCCGGATCTCTAGTCTGAGAACTAGAATCAATCTTTTTCAGATGATCCTTCCTTTTTCCTGTTCAGAAATATTCATCTGACTTTTGAGAGCTACCTTCAGAGATTCTGATCCTTATTATCAGAACGTCTATCAAGCTTCTATTTCATAACATCTTCTGACTCTGTTTCTTCGAACAGATGCAGAGCTTATTCAGAAACGAGTATCATCAAACATGTGTGTAACACATGACATGGTTTGCATGACAATCTTGGTCTTGCAATGCTGATCTAACCTGTTTAGATTTAGTCCATCAAAGGATTTATAGCATATCTGCTTCTGAAAAGAATGTCAGCTGATTTCTTTATTCTGAACAACATCAGTGACTTAGATCTTTTTTGGCTTCGAGTAGATGACTTCTGTTTCTGCATCTTGTCAAGCATCTTCTGATTCCAAACTTTATGCAACATGAACTTATGAGAGAAATATCAGATAACATTCTGACCAATTATAGTTAGTTCAACTGAGATAGAACAGAACTCAATCATCTATGTTATTTTAACCAAGACTCAGACATTGTTCTTAATCAGATTCCTGATGAATTTCTAGATTTCTTCTTTCTGAATGTTCTTCAGTTTTCTGCAAGGTTTCTTCCGCAGTCTTAATTCTGAAGTTCAAAATCATAAAATAACAATCTTTCTTCTTTACATGATGAAATTCTTAATGAGCTCTAAATGAGAAAGTCAAGGGTGGACTAATTCGTTTCTTGAAAACATCTCAAAAGCTCATAAAGAGATAGTCTTCAGCAAACAAGATTTCTTGTTTTCTGATGATTTAATCTTGAGCAAATACGTTGTTTATCCAAACGTATCTTCTAAGATAAGCATTCAATAAATACTACTACTTATCTGATGAATCTATCTTGTCAGCTGATTCTTCAATCCTCTCTTAAGTTTTAGAAAGGAAGATTCTGTTGTTGGCAACAACAAAAACTTCAAGAATCAGTGACTTGCTCCGATAATCCGTTTGATTACAATTTAGTACACAGTCATCTTCTGAACTGATACTGAATTTGTAGGTGGATTAAAATCTTACCCACAGTATTTCTACACACCATATCTGGATCGTTTTCTGACACTGTTAAGTGTTTGATATCCATCAATAACAGAACCGGAGCTCTGATACCAATTGAAGGTGTGAGAAAGACACAAGAAAGGGGGGGGGGGTTTGAATTGTGTTTTAACTCGTACTAAATTTTTGCCTCTTATCATTAACGTGCTAGAGAATATCAGAGTTGCGTTGAGAGACTCTGACTTGCGAAGCATCATTCAGATTGTGCTATGTATGAAGCATAGGCGACAAAGCAAATCTGAATTAGCAATGCTTGAATCAGACTTGCAATACGAAAGCTCATCAGAGTTGGTTGCAAGGTTCTGACTTGCTATGCAAGATTCTAAAAATTGATATAGAAACATAAACAATTAAACAAAGCATAAACAAGAGTAAAGAACACACGATATATCCTGGTTCACTTGAGCCATTCTCAAGCTAATCCAGTCCACCATTCCAAGGTGATTTCGCCTTGAACACAAGGACTTAATCCACTATAATCAAAAGCGATTACAGATGCACGAGCAACAGCTGGTGACTAACATCCTGCACAACAGTAGCTGTGACTAACCCATAATGAACCGTTCAAGGATCCAAGTCAATGGATATAACGAACATTGAACCAATAGGTTCCAATCTTGCAAGATCTACTATCAGAATTTCACAGCTAAACGTTCAGGGATCCGATTCAACAGATATAACATTTACTGACCATTCTTCCAGGATTTTCAATGAGTTCCATCAGTGATCTCACAAGAGTCTGACCCACACTTGGTTCTCTTTGAGATATGACTATCATTAACCATATTTCAGAATTTCCACAACGACACCAAGCCATTGTCTTCTCAAGTCTCCGATCACACTGATCACTTGAGGAATCCTAATTCACATAGAATTAGTTGTTCTGGAGATTACATTGATGCATCTTAACAAGCAGATAACTCCTAATTTTAAGTACAAATGTACACTCAGTGTTCTTAGCAAGATATGAGCAACATCTCCTTGCTATCTTTAAATTCTACAGAGATGTATGTTGATTTGACAGTTTGATGACATCTTGTAGATCTTCTTCATCTTCTTTGTTGAGCAAGCTTCGAGCAATAACTCCTTGCTTCAGATCTTCAATATAGCTCAGATGATGAAGTTAGTTGATGACTTGACTGATTTGAGATGTTGTCTTGTTCATCAACAACTATTGTTCCAATTTATTGTTGTTGTGTTGAATGATGATCTTTGAGCTTCAACAACAATGGTCGTGTGTTAATGGTGATAGCTTTAAATATTTTGTGTAACAACGATAACTGATCGTTGCGACTATCATCACATCGACACCTTTCAGAAGCACATACTCATTTCATTTAAATAGCCAAGTAAATTATAGTCGTTGAAGAGCTGTTGGTTGTTTGAAAAGAGTCGTTATGCAATGATGAAAGTTGTACTGCCATATCTTCTTTGTACTGTAGAAGAAATGATGGAATAGATCTTTTTAGCACTGTGTACAGTCATTGCTAACGGTAACATTTGTCTTCAAATCTTCAGAGGCTTCTGATGGTAATTAATTGAAGCATGAGTAGAGACTTTATAACAGGGTCTTCAAAAAACTTCAAGTCTTCAGTCTTCAGAACTTGTCCATTAGGAATCTGTCTTCAGAGCATCAACGCTTATCTTGAAACCCATTACCTTCATTGCTTCAAGTATTCAGAATATTCAGAACCTTGTTCACTCAGAACACTGTCTTCAGAGTCTTCAGCACTTGACCTTTAGAACCATAATCTTCAGAACACTTCAGTCTTCAGAGTCTTTCTGCACTTGGTCTTCAGAACCTTCAGCCTTCAGAACTTCATGTCATGAGAATCTTCAGCACTTCGGTTCTCCACAAGATTATTTCTTCAGAAGCTTCACTATCTTCAGAATCATAACCACTTTCAGAGTAGCATCCACAAGAGCATTGCAGCAGCAATATCGGCATCCTTGGATCTATCTGATTATGATCAGATACAGAAGCATACTTGCTTCTTGCGACTTGTGTTACACATAGTAACTCGCATATGATCATTTACGCACATCTTGCTGGTGTTTGTTGGATCTGATATCTTCTTATGATTATGATCTGCACACAACACACATTAGAACATAAAATAGTTCTTTCACAAATACTCATTGTTATCATCAAAACATAGAGATGACTTGCAGAGACAACTCTTGCTGTTACACCTTTTTCTTCCATCCAAAGCTCAAATGAAAGCTCTCATTACATACTTCAAGATTGTCAACCACAACATATTCTAAATCCTCATGGATTTTGAGTTATGGATTGATCAAAATCACAAAAAATGGAAAATGGACATTTTTCAACACTTAGTGAAATTTTGGACAGAATCTGTTTTGTGTTCTCACCAACTTTGAGGCCATTTTTCATTATGATCCAAGATGAATCAAGACCAAAGTTAAACATCAAAGTTGAAATAAGTTATAGGGGCTTTCCAAAAAGTACAAGAGCCTCATATGATTCAACTTGGGCAAGGAGTTATAACCCTTCAAAAATGGTATTTTTCACCCTACCCACACAAATACATGAAAACATAACTTGGTTCCCACGATTTCTTGAGCCAATTTTGGACACTTGCATCATTTCATTTGTGTCCAAAATAAACATGAATGATAAAAATCTGATCACAAAGCCTCACAAGTCAAGAAGCATATCACTTAGGCATGTGCTCTTTAAAGATGCAATTCCAAAACTTCAATTTTGTTTCAAGGCATTCAAGAGATACATTGAGGTGGCATGGACTGAGCCATTGATCACTAAAGGAGTCGAGCCTTATCCCTGCAACAGAAGACTCATAGCCTGCAAGATTGACTTAAGTCAATGGCTAGAAAAGACTTTGGCTACATGACAAATTCCAATGAATAATGGAGTGATCCAGCCCCCAATCACTATTGCTCCCCAAAAAAACTTGCTCAACTATAAATAGAGGTTCTTTCTGATCAGTTTGAGTACACCAAAGCATAACAACTCATGATTTTCTTCCTTTCACTCTCAAAAAAACCAGAAAATGCTTCTTTAGCAAGTAACATTCGAATTTTTAAATAGGGAGCAATTCCATCAAAACCAACCATCCTAACACCTCACATATGTCATATATAAGTGATCCATAACCTCAAAACATATCTGGAACACCAGAATCACTAAGTCGGTATCCATTTACTCAAGCTTTTTGTCAAAGTTGCAGTTGAGGTGCCACAACAAGATCCAGTTGCTTTCAATCCATTCCAAGCTTCCAAACACCTTACATAAGGTCCATTGAAGTTGTCCAGATCATCACACAACATCTGTAACACCTCCAACACACAATTCGATATCTTATTGCAAGAGGTAAGCCTGGACTCTCAAACTCTATGATTCATGCATCATAAGTGTGTTTTCAAGTTACAAACATGTTTCTGCACTTATGTAGAGTGTTTCCCCTCAATCAATTTCTTTTTAGCTATCGTGTATAGGATTTCATAGTGTTCTTGCAGAAATTAGGGTACATGTGTTCATCACTTGATTTCTCACTCCACACTTAATATAAATGCAATTAATTGGTACCATTGGAATCCTTATTCAAAAACGAGTGAGATTGATGTTTACAAAAGTCAAAACCATTGAGTAATCAGAGAGAAAAGTGAGGTTTTGCAAATCAGCCATGGCGCGGTTACGAGGAAGAAGAAGGTGACCGTTGGCGCCATTTTTCAAATTATTTGATTTTTTGAATTTTTGTTATTTTTCTTAATTGATTTCAAAAATTAATTTCTCTCTCAATTTTAATCATTTTTTATTGGTTCTTTTTTTTTAATTTTACAAAAATGTTAAAATATTTTATTCTACAAAAAAATAAAATTTATATTATTTATTTAATATAGTTTGAATTTTTGTAAAGAATTTCATTTTAATTGTTATTTTAACATTTTTTAATGAAATTTTCCTCTTGATTTTTCAAATTCAAATGATTTTCACACTTTCATATAAACATAACATGATTTTTCAAAATATTTTTCAAAATTTACAACTTGTTTTTAAATATATTTGATATTTTATATCATTTTCTATCTAATTTTCTTTGAAAAAATTGAATGTTTAATTGAAATTAGGGTTTTCCTTAATTTTAATTTTTCAAATTTCATTTGAAACACTTTTGGGCCTATAATAGAGTGTAAGACCTATCCCCTTCGAAAAAACAATAATTTTGGGCCTCAGTCATTGTATAAGTCCCGATATGATTTTCAAAATAAACGGTGCGATCGCTCTTTTCCATCTGGGCATCTCCTTGAGCTATAAGCTCCAACTCTTGTATAAAAATAACTTTTTGGGCCCTTTTGTGGAGTGTAAGACCCATCCCTTTATGTAAATAATTTTTGAGGCCTCAGTCATTGTATACGTCCCTCTTTGGTTTTTCAAAATCGTGGCGCGATCGCCGCCTTTTCAGATAAGTCATATGGGCCTCTCCTTGAGTACAAGCCCCAACCTTTTGTTCATAAACCTTTGTTTTAAATAATAAACAAGTTCCGTGGGCCTCTCCTTGAGTTGTAAGCCCCATACCTCTGTTTTCAAAATCATCTGTCTATTTTAAACTGGTACTAAGAGGAGTATTATTCCCGGTGAAACTGCTCTTAAACCACTTGGGCCTCTCTTTGAGTTATGACCACTTGGGCCTCTCTTTGAGTTATAAGCCCCGAACATTCTTTTCTTTCAAACAAATTTCTTTTAATTCAAATTCAAATTCAAAGTTTTCTCAAAACTTTCTTCAATTTCTTAAAACCCTAATCATATAGTTGTAGCCAATACAACATATCACAATACACTTAGGCCCCCTCTCAGAATGTAAGTCCCAACATCTTTTCAATTTAATGCATATTTGTTTATATACATGTTGATTCATTTATCTGTATATACTTGTGCATATTTGTCTAGAGTTTCCCCAACAGTTAGGTCTACACTTAGGTCAAACCAAAGGTTACTTTCTAACTTAGTCAAAACTAGTCCCCTCATAGGAAATTCCCTATACAGTCTGCCTCCTCTTGGACTTATTCAATATAGAACAGAGAAAGGAATTATTCCCTTTGAAACTTTTCTCAAGACTAACAGAACTTAGATATATATATATATATATATATATATATATATATATATATATATATATATATATATATATAATAAGAAATTCATTTCCCCAGAGAGGATTAATTCCCAGTGAAACCTCTTTTGAATTTCTTTAAAACTTAAAATTGTTCAACAAAGAAAGGATTAATTCTCGGTGAAACCTTTCTTGAACTTTTCTTTGGCTTGGACCCACAGGTTTCCTAGAAGTATCCCCAACCTCCTCTAGGGCTTAGTACAAGGACCAACTTGCTTCTTAGAAGTTCCGCAGCCTCCTCTTGGGCTTAGTACAAGGACCCGCAGGCTTCCTAAAAGCATAGGATAGAAATTAGTCATCTCTACTAGTTCAATCCCCAGGAGAGTCAAAATTCTAGAATATCAGACCATTCTAGGGTTGATCTTCATCCCTTAAACCAGCAGTCTCCTCTTGGGCATCATACAAAGACCCCTCTTTACACCAGAGCCTACCACTTTTTGAGAGACTTGGATAGTCTCAGTCTCCTCTTAGGCTTCATTCAATAAGACTTGGAAAGTCTAGTCTCCTTTGGACTTAACACCCAGAGACCCTCAAGTTCCCTTAAAGCACAGGAAAAAACCTGGTCACTCTACCAATACACTAGTCTCCAGCAGAATTAAAAACCTCTAAGGTTTTCAAACTCATCTTTAAACTCCCCTGATACCCAACAAAGTTTGGCTTTCACCTTAAAAACTCCCCAGCCAGGGTCAATTTACCATCAACAAATCCCTGACAGAATCAGATCCTCATGGCATCTGGTACTTCAACTCTTCCTTAATTCCCAGCAAGAGTAAATCCCCTTGGATTCCCCAATACAATTTGGACCTGCTCTTGGATTTCAATAAATCCTCAGCAAGAGTCAGCCTCCTCTTAGTCTTCATATAAGAAATTCCTTAGTCAGCCTCAATCTTGGGATTTGTACAAGACAGATATAACCCTCCCCAGTGGATTCAGTTTCCTTTAGCTTCAACCTTAGGCTTTGAACAAGGCACACAAAAATCAACATCCCCTCAGATGAGACCATGAGTCTACTCTGTAGGAGGATATTTCCTCTATACATCACATATCAAAACAAATAATCAAAACCTTTCCAGATAATTGCTGTAAGTGGCACACTTGTTGATTCAAAATCCAAGCTGGAGTCCTTCCTTTATCCTGGTTAAAATTCATCTTTCGTCTAACAGCTGTAAGTGGTAAGCCTCTGGATTCCATACATCTAAGCCAATGTCCTTCTCTTAGCATGAAAGATTCATAAGGAAAAAGTGACATTGCTCTACACTGAGTTAAAGCTTTCTTCCTTCATGACATCTCTCTTATTAAGGAAATTATGGCATTGCTAGATTCTACATTGTCATACCTCAAATTTGTCCTACCTTTGTTTAACTTTCATCTATACATCCGTCCACTAACCGATATTCAGAAAATTCAAAAAAATCATTTTCAAATTCGTTTTCACCAATGGAAAGCCCATTACACTTTCATTTCATTAAAAATTCCATATTCCAAGTCCACATTTTTTTTAACTAATCCATATCCATGTTCTTTGTCATATCCATTTTATTCACATTCACATCCATATCCTACATTCTCTTTTTTTAGTCTATGCCTCAATGTCCACTTTTTAGTTGTCTAATTTTCATTATTAGCCAATTACCAAAGATTCATTTCCAAAGTCAATAAAAGTCCACTTATCAGACTCATTACAAAAATTCTACACAAAAGGTTCATCAATATTCACACGGTCCACCTTCATGAATAAGTTGTTACTACTCCAACAAGGCACTTGATGCATATTCACGCCTACCGAGCCATGAGAAATTACAAGCTGCTACAATATGACCTTTAGGCCAAAAGCTACACCAGGATGCAAAATCCTTCGAACCATAACAACCTTTTCTTTCCACAAAACCATATGCAGGAAGCCATCACTAAATAATTTGCAACCATGAGCATTCCAAAACCTACAACCAAGAAGCAATACATCGAAAGCCAAATACAAAAAATGGTTGTTGTTTGTCGTGACCTGCAAAACGTCACAAAACAATCAAAGGGACCCCACACAAATTCACAATCCACACTCAGTAATGGAAGAGAAACCTCACTCGTTGCAGCAACAACCATTGTAACCGTACACCACAACCGTCACACAATACACGGACGATCCACAAACATCACAAATAAATTCCAAAACCATTCCGCATCACACCTGTTGTAATTCACAAACCGTCACAAAACATTAGCAAACCATTACCCCTGCAAAATCGTACCATGCCTCAACGCCACACAATGTCACTACAAACCTTTACATACGACAAAACCTTTTCACAAATCCCAGCTAGCAACAACAACACGTCACAAAACCGTTACAAAAATCCTCACAATCATGTCACCAATTCTTCCTATTTTAACCTCAATCCTCTCTATAAAATAAAGCTATTCCTCACTCTGAAGAACAAGCTTCAAAAGCCAAAACCTTGCTGCCAAAACTCCTTGCCATCGATCCTTAAACTTTCTGATCAAATCTTCTTCCATTCTTCATACAGAATCCTCTCCTTTCTTCAACCTACACTTCTTTACCTCCTCCAATCTTCTTCATAACCCAATAACAATCCTTCACAACAACAACAATAACCTCCTTAACACCAAACCAAACCAAAAATCCAAATCCCTTTTCAAACCAGAACCAAATCGCACCCATAAATTGAAGAAGAAGAAAAGAAACAGCCCAACCCTTCACAAACCCATTCACCATTCACAAACTCAAACGAAACAGATCCAAATCAAAAATAGAGAAAGGAGATGAAACAGATAAGAGAAGAATGAGATGAATCGAAACCAACTTAGACGAACCTGAACATCAAAGGACGAACGCGAGAGAGAGAGAAAAACTGGGATTCACGGTTGCGAGAAGAAGGTGATGACGATACCAGTGCGTTGTTGGATTGCAACATTATCCTCTCTTCATTTCCTTTCCCTGTTTTAAAAGTAAAAGATTGTGTTATGTTTCTTTGAACTGTGTTTTATTTTTTCTTAATTTAATTTTTAATCCATTTCTAAAACAGATCATACAATGTTGGGCTGGGACTATCGGGTTCATGGTTGTTGATTATTGTTATACTCTTTTTTTTTCTTCCATTGTACTAATTAGGTTTTTTATGAGATGAATGGGCTCATAACCCATAGTGATTCACACATCCTAGCAGTTCTGCGCACCCTCCCTTTCCTTTGTAATATTTCTTTTGATTTATTTTTCCATTGTGATTTTCATTATTTTAATGCTAATATTTTATTTAATCCTATTTCTATGATTTACTTTAGTTTTGATTCTTCATTTCATTTCTATTTCGATTTTCATTTTGCCCAATGATCCAACAACACTCATGATTTAATCGGTTATTTTCAAACCGGTGGAATTTTGATTAATATGAGGCCTATTTAATATTTATTTATTTTTATTCCAATTTATTTCATTATATTATTTTTATTCACTTATTTCGGGTCAATGAAAACCAAACATCGACGATTTGTCGATTCCTCGACTTAATCTCGATAAAGGTGAGACCTTTATTCTTTTTCTTATACTTTTTCGATTTAATTTCATTTTGGTCGTTTTCTCATTATTTTTTTTATCTATTTTTGGGTCCATGAAAACCAAAATATTGAGATTTATCGATTTTCGATTTTAAATCTTGATAAAGGTGAGACCTTTATTATTTTTTTGACATTTTCGATTTTATTTCATTTCTATATTTTTATTTCACTTTTATTCTTTTTTTGGGTCAATGAAAATCAAATACTAAAGATTATCGATTTCTCGATTTAAATCTTAGTAAAGATGAGACCTTTCTTAGTTTTCCGATTTTTACGTCTATTTCGATTTATATTCTTTTATTTTCACTTTTGGTCAATGAAAGTAAAAAATCGTTGATTATCGATTTTTTCGAATAAATTCCGATTAAGACGAGACCAATTTTATGTTATATTATACCTTGTTAATATTATCTCGATTATATTATCGTTCATTCTTATTCATATCCATATCAAATTCATATTTATTCATCTGACCATTTCATTTGTTCACACCCTATTCAAAACACACTAATAAATATCGAAACACCTAAGCACTTAATTTTCGATTAAAAATACTCAACACACCTACTCAAATCGTTTTCATAATTAAATCACGAAAGAACTGAATTCTTGAGGTCAAGCACTTCTTGGGTTCTTGAGTGACCGCTATTGAGGCACACGCCTTAGGTGGTGATCACTCGACCTTTCGCTCCTCAAACACTTGCCTTAACTATTTGAACAAAGGAATGCCATTGGAATCTAGCATTCCACGTGGTACTTTCGTCGTCCAGCAAACAATATTTCATATATCAATCGAATGAAAAAGGTGTCGTTGGGATCTAACATCCCAATAATGCCCCGATTAATTGGTTGCGAGGCCGACGTCTCGTTTATCGAATAATCGTCATTCTCCCTAAAACATTTAACTAATCAAACCATTTCCAAACCGATTCTCGACTCGTCGTCGAGCCACTCTTCAAAACATTCTCGTAAGTCGAGTGCCTTTTGCCTCGTCGTCAAATGCACACTTGCACATCTCGAGGTTTCGTTACTAGGAGCACCCCTAGGGACTAGTATCGATCCTCACCTCTTTTTGCAACCAATTCGACTCAATCTTTTTCAAACGTTTTTCTTAATCAACTTACGAAAGGAGGAGATTCTTGGAATCTAGCATTCCTTGGATCTTCGAATGAATGGCTCTCGAGGCACGCCCCTGGGTTGTTGTTTATTCACCCTTTCGTCTTAAAACACTTAATCCCTATCAAACATTTTCGTAATCAACTCACGAAAGAACTGAGTTCTTGGAGTCTAGCATTCCTTGGATTCTTGAGTGAATGCTCTCGAGGCACGCCCCTTCGGTTGTATGTCATTCATTCTTTCGTATCCTAAAATTCAAACCCTACCCCACTTTTCGTGGGCGTACCACGAACTACGACTGCTCTGATTCTTTATTCCCGTCCGAGTAAAGATACGTAGGCACAAGATTGCGATGATCTTGGCGAGCACACTTTTTCTTTTTCCCCCATTTGCGTCCACACTACCATCTTTTTTCCGTCAAACTCCGTAGTCGAACTACGATAGCTCTGATTTCTCATTCTCGTCCGAATGAGCATACGTAGGCCCGAGGTCGCGATGATCTTGCCGAGTACCCTATCCTAAAACCACCCCCATTTCCCCTTAGTATCTTTTCCCTTTATCTTATCGTTTTGCGTTTACCATTGAGAAGAAAATAAGCAAGCTTAGCTAATATTTCCTCACAATTCGAACTAAGAGGTTCCCGTTGAGTACAACGGACGTGAGGGGTGCGCGTACCTTCCCCTCACGTAACAGACTCCCGAACCCAGAATGTGGTTGCGACGACCATGTTCTTATCTCCTTCTTAAACGTTTTCTCGATATTTTCCTTTCCCTATTTTTGGGATAAATAAAGTTCGGTGGCGACTCTGTCGAACCGTTTTTCGCGCCTTTTGCGCGAGGGTCGCGTCCTTCGATTGATGATTTTTCGAGGTGCGACATACATATCCCAGTTAAAGTAATTTCCCCTATAACCAATTTCTCAATATTTGTGATGAATAGGTGAGATATCTCCCTTTAGAGATGATAAATTCTCTCTCAGTCACCCTTTTAGCTTCAATCTTGGGCTTTAAGCAAGACACAAATACTTCGATAGCTTCAATCTTGAGCTTTAAACAAGACACCAAACATCTTTCCTTCCATAGAATAGGAGGAACTACGATTGGTCTGATTTCCCAAATCTCTTTATGGGAATACGTAGGCATAAGATTGCCAAATCTTAGCGAGCACACAAATCAAAAACTTTAGGTCCAGTATCTTCCCAAAAACAATAGAAAACCTGAAAACCACAAAGACATTCTCTCCATTCTCCCAAAGGAGAAACTTTCCCAAGACATAGCAGATAAACACGAGAAAGTATTTAAAGTTAATAGAAATACATGCAAAAAGAAGGTTCATATGGATTACCATATATACACTGGGTGTTAATAGCTTCCCTTTGTATAACCAGACCCCGTTCCCCGATCTCTTAGCATTTGTTAAAGAAAACATTTGCGTGCAGGGTTAGTTTAAGATATTTTCCCCTTCCTTAACTAGCTTCATAGGATAAATACAGAAATCAGAAAGTAGCACCCAAATCCCAATCCCGCGGTAAGGTGGTCGCGTCACCGACAAAAACCGCACGCTATAGAAAAATGGCGACTCTGCTGGGGAGTTTTAGGATTAGAGTTTCTAAGAGGTCTAGGCCTTGTTTTGCATTTATTTTTCTGTTTATTTATTTTTTTTCTCATATATATATCATATGCTGTCATATTATTTGATACCCGTGTTTAAATTACTGTTATTTGGGAATGCGATTAATACACATGTGGTGAGTCCGAGAGAATAATAAGATAAGTGGTGGCATATTCAGGGAGGCTTATAGGGAGTGAATCCCGACCAAGTTGACTTAAGAGTCCACCGAATCAGTGGAGGTGCCCGCGTGGAATTACCAATGTTGAACGAACATGTCGTGAAAGCATTGTTTTTTCCCATTGGGTTACCCTTGAAGCCGAGGATTAGTAGACACAACCATTAAACCATTAGGTAGTGCGGTGACTACCGGGAATAGTTGATACGCGATACTACACTCAAAGGAGATTCATCTTAGGATATTACAGCTCTCTTGAGTCAATCGACTTGCTGTTAATATCCCCAAGAGGGGTCAATGATTTTGGGAACCTCTGTTAGAACCCGTTCTACAGGTACGAAAATTGACCTATTAGTACACACCTTGGGAATGGGTAGATCCATGGCTCCATGCTCGTGACGATGAATCCCTAAACCCATGTTTTCAAATGTTTTTGTTTGTTGTATTCATGCATCCAAGCATTCATTAAAAAACCTTTTTCAAACAAGAAAAGAAATCTTTTTTCTAAAAGAACTGAAACAATAATTGCAAATATCAGAGAGGTTGCGTTATGGATTTCAGAAGAAGAAAAACGCACAAGTACACCTTCAAGGTTCCAAAACTAGAAGACCTAAGGAAATTGGGAAGGATGATTACTAATCCCAAGGCTTTTAGAGCTAAGCACGGAGGACTATTGTCTCTCTTGAAAGTCAACATGGTTGAAGGGATCCTGTCTACACTAGTTCAGTTCTACGATTCGGTTTACCATTACTTTACTTTCTCAAATTACCAGCTCACACCAACACTGGAAGAGTATTCTCACCTGATTGATTTACCTATCACTGATCAAGATCCATTTTCTGGACTGGAAGAAATTCCAAAGGATCAAGCCATTGCATGAGCAATCTCTTTGGATGAGACAGAAGTCAGGACTCACATGACCACCAAAGGAGGAATCCAGGGTTTACCGGCTAAATTCCTGATGGAGAAAGCTCTATACTTTTCCAATATAGGAAATATAACCGCTTTTGAGGATGTCTTTGTTCTGCTCATATATGGGTTATTCCTCTTTCCCAACATCGACAACTTCGTCGACACCAACGCTTTCAAGATATTCTCAATTGGGAATCCAGTCCCAACCTTACTCGCAGATGCTTATCATTTTGTACACTTAAGGAATTTGTAGAGTGGAGGGATGATCACATGCTGTGTACCATTACTCTACAAATTGTTTATTTCCTACTTGCACAAGTCTGCTGCTTTTTGGGATCACAAAAGTAGTCTGCAATGGTCACAAAAGATTATGTCTCTCATCAATTCCGACATATATTGGTACAATCGGATATATGACGGGATAAAAATCATCGACAAATGTGGAAATTTCCCCAATGTGCCCCTCATTGGTACTAAAGGAGGGATCAACTATCATCCAATTTTAGCTCGCTGTCAACTTGGTTACCTGATGAAGAATATCCCGCATAATGCTCATCTGGAAGGTATTTTCTTCAAGGAAGGGGAAAATGACAGGGCACTAAAGAAAGAAATAGTGTATGCCTGGCAACATGTTCACAGGAAGGGGAGAGAGTCCCAGGGGAGGCCAAACTGTATCTCTGCAGAGCTTTACCTCCACTGGGTACAAATTAGAGCCATCAAACTGAGGATGCCTTACCCTCGTCAAGAAATTTTTCCCTTAAAGGAATCTGTCCTTTATTTCATGTCTGATGCGGAAAAACTCCAGGTTGCTCTGAACAAAGTCCAACGTGAGAAGAACTCTTGGAATAATAAGTACCAGATTCTTAATTTGGAATGTACCAAGATTCAGGAACTGCTAAAGGAGAAGGATGCCCTCATTGAGATATTAGAGCAGCATGCTATAGAAAGTCAGGAGGAACGAAGAAATCTGCCCACTCCTTTCACTTGGCAAAGGATCTTCGACCCGACAACGGCTGAAGGAGCCCAATCAAAGAAAAGAAAAGTTCAGGAACTAGCATTTGAGCTCTCCTCAGAGATAACTCAGGATCCATAGACCTAATTTTCCTTCTCGCACTTTGTAAAATACTGTACTTTTCCCTGTAAAATACTGCAATCTTTCGAGTACAATAAAATGGTCTCTCCCGCTGTGTGATATTTGCAATATAATTGTTAAGAGTTCTTTTGAAAACAAAAACTAAAAAAACATATCATTCTTTGCATATCATTCATCATTCTCACATAGCACATCTTTGTCTTTGAGTCTCACATATGTGTCGCACTCTAGAGTCAAACTGTCTCATTCGTACAATACTCGGGCCAATCGACAAAAGAAAAAGGACGATCTCGAGGAAGAGAACAGAGAGATGAGAGAAGAAATCAAGGCTCTAAAGGAGAGTTTGGAGAAACTCCACAACGACATGCAATCCCTGGCAGTAGCCAAGGAACAACAACATCAGAGGACTGTGATCTCGGAGATTACATCCACACTAGTATTTAAGACACCTGGAAGTCATCCTCAATACAACATGCCTAAAGGATTTCCCTGGGGCATGCCTCTCAAATTTATACCTGAAGGATACATCCCACCAGTCACTGAAGACCCGAAAGTCGTAGCAGGAACCGCCAGACTCGAAGGTTACAAACTTCAGGTAAATGAAGATGGAAGGGTTACAACAGAAACTCCTGAAGGTTACAAACTTCAGGTCACTGAGGCGCCAAGAGTTATTGCCATAATGTCTATACCACAATCGGAGGTACACACTATCCCGGAAGAATAGATTCTACAGGCCACTTCTGGTAGAAACGAAGACGTATATGAAAGGATGAATGAGTTCCAGAAATAATTTTTGGAAATGCAGAAGGAACGGCATGCCATTCGCGGTCAAGACTTATTTGGTAAAGATGACGATGACCTTTGTTTGGTCCCTAACATAAAGATACTGCACAAATTCAAGGTGCTTAACTTTGAAAAATACAAAGGAAATTCTTGCCCTCAAAGTCATTTGGTAATGTACGCTCGGAAAATGTCTACTCAGACAGAAAATCAACAACTACTAATCCATTATTTCCAAGACAGTTTAACCGATGCCGCACTCAAATGGTACATGGGTTTAAACCGCACCAAGATCAATACTTTTAGAGATCTCAGGGCAGCCTTTGTTCAGCAGTATAAATACAACTTGGACATGGCACCAGATAGGGACCAGCTTAGAGCAATGTCACAAAAGGATAAAGAAACCTTCAAGGAATATGCTCAGAGATGGCATGAAATTGCCGCCCAATTTTTTCCTCCGCTCAAGGAAAAAGAAATGACAAAGATCTTCACGAAAACATTAAGCTCGTTTTATTACAACCGAATGGTCGCCAGTGCGCCCAGCGACTTCACTGAAATGGTGAACATGGAAGTACGCCTTGAAAAAGTAGTCTGAGAAGGACGATTGGTCAAAGATGCAGAGCCATCCAGCAGTACTAAAAGATACGGTAGTGCTTTCCAAAAGAAGAAAGAGCAAGATATTAGTAATATCTCTCTGGGAAAGAAAAGGAGAATGCATCAACCGGTAGCACCAGTAACTCCCGCTAACAACCCAGCGCCAGCTCCGACATATCAACTTCAGGTTGCTCAGAGCCAACCAAATCAACAATAGTATCAGCAAAGGCCACAATAGCCTCTTCAACAGGCTCGCCCGCAGTATAATAATAACAATCGTACTACACGACCATCAGGGTTCGACCTTATACCGATGTTGTACGCAGAATTATTTCCACTTCTGCTGGCCAAGGGGCACGTTCAAACCAGAACTCCTCTTACAATACTAGAAAATACACCTTTTTGGTTTAAAGTAAATCAGACTTGCCCTTACCATTAAGGAGGATCGGGACATAACATTGAGAATTGCCTCAGCTTCAAGTCTGATGTACAGAGGCTCGTCAGGAACTGGGTTTTATCTTTCAAAGATACTAATCTAAATGTTCAGACGAACCTGTTACCGCAACATGAAAAGACTACAGTGAATTTGATAGAAGGAGAACCTGGCAGCAGTTATCAAATTCACAATGTACGTTGATTAGGAACCAACCTGGTAAAGATGCATTGCAGACAGAGCGGGTACGGTCATGTACCGTCTCACAACTATCATCAGTGTGATATCTGCTCCAAGGACAATCAAGGGTGTGCCATAATACAAGAAGCTCTACAAAAACAAATGGATCTGGGCTGGATTCAAGATCACAGGATTCGTGAAGTAAACATGGCCCATGCACATCCCAACATTGTTCAGAACCACGACATTCGTGCAATGAACGCCAATTTAGTGGCAATGCATTCAAGACAAAGTCAGTATTACAATTTGTCGTGGCACGATTACAGTGCTTGCCCAATTTGATCAAAAGACAATCAGGGATGCTCTTTTATGCAAGAGGCCTCCAACGTTAAATGGATCTAGGGTGGATCCAAGACTACCATGAAAGAAGTGATCATCAAGTCAATATGGTTCAGATCTTTGACATCCGCTTAATGAATACCAGTCATGCGGAGCTACATGCCAAACAGGTCAGACTTAGTTTTCTGGCCTCACACGATTATCAAGATTGTAAAGGATGCTACGAAAATGACCAAGGGTGTGCGCTCGTACAAAGGACTCTTCAACATCTATTGGACCACTGGTGGCTTCCGATCTACCTGGATGAAGAAACACAACAAGTTAGCATGACTGATGGGAATCCTGGTAGACACCAAAGCTGTGATGTCCGCTCATTAGAAACGGATCTAGTAAGGATGCACTGCATACAAAGCGAATATGGTCGGGTACCACCTCACAATTATGAACATTGTGGAATATGCTCGAAAAATAACCAAGGATGTTATTTCGTGCGAGCAGCCCTCCAGCATCAGTTAGACCGAAAGGAGATTCAACCATGCTTGAATTCTAAATCAATCAACATGGTACAAGATTGCTTCCCTGTTCAAAACAAGGACCAGGGACTACTGGATAAAAGCACTATCATAGTCTCCAATCATGGAATAACCGAGGATGTTTGCACCATAATTCCTCTGCTCAATGAGTCCAAAATCTCTCTTGACAATAGGAAAATTCCAAACTTAGAACTGATCGAGGTTGCCTACGACGGTCAAAAGACCCAAAAAGCCCATGTGGTTATCTACCTGTCAGGTCCAATACCGTACAATTCAGAAAAGTTTATCCCATACAAGTACGACATAACGACCATAGAAAATGGAAAAGAAACTCCATTACCCTCCGTTGTGAACATTGTCGACATCAGTCGAGTTAACCAGAGTGGTCGGATCTTCACCAGAGGAGTTGGAGAACCTACCAAAGAAAAGGAACCTCAAGTCGAAGTTCCTAATCAACAAATCGGTCAATCTAGCAACACAGAACCTGTAAAGAACAACGATGAAATGATAAAGCTCATCCAGAAAAGCGAGTACAACATTGTGGATCATTTGTTGCAAACTCCATCTCGGATCTCTGTGTTATCTCTCCTGCTTAGTTAAGAGGCTCATAGAGAAGCCCTACAGAGAGTCTTGGAATAGGCCTTTGTAGAACAAGATGTGATCGTGGGTCAATTTAACAACATCATCTCTTATATCACTTCCTGCAACAACTTGGGATTCAGTGATGAAGAACTTCCAGAGGAAGGCAAGAACCATAATATGGTACTCAATATCATAGATAATTTCCAGGATGATGCTTTAGCCTGCGTACTGGTAAACACAGGTTCATCCTTAAATGTCTGCCAAGGTCAACTTTGGTTTGACTATCTTTTCAAGGTACTCCGATGAGAGGCAGTGAGATCATCGTCAAAGCCTTTAACGGATTCAAAAAAACAGTTATCGGCGAAGTCGATCTTCCCATAACCATTGGTCCTCACACTTTCCAAGTCATGGACATCCGAGCAGCATATAGTTGTTTATTAGGAAGACCTTGGATACTCGAAGCTAGGGCAGTCACTTCGACACTTCACCAGAAGTTGAAGTTCGTCAAGAACGATAAGTTAGTCACGGTATGCGGAGAGCAAGCTTTAATCGTGAGCAACTTATCATCATTATCCTGTGTAGAACCAGAGGAGGTCGTTGGAACTCAATTTCAAGCACTCTCGATGAGCAATGATAATCACCAAGAAAAAGGAACATCGATTTCCTCATACAAGGATGCTCTCAAAGTAATGGGGAGTAGTGACATAAAAGGATAGGGACAGATTGTAACTCATACTGAAAACAAGACAAGAAAAGGTCTTGGTTTCTCTCCGACCTGTACCCAGACTACGAAGAAGGATGAAAGTTTTTTGTCCCATTCAGGATTTCTTCCACAGCGGAGGTTTCCTCCACCCAGTACCTCAAGAAGTCCACACCATCGATGGGAACAACTCTTCTGATACAGATGAGGAGTGGAAGTCTTATCTCAACGATGAAGGTTATATATCTCAGGGAGAAACACACATGTCATTACGCTCTCTAAAGCAAAGCCCAAGATATATACCAAGATTAGACGTCAGAATGATCTACGGAGATTGTGACCCCGAAGGATGTCGTGCTCCACCCAACTCATTAGAGGAAGACACTCTGATGAAAGACAATTTTGACTATGATTATTATGATCCATTGGATGACTTGTCTATCTAGAAACCATACACGGAAGACTCGGGACAAAAGAGTCAGCCGAACAATGCCTATCAGCTGGGTAATCTTGAAAAGAATACATATGTTCCCACAGAGTCATGGAATCTTTACTCAGAACCTTCCAAAAATGTCATACGCCGTGTTGATGAATTTACAAAAGTCGCAGGACAAGAATTCATTAACTATACATTTCCTGAGGTCAACGTCATTGAGGAAGATGACTCATGTATGCCCATAGAAACCTGGGATACCTTGGGACAGCCAAGCGGCAAGTACTACTTTCTAATCAAATACACTGCTCCCGAAAGATCTCATATCAGATACGAGGATATCCAGCCAACTGGACGGGGAGATCCTCTTGAAAGTGAAAATACTATAGAAGATACGACAGAAGAGTCCTCTTATGATAACTCTGCATGGGAAGAAGACTCCAATGATCCTACTCTGCCAGAAATCAGTGTCATTTCTAAAGGCAAACCAAGATGGAAAGTACCAGACTTTGTGATCCACAGAGGAGTTCTTCGCCATTGGGTTGCGGTCGATGTGCCGAAAGTCGTTCATAAGTCGAAGTAATTTGCCACATCATTGTTTTAACCTTTCACCGTGTTTGGGTGAAATGGATGTTTTGTAGGGCTTACTTTTCTGTAAATGTCCCTCTCCGCTTTGCCCAAAGCGGTAGAGTTTTGTTTTATAGGGTTGTGTTTCAAGAATTGACAAATCATGAATAAATAATGTCATTCTAAATTCCCGCATTCATTGCTATTTTATCTTTTCGTTTTTCAGAAAATGGTAATCCTAAAAAACAACCCAAAATAAAAACAAGCATTTTTCAGAAAATACACTGCACGCACTATTGCATTTTCCCTATCTTTTCTAAAAAAGGATCATCACGTCATGCAGATTACTTGTTTTAAACCCCATTGAAACTTACGATCCAATGCCTTCTCCCAACTTTGAATTCTCGTTATTTGAAGCTGAAGAAGAAGAAGACAAAGAAATTCCAGAAGAGATCTCCCGACTACTCAGGCAAGAGGAAAGGTCCATTGAACCTTATAAAGAGTCGTTGGAAACGGTCAACTTGGGTTCAGAAGAACAAAGGAAAGAAGTTAAGATTGGAGCAGTGCTCAACCCAACTGTCAGAGAAGGCTTGATAAAACTTCTCAAAGAATTTCCAGATGTATTTGCTTGGTCCTATTAGGACATGCTAGGGTTGGATACCAACATCGTGGAACATCACTTACCAATGAAAACAAAATGTCCTCCAGTAAAATAAAGACTGAGAAAGACTCATCCAGACATAACCATCAAAATTAAGGAGGAGGTACAGAAGCAGATTGACGCAGGTTTCCTTGCCACCTCAGAATATCCTCAATGGCTAGCCAACATAGTGCCAGTTCCAAAAAAAGACGAAAAAGTCAGAATGTGTGTAGACTACAGGGATTTGAACAAAGCAAGTCCAAAGGATGACTTCCCCCTACCACACATAGACATGCTGGTAGACAGCACAACAAAATTCAAAGTTTTCTCCTTCATGGATGGATTCTCGGGCTATAATCAAATCAAAATGGCGCCAGAAGATATGGAGAAAACTTCATTCATCACCCCATGGGACACATTTTGTTACAAGGTAATGTCGTTCGTTCTAAAGAACGCAGGGGTAACCTATTAAATGGCCATGACAACTCTGTTTCATGACATGATGCACAAAGAGATTGAAGTGTACGTCGATGACATGATTGCAAAATCTAAAATAGAAGAAGAACATGTGGAACACCTATCAAAGTTATTCGAGCGTCTGAGAAAATACAAACTCCGCTTGAATCCCAATAAGTGCACATTCGGTGTCCGCTCAGGAAAACTCTTAGGATTCATCGTCAGCCAGAAAGGAATTGAGGTTGATCCTGACAAAGTCAAGGCCATTCAAGAAATGCCTTCTCCAAAGACTGAAAAACAGATCAAAGGATTTTTGGGACGTCTAAATTACATCTCAAGATTCATATCCCTCATGACCGCGACATGTGCGCCGATCTTTAAACTACTTAGAAAGAAACAAAGTTGTAGATGGACAGATGACTGCCAAAAGGCTTTCGACAGCATCAAAGAATATCTATTGAATCCACTGATTCTGTCTCCTCCAGTGGAAGGAAGACCATTGATCATCTACTTAACAGTCTTGGAAGACTTCATGGGTTGTGTACTTGGCCAACAAGACGAGACAAAAAGAAAAGAGTATGCTATTTACTACTTAAGCAAGAAATTCACAGATTGTGAAACTCGATTCACTATGCTCGAGAAAACTTGTTGCGCTATGGCTTAGGCAGCCAAGCGTCTTCACCAGTACATGATTTGTCACACTACTTAGTTAATCTCTGAAATGGATCCGATCAAGTATGTCTTTGAAAAGCCTGCTCTCACGGGAAGGATTGTCCGTTGGCAGATGTTGTTATCGGAATAGGACATCGAGTACCATGCTCAGAAAGCCGTCAAAGGAAGTATTTTAGCCGATCATTTGGCTCATCAACCAATCGACGATCAGGAATCAGTCAAATTTGAATTCTCAGACAAAGATGTCATGTACTTGAAAATGAAAGACTGCGATGAACTGCTGCCAATTGAAGGGCCAGAACCAGGTTCCCAATGGGGACTAATATTCGACGGAGCCGTCAATACTTATGGAAATGAAATTGGGGCAATCATTGTAACACCTCAGAGTACCCATATTCCTTTCACTGCCAGATTGATGTTCAAATGCACAAACAATGAGTCTGAATACGAAGCTTGTATCATGGGTCTCGAGGAAGCTATTAACCTAAGGATAAAAATCTTAGATGTGTATGGCAACTCAGCCCTGGTTATAAATTAGATCAAAGGAGAGTGGAATACATATCAATTAGGATTGATTCCTTACAAAGACTACGCGAGAAGATTGTTCCCATTCTTCACAGAATCGAGTTTCATCATATCCCTCAGGAAGAAAACCAGATGGCTGATGCATTAGCCACTCTATCCTCCATGATTAGTGTGAGTCGTTGGAACTACGTACCCAGGATTGACATAATGCGCCTGGAAAGGCCTGCCTACATCTTCACGATTGAAGCATTCATAAATGACAAACCCTGGTATCATGATATCAAATGTCTCCTTCAAAGACAAGAATACCCTCTTGGGGCATCAAGAAAAGATAGGAAGACTCTCAGAAGACTGGGTGGCAACTTCTTCTTGAACAGTGATACAGTCTATAAGAGAAACTTCGACATGGTTTTGCTCAGATGTGTAAATAGACAAGAAGCAAACATGCTAATGAAAGAAATTCATGAAGGATCCTTTGGCACTCATGCTAATGGACACACAATGGCAAGAAAAATTCTAAGAGCAGGATATTATTGGCTGACAATGGAATCCGATTACTACAAGCACATGAGGAGGTGTCACAAGTGTCAGATATATACTGACAAAATCCATGTACCGCCAACGCATCTTAAAGTACTTTCTTCTCCATGGCCTTTTTCTATATGGGGAATCGACATGATTGACATGGTTGAACCCAAAGCTTCAAACGGACATCGGTTCATCCTAGTAGCCATTGACTACTTCACCAAGTGGGTCAAAGCAGTTCCATACACCAATGTGACCAGATAAGTGGTGATCCGATTTATCAAGAACAATCTCATCTTCCGTTATGGTGTTCCGAGCCAGATCATTACGGATAGTGGATCTAACTTGAAGAACAAGAAGATGAAAAAGTTGTGTGCCGAGTTCAAGATCGAACACCATAACTCATCTCCCTACTGACCTAAAATGAACGGAGCAGTAAAAGCAACTAATAAGAATATCAAGAAAGATGGTTGTAACCTACAAAGATTGGCATGAGATGCTACCCTTTGACCTTCATGATTATCGCACATCCGTTTTCACTTCAACAGGAGCAACCCCTTTCTCTCTAGTGTATGGCATGAAGGCAGTGCTTCCAATAGAAGTAGAGATCCCATCAATGAGAGTATTGATGGAAGCCAAGCTAACAGAAGCTGAATGGTATCAAAGCCGACACGATGAACTAAATTTAATCGAAGAAAAAAGAATGACGACTTTATGCCATGGTCAGTTATATTAGCAAAGAATGAAGAAGGCGTTTGACAAAAGGTCTAACCTCGTGTCTTCAGAGAAGGAGACCTCGTGCTCAAGAAGATACAATCATTTCTCACTGATTCCAGGGGCAAACGGACTCTGAATTACCATGGCCCCTATGTTGTTAAGAAAGCCTTTTCAAGCGGTGCTTTGAGACTCGCAACCATTGGATGGAGAGGAACTTGCCTACCCCACAAATGTTGATGTAGTCAAGAAATACTTCGCCTAAATAAAAAAAACATCTCGGTGGATTGAAAACCCGAAAGGGCGGTCCAGGTAAAAATTAGAGAAATAACCAATGGTCAACCTGATAGATTGAAAACTTGAAAGGGCAATCTAGGCAAAAATTAGGGTTTCATGGCAAGTAACTACGTCAGACAAAATTGACTCCTCAATGGTAACATCATCCGTCAGAAAAAACTCACTCAAGGTCACCTTCGACAAAAACCCAAAATGTCCAGAATTCAAAGTTGGTGGAAGGATAGCGGTCGTTATGTTTCAATGTAGCCCATTTTCCTTTAAATTAACATTTACTAAACTTTGTAATACTCTATGGGATTATGCGTTTGGCTGATTACCATTTTATCAATAATATTTGAGCCTTTGTGCCTCTTGTTTGCAATTCTCATTCATTCTGCTGCGCAAAATGACATGTTTATTTGATTAACATTCTTGAAAAAAAATTAATTTTACTTGTCAAATTTACTTCTGCTTTTAAAATAAGGATGGAAATTTCTTTTGATTAATGAGCATGAAAAGGAATATCGACTGCTTCTCCGGTAGTGTTCAAACTTCAAAATGCAGAATCAAAGTACTCTTCTTGATCAATACATCCTGAATGAAGGATCAACTACTTCAAATGGAATGACCCATTTATCATCCTCGGTAGAGTTCTGACCTCTGAGAACCAATGATTGGTTTATCTCCCTAGTAGGACCTACCCCTGAAAAACAAGAGCGGATTCCTATCCCTAGCAGGATTGTACCTCTAGAAACTGGAACGAATGCAGGAATCCCTACTCCCAAGCAAAAGTATAACTTTTAGAGTCTCCAGTGATGCCCCCATCTCTCGGAGTGGCCGAGTATCCAGTTGAACAATCACCAGTCAGTATGTCGTGTCTATTTTGTCAGCATAAACATACATACATCATGCATAATTGATTCATATTCATAACATGTTGCATTAATATCACTCTGGTCATATGCATCCCTAAGTGATGAATGTCCTCTCTCTGATAGAGTTGTCAGTATTCCTTATCGGGAAAATGTACCGTCCAAACAATCTCTCTCCAGTATATCCCTGGATTGAAATCGGTCCTCGACCACTTTGATAACTTGAACATCTGAAAGGCAAGAAGATATTCAGATAGGCACCTTCTGGAATATTACTCTTCACCTTCGAAGATGATATTTTCCTTTCCCGGATTATGGAAAAATGCCTCTCCATCAAAAGACTCTTGGCAATACAACATTTTCTCCCTTAAATTTTTTGTCGCTTTCAGTGAAGTCATCAACACCTTAAAATTGGATTACATCACATGGCATTTCTCCGAAAAAGGTCTCGAAGGGAAGTATGATGTAACATCACCAAGAAAAATGCAATCTCTCAAGATATTTGTTTTCCCCAGTAGGTTGACAAATGACATCTCCCGCAGAAAAATTTGCACGCCTACGCAGTTCAGACAAATCGTTCTCCCCAACAAGTCTGACATCAAATCTTTTTCCATCAAATGGTGTTTCCCTAGTAAAACTCGGCGAGAATTTTGATAAAGACCACTACAAATAGCGTTCCTTGTCAAGGGAAGAACTTGATAAGAAGAAACTAAGACCAGTTCCATGGCAGAAGACCAGGATCGAGGGGAAGTTTATTTCAAAAGAAACTAAGACCAGTTCCATGGCAGAAGACCAGGATCGAGGTGTAGCATGCGATTTTTGTCAGTGACACGACTACCTTATCGCAAATTGGGTTCCTCCTCACTGCAATGGTAGGAGTGGGGTGCTACTTTCTGATTTCTTATTTATCCCGTGAAGCTGGAAGGGAAAGGGAAGCTATCTAAAACTAACCTTGCACACGAATGTTTTACTGAACAAACGCTAAGAGAGATTCGGGGAGTTCGGGGTCAGGTTATACAATGGGGAGTTGTCAATTACCCATCCTATATGTGGTTATCCACAGGTTATTAGCAATAGGTTTTGCTTTTATACTTGATGGTGTTTATCTGTTGTGGGTTGGGAAAAGTTTTTGGGAGTATTTGAGAGTGAGAGTGAGTTTTTGATGATTTTGGTGAGGTACTGGACCTAATGTTTTTGATTGGTATGTGAAGGTACTGAACCTAATGTTTTTGATTGGTATGTGAAGGTACTGGACCTAATGTTTTTGATTGGTATGAAGGTACTAGACCTAGAGTTTTTGATTGGTATGCTCGCTAAGATTTTGCAATCTTATGCCTATGTATTTCCGTTTAAAGAAACAAGGAAATCATAGCAATCGTAGATGTTTTGGCATCTTGTTCAAAGCCCAAGATTGAAGCTAAAGGAGTATTTGTGTCTTGTTCAAAGCCCAAGATTGAAGCTAAAAGGTTTGACTGAGAGAGAATTTGTCATCTCTAAAGGGAGATATCTCGTCTGTTTATCACAACTGTTGGGTGACTGATTATAAAGGAGAATTTCTTTAACTGGGATATGAGAATCCAGCAATGCCATAATTTCCTTTATGAGGGATTTGTCCTGAAGGAGAAAACTTTAACTCAGTGTAGAGTAATGCCATTTTTCCTTAGGGATCTTTCATGCTAAGAGAGGGACAGTGGCGTGGATGTAAATAATCCAGAAGCTTGTCGCTTACAGCAATTAGATGAAAGAGGAAGTTTTCCAGGATATGAGATGGACGACAGCTTAGATATTTGAATCAACAAGTGTGCCACTTACAACAGTTATCTAGGATTAGGGTTTGTTTGATTTGTTTGTTTCGATGTGTGATAACACAGAGAAATGTCTTCCTGTAGAGAGATTTTGATTTCCTCTGAGGGGATGTTAATTTTTGTGTGCCTTGATCAAAGCCCAAGGTTGAAGCTAAGAGATTGATTGACTCCACTGGGGAAGTCCTTATACAAAGCCTAAGAGGAGGCTGGAAAAGACTGACTCAACAAGAGAGTGTTTATCTATCTTGTACAAAGCCCAAGATTGAGGCTAAAAGAGAATTAACTCTTTTGGGGATATCATTATACAAAGCCTAAGAGGAGGCTAAAGGTTGACTTTTCGGGGAAATATTTTGTCTGTCTTGTACAAAGCCCAAGATTGAGGCTAAAAGGGGAAACTGACTCTACTGGTGAGGTTTTATCTGTCTTGTACAAAGCCCAATATTAAGGCTAAAAGAAGATTGACTCTGCTGGAGAGATTTATACGGTGTCTTGTACAAAGCCCAAGACTGAGGCTAAAAAAGAAGCTGACTCTGTGGGAAAGAAATATTTATCTGTCTTGTACAAAGCCCAAGGTTGAGGCTAAAATGAGGCTGACTCAACAAGAGAGTGTTTTATTTGGTGTCTTGTACAAAGCCCAAGATTGAGGATGAAAGGTAGTTGACTGACTCAGCTGAGGATTTTTTTAGGTGTCTTGTACAAAGCCCAAGATTGAGGCTAAACTTACTGGGAAAATCATTATACGAAGCCTAAGAGGAAGTTGGAAAGAAGATTGATTCTGCTTAGGGATATTATTTCTCAAAGCCTAAAAGAAGGCTTGGAGGAATTGACTTCGCTGGGGAAGATATTTAACCCGAGCTTAAGAGAAGGTTATGAAGATTTTGATTTTGTTGGAGAAAGTTTATATATGTCTTATACAAAGCCCAAGATTGAGGCTAAAAAGAATGACTCAATAAGAGAGTGTTTATGTTTTGTACCACTGACTCAACAAGAGAGTGTGGAAAGGCGATTGACTCAACAAGAGAGTACTTTAGAAGCTAAATCAGCTGGGGAAATCATTATACAAAGCCTAAGAGGAGGCTGAAAAAAGTTGACTCAACAAGAGAGTACCTTAAGGTGATTGACTTAACAAGAGAGTGCTTTGTCTGTCTTGTACAAAGCCCAAGATTGAGGCTAGAAAGGGTTAACTCAACAAGAGAGTGTCTTAAGAAAGAAGATGGACTCAACAAAAGGGTGTTGTTGGGACTAATTCTGCTGAGGAAAATCATTATACAAAGCCTAAGAGGAGGCTGGCTTCTGCTGAGGATTATTGAGATCCAGAGGCAGGTCCAAGATGGGGAATCAACTCTTGCTGAGGATTTACAGAAGAGTCAAAAGTATCAGATGCCTTGAGGTTCTGATTTGGGACAGTGTTATACTGATGATAAGCTAACCCTGACTGGGGAAATTTAGGATGAAAGACTGAGTTTTAGATCCTGTGAGGATTTTAACTCTAGTGGAGATTGGTTAAATGACCAGGGTTTTTCCTGTGTTTGTAGGGAACTTGAGAATGTCTTTGAGATCCAAGAGGAGATTAGACTGTCCAAGCCTACTGGTATGGAAGAGTTTATCTTTGTATGATGCCCAAGAGAAGGCTGATGTTTTAAGGGATGAGAATCAACCCTAAAATTGGTATGAGGTTTTGACTCTTTAGAAAGACTACTCTAACAAAGGATGACTAAGTTTTGTCCTATACCTTTAAGAGGTTTTCAGGGTCTTTGTATTAAGCCCAATAGAAGGCATGAGAACTTTTAAGAAGCCGGAGGGTCCTTGTACAAAGCCCAAGAGGAGGCGGGGGATGCTTTTCGGAAGCCAGTGGGTCAAAACTTAAGAAGATTTCAAGAAAAGTTTCACCGGGAATAATCTTTTCTTTAGTGAACAGTTCTAGGGTTTGAATAAATTCAAGAGAGGTTTCACCGGGAATTAAACCTCTTTGGGGGAAATGATTTTTTTTGACAGTCTGAGAAAAGTTTCACCGAGAATAATGCCATTCTCTTTGTTCCATATTGTTTAAGCCCAAGAGAAGTTAAGACTGTATCTGGAATTCCTTTCGGGAACTAGTTTTGACTGTTGAAAGAGTGACCACTGGCTTTATCTAGTTCTAGACCTAATTGCCGGGGAAAACTCTAAGCAGATATACAAGTATATATATACAGTTGATATATGACAAGTATTTAAAAGGATATGAAAGAAAGACTTACAGGTGAGCAAGCTTCCAACAATACAGACAAATATACATATGAAAGCATGTAAAGAAAGCTGATAAAAAACTTACAGGCGAGCAAGCTTCCATTGTAACAGCTGTATGGTTAGTTGTTCAAGAAATTAAAGAAAGTTTTGGTAACAACTATGGATTTGAACCTAAATCAAAAAGGAAAGTTGTTTTTGAAAAGATTGTTGGGGCTTATACTCAAGGAGAGGCCCAGATGAAAAACAGTGATCGTACTGTTGATCTGAAAATTGTATTGGGACTTATACAACGACTGAAGCCCAAATTAGGTTTTATTTACAAAGGGATGGGTCTTACAACTCAAAGAGAAGCCCAAAAGTGTTTATTTTTGTACAAGGAATGAGGCTTACAATTCAAGGAGAGGCCCATAGAAAGACAGTGATTTCACCGTCATTTTGAAAACTATACTGGGACTTATACAACGGCTGAGGCCCAAAAAGGTTTATGTACAAAGGGGGGTTGGGTCTTACACTCTATTAGAGGCCCAAAATGATTTTAAAAGAAAGAAAAATGGGACTTACAACACACGGGTAGGCCCAGATGATTTTGTTTTGAAAATGACGATTACGCCGATATTTTTGAAATCGAAGTGGGACTTATACAATGACTGAGGCCCAAAATGGTTTTCATGTACAAGAAATGGGTCTTACACTCAACTAGAGGCCCATGAGTGTTTTGAAAAAGGTTTGTGAGAGTGAAAATAATCAAAACCCTAATTTGATTTTAAAATACATTTTAATTGAATAAAAATTCAATTAAAATGATAAAAAATTGTTAAACATGTGTGAAAAACAAGTTGTGATCTTGGATTAATGTTTGAAAAATCATATTTTATTCATGGAATGATTTGAAAATTATTTGAACTTGTAAAATCAAGAGAAAAGAAATATTTTTAAATGTTAAAAAACAAATAAAACATAATTCTTTGTAAAAATACTGAATATATGAAATAAATAATATTTTTGTGAGATTTTCATGGAATAAAATATTTTAATATTTTTGTGAATTTTCAAAAAAAGAATCAATAAAAAATAATTAAAATTGAGAGAGAAATTAATTTTTGAATTAATTAACAAAAACCATAAAAATATTAAAAATAGCAAAAATATGGTAGGGTAGCAAAAAAGGTCTGGGTGGGGTTTGAACCCACGACCTCCAAGACAAACACATGCGCACGCTACCACTGGGGTGATGATACATCCGTGTATCAAAACCACCCCATTAATACATAAGGATGGCCTGGTTTCTAGGCCTAGCCAAGGTAAGAAACCAAGTCATGGTGGATTTGCATGAAGGCTGTAACTTGCTCATTTCTCCATGGATTGAGACAAAATTTAGGTGCTTCTGACTTAGAATTCCATGAGGAATCCAATGGTGCCTTTATATTTTTCAGAAGATGCCTCTATCTTAAAATCCGATAGTGGTTTAAAAAAATGCCAAGATTTGCATTTTCTATGCTAACACATCATATACACACTAATAGCATGGTGAATTGGTTCAAACACAACATATATGACATGTATGAGATGTTTATAATCAGTGGACTTCAAAGAAATGCATAATTCAAAGAGTTCAAGTTGTCATGCACTTACCTCTTGGAGCTTCTTGTGCTATCTGCCAATTTCATTGTGCCAGAAGTGATCCAATGCTTTGAACATTCTTAATTGATCCCTTAGAAGCTTTTAGGATGATCAAAACCAGCTGGATTCCTCAGAAATAAATTTTAGCCCTTTCTTGCAAAAGGGGCAAAAGTGACCAATATGGCAACTCTCTCAAATGGTGTTCCAGACGTACTTGATCGGATCTATTTTGGAGATTAACCAAGTACTGTGACAAATCATGTACTGGCGAAGACGTTTGGCTGCCCAAGCCAGAGCACAACAAGTTTTCTCATGCATAGTGTACCGGGTTTCACAGTAGGTAAATTTCTTGCTTAAATAGTAGATGGCAGACTCTTTTCTTTTTGTTTCTTCCTGTTGGCCAAGTACACAACCCAATTGAGTCTTCCAAGACTGTTAAATAGATGATCAGTGGTCTTCTCTCCACTAGAGGTGACAAGATAGGTGGATTCAACAGATACTCCTTGATACTGTCGAAGGCGGTTTCGCAGTCTTCTGTCCATACGCAGTCCTGATTCTTTTTGAGTAATTTGAAGATTGGCGCGCATGTCGCGATCATGAGGAATATAAATTCGGAAATGTAATTCAGACATCCCAAGAATCCTCTAACTTGTTTCTCAGTCTTTGGAGAAGGCATTTCTTTAATGGCCTTGACTTTGTCAGGATCAACCTCAATTTCTTTCTGGCAGACGATGAACCCTAGCAGTTTTCCTGAGCGGACACCGAACGGGCACTTGTTAGGATTCAAGCGAAGTTTGTATTTTCTTAGACGCTCGAATAACTTTGACAGGTGGGTCACATGCTGCTCTTCTATTTTAGGTTTGGCAATCATATCATCGACATATACTTCGATTTCTTTATGCATCATGTCGTGAAACAGAGTAGTCATGGCCCTTTGATAGGTTGCCCCGGCGTTCTTCAAACCGAACGACATTACCTTGTAACAAAAGGTGCCCCATGGGGTGATGAATAAAGTTTTCTACATGTCTTCCGGCGCCATTTTGATTTGATTATAGCCCGAGAATCCATCCATGAAGGAGAAGACTTTGAACTTTGTTGTACTATCTACCAGCAAGTCAATGTGCGGTAAGGGAAAGTCATCCTTTAGACTGGCTTTATTTAAATCCCTGTAGTCTACAAACATTCTGACTTTTCCGTCCTTTTTCAGAACTGGCACTATGTTGGATAGCCATTAAGGATATTTTGAGGTGGCAAGGAAACCTGCGTCAATCTATTTCTGCACTTCCTCTTTGATTTTGATTGCCATGTCTGGATGAGTCCGTCTCGGTCTTTGTTTTACCGGCGGACATTCTGATCTTAACGGTAGATGATGTTCCACGAAGTTGGTATCCAACTCTGGCATGTCCTGATAGGACCAAGCAAATACATCGGGAAAATCTTTGAGAAGTTTTATCAAGCTTTCTTTGACAGTCGGACCGAGCAGTGCCCCAATCTTGACTTCTTTCCTTTCTTCTCCTGTACCCAAGTTGACCATTTCCAACGGCTCTTTGTGAGGTTTAATGGACTTTTCCTCTTGTCTGAGTAATCGGGAGATCTCTTCTGGAATTTCTTCGTCCTCTTCTTCTTCAGCTTCAAATAGCGGGAATTCAAAGTTGGGAGAAGGCATTGGATCGTATGTTTCAATGGGGTTTAAAACAAGCAATCTGCATGATGTGATGCTTTATTTTTAGAAGAGATAGAGAGGATACAAGAGCGTGTGTAGTGTATTTTCTGAAAAATGCTTGTTTTTATTTTTGGTCGGTTTTAGGATTACCATTTTCTGAAAAAGCGAAAAGTGAAAACAACAATAAAATGCGAAAATTACAGAATGACATTATTTATTTATTTATAATTTTGTCGATTCTTGAAACTACAGCCCTATAAAACAAAACTCTGTCGCTTTGGGCGAAGCGAAGAGAGACATTTATAGAAAGTGAGCCCTATAAAAACATCTGTTTCACCTGGGCATGGTGAAAGGTTAAAACAAAGATGGCAATTACTTATACTTATGGACGACTTTCGGGACATCGACAGCAACCCATTGGCGGCGAACTCCTCGGTGAATCACAAAGTCCGGTACCTTCTTTCTTGGTTTGTCCTCAGAAATGACGCTGATTTCTGGCAGAGCAGGATTGTTGGAGTCTTCCTCCCATGCAGAGTTGTCGTAGACGAACTCTTCTATTATATCTTGCACAGTGTTTTCATTCTCAGGTGGATCTTCCCATCTAGTTGGCTGGATGTCTTCGAGCTTGATACGAGAGTTTTCAGGAGAGGTGTATTTAACCAAGAAGTCGTACTTGCCACTCGGCTGTCCTAAGGTGTCCCATACTTCTGCGGGAGAAGAGGAGTCATCTTTCTCAATGACGTTGACCTCAGGAAAAGCATAGTTGATGAACTCTTGTCCTGTAATCTTTGCAGATTCATCGTTGTGCTAGATATTTTTGGAATGTCCTGAGTAATAATCCCATGATTTGGTGGGGACACAGGTATTCTTTTCAACGATGCTCAGCTGATACGCATCGTTGGGATGACTCTTTTGCCCTAAGTCTTCTGGGTACGGCTGCCAGATAGACAAGTCATCCATTGGGTCATAATAGTCATAGTCGAAGTTGTCTTTCATCAGAGTGTCCTCCTCTAATGAGTTTGGTGGAGCACGACATCCTTTCCGATCACAACCTCCATACATCCTCTTGACAGCTGATCTGGGTATATATCTCGGACTTTGCGAGGGATTGCAAAATGGCGTATGCGTTTCTTCCTGAGATATATAACCGTCCTCGTTGAGACATGACTTCCACTCTTCTTCAGTATCGGAGGAGTCACCCTCATTGATGGTATGTACTTATTGAGATACTGGGTGAAGGAAACCTCCACTGTGGAAGAAGTCCTAAATGGGATGAACTTTCATTGTTAGTAGCAGTCTGGGTACAGGTTGAGGAAAAACCAAGGTCTTTCTTTGTCTTGTTATCCGTAGGAGTGAAAAGCTGTCCCCATCCTTTTGCATTGCTCACCGAAAGTGCTTGGAAATGGGTTCCAACAACCTCATCGGGTTCTACACAGGATGATGATAAGTTGCTCACGATTAAGGCCTGCTCTCCACAGATTGTGACCAGCTTGTCATTTTTGACGAACTTCAGCTTCTGGTGAAGTGTCGAAGTGACTGCCCCAGCTTCGTGTATCCAAGGTCTTCCTAATAAACAACTGTATGTTGCCCGGATGTCCATGACCTGGAAAGTGACTTGGAAAGTGTAAGGACCGATAGTTATGGGAAGGTCGACTTCACCGATAACTGGTTTTCTGGATCCGTCAAATGCTTTGACGATGACCTCATTGCCTCTCATCGAAGATCATTGAAATGATAATCGCATCAGAGTAGATTTTGGCATAACATTCAGAGCTGATCCGGTATATAGCAGTACGCTGGCTAAAGCATCGTCTTGGCAGTTGACTGTAACGTTAAGCTCCATGTTGTGATTTTTCCCTTCTTCTGGCAATTCTTCATCACTGAATCCTAAGTTATTGCAGGAAGTGATGTTGGAGATGATTCTGTCTGTCGTAACCCAAAATTTGACCTACCTTTTTTACCTTTTTGCATGAGCATAAGCATTCGCATCACTGGCATACGCATTCGCATTTTCTTTCTTTCTTTGATTTTGTTGCAGGAATATTTAGGTTTTCCAAGCCTGATTTATCATATCCTCACAAGGTCATCACATTATCAAAACAAGCACAAAATGAGAGTTTCTATGCCTATTCATCAATACAAGAAGCGGAAAATCGAAGTCTGGACCACAACACCTTTTTTTAGGCAAATTGAGCATATTTTGGCCTGGTTAATCGATTAACCATTTGCAGTGCAATTGTGTTAATCGATTAACACAGGCGGAATTGGCACAATCTACTGCTTTTTCATGATAGCACCTTTGCAAACACTTTGGTCTTGGATTCTAGAGTATTCTAGCAGGATATGGAATATTCTAGACATCTCTAGACATTTCAAAGCTATTCAATTCATTCCAAGTGCATTTATTCCAATGCTTCACTTCAAATTAAGTGCACCATGTTCCTTATTTTCCAAGTAATGTGGATCTTTGGATGATGGAGTTCACCTTGGGATTGTTACCGAGTTGGTCCTAACTAACCGAGTTAACCGCCTTGACTCGGTGAGTCAAGTGTAACTAACTCCTAGCTTAGTTCCAAACCCAAAGCTAAGTCCAAAGCTAATTCCAAAGCTCTCACACTCTAAACCTAAAGTCTATATAAACACACCTTCACTCACTTTTCAAGGGAGCCACCATTTTCACCAAATTTCTCACATCTCACTCTCAATTCTCTCACATTCTCTCTGATTTTTTTCTGCTACATCTTCATCTTCATCTAAATTCTCTTCCAAAACCTCACCAAAGCTCTTCATTCTCCATTGAAGAAAAAGCTACTTTCACCTTGTATTGATTCATGCAAGTGATTGATTTAAGTTTCTTCGGTGATAATTCTCATTTTAGAGTTTTCGTCGCGATTTGATCGGTTTCGATACGTTTCAAATAGAATTGAAGATTCCTCTGGTTTTCTTTGATTATCTTCATCAAGATCACATTGCAACATTTACCAAGGCACATCTCAGCCTTGTAGGTTGGTGGATATCATTCATTTTACTGTTTCGATCATTTTTGTATCATTCGCAATGTAATTTCGATGTGTTTGCATGTGAATTGATTATACCATTGCTTGATCTGTGATCTTGGTCTTCAGCCAAGGAACTGGTCTCAGTTGTTTTTTTTTTGTTTTTTTTCTCAAGTTCCTTCCTTGACAAGGGATGCTATTTGTAGCGGCCTTCATCAAAATTCTCGCCATATTTTCCTACTGGGGAGACGCCATTTGACAGAGTTGTAGAGGTGTACAAAATTCTCTATTGCAGATGCCATTTGTTGACTCTACTGGGGAAAATGAGTCTTTTGAAAGACTGCTTTCTGCATGGGGATACTACATCATACTTTTCTTCGAGATCTTCACGGAGAAATGCCATGTGATGCAATCCAATTTTGAGGTGCTGATGACTTCATTAGCATTGACTTTCTGGAGAGAAAAACCAATGTGTTGCTGAGAGTCTTTAGTTGCGAGGCTTTCTCTGGGGATTTTCCTTAATCTGGGAAAGCAAAGATATCATCTTTAATGGTGAAGAGTGATGTTCTAAAGGTTTTCTTGCCTTTCAGAGGTTCTAGTTATCAAAGTGGTCGAGGACCGGCTCCAATTCAGAAATAAACTGGGGAGAAATTGCTCAGACGCTGCATTTCCTAACAAGGAAAGGACTGACAACTCGATTGAGAAGACTTTTATCACTTGGGAACAAGACCGACTAGAGTGATAGTGATGCAATATAAATATGAATGTGAATCAATTATGCATGATGTATGTATGTTTATGCTGACAAAACTGACGCGATATATAGACTAATAGTTGAACACGACTAGATACTCGGCCACTGCGGGGGGATGAAAAGTATCACTGTTCCAAGATAGCAACCCTGCCTTGCTTAGGAGAGGTAGTCCCTGTGGGGAGAAAGAATTGTTCAATCGGTCTTAAGAGACACGTACTCTGTCGGGGATATCAGATGGGAAAATCACATCTGATACAGTTGATCCTTCATTCAGGCGTACTGGTTTAGAAGGAGTACTTTGATTCTGCACTTTGAGGTTCAATCACCTCTGGAGAAGCTATCGATGTTCTTTTTGAAGTTCACAGTCAAAAGAATTGCCATCTTTATTTTAAAAGCAGAAAATTTTTAACAAGTAAATTCATTTTTGTTTCATTTTAAGAATCGTTGATCATGTTAAAAACATCATTCTATAAAGCTAAAACAAATAAGAATTGCAAACAAAAGCACTAGGGCTCAAATTTCATTGATAGGATTGAAATCAGCCAAGCGCGTGATCCCATAGAGTATTTACAAAGCTTAGAAAATTGGTAATTTAAGGGAAAAGGGCTACATTGAAACATAACGACCATTATCCTTCTACCCACTTTGAATTCTGGACATCCTGAGCTTCTATCGAATATGACCTTGACTTGAGTTTTCCTGATGGATGGCATTACTGCTAGGGGATTTAACCTCGTCGGACGTAGTTACTTGCCATTAATCCCTAACTTTTGCCTGGATTGTACTTTGAGATTTCCAATCCATCGGGATGATTTTTTTACTTATGTCTCTAATTTTTTCCTGGACCTCCCTTTCGGGTTTTCAATCCACCGAGACGTTTTTTTTTGTTTAGGCGAAGTATTTCTTGACTACGTCAACATTTATGGGGTAGGTAAATTCCTCTCCATCCATGGTTGCGAGTCTCAAGGCGCCGCCTGAGAAGGCTTTCATGACCACATAGGGGGCATCGTAATTCGGAGTCCATTTGCCCTGGGAATCAGTGAGGAATGATTGTATCTTCTTGAGCACAAGGTCTCCTTTTCTAAAGACGCGAGGTCGGAACTTCTTGTCGAATGCTTACTTCATTCTTTGCTGACATAACTGACAATGGCATAGAGCTATCATTCCTTTTTCTTCTATCAGATTCAGTTCATCGTGCCTGCTTTGGCACCATTCAGCCTCTGTTAGCTTAGCTTCCATCAATACCCGGATTGATGGGATCTCTACTTCTATGGGGATCACTACCTCCATGCCATATACTAGAGAGAAAGGGGTTTCCCCTGTTGAAGTGCGGACAGATGTGCGATAACCGTGAAGAGCAAAGGGTAGCATCTCGTGCCAGTCTTTGTAGGTTACAACCATCTTTTGAACAATCTTCTTGATGTTCTTGTTAGCCGCTTCTACCGCTCCGTTCATCTTAGGTCGGTAGGGAGATGAGTTATGGTGTTCGATCTTGAACTCAGCACACAATTCCTTCATCATCTTGTTGTTCAAGTTAGATCCATTATCACTAATGATCTGGCTTGGAACACCATAACGGCATATGATATTGTTCTTGATAAAACGGACCACGACTTGTCGGGTTACATTAGCGTATGACGCTGCTTCGACCCACTTGGTGAAGTAGTCAATGACTACCAGAATGAATCGATGTCCGTTTGAAGCCTTGGGTTCGATCATGCCAATCATGTCGATTCCCCATATAGAAAAAGGCCATGGAGAAGAAAGAACTTTGAGATGCGTTGGCGGTACATGGATTCTGTCTGAGTATATCTGACACTTGCGACACTTCCTTATGTACTTGCAGCAATCAGATTCCATGGTTAACCACCATTGTGTGTCCGTTGGCATGAGTGCCAAAGGTTCCTTCGTGAATTTTCCTCATCAGCATGTTTGCTTCTGGTCTGTCTACGCATCGAAGCAAGACCATGTCAAAGTTTCTCTTATAGCGTGTATCACCGCTCAAGAAGAAGTTGCCTGACAGTCTTTTAAGGGTTTTCCGATCTTTTCTGGATGCCCCAAGCGGGTACTCTTGTTTCTGAAGGAAGCATTTGTTATCGTGATACCAAGGTTTGTCATCTATGACTGATTCAATTGTGAAGATGTAGGTGGGCTTCTCAAGGCGCATTATGTCAATCTTAGGTACGCCATTCCATTGACCTACACAAATCATGGAAGTGAGAGTGGCTAATGCATCAGCCATGTGATTCTCTTCACGAGGGATGTGATGAAACTCGATTATGTTGAAGAATGGTAACAACCTTCTCGCGTAGTCTTTGTAAGGAATCAGTCCTGATTGGTATGTGCTCTAATCTCCTTTGATCTGATTGATAACCAGGGCTGAGTCTCCATACACATCCAAGTTCTTAATCCTTAAATCAATTGCTTCTTCGAGCCTATAATACAAGCTTCGTATTCGGCCTCGTTGTTTGTGCACTTGAATGTTAGTTTGGCAGTGAAAGGAATGTGGGTACCCTGAGATGTTATGATGATTGCCCCAATTCCGTTTCCATAATTGTTGACAGCTCCGTCAAAGATTAGTCCCCATTGGGAACCTGGTTCTGGCCCTTCACTGGGTAGCGGTTCATCGCAATCTTTCATTTTCAAATACATGACATCTTTGTTAGGGAAGTCAAATCCGACTGATTCTTGATCGTTAACCGGTTGATGAGCCAAATGATCGGCTAAAATACTTCCTTTGACGACTTTCTGAGCATGGTACTCGATGTCGTATTCTGATAACAACATTTTCCAATGGGAAATCCTTCCCTGAGAGCAGGCTTTTCAAAGATGTACTTGATCGGATCTATTTTGGAGATTAACCAAGTACTGTGACAAATCATGTACTGGCGAAGACGTTTGGCTGCCCAAGCCAGAGCACAACAAGTTTTCTCATGCATAGTGTACCGGGTTTCACAGTCGGTAAATTTCTTGCTTAAATAGTAGATGGCAGACTCTTTTCTTTTTGTTTCTTCTTGTTGGCCAAGTACACAACCCAATTGAGTCTTTCAAGACTGTTAAATAGATGATCAGTGGTCTTCTCTCCACTAGAGGTGACAAGATAGATGGATTCAACAGATACTCCTTGATACTGTCGAAGGCGGTTTCGCAGTCTTCTGTCCATATGCAGTCCTGATTCTTTTTGAGTAATTTGAAGATTGGCGCGCATGTCGCGATCATGAGGAATATAAATTTGGAAATGTAATTCAGACATCCCAAGAATCCTCTGACTTGTTTCTCAGTCTTTGGAGAAGGCATTTCTTTAATGGCCTTGACTTTGTCAGGATCAACCTCAATTTCTTTCTGGCTGACGATGAACCCTAGCAGTTTTCCTGAGCGAACACCGAACGGGCACTTGTTAGGATTCAAGCGAAGTTTGTATTTTCTTAGACGCTCGAATAACTTTGACAGGTGGGTTACATGTTGCTCTTCTGTTTTAGGTTTGGCAATCATATCATCGACATATACTTCGATTTCTTTATGCATCATGTCATGAAACAGAGTAGTCATGGCCCTTTGATAGGTTGCCCCGACGTTCTTCAAACCGAACGACATTACCTTGTAACAAAAGGTGCCCCATGGGGTGATGAATAATGTTTTCTACATGTCTTCCGGCGCCATTTTGATTTGATTATAGCCCGAGAATCCATCCATGAAGGAGAAGACTTTGAACTTTGTTGTACTGCTACCAGCAAGTCTATGTGCGGTAAGGGAACATCATCCTTTAGACTGGCTTTGTTTAAATCCCTGTAGTCTACAAACATTCTGACTTTTCCATCCTTTTTCGGAACTGGCACTATGTTGGATAGCCATTGAGGATATTTTGAGGTGGCAAGGAATCCTGCGTCAATTTATTTCTGCACTTCCTCTTTGATTTTGATTGCCATGTCTGGATGAGTCCGTCTCGGTCTTTGTTTTACTGGCAGACATTTTGATCTTAACGGTAGATGATGTTCCACGAAGCTGGTATCCAACTCTGGCATGTCCTGATAGGACCAAGCAAATACATCGGGAAAATCTTTGAGAAGTTTTATCAAGCTTTCTTTGACAGTCGGACCGAGCAGTGCCCCAATCTTGACTTCTTTCCTTTCTTCTCCTGTACCCAAGTTGACCATTTCCAACGGCTCTTTGTGAGGTTTAATGGACTTTTCCTCTTGTCTGAGTAATCGGGAGATCTCTTCTGGAATTTCTTTGTCCTCTTCTTCTTCAGCTTCAAATAGCGGGAATTCAAAGTTGGGAGAAGGCATTGGATCGTATGTTTCAATGGGGTTTAAAACAAGCAATCTGCATGATGTGATGCTTTATTTTTAGAAGAGATAGAGAGGATGCAAGAGCGTGTGCAGTGTATTTTCTGAAAAATGCTTGTTTTTATTTTTGGTCGGTTTTAGGATTACCATTTTCTGAAAAAGCGAAAAGTGAAAACAACAATAAAATGCGAAAATTACAGAATGACATTATTTATTTATTTATGATTTTGTCGATTCTTGAAACTACAGCCCTATAAAACAAAACTCTGTCGCTTTGGGCGAAGCGAAGAGAGACATTTACAGAAAGTGAGCCCTATAAAAACATCTGTTTCACCTGGGCATGGTGAAAGGTTAAAACAAAGATGGCAATTACTTATACTTATGGACAACTTTCGGGACATCGACAACAACCCATTGGCGGCGAACTCCTCGGTGAATCACAAAGTCCGGTACCTTCTTTCTTGGTTTGTCCTAAAAAATGACGCTGATTTCTGGCGGAGCAGGATCGTTGGAGTCTTCCTCCCATGCAGAGTTGTCGTAGACGAACTCTTCTATTATATCTTGCACAGTGTTTTCATTCTCAGGTGGATCTTCCCATCTAGTTGGCTGGATGTCTTTGAGCTTGATACGAGAGTTTTCAGGAGAGGTGTATTTAACCAAGAAGTCGTACTTGCCACTCGGCTGTCCTAAGGTGTCCCATACTTCTGCGGGAGAAGAGGAGTCATCTTTCTCAGTGACGTTGACCTCAAGAAAAGCATAGTTGATGAACTCTTGTCCTGTAATCTTTGCAGATTCATCGTTGTGCTGGATATTTTTGGAATGTCCTGAGTAATAATCCCATGATTTGGTGGGGACACAGGTATTCTTTTCAATGATGCTCAGCTGATACGCATCGTTGGGATGACTCTTTTGCCCTAAGTCTTCTGGGTACGGCTGCCAGATAGACAAGTCATCCATTGGGTTATAATAGTCATAGTCGAAGTTGTCTTTCATCAGAGTGTCCTCCTCTAATGAGTTTGGTGGAGCACGACATCCTTTCCGATCACAATCTCCGTACATCCTCTTGACAGCTGATCTGGGTATATATCTCGGACTTTGCGAGGCATTGTAAAATGGCGTATGCGTTTCTTCCTGAGATATATAACTGTCCTCGTTGAGACATGACTTCCACTCTTCTTCGGTATCGGAGGAGTCACCCTCATTGATGGTATGTACTTATTGAGATACTGGGTGAAGGAAACCTCCACTGTGGAAGAAGTCCTGAATGGGATGAACTTTCATTGTTAGTAGCAGTATGGGTACAGGTTGAGGAAAAACCAAGGTCTTTCTTTGTCTTGTTTTCCGTAGGAATGAAAAGCTGTCCCCATCCTTTTGCATTGCTCACCGAAAGTGCTTGGAACTGGGTTTCAACAACCTCCTCGGGTTCTACACAGGATGATGATAAGTTTCTCACGATTAAGGCCTGCTCTCCACAGACTGTGACCAGCTTGTCATTTTTGACGAACTTCAGCTTCTGGTGAAGTGTCGAAGTGACTGCCCCAGCTTCGTGTATCCAAGGTCTTCCTAATAAACAGTTGTATATTGCCCGGATGTCCATGACCTGGAAAGTGACTTGGAAAGTGTAAGGACCGATAGTTATGGGAAGGTCGACTTCACCGATAACTGGTTTTCTGGATCCGTCAAATGCTTTGACGATGACCTCATTGCCTCTCATCGAAGATCATTGAAATGATAATCGCATCAGAGTAGATTTTGGTATAACATTCAGAGCTGATCCGGTATCTAGCAGTACACTGGCTAAAGCATCGTCCTGGCAGTTGACTGTAATGTTAAGCTCCATGTTGTGATTTTTGCCTTCTTCTGGCAATTCTTCATCACTGAATCCTAAGTTATTGCAGGAAGTGATGTTGGAGATGATTCTGTCTGTCTTAACCCAAAATTTGACCTCCCTCTTTTACCTTTTTGCATGAGCATAAGCATTCGCATCGCTGGCATACGCATTCACATTTTCTTTCTTTCTTTGATTTTGTTGCAGGAATATTCAGGTTTTCCAGGCCTGATTAATCATATCCTCACAAGGTCATCACATTATCAAAACAAGCACAAAATGAGAGTTTCTATGCCTATTCATCAATACAAGAAGCGGAAAATCGAAGTCGGGACCACAACACCTTTTTTAGGCAAATTGAGCATATTTTGGCCTGGTTAATCGATTAACCATTTGCAGTGCAATTGTGTTAATCGATTAACACAGGCAGAATTGGTACAATCTGCTGCTTTTTCATGATAGCACCTTTGCATACACTTTGGTCTTGGATTCTACAGTATTCTAGCAGCATGTGGAATATTCTAGACATCTCTAGACATTTCAAAGCTATTTAATTCATTCCAAGTGCATTTATTCCAATGCTTCACTTCAAATTAAGTGCACCATGTTCCTTGTTTTCCAAGTAATGTGGATCTTTGGATGATGGAGTTCACCTTGGGATTGTTACCGAGTTGGTCCTAACTAACCGAGTTAACCGCCTTGACTCGGTGAGTTAAGTGTAACTAACTCCTAGCCTAGTTCCAAACCCAAAGCTAAGTCCAAATCTAATTCCAAAGCTCTCACACTCCAAACCTATAGTCTATATAAACACACCTTCACTCACTTTTCAAGGGAGCTACCATTTTCACCAAATTTCTCACATCTCACTCTCAATTCTCTCACATTCTCTCTAATTTTTTTCTGCTACATCTTCATCTTCATCTAAATTCTCTTTCAAAACCTCACTAAAGCTCTTCATTCTCCATTGAAGAAAAAGCTACTTTCACCTTGTATTGATTCATGCAAGTGATTGATTTAAGTTTCTTCGGTGATAATTCTCATTTTAGAGTTTTCGTGGCAATTTGATCGGTTTCGATACGTTTCGAATAGAATTGAAGATTCCTCTGGTTTTCTTTGATTATCTTCATCAAGATCACATTGCAACATTTACCAAGGCACATCTCAGCCTTGTAGGTTGGTGGATCTCATTCATTTTACTGTTTCTATCATTTTTGTATCATTCGCAATGTAATTTCGATGTGTTTGCATGTGAATTGATTATACCATTGCTTGACCCGTGATCTTGATTATTAATTGATTCTATTGTTGATCATTTACTGCTTTTAAACTTGATTTTTCGTGCATAATTGTTTTCCCTAGCATTGGAGTGATTACACAATAAAAAAGTTGGCCAAGAGCAGTTTTCAAAACTGATTTTCTGCTCCCTGTCCAGTGTTAACCGATTAACACTTTGCAGTGCAATAGTGTTAATCGATTAACCAGTGTTTTTTTGCACTTTTTCAAGTGTTAATCGATTAACACTTTGCAGTGCAATTATGTTAATCGATTAACACTGAACCAGAAGGCCATTTTCTTGCATTTTCAAGTGTGTTTGCCATGCTTTCTTCATTCTAATTTCCATTGATTGTCATGCTTGATTTTATGGATGTTTTAAATGTCATTTAACTTCTATTTGAAGATTAGTCATGAACTTTTGTTGTACATTTCCGATTATTCAAATTGTTCATGTTTTGGTATCATGTGAATAAAATCATCCTTGCATTTCTCTTTGATCGCATAACATGACTTTGGGTTGCATATTTGTTGATCATTTGGTACTGTTTTGTATTCCCTTTATTGGTTTTGCATTGAGTTCATTCTTCATGGATGAGCTTAATCTTGTATAATCAATAATTCACACCTTTTGCTTTAATGGTTTTCCATTCTCTTTGGAAAATTGTTAGCATATCGTCTCCCTTTGATTAATTGATCGAAACCATGTTTCGATTAATTGATCCTCCTTTTCCATCTCTCTAGGATCTCTTTAGAGCTTCTCTTTCTTGATTCCCCATGGAGTTGGAGTTAGCACGACGCACGACATTAGAGCGCTGTACAAACTGTAGCTGTTAAGCTGTCCACTTTACAACACACTGGAGCACTGTACAAATTGGAGCTGTTACGCTTTCCGTTTCTTTTTCCACACTATACTTTGAGTGCTAGAGAAGGAATGAGGATGGAATTGTCCTACCCTCATTCTGGCTATTTCTTGGGTAAGGGCATTGTCCCTCTCATCGAGAATAGTCACCTCTATCCTCGAGCTGTAGTGTTTTTCCTTCCCTAGTCAAGTTGGTCCTTGATCGCTCCTTGCTCTTTCGATCTCTCTTTTGATCAATCACCTTCTTGGTTAAGATCCTTTGTCTCTTGGGTTAGCAAACTATCTTTGTTTTAATACCCTATTCTTTTCTTGCGGTCAATCATTGTTTTTTGATTCCCCTGAAGAGTCTCCTTCCTCTTTCTTCGGTTAAACACATTCTTCCTTTTAAATACCGAAACCCTTGCGGAGTTCGTAACCTTCTCTGGGTTCTTCTCCCTTTGTTGGTTAATCATTGTCTGTCAGTTAAAACACCAATATTTGCACTCCTTCTCAGTTAACCACAGTTTGTCTATTAAAACACTGAGTTCCTTGGGTTAATCACCTATTCTTGGTTAATCACCCTTTTCTTCAGTTAACCACAGCCTGTCTGTTAAAATACTGAATCCCTTTTTGAGTTAATCACCTCCTCTTGGTTAATCACTCATTCTTCTAGGTTAATCACAGTCCGTCCGTAAAAAACTGAACCCCAGCGGTTAGCAACCTCTTTTGGTTCAATACCCTTGTTCGTTGGTCAAGTGTTGTTTGTTCAGTCAATACCAACATCCCTATTGGGTTACGACCTTCGATTGGTCCTACACTCGTTCTTCTGGTTAATCACAGTTTTCTTTGTTAAAACCAATGCTTCTCTATCCCCACAGAGTTGCAATCCTTGTTTCCTCGGTTAACCACTGTTTATCAGTTAACATACCGATGTCCCCTCAGAGTCAAACACCTTCCTTTGGTTCGGCACTCTCTCTTTTGGTTTATCACAGTCCGTCTGTTGAAACCAATGCTTCCTTTAACCCCAGCGGAGTTTCTTTCATTCTTGGTTTTGACAACATTCTTTTTCTAGTCTCTTGTGCAATCGCTCTTACCGTGTGGTCTTCCCCAGTAGAGTTTTTCTTTTACTCTTGCTCTTGGTTTTGACACCACTTATTTTGTTTTCCTGTTTCTTTCTTGTTTTGTTTTCCGTTTGGTTCCACAAACTACGGAAGCTCTGATTCTGCATTCTTTCGAATGTATGATACGTAGGCACGAGATCACAATGATCTTGGCAAGCACACTTCCACCCTTCTTTCCTTCTCCCATTCCTTTCCTTTTTTCTGTCCCCTGGTTCCATGAACTACGACGCTCTGATTTCCTCATTGAACTATGAGGGTACGTAGGCACGAGGGCCCCAATCCTCCGCGAGCACTTTCTTTCTTTCTTTTCTTTTTCCCCTTTGTCTCTCTTTCTCCCTTTTCCTTAGCTAGAAGCCTTTAGATAGATAACCTAGGGGTGGCAAAACGGGCCCGGCCCGTTGGGTATGCCCGTTTTACCCGCACTTTAGTGCGGAGTGGGCCAAGGCTTTAGGCCCTCACCCTCTAATGTGTCTGCCCCGCCCCGCCCCGTTTTCTTCGCGGGCTTTTGCGGGCACAAGCATTTACATAAAATTTTTCATTTTTAGGCTTAAAAGGTAAAGTGCCCGCGGGCTTTCCCCGCCCCGCCCTCACTTTTTTGCAGGGTGGGCCTAGGTTTTAGGCCTGCATCCTCAACTATGACCGCCCGCCCCGCCCCGTTTTTTGGCGGGCATTTGCGGGGCGGGCCTAAATGGGGTGGGCATGCCTGTTTGCCACCCTAAGATAACCCATCCAAGCCTAGAGGTAAGCGAAATGGTTCCCATCGAGTACGACGGATGCGTAAGGTACTAATACCTTCCTTTCGCATAACCGACCCCCGTTCCCATTTCTCTTCCCCTTGGGTTTTATCAATATTTTCCCTGTCCTTTGGGACTAAATAAAGTTTGGTAGCGACTCTGTTGTTATCTTTGAGAGTACGATTCACTCAGGATGTAAACCAACCATCTTCACTGTCAAACTGTCTTATCGTTACATCTTGTTCCACAAAGGCTTGCTCTAAGACTTTATGTAGAGCTTCTCTGTGAGCTTCGAAACTGAGCAAGAGAGATAGCACAAAGATTCTCGAAGGAGTTTGCAACAATTGGTCTATAATGTTGTACTCGATCTTCATGATGAGCTTCAGTATCTCATAGTTGTTCTTTGAAAGGTCGGGATTACTAGATTAACCGGCTGGTTAATTGGGAACTTCTGTTTGAGGTTCCTTTTCACTGGTGGGTTCTCCAACTCCTCTGTTGAAGATCCAGCCGCTCCGTGTTACTCGACTGATATCGGCAATCTTTACGACGGAGGGTAATGGAGTTTCCTTTCCATTCTCAATTGTTGTTGCACCGTACTTTTAAGGGATAACCTTATCGGACTTGTACGGTATTGGTCCCGACAGATAAATAACCACATGAGCCTTTTGATTTTTCTGACCATCGTAGCCGGCCTCAATTGGTTTGAGGTTGAGAGTCTTTCTACTATCAAGAGGAACTCTTGATTCATGGATTAGAGGGATTATAGTGCATACATCTTTGACCATTTCATGTTTAGAGATTACGACAACATCTTTGCTTTTATCAGGAAAATAGTCTTGCATAACGTTGATCGAACCAGAACTTGAACATGGTCGAATCTATTTTCGATCCAACTGATTTTGAAGAGCTAACCGTACAAGGTAGCATCCTTGGTTATTTTCAGAGTAAACTCTACAATGCTCATAGTTGTGTGGTGGCACCCGGCCACGTCCAATTTGTATGCAGTGCAACCTTACTAGATTTGTTTCCATTGAGCGAACATCCTGACTTTGATGCCTAGTAGGATTCCCGTCAGTCATACTGACCTGTTGTGTAGCTTCATCTAAGTAAATTGGAAGCCACCAGTGATCCAACAAGTGTTGAAGTGTTCTTTGGACAAGTGCACACCCTTGGTCGTCTTCACGACACACTTTACAGTCCTGATAATCATGTGAAGCCAGAAAACCGAGCCTGACTTGCTTAGCGTGTAATTCTACCAGACTGGTATTCATGAAGCGAATATCAAAGATTTGAATCATATTAACTTGATGAATATTTCTATCACAGTAATCCTGGATCCATCCGAGATCCATTTGACGCTGGAGGGCATCCTGTACAAAAGAGCATCCCTGACTGTTTATTGAGCATATCAGACAGGAATTGTAATCGTGCCGTGGCAGATTATGATACTGGCTTTACCTTGAGTGCATTGCCACCAAGTTGACATTCATTTCCAGAATGCTGTGGTTCTGAACAATGTTGGGATTTGCGTGAGCCATATTGACCTCACAGATTCAATGATCTTGAATCCATCTGAGATTTATTTGTTCTTGTAGAGCTGATTGCACTACGGAATATCCTTGATTATTCTTTGAGCATATGTCACACTGGTGATAATTGTGAAACGGTACATGACCGTACCGGCTCTGTCTGCAATGCATCCTGACCAGATTGGCTTCTAATATGAGTACATCGTGAATTTGATAACTGCGGTTAAACTCTTCCTCTATCAAATTTACTGCAGTTTTCTCATGTTGAGGCAACGGATTCATCTGAACATTTGGATTTGTATCCTTAAAGGATAATACCCCGTTCCTGACAAGCTTCTGTACATCAGATTTGAAGCTGAGACAGTTTTCTATGTTGTGCCCTGGTCCTCCTTGATGGTAAGGGCAAGTTTGATCTGCTTTGAACCAAAAAGGCAGATTTTTCGGTATTGTAAGAGGAGACCTAGTTTGGAAATAGTTATGCGTACAACATCGATATAGGGTTGAACCCAGGTGGTTGTGTCGTACGATTGTTATTGTTGTACTGAGGACGAGCCTGCTGAAGAGGCTGTTGTGTCCTTTGCTAATACTGTTGTTGATTCGGTTGGCTCTGAGCAACCTAAGGTTGATAAGTCGGAGCCGGCGTTGGGTTGATAGTAGGAGTTACTGCTGCTACTGGTTGATACCTTCGCCTTTGCTTTCCAAGAGAGATATTACCAATATCTTGCTCTTTTTTCTTTGGGAAAGTACTAATGTATCTCTTGGTACTGCTTGATGGTTCTGTATTTTTGACCAGTCATCCTTCTCGGACTGCTTCCTCAAGGCGTACTCCCATGTTCATCATTTCGGTGAAGTCACTGGGTGAACTGGGGACCATTCGGTCATTATAGAACGAGCTTAAGGTTTTCAAAAAGATCTTGGTCATCTCATTTTCCTCAAGAGGGGGAAAAATCTGGGCTGCAATTTCACGCCATCTCTGAGCATATTCCTTAAAAGTTTCCTTGTCCTTCTGCGACATTGCTCTGAGTTGATCTCTGTCTGGTGCCATGTCCAGGTTATACTTATACTGCTGAACGAAGGCAGCGCCAAGATCTCTGAAAGTGACGATCTTGGTGCGGTTTAAACCCATGTACCATTTGAGTGCGGCACCGGTTAAACTGTCTTGGAAATAATGGATCAGTAGCTGTTGATTTTCAGTCTGAGTTGACATCTTTCGAGCGTACATCACCAAATGACTTTGAGGGCAAGAGTTGCCCTTGTATTTTTCAAAGTTAGGCACCTGGAATTTGTGCAGGATTTTCACATTAGGGACTAGACAGAGGTCTGCGGCCTCCTTTCCAAATAAATCCTGGCCACGAATGGCATGCAGTTCCTTCTGCATCTCAAGGAATTGTTCCCGGAACTCATTCATTCTTTCATACATGTTTTCGTTTCCACCAGAAGGTATTACTTGTGGAATCTGTCCTTCTGGGACAGTGTGTACCACGGGTTGTGGTATAGTCATTATGGCGGTGACTCTTGGTGCTTCCCTATCCCGAAGTTTGCAACCTTTAGGAGTTGCTGTCATGACTCTTGCATCTTCGCTTTCCCGAAGTTTGTAACCTTCAGGCCCAGCGGTTCCTGCTGCAGTTTCTGGGTCTTCCGTGACCGGTGGGATATATCCTTCATGGATAAAGTTGATGGGCATGCCCCAGGGATGATCTTTAGGCATGTTGTACCGAGGATCATATGTCTCCACTATGGGCGTAGATGTGATCTCTGAGATCACAACCCTTTGTTGTTGTCTCTGGGCTGTTGCCAGGGATTACATGTCACTGTGAAGTTTTTTTAGATCTTCTTTTAGAGCGTCGATTTCTTCTCTCAGCTCTCTGTTCTCTTCCTCGAGATCGTCCATTTTCTTTTGTCGATTGGCTCGAGTATTGTACGAATGAGACAGTTTGACTCTAGAATCGTGACACATACGTGAGATTCGAAGGTAAGAAGAATGCGTTATATGAGAATGATGAATGATATGCAATGATATATATTAATTTTTTTGGTTTTTTTTTTTCAAAAAGAAACTTCAACAAATGGATTGCAAATATCATACAGTGGGGAGACCCCGTTTTATTGAATTTGAAAGATTGTAGAAAGGGAAATACAGTATTTTACAAAGTGCTGTAAAAGAAATGTCTGAAGTTATGGATCCTGAGTCTGTAGCGCGCGATTTTTGTCGGTGACGCGACCACCTTATCGCGGAATTTGGGTTTTCTCCTCAATGAAGAGTAGAGGGGGTGCTACTTTCTGATTTCTTATTTATCTCGTGAAGCTGGAAGGGAAAGGGAAGCTATCTAAAACTAACCTTGCACGCGAATGTTTAACGGAACAAACGCTTAAAGAGATTCGGGGAGTCGGGGTCAGGTTATACAATGGGGAGTTGTCAATTACCCATCCTATATGTGGTTATCCACAGGATGTTAGCTTTAGGTTTCGCTTTGTACTTGATGGTGTTTATCCGTTAATGGGTTGGGAAAGTTTCTTGGGAAAGTATGAGAGAGAGAGTGAGTTGATGTTGATGTTCGGGTTTTTTCAATGTTTTTGGTAAGGTACTGGACCTAAGTTTTGATTTGATATGAAGGTGCTGGACCTAGAGTGTTTGATTAGTATGCTCGCTAAGATTTCGCAATCTTATGCCTACGTATTCCCGTTTAAAAGAAACAGGGAAATCAGAGCAATCGTATTTCCTCCTATTCTAAGGGAGGAAAATATTTTTTGGTGTCTTGTTCAAAGCCCAAGATTGAAGCCAAAAGGGTTTATTTGTGTTTTGTTTAAAGCCCAAGATTGAAGCTAAAAGGTTTGACTGAGAGAGAATTTATCATCTCTAAAGGGGAGACATCTTGTCTGTTTATCATGGTTGTTGGGTGACTGTTTATAAAGGAGGATTACTTTAACTGGGATATGAGAATCCAGCAATGCCATAATTTCCTTTATAAGGGATATTGATTTTTGTGTGCCCTGATCAAAGCCTAAGGTTGAAGCTAAGAGGTTGATTGACTCTACGGGGGAAGTCCTTATACAAAGCCTAAGAGGAAGCTGAAGAGAGACTGACTCTACAAAAGAGTGTTTATATGTGTCTTGTACAAAGCCCAAGATTGAGGGGAAAAAAAAGAAAGAGGCTGACTCTTTGGAGATATCATTATACAAGGCCTAAGAGGAGGCTAAAAGTTTGATTTTTCTGGGAAAAATGCTCTGTCTGTCTTGTACAAAGCTCAAGATTGAGGCCTAAAAGGGTACTGACTCTGGAGGGAGAAAAATATTTATCTATCTTGTACAAAGCCCAAGATTTGAGGCTAAAATGAGACTAACTCGACTGAGGATATTATTTCTCAAAGCCTAAAAGTAAGATGAGAGGAATTGACTCCGTTGGGGAATATATTTGTCCCAAGTTTAAGAGAAGGTTATGAAGATTTATGTCTTGTACAAAGCCCAAGATTGAGGCTAAAAGGGTTTGAATCAACAAGAGAGTGCTTTTATCTGTCCTGTACGAAGTCCAGGATTGTGGCTGAACAAGCTGGAGAAATCATTATACAAAGCCTAAGAGGAGGCTAACCTCCGCTAGGGGAAATCCTTATATCAAGCCTAAGAGGAGGCTGAAAGTTGGACTCAACAAGAGAATATTTTTATCTGTCTCGTACAAAGCCCGAGATTGAGGCTAGTTGACTCAACAAGAGAGTGATTGACTCAACAAGAGAGTCTGAAAAAGGTGATTGCCTCAACAAGAGAGTCTAAAAAAGGTTTTAACTCAACAAGAGAGTGTGAAAAGGTTATTGACTCAACAGAGAGTCTTGGAAGTTTTGACTCAACAAGAGAGTCTGAAAAAATTAGCTCTGCTGGGGAGGATCATTGTACAAAGCCCAAGAGGAGGCTATCTTTGCTGAGGAAAGATCATTATGCAAAGCCTAAGAGGAGGCTATCTTCTGCTGGGAATTATTGAGATCCCAAGGCATGTCCAAATGGTGAATCAACTCTTGCTGAGGATTACAGAAGAGTTGAGGTATCAAATGCCTTGAGGTTCTGATTTGGGATAGTGTTATCCTGATAGTAAACTGACCCTGGTTGGGTTTTTTTTGGAGAGAGACTGGGTTTTAGAACCCATGGGTTTTAACTCCTTTGGAGATTGATCAAGAATGACCGGGGTTTCTCCTATGTTTGTAGGGAACTTGAGAATATCTTTGAGACTCAAGAGGAGATTTAGACTGTCCAAGTCTATTGGTGTGGAAGAGTTTATCTTTGTATGATGTCCAAGAGGAGACAAGTGTTTTAAGGGATGAGTATCAACCCTAAAATGGTTGGATGTTTTGACACTGGAAAGACTGCTCTAGTAAAGGATGACTAAGTTTTGTTTTATACCTTTAGGAGGTCTTCAGGGTCCTTGAATTAAGCCCAAGAGATGGCATGAGAACTTCTAAGAAGCCGGAGGGTCCTTGTACAAAGCCCAAGAGGAGGCGGGGATGCTTTTAGGAAGCCTGTGGGTCCAAACCTAAGAAGAGTTCAAGAAAAGTTTCACCGGGAATAATCTTTTCTTTAATGAACAGTTCTAGGGTTTGAAGAAATTCAAGAGAGGTTTCACCGAGAATTAATCCTCTCCGGGGAAACTGAATTTCTTTGACAAATTCTAATAGTGACAGTCTGAGAAAAGGTTCACCGAGAATACTGCCTTTCTCTTTGTTCCACATTGTTTAAGCCCAAGAGAAGGCAATAATGTATCTGGAAGTCCTATGGGGATCTAGTTTTGACTGTATTTAAAGAGTGACCAACTGGCTTTACCTAGGTCTAGACCTAGTTTCCGGGGAAAACTATAAAGAACTATACTAGTATATATACAGTTGATATATGACAAGTATTTAAAAGGATATGAAAGAATGACTTACAGAGGAGCAGCTTCCCACAATACAGTTATATATATTAAAGCATGTAAATGAAAGCTGATAAAACTTACAGGCGAGCAAAATTCCATGTTGTATTGTTAGTTGTTCAAAGAAATTAAAGAAATTTTTGATAACAACTGTATATTTGAACCTAAGGTTTAATAGTGATCGCACCATTGTTTTAAAGATCGTACCGAGACTTATACAACGACTGAGGTCCAAAATGGTTTTGGTTAAAAAGGGATTGGGTCTTACACTCTATTAGAGGCCCAAAAGATTTTTGAAAAAAAGAAAGACGGGACTTATAACACGAGGGGAGGCCCAATGAAAGACAGTGATGACACAGTCGTTTTGAGAATCGCAGAGGGACTTATACAATGACTGAGGCCCAAAATGGTTTATTTACAAAAGGGTTTGGTCTTACACTCTTTCAAGAGGCCCAAAGATTTATTTTTGTACAAGTGATGGGGCTTACAACTCAGGGAGAGGCCCAAGATGAAAATAGTTTGAAAACGACGATCGCGTCGAAAATTTTGAAACTGTATAGGGACTTATACAATGATTGAGGCCTAAAAAAGGTTTTATTTACAAAGATGTGGGGCTAACACTCTATCAAGAGGCTCAAAAGATGTTTGAAAAAGGTTTGTTAGGGTGAAAATCAACAAAACCCTAATTTCATCATTTTTTAAAGTAATTATTCAAAGAAAATTAATAAAAATGATAAAAACACCAAATAAGTTTGAATAAACAACTTGTGATTTTGGTTAAGGTTTGAAAAATGATGTTTTAATCACAATATGAATTAAAACTCATTTGGTCTTGATTTCCAAGATGAAAATTCATTTTTGAAATGTTTAAAACAATAAAAAATGAATTTATTTGCAAAAATATCAACTATATTAAATAAATAATATAAATTTTATTTTTTTGTGGAATAAAATATTTTAACATTTTTGTGATTTTTAGCAAAAAGAACCAATAAAAAATAATTAAAATTGAGAGATAAATTAATTTTTCAAATCATTTAAGAAAATAATATGAAAATACAAAAAATGGAAAAAAGTGATAAAAAAGGGTCTGGGGCGAGGGGGATTCCCCAGACCTCCAAGCCAAACACATGAGCGCGCAACCACTGGGGTGGTGATACATCCGTGTATCAAAACCACCCCATAAATATATAAGGGGTTCCTTGTTTTAGGCCTGGGCAAGGCAAGGCTAGCTTTTGGGCCATTTACGTGAAGCCTCTAACTTTCTCATTTCTCCATGGATTGGGACAAAATTTATATGCATCTGGCCTAGAATTTCCCAAGGAATCCAATGGTGGTCATGGTTTTTTCAAATGAGGTCCCTATTTTAAAACCCGATAGTGGTTTTGAAATAGGCCTATATTTGCATTTTCTATGCTACCTCATGGTGCAGGCAAGAATTACATGATGAATTGGTTCAAACACAACATATACAACATGTATGATATGCTTATGATCAGTGGACTTCAAAGCAATGCATAATTTAGAAAGTTCAAGTGATGAAGCACTTACCTCTTGGAGCTTTTTGGGCTATCTGCCAAGTTCCTTGTGCCAGAAGTAATTTGATGCTTTGGACACTCTCAATTGATTCCTTAGAAGCTTTTGGAATGGTTAGAACCAGTTGGATTCCTCAGGAACAAGTTTGAGCTCTTTCTTGCAAAAGGGGCAAAAGTGACCAATATGGCAACTCTCTCAAATGGTGTTCCAGATGAGGGGAACCATTTGGGACAGTTCAAGGATGATATTTGGAGTGTGTTTGAGGTTTTATCTGGTTTTGAAAGTGACTGAATCAAGACATGGCATGAAAAATGTAATAAAGTCCAATTTTGAGGTTTTGGAAGTGGACTTTGTGATTTTGGTGTTACAGGTCACACGTGAGAGTTTGAACAGCTTAGGTACAATATATTAGAGGTGTTTGGATCATGATCTGTGATGGAATTGCTCTCTAACTCAAAAACTCAGAGGTACCTTGCAAAAGAAGGCATTTTGGCCTAGAGAAAGGAATTTTGAGGAAATCAAGTGTTTTAGTGCTTTGGTGTACTCAAACTGAGCACAAATGATCTCTATTTATAGTAGAGCAAGTTTGTTTTGCAAGCAATAGTGAATGGCAGCTGCAGCAGGCCTTTGGCCAATGTTATGCAAAAGGAATCTCAAGTCTCCTCTAGCCATTGACTTGAGATTAAGGCACAACCTTTGTAGCTTTGGTTCAGAGATAAGTCTTGACTGAATTCAGTTGGAATAGGCTCAGTTCATGCCACCTTGGTGTATCCATTGAATGCTTGGAAACAAAATTGGAGTCTTGGCATCTTTGTAGCCTTTTTAGGGATGACAAACCTAATGTAGATCCTTGGACTTGTGAGGCTTGGAGATCAGATCATCCCCCTTGGATTTGATCCTCTGATGTGTCCAAATTGATGACAAGGCTTGGAATTATCAGATTTTGACAAATCGAGCAAATGTGCACAATTCTGCCTTGTAAATCCAGTTCATGATGCCATGTTTCAAGGGCTGCATCTCCCTGCTCAAATTGAATTTGGAGATGATTTGGTACTTGTTGGAAAGCCCTCATGGCATACTTTAACTTTGATGTTCACCCCTAGAACTGGTTTGACTTGGATCAAGGTGAAAAATATCCCTACATTTTGGAAAAAGTAAGGCAGATTCTGACTTAGTGAAAATTTCACTAAGTGTTGGAAAAATGTCATTTTCATGTTTTTAGCCATTTTGATCACTCCATAACTTAAAATCCATGAGGAATTGGAGTTTGATGTAGTTGAAGCTTTTGAAGTATGTAATGAGAGCTACAAATCCAGCTTTGGACCATCCAAAATGGTTGCTTGGATCTCAAGTTATGATCCTTGGAAGTTGGTACCCTAGCCATTTTGTTCCATAACTTAGAAAAATTCTAAGTTTTTTATGGTTACCCCTTTTACAAGTTAACTCATTTTCTTTGGTTTTTCTTGATGAATGATGATTCAAATCACATATTAACCTTATTTTAGGGTAAAGGAACCTTGGTTGACTAAAAATCCAAAAAGTCAAACTTTGGATTTTTGTACAGCTGACTTTTTATCGGATGAAATCCAAACTATGCGATCCTTTGTAAAATCAAGTCCTTGACCTAAATCAAACCTAATGGATGGATTCCATAGGTGTTATAGGGTGTATTTAATCATGTCCCAAGGTTTAGGAGCATGTCCTGGTCAAAAGTCAAAGGCACAGTTGACTTTTTCGCCGAAACCCTAACTGTGGTCCTAATGAAATTTAAATTTGTGAATCAAGCTTCCTGGGTCAATCCATTGTTACAAATGGGTCAATGTAGTATATTGGAGGCCCTCAAATCATGTCTTGAGGTCTTGGCTCATGCTTTGTCCCAAAAGTCAACTTAGGGGTGAATTAGGTCAAGGAACCCAAATTCCTGATTTTTGGTAAATGCATCCCCTGGGGTTAAATTGACTTGATGATTGGGTCCATGAGGTCCCTTGGAGTATATTGGGTTGTGCTTTGAAGCATTGGTTCATACCCAGGTGAAAATTTTCATCTGGAGGTCTCAGGCGACCAAATCCCTAATTTGGTGACACAGGCGATCTTGAAGCTTGATCCACTTGGAATGTTGCAACCTTGTGCCTGATTCTTGATGTGGGAGTCTACTTGATCCCTTATAGGTGTTTGAGAGGCTAGACAAGTTGAATATCATGTCATTTCTTGATTAATCCTATGTCTAAGTGCTATGAGAGGGCCCAAAACCCTAATCTTTGATTGTAAAGAATGCCTAACAAATCCCTGAGGAGATTGATGAGCCATGAAAGTACGTCCATATTGTGATGATGATTTTCAAAATGATGGAAAATCTCGGTGGTCAAAATTTGGGGTATGACAGATGCCCCTATTTAATCTTCTTGGACCCGAAGGTGTGAATGGCGAAGGTATTCGGGCATTCGGGGTGCAAGAGGATTAAATATCGGAATGCCCAAAATTTTGATGGTGGTTATGAATGGAAGCTTATTCATCCATCTTCTTTTGCTAAGCAATGATGCTTAGAAAAGGGTAAACTTCCTCTCGGTCATGGTTTTCAGCCACGGGACTGGTCTAAGTTTTCTTTTGTCTATAAACTTCCCCTCGATCCTGGTTTTTAGCCACGGAACTGGTCTTAGTTTCGGATATAAACTTCCTCTCGATCCTGGTTTTTAGCCACGGAACTGGTCTCAGTTTCTTTTGTCAATAAACTTTTTGACAAGGGACGTTATTTGTAGCAGTTTTCCTCAAACTTCTCGCCGAATTTTCCTGGGGAGACGCCATTTGACAGAAAAAAGTTTTGATATCAGACTTGCTTGGGAACCCATTCGTCTGAGTTGTAGAGGTGTTCAAACTTCTCTGTTGGAGACGCCATTTGTTGACTCTACTAGGGAAAATGAGTCTTTTGAGAGACTGTTTCCTGCTTGGGGATATTACATCATACTTTTCTTCGAGATCTTCTCGGAGAAATGCCATGTGATGTGATCCAATTTTGAGGTGCCGATGACTTCATTATCATTGACTCTCTTGGGGAGAAAAAACTCAATGTGTCGCTGAGAGTTTTTAGCTGTGAGGCTTTCTCTGGGGATTTTCCTTTATCCGGGAAAGCGAAAATATCATCTTCAATGGTGAAGAGTGACGTTTGTTGAATGCCTTCTTGCTTTTCAGAGGTTCAAGTTATCAAAGTGGTCGAGGACCGTCTCCATCCCATAAATAAACTGGGGAGATATTGCATAGATGATTCGCTTCTTGACGAGGAAAAAACTGACAACTCGATTGACAAGAGGACTTTACCACTTAGAGTTAAGACTGACTAGAGTGATAGTGATGCAATATGAATATGAATGCAAATCAATAATGCATGATGTATGTATGTTTATGCTGACAAAACTGACACTACATACAGACTAATAGATGAACATGACTGGATACTTGACCACTGCAGGGGACAAAGAAATACCATTCAGTCCAAGATAGCAATTCTGCCTTGCTTAGGAGAGATAGTCCCTGTGGGGAAAACGTTGGTCGGGCTTAGGAGATAAGAACTATGTCGGGGATATCAGATGGGAAAATCACATTTGATACAGTTGATCATTCGTTCAGGCGTACTGGTTTAGAAGGAGTACTTTGATTCTGGACTTTGAAGCTTAATCGCCTTTGGAGAAGCAATCGATGTTCTTTCGATGTTCAACAGTCAAAAGAATTGCCATCTTTATTTTAAAAGCAGAAAATTTTGACAAGTAAATTCATTTTTGTTTTATTTCAAGAATCGTTAATCATGTTAAAATGTCGTTATGTAAAGCTAAAATAAATAAGAATTGCAAACAAAAGCACTAAGGCTCAAATTTTATTGATAGGATGGAAATCAGCCAAACGCGTGATCCCATAAAGTATTTACAAAATTAGAAAAATGGTAACTTAAGGGAAAAGGGCTACATCGAAACATAACGACCGTTATCCTTCTACCAACTTTGAATTCTGGACATCCTGAGCTTCTGTCGAAGATGACCTAGACTGGAGTTTTCCTGATGGATGGCATGACTGCTGCTGGGGAATTTGCCCCTTTGCTAGACGTAGTTACTTGCCATTAATCCCTAATTTTTGCCTGGATTGTACTTTGAGATTTCCAATCCATAGGGATGATTTTTTATTATGTCTCTAATTTTTTCCTGGACTGCCCTTTCTGGTTTTCAATCCACCGAGACGTTTTTTTTATTTAGGTGAAGTATTTCTTGAATAGGTCAACATTTGTGGGGTAGGAAAATTCCTCTCCATCCATGGTTGTGAGTCTCAAGGCACCGCCTGAGGAGGCTTTCTTGACCACATAGGGGCCATCATAATTCGGAGTCCATTTGCCCCGGGAATCAGTGAGAAATGATTGTATCTTCTTGAGCACAAGGTCTTTTTTCCTGTAGACACGAGGTCGGAACTTTTTGTCAAACGCCTTCTTCATTCTCTGTTGATATAGCTGACCATGGCACAAAGCCGTTATTCATTTTTCTTCGATTAGGTTCAGTTCATCGTGTCGACTTTGAGACTATTCAGCCTCTGTTATCTTAGCTTCCATCAATACCCGGATTGATGGGATCTCTACTTCTATGGGGAGAACTGCTTCCATGCCATATACTAGAGAGAAAGGGGTCACCCCTGTTGAAGTGCGAATAGATGTGCGATAATCGTGAAGAGCAAAGGGTAGCATCTCGTGCCAGTCTTTGTAGGTTACAACCATCTTTTGAACGATCTTCTTAATGTTCTTGTTAGCTGCTTCTACCGCTCCATTAATCTTGGGTCGGTAGGGAGATGAGTTATGGTGTTTGATCTTGAACTCAGCGCATAACTCCTTCATCATCTTGTTATTCAAGTTAGATCCATTATCAGTAATGATCTGGCTTGGAACACCATAACGGTAGATGAGATTGTTTTTGATAAAACGGACCACCACTGGTTAGGTTACATTGGCGTATGACGCTGCTTCGACCCACTTGGTGAAGTAGTCAATAGCCACCAAGATGAACCGATGTCCGTTTAAAGCTTTAGGTTCGATCATGCCAATCATGTCAATTCCCCAAATGGAAAAAGGCCATGGGGAAGAGAGAACTTTGAGATGTGTTGGTGGTACATGGATTTTGTCTGAGTATATCAGACACTTGTGACACTTCCTCATGTACTTGTAGAAATCGGATTCCATGGTCAACCAGTAGTACCCTGCTCTTAGAATTTTTCTCGCCATTGTATGCCCGTTGGCATGAGTGCCAAAGGAGCCTTCGTGAATTTCTTTTATCAGCATGTTTGCTTCTGGTTTGTCTACGCAACGGAGCAAGACCATGTCAAAATTTCTCTTATAGAGTGTATCACTGCTCAGGAAGAAGTTGCCTGCCAATCTTCTAAGAGTTTTCCTGTCTTTTCTTGATGCCCCAAGTGGGTACTCTTGTTTCTGAAGGAAGCATTTGATATCGTGATACCAAGGTTTGTCGTCTATGACTGCTTCAATTGCGAAGATGTAGGCAGGATTTTCAAGGCGCATTATGTCAATCTTAGGTATGTCGTTCCATTGACCTATGCTAATCATGGAAGAGAGAGCGGCTAATGCATCAGCCATGTGATTATCTTCACGAGGGATATGATGAAACTCGATTCTGTTGAAGAAGGGTAACAACCTTCTCGTGTAGTCTTTGTAAGGAATCAACCCTGATTGGTATGTGTTCCAATCTCCTTTGATCTGATTGATAACCAGGGCTGAGTCTCCATACACATCTAAGTTCTTAATCCTTAAATCAATTGCTTCTTCGAGACCCATAATACAAGCTTCGTATTCGGCCTCGTTGTTTATGCACTTGAATGTTAGTCTGGTAGTGAAAGGAATGTGGGTACGCTAAGGTGTTATGATGATTTCCCCAATTTCGTTTCCATAATGATTGACATCCCCGTCAAAGATTAGTCCCCATTGGGAACCTGGTTCTGGCCCTTCACTGGGTAGTGGTTCATCCCAATCTTTCACTTTCAAGTACATGACATCTTCGTCTGGGAAGTCAAATCCAACTGATTCCTGATCATCAATCGGTTGACGAGCCAAATGATTGGCTAAAATACTTCCTTTGACGGATTTCTGAGCATGGTACTCTATGTTGTATTCTGATAACAACATCTGCCAACGGGAGATCCTTCCCGTGAGAGCAGGCTTTTCAAAGACGTACTTGATTGGATCCATTTCGGAGATTATCCAAGTAGTGTAACAAATCATATATTGGCAAAGACGTTTGGCTGCTCAAGCCAGAGCGCAACAAGTTTTCTCAAGCAAGTGTACCGAGTTTCACAGTCGGTGAATTTCTTGCTCAAATAGTAAATGGCAGACTCTTTCCTTTTCGTTTCGTCTTGTTGGCCAAGTACACAGCCCATAGAGTCTTCCAAGACTGTTAGGTAGATGATAAGTGGTCTTCCCTCCACCGGAGGCGATAGGATAGGTAGATTCAACAGATACTCCTTGATACTGTCGAATGCAGTTTGGCAGTCTTCTGTCTAAACGCAATCCTGATCCTTTTTGAGTAGTTTGAAGATTGGCGTGCATGTCGCGGTCTTAAGGAATATAAATCTGGAAATGTAGTTCAAACGTCCCAGGAATCCCCTGACTTGTTTTTAAGTCTTTAGAGAAGGCATTTCTTGAATGGCCTTGACTTTGTCAGGTTCAACCTCAATTCCTTTCTGGATGACGATGAATCTTAGCAGTTTCCTTGAGCGGACACCGACCGTGCACTTATTGGGATTCAAGTGGTGTTTGTACTTTCTCAGATGCTCGAATAGTTTTGATAGGTGGGCTACATGCTCCTCTTCTGTCTTAGATTTGGCAATCATATCATCGATATACACTTCTATTTCTTTGTGTATCATGTCGTGAAACAGAGTAGTCATGGCCCTTTGATAGGTTGCCCCGACGTTCTTCAGACCAAACGACATTACCTTGTAACAAAAAGTGCCTCATGGGGTGATGAATGAAGTTTTCTCCATATCCTTCGGCGCCATTTTGATTTGATTATAGCCCGAGAATCCATCCATAAAGGAGAAGACTTTGAACTTTGTTGTACTGTCTACCAGCATGTCAATGTGCGATAAGGGAAAGTCATCCTTTGGACTGGCTTTATTTAGATCCCTGTAGTCTACACACATTCTGACCTTCCCGTCCTTTTTTGGCACTGGTACTATGTTGGCTAGCCATTGAGGATATTCTGATGTGGCGAGGAAACCCGCGTCAATCTGTCTTTGTACTTCCTCTTTGATTTTGATGGCCATGTCTGGGTGAGTCCGTCTTAGTTTTTATTTTACTGGTGGACACTCTGATCTTAACAGTAGACGATGTTCCACGATGCTGGTATCCAACCCTGGCATATCCTGATAGGACCAAGTGAATACATCGAGAAATTCTTTGAGAAGCTTTATCAAACTTTCTTTGACAATTTGACTGAGCAGTGCCCTAATCTTGACTTCTTTTCTCTCTTCTTCTGAACCCAAGTTGACCATTTCCAACAACTCTTTGTGGGGTTCAATGGACCTTTCCTCTTGTGTGAGTAATCGGGAGATCTCTTCTGGAATCTCTTCGTCATTTTCTTCTTCAGCCTCAAATACCCAGAATTCAAAGTTGGGAGAAGGCATTGGATCGTATGTTTCAATGGGGTTTAAAACAAGCAATCTGCATGACGTGATGATTGTTTTTTAGAAGAGATAGAGAGAATGCAAGAGTGTATGCAGTGTATTTTCTGAAAACTGATTGTTTTTATTATTTGAGTTGTTTTTAGGATTACCATTTTCTAAAAAAGTGAAAAGAGAAAACAACAATAAATGCGGAAATTACAGAACGATGTTATTTTATTTATGATCTTGTTGATTCTTGAAACTACAGCCATATAAAACAAAACTCAGTCGCTTTGGGTGAAGCAAAGAGAGACATTTACAGAAAGTGAGCTCTATCAAAACATCCGTTTCACCTGGGCAGAGTGAAAGGTTAAAGCAAAGACGACAATTACTTAGACTTATGAACGACTTTCGAGACATCTACAACAACCCATTGGCGGCGAACTCCTCGGTGAATCACAAAGTCTGGTACCTTCCTTCTTAACTTGTCTTCAGAAATAACGCTGATTTCTGGTGGAGCAGGATCGTTGGAATCTGTCTCCCAGGTAGAGTTGTCGTAGGGGGATTCTTCTATTATATCTTGCACAGTGTTTGCAGTCTCAGGTGGATCTCCCCATCCAGTGGGATGGATGTCTTCGAGCCTGATACGAGAGCTTTCAGGAGCGATGTACTTGACCATGAAGTCGTATTTGCCACTCGGTTGTCCTAAAGTGTCCCATGCTTCTTTGGAACTTGAGGAGTCATCCCTTTCAATGACGTTGACCTCGGGAAAAGCATAGTTGATGAACTGCCGTCCTGCAATCTTGGCAAATTCATCGTCGTGTTGGATATTTTCTGAATGCTCTGAGTAATGACCCCATGATTCGGTGGGGACACAAGTATTCTTTTCAATGCTGCTCAACTGATAAGTATTTTCTGTCTCGTACGAAGCCCGAGATTGAGGCTAAAATGGGTTGACTCAACAAGAGAGTACAAAAAGGTGACTGACTCAACAAAAGAGTCTATGAGAGTGATTGACTCAACAAGAGAGTCTGAAAAATGGTTGACTCAACAAGAGAGTCTGAAAAGGTGATTGACTCAACAAGAGAGTCTGAAAAGGTGATTGACTCAACAAGTGAGTCTAAAAAGGTTAGCTCCGCTGGGGAGAATCATTGTACAAAGTCCAAGAGGAGGTTGGCTTTCCTGAGGAAAGGATCATTATACAAAGCCTAAGAGGAGGCTATCTTATGCGGGGAATTATTGAGATCCCGAGGCACGTCCAAGTGGGGAATCAACTTTTGCAAGGGAATGCAGAAGAATTGATGTATCAGACACCTTGATGTTCTGATTTGGGATAGTGTTATATGATGATAAACTGACCCTGGCTGGGGGATGAGAGAGACGAGGTTTTGGAACCCATAAGTCTTAACTCTGCTGGAGATTAAACCAGAATTCGGGGTTTCTCCTATGTTTGTAGGGAACTTGAGAATGTCTTTGAGACTCAAGGCGATTTAGACTGTCCAAGTGTTGAAACAGTACTTCTGGGGGTGTTTTTATCGTATCCGCAGGGATCGTGCGATATTTTGATGCTTGCCGTTCAATAGTCGAAACGTTTTAAGTTAAGGGGTTTCAAATTGTTCTTGGTTTTGTTTAACATAAATTTGTAGCAAAGAGTAAATTAGAGAAAAGATGTTGTAAGTTTTAGAAAGGCATGTCAAGATTAGATTTCGCTAATCCTTTTCATACATATCTGATTAATCAAGCATATGAACTCAGTTCCGACCAATACAATCGTGTATCCGCTCAAATAAGTTTATGACTAAAGCAAATTTGTGAGTATCATTGTTTAGACCGTTAGATGATGTCTCACGCTAACAATCGAAACAACAATCGTTAAGATCAACACAAAGCGAATAATAAATCCCAAATCTATGTCTAGAGTTTTGTTTTTAAGAGATGAAAATATTTGGTCATGATTTGTAAAATCTATGTCTAGAGTGATACAAACTATACATACATCATTAAGAACAAATAACTTCATCTATATTGATCATAAACCTTGTTCATATACAAAAGATCAAAAGAAATACATACAAGCAAGATTAACTACCTCTAATCTTGACACAAAAGTGTTTAGCTACACATTTTCATGGTAGCTTGATCAACAAGTAATGTTGCAAAGCTTTTGGAGCATTAATCTTCAAAGATTCAAGGATTGAAGCATAAAAGCTTTGAAACTAAGAAAATGAGTAACAATGGAGTTTTTCTCTTCAACCAAGATGCTAGGTTCAAAAAGAGTGAGATGAAAACTCAGTCCTCCTTCAAAATATCTACAAAATGTGCCTATAAACAAGTTCAGCCCAGAAAGGAGCGCCGGGCGGTGCTTTTCACGGTCGGGCGGTGGCCAAAAATGAGGCCACGTGACAGCTACAGTGTCACGTGGACCTCCCAAAATATCTGAGAGCACCGAGCGATGAGATCAGAGCGCCGGGCGATCATTCCATGGCCGGGCGGTCTTCAAGAGGCGCAGCCAGGAAAAATTCTGGAAGTTGATTGAAATTGGGGAGCCAGCGTCCCTGCAGTGCCGGGTGATGAAACCCTCTTGCGCCCTAGCAGGGTCGGGCGGTGCAGGGGCCCAAGATGCGACAATCGACTTTTCCATAGTTTTCGTTTCCATGCGAATCGAGCCTCGATCTTTTCACCAAACTTGCTGCAAAAATTCACAAACACATCAAAATACCTAAATTTCACAAAAATGCAAGAATCACTTAATTAATAAGTCGTTTCCCGATTAAAGAGATAAAAAAAAAGCTTAAAGGCATCAAAATCAATTATGAAAATAAGCACTTCTTGACACCTAACAACTCTCCCCAACTTGCATTTTTGTTTGCCCTAAAACAAAAGTAAATGTCAACAACCACAAGCAAGATTTCCAAACACCCAATCAACCAAAACCATCAATGGTTCAAACTCTACAAATACACGCACAAAGTATTTCTAAGCACTCATAGGATCAAAACATGAATATGACTCAAATCCTAATCACAAAAATATACAATGCAACACCAAGTACCCTCATGCTCGAATTGAATCACCTAAATATTTACACGTATTATTTACACGGGACAAAACACACTCATAAGAAATCGTGCCACATCTAAAACAATTTATGCAATCATCTTACTACTTATGAAAACTTACAGAAACAAAGATCACAAAAGGTATTTTATCGGTTGTAACTTGGCCGGGGTTAAAAACAAGGGACATAAGTACACGGCCATTGAATCAAGAAAGGATAAATTTCATGAAGAGCATTTTTATTTTTAAACACAACCCATCTTGCTTAAACTTCCAACTCTTATTCTCACAATGCATTCTCTTTTCTTGCTTTGATTCCTATAATTTTTTTCTTGTGATTTTTCCTTTTCTTTCTTTTTCATTCTCTTTTTGAATTCATTTGAGAATGCATTGTATCCACACTTCCTTTTTCTCTTTTCACAATGAACCAATCTCCCCAACTTCAACAATACTAAACACTTAAATCAAAATGCTCTTCAAAGTACTTAAAGTTCGGGTTCATGCATCAAAATTAACAACTTTTTTTCATTGGCTCAAAAGAGGTTTCTAAAGCTCACACACTCACACGGTGATTTGAAGTGTTTTTGGAAAAGTCGTTATACTAATAGTACTAAAAAATTGCCTTGATCATTTCTATGTTTCCATAATTTCAAAACAACAAGCAAGATTAAACATAAACCATTTGAGTAAGCAACAACTACTTGAATCCCTCAAGAATTTGTGAACAAAGGAGGCAACTCACATTTGCGGTAATGTCCTTATTGATTCAAAATGAACAAGAGTTTACAAAACATTGCATTGACCAAATTTGTAAAAGGTAAAAATTTCACATTCACATTATGATTCTATAACTTAATTCCATACCTTGATTGTGCACACAATCAAGAATTCTATCATCACCATCAATGTTTAAGGTCAACAACGTACTCTTTTCTCTTCTTGTGCTAACACACAAAATTTTCAAACATTTAAGGACAACTATCATTTTCATTGCGCAACCACAACATAAAATAAAAACAGCATTTAACTAAAACACAATCTAACCAAACTGCAAATATTATAACTATGGTGTAAAAACACCCAAAATAGTACTCGCCGAAGCGACAAAACACCACAACAGAAATTCTCGTCGAAGCGATCCAAAATTCTCACTATCATAAAAAAACTGAAAATAAACTTCATGAAATAAATAGCAAAACAACATAAAAAAAATCCTTCGCTTTGCAGCTCCCTTAATTAACCATGTCATTGAGATCATCTTGCATCTCATCACCATCATCATCATCATCATCATTATCATCCACAATAACACCACCGGTGCTTTCCCTCTCCGAATAGAACGGGCGCCTGTCCCCAGGCCAATTTGCATAAGCGTCAAACGACTCCTTGTAGGAAAAGGAGTGTACTCCGCCGGATGCGTCTGAAAATGATAAAGTTGCTGCATACAATCAAAATTAAACTGATTCGATCTGTGTAGTGACTCACCCATATCCTAAGTGTAATTAAACGCCGCTTTTATATCAAAAACGGATGAGTCACTTTCGTCTGCCTGACCACTTCCTTGACCTCCAGAACTACTACCCATCTCAGCAGCTTTCTTTTTCTTCCTTTCATCTTGGGACTTGTAAAACCGATCCAAATAGTTGTCATCAACCATAAATTTCAACTTCTCATTAATTACACATGGAATAAGAATGTCAGTTTGATAGATTAAAGCCTGAACCAAGCAAGGAAAGATGATGGGAGCATCATCATGCTCTCCTGACCTCCGAGTATTATCAACAAATGTTTTCATCTCCCAAGCAATGATTTGGGCGATATCCACCTCCTTGTCCTCCATGATACAGTACATGAGAAGTCCTGTATCAAGAGGGACAGAAGAACGGTGAAACCGCGGCTTTACGTTATAACAAAGCAAGAGAAGAACGACCTGAGCCTCCAGAGTTATGTTTTTCCTACTGTATTTGATCGGCTCTCTTTTTGTATTCTGATCCACCTTGCAACCTGGTTTGAGAATCGCACTGGCTACCATTTTGTGATCACGCTTTGCTTGTGAAAGCTTCATGAAGTCATCGGTTTGTAGACTTCCTAAACTACTAGGACTGCCCAAGATCCGGTTAATTGTGTCCCGGCTGAAGCTGATTTCTCGACCCCTTACAAAGGTCTTAAATCTGTAAAATCCATCTTCAGGCTGCAACGCATTTGCATAAAATTCTCTAAACAATTGGTAGCAAACGCGATCATCCGGGTTCATCAGCTTATCCCACTTTTTCTTCTCGAAGATCGCCTGAATTCTTTAATAGTCCCCCTCACGGTTGATTGGAAACCTCTTTTCAGAGAGAACACTTCTGCCCTTAAGAGACTTGGTTCTAGCTTCATGCTCAGCGGACAGAAAACAGCTGCGGGCATATTCAAGTGGAATATCTAAAACATTTGATGAGGTAACAACATTCTTTTGTTTCTTCTTTGAAGCGTGTTGTGGAGCAAAGCGGACAGACATCTGCACAAACCAAACAAAAACAGCCCAGCACAGACATATACACATTAGCACTATCAGTCATACGAAAAAATACGAAACAAATAGTGAAGACCCCAAACTGGGCAAAACAGGGCTGACGCCCTAGCAGCACCGGGCGACGCAAGAGCGCTGCTGCTCCCCTCTACCACCGGGCGGTACTTACGACATCAGAAAAGAATTTTAAGAGCAGCACTGTTCTTCCCTTACACATCCTTCTTCAACCCAATACCAGTAAACAACATAGACAGCAACAATAAGAACATGCAAGGTTGAAGAAGGGCATCTAGCTAACAATCATCTATGTCAATCAATCACACAAACCTAACCACATTTGTACTAATTAATCATGATGAAGAAAAGAAAACAAACAAAAATTGAAACCATGCAATACCTTGAAGTTTGGAGGGTCTGAAATGAGAGAACGCGAGAGAGCAAAGAGTGAGAGAGTGAGAGCTAGGGTTTGCCAACGGGAAAGAATGAGAGAAAAGTTTCAAAACTTTCTCTCAAGTTTTTTAATAAGCCAGGGGCAAAATGGGAAAAACACTCAATTGCAATTATTCAACCATAAATTCCATCAGAGATCGTTCAAAATTCCCACCCTTTCAACTCACTAGCCTGGCCACTCAAAGGCGAGGCCTCTTTTAAAATTTTCGCACCGCCGGGCGATGAAACTACCGCCGGGCGCTCCACACCAGATAGCAGATTTTTCTGCTATGGTGATTTAGACCAGTTTTTAATGCATTCAAATCACACTCAACTCACAACATGCAGAAATCTCAATTTTTCACTCAAAATGGCAATGCAAACAATAAAAACACTAAAAAGCAAGAAATACTTACAATGTTGAGGTGCCTCCTAACAAGCGCTTGTTTAACGTCGGCTAAGCTCGACGGTCCAATGCAACCTCAAGGATTGTAAAATGGCACAACAGAGGGATTCTGCTCGAAATCACCACCTCGATAAACTTTCAACGTTTAACCATTTACAGTGCAATTCTCATTTGACTTTGTGTCTTCAATGACTATTGCCCCACATGAATTGATCTCCCGAATCCGAAATGGACCAGACCACTTAGATCTCAATTTACCTAGGAACAATTTCAATCGAGAATTGAAAAGTAGGACCAGCTGCCCCACTTCAAACTGCTTGATCACTATTTTCTTGTCATGGTAAGTTTTGACTCGATCTTTGTAAAGCTTATTGGAATCATACGCTCGGAGACGCAATTCATCCAATTCATGTAATTGCATTTTTCTTTTGTCTCCGCTTAAAGTTGGATCAAAATTCAGAAATTTTAAGGCCCAAAACGCCTTTTGCTCCAACTCCACTGGTAAATGACAATTCTTACCATAGACTAATTTAAAAGGTGTGAGACCAATCGGAGCTTTAAAAGCGGTTCGATAGGCCCACAAAGCATCGTCTAGCTTACTCGACCAATCCTTCCTTGAGGATGACACCGTTTTTTCCAAAATTCTTTTAATTTCCCGGATCGATACCTCTGCATGCCATTGGCCTGAGGATGATATGGTGTTGCAACTTTGTGCTTAACACCATATTGCTCCAAGGCTTTTTCAAGCTAAGTGTTGCAAAAGTGGGATCCTCCGTCACTTATCAACACTCGCGGAGTACCAAATCGAGCAAAAATGTTTCTTTTCAAAAATTTTATCACGGTTTTTACGTCAGCCTTAGCACATGCTATTGCCTCTACCCATTTGGACATGTAATCAACTACAACCAAAATACACTCGTTGGAAAATGATGATGGAAAAGGTCCAACAAAGTCGATTCCCCAACAATCAAACACTTCAATTTCCAACATATTTTGTAAAGGCATTTCATGCCGCTTTGAAATTCCACCACTTCTTTGACACTTGTCACAACTTTGCGCATGCGCACGCGCATCTTTGAATAAAGAAGGCCAATAAAAGCCCGATTGAAGGACTTTCGTTGCCGTTCTTAATCCATTAAAATGTCCTCCATACGGAGAATTGTGACAATGCCAAAGTATGTTAGTGGCTTCATTAATTAACACACATCTTCTCAAAAGGTTGTTGACACCAAGTTTAAACAAATATGGTTCATCCCAAACAAAAGACTTGGCGTCCGACAAAAATTTCTTTTTCTGATGGTGAGTTAGACCATCCGGTATTAAGCCGATGGCTTTGTGATTAACCATGTTGGCGAACCATGGTCTAACTTGCACCATATTGATTGGTCTAACTTGAACCATGGTCCAACAACAAGCAATAGTAGCAACCCCTGCAGGAACATTTCTTGGAAAACCACAACCAAACCCGAAAGGACATGCCAATGCTATTACATTGCGAAGCGGAACTGAATTAGATGGACCAGTGCGAAGGTGCGAGAAAGACACAAGAAAGGGGGATTTGAATTGTGTATTTACTCTTTTAACAACTTTTCGCTTCTTGTCATTAAGACGCTAAGATAACATCAGAGTTCGTTGAGAGACTCTGACTTGTGAAGTAACATTCAGACTTGCCTTGTATGAAGCATAAGAACCAACGAGAGTCTAAACGCTGTGTACATCATTCAGAACTTGCAGAGCAGAAACTTATTAGAGTTGTAAGGTTCTGACTTGCTTATGTATGGTTCTGATACTCTATATAGAAACCTAAACAAAGACATTAAGCATAAGAGTAAAAGATACACGATATATCCTGGTTCACCACAAAGGCTAATCCAGTCCACCCTCCTCAGGTGATTTCACCTTGAACACAAGGTCTTAATCCACTATAATCAATCTCGATTACAGATGAACGGGCAATAGACGGTGACTAACAAACTGCACAGCCGCACTGTGACTAACATACAATGAACCGTTCAGAGATTCAACTTAATAAATATAACAAACATTGACCTGCAGGTTCCAATCTCGTAAGATCTACTGCTAGGCTTTCACAGCTAGACGTTCAGGGATTCATGGCAATGAATATAACACTACTGACCCTATTTCAGGCTTTTCCCACAATGACATCTCGCCATTGTCTTCTCAAGTCTCCGGTCACACTGACCACTCAAGGAATCCTAATTCACCAAGAATTAGTTTTACAGGAGATTACAAAGATGCTTCTTAATAAGCAGATTACTCCTAAGTTTAAGTACAAAAGAACACACAAGTGTTCAAGCAAGATATGAGTAACAGTTCCTTGCTATCCTAAGAAACTACAAAGATGTATATTGATTTGACAGTTGTTGAAGTCTTGTAGATCTTCTTCTTCTTTGTCTTCTTGGGTGAGCAAGCTTTGAGCAACAACTCCTTGCTTCAGATCTTCAATGTAGCGCTGACGAGAAGGTAAGTTGATGACTTAACTGATTTGCAATGTTGTCTTCTTCATCAACAACTTCTGTACCAATTCATTGTTGTTGTGTTGAGTGATAATCTTTAAGCTTCAGCAACAATGGCCATGTGTAAATGGTGATAGCTTTGGATGTTTAAGTGTTACAACGAGAACTCATCGTTGTTGCTATCTTCACACAATGACTTTGATCAATTCGCCATCCATGGACTGAATCGATTACCTTCAGAAGTGAAAGCTCTTTCCTTTAAATAGCCAAGTAAAATATAGTCGTTTGAAATACTGTTGGCTGTTGGAAAAGAGACGTTGTGTAATAATAAGCTGTACTGACACATCTCCTTTTTGCGGTGGGAGAAGTGACGGGATATCTTCTTGAGCAGTGTGTACAGTTGTTCACAACGGTAACATTTGACTTCCAAACTTCAGAGGCTTCTGATGGTAATTTGATGAAGCGTGAGTAGAGCCTTCTTAACAGGATATCTGATACGTCAAGTCTTTAGTCATTTGAAGAAGTCCATTAGGAATCAGTCTTCAGAACTTCAACAATATCAGCATCCTTGGATCTGACTGTTCACGATCAGATACAGAAGCATTCTTGCTTCTTGCGACTTGTGTTACACATAGTAACTTTGTATATAATCATTTTTGCACATCGGGTTGGTGCTTGTTGGATCTGATATCTTCTATTTATATGATCTGCACACAACACACGTTAGAACATAAAATGGTTCTTTCACAAATACGTATTGTTATCATCAAAACATAGATTGACTTGTAGAGACAATTCTTGCTCTCACAATCTCCCCCTTTTTGATGATGACAAAACCAAGTATTTTGATTGAACATTTTATACAAGGTAATCACCAAACAAACATATTCAGAGCCTGGAACAACAACTCCCCCTGAATGTGTTATCCTCCAAGTTTTATCTGTGATCATCTAGAATCTTATATGATCCAAAGATATACAGAATAACAACTTGAGTTGCCAGAGCAAAGAATAGAAAAGGACTACTTCTCCATCTTGTCCTTATGGAGACAAAAGTCTTCAGCATCTGGACTAGTTCATCAGAAATTTCATCTTCAGATCTTCAGAACTCAGTTCCTTTGTGGTCGTATCAGAGCTTGTAATCTTCAGATACTTCTGAAGCATTTCCACTTTTCAGCAGATTCATTTAAGCACAAACAGATCAGTTCTCATTTGATAACATAGCCTCGTTATTCATTAGAGACAGACACTGTCTTTTTAAGAAACTCCCCCTGAGTTTCAGACTTTGTGAAGATTTTAGATTTAGTAATTGAATCTTCTGGGTAGTCTCCCCTTAATTTCTATAAGTCAAATATTGGGAACTTCAGAACGTAGTTCAAGAATATGAGATTTTAATCGCCAATGAAAATCATGGCTTTTTCAGAGTTTGACTTTTGAACACAGGTCTTCATCTCAGAACCTTGTTACTGTCACAACTCAGTGGTTTATCAAAGCTTGATTTTTGATCAGATACCAATTGAAGGTTAATTATAGTGATCAATCAATGCTTGATTATGAATTTGGTACATATGTTTTGATTTTTGTATGGTACCAAGTGATGTGCTGAGTTTTATACCAGAGTATATAGAGTCTGATACCAAGTGAATGATTACTTTTAATACCACTTGAAGAGTATTTCCTTAGTGTGATGAAATTAATACCAATGAAGGTATTTTGACAATAATTCACAGCTTTGCTCTGATTGATATTACTGCAGACTGAGTCTAATACCAATCCTTGTGTATACTGAGTCTGATTACCATTTGTTGATTTAGTCTGATTCCAAATCATTTCTTCTTAATTGAGTTCTTAGTAGACATCAGAACTACTTGTTCTCGGATCTTCAATCTGGATCTTTAGACAAATCTTTGACTTCTGATTTGCACAGTTCTTCTGAATAAGAATCTTGAGATGTATACTTTGTCTTGACTGCTTTCAGAGTTTTCTTCTTCTAATTCTTGCGTTCTGAATCTCATATTCTCAGACAGCTTACAGCTTCTGAACCAAGTGAGGCAGAGATCAAGATAAACTTTAACTTTCAGACAGTTCTCAACTTTTGAACAGTACTGGGTAGTGTCTTACCCCAAATTTTGACCACTAAGATTTCCCATCATGGTGCAAATCATCAGCACAATATGGATGTACCTTTATACCTCATCAATCTCCTCAAGGAATTGTTGAGCATTCACTACAATCAAGCTTAGGGTTTCAAGCCCTCTCAGATCCTTTAGACAAAGGATCAATCAAGGAATGACATGATCTTCAACTTGTCTAACCTCTTAAACATCCACAAAGGATCAAGAGGACTCCCACATCAAGAATTAAGCACAAGAGTGTAACATTTCAAGTGGATCAAGCCTCAAGTTCATCTAATACAAAGTCAACTGACGCAGAAAGTCAAAGTTTGACTTTTTGGTTAACTATGAGCTTCACAAGCCATTACTCAAGAAAATATGATGGATGATTTAACTTGATTAAATTTAAATCAAGAAATCATGCAAAATTGCAAAATTGATCAAATTGAAAGAAACTTAGAAATTTTTTCTAAGTTAAAATCATGTTCAAGTGCACAACTTTTCAAGGTTGTAACTATTGATCCAAGCATCCATTGATTTTGCGTAAGAGCTACTTTTAAAGAGGGTATTTGATACTTCAACATTGTAGAAGGAATCAACTCAAAATATCATAAGGATTGAAAGATATAGGTGATCAAAGTTGGGAATTCTTAATGTCCAATGTTCTGACATTGCATAGGACATCACTAATATTTTTCCAGCAAGAATGTCCCAACTTCAAGGCTGTTTTTCTCCATGATCCAAGTTGAACCAGGTCTGGGGTCAAACATGAAAGTTGAAGTACATCATCTCAGATTTCCAGAAAGTCCTAGAACGTCTTTGTAGCATACTCGAGCAGGGAGATATGATTTTTGTAAAAAGCATTGATAAAGCAGAATTTTCATGACAGCTTTTAGGACAGATTTGACTACACAAGTTCAAGACCATTTTTGATGACTTTGCAAGCTGAACCAAGACCAAAGTCAAACATCAAAGTTAAAGTATGTCATTAGGGCTTTCCAAAATGTATAAGAACTCCCATTAATTCAACTTGAGCAAGGAGTTATGAACCTCACAACAGGCCTTGCTCGAGCTGATTTTTTTAGGGCAGATTTTGTGCACTTTTCTTGTGCCACCCAATTTTCAAGCTTTGTCACCATGCAAGAAAAGCATCAAAGATGCAATTCACTTCAACTAAAAATATCATAGTGGATTAAAAGATACAAGTGATTAAAGTTTGGAATTATTAATGTTCAAAGTTGTCTGATGTTCCAACATTGCATAGGACATCACTAATATTTTTCCAGCAAGAATGTCCCAACTTCAAGGCTGTTTTTCTCCATGATCCAAGTTGAACCAGGTCTGGGGCCAAACATCAAAGTTGAAGTACGTCATCTCATCTTTCCAGAAAGTCCTAGAACGTCCTTGTAGCATACTCGAGCAGGGAGTTATGTATTTTACAAAAAGGCTTGCTGCAGCTGAATTTTTCAGGGGCAGATTTGCACATTTCTTGTGCCACATGAATTTTTAAGCCTTGTCATCATTTTGAACACATCTGAGGATCAAATCTAAATGGGACAATCACTGAGCCAAGCCTCCAAAGTCCTTGGAACAAGAAGTAGCATGCCAAACCTAGAAATGCCTAAAAGAGAGACAAAACTCCAATTTTGGATTGAAGCATTTAATGGATGCTTAGAGGTGGCATGGACTGACACATTTACAACTGAATTCAGTCAAGATTCCTCCAACAACTAGGGAACCAACAACCTGTGCCCTAACCTCTAGTCAATGGCTAGAGGAGACTTGGATTTTCATTGGACAACATTGGCCAAACCTCTGCTGCAGTTGCCATTCACTGTGAATCCCAAAACAAACTTGCTCTAATTTAAATAGAGCTCATTTGTGCTCAGTTTGAGTACACCAAAGCCATCAAACATATGCTTTCCTCATAATCTCTTCTTTCACCTCAAATTTTCCTTCCAAAGCAAGTAATTCTGATTTTTTGAGTTAGAGAGCAATTCCACTCAAACTAATCACACACACACCTCACATATATCATATGTAAGCTGTTCAAACTATCAAAAGTGACCTGTAATCACAACATCACAAAGTCACCTCTCAAAACCTCAAAATTGGACTTTTTTGCATTTTTCAAGCCATGTCTTGATTCAGTCACTTTCCAAACCAGATAAAACCTCAAACACACTCCAAATATCATCCTTGTACTGTCCCAAATGGTTCCCCCATCTGGAACACCATTTGAGAGAGTTGCTATTTTGGTCACTTTTAACCCCTTTTGCAAGAAAGGGACAGTTTATGTTTTTGCAGGTACCAGCTGATTCCAATCATCCTAAAAGCATCCAAGAGGTCATTTGAGGGTGTCCAAAGCATCAAATCATTTCTGGAACAAAGCACTTGGTAGGTTGCACAAAATCTCCAAAAAAGAGGTAAAATTCACAACTTGAATTCTTTGAATTATGCTTTCCTTTGATGTCCACATACATGCATCATATTAAACAATTCTTGAAGCAAAAATGTAGTCCTTAATATGTATGTTATGATCCTCCTACTGTTTGCACTTTAACATGTTTATATGTGGAGTTTATGTTGTTTTTAACTTAAGGTGCAGATCTGGTTTTTTGCCTTGTGTGTGCTGTACATTAAGTTTCAGTATGTATGAGTGATACCTTGGATTCCTTGCAAAAAATGGTCAAGATAGGTTCTTACGGATTTTAATTTCGTTAAAAATTGAGAGAGTTATGAATGTTTGAAGTTTGATAGCAAAGATGTTGAAAAACCAAGGTGCAGTTCTAATGTCAAATGTGATGTTGTGACATCTTCTCTTTTTCTCTTATCTTCAAAACTCATAAGTGATGTCGAATGTGATGTTGTGACATTAGTTTATTCTAAAAAAACTCAACCAATTCTTTTACATAGCAAAAATCATCATTTTCTAATTCTGTTTTACACACTTCTTATTCATACTCCAAAATATTTTATTCCACAAAAAAATTAGTTTTATATTATTTATTTAATATAATTAGTATTTTTGTGAATAAATTCCTTTTTAATGTTTTTAAAACATTTTAAAAGTGAATTCTCATATTGAAAATCAAGACCAAATGAATTTCATTTCATCTTGTGATTAAAACATCATTTTTCAAACCCCAACCAAAAATCACAAGTTGCTTATTTGGTATTTTTATCATTTTGTATTGATTTTCTTTTAAGAATTTACTTTTAAAATGATAAAATTAGGATTTCTTCGATTTTCACCATCATAAAACTTTTTCAAACACTCATGGGCCTCTAATAGAGTGTAAGACCCAATCCTTTTTTTTGACCAAATCATTTTTGGGCCTCAGTGTATTGTATAAGTCCTGATACCGTAAAAAAAAAACGGCGCGATCGTCGCCTTTTCAAAACAAAAGAACCTTGGGCCTACCCTCGAGTAGTAAGAGCCATTTCTTTTCTTAAAACTTTTGGGCCTCTAATAGAGTGTAAGACCCAACCCCCTTGTACAAAACCATTTTGGGCCTCATTAATTGTATAAGTCCCTCTGTATAAGTAAACGGCGCGATCGTCGCCTCTTAAAAAATCAATTGGGCCTCTCCTCGAGCTATAAGACCCATTCAAAACTTTTGGGCCTCTAATAGAGTGTTAGACCCAATCCCCTTTTAACCAAAAACCATTTTGGGCCTCAGATATTGTCTAAGCCCCTTCGCGTTAAAAGAAAATCTCGACGCGATCATCATCCGTTGAAAAACAAACTTTGGGCCTACCCTCGTGTTATAAGCCCCACTCTTTTTCTTTAAACCTTTTGGGCCTCTTGAGAGAGTGTAAGACCCATCCCTTTGTACAAAAAACCATTCTTTGGGCCTCAGTCACTTGTATAAGTCCGTCAGTACAAAACAATAGTGCGCTCACTGATAAAACCCTGGGCCTCTCCTTGAGCTGTGGGCCCCAAAATCTTTCTTTTTCAAAGCACTTTCTCCTTTGATTTTGAATATACTGTTGCTTTTTCAATCTTTCTTTGTTGAACAACTAAACAAACAACATGGAAGCTCTACAACCGAGTAAGTGTTTACACACTTTCATTTACCGCTTTCATATACATATAACTATATTGTGGGGCTGTTTTGCTGTAAGACTTCTTTCATAAACTCATATCAACTGTGTAATAATAGTATAGATATTTAGAGTTTCCCCGGCAACTGTGTCTAGCATTAAGCCTGTTGATCACTCTTAAACAGTCAAAACTAGATCCCATAGGATTACCAGACACAGTCTTCCCTCCTCTTGGGGTTAAACAATATGGAGACATGAAAGGCAGCATTCTCTGTGAACCCTTTCATAGACTGTCACTCGTAGAAGTTGTCAAAGAAACTCTACTCCCTAGAGATGATGTTTTCTCCGTGAATGGCATCTCTTGAGTTTCTTCCAAATTCTCGAACTTTCCTGGCTTAATCTATTCCTCGTGAATGACCTGTCTTGAACTTCTCGGGGTTTGGGGACCCACAGGCTTCTTAAAAGCACTTGTCAAGAAACTCTATTCCCCAGAGATGATCTTTTCTCCGTGAATGGCATCTCTTGAGTTTCTTCCAAATTCTCGAACTTTCCTGGCTTGATCTATTCTTTGTGAATAGTCTGTCTTGAACTTCTCGGGGTTTGGGGACCCATCGACTTCTTAAAAGCATCGGCCTCCTCTTGGGGATTGTTCAAGGACCCACAGGCTTCCTAAAAGCATCCCGCCTCCTCTTGGGCGTTGTACAAGGACCCGTCGACTTCTTAGAAGTATACACAGCCTCCTCTTAGGCTTCGTATAATGATTCTTCCTCCGGGAATGATAGCCTCCTCTTGGGCTTCATACAAGGACCACTCGGCTTCTTAAAAGTTTCCAGCCTCCTCTTGGGCTTCGTACAAATTGTCCCGACGACCTCCTAGAGGTATAGGAACAGAAATCAGTCATCTTAATAGAACAGTCTTTCCAAGAGTCTACTACTGTTTCTCAAAGCATAGTACGAAAGATGACACTCTAGACTTGGACAGTCTAATTTCCTTGAGTCTCCAAGATATTCTCAAGCACCCTTCAAGAATAGGAAGGAACCCCGTGGACTCGGACAATCTCAATACCCCTTGGATTCCCCCTTTCCTTAAAGAATAGGAAATGACCACGATCCTCGAATCAAATCCTTGAGTACAACATTACTCATATAAGAACTGATTTTCTCTTTAAATCAGCATATTGGACCTGCCACTCAACTGAAACAGTCACAATAGCCTCCTCTTGGGCTTTATACAATGATTCTCCCCAGCGGAGCTAACAATAGCCTCCATCTCGCGCTTTGTATGAGATACAAAAACTCTCTTGTTGAGTCACAATCCTTTTAGCCTCTGTCTTGGGCTTTGTACAAGACACAAATCACTCCCTTGTTGAGTATAAAACCTTTAGCCTCCATCTCGGGGTTCGTACGAGATACCATAAAAGACTCTCTTGTTGAGTCAACTCCCTTTTAGCCTCCATCTCTGGCTTCATACGAGATACAAAAAAAACTCTCTTGTTGAGTCAAATAGCCTCCATCTCGGGCTTTATACGAGATGCCAAAAGACTCCATCGTCGAGTCAAAACCTTTTAGCCTCTCTCTCGGGCTTTGTACGAGACATATATTAGCCCCCTCTTAGGCTTTGTATAAGAAAACCACTGGTTGATCTAATCAATCTTTTAGCATTAAAGCTGTGCCTCGTTCACAGTACACAAACATCAACAACTCTTTCCCCTTCATCTAATCGCTGTAAGCGGCAAGCCTCTGGATCATCTACATCCATGCCACTGTCCCTCTTTTAGCATGAGAAATTCCTAAGGAAAGATGGCATTGCTCTACACTGAGTTAAAGTATTCTCCTTCAAGTTGGAAATCCCCTATAAAGGAAATTATGGCATTGCCGGATTGACAAATCCCGGTTAAAGTAATTCTCCTTTATAAACAGTTGTGACATACAAACCCCTCTTTAGAGATGACCAATTCTCTCTAAAGTCAAACCTTTAGCTTCATATCTTGGGCTTTGAACAAGATACAAATAGACCCTTCAGCTTCACATCTTGGGCTTTGAACAAGATACAAACCACCTTTAGCTTCACGTCTTGGGCTTTGAACAAGACACCAAAACACCATTTCCTTCCATAGAATAGGAGGAACTACGATCGCTCTGATTTCCTTGTTTCGGAAAAAACGGGAATACGTAGGCATAAGATTGAAAGAAAAATCTTAGCGAGCACACTAAACAAAAACCCAAAATCCCATACTTTTATATATCTGTCCTATCATCTCAACCGATAGCCTAAAGCACCCCTTTTCAACAAAATAACCTAGGAGAGACCCCGAATCTTTGTAGCATCTATAAACCAACAGTTTTGACTGTTTAACCTCAGTATGCAAGCAGGGTTAATTGGAGACATCTATTTCCCTTCCTTCATCAGTTTTAATAGGATAAAAAATGAATCGAGCTGTAGTACTAGAGCGATCGTACTTCGCAACCACATCCAAAAATCACTCGCTACAGAAAAATGGCGACTCTGCTGGGGAGTCTCATAGAGTGATTTTTAGGGCATCGTCCCCATTTCCTACAGAAAAATGGCGACTCTGCTGGGGAGAATCTTTAGGGATCTTGTTCTCTTCTTGTCCCCTAGGTAGAAACCTTGACGTCACTAGGATCTTAGATCAAAACGCCATTAATTTGGAATGAAACCACAGGATGGTGACTCCGCCGGGAAACCATTTTCTGTCAGGAACATAGGATTCATAGCTCTTAAAAGTCTAGGACATTAGGACAAATATATATACTGCTTTTCCTAATTGATATATGTGTTTATTTTTCTGCTAATGGGAATGCGTGTGATGCCGCATGTGGAAAGATTGAGTATACACTTAAGATAAGTGATGGCGACGAGGTCGACCATCAACCTCAGTGGAGGCTTCCCAATGCAACCCATTCCCTCTCATAGGCAATGGGCCGATTGGGACGTCTGAGAAGCTGAGGAGCCAACCCTTTTGTAGTGCGGAAGCTATCGGAAATAGTTGTAACGCGATACTACCCTCATTTAAGGCTGATGATCTATTATCAGTGAATAGCATTTACTCTAAGATTTCATACAGCTCGCTGGCGATCCGCTTGCTATTTGTTATCCTGGGAGGAGCTGATGATTTTGAGTACAGGTACAAAAAATCACCCTAGTATAAACCTTTGGGGATGGGTAGAGCCTTGACTTCATGACAACGACCCTTTGACCCCATGTTTTTTCTATGTTTTTGCGTGCTGCATTCATGCATTCTTTTAAAAATATTAAAACATTCAAAAAAATTTCTCTTCTAGTCTATCTGTTTTTCAAATTAAACTATGACTGTGATTGCAAATATCAGAGAAAAGGATTACGCTAATGGATTTTGGTAGAAGGAGAACTCATAAGTACACCTTCAGGATTCCAAAACTAGAGGATTTAAGAGGTTTGGCGAGGATGATCACAAACCAAGAGGCTTTCAGAGCCAAGTATGGAGGTTTGCTATCTCTGCTAAAAGTCCATGTGATTGAGGGAATCATGGATGCGCTCATTCAGTTCTACGATCCGGTCAATCATTGTTTCACATTCCTGGATTACCAGCTAGCACCAACGCTGGAGGAATACTCTCATCTGATTGATCTACACATTACCGATCAAGCTCCATTTTCTGGACTGGAAGAAATTCCAAAGAATTAGACCATTGCAAGAGCAATTCATTTGGACGAATCTGAGGTCAGGACTCACATGACCACTAAGGGTGGCATACAAGGTTTGCCAGCCCAGTTCTTGACAAAGAAAGCCCTGTACTTCACCAGTATCGGGAACGTGACTGCTTTTGAAAGCATCTTTGTTTTACTCACTTACGGGTTATTTCTGTTGCCCAACATTAATAACTTCGTCGATATCAACTCCATTAAGGTTTTTCTCATTGGAAACCCTGTGCCGACTTTGCTCGTAGATGCGTATCATTCTGTACACTTGGGGAATTTGTACAGCGGAGGGGAGATCACATGCTGTGTACCTCTGCTTTATAAATGGTTTATCTCTCATTTGCCCAAGTCTGCTGCTTTTTGGGATCACAAGAGTGCCTTACGTTGGTCGCAGAAAATCATGTCCCTCACCAACTCTGACGTTGACTTGTGTAATAGGATTTATGACGGAATTAGGATCATTGATCGTTGTGTAAACTTCCCCAACGTACCCCTTATAGGAACTAAGGGAGGAATCAATTACCATCCAGTTCTTGTTCGTCGTCAATTTGGATACCCGATGAGGCACGTCCCACGGAGTGTTCATCTGGAAGGTCTTTTCTTCAAGGAAGGAGAAAGTGACAGAGCACTAAAGACGGAAATAGTGCATGCTTGGAAACATGTTCATAAGAAAGGACGAGAGTCTCTAGGAAAACCCGACAGTGTCTCGGTGGAGCTTTATCTCCACTGGGTACAAACTAGAGCTCTCAAGCTAAAGATGCCTTATCCTCATCGCGGAGTTCTTCCACCGAGGGAGTCTGTCATGTACTTCATGACTGAAACTGAAAAGCTCCAGGTTACTCTCAACAAAGTTCAACGGCAGAGGAGGTCTTGGAAGAACAAGTACCGCACCCTCAACGTAGAGTGCATCAAAATACAGCAACTACTGATAGATAAGGACGTTCTGATTGAAATTTTGGAGCAACATGCTGTAGAGAATCAAGATGACCAAAGGAATTTGCTCGCTCCTTTCACCTGGCAAAGGAATGACAACCCGACAATGGTCCAAGAGCCCCGGTCAAAGAAAAGGAAAGTACCAGAGTCAGCACCCGATTTCTCTTCAGAGAGGATTCGGGGCCCATTAGCTTAGGTTTCTATTTCTACACCTTGTAATCTACTGTATTTCCATTTCTGTAATCCTTTGAATTCAATAAAAAGGGGTTTCCCCATTGCATTCATCATTCTCACATCGCGTATTCTTATTACCTACGAATCTCACGTTTGTGTCTCGGTTCTAGAGTCAAACTATCTCATTCGTACAATACTTGGGCCAATCGTCAGAAAAAGATGGATGATCTTGAGGAAGAAAACAGAGAGTTGAAAGAAGAGATTGACGCTCTGAGAGAGGATATGAGAAAGCTTCGTAACGACATGCAAGCCATGGCAGAAGCTCAGCTACAAAGGACTGTGATCTCAGAGATCACCTCAACGCCCATAGTGGAGAGGTATGATCCTAGGTATCAAATGCCGAAAGATCGTCCTTGGGGTATGCCTGTTAACTATATCCTGGAAGGATATGTTCCGCCGATCACTGAAGATCAGGGAATCATAACAGAAGCCGTTGGGCCTGAAGGTTACAAACTTCGGGAAAGCGAAGATACCAAGGGAATACTGAAGACTCCTGAAGGTTACAAACTTCGGGAAATGCCAAGATTCACTGCCGTAGTCATGGTCCCACCCCCTGTGGTGCACACTGTCCCAGAAGGACAGATTCCACCGATACCTTCTGGTAAGAAGGAAACTATGTTAGATAGAATAGATAAATTCCAGGAATAATTCTTGGAAATGCAGAAAGAACTGCAAGCCATCCGCGGTCAGGATCTATTTGGAAAGGACGCCGCAGACCTCTGCTTGGTCCCCAATGTGAAAGTTTCGCACAAATTCCAGGTGCCCGACTTTGAAAAGTATAATGGTAAATCTTGCCCTCAAAGTCACTCGGTGATGTACGCTCGGCGAATGTCAGCTCAGACGGAGAATCAGGACCTATTGATTCACTACTTTCAGGATAGTTTAACCGGTGCCGCACTTAAATGGTACATGGGTTGAAACCGTGCTACGATTAGCACATTCAGAGATCTTGGTACTGCCTTCGTCCAACAATACAAATATAATTTGGACATGGCACCAGACAGAGATCAACTCAGATTAATGTCACAAAAGGACAAGGAAACCTTTAAGGAGTACGCTCAGAGATGGCGCGAGATTGCCGCTCAGATTTGTCCACCTCTTGAGGAAAAAGAGATGACAAAGATCTTCTTAAAAACCTTAAGCTCATTTTACTATGACAGAATGGTTGCCAGTGCGCCCAGTGATTTCACCGAGATGGTGGGCATGGGAGTTCGTCTTGAGGAAGCCGTCCGAGAAGGACGTTTAGCAAAAGACGTTGGATCATCAAGTAGTACAAAATGATATAGCAGTGCTCTCCCTAAGAAAAAAGAGCAGGATATTGGGAATATCTCTCTCGGAAAGCAAAGGCGACGGTACCAACCAGTAGCAGCTGTAACTTCTGCTATCAGCCCTGTGCCTATTCCTACATATCAACCTCAGGTTGCGCAGAGCCAACCTAATCAGCAAAGGACACAACAGTCTCTTCAGCAGGCTCGTCCTCCATACAATAACAATCGTACAACACGGCCACCAGGGTTTGATCCTATACCCATGTTGTAGGCAGAACTATTTCCGTTACTACTGGCTAAGGAGCATGTCCAGACTAAGTCTCCTCTTGCAATACCGGAAAATCCGCCTTTTTGGTTCAAAGCAGATCAGACATGCCCTTATCATCAAGGAGGATCAGGGTATAACATAGAGAATTGTCTCAATTTCAAATTCGACGTGCAAAAGCTTGTTAGGAGCGGGCTCTTATCTTTCAAAGATACGAATCCCAATGTTTTCACGAACCCGCTGCCTCAACACGAGAAAGCTGCAGTCAACCTGATAGAAGGAGAGTCTAACAACGTCTATCAAATTCATGATGTACTCTTTTTAAGGACCAATTTGGTCAAGATGCATTGTAGACAGAGTGGATATGGCTATGTGCCACCTCATAATTATCACCAGTGTGATATCTGCTCTAAAAGCAATCGAGGGTGTTCTGTGGTGCAATCAGCTCTACAGGAACAGATGGATCTCGGATGGATCCAAGAGCACCGAGTTCGTGGAGTTAACATGGTTTATACGAATTCCAACGTCATTCAAAACCACGACGTCCGTGCAATGAATGTCAACCTGGTGGCAATGCACTCAAGGCAAAGCCAGTATCATAATCTGCCGCGGCACGATTACAGTTCTTGTCTGACTTGCTCGGTAAACAAACAGGGATGCTCTTTCATACAAGAGGCCCTCCAGCGTCAGATGGATCTCGGATGGATCCAGGACTACCATGATAGGAATCCCTATCAGATCAATATGGTTCAAATCTTCGACATTCGCTTGATGTATACCAACTTAGTAGAGCTGCATGCTGAGCAGGTCCGACTCAGATTCCTGATATCACATAATTATCACAGCTATAAAGCAGGTTGCGAAAACGATCAGGGATGTGCCCTTGTCCAGGAAGCACTTCAGCATTTGTTAAATCATTGGTGGATGCCAATCTACATGGATGAAGATACTCAGCAAATTAGTATCAATAACAGAAACCTCACTCGGCGTCAAAGTCAGGATGTCCGACTCGTGGAAGCTAACCTAGTGAGGTTACAGTGTATTCAAAGTGGGCGTGGCCAGGTCCCACCACACAATTATGAATGTTGTGGAGTCTGTTCAGAAAGTAACCAAGGGTGCTACCTTGTGTGAGCAGCTCTCCAGGGGCAAGTGGATCGTGGAGAGATCCGCCCATATCCAGGTTCCGGACCCATTAATTGGTCGCCGAACTACCTTGCCAATCAAATTAAGGACGTTGTCGTCATCTCTGATCATCAGAGGACTAGGGATGTTTTTGCCATTATCCCTCTGCTTGACGAATTAAGAATTCCAAACCGGGAACGGATCAAAATTGCCTACGATGGTCAGAAAAACCAGAAGGTTCCCATAGTCATATATCTGCCGGGACCACTACCGTATGAATCAACTAAGGCAATCCCTTACAAATACGGTGCAACAACAGTCGAGAATGGAAAGGAAATTCCATTACCCTCCGTCGTGAATATTACAGACATCAGTCGTGTAACACGGAGTGGTAGAATCTTCAACAGAGGAGTTGGAGAGTCTAACAAAGAAAAGGAACTTCAGACAAAAGCTCCCGATCCACCAGTCGGTCAATCCAGTAATCCCGACCTTTTGAAAAATGATGATGAGATGTTGAAGCTCATCCAAAGGAGTGAATATAACATTGTTGATCAGCTGTTACAAACTCCTTCAAAGATCTCGGTATTATCACTGTTACTCAGTTCAGAAGCGCACAGGGAGGCTCTACAAAAAGTCTTGGAGCAAGCCTTTATGGAACAGGATGTAACAATCAGATAGTTCAATAGTATTGTCTCTAACATCACTTCCTGCAACAATTTGCATTTTAGTGATGAGGAATTACCTGAAGAGGGTCGCCGTCATAACATGGCGCTCAATATCACAGTCAACTGCCAGGACGATGCTTTAGCCAGCGTACTGGTAGACACAGGGCCAACCCTTAATGTTATGTCGAAGTCCACTTTGACTCAATTATCATTCAAAGGCCCTCCGATGAGAACCAGTGAGGTTGTCGTCAAAGCGTTCGACGGATCCAGAAAAATGGTTATCGGCGAAGTTGACCTTCCCATAACTATTGGTCCTCACACTTTTCAAGTTACCTTCCAGGTCATGGACATCCGGGCAATGTACAGTTGTTTATTAGGAAGACCTTGGATACATCAGGCTGGAGCGGTTACCTCAACCCTCCACCAAAAGTTAAAGTTCGTCCCGAACGGCCAACTCATCACAGTCTGTGGGGAACATGCCTTGCTCATCAGCAATTTATCGTCATCCACTTATGTGGAACAAGAAGGGGTAATCGGAACCCAGTTCCAAGCGCTTTCGCTACACACGGACGAATAATCCAGAGGAGGAACTTCGATTTCCTCATACAAAGATGCTATTAAAGCAGTCGAGAGTACCGATACAATAGGATGGGGACAGCTTGTCATTCCTACTAGCAATACAACAAAGAAGGGTCTTGGTTTTTCTGCAACCTGTACCCGGACAGCTACTAATGATGAAAGTCTTCATCCCATTCAGAACTTCTTCCACAGTGGAGGTTTCCTTCACCCAGTGTCTCAAATGGTCCATGCTATCAATGAGGAGGATCCCTCTGACACAGATGAAGAATGGAAGTCCTATCTTAACGAGGACGGTTATATGTCTCAAGAAGAGGTGCCTACGCCATTTTTCTATCCAGCACAAAGTCTGAGATTTATACCACGGTCAAATGTCGAAATGATATACGGAGATTGTGACCCGGAAGGATGCCGTGCTCCGCCATATTCATTAGAGGAGGACACTCTGATGAAAGACAATTTTGACCACAATTACTATGGCCCGATGGATGGCCTGCCAATGTGGCAGCCTTACCCAGGAGACTTGTGGCCAGAAAGTCAGCCAAGTAATGAAACTCAGCTGAGTATCATTGAACAGAATACCTGTGTCCCCACCATGTCATGGGATCAACACTCAGGTCATTCAGAAACTACTCTACATGACGATGAATTGGCAACGTTTGCAGGACTTGAATTCATCAACTATGCTTTTCCTGAGGTCAACGTCATCGAGAGGGATGACTCCTCCAGTTCGAAAGAAGTGTGGGACACCTTGGGACAACCAAGTGGAAAGTACGACTTCATGGTCAAGTACACCGCCCCCGAAAGCTCTCGTATCAGGCTCGAAGACATCCAACCTACTGGATGGGGAGATTTATCTGAGAGTACAAATACTATGCAAAATACAACAGAGGAATCCTCCTACGACAATTCTGCCTGGGAGACAAATTCCAATGATCCTGCTCCACCAGAAATCAGCGTTATTTCTGAAGACAAATCGAGGAAGGTGCCAGACTTTGCGATTCACCGAGGAGTTCACCGCCAGTGGGTTGCTGTCGATATTCCGAAGATCGTTCACCAGTCAAAGTAATTGCCATCTTTAACCTTTCACCCTGCCCAGGTGAAACAGATGTTTTAATAGGGCTCGCTTTATGTAAATTTTCCCTCTTCGCTTCGCCCAAAGCGACAGAGTTTTGTTTTATAGGGTTGTAGTTTCAAGATTCGACTTGTTCATTAATAAAATAACGTCGTTCTGTAATTTCCGCCTTTATTGCGGTTTTCTCTTTTCGCTTTTCTCAAAAAATGGTAATCCTAAAAAAAAAATTCAATAATAAAAACTAGCAGTAATAAAAAAAATACACTGCACACACTTTTGCATTCTCTCTATCTCTTCTAAACACGAATCATCACGTCATGCAAATTGCTTGTTTTAAACCCCGTTGAAACATACGATCCGATGCCTTCTCCCAACTTTGAATTCCCGGAATTTGGGGCTGAAGAAGAAGTTGACAACGAAATTCCAGAAGAGATCTCCCGATTACTCAGACAAGAGGAAAGATCCATTGAACCTCACAAAGAGCCGTTGGAAACGGTAAACTTGGGTTCAGAAAAAGAGAGAAAAGAAATCAGGATTGGGGCACTGCTCAGTCCAACTGCCAAAGAGAGTTTGATAAAACTTCTCAAAGAATTCCCCGATGTATTCGATTGGTCCTATCAGGACATGCCAGGGTTGGATACCAGCATCGTGGAACATCATTTACCGTTGAGATCGGAATGTCCGCCAGTAAAGCAAAGGTTGAGAAGCACTCATCCGGACATGGCCATCAAAATCAAAGGGGAGGTACAGAAACAGATTGACGCAGGTTTCCTCGCTACATCTGAATATCCTCGATGGTTAGACAATATCGTACCCATTCCGAAAAAGGACGGAAGGGTCAGAATGTGTGTCGACTACAGAGATCTGAATAAGGCTAGTCCAAGGGACGACTTTCCTTTACCACACATTGACATGCTGGTAGACAGTACAACAAAGTTCAAAGTTTTCTCCTTCATGGATGGATTCTCGGGCTATAACCAAATCAAAATGGCGCCGAAAGACATGGAAAAAACTTCGTTCATTACCCCATGGGGTACCTTTTATTACAAGGTAATGCCGTTCGGTTTGAAGAACGTCGGGGCAACCTACCAAAGGGCCATGACTACTCTGTTTCATGACACGATACATAAGGAAATCGAGGTATATGTCGATGATATGATTGCAAAATCTATGACAGAAGAGGAGCATGTGACCCACCTGTCAAAACTATTCGAGCGGTTGAGAAAGTACAAACTCTGATTGAACCCTAACAAATGCACCTTCGGTGTCCGTTCAGGGAAACTCTTAGGGTTCATCGTCAGCCAGAAAGGAATTGAGGTTGATCCTGACAAGGTCAAGGCTATTCAAGAAATGCCTTCTCCGAAAACTGAAAAAACAAGTCAGAGGATTCCTGGGACGTTTGAACTATATCTCCAGATTCATATTCCTTATGACCGCGACCTGCGCGCCAATCTTCAAACTACTCAAGAAGATACAATCATTTTTCACTGATTCGCGAGGCAAATGGACTCCGAATTATGATGGCCCCTATGTAGTCACGAAAGCTTTCTCAGGCGACGCCTTGAGACTTGCAACCATGGACGGAGAGGAATTTTCCTACCCCACAAATGTTGATGTAGTCAAGAAATACTTCGCCTAAACTAAAAAAAAAAAGTCTCGGTGGATTGAAAACCCGAAAGGGCGGTCCAGGCAAAAGTTACAGACAAAATAAAAAATCATCCCGGTGGATTGGAAACATCAAAGTACAATCCATGCAAAAATTAGGGATAATGGCAAGTAACTATGTTCAACAGAGGCAAGTCCCTCAGCAGCAGTTACACCATCCATCGGAGGAAAACTCCAGTCAAGGTCATCTTCGACAGAAGCTCAGGATGTCCCGAATTCAAAGTTGGTAGAAGGATAATGGTCGTTATGTTTCAACGTAGCCTTTTTTCCCTGTAAATTACCATTTTCTAGCTTTGTATATACTCTTTGGAATCACGCGTTTGGCTGATCTCCACCTTATCAATAAAATTTGAGCCCTTGTGCTTTTGTTTGTAATTCTCATTTGTTTTAGCTTTACAGAACGACATTTTAACATGCTCAATGATTCTTGAAATAAAACAAAAATGAATTTACTTGTAAAACTTTTTCTGCTTTAAAATAAAGATGGCAATTTCTTTTGACTGTTGAACATCAAAAGAACGTCAACCGCTTCTCCAGAAGTAAGCGAACCTCAAAGTGCAGAATCAAAGTACTCCTTCTACGCCAGTGCGCCTGAATGAAGGATCAACAGTGTCAGATGCGACTAATCCATATGACATCTTCGGCAGAGTCCTTATCTCCTAAGCTCGATTAATGGTATTCCCCGCAGGGATTATTTCTCCTAAGCAAGGCAGGATTGCTATCTTGAACCAAGTGATACCTTTCATCTCCAGCAGTGGCTGAGTATCCAGTCGTGTTTATCCATCAGTCTGTGTGTTGTGTCAAGTCTTTGTCAGCATATACATACATACATCATGCATTTTACTTGCATTCGTATTCATATTGCATCACTATCACTCTAGTCGGTCTTATCCCCTAGTGATAAAAGTCCTCTCAATCGAGTTGTCGATTCTTTCCTCGTCAGGAAGTGAATCATCTGAACAATCTCGCCTCCAAATATTTCTGAATTGAAGATAGGTCCTGGATCACTTTGATAGCTTGGACCTCTGAAAAACCAGAGAACCTTCAGTCAGCATCACTCTTCGCCATTGAAGATGATATTTTTGCTTTCTCGGATTAAGGAAAATCCCTAGAGAAAGCCCCTTAATCAGAGCTTCGACAATACGACAGTTCTTCTCCGAAAGAACCACTGATGAAAAGGTCATCGGCACCTCAAAATTGGATCCCATCATATGGCATTTCTCCGAGAAGATCCTGAGAAAAGTATGATGTAATATCCCCAAGCGTGAAGACAGTCTCTCAAGGGACTCGCATTCCCCAAATAGAGTCAACAAATGGCATCTCCAACAGAGAAGTTTGTACACCTCTACAACTCAGACGACTGGGTTCCCCAGCAAGTCTGGCATCAAAACTTTTTCCATCGAATGGCATCTCCCCAGGAAAATTCGGCGAGAAGTTTGAGGAAAACCGCTACACATAGCGTCCCTTGTCAATAAAGTTTATTGACAAAAGAAACTAAGACCAGTTCCTTGGTAGGAAACCAGGATCGAGGGGAAGTTTAAATCAGAAACTAAGACCAGTTCCTTGGTAGGAAACCAGGATCGAGGGGAGGTTTATTTCAACTAAGACCAGATCCTTGGTAGGAAACCAGGATCGAGGGGAAGTTTACCTTTTCTAAGCATCATCGCTTAGCAAATGAAGATGAATGCGTGAACTACCATTCATAGACGCCATCAAAATTTTGGATATTCCGATATTTAATCCTCTTGCACCCCGAATGCCTGAATACCTTCACCATTCACACCTTCGTGTCCAAGAAGATTAAATAGGGGCATCTGTCATATCCCAAATTTTGACCACTAAGATTTCCCATCATGGTGCAAATCATCAGCACAATATGGATGTACCTTTGTGCCTCATCAATCTCCTCAAGGAATTGTTGAGCATTCACTACAATCAAGCTTAGGGTTTCAAGCTCTCTCAGAGCCTTTAGACAAAGGATAAATCAAGGAATGACATGATCTTCAACTTGTCTAACCTTTTAAACATCCACAAAGGATCAAGAGGACTCCCACATCAAGAATTAAGCACAAGAGTGCAACATTTCAAGTGGATCAAGCCTCAAGTTCATCTAATACAAAGTCAACTAACGCAGAAAGTCAAAGTTTGACTTTTTGGTCAACTATGAGCTTCACAAGCCATTACTCAAGAAAATATGATGGATGATTTAATTTAATCAAATTTAAATCAAGAAATCATGCAAAATTGCAAAATTGATCAAATTGAAAGAAACTTAGAAATTTTTTCTAAGTTAAAATCATGTTCAAGTGCACAACTTTTCAAGGTTGTAACTATTGATCCAAGCATCCATTGATTTTGCGTAAGAGCTACTTTTAAAGAGGGTATTTGATACTTCGACATTGTAGAAGGAATCAACTCAAAATATCATAAGGATTGAAAGATATAGGTGATCAAAGTTGGGAATTCTTAATGTCATTGTTCTGACATTGCATAGGACATCACTAATATTTTTCCAGCAAGAATGTCCCAACTTCAAGGCTGTTTTTCTCCATGATCCAAGTTGAACCAGGTCTGGGGTCAAACATGAAAGTTGAAGTACATCATCTCAGATTTCCAGAAAGTCCTAGAACGTCCTTGTAGCATACTCGAGCAGGGAGATATGATTTTTGTAAAAAGCATTGATAAAGCAGAATTTTCATGACAACTTTTAGGACATATTTGACTACACAAGTTCAAGACCACTTTTGATGACTTTGCAAGCTGAACCAAGACCAAAGTCTAACATCGAAGTTAAATTATGTCATTAGGGCTTTCCAAAATGTATAAGAACTCCCATTAATTCAACTTGAGCAAGGAGTTATGAACCTCACAATAGGCCTTGCTCGAGCTGATCTTTTTAGGACAGATTTTGTGCACTTTTCTTGTGCCACCCAATTTTCAAGCTTTGTCACCATGCAAGACAAGCATAAAAAATGCAATTCACTTCAACTCAAAATATCATAGTGGATTAAAAGATACAAGTCATTAAAGTTTGGAATTATTAATGTTCAAAGATGTTTGATGTTCCAACATTGCATAGGACATCACTAATATTTTTCCAGCAAGAATGTCCCAACTTCAAGGCTGTTTTTCTCCATGATCCAAGTTGAACCAGGTCTGGGGCCAAACATCAAAGTTGAAGTACGTCATCTCAGCTTTCCAGAAAGTCCTAGAACGTCCTTGTAGCATACTCGAGCAGGGAGTTATGGATTTTACAAAAAGCCTTGCTGCAGCTGAATTTTTCAGGGGCAGATTTGCACATTTCTTGTGCCACACGAATTTTTAGGCCTTGTCATCATTTTGAACACATCTAAGGATCAAATCTAAAGGGGACAATCACTAAGCCAAGCCTCCAAAGTCCTTGGAACAAGAAGTAGCATGCCAAACCTAGAAATGCCTAAAAGAGGGACAAAACTCCAATTTTGGATGGAAGCATTTAATGGATGCTTAGAGGTGGCATGGACTGACACATTTGCAACTGAATTCAGTCAAGATTCCTCCAACAACTAGGGAACCAGCAACCTTTGCCCTAACCTCTAGTCAATGGCTAGAGGAGACTTGGATTTTCATTGGACAACATTGGCCAAACCTCTGCTGCAGTTGCCATTCACTGTGGATCCAAAAACAAACTTGCTCTACTATAAATAGAGCTCATTTGTGCTCAGTTTGAGTACACCAAAGCCATCAAACAGATGCTTTCCTCAAAATCTCTTCTTTCACCTCAAATTTGCCTTCCAAAGCACGTAATTCTGAGTTTTTGAGTTAGAGAGCAATTCCACTCAAACTAATCACACACACACCTCACATATATCATATGTAAGCTTTCCAAACTATCAAAAGTGACCTGTAATCACAACATCACAAAGTCACCTCTCAAAACCTCAAAATTGGACTTTTTTGCATTTTTCAAGCCATGTCTTGATTCAGTCACTTTCCAAACCAGATAAAACCTCAAACACACTCCAAATATCATCCTTGAACTGTCCCAAATGATTCCCCCCATCTGGAACACCATTTGAGAGAGTTGCTATTTTGGTCACTTTTAACCCCTTTTGCAAGAAAGGGACAGTTTGTGTTTTTGCAGGTACCAGCTGATTCCAATCATCCTAAAAGCATCCAAGAGGTCATTTGAGGGTGTCCAAAGCATCAAATCATTTCTGGAATAAAGCACTTGGTAGGTTGCACAAAATCTCCAAAAAAGAGGTAAAATTCACAACTTGAATTCTTTGAATCATGCTTTCCTTTGATGTCCACATACATGCATCATATTGAACAATTCTTGAAGCAAAAATGTAGTCCTTAATGTGTATGTTATGATCCTCCTACTGTTTGCACTTTAACACGTTTATATGTGGAGTTTATGTTGTTTTAAACTTAAGGTGCAAATCTGGTTTTTTGCCTTGTGTGTGCTGTACATTAAGTTTCAGTATGTATGAGTAATACCATTGGATTCCTTGCGAAAAATTGGTCAAGATAGGTTCTTACAGATTTTAATTTCGTTAAAAATTGAGAGAGTTATGAATATTTGAAGTTTGATAACAAAGATGTTGAAAAACCAAGGTGCAGTTCTGATGTCAAATGTGATGTTGTGACATATTCCCTTTTCCTCTTATCTTCAAAACTCATGAGTGATGTCGAATGTGATGTTGTGACATTAGTTTATTCTCAAAAAACTCAACCAATTCTTTTACATAGAAAAAATCATCATTTTCCAATTCTGTTTTACACACTTCTTATTCATACTCCAAAATATTTTATTCCACAAAAAAATTAGTTTTATATTATTTATTTAATATAATTAGTATTTTTGTGAATAAATTCCTTTTTAATGTTTTTAAAACATTTTAAAAGTGAATTCTCATATTGAAAATCAAGACCAAATGAATTTTATTTCATCTTGTGATTAAAACATCATTTTTCAAACCCCAACCAAAAATCACAAGTTGCTTATTTGGTATTTTTATCATTTTGTATTGATTTTCTTTTAAGAATTTACTTTTAAAATGATAAAATTAGGGGCTCTTCGATTTTCACCATCATAAAACTTTTTCAAACACTCATGGGCCTCTAATAGAGTGTAAGACCCAATCCTTTTTTTGACCAAATCATTTTTGGGCCTTAGTGTATTGTATAAGTCCTGATACCGTAAAAAACAAACGACGCGGTCGTCACCTTTTCAAAACAAAAAAACCTTGGGCCTACCCTCGATTAGTAAGACCCATTTCTTTTCTTAAAACTTTTGGGCCTCTAATAGAGTGTAAGACCCAACCCCCTTGTACAAAACCATTTTGGGCCTCACTTATTGTATAAGTCCCTCTGTACAAGTAAACGGCGCGATCGTCGCCTGTTAAAAAATCAATTGGGCCTCTCCTCGAGCTATAAGACCCATTCAAAACTTTTGGGCCTCTAATAGAGTGTAAGACCCATTCCCCTTTTAACCAAAAACCATTTTGGGCCTCAGATATTGTATAAGCCCCTTCACGTTAAAAGAAAATCTCGACGTGATCATCATCCATTGAAAAACAAACTTTGGGCCTACCCTCGTGTTATAAGCCCCACTCTTTTTCTTTAAACCTTTTGGGCCTCTTGAGAGAGTGTAAGACCCATCTCTTTGTACAAAAAACCATTCTTTAGGCCTCAGTCACTTGTATAAGTCCCTCTGTACCCAACAACAGTGCGCTCACTGATAAAACCCTGGGCCTATCTTTGAGCTGTAAGCCCCAAAATCTTTCTTTTTCAAAGCACTTTCTCCTTTGATTTTGAATATACTGTTGTTTTTCAATCTTTCTTTGTTGAACAACTAACCAAATAGCATGGAAGCTCTACAACCGAGTAAGTCTTTACACACTTTCATTTACCGCTTTCATATACATATAACTGTATTGTGGGGCTGTTTCGTTGTAAGTCTTCTTTCATAAACTCATATCAACTGTGTAATAATAGTATAGATATTTAGAGTTTCCCCGGCAACTACGTCTAGCATTAAGCCCGTTGATCACTCTTAAATAGTCAAAACTAGATGCCCATAGGATTACCAGACATAGTCTTCCCTCCTTTTGGGGTTAAACAATATGGAGACATGAAAGGCAGCATTCTCTGTGAACCCTTTCATAGACTGTCACTCGTAGAAGTTGTCAAAGAAACTCTACTCCCCAGAGATGATCTTTTCTCCGTGAATGGCATCTCTTGAGTTTCTTCCAAATTCTCAAACTTTCCTGGCTTGATCTATTCCTCGTGATTGGCCTGTCTTGAACTTCTCGGGGTTTGGGGACCCACAGGCTTCTTAAAAGCACTTGTCAAGAAACTCTATTCCCCAGAGATGATCTTTTCTCCGTGAATGGCATCTCTTGAGTTTCTTCCGAATTCTCGAACCTTCCTGGCTTGATCTATTCTTTGTGAATAGTCTGTCTTGAACTTCTCGGGGTTTGGGGACCCATCAGCTTCTTAAAAGCATCAGCCTCCTCTTGGGCATTGTTCAAGGACCCATAGGCTTCCTAAAAGCATCCCCGCCTCCTCTTGGGCGTTGTACAAGGACCCGTCGGCTTCTTAGAAGTATTCACAACCTCCTCTTAGGCTTCGTATAATGATTCTTCCTCCGGGAATGATAGCCTCCTCTTGGGCTTCATACAAGGACCACTCGGCTTCTTAAAAGTTTCCAGCCTCCTCTTGGGCTTCGTACAAATTATCCCGATGACCTCCTAGAGGTATAGGAACAGAAATCAGTCATCTTAATAAAACAGTCTTTCCAAGAGTCTACTACTGTTTCTCAAAGCATAGTACGAAAGATGACACTCTAGACTTTGACAGTCTAATTTCCTTGAGTCTCCAAGACATTCTCAAGCACCCTTCAAGAATAGGAAGGAACCCCGTGGACTCGGACAGTCTCAATACCCCTTGGATTCCCCCTTTCCTTAAAGAACAGGAAATGACCCTGATCCTCGAATCAAATCCTTAAGTACAGCATTACTCATATAAGAACTGATTTTCTCTTTAAATCAGCATACTGGACCTGTCACTCAACTGAAACAGTCACAATAGCCTCCTCTTGGGCTTTGTACAATGATTCTCCCCAGCGGAGCTAACAATAGCCTCCATCTCGGGCTTTGTACGAGATACAAAAAACTCTCTTGTTGAGTCACAATCCTTTTAGCCTCTGTCTTGGGCTTTTTACAAGACACAAATCACGCCCTTGTTGAGTATAAAACCTTTAGCCTCCATCTCGGGCTTCGTACGAGATACCATAAAAGACTCTCTTGTTGAGTCAACTCCCTTTTAGCCTCCATCTCGGGCTTCGTACGAGATAAAAAAAACTCTCTTGTTGAGTCAAATAGCCTCCATCTCGGGCTTTATATGAGATACCAAAAGACTCCATTGTCGAGTCAAAACCTTTTAGCCTCTCTCTCGGGGTTTGTACGAGACATATATTAGCCCCCTCTTAGGGTTTGTATAAGAAAACCACTGGTTGATCCAATCAACCTTTTAGCATCAAAGCTGTGCCTCGTTCACAGTACACAAACATCAACAACTCTTTCCCCTTCATCTAATCGCTGTAAGCGGCAAGCCTCTGGATCATCTACATCCATGCCACTGTCCCTCTTTTAGCATGAGAAATTCCTAAGGAAAGATGGCATTGCTCTACACTGAGTTAAAGTCTTCTCCTTCAGGTTGGAAATCCCCTATAAAGGAAATTATGGCATTGCCGGATTCACAAATCCCGGTTAAAGTAATTCTCCTTTATAAACAGTTGTGACATACAAACCCCTCTTTAGAGATGACCAATTCTCTCTAAAGTCAAACCTTTAGCTTCATATCTTGGGCTTTGAACAAGATACAAATAGACCCTTCAACTTCACATCTTGGGCTTTGAACAAGATACAAACCACCTTTAGCTTCACGTATTGGGCTTTGAACAAGACACCAAAACACCATTTCCTCCCATAGAATAGGAGGAACTACGATCGCTCTGATTTCCCTATTTCGGAAAAAACGGGAATACGTAGGCATAAGATTGAAAGAAAAATCTTAGCGAGCACACTAAACAAAAACCCAAAATCCCATACTTTCATATATCTGTCCTAACATCTCAACCGATAGCCTAAAGCACCCCTTTTCAACAAAATAACCTAGGAGAGACCCCGAATCTTTGTAGCATCTGTAAACCAATAGTTTTGACTGTTTAACCTCAATATGCAAGCAGGGTTAATTGGAGACATCTATTTCCCTTCCTTCATCAGCTTTAATAGGATAAAAAATGAATCGAGCTGTAGTACTAGAGCGATCGTGCTTCGCAACCACATCCAAAAATCACTCGCTACATGTAGATCTGATTCTGAACACATGTTCATGAAGTGTACAACTTCTATCATATGTTCAACAGTTCATAAGAACTTCTCTGTTCTTCTTTCTTAACATGTCTTTAGAATGCCTAGTGAGCTTGTTCAGAGTTCCTCGGATAACATCAAACAACAAACATTAGTAGTAACGCATTTTATATGATTGATTACTTGTTTGAGTTGCATTCTTTTCTTTTCTATAAGATTTGTTTCATATTCATATATTCATCAATCAAAATCATATTCTTTCTCCCCCTTTTTGACATCTTCAAAAAGTTTAGTGCGTCTGAGTATTTAAGCATATGTATCAATATGATAGTGAATATTAATAGATTCAAAAGATATTATCATGTAAGCATTAATCACACAAAGGATGGATATAAGACAGAACCACAAAATAGTTTTAAAATATAAAGCATAGGTTGTGCTTAATCCTAACAGATTTAAGATAATCAAAACATTGACTTAATGAGAATGGGTTCCTAGGGTTAGACTAAAAGGAGCCTAATGATGATGAGGAGGATGAGAGTGAGCTTTCAGAATCATCATTTCTTTGAGGAATGCAGCTTTTCTTCTGCTTGAGTGACAACCAATTTCTTGCTCTTCACAATTTCCTCTGAGATCCATTCATGGAACTCAGTCCAGATAGTTCTTATTTCCATGGGGTCTACACAGGAACTGGAAACATCCATTAAGCTTTGAATTTTTGTGATGATATTATTCTTGAAGAATGTTTAATGTGTTTTTCACAATTTTGCATCTAATTGCAGTTTTAAGTGTTTTAATCAAGATAAGGATTTTAAGAAACAGATTTAATACATATTGAGTAAAATGATAATGGAGAACACAACATCGGTTTATTCATCATAAAAGTAAAACACAAACAGACATATACTTGATAGATCAGTTTACACTGATAGCTTTAACCTAGTTTTACCTAGCAGCTATCTTATCCTATGAGAACCAACTGCTGTCAAAGGTTTCAAAGAAATTCCTAACCAGAGTAGTGTCAGGGCAGAAACCTTATAGCCTAATTCTATTTCTTCTTAGGAACTTCCCGATAGATTTGTAAGATCTATGGGTGAACATTCAGTGGTTGCTCCTAAGTGGTTTAGCCTGGTAATCACATCTTGAATTTCTAGAACTCGAGATATGACTCTTCCATACGGGATGCAAAGAGAGGGTTTTTCTCTAGACAAAAGACTTTGCTCTTTCAGGTGATTGAACATAGTTAGTGGAAGGTTTATTTTCCTTCTGTAGATCAGGCGGAAGATGAATAGTCTATTTGAATGGGTTAGCACTTGTTCTCCTACTTCTCTAGGTCAAAGGTTTGTTTCCATTATTCTGTGCCAGACTTTAGCTGAGGGTTTGAGTGTGGAGACACAATTGGAGGCACCACTTCTATTGTGAATTTGGCAGATGAGATCATTGAAGATGGTTCTTTCCTTGTAATCTTCCAGGGTGTCACCACTTTCATTACACTTGATTGCTTTAGCAATGATGGATGGATTAATCAACACATGGATTCCGGAGATGGTTGATTGAATGATGTGTTGGTTATGCATATTTGAAAACGCATCAGTATTTGCCCAGAATTCTTTAACAAGATCTGTGTAGATGAGACCTGGAAGCATCTCAAGATAACCTTCCCATTTCTGACAGCTTAATTCGGACGAAGTTCTTGTAAAGCCAAGTTCCTTGAGAGAACTGGTGTTTACAGGGAATTCATTTAGGACTCTTAACTTAGAGATTTCACTCTTAGTAGGTTTTGGATGAGAGGTGGACATTCTAGAGGGAATACTAAAGAGAGCCACTAACTGAGATGGTTTGGAATGATGGATAGAGGAGAGAGAAAACCACAACTGATATCAGCTTGAGATATGGGTAAGAGAATGAGCACGATGCTTTAAATAGGCAGAACATAGTGAAGTTAATGAATGCTTGTGACTTCAAATGTTAGGTTATCATTTACAAGGTTTTAGATAGTTTATAGGTACTAAGTCTAACGATCTTTTAATCTTTGAAAGGCCAAGAGATCACGCATGATATTTAATTAATTTTTAGGCAAGAGTTAAGTATATGCATTAAATGCGGTTGAGTTTTGTTTGGCACGATTGAAAATATTGACTCATAGTGAAACAAAAGAGACGCAATCTCAAAAGAGAACTTCATACTAATGAGAGCAAGTCCCAGGATATTATCAAGAGGATTTTAACTATTCCCAATTCTAAAGGTAATCTTATCCAGTCAGTTCATGACCATGCTTAGTTAGATACTGTTGCTTAGGTGATGAGCTATTTTGGTCAGGGTAGTACGTTTCCCTATTTCATAGCTAAATAGAAACCACTCAATGTGCGCATATCAAGGAAACTTGGAAGGATGAGATTTTCCTATGTAGAGATTTTGACAGATTAAAAATCAAAAGATTATTGTTCAGTTTAATTGAACATCATGGTTTCTTATACTAACTAGGTTAGGTAGAGGGACCCTAAGAGAGAGTTAGGTCTGGAATAGTAGCACTAGTTTCAGTGTACTTATGGGTTATAGGATGTGACTGACACAAAGTGATATGATGGAGAGAATCTTATGTGTAAGACTGATTTTACTTTAACTAGTCACAAAGCATATGCAGACATATTTGGAGAGGAATAAATGATTTTCTAACCAATTCTCACGAAACTAAACATAACATGACTAAAAACTTAGAGCATTTCAGGTTATTATCATAAGTTTTAATGAGTCATGAATGAAGGAAGAATGGTACCTTAAAGATCTTTACAGACTTATTCTTTCTTTCTGGAGAGTTGAAAATTCCATATTATACCTTTCATAAATGCATTCCGTTCTGTGCTCTTGATTATTGATTCTCTGATTCTTCTGGCTTCTGAGTGAACTGCTGTGGGTTCTTGGATTCTTCAAGATTTACTTGCATTCTGGTTTCTGAAGATTGTGAATATTTTCTGAACTTCTGATTCTAGGCAGAGAGCTGGAATCATTTTAAGCACAAATTCTTTCCTTCTCCTATTCAACCTCATTCATCTGATTTCTGAGAATTTTCAGAACCAGGAGATAAACCTCTTCTAATATTTAACTATCTAAGAATGCACTTCACACCATCCATCTGATATAGGTTATGATTTACTGAAAGGGAATTGATACTCGTATTGCTTCAAGTCTGATAACCGGAGCAAAGATTTTGTTGTAAACAATTCCTTCTTGTTGGTTGTATCCTTGAGCAACAAGTCGTGCCTTGTTTCTGACAACTTCTCCCTTCTCATTAAGCTTGTTCCTGAATACCCACTTGGTTCTAATGAACATTCTTAGGTTTTGGAACTGAATCCCAAACATCAATCTTTGTGAATTGATCAAGTTCTTCTTTCATAGCCAGAACCTAGTCCTTGTCCATAAGAGCCTTTTTCTTTACAGAAGATCATTGTGTTCAAGGCCTTAACATGAACCGTTGAGAGGTTTATGTGTACAGAAGTCTTCTGCAGAGATTCTTTACTTACCATAACTTTTCAAGTGTTTGACGGATGTAACATTTGGAACTGATAACAATTTTGACTTGTTTCTTAAGCCAAATGCAAATCTTGTTCAGAACTAAGTATCATCAAGCAAGTACATAAAACTAGACATAGTTTGCATGACTCTTCTTGATCTCACAATGCTGATTTAACTTGACTATATACTTAGTCCATCAAAGATCAACAACATATCTTCTTCCAAAAGAATGTCAACTGATTTCTTAATTCTGAAAACATCAGCAACTTAAATCCTTTTGACTTCAAGAGATGGCTTTAGTTAATTCATCAACTTGAACATTTTCTGATTTTGGATTAAAGAATTTCTGAGAAACTTATAAGCTAGAATCTAACCAATAACATTTTTTTATATTGAGATAGAATCTATAGTTTAACAGAACTTTAATCCTCTGAGTTTATTCAACCAAGATTTAAGATTTATTTTGATCAAGTACTTAAATTTCTTCTTCCTGAATATTCTTTCAGTTTATGCTTTTCAAGAAAACAATATTCAGTACTTCACTGAATCTTCCAACTCCTCGATTAGTCAAGATTCATATGTTGAATCATTTCTAAGAGTTTGAACTTATCAGATTTCTGACTTTATCAGACTTAATTCTAAACTTCAAAATCATATAACAACAATCTTTCCTTTTTACATGAAGAAGTTCTGAATGAGCTTTAAACGAGAAAGTCAAGGGTGGACCTAATCCGTTTCTTGAAAACATCTCAAAAACTCATAAAGAATTAATCTTCAGCAAACAAGACTTCTTGTTTTCTGATGATTCAACTTTGAGCAAATACGTGGTTCATTCACACGTATCTTCCTGGATAAGCATTCAACAAATACTACTTCTTATCTGATGAATCTATCTTATCATATGATTCCCCAATCTTCATTAAAACTTAAGTGAGGAAGATTTAGTCGTTTGACAACTGTAAAAACTTCCAGAATCAATGATTTGCTTAAGTACTCAGATTGATTACAATTTTGTACACAGTCATCTTCTGAACTGTTATAGAAATTGTAAGTGGATTTCAATCTCACCTAGAGTATTTCTACGCACCGCATCTGGATCTTTTTATGACACTGTTAAGTGTTTGATATCCATCAATAATAGAACCGGAGCTCTGATACCAATTGAAGGTGCGAGAAAGACACAAGAAAAGGGGGTTTGAATTGTGTATTTACTCTTTTAACAAATTTTCGCTTCTTGTCATTAAGACGCTGAGATAACATCAGAGTTTGTTGAGAGACTCTGACTTGCGAAGTAACATTCAGACTTGCCTTGTATGAAGCATAAGAACCAACGAGAGTCTGAACGTTGTGTACATCATTCAGAACTTGCAAAGCGAAAGCTTATCAGAGTTGTAAGATTCTGACTTACTTATGTATGGTTCTGATACTCTATATAGAAACATAAACAAAGACATTAAGAATAAGAGTAAAGGACACACGATATATCCTGGTTCACCACAAAGGTTAATCCAGTCCACCCTCCTCAGGTGATTTCGCCTTGAACACAAGGTCATAATCCACTTTAATCAATCTTGATTACAGATGCATGGGCAACAGCCGGTGACTAACAAACTGCACAGCCGCACTGTGACTAACATACAATGAACCGTTCAGGGATTCAACTTAATGAATATAACGAACATTGACCTACAGGTTCCAATCTCGCAAGATCTACTGCTAGGCTTTCACAGCTAGACGTTCAGGGATTCATTGCAATGAATATAACGCTACTGACCCTATTTCAGGCTTTTCCCACAATGACATCTCGCCATTGTCTTCTCAAAGATGCTTCTTAACAAGCAGATTACTCCTAAGTTTAAGTACAAAAGAACACACAATTGTTCAAGCAAGATATGAGCAACAGCTCCTTGCTATCCTAAGAAACTACAAAGATGTATATTGATTTGATAGTTGTTGACATCTTGTAGATCGTCTTATTCTTCTTCGTCTTCTTGGGTGAGCAAGCTTTGAGCAACAACTCCTTGCTTCAGATCTTCAATGTAGCACTGACGAGAAGGTAAGTTGATGACTTGAATGATTTGTAATATTGTCTTCTTCATCAATAGTTTCTGTACCAATTCATTGTTGTTGTGTTGAACGATAATCTTTGAGCTTCAACAACCATGGCCATGTGTAAATGGTGATAGCTTTGGATGTTTAAGTGTTACAACGAGAACTCATCGTTGTTGCTATCTTCACACAATGACTTTGATCAATTTGCCATCCATGGACTGAATCGATTACCTTCAGAAGCGAGAGCTCTTTCCTTTAAATAGCCAAGTAAAATTTAGCCGTTTGAAATACTGTTGGTTGTTGGAAAAGAGACGTTGTGTAATAATGAGCTGTAATGACACATCTCCTTTTTGCTGTGGGAGAAGTGACGGGATATCTTCTTGAGCAGTGTGTACAGTTGTTCACAATGGTAACATTTTACTTCCAAACTTCAGAGGCTTCTGATGGTAATTTTATGAAGCATGAGTAGAGCCTTCTTAACAAGATATCTGATACATCAAGTCTTTAGTCATTTGAAGAAGTCCATTAGGAATCAGTCTTCAGAACTTCAACACTTGTCTTTAAGAACATTATCCTTTACTTCTTCAAGTCTTCCAAAACTTCAGAACTTGTCCATTAGGAATCCGTCTTCAGAGTCTTCAGCACTTGACCTTGGAACCGTAAACTTCAGAATACATAAGTCTTCAGAGTCTTTCTGCACTTGGTCTTCAGAGCCTTCCGCCTTCAGAACTTCAAGTTATGAGAGTCTTCAGCACTTCGGTTCTCTTCTTCAGAAGCTTCGCAATCTTCAGAATCTCGACCACTTTCAGAGAGCATCCACAAGAGCATTGCAACAGTAATATCGACATCCTTGGATCTGACTGATCACGATCAGATACAGAAACATTCTTGCTTCTTGTGAATTGTGTTACACATAGTAACTTCGTATATAATCATTTTTGCACATCGGGCTGGTGCTTGTTGGATCTGATATCTTCTATTTATATGATCTGCACACAACACACGTTAGAACATAAAATGGTTCTTTCACAAATACGTATTGTTATCATAAAAACATAGATTGACTTGTAGAGACAATTCTTGCTCTCACACAGTGGATCCAAGGCTTCAAAACCCTGCCATGTATCAGAATCCTGGTAAAGGAACCAAAAAAGTAACGGAACCAAAAGATGACAAAAACAACAAAAGTGAAGAGGCCAAAGAGAAAGAAACACCTTATGTGCCTCCACCACCATATAAACCACCAATACCTTATCTGCAAAGGTTTGCTAAGCCTAAAAACAAAGGACAATTCCAAAAGTTTATGGAGCTTCTAAAACAACTCAATATTACCATACCTTTCATAGAAGCTATAACACAAATGCCTTCGTATGCTAAATTCCTTAAAGAAATCCTGTCTAATAAGAAGAAGCTTGAGGATAACAAAACCATTATGCTCACTGCTGAGTGTAACGCTATCATCCAAAATAACATGCCTCCTAAACTGAAAGACCCAGGTAGTTTCTCGATACCTTGTGTAATCGGAAAGTACGTCATAGACAATGCTCTACGCGATCTAGGAGCCAGTGTAAGTCTAATGCCCTTATCTACATGTAAAAAGCTCGAATTAGAAGAATTAAGACCAACAAAAATATCTTTACAACTAGCGGACCGTTCTGTTAAATTTCCTATATGCATGCTAGAGAACATGCCCGTTCGTATATGACAATTTTACATCCCTACTGATTTTGTGGTAATGGATATCAAAGAGGATTCCAACATTCCTATTATTCCGGGAAGACCCTTTTTAGCTACAGCTGGAGCGATCATTGATGTCAAGAAAGGAAAACAAACTTTTGAAGTTGGTGAAGAAAAGGTCGAATTTATTCTGGCCTAATTTTTGAAAGCTCCCGCTATAGATGATTCATGTTGTTTTCTCGACGTCATCGACGAATGCGTAAGAGAAGTAGAGATGGAATCATTCAAGTGTACGGAAATACTAAAGATTCCAGCACCTCTTCTACTCTAAGATAATAATTGGCGTGAGCCATACGTAGATGACAGTCTAAGGGAATGTTTAGCACTAACACTAGATCCAATACCATGCCCGAAGAAACCTTCTATAGAACTTAAGACACTACCCAAAACCTAAGATATGAGTTCCTGGACACCGAACTGGAACAACCAGTGATAGTTAACAACGACTTGGGACAAATAGAAACCGAAAAGCTTCTGTACGTTCTCAGAAAGTATCATAAAGCACTGGGGTATAAAATTTCGGACCTTAAAGGAATACGTCCTTCCATATGCATGCATCGTATTATACTCGAAGAAGATGGTAAGACATCTAGAGAGCCTCAAAGAAGGATAAATCCTATCATAAGTGATATAGTTAAAAAAAAGAGGTACAAAAGCTATTGGAAGCAGGAATCATATACCCAATATCTGACAGTAACTGGGTAAGTCCTGTGCACGTTGTGCCAAAGAAGGGAGGTGTTACGGTTGTTAACAATGAAAAAGGGGAATCCATTGCCAAAAGAACTCAAACTGGATGGAGAATGTGCATAGACTATAGAAAGTTGAACAAAGCCACTCGAAAAGATCATTTTCCTTTACCCTTTATAGATCAAATGCTTGAACGATTGGAAAAACATTCTTACTTCTGCTATTTAGACGGATATTCAGGATTCTTCCAAATTCCTATTCATCCTGGCGATCAAGAAAAGACTACGTTTACCTGCCCTTATGGTACGTTTGCCTACAGACGAATATCGTTCGGACTGTGTAATGCTCCCGCAACCTTTCAGAGATGCATGATGGCAATTTTTGCCGACTTTATAGACAATATAATGGAAGTATTCATGGATGACTTCTCTGTATGTGGGGGAAGTTTTGAAGGATGTTTATCAAACCTAGAGATGGTACTCCAATGATACGTTAAAGTAAATCTAGTGCTGAATTGGGAAAAATGCCATTTCATGGTCAAAGAAGGAATTGTTCTTGGACATGTAATATCTAACCAACGAATTGAAGTGGATAAAGCAAAAATAGAAATCATAGAAAACCTTCAACCTCCAAAAATAGTTAGAGAAATTCGTAGTTTTCTAGGACACGTCGGTTTCTACCGACGATTCATTAAGGTTTTCTCTATGATAACTAAACCACTAACGTGCTTATTAATGAAAGATGCTGAATTTTTTTTTATGAGGACAGCTTGAAAGCATTCGAAAATTTAAAAAAGGCTCTTATAACTGCACCTATTATGCAACCGCCCGATTGGAGTAGACCATTCGAAATAATGTGTGATGCTAGTGACTACGCTGTTGGTGTTGTCCTAGGACAAAGGAAGGATAAAAGGCTTTATGCCATATACTATGCTAGTTGAACCTTGGACAGTGCACAGATGAACTATGCTACCACTGAAAAAGAACTCCTAGTTGTTGTGTTCGCTTGATCTAGAAATCAAAGATAAGAAAGGAACCGAGAATGTAGTAGCAGATCACCTTTCTAGAATTGAGGATAAAAAACCTGAGCAAGTCCCCATCAATGACGATTTTCCATACGATAGACTTGTAGCCCAGTTAGAAAACGAAAGCAAAACGAGCGAATGCTCTACAATTTATCACGACGCAGAAACAGATGAAGTAGTGGAATCAATATGCTCAAAGACTACACTGCCATGGTACGCCGACTTTGTAAATTACCTAGCAGTTGGAGTACTTCCACCAGATTTATCCTACCAACAAAAGAAAAAATTCTTTCATGATCTCAAACACTATTATTGGGATGAGCCCCTACTTTTCAAGCAAGGCGCCGAAGGAATTTTCCGTCGATGTGTCCCAGAATCTGAAGTTGAAGATATCATATCTCATTGCCACTCTGCACCTTATGCATGCAAGCATTTCAAAGACTTGCGCGAAGATTTTACAATCTGGCCTATTTTGGCCTAGCCTTTGGAAGGACGTCCACATCGTTGTCATAAATTGCAACCGATTCCAATGCACGGGTAACATTTCTAGACGCGATGAGATGCCACTAAGAGGTATTTTAGAAGTAGAAGTCTTTGATGTTTGGGGGATAGATTTCATGGGCCCTTTTCCATCATCCTTTGGCAATAAATATATACTCATTGCAGTCAATTATGTTTCGAAATGGATCGAGGCAATAACTTCGCCTACCAACGATGCACGAGTAGTTATAAGACTCTTTAAGAATGTAATATTTTCGAGATTTGGAGTGCCAAGAGTTGTCATTAGTGACGGTGGATCCCATTTTATCTCAAATATTTTTGGGAAACTACTGCTTAAATATGGAGTGCGTCATCGAGTAGCAACACCGTATCACCCTCAGACTAGTGGACAAATGGAGGTTTCCAATAGAGAGATCAAACAAATATTAGAGAAAATAGTTGCGGCTTCCAGGAAGGATTGGTCTGCAAAACTCCACGAAGCTCTGTGGGCTTATAAAACAGCTTACAAAACTCCGATAGGAACCACCCCATTCAAGCCAGTTCATGGCAAATCATGTCGTCTGCCTGTCGAACTTGAGCATAAGGCTTATTCAGCCATTAAAACCATGAATATGAACTATAAGGCGGCAGGAGAAAAGAGAATTCTTGATATACATGAGCTAGAGGAACTTAGGTTGGACACATATGAAAATGCCCGAATCTATAAGGAAAGAACCAAACAGTGGCATGACAGACGAATAGCTAGACGAGAATTCAACCAAGGCGACATAGTTCTCCTTTTTAATTCTCGACTAAAGCTATTCCCTGGTAATCTTCGTTCCCGATGGTCTGGACCCTTCGAAGTTGTAAGAGTTCTCCAAAGTGGAGCAGTGGAAATCAAAGGGAAATCTGACGAGACCTTCATTGTTAATGGGTAGAGACTAAAACACTACCATAACATAGAAAATAAAGATTTCTGCGTAAGTTATAAGTTGGAAAAGCTACCCGCTCTTTCGAAAGACTAGTTCGACCCTGATGTCGAGCTAAAGACATTAAACAAGCGCTGCGTGGGAGGCAACCCAGGATGCTTAGATTTCTAGAGTTTACCCCTTTTTCCTGTTTGTTTTATCTTATTATTTGTTCCTGTGTCTGTTTGTTAGTATACTATTATATTATTATTATTATTATTATAGCTTTTATTTTTGTTTTTGACACCTTCGCGGTACAATCCATTGATAATGTACTCTTTGTCTATTTTCAGGCTAGCTTAGCTTAGGATAGCTTTCACTGACTTAGAGTATGGATCACAATGCTGATGTGGAGATTGTATTTAGGGACGATGTTCAGAGACGCAGATTTGACATTCTGGTTCAGAGGGAATTTACACTCCCTATTTACCCTGATGGTCGTACCTTGACCACTTTAGGATTGAGGGACAATGTGATGTACCTGCTCAACCGAATTGGTTCGGTGAATTTATGTGTGAGGCCTTGGATTTGGCCGAGGCTTGGCTACATTCAAGCTGTTTAACACCAAACACGGTTTTACCCATCACGAGATGGGTAACATGTTAAATTTTCCTAATGGACCTGATGCCTATTCAGTGACACCTGATGATGCTTTTACTGCCCTTGACCTTGACTATTTCTGGGGGACCATTACTGGTAACTACCATTCAGAACCTGACACTATGTTCTTTAGTAACATACATAACCCTGCTTGGAGGTACTTTCATAAGATTTTGGCTCACACCCTATTTTGTAAGGAAGAAAATATCAGCTCTGTTTCCAAAGATGAATTATTCATTATGTACTGTACTTCACAGGGAAGGCCTGTGAATGTTGCTTACCGCATTGCTCAAGCGATCGATGGTTCTATTCTTGCTGGAGGATTAGTAACCATGATCACTGAGGCAATAGGTTTTCGTTACCAACTTAACCACATACGTGCTTGTGGAGGCATCCGTCTGATGCACCTGAATTTCTGTTTTAACCGTGGTATGTTGGCTAACCTAGGGCCAGTCGAGTTCGAATTCCTTAATGATGACAAAGTGGTCCATAACTTTACCCTGCCTAACTACGAGATGACAAACTTGCATAATAAGGATAATTAGCTTTATGACCTTGAGGAAGAGAGTGAATCACCAACATCACCCCAGAGTCCACAACCTTATGAGATACCTAATACCAAAGCCCTTGATGCCGCTTCACACGTCTCTGGAGCTAGAGTTGATTATGCTGCTGTCATTGGTGCTCTACAGTGCCAAGTGGATACCCTTAGGGATGAGATTACTTCTATTCAAGGGGACCTCATTGGATTCATGGACGTTGCTAATGAACAGTTTGACCATTAATTCCAGCAAGTTCATTCTTTCACTAGGCATTTTAGCAAGTGATACTATGATTTGTACCGATGGAGTTCATGTTGTTTTTATGATTTAGCTTATTATGGTTTTTATTGTATTTCCATTCAGTTGTAATTTGCATTCTTTGTATTGTCGATTCTCGGCAAAGACATGATGTTATAGTTTTTGAATTAATGTTATTTCCCGTTTATGTTTCTTTTGTTATTTCATGAGTTATAATGTTTATTTTATTTTATTTTGTTTTTTTGCAATCTTAATCTCATTCTGCTATTGTACTGATGTATTTATATGTTTTAATTATAAAAAAATCCAAAAAACGGATTGTTCCTCTACTCAAAATTGGATTTTGCACATTTCTGCTCAATGGCGTTCACTATAGCATGATGGCGTTCGCTATCAGTGTCTAAAAATTCAAATTCTCAATGTTAAACACATGGCATTCGCCATGTGCTTAATGGCGGTCACCGTGAAGACGAAAACTGCAGAACTGTCTGCACGTATTCTGTTGCAGAAAAATTCGCGGGTTCCAATTGCAACCTTTCTAACTTCCCTATACATCAGTAACCACCCACATAACTACCCATTAATTATCTTATTAACCCATAACCACTCATATACCAATTTTTCACCTATTTAAACCATCTAAACTTCATTCTTCATCACCACCAACAACATTCTCAAACTCTTACTCTCTGTTTTAGTTTTCAAACTCTCAAAACCTTTCCGAAAATTCACAATGCCTCCTAGAGCTGATCGCGACATCGATTACATAGGAATAGAATTTTCCGAAGGTATCATTGGCGAGAGACAAAGGGCTGTTTTTCACAAAATCTATAAGAGGCATGTCGAAGCCACACGTTGTGCTCACATAGATACCGTCTGTGCGCTAGGATTGTTCGACAACATCTACTGGATGCTGAATAATGTAGGCTTGTCTCACTTTTTCTCTTCTCCGAGCCATACTTTTACTAGACTTACCTATGAGTTCTTGAGTTCATTCCAATACTTGCATGACCTGTCCCGTACCACTGGCACTGTGAATTTTAGGATGTTTAATGTAGATTACTCACTGCCGGTAGAGAGAATAGGAGAGATTTTTTCAGTTTCCGAGTTGGAAAGAGTACGCTTGTTTGGAACCGCTAAAAAATGAGTGGGAAGCCAGTGCCTTAGGCTTCTGGCGTCAAATTACTGGCAAGACCGTTACCTCATGGGGAGGTCTAAAGGACACTTACATTCATAACCCTGCAATTAGGTATTTCCATCGCGTTCTTGCAAACACTATATTTGGGAGAGAAAACACGAGGAATGTGAATTCTAAAGACTTATGTTTCATTCACTGTGCACTATCGGAAACAAAGGTCAATCCTACACCTTTCTTGTTGGCTCACCTTTCTTCTGTTGCTAGTCGGTCCAGTGGTCACATTTGTGTAGGAGGCATGATTACCTCCATTCCTATGGCTTTAGGACTAGAACCACAGTTGGCTTCCCTCGAAGGTTTAGCCGCCCCTTATGCTGACTTAGATTACTGTCGCAGTATGCGACTTATCAAAAATGTGCCGAGCGGCAAATACAGGCTCATGATTAGGAATAAGGAGGTGAAGAGTATAGATTTACCATGTGCAGAGCGCATTAATATGCGCGTTAGCATAAATTGGCTATTTGACACAGAGGCCCTGAACTTAGGTGACGAAGCTGTGAATAGGGCTTTTGCTGAGACCTTTGAACACTGCACCCACTATTTCTGACCAGTTTTCAGGTACACACCAACCTCGAGAGGAGTACGATTATGTTGCTATCCGATCCAGTTTGGATGATATTTTATCCAAACTACGATATCGAAATGATAGAGGGGCGGAGTGTGACTTGCTGCTCCAGAATTTACAGTGTCAGCAGGAGAATATTCGAGTTGCTGTAGATCTTGCCAACCAACAGCAGGTTGATTTTACATAGCGTATCGAGCATGACATGGCAGATCTGACTGGCCATATGGAGAGCATGAGGATACAGGTTACCTCTTTGAGGGAGTATGTTCAGCATGTTCCTAACTCGTTCGCTGCCAGAGGGATTAGACGACATCACGGCCAAGGCCGTCCTCATTGATCATTCCAGGTTCTTCCACTCCTTTTCCACCTTGTACAAAAACATTGGAGACAATGTTTGGTTCAAGTGTGGGGGTGGAGTTTTACTTGCTTTGTTGCTTTGTTTTTCGTTATTTTCATATTATTTCTATGTTTTTTAGTTAGTTTCTTTTATGTCGAGTCGTGTATGTGTAATCGAGTCTGTAGTACCCCAAAATTTGCCCTACCTTTTTCAACCTTTTTCTGGCTTTCGCTCCACAATCATTTTGCATATCCGTTAGGTCATAACTCGTTTGTAAATCATACACATAATTGGTTTTCATAAGACATGGGATCACAGTGTTCTTTAAACAAGGGATTTCATGGATATCTATCAGAGCACGGAGTAGAGAATCGAAATCGGGGCTTCAACATCATTACCAAGCAAATTTGGGTAAATTAGGCTGCAGTAACCGGTTAGCAGTTATGTTGTAACCGGTTACATAGTGTATTTTTCACCAGAAACGCAGGTTTTCAAGCATGTAACCGGTTAGCAGACATGCTGTAACCGGTTACTCTGTACAAAGTTGCAGATTTTGCTGCATTGTTGGGACAACACCATTGCACACACTTGGGTCTTTGATTCTACAAGTATTATAGCAGCAAGTGGAATATTCTAAGACATCTCTAGACATTTCAAAGCTATTAAATTAATTCCAAGGGCATTTATTCTAATGTTTCATTTCAAATTGAGTGCACCATGTTCCTTGTTTTCCAAGCATCTCCACCTTTGGATGTTGAAGTTCACCTTGGGATTGTTACCGAGTTGGTTCTAACTAACTAGTTAACCGCCTTGACTCAATGAGTCAAGTCCAACTAACTCCGACCCTAGATCCAAACCGAAAGCTAAGTCCAAAGCTAATCCCGAACCTCCCACACTCCGAACCTAAAGTCTATATAAGAAACCCTTCACTCATTTTTTCAAAGGGAGAACCATTCTACAAAATTTCTCACACTTCTCACTCTCAATTCTCTTATTTCTCTCTAAACTTTCTGCTACTTCTACATCTTCATCTCAATTCTCTCTTCCAAACCCTCACAAAAAGCTCTTATTTCTTGAAGGATAATCACTTTTCACATTGAAAAGTGATTAATTCTTTAGCTCAAACTCCATCATTTGGCCTTCTTTGGTTGGATTTCTGGAATTTCAGCTTATTCTACTTCAATCCAAGGGTTTCACACCATTTATTTTGGTGCAAGTTCGATCTTGGTGATTTTTCGCGATTTTGCTCGGTTTCGACGCGTTTCGGCTACTAATCGAGGAATCTCCGATTTTTTTTAATTTTCTGCACCAAGATCACTTTGCAATAATCACCAAAGCAAATCTCGACTTTGTAGGTTGGTTTTCCTTAGATCTATGCTTGTTTAGCTTATTTGCAACTTATTCGATGTAGATCTTTGGGGATTTTTGATTTGGATCCATTTGCTTGAAATTGATTCTTGACGTTGTGGTTTGTTGGATCCAATTGATGTTTGATGGCTGTAATTCAATGTAATTTCGTGCTTAATTGATTGCATGATCATTGGAGTTGTTTGAATAAGTCATTTGCTGCTGAAAAGTGCTTTCGGAACTGTTTTTTTTTTAATTCTGTTGATGTGTAACCAGTTAGCAGTTGTGTTGTAACCGGTTAACATGTTGTTTTTTGCGTAGTTTCTGGCTGTTTTGAACTGTGTAACCGGTTACAGCATAACTGTTAACCGGTTACCACTGAAGCAGATTGTGTTTTTCTTGCATTTTCTTGATTGTTTGAGATCTCTTGCATGTCTAAACTTTATGGATTGATACATTGATGATTAGTGGACTATTCTTGAGCTGTTTCACTTCACATTATTGCATGAGCATGATTTTTTCGACACGCGGATCTTGATTGTTAATCGATGAATGTTTATGTTTGCGTTGTTGACTAATTGATGTAATGATCACATAATGCACACACATTGAGCTTTTTAATTGTTAATTGATGCTTGTGTTGCTGGAATTGTTATGTGCATGTTCATTTGCTTTCTATTTCAAGAGGTGCACATTTGTTTTAATTTGTTCACATGCTTAATAATGTGTATTCTCTTACAATGTGCATTATTCCATGGTGATTTCAAGAGTTGTTTACCATGATTTATGGTGTGATTGTGATCATGTTTGATTGAATAATGTGCAAGGCTTGAAGCATATTTGTTCTTTTATGAATGAATCATTCGTGAGTGCATGCTGCCCCTAATTTTTCATTGTTGTCTATACACATATATGATGTTGTATGTGCTGCTATTTGCTTTTTACACCCATTTTGAAGGCTGAACATGTACTGTTAATTGTTGTTTGGTACATGATGATAGATTTTACTGCTGCCTTGCATTTATGAGCTGTAATTGTTGTTGTTTTCATTGTTTCCTTCCATTTTATTTTCTTATTTGGATAGCATGATGTGTTGTTTTGTGTATAATTTTCTTCACACCTTTAGGACCTTTCTTCTTTAGTCCTTAACTTGGTTGATCATTACTTGTTCTTCTCTCTTTATTTCTTTACTTGTAAGTTGTTTTGCTAACATTTTCAGGGGCTAATGGTAAGTCAAGTGTGTGGGTGTGCTCCCACATACAACCTCTTTTCTTATCTTTTAAAGTTTTGAACTTGTGATTATGATAAGCATCTAATGCTTTCTTTATGCAATCTCTTTCATCCCCTTTGAATTCTTAACTTAACTTCCATCTTGGAAGTAATTTAGAACTCACTCTTCTTCTCTTTTCTTTTAGAGTTAGGTTTCTAAACCACACTTAACCATTAGGAACATCCATGTATGATAACTTTAGGGTTTGAGTCTTAGTCTCCCTCATTAGGTTTTACCTTTCTTAACCTTTGAGTCTCTCTTCTTCTCATCTCCAAACAAAAAGCAAAAAAACACTTAATAAAGGCATAACATATATTGCATTTGAGCCTTTCATGTGAGAATGAGATAGTGAGGGGTCTTCTCTCACTTTTTTAGAATGTTTAGTGTACGTCCCGTCTTGGGTCGATATGCGAGGCATTCGATCCCACGTGAAAGACTTAAATACAACATGCGTTATACACACCAATAATCAAAACACTTCATCTTAAAAGATATGAAAACAAACAAACAATTCTCTTTTCATCTCCTTCATTCTATTCCTTAAGGACTTGTCATGTCCGTTCTACCGCAAACAGGTAACGCCTAAGTCTCCACACAGCGAGCTGCAACACCTAACGGCTGGGACGCACACTCTGACGTTTCCACTAAAAAACACAAACAAAGCAACCCTTGTTAAGGGGAACTACGTCGCTCTGATTCTCATGTTCCCGATGAGATACGTAGGCAGTGGGGTAGGGCCCATTCGAGCACTTCTTTTATTTTCCCTACATTTGTTTCTCGTTCTCTTTCCATTCCTTTTCCAGCATCTTCTCTATCACCCTTTGAGCAGTACTTCAAGCGTGGATCCCGTCGAGTACGACGGACGTGAAGGGGTGCTAATACCTTCCCTTCACGTAACCGACTCCCTTACCCTTTCTCTTTGGTTCGCTAGACCTTGTTCTTTCCTTTCTCCCGGGTTTGTGCAGGATTACCCTTTCCTTTCTTTGGGATAAAAATGCCTGGCTGGCGACTCTTCTTTCTTTCTTCCGCGCCACTTTCGCGTTTGTACCTGGATGAAAATCCCGGGAACGACAGCTGGCGACTCTGCTGGGGAAAGGTTGACCTCTTGCTGGTCCATCCCTTTTGCGAGTCAATCCTAGCGCTTGTCTATTTTTCTTTCATTGGGTGTTTACTTGGGTGTTGTATTCTGCTATTTTTACTATTTTACTGTATTATTGTTTACTGTATTACTGCTTTACTATATTTACTGTATTTTTTGCATTTATTTCATTTTCATTTCATTGTTATACTGGACTGTGCTGCGCTGTTTTTCTGTTTGGCGGGATGGGTATTCTGAGAGATAAGCCCATTACACAGGCTTGAGTGCACACATAGGATTAGAGTGGAAAGTAGTATGGCTTACGTAGCATCTTGGTACGTATGGTTTATACGAAATCCACAACCAGACGAGGTTTTCTTGGGAGATGTTATGATTTGCGTGTCTTGTGCATTTCAAAATGTCAACCTAGAAAGCTGTCGACTCTGGCGACCTTTTCTCGAGGACTCGGCAACGCCTCTCCTCCCGAGATGTGATATTGGCAGACCAGAAATGGCCAACCCATTACACATTCTCGATCCGAGGACCCAATGTTGGGAACTTGCCATAGGATTACCTTTGTTTTGGGGAATCAGTGGACGACCTCTTTGTTTGGCGATAGTATTGTACCCATCAGGATGAATGTACTATTGCTTCTCAAATCGAGAATTTGAAAATGAGGATCCCACGTTTTAGTACCCACATGTGAGAATGGGCGGGTGTTTACAGGTTTGCAGGTAACCGTAACCTTCATCCTACCTGGTACTTTGGTTTTCCTATCAGTGTAGATTTATCAGCCTGGTATTCTGGTTATTCTGGTTATTCCGGTATTCTCTTTAGAACAGACTCATGAACTTATTCAGTCATCAGCACAGCACAATGATTATTCAGATTATATGGAAGCTTTGATCCCATGTCTTATTGCATTCATAACATTGCATTTTCATAATCATTTGCATAACAGGTGTTCGAGGCTTGGTTATTCTTATCCTGATCTGGTTTTCTTCAGAATTACAGACTTAACTGCTCAAGCCATTCAGAAGTTGACCATGGATCAAGTTCGAGTAGAGTTGAGGGAAATACGAAGCCAAATGGGGAAGTTTATGGGGGACATGCAAGCTCTGATTCAAGACCAGAAAATGTTGAAGGAAGAGGTCAATCAAATGAAGATTCAGATGAGTATGGTCATGGAAATTGTGAGAAATGTGCTTAGAAAGGATCATAATCCCATGCCTGAGGCTGCAACAGAAATTGTCGTTCCACCATTGCCTGTGGGATCTCTCCCAAAGAGTGATGTGCCTCACAGATTTTTTGAACAACTTGGGGTTCCAGAATTTCCTCATCAGCTGTTACCTCTCGTCTCCCAAGACAACCCTAAGGCCAAGAAGTACCCACCAAAGTTGAAGAAGGCTGATAGAATCTATGACCCGATTCCTATGTCTTATGCTCAGCTATTGAGGTACCTACTTCAGCTCCAATTGGTTGAACTTCGGACGATAAATCCTCCTCGTGGAAAGCTCCCATTCGATTACGATGCAAATGCCCATTGTGATTTTCACTCTGGTGCACCGAGGCATGATGTAGAAAAATGTAAAGCCTTTTATCATGTGGTCCAGGATCTGATTGACTTGAAAACAATTGAATTCAAGCTGGGCGGCGTAAGCATACAAGGTGGCCTCACTCCTGTTACTGCAAAAGAAGTGAATATCCCTGTCGCCCCTCCTGAAGTTGCACCAAGTCAAGGGCATTTCTTGCAGCACGTGGTTTTAGAACCTTCTCGTCCTCAATTGTTACCTGCTCCTAAGCCAAGTTTGAGGATGAAAGCGCCCAAACGAGAGGAAGGAACAAGTTGGTATCAACAACAAAGCTATCATCTGAAGAGTCAAAAAAGGCCCAGAAGGCAGGAGAGAAAGTTTGATCCCATTACTGCTCCTTACAGTTATCTACTTGCTCGTTTACTTCAAGACTCGTTGATCGAGCTAAAGGAAGTTTCTCCTGTTCCGTATCCCCTTCCTCCAAATTATGACAAGAGTGTTAGATGCGAGTACCACTCGGGGACACAGGGGCATGCCATTGAAGATTGCAAGGTGTTCAGACACAAGGTGCAAGATCTCATTAACGTGGGGTTTATCATTTTCACTGAAGATGGTCTGTACATTAACTGAAGCTTCCCAAGTGAGCACTTGAGACCACAAAGACATCTCCTGAAGCAATCAGCCCAGTCGGAGCCAAACCTCCTCAGCAATGGCGAACATCATTTTTCTTTTACTGCATTTTCATTTGTAATTTTCATTACTGGTCATTGTCTTTGCATGTACAAAAAAAACTTGTTTGTTCTTGAATGATGATTTTAATGCAATAAGTATGTTTTTCTCGAAAAAGTTCATTCGTATTCACTCATTTAATGTTGGTATGCACTGCCATATTAATTGTCTTGTTTAAACTCTTGGAGGGAGGATGATGAGATGAAAACGCACAGTCTTTGGTTGTATGCTTTTGGATAAAACCCTGTTGAGGATCTACAGGCATTGTTTCAAATTCCTAAACACCGGAGATATAAGGGAGTGAAACCTTTGTCAAACCCTGTTGAGCCTAGAAGTAGGAGTTTCTTTCTGAAAATGAAAAAACCCTCAATCTTAACCTGGGCCAGGGTAGGTGTCAGTTAATTTGACCAAGTGTTCAAATTTTGAAAGAAATGTGCATCTGAGGATCCATTACCTTTTTTTCCTCACACATCAGGAGATCGAGGGACGTGAACCACAATGGTTATCCCTCATCAACTAAGGAATGAGGCAGTCACCACCCTTTTCAAACAAGTCAGACAATCAGTGTCACACGATTTGTTCAAAAAAAATAGTAGAGAAAAAAAGAAGAAAGGAAGCTCGCTAAGTCAAAACTTGAATACAAGTGACTTAGGCAAAAGTTAGGGCATCCCACTGGACTTCAAAATCGAAAAAATTCAAAAAGAATAAGTCCAGGAAAAATCAGGGGAAAACAAAAGAACGAAAAGCGAAAAAATGAGAGGAACAAAAAGAAAAATCCTCGAGCAAAGAACAAGTCGTGTGACCACAGACACCAAAGGCAAAAAGGGGTAAATGTCACTCTGTAAACCGTGTGGGTTCCTTAACCATCCTCATACCGTTCATAACCTTTTGAAAGGTGAGCGCTTGTGTCGAGTTAGCTGAACGTAGGACTGGAGAACATCAAGGAGAATGGGGGGGTACAAACAAAATTTTGAGCCATAAATCCTTTTTTCTTAAACTGCGAACCAGGCCACGTTACAACCCTCAAAAGTCCAAATTGAAACAGGGTTTATTCTGAAGGCGTATTTCAATAAGATAGCGTTCCTGACTCCCATGAGTTGTGCTAAAAAACCTTGGTTGGTATTGCATGTGCATGCTATTTTCCATTTAAAATTTTTTTTTTGTGTCGCATCTTCACCATTGACTCGTTCACAGGTATTGGCAATATCTTTTCGATAAACACTTTGAGATTAATATATGTGTTGCATTATAATTCTAATTCTTGGAATAAATATTTTCTGCTCACTTACATGTACTTGACACCAGTAAGGCTTACATAGTGAACATCAGTCGAGAATTTTGATCACGCCAAAGCGAGATGCTTGAAAATTCTGAGGGATGAGAGTGACAAGGGACATGATACCAAGTGATTCTGTCGAGTGTGGGCTTTCACGGTAAGTCGTGCTAAGATTTTCTCAATCGGGGGCAGTTACATTGTGAAATATTTTTGCAATTCGGTTAATCTGGGGCAATTATGTCGAAGGTCTGGGGCAATCAAGTCGAGATTTAGAAAATCTCTCGGATTAGTCAGCCAGGAGCCAAATTGTTTCAAGGCTGGGGCAGGTCACCCCAAAAGCAAGAGGTTATTCCCTCTAGAGGACGATTAATCAAAAGCGATGTTGGATCTTCACGAGACATCCTGAAGACATGTTCATTTACAGGTTATGCTGCATCGGGGCACCTCTTTTGGTCATATCACATCTGCAGGGGTCATGTTGATAGTTAACACGTGACATCCCCAGTAGAGTGTCTTGCCTCAGCAGAGATGGCTGAAGTTTTATCATTCAGCAGAGCATTATGAAGATTGTGAATCATTCTCCCTAGCAAGAATTCAGGGGTTCGCTCTCCTAGCCAGCTTGGCGAAGTTTACTGCTCGTCAGCAAGAGTTCATATTCCTGTACAGAGTGTTGGGTCTATGCTTCCCTATTTTACGATAAAGTTATTTCTGTCCCCCCAACGGAGTAAGGGTAGAAGGTAGATTCACAACAGAGGACCAAGTATGATCTTGTCCCCTAGCAGAGCTGATATCATCAATCATTGTCCCCCAAGCATATTTTTGGGTGGTGGTTAGCGTTCCCCAGCAAGTCAAAGGTCGATTGTCATTGGCACTTTTCTTCAGCAAGATTCCTGGGATGTTTCCTCCAGCAGAAGTTTGGTATTCATACTTTCCTGCAGAATGGGGGCTTGGCCGGGATCTCAAGCAATTATGACCTTGAAGGCGGTTCAGTTTGTTATCCCCAGCGGAGTTGGCCTCTTCTCTTCAGCATTTATTTTGCTGGAGTGGTCCTGTTGCATATCATAAACATCATGGCATAATCATTACCACGCATATCATTAGCATAACATATTATGAAACCTCGTAAAACCAAATAGAAAATCATAGCCCAACCTTGCTTGGCAGCCTTCATCCACAACCTACTTTGCTGGCATATTTCAAAAACCTGAAGCCCTATCCCTATTGGCGTCCCCTTTAAAGAAAAGTCCAATCCCTATTGGCACATCTTTTCAAAATCCAATCCCTATTGGTACCCAGAAAGATTTCGCCTTTGAAAAAAAATCACCATCAGGTTTCACCTGTCCTTGCCAGCAAAGTCTAATCATACTTGGCACATCATTCTTTCCCCAGTAGCCCGAGCATATGTCGGTTTTCAGCATATAGTGATCATTGCATCCTCAAATCGCGTAGCATTTCCATTTGATATGGAGCATTAAGCCATAGAAAGAAAATTCAAACATATGCACGCGAAGCGTAAGCCAGATTCGGTACCTTGCGCGAAAGCCCAAATCAACTTTCAGTCAAGACAGTGACATATCCCCAGCAGACATTACAATTAACCCATACGCTTACTCTTTTCCCGGGTCATAGATCATATGTCGATCTTACCCTCGACCAAGTCTTCTTTCTGTCATCCCTATGACAATGTGCTCCCTAAGTCAGGTCCTCTTTCTGTCATCCCCATGACAATGTGGTCCCCTCGGCCAGATCTTCTTTCTGTCATCCCCATGACAATGTGGTCCCTCAGCCAGGTCTTCTTTCTGTCATCCCCATGACAATGTGGTCCCTCGGCCAGGTTTTCTTTCTGTCATCCCCATGACGATGTGTTTCCTCGGTCGGGTTTTCTTTCTGTCATCCCTATGACAATTTGCTCCCTCGGTCGAGGCTTCTTTCTGTCATCCCCATGACAACGTGTTTCCTTTGGTCGAGTCTTCTTTCCGTCAAACCCTTTTGATGATGTGTTTCTTCGTATTAGAATTTTTTCTTGTCAACCCTTTGACGAAGTGTTCTTTCAGCCAGGTTTTCTTCCCATCAAACCCCTTTGACGATGTGTTTCCTTCAGTCAATTTTTCTTTCTGTCAACCCTTTGACGACGTGCTTCTTCCTTTTCAGGTCTTCTTATAGCAATTCTTTCCATCAAACCCTTTTGATGATGTGTTTCTTCGTATAGAATTTCTTCCCGTCAACCCTTTGACGGAGTGTTCTTTCAGTCAGGTCTTTTTTCCGTCAACCCCTTTGACGACGTGTTCCCTTCGGTCAGGTCTTCTTTCCGTCAAACCCTTTTGATGACGTGTTCCCTTTTCAGCATTTCTTTCCGTCAACCCTTTGACGACGTGTTCCCTTTTCAGCTTTCTTTCCGTCATTCCTATGACGATGTGTTATCTTCGGTTAGGTTTCCTTTCCATCAAACCCCTTTGATGATGTGTTTTTGCGTAAGGGTTTCTTTCTGTCATCCCTATGACAATGTGCTCCTAAGTCAGGTTTTCTTTCCGTCAAACCCCTTTGACGATGTGTTCTCTTCGGTTCGGATATTCTTTGGGTTCCATCTTCTTTCCGTCAAACCCCTTTGACGATGTGCTTCGTTTGGTCGAGTCTTCTTTCTGTCATCCCCATGACAATGTGTTGCCTTCGGCCGGGTTTTCTTTCTGTCATCCCTATGAGAATGTGTTGCCTTCAGCCAGATCCTCTTTCTGTCAAACCCCTTTGACGATGTGTTCCCTCGGTCGGGTCTTCTTTCTGTCAAACCCCTTTGACGACGTGTTTCCCTCGGGTAGGTGTTCTTTCCGTCAACCCTTTGATGATGTGTTCCCTCGATCGGGTCTTCTTTCTGTCAACCCCATTTGACGATGTGCTCCCCAAGTCAGGTTTTATTTCTGTCATCCCTATGACAATATGTTTCCTCGGTCGAGTCTTCTGTCTGTCATCCCTATGACAATGTGTTTCCTCGGTCGAGTCTTCTGTCTGTCATCCCTATGACAATGTGTTACCATCGGTCAGGTCTTCTTTCTGTCATCCCTATGACAATGTGTTGCCTTCGGCCAGGTCTTCTTTCTGTCATCCCCATGACAATGTGTTGCCTTCGGCCAGATCCTCTTTCCGTCAAACCCCTTTGACGATGTGTTCCCTCGGTCGGGTCCTCTTTCCGTCAAACCCCTTTGACGATGTGTTTCCTCAGTCGGGTCTTCTTTCCGTCAAACCCCTTTGACGATATGTTCCCTTTGGTCCATCTTCTTTCTGTCATCCTCGTGACAATGTGTTTCCTTTGGTCGAGTATTCTTTCTGTCATCCCTATGACAATGTGTTTCTTCAGTTGAGTCTTCTTGCCGTCAAACTGCTTTGATGATGTGTCCCTTCGGCCGGGTTTCCATCTTCTTTCCGTCAAACCCCTTTGACGATGAGATTCGCTGGGTATGTTGTCTTTCCATCAGATTCCTTTGACGAAGTGTGACTGGGCTCCAGTTTACATTTTCGCTCCTCGTAGTATGCAAATTTTGCGGTCCTTTTTGTATTCAATCACCTTCTACCTTGAACGTCTAAAAGCCGTTGCTATCATCCTTTCAGGTCCAAGTTGATTGAATAGGGGCAACTGTAGTACCCCAAAATTTGCCCTACCTTTTTCAACCTTTTTCTGGCTTTCGCTCCGCATTCATTTTGCATATCCGTTAGGTCATAACTCGTTCGTAAATCATACACATCATTGATTTTCATAAGACATGGGATCACGGTGTTCTTTAAACAAGGGATTTCATGGATATCTATCAGAGCACGGAGTAGAGAATCGAAATCGGGACTTCAACATCATTACCAAGCAAATTTGGGTAAATTGGGCTGCAGCAACCGGTTAGCAGCTATGCTGTAACCAGTTACATAGTGTATTTTTCACCAGAAACGCAGGTTTTCAAGCATGTAACCGGTTAGCAGATATGCTATAACCGGTTACTCTGTACAAAGTTGCAGATTTTACTGCATTGTTAGGACAACACCATTGCACACACTTGGGTCTTTGATTCTACAAGCATTATAGCAGCAAGTGGAATATTCTAAGACATCTCTAGACATTTCAAAGCTATTAAATTAATTCCAAGGGCATTTATTCTAATGTTTCATTTCAAATTGAGTGCACCATGTTCCTTGTTTTCCAAGCATCTCCACCTTTGGATGTTGAAGTTCACCTTGGGATTGTTACCGAGTTGATTCTAACTAACCGAGTTAACCGCCTTGACTCGGTGAGTCAAGTCCAACTAACTCCGACCCTAGATCCAAACCCAAAGCTAAGTCCAAAGCTAATCCCGAACCTCCCACACTCCGAACCTAAAGTCTATATAAGAAACCCTTCACTCATTTTTTCAAAGGGAGAACCATTCTACAAAATTTCTCACACTTCTCACTCTCAATTCTCTCATTTCTCTCTATACTTTCTGCTACTTCCACATCTTCATCTCAATTCTCTCTTCCAAACCCTCATAAAAAGCTCTTATTTTTTGAAGGATAATCACTTTTCACATTGAAAAGTGATTAATTCTTGAGCTCAAACTCCATCATTGGGCCTTCTTTGGTTGGAATTCTGGAATTTCAGCTTATTCTACTTCAATCCAAGGGTTTCACACCATTTATTTTGGTGCAAGTTCGATCTCGGTGATTTTTTGCGATTTTGCTCGGTTTTGATGCGTTTTGGCTACTAATAGAGGAATCTCCGATTTTCTTTAATTTTCTGCACCAAGATCACTTTGCACCAATCACCAAAGCAAATCTTGGCTTTGTATGTTGGTTTTCCTTAGATATATGCTTGTTTAGCTTATTTGCAACTTATTCGATGTAGATCTTTGGGGATTTTTTATTTGGATCCATTTGCTTGAAATTGATTCTTGACGTTGTGGTTTGTTGGATCCAATTGTTGTTTGATGGCTGTAATTCAATGTAATTTTGTGCTTAATTGATTGCATAATCATTGGAGTTGTTTGAATAAGTCATTTGCTGTTGAAAAGTGCTTTCTGAACTGTTTTTTTTAATTCTGTTGATGTGTAACCGGTTAGCAGTTATGCTGTAACCGGTTAACATGTTGTTTTTTGCGTAGTCTGGCTGTTTTGAACTGTTTAACCGGTTACAGCATAACTGTTAACCGGTTACCACTGAAGCAGATTGTGTTTTTCTTGCATTTTCTTAATTGTTTGAGATCTCTTGCAAGTCTAAACTTCATGGATTGATACATTGATGATTAGTGGACTATTCTTGAGTTGTTTCACTTCACACTATTGCACGAGCATGATTTTTTTGACACGCGGTTCTTGATTGTTAATCGATGAATGTTTATGTTTGCGTTGTTGACTAATTGATGTAATGATCACATAATGCACACACATTGAGCTTTTTAATTGTTAATTGATGCTTGTGTTGCTGGAATTGTTATGTGCATGTTCATTTGCTTTCTATTTCAAGAGGTGCACATTTGTTTTAATTTGTTCACATGCTTAATAATGTGTATTCTCTTAAATGTGCATTATTCCATGGTGATTTCAAGAGTTGTTTACCATGATTTATGGTGTGATTGTGATCATGTTTGATTGAATAATGTGCAAGGCTTGAAGCATGTTTGTTCTTTTAGGAATGAATCATTTGTGAGTGCATGCTACCCCTAATTTTTCATTGCTGTCTATACACATATATGCTGTTGTATGTGCTGCTATTTGCTTTTTACACCCATTTTGTAGGCTGAACATGTGCTGTTAATTGCTGTTTGGTACATGATGATAGATTTTACTGCTGCCTTGCATTTATGAGCTGTAATTGTTGCTGTTTTCATTGTTTCCTTCCATTTTATTTTTTTATTTGGATAGCATGATGTGTTGTTTTGTGTAGAATTTTCTTCACACCTTTAGGACCTTTCTTCTTTAGTCCTTAACTTGGTTGATCATTAGTTGTTCTTCTCTCTTTATTTATTTACTTGTAAGTTGTGTTGCTAACATTTTCAGGGGCTAATGGTAAGTCAAGTGTGTGGGTGTGCTCCCACATACAACCTCTTTTCTTTTCTTTTTAAGTTTTCAACTTGTGATTGTGATAAGCATCTAATGCTTTCTTTGTGCAATCTCTTTCATCCCCTTTGAATTCTTAACTTAACTTCCATCTTGGAAGTAAGTTAGAACTCACTCTTCTTCTCTTTTCTTTTAGAGTTAGGTTTCTAAACCACACTTAACCATTAGGAACATCCATGTATGATAACTTTAGGGTTTGAGTCTTAGTCTCCCTCATTAGGTTTTACCTTTCTTAACCTTTGAGTCTCTCTTCTTCTCATCTCAAAACAAAAAGCAAAAAAACACTTAATAAAGGCATAACATATATTGCATTTGAGCCTTTCATGTGAGACTGAGATAGTGAGGGGGCTTCTCTCACTTTTTTAGAATGTTTAGTGTACGTCCCGTCTTGGGTCGATATGCGAGGCATTCGATCCCACATGAAAGACTTAAATACAATATGCATTATACACACCAATAATCAAAACACTTCATCTTAAAAGATACGAAAACAAACAAACAATTCTCTTCTCATCTCCTTCATTCTATTCCTTAAGGACTCGTCATGTCCGTTCTACCGCAAACAGGTAACGCCTAAGTCTCCACACAGCGAGCTGCAACACCTAACTGCTGGGACGCGCACTCTGACGTTTCCACTAAAAAACACAAACAAAGCAACCCTTGTTAAGGGGAATTGCGTCACTCTGATTCTCATGTTCCCGATGAGATACGTAGGCAGTGGGGTAGGGCCCATTCGAGCACTTCTTTTATTTTCCCTACATTTGTTTCTCGTTCTCTTTCCATTCCTTTTCCAGCATCTTTTCTATCACCCTTTGAGCAGTACTTCAAGCGTGGATCCTGTCGAGTACGACGGACGTGAAGGGGTGCTAATACCTTCCCTTCACGTAACCGACTCCCTTACCCTTTCTCTTTGGTTCGCTAGACTTCGTTCTTTCCTTTCTCCCGGGTTTGTGCAGCATTACCCTTTCCTTTCTTTCGGATAAAAATGCCTGGCTGGTGACTCTTCTTTCTTTCTTCCGCGCCACTTTTGCGTTTGTACCTGGATGAAAATCCCGGGAGCGACAGAGTCTTATTATACTTTACCTTTTCCTTTCGTTAGAAAAACTCCCCTAAAATTGATAATAAGTAGCCCCGACGAAAAAAGAAAGAAAATTTTTTTTCATCCGAATCTATTGCATGACACTTTTTCACCTTTAGGCTTTGTTACTTAGACTTGGGAAAGTATTGACATTGTTGGTACCATTTTAGCACCCTGGACTCCCTAAGTATGCGGTACCGATCTAAATAACCATTATGCCGAGACCTTGATTTCCGAGTTTCTATAGTAGTCTCTTGAGTAGTTTATGTTAGCGGTCAACACCATCCCAAAAAAACATGCAAAGTAATGAATCGATGCAAATATGTGGTGATCTCAAAAAAAAAAGAGTGATAAAAATTTCATTTGAGTTGTATTGTAGAAAAGCGAATGAAAGGATTCGATTCCTTCTAAGTTAGGTGGACCTCATCCGGCCATTTAGCCCAACGGATCGGATTCTAGAAATTCGAAAAGAAAAAAAAAAGAGAGACAAAAATAACAATGATGCAAAAAGTTGAAAAATCGAGATCATAAACACTAACAGGTTAACTTACCATGCGAGTTTATGGATAACGAGCTTAATGTAATCGCAAGAGAATGAAAGAGAGGGAAAAAGAGACAAGGAATATAGGTCGAGTTATAATGGTATGCTTTGGATTAGTATTGCATGGGGGGAGTCTTGGTGCGCAAGAGCGGATATGTGACCTCACGGTATACTCATTTGTCGAAGTCTAGTACCTATCTTCTAACAATAGCCTATTAGTTGTGCTTGGTTTTATATTCGTGTCATGCTTTGATTTCGGATGCTGCACTTACATTTTTTAATTATGTCGGGAGTTTGCTTGGGGACAAGCAAAAGTCTTAGTGTGGGGGAGTTTGATAACGAGAAATTGTATCGTGTTTTATGGCTCATTACGCATTTGTTTCGTTAATTTTATTTGAGTTTTATTAGCATTTTATCTTGTTTTATGTGTTTTGCAGTTGATAGCTTCGTCTGTGGAGAAATTGGGCGCAAGATCGGAAAAGAGCAAAGAAATAAGAAAATTCAGCAAAGAAGTGCAGAATTCTGGTTCCTGCCGATATGGCGTTCGCCATCCCCAGATGGCATTCACCATGAGAAGCATGCCATGTCAATTAAAAAGGCCAGGACCATAGCGAACGCCATGGCCTTGTGGCGAACGCCATGGCTACGCAGTTACAGAATTTCAAAACTGCAACTGTCATGGATAGTTTTGATAGGCCATTTTCCCTCCACTCCTCTTTGTTTGTTTTGCCAGTTGCCCTTGGGATTTTTATCTATATATAGGACCTTCCACTTGTGTATTTCATATCTGATTTTAGACGCGGAAGCTCTGTCAAGTTCCGTTTAGGCAAACATTTACTTTCAAAGCAACAATTACTCACATCGAGGAATTGTCGCAAATTACTTTGTATTGTTTTGCTGCTGTAATCGTGATTTCGAACAAGGCTCCAGCACTTCTGTATCAATTTAATTCAGTATTTTCTTTACAGGTTTTTATTACTTTCATTTTGCAATTTACTTTCCATTTTGATTAAGCTATGTGTTTTACCATGATCATGTTTGTTATAAACGTCGAAATGTTTTGCTAAATCCTGTTTGAGTTCGGCGTGCGAGGACCGTCGTTACCGACGGGACTCCGTAGAAAATGTAGGCGCGACTTTATGTGATTGCATCCTAGTTTTGGTTTATGTTTCTATACTTTATTGATCTATTATTCCGACACGAAAGTGAGGGATAAACTAAGTGCGGACCAATAGCGCGAGAGTGTGAGGAAAGAATGGATAGTAGAAACTAGGCACCGATCCTAAAAACAACGAGAGCGCTTTAGGAATCGTTTAGGATTTCACTAACTTCCAAAATACACTTTTCAATTAAAACGGGCGAGCGAGAGTAAAATCCTGTGGTTGTTAAGCGTGGCTTATGTCAATAGCGCGAGAGTGTGAGGTAGAGTCTTTAAGTTAGTATTTCCTATGGAACGAAGTGCAGTCGTAATTAGCGCCCGACTTCTACAAGTCCTTTAGGCACGCGGAATCCACATTCCGGACTCGATTTTAGTATTATCTTCTAAAGCTTATAGAATTAGTAATTTTTCCCTTTTCGTCCAAATTCCGTAAACTTTTTGCCTTAGCTTTACACTGTAACTTAGATTGCATTAGTTTGATTATCCCTTCCATGTGGGTTCGACAACCTTAATTAAAACTACGCGAACAACTATATACTTGCAGTCTAAGCTCGATGGTCACGTTAGTGTCCTCGACGCGCATCACCTCTCTACACCAGAGCCTACCACTTTTTGAGAGACTTGGGCAGTCTCAGTCTCCTCTTAGGCTTCATTCAATAAGACTTGGAAAGTCTAGTCTCCTTTGGACTTAACACCCAGAGAGACCCTCAAGTTCCCTCAAAGCACAAGAAAAAACCTGGTCACTCTACCAATACACTAGTATCCAGCAGAATTGAAAACCTCTAAGGTTTTCAAACTCATCTTTAAACTCCCCTGATACCCAACAAGGTTTGGATTTCACCTTAAAAACTCCCCAGCCAGGGTCAATTTACCATCAACAAATCCCTGACAGAATAAGAGCCTCTTGGCATCTGGTACTTTAAATTTTCCCTGATTCCCAGTAAGAGTAAATCCCCTTGGATTCACTAATACAATTTGGACTTGCTCTTGGATTTCAATAAATCCTCTGCAAGAGTCAGCCTCCTCTTAGTCTTCATATAAGAAATTCCTCAGTCAGCCTCAATCTTGGGCTTTATACAAGACAGATATAACCCTCCCTAGTGGAGTCATTTTCCTTTAGCTTCAACCTTGGGCTTTGAACAAGGCACACAAAAATCAACATCCCCTCAGATGAGACCATGAGTCTACTCTGTAGGAGGATATTTCCTCTATACGTCATATACCAAAACAAATAATCAAAACCTATCCAGATAATTGTTGTAAGTGGCACACTTGTTGATTCAAAATCCAAGCTGGAGTCCTTCCTTTATCCTGGTTAAAATTCATCTTTCGTCTAACAGCTGTAAGTGGCAAGCCCCTGGATTCCATACATCCAATTCTCTTAGCATGAAAGATTCATAAGGAAAAAGTGACATTGCTCTACACTGAGTTAAAGCTTTCTTCCTTCATGACATCTCTCTTATAAAGGAAATTATGGAATTGCTGGATTCTACATATCCCAGTTAAAGTAATTTCCCTTATAACCAATTTCTCAATATTTGTGATGAATAGGTGAGATATCTCCCATTAGAGATGACAAATTCTCTCTCAGTCACCCTTTTAACTTCAATCTTGGGCTTTAAACAAGACACAAATACTCCGATAGCTTCCATCTTGGGCTTTAAACAAGACACCAAACATATTTTCTCCCATAGAATAGGAGGAACTACGATTGCTCTGATTTCCTAAATCTCTTTACGGGAATACGTAAGCATAAGATTGCAAAATCTTAGCGAGCACACAAATCAAAAACTTTAGGTCCACTACATTCCCAAAACACAACAGAAAACCCAAAAACCACAAAAAACATTCTCTCCATTCTCCCAAAGGAGAAACTTTCCTAAGACATAGCAGATAAACACGAGAAAGTATTTAAAGTTAACAGAAATACATACAAAAAGAAGGTTTCTATGGATTACCATAGATACACTGGGTGTTAATAGCTTCCCTTTGTATAACCAGACCCCGTTCCCCGATCTCTTAGCATTTGTTAAAGAAAACATTTGCGTGCAAGGTTAGTTTAAGATATCTTCCCCTTCCTTAACCAGCTTAATAGGATAAATATAGAAATTAGAATGTAGCACCCAAATCCCAATCCCGCAGTAAGGTGGTCGCGCCACCGACAAAAACCGCACGCTACACTTTGAAGTAACTTCTCTGGACAGAATGATGATTAACTTTTCCTCACAACCAATAAACACCGAATTAGCAGAAAGCCAATCCATCCCCAAGACAACTTCCACCTTCTTTAGCGGCAAACCAATAAGGTCAATCTGAAAAACTCTACCATCCACTATAACACACAGTTTTCAAAAATCAATGGTGTCTCAACCAAATCATCCATGGAGGTAGTAACCACCATGGAAGGAGACAAAGGAATAACTTGCAACCAAAGTCGCTTCATACATTGCATCAACACAAAATAATGTGTTGATCCACAATCAAACAATACAAAACAAGGAAGTCTATTCACGTAACACGTGCCCGCAATCAAAGAGTTGTCACACTTAGTCTTCCTTGCATCCAATGTATAAACTTGACCGGTACTCTTCCCTTGTACTTGGTCCTTATTCTGAGGACACTCCCTAGCCATATGACCCATTCCTTGGCATTGATAACATCTAAGTCCTCCATTGGCACATTTCCCATAATGATTCTTATCACAAGCACTACATATGGGAGGAACATTAGGTCTAGCAGTCTGTACTTGTTCCCCTTTGAAGGGTTGTGGTCTAGGCCTAAACTGTTGACTTGGTCTTTCTTGGTCCCTTTGACCCATCCTACTCAAACCCCTCTCTTCTTGGACTTTTTTCAAGTAATTGTCAGCCACATAACATTGCCTTAGCAACTCAGCATAAGTAATGAACTCTCTTTGAGACACACTATGAAAGATTTCAGCTTTCATTCCAAAAAGGAACTAATCAATCTTCAATTTCTCATCTGGAGCATACACGACCTGCCAGAGTAAGCAGCCATGTCCTCAAACTTCTTAGTGTAAGCAGTTACTGTCATATTACCTTGCCTTAACTATTGGAACTCAAACTCCTTCTGAGTCCTCAAAGAACTACGGAAATACTTATCCATAAAGGTAGTCTTGAATTATTCCCACACCTTAGGAACCCCTTGGATAATCATTAGAGCTGAAGTACTTTCCCACCACCTCATAGTAGGACCCTTCAACATGTGGGAAGCAAACACCACCTTATCCACCTCACTACATTGCACAATCTGAAAGACTCTCTCCATACCATACACCTACTCATGAGCCTTCACAGGATCTAGTCCGCCATGAAATTCTGGAGGATTTAGGTGGAAGAAATCCCAGAAGCTCCCACTTGCAGCTTCTAGAGTAACCACTAGAGGGTGAAGACCTCCATTCAGCTGCTGCATCATCTGCTGCATGAATTGGTTCTATTTTTGCTGCATCTCTTGCACAAACTAAGGCCATGGAACATCCTCACTACCACCTGGAGGATTCGAGTCGGATGTCGAAGTTGTAGGCCTACCACGTCTTCTGCGTTTGTCAACCATGTCCTTAAACATTATACAAATAGAATTAAGTTGATCACGTTCAATACTATCTAATAAGTAACTTTCCTCGGCCAACCCACATAAGAGATCTCGACACGGGTCACAGATACTTATTAATCTCAAGGGGTTTTTAAACCCCACTCTTACCCAAACTCAACCCATCGTTAAATGTTAACATATTCACACATGAAACAACATTTTAAACCATAATCTCACAACAATATCATGAATATAATATGAATCATATATTTTCCATGTAAATGGAACAAGAACACCATAACTTAACTTTTCCCATTCTATCCAAATACTCTAACCTTGAGTTTCTACCTAGAACCCACCTCTAGATGATGAAGAAGAAGTTGTTGATGATGAAGATGAGATGATTTGATGATGAAGATGAAGTTTCATCTTCCTCTAGGTTTCTTCTTATTTCTCTCTACTTTCTCTTCTTCCTGTGTTTTCTTCTTTTCCTTTTCTCTTATTATCTTTTTTTTCTTTCTTTCTTTCCTTTCTTTTTCCTTTATATCACTTTTCCCACAAAATAGCACAAAAGCCATAAAGATGTAACATGAGAAGTTAGTAAGACTAACTTGGTTTAATGCCCAAAATTAAGGGTATTCAAAATGTCTCTAATGTACCAATTAATAAAACCTCAAAGTCAGATAATATTAATTAAATCAAATCTGAGCTCATCGGTTGCTCTAATTATCTAAATAGATAACTCTCAGAGCACACCGGAACCTAGTTGATCTAAACTAATATTATTTAGAGCATTTTAACAAATATGGGGTATTACAGTAATATCATCAATTACATCAAATGTGATTAAAATTGTCTCACATAACTTTAATATAAATCACACAATACCTTAATAATATTTCTGATAACCTATTACCTCGGTGTTCATAAATATTTAAAGGAAAAGTGACATAGTTTTGTTTATAAAAGGATCTTTACTGTCTATTAATTAAGTATCAACACTCAAGACATTGTCAATACATCAATGCACAAGAAACATTAATGATCTGTATGAAACTATAACACTAGCCAATCAAAACCAGAACACCGTCAATACATATCTTGGATGTCACATTGTGAATGACAAAAATCGGTAATGAAAACATCAGGATTGAAAAAAATGAAAGTTAAAGAAGAGTGGAAATAATCTCAAGAATGAACTGCAAAAGCAAAAAAAACTATTGGCTCAAAGTTTGTGTTACTTATACAATCTCTTGTCTTATAACATGATAACTTATTTTCCTTATCTAAATAGTGGAAATTTTATACCCGAAACAAATGCATGCAAATTAATTGAAAATATATTGCATACATATGGGTATGCAACAAAATATAACATTTGATCTTCGCCAAGATTTAAAGGATGATGGTGAAGAAGCTTCAGAATTTTTCAACAAATTTGTATTTGTAGATTGAAACAAAAATAATTTACAAATTAACAAAAATATATGTATTTTAATAAAACAAATATATATATATATATTACTACTACAAATAATGTTTTTACCGTCGCACGCGAAAGAGATGTAACCTGGGCTACCGAGGCGATGTAATGAAGGGTGACATGAAAAGATGTCACTTAACACCCCGGTTAATGAAAAATAGAGGGGTAAAGTTATATATATATATATATATATATATATATATATATATATATATATATCACTACTACAAATAATGCTTTTAATGCCGCACGCGGAAGAGATGTACCTCGGCTACCGAGGCGATGTAACGAAGGGTGACATGAAAAAATGTCACTTAACACTCTGGTTAATGAAAAACAGGGGGGTAAAGTTATATGATCATGGGTTCGAACTCCAATATCTGCATTTTTATTATTTACAAAAATAACGCCTCATACCTCTCGGTTTGTCCACAAATCGAGGGGTAAGATAAATTGTTTTTTAATTAAAACTCGTTACATTGTTTACACAGAATATTAATAAAATAATTTGTTTACAAACTACAATGTTTACCCATAATATTACATTATTTACACATAATGCTAAAATAAAAATTAATTTGTCCATGAAGATCATATGTTAGATCTCTGAATCCTTGATATTTGAGCAAGATCAAATGCTGAGTTCGACTATATTCTCAATGGTTTTACCTCGCATGGATTTGTTAATGATATAAAAAAAGGGTTGATAAAAGAAGGTTAGATAAATGAATGATTTTTCTCAAATAAATAGTTAAGAACACAAACCTTAAACCCAAATAATTTTTTGCTCTTGCATCCATATTAGCAATCTTTTCATGGAAAATGATCTTGCAAACCCAAAGAGGTTAGGTAGATAGTTTCAAGCACTTCATGATGCTTCACTTACTTCTTCATATTCATAAATATGCTTTTATAATGAACATTTTTTATGTTTTACACGGATCACTAATGGTAGTGTCTTGAGCGTTGATATCTCATGAAATGAACGACATATATTTGATCAACATAATCTCTAATGGGTTTTTATGTTTAATTTAGGTAAAAATACTTTAACCCTCGTTTTAATAGAAAACCGAGGTAAAAAAAGCTTTGATTTTTTTGACATTTCATTGATTACAAATAATATTTGCAAATAAAAAATATAATAAAAAAGAAAGGTTCCTAGATTTTTGGTTCCTGGTTTTTTCCCTCGGCTATATGAAAAAACCGAGATAAAATGTTGTTTTTATATTTAAAAAAAAATAGTAGCGAGCATGAAGCCTTGGAATCATATGACTAGAATAGTAATGATCATCCCTATTCAAAACGTAACTTATCTTTTGGGTTTTCAAGGAGGTGTTTGAGCTTCTCTGGTTGTTTCACTTCCTTTTTTCCAATTTATTTATACACTATTCAGGTCTCATTTCAATTTCATCTCTTTGTATCTTCAAATATAGTTTAAAAGTATTTTCTTTTTATTTATAAAATGTCTACAAAAACTTTCAACGGAGATGAAAATCTGTTGCTTGTTATCAATGAAAAGTTTGTTGATTTCAAAAATTGAAAGACCAAGGTTTTGATCTAATGAAAACTATTTTCAAACATAAGTTGAAATGTTACTTTGACATGCTTCATGGACTTATCTACACTAATCTCATAACATAGTTCTGGTTAAAGGCCTCCGTTAGGCAATCTAGTGAGGATGCTAAGTCAATACAGTCCAATTTATATGGCTTTCCTATCACCATTACTCCATCACTAATTCCTCAGACAATAAAGTGTGAAGAGAAATGTAGTTGTGTTGAACAATATAGATTCAACAATGTCTTCTGGTGAGATATTGGATCGAACCCTAGTTAGCATGACGTCGAAGTCTGCTCACATGTTGTTATTGAAGACCTACATGTTGTTGTCGAAGTGTGTTCTAGTATGTAGTTGTCGAATTGGGTCTTGTGTTAAAGATCCAACTGTTTAAGTTAGCTTGTACACTGAGTTAGCTTGTAATGGGTAATTGTTAAAAGGTCCATTAGTTTAGTATGTTAGGTTTTATTATAAATAGCATACTAGTATCTCATCTTGTGGTGTGGCAAATCCTAATTAGGGTGAGAGGGTTATTTGTTATTCTTGAGTACTTGTAATCTGTTTTATAGAGAAAATAAAGAATAGCAGTTATAACGAATCCTTGTTGTTTTTCCTTGTTTTTCCTTGTTAACCCTAACCCTGGTGTGTTTCTTATCTATAAAGAAACCTACTATACTTTGTTTAAAGGAATTCTAATTCACAACAAATTGGTGCGGTGAGCGTGGAGAGAGATGCCTTTAACAAAGTATGAGATTGAAAAGTTCACCAGAGTGAACGACTTCGGTCTGTGGTGATTGAAGATGAAAGCCCTACTGGTTCAACAGGGTTGTTTGGAAGCATTGAAGGGAGAGGCAGCCATGGACGATGCGTTAACAGAAAAAGAAAAGACGTACATGATAGAGAAAGCCCACAACACAATATTGTTGAGCCTTGGTGATAAGGTTCTTTGATAGGTATCAAAGGAGACTACGACATTGGGGTTATGGTTGAAACTTGGAAGTTTGTACATGACCAAATCTCTGGTGAATCGAATCTACCTGAAGCAAGCTTTGTATTCATTCAAGATGAGTGAAGACAAAGTGTTGGCTGAGCAGTTGGATATGCTCAACTAGCTGATCCTTGATCTTGAAAATATTGGTGTGAAGATCAATGATGAAGATCAAGCACTGTTGCTGTTGTGCGTTTTGCCCAGAACACATGCTCACTTCAAAAATACTCTCCTGTATGGAAGGTGTAGAGAGCGATTTTGGACGTGGTTCTTAAACACTTTCGCTCTATGGGGTTACTACAGGTCGATTCATTTTTTATCCTATTAAGCTGACGAAGGAAGGGAAATAGATGTCCCCAATTAACCCTGCTTGCATACTGAGTTTAAATAGCGCCCTGTTAGGTTACGGATGCTATATGGTAATGGGGCCTCTTTCTTCTTAGGGTGAAAAATACTGGGACTGTTCATGGTTAGGATGTTAGGACTGATGCTTTTCGATTGATGGGTGAAGGTATGGGATTTGGTTTTTGGATGAGTGTGCTCGCTAAGATTTTTCTTGCAATCTTATGCCTACGTATTCCCGTTTACCGAAATAGGGAAATCAGAGCGATCGTAGTTCCTCCTATTCTATGGGAGGAAATGGTGTTTTGGTGTTTTGTTCAAAGCCCAAGACGTGAAGCTAAAGGTGGTTTGTATCTTGTTCAAAGCCCAAGATGTGAAGCTGAAGGGTCTATTTGTATCTTGTTCGAAGCCCAAGATGTGAAGCTAAAAAGGTGTTGTCTTTAGACAGAATTTGTCATCTCTAAAGAGGGGTGTGTTTGTCACAACTGTTTATAAAGGACAATTACTTTAACCGGGATATGTGAATCTGGTAATGCCATAATTTCCTTTATAGGGGTTTTTCAACATAGAGGAGAAGACTTTAACTCAGTGTAGAGCAATGCTATCTTTCCTTAGGAATTTCTCATGCTAAAAGAGGGACAGTGGCGTGGATGTAAGTAATCCAGAGGCTTGCCGCTTACAGCGATTAAACGAAAGAAAAGGAGTTGTTGATGTTTTTATACTGTGAACGAGGCACCGATTTTGATGCTAAAAGGTTGATTGTCTCAACCGGGGTTTTCTTATACAAAGCCTAAGAGGGGGCTATTGACCCAACAAGAGGGTGTTTTTATGTGTCTCGTACGAAGCCCGAGAGAGAGGCTAAAAGGGGTTGACTCAACAAGAGAGTGCTTTTATATGTGTTTTGTACGAAGCCCAAGATGGAGGCTAAAAGGGTTTGACTCAACAAGAGAATCTTTTATACTCACCAAGAGAGTGATTTGTATCTCGTACAAAGCCCGAGATAAAGGCTAAAGGAGGATCGACTCAACAAGAGAGTCTTTTTATACTCAACAAGAGAGTGTTTTTGTATCTCGTACAAAGCCCGAGATGAAGGCTAAAAATGTTTGACTCAACAAGAGAGTATTTTATACTCAACAAGAGAGTGATTTGTATCTCGTATGAAACCCGAGATAGAGGCTAAAGGAAGTTTTGACTCAACAAGAGAGTCTTTTTGTATCTCGTACGAAGCCCGAGATAGAGGCTAAAGGTTGGCTGTTTCAGTTGAGTGACAGGTCCAGTATGTTGGTTAAAAGAGAAAATCAGTTATTATAAAGAGACTGATTGAAAGTAAGGCTATACTTTGAGATTTGATCAGAGGACCAGGGTTATTTCCTATTCTTTAAGGAAATGGGAAATTCTAAGGGCATTGTCCGAGTCTACTGGTGTTTTCCCTATTTTTGAAAGGGGCTTGAGAATGCCTTCGAGACTCAAGGAAGTTAGACTGTCCACGTCTAAAGTTTTATCTTTTGTACTATGCTTAAAGAAACAGTAGTAGGATCTAGACTCTTTGAAATACTGTTCTATTAAGATGACTACTTTTTGTTCCTATACCTCTAGGAGGTCGTCGGAACAATTTGTACGAAGCCCAAGAGGAGGCTGGAAACTTTTAAGAAGCCGAGGGACAATTTGTACGAAGCCCAAGAAGAGGCTCTCTTCCCGAAGGAAGAATCCTTATACGAAGCCTAAGAGGAGGCTGTGAATACTTCTAAGAAGCCGAAGGGTCCTTGTACAACGCCCAAGAGGAGGCGGGGATGCTTTTAGGAAGCCTGTGGGTCCCCAAACCCCGAGAAGTTCAAGACATGCCATTCACTGAGAATGGATCAAGCCAGGAAAGTTCGAGTATTTGGAAGAAACTCAAGAGATGCCATTCAAGGAGAAAAGATCATCTCTGGGGAGTAGAGTTTCTTTGACAACTTCTAAAGGTGACAGTCTGAGAAAGGGTTCAAAAAGAATCTGCCTTTCACATCTCCATATTGTTTAACCCCAAGAGGAGGGAAGACTGTATCTGGTAATCCTATAGGGATCTAGTGTAGTCTATTTAAGAGGGATCAACAGGGCTTAGTGCTAGACGTAGTTGCCGGGGAAACTCTAAATATCTATACTATTATTACACAGTTGATATGAGTTTGTGAAAGAAGACTTACAGTGAAACAGCCCCACAATACAGTTATATGTATATGAAAGCGGTAAATGAAAACATATAAACACTTACTCGGTTATAGAGCTTCCATGCTGTTTGGTTAGTTGTTCAACAAAGAAAGCTTTCATAACAATATTATATACAAAATCAAAGGAGAAAGTGCTTTGAAAATTTGTTGTGGCTTACAGCTCAAGGGGAGGCCCAAGGTTTAATGATGATTGCATCGTTGTTTTGAATTTGTACAGAGGGGCTTATACATGTGACTGAGGCCCAAGAAAGGTTTTCTATACAAAGGGATGGGTCTTACACTCTCTCAAGAGGCCCAAGTGTTTAAAGAAAAGAAATGGGGCTTATAACACGAGGGTAGGCCCAGGGTTGATTTTTTAACTGGCGATCGAGCCGAGGTTTTCTTTTAACGCAGAGGGACTTATACAATGTTTGAGGCCCAAAATTGTTTTGGTTAAAATGGGATTGGGTCTTACACTCTATTAGAGGCCCAAAAAGTTTTTGAATGGGTCTTATAGCTCGAGGAGAGGCCTAGATGATTGTTTTAAACGAGCGGCGATCGGGCCTACTTCTTTGAAATACAACGGGACTTATACAATAAGTGAGGCCCAAAATTTGTTTGTATTTACAAAGGGTTGGGTCTTACACTCTAATAGGGGCCCATGAGTGTTTGAAAATGATTTGTGCGGGTTGAATTAACCAAAAACCCTAATTTGTTTTCAAAATGTATTTTAATTGAATAAAAAATTCAATTAAAATGACCAAAATTGTTTAACATGTGGAAAAAAAATTATGATCTTGGATTAATGTTTCAAAAATCATGTTTTGACCTACAAAATGATTAGAAATCATAAAAATTTGCAAAATCAAGAAGGAAAAAATATTTTAAATGTCAAAAACAATTAAAATATTAATTCTTTGCAAAAATATCAATTATATGAAATAAATAATATTTTTGGGATTTTTTGGTAAAATAAAATATTTTAACATTTTTGTGAATTATTAAAAAAAGAATCAACTCAAAATCATTAAAACTCAGAGAGAAATTAATTTTTGAATCAATTAAATAAAATCACAAAATTCAAATATTCAAATATTTGAAAAAGGGCGCCAAGAACATGACAAGAGCACGCGCCCTCCCTCTGTTTCTGCAGATTTGCGTTTTCTATCCAATCTCACTGAATACTTGATTATATCATGCAATCTACATATCAATCTACTCGTTTTAACCTCACGATCATGTCTATGGTCTTTAATTTCATTTATTTTCAACATGGAATAAGAAATCAAAGAGAAACCTCAAGAACCCTAATTTCTGCAGGAAGGTTCAGAAATTCCACACACGATTCAAACAATGCAATTGATTGAGGAAAAACATTCCATGCATGATTGTGAACATATGGCCAAATTATTGTGCAGCAAAAATTGCATGGATCATAGAGTTAGAAGAGCTCATGCTTACCACTTGCAGCTGGTGATCGTGTTTTATGTTAGAGGTGTTACAGCTAGGTTCCAATGATCTGGATAGCTTCCCTAGGTGCCATGGAGTGTGTCTGGATGCTTGGAATGGATCGAAATGATTTGGAACTTGAGATGGTACCCCAACTGCAAATCTGTCAAGAACTTGAGCAACTGGCTGGTGATTTTGTGAAATCAGTGTTCCAGATGTTGTTTAAGTGTTTGGATCACTTCTATATGATGTTTATGAGGTGTGTGAGTGATTGGTTTGATTGGAAAAGCTCTCAAACTCAAAACCCGATAGTGACTTGCCTTAGAAGGCAAAATTGGAGTGAAAGAAGAGATTTTGAGGAAAGCATCTGTTTGATGGCTTTGGTGTACTCAAACTGATCACAAATGAGCTCTATTTATAGTAGAGTAAGTTTGTTTTGTGATCAATAGTGAATGGCAACTGCAGCAGAGGTTTGGCCAATGTTGTCCAATGGAATCTCAAGTCTCCTCTAGCCATTTACTAGAGGTTAGAGCACATGCCTTTAGTTCCTTAGTTGTTGGATCATCCTTGACTGAATTCAGTTAAAGGAAGCTCAGTCCATGCCACCTTGGTGCATCCATTAAATGCTCCAATCCAAAATTGGAGTCTTGTCCCTCTTTTAGGGATTTTTAGGTATAGCATGCTACTTTTGGTTCCAAGGACTTTGGAGGCTTGGCTCAGTGTTTGTCCCCTTTAGATTTGATCCTCAGATGTGTTTAAGATGATGACAAGGCTTGGAATTAACTGATTTTTCCAAATCGAGCAAAAATGTAAAATTCTGCCTAGCCTTGGCAGTTTTCAGCAAGGCATATTGCCCTTGTCATATCTCATGGCTCAAGTGGAATTTGGTGATGTTCTTGGTCACTTTGGAAAGCCCTCATATGATACAACAACTGTTTAAACATATTTGGTTTTGATACCTTTTGGATCCAAGTGAAAAACCCCCCCTACATTTGGGAAAAAGTGAAGGCAGATTCTGACTTAGTGAAAATGTCACTAAGTGTTGGAAAAAAGTGATATTTTCACTTTTTGTGATTTTGATCATTCCATAACTCAAAATCCATGGGGAATTTGGAGGGGGGTCAGTTTTAAGCTTTTGTAGAGGGTAATGAGATCTACACATCAAGCTTTGGATGGGAAAAAATGGCCTTGTGGTTTAGGAGTTATGATCCTCCAAAGTTGGTACCCTAGCCACTTTATTTCATAACTTAGAAAATTTTCTAAGTTTTTATGGTTACCCCTTTTACAAGTTATCCCACTTTTCTTGATTTTTCTTGATGAATGATGATTCCAATCATACATTAACATCATTTTAGGGTTAAAAAACCATTTTTATGAAAAATCTCAAAAAGTCAAAGTTGACTTTTGTGCACAGTTGACTTTTTATCAGATGAATTCCAAACTGTGCAATCCTTTAAAAAATCATGTCCTTGACCTAAATCAAACTTGATAGACATGTTCCATGGGTGTTATAGGGTATATTGATCAATGTCCTAGGGTTTGGGAGCATCTCCTGGTCAAAAGTCAAAGCTACAATTGACTTTTCTCGCGAAACCCTAATTGTGGCTCTGATGAAATTGAGACTTGTTGCTCAAGCTTTTTGGATCAATCCATTGTTGTAAATGGATCAATGTAGTGCATTAGAGACCCTCAAATCTTCTCTTGAGGTATTGGCTCATGAATTGTCCCAAAAGTCAACTTAGGGGTGAATTAGGTCAAGAAACCCTAATTCCTGATTTTTAATGAATGCATCCCCTGAGGCTAAATTGACTTGATGATTGGGTTTATGATGTCCCTTGGAGCATCATAGGTTATGCTTTGAAGCATTGGCTCATGCCCAGAGGAAAATTTCCATCTAGAAGCCCTGGTCGACCAAAACCCTAATTTGGTGACACTGGCGATCTTGAGGCTTGATCCACTTAGAAGGGAGCAGCCTTGTGCTTAATCCTTGAAGTGGGAGTCCTCTTGATCCTTTGTGGATGTTTGAGAGGTTAGACAAGTTGAAGATCATGTCATTACTTGATTGATCTTTTGTCTAAGAACTCTGAGAGGGCTTGAAACCCTAATTTTGATTACAGTGAATGCTCACCCATCTTTGGGGAGACTGATGAGACAAGATAGTACATCCATATTGTGATGATGATTTGCACAATGATGGGAAATCTTAGTGGTCAAAATTTGGGGTATGACAGAAGGGAGTCCCTGAGCTTTGAAGAAGTTCAATTAGCCTTGTATTTTAAGGACTTGAATGAACGAAAGGAGCATAAACCTTCGACAGTTGGTGAAGGTTTGGCCGTTAAGGGAAAATTCTTACGAAAGGATGATAAGTTCGACAAGAAGAAAGGTAAAAGTCAGAAGAAATATTATAGTGGTGAGACATTTAGTATTCGATGCTATCACTATTTGAAGGAGGGTCACACAAGAAAGGCGTGCCCTGAACGCCTGAAAGATCATGGAGGTAAGGATAATGGCAACGCATCATTGTTCAAGATGACTTGGAATCATCTGATGTTTTGTCGTTTCAAGTGGCGACTCAAGAAAATAGTGGATTATGGATTTAGGTTGCACTTGGCACGTGACTCCAAACAGAGAATTTTTCGAGGGGCTATTTGTAACACCTCAAAATAATTATAATATTTATTTAATTGAATTATTATGATTATTCGGTGTTTTGGTGAATTTTGGTGAATATTGTGACACTTGATGACTTTGGGTATTGTGGTGGGGTAGCTTTGGGTTAAGGGAGTATTGAGGTCTCTTAGATGTAGTAATTAATTAAATTATTTTATTAATAATAATAGTAGAATAATTTGAATATTTAGAATATTATTTAGATTATTATTATTATCGTTAATTAAAATAATTAGGGGAATCATTACGGGTAAGACGGTAATTTTGAGGAGGTTACTTGAGGACAATACAGGTAAATCATGATTAGGGCCCAACGAAGAGATTTAACAAAAGAAAATAGGGAATTAGGAGAATTAGTCTGTGCAACCCTAAGAAGTGAAGAGAGAGCTGAGGAAAGGAGGCTAGAACACATAGAACAAGAGGATCAACCGTAGAACCCCGAAAAGGAGAATCTTTGCTGGAAAATTTGAGGTATTGGGGGTTAATCTGGGTTCATATGTTTGATATGGGTTTAAGGTAGAGTAGTTGTGTGTTGTGTGTTATGATGAATTTATGTATGCTGAATCTGTGTAAATTTTCGTGCATCTGTGTTGGTAGATTTTCTGATATGAATCTGATATGTGTTGTTGTAAATCCTCTAAAATTCGTGTGAATGATTTCTGTTGCTGTGATGAACATGTGAATAAACCAGATCTGATATCAAAAGTGGGATTAACGAATTTGGACTTAATAATTAGGGATAAATTGATGAGAATAATGAAGTAGGATAAAAACGTAGATCTGTGATGAATCGAAACCGATTTGAATCTGATTTTGGAGGATCAAAGGTGCTGGAATGGGAAGGTTTTTGTTCAGATGCGAAATCTGACTTTTGGAGTGTTTTCTGGCAATAAGTGTAAGAGGGGACATTCTCAGGGTGGTATGCGTAGCATACACACCCGTCCTTAGGGCTAGCACGACCCTCTACCAGTACGCGTAGGATACGCGTATGAGAATGGAGGCAATATACATGTATAGGATGGTAATTCGCGTATGGGGACCTTGGGAAAGGTGCATTACGCATATGGATTAGCCATTACGCGTAATGGGAGTCTGAAGGGGAATTTTGAGAGGGAAACCTCTCTGGTTATACGCGTAACAAGGATGGAATTACGCGTAAGGGAGGCCTGGGCAAGGGGACCTACGCGTATGATACGCATGCCACTGGGCGAGGAATTAGGCCATACGTGTATGGAGCATGGTCATACGCGTATGGACAGGGCTGTTGGCAGATTTTCCCATTTTTGCGATTTTTGTCCCGATTTCGCTTGTGATGTCGTTTCTTTGAGACGTAAGGCTATAGTGAGGTAATAAAACATGAGTAAACTAGTAATGGAGATAAATAGGATAAAATCGGGGATTTTTACGTGACGAGCATATTATAATGAATTGTGAGGTATAGTGACGAATTTTGACGAGTGCGGCTTGGTGTTGTATAATGATATTTGTTTGATGATGATTCATGAATGATGATGTAATTATGACGATTTTATGATGATGATTTTTATGACTATTTGCATATGCATTCATGGCATAGTTAGGACTTCGGTCCATTTAGTGGCTTTAATCCCATTGTGTGGATTGAAGTGTTTTGTGACGTGCTCCGGTTCTTGTGTAGAATCGATCCTATTGGTGGGGATCTTTTGAGGGTGATGGCCCAATGTCCATCAATTATGACGAATTGGTACCACATGCATGAGTCTGTGATGTTGCATTGCATATTGTGTGGCATTACGTTATATTGATGTGATTGATGTATTCTTGACGTTGTGAATGACTTGATGATGTTTGTGCTTGTGCTTTATCTTTTGCTTATATCTTATATATTGATTCGTGATTACTCACCCTGCCTGTTTGAATGTTGCCTCTACGTGGGTAACGTGCAGGTGATCAGGCTTAGCTCTCTTGGTGCTCGAAGATTTAGCTTTTGAAGTATTTTGATTTCTCCGTCGATTAGAGGGTCTTGCTCTGATATGTAACATCGGGTCAGGACGTTTGAGTCGGACGATTTACGTTCTTTTATTTTGTTGACATGATGTTTTTATGATGTTTTGTTTTATGGGGTTTTGGATTATAAAAGTATTCTTCTAAACTTTAATTTCTGCTGCGTGATGTTTAAATAAATTCATGATGGTAAAACCCGTGTTACGGAGCAGTTGATTATTTGATGTTTTGTGATGACATGTGATGCCCTTTTGGGACTGCACTCTGATAAAATAATCATATTTATTCGTGATGTTTGTAGGGTAGAAAAAGGGTGTTACATTATGTGATCAAGATGGTGGATCAGTACTGCTGGGAAACAACAAAGCTTGCAAAATTGTAGGAATTGGATCTGTGAGATTCAAGCTCCATGATGAGTCAATAAGGTTATTGACTGAAGTCAGGTATGTGTCGCTCCCGAGGATTTTCATCCAGGTTCAAACGCAAAAGTGGCGCAGAAACAGAGTCCTCAACAATGTGTATTTATCCCAAGAGAGGGAAAAGAAACACTGCGTAAACCTGAAGGAAGGAAAAGAGCATGGTCTCGCGACCAAGAGAAACGGGTAAGGGAGTCGGTTGCGCGAGGGGAAGGTATTAGCACCCTCACACGTCCATCGTACTCGATGGGATCCAAGCTTGTTGTCTCGATCAAAAGGTGTCGTCATCTGGATCTCCACTGGTACTGGAAAGGAGAAAGAACGGGAACAGAAAAGAGCGAAGAAACGGGGGAGAAAAGAAAAAGAAGTGACTCGATAGGACATCGATCGTCCTATACCTACGTATTCCCTCGTGCAATGGGAAAGTCAGAGTCAACGTAGTTCGGACACGAACTAAAAGGGGGAGCTTGCTCACCAAGACATTGTCGTCTTGTGCCTACGTATCCTCAATTGGACTAGAGAGAGGAAATCAGAGCAGTCGTAGTTCGACCTAACGAGGTCGGTTAGTGTTTTTTATGAGCGACGTTAGATTCGCGTCCAGAACTTAGGGTCGATGTCTGTTCGCGACAAGACGGAAGTAACGTGCCCTTTTCTAAAAATGATTTGGACTTGAACGATCCCGAAGGATAAAAATGTTTGAATTTGTTTTTGTGTTTTTTAGACAGAAGTGGATTGAAGTTAGTTCGTAACTTGCATTGCACCGAAGTCTATGAGGTAGGAACGAATGTTTAGCAAATCGTTCCAAGATGGAACGTCCACCAAACACTCTAGAAAAATGAGAGGAACCCCCTCATTCCTCATTTCCCACATACAAGGCTCATGAGCAATACACGTTATCTTTATTAAGTGTCTTAGAATTGTCATGAGATAAGAAGAGAAGACTCAAGTAGAAAAGAAAACACTAAGGGAAAACTAAATGTTCCTAATGTTGTCATGCAAAGGTGGCCCTATAGTTGAGTTTGAAAGGGGAAACATCTACCTAAGTTAGCATGCAAAGGGAAGCCTAATGCTAATCCTACTCCAAACTTAATCGAAAATTAAGTTGGACTAGGTAGCCCTAAGGGAGTAAATCCAAGACTTAAGCAAGTCTTGAGATTCAAGGGAGGAGGAGGAGTGAAAAAAAAACAAACAGCGGCTACAACAGTCCTTCCGCACCTGCACAGCAGTAAAATCCAGCAAACACACCAAACAACATTCAACATCTCATATTCAGCACATAAATGGGTGTAGAAAGCAGCAGCACATACAACAGCACATATGCACATAGACAGCAGTAGAAACAAGGCAGCATGCAATACATTTGTAGATGATTCAATCATGACATAATGAGCAAACATCAAATATCATACACTTTTTGATCAATCATGATCACAATCACACCACACACCATAGTAAGCAATGCTTGAAAACATCATGGAAGAATACACCACATCATGAAAGAATGCACAACATTTAGCACATGAACAAGTCCAATCAAATATGCATTCATGAGGTTATATACAAGCACACATATACATCACAACAACTCCAGCAACACCAGCAATAATTCACAATTAACATGCTCAAGGAGTGTGTGCAAAGTGTTCGTCACATTAAGAAAACATCAATGCAAACATGAACATTTAACAATGAGAAATCAAAGATCGCGTGTCGAAGAATCATGTTCATGCAAGGATGTGGGGTGAGACAGATCAAGAATAATCCATAAATCATCAACATATTAATCCATGAAGTTTAGACATGCAAAGGATCTCAAACAAGCAAGAAAATGCAGGAAAATATCATTCTGCAGCAGTGGTAACCGGTTAGCAGTTATGCTGTAACCGGTTACACAGTTCAAAACAGCCAGAAATTACGCAAAAAAACATGTTAACCGGTTACAACATAACTGCTAACCGGTTACACAGCAACAGAATTCAAAAAAACAACTCCAAAAGCACTTTTCAGCAGCAAATGACTTATTCAAACAACTCCAATGATCATGTAATCACTTATGCACGAAAATTACGTTCAAACACAGTATTCAAACATCATTTAGATCCAATAATCGCCAACATCCACAATCAAATTCACACAAATGTATCAAAACACATAAAAAATCATGGATCTACATTGTATAAGTTGCAATTAAGCTAAAATGAGTGTGGATCTGAAATTAACCAACCTACAAAGCTGAGAATTGCTTTGGTAAGTGTTGTAAACAGAATTTGATGAATCTAAGTAGAGAAATCCAAGATCCACAAGCTCCTTGCACTCAAAAGTTAAAGATCCAAGCATATAGCAACCAAAACTCCAAAATCACTTCCAAAAATTACTTCTGGAAATTCAGAACCAGATCCAAACGAAAATCCAAATTGAAAAGTAGAAATGTAGTGATGATGAGAGGTTTTAGCTCAAGAATTAACAAGTTCCAATGAAGAACTTGTTAATCTTTGAAAAAGAGCTTTGAGTGTGGTTGAAAATGGAGATGGAGAATGAAAAAGTGGGAGAGAATTGAGAGAATTCTGAAAATTGGGAGTGAAAAAAATGATCTAGGTCCCTTTTTGGTTTGGAATGAATTGATTTAAATAACCTCTAGGTTAGGAGTTAAGTTTGGGTTTGGAGTGAGGTTAAGTGAGTGGAAATTGGAGTGAAAAGTGAATTAGGAAAGGCGATGAGGAATTAGAGTGGAAAATGTTGGGAGGAATTTGAATTTTGGGTGGAAAATGATGAAAATATCAGTTCTAGATCCTTCCCACGCGTGCATATGCCAAGCACATGATCACAAATGATGAAAACAAAATTTTTCAAATTTTGCCCAGAGTAACCGGTTACAGCATATATGCTAACCGGTTACTCAGTTCAAAAAACTGAAAAATGCGCAGAAAAACTAAGGAGTAACCGGTTAGCAGATATGCTGTAACCGGTTACTTAGTTCAAAATTTGAATTTTGGCACCTTTTGGAGGGAAAATTGGAAAATGGTATGATTCCACCTGTTCTTAGCCACATTAGATCTCTGAAACTTGCCGTTGGATATCACCACTGATACACCCTTGAAATATGTTGTGAACTCCTTTTCGCTCGGAATACTGCTGAAAATGACTGTCCAGTGCCGAATCATTGATCAAAAAAGACTGCCGGAGCTTCTGATTATCAAATCATCTAATGAGCAAAATAAATGCTCGAAAAGGCTTTGAAGACCATCTGCTTGGCTCTGAACATTGTTGAAAATGATAGTGGAACTGCTGATGCTATGAGCTGTTGGAAAATACCTTGATCCCATGCCCAAAAGAACCATGCAAAATGCATAAATGAGGATGAAAATGAAGTGAAGCATAAGCCAGTTAGTGCTAAAAGAAAGAGGGCAAATTTTGGTGTATTACAGCTGCCCCTATTCAAACTTCCTGGTCCGAGGGTATGGAAGCAAAGGCTTTCAGACAATCGGGATACACGGAGATTGAATACCAAAATAACCTGGAAATTTGCAACCTATGGGGGTAATGAAAATAGAATGAAAACGAGAACGGCCGAAGGCGAACTCGGGAGGACAGACCGACCGAAGGCGGATCCACTGGAGATATAAGAACAAACGAGTACGACCGAAAGCGGACTCGAAAAGAATAAACGAGTACGACCGAAATCGGACTCGAAAAGAAATACTGGCTGAAAACAGACTTTCAACAACCAACAAGTACGACCGAAAGCGGACTCGAAAAGAAAGACCGGCCGAAGACGGAATTTCAACAACAAATGAGCACGACCGAAAGCGGACTCGAAAAGAATAAACGAGTACGACCGAAATCGAACTCGAAAAGAAAGATCGGCGAAGACAGAATTTCAACAACCAACGAGTACGACCGAAAGCGGACTCGAAAAGAAAGACCGGCCAGAGACAGAATTTCAACAACCAACGAGTATGACCGAAAGCGGACTCGAGAAGAAAGACCGGCCGAAAATGGACTTTCAACATCAAACGAGTACGACCGAAAGCGGACTCGAAAAGAAAGACCGCCCGAAGACAGAATTTCAACAACCGATGAGTACGACCGAAAGCGGACTCGAAAAGAAAGACCGTCCGGAGACGGAATTTCAACAACCAACGAGTACGACCGAAAGCGGACTCGAAAAGAAAGACCAACCAAACACGGACTTTCAACAACAAACAAGTACGACCGAAAGCGTACTCGAAAAGAACAAACGAGTACGACTGAAAGCGGACTCGAAAAGAAAGACCGGCCGAAGACGGAATTTCAACAACCAACAAGTACGACCGAAAGCGGACTCGAAAAGAAAGACCGGCCGGAGACGGAATTTCAACAACCAACGAGTACGACCGAAAGCGGACTCGAAAAGAAAGACCGGCCGAAAACAAACTTTTAACATCAAATGAGTACGACGGAAAGCGGACTCGAAAAGAAAGACTGACCGAAAACGAACTTTCAATATCAAACGAGTACGACCGAAAGCGGACTCGAAAAGAAAGACCGGTCGAAGACGGAATTTTAATAACAAACGAGTACGACCGAAAGCGGAATCGAAAAGAAAGACCGGCCGAAAACGGAATTTCAACATCAAACGAGTACGACCGAAAGCGGACTCGAAAAGAAAGACCGGCCGAAGACGGAATTTCAACAACCAACGAGTACGACCGAAAGCGGACTCGAGAAGAAAGACCGGCCGAAAATGCCCTTTCAACAAGGGTTATACCATATAGAATAACTCTACTGGGGATAAAAAATAACAAAGAGTGCGAGGACGACCGAAAGCGAACTCGAAAAGAAAGACCCAGCCGAAGATGGACTTTCCAACCCAAGATAAGTAGAATCCATATATCTGCAAAGATGACTCCGTTGTTGAAAAGATAAATCTAAACAGACAACTCTGCGGGGGAGTGCAAGGAGGACCAACAAGATGGACGAATCCATTGGTTGCGGTGTAATGTTAAACAACATCTCCTGAATCATGTTACTTTCTGCTGGGGAAAGAAACTGGTAAAAGATATCAAACCTGGCTTATGCTTTGAATACATATGTTTGAATTTTTCTATGGCGTCGTAGCGGCAAAATCGTGAGTGTAAACTATTGATTAACTTAACTCAAAAAGCAAGAGTCGCCACCGCGCTTTTATTTATTCCACAAAAGGAAAAGGAAAAAAGAGCGAACAAAAACCTACACAGGCTCTAAACAAGAACAAGTGAAGAGAATCTGGGTAAGGGGGTTGGTTATGCAGAGGGAAGGTTTTACGCACCCAAAACATCTGTGGTACTCCACGAGAACCCTTTGAAATATTTACGCTTTTGGTCTGAAAATTACTTGAAGAATTAATGAAATGAGGGTTCTATTTATAGAGTTTAGGCTTGGAAAATTTGGTGGATTGGAATTTGGTTTGGAAATGAAAATTAGGCTTGGAATTTGAATTTGGAGGGAAAATCAAGATCAAGTGGTGATTAGTGAAGGTGTATGGTGGGAATTAATTGTGATCATGTAGGAGAATTATTTTTGGGTGATATAGAATATTTTCAAATGATAAAATTGGTGCCAAATGCTTCAAAATTTGAAATATGCTGATTTTGGCCAATTCTGTCTTTGTTCAGTCGATTGCACTGTAGCGCGAATAGAGTGCACTGCTGAAAACTTCAAAATCTAGGCAAAAAATGACTGGTGCAATCGATTAGACCAATAGTGCAATCGATTGCACAGTTGAAAAACTTGAAAAATGGCCTGTTGGATGGATTGTGCTGGTTCTGGCTCGATTTTCTTGATTTGTCAAAGAAGGCATGGAAATAAACACACGAACCTTGGAGTCTCTTGAATAATAATCGATTAAATCTTGGAAACTCTTGATCAGATAATTTTGAATTGTTTGCAAATCAACTTTGACATTGTTCAGATGAAATTCATTCGAGCTGAGGGACTGTTTGATATCCTTGATTCCCTTCCTGAAAAAGTTAGTGAAGACAAAAACAAACATATTTTTGGATTTTGATTAAAGGTTAGTAAACATAAGCAAATAAAGGCAGATAAGAAATACACAAATGCTCAGTGATCCCTGCAAGGCATAAACCCAAAGAAGAGAGGGATAAAGGAATCAAAACATGATCTTATTTGTGGTATAAGATGCAAAATAAGATGTAAATGATATGTGGAATCTTAGGGGTCAAAAATTAGGGTCTTACAGCTGCCCCTATTTAAGTTTCTTCTATCGGGAGATATGAAGATACTTAAATACAAAAATCTATATTTTTAAGCCCTAATATGCCACAAGATGATATGAATGCAAAGGATGAGACCCTATGCGGGGAAGCTTGAAATAAGGGATCTACGGTAAATTGAGAGAGATGACGTGAAAAGACACGCCGGGGAACACAAGATATTTCTAGATATCTGTCAAGGTGACAAGAATTATCCATCAATAGTTGGAAACAGAGGGACAAGACCCTGGAAGACGAGTAGTGACATCCAAGAATAGCATTGGATGGAAACTACGAATGAGAGAAAAGGTATGCCAAAAGATGTCCAAGAATGGCATTGGACAACAACAAGAAAGTTTCTGGTAAAAACAATAGCGTCATCCAAGAATAGCATTGGATGGAGGTGAAAAACATTCTATTGAGGATAAGGTATCCAAGAATGGCATTGGATGAAAGGAACTACAACATTCAAGAATGGAATTGAATAGGGCAACAGTAAACATCAGAGTCATCCAAGAATAGCAATTGATAAAAACAAAATTCCATTTGAAAACTTACCTAGGGACATCCAAGAATGACATTGGATGGCAAGGTTAAACATCAGAGATATCCAAGAGTAGCATTGGACTTGGCTGGGGAAAGGTGTCCAAGAATGGCATTGGACAAAAGTAATCTCAACATCCAAGAATGGCATTGGATAAAGTGAGAAAAGTTCTAGAAAATACATCATAAGTATCCAAGAATGGCATTGGATAAAAAGAGTTCACAATATCCAAGGCTGGCATTGAATAAAGTGAGCAGGGACTTTCAGGAATGGCACTGAAAGGTAAAGGTAAATCACTACATTCAAGAATGGCATTGAATGATAGTGAGAAAGACATCCAGGAATGGCACTGAATGCAAAGGAGAAAACTCATTCAGGAATGGCACTGAATGAACAGATAAAATTTTCAGGAATGGCACTGAAAGATATCCAAGCAAATATGATGGGGATTACAGAAGAGAGAAAAGACTTCCAGGAATAGCACTGAGAGAAACAAGAGGAACAAGATATCCAGGAATGGCACTGGCGATCAGGAGACAGACATCCAGGAATGGCACTGGAGTGAAAGAATATAAAGATCCAGGAATAGCACTGGAATGGAAGAAGACAAAGATCTAACAACAGGACTAGACGCACAAGGAAACAAAATAACATCCAGGGATGGAACTGGAAAGAAAGAAAATAGGTAAACAAGACATCCAGGAATAACACTGGGTGAAAAGGCAGATAACTGACAATATTCAGGAATGGCACTGAATGAAAAGACAGGTAAAAGTTTTGGTAGGTGCCAAGTAAGTTGGACTTTGATCTCAAGGTAAGATGTTGACAGCAACAAGACCTCAGAAAAATGCACATGAGCACGAAACACACTTCGAGCTATGAAAATATTTCTATGTATGGTATATGAATGATTTATGTATGCAATGCAGATGATAGAGACAACTGAGATAGACTCCTTTGTGAGGGAAGAAAGGATCTGATTCCTCAACACAGGGAACACTGCCCACTCTGCTTGGAGAGAAGATGTTGAACACATCTCTGTCACACTTATGAATTGCATCAGGCTTATGGTCTTTTGAGGAAAGACATCTTGAGGATTCTTGAAGAAGATTGCCCCAGATTGGTTGACTGATGACGATAAACTGATCATAGCTTCAGTTTGACTGCTGCAGGGGAAGAATGAACTGATCATGGATTCAATTCTTGAAATGATTGTTGAGGACAAACTGATCATGGCTTCAGGTTGATTGCTGGGGATGGACTGATCATGGCTTCAGTTCTTGAAATAACTATTGAGAAGGCTAAACTCAGTGTGAATCTGGAAAGAGATCTTCTGGCTAACCAAATCTAAGAATAACTTGCATTAAGCAACAAATCTTGAACTGATTCATAACAGGATCTAGAAGTAATGTGCCCCTGATAGGATCAGTGACTAAGTTTCTCAACCGTTTGAAAATTTCTTGATGAGGAAAGTTTGCCTGCAAATAAAATCATTCAAACAAACATGGTAATTTTATTGCAAAGCTCATGCAATTTTGAAATAAAAAATCATTTTGGAATGATATTATTGATGTAAAGCAAATGAATCACTTGTCAAAACACGGTGGTTTAAACATTCAAAAATGAAAGAGAAAGCAAAGGCAAGACATCAAAGCAAATGATTGGCAACAAACTTAGGAGTCAATTTATGCAACCTTGTTGTAGTATGCTTTCAAAAGAAACCTGGCTTCAATTAGGTCTTTTGAAGGTTGTAATGTGGTTTGGTTCACGGTTTTTGAAACAAAGGATATAGGCTCAAAGTTTATTTGTACCCAACCTATTCTTCGTGATGATCTCCAGTCCTATGCTCAGTTAATTCAAACTATGCATTCAGGTTCCAGGAGATTTTGGAATTGCAACACTGTTATGATGATGACTCAAGAGCCAAGGGATTTTTGAGATGGCAGTCACTCCTTCTTACAACATTTTGTTGTTTTTGATGAGGACTTTAGTCAACTCATTTTGTCTTTGAGGATTTTGGTAACCTCTTGATTTTTCTTTTGTTATCCCTATCTTTTGCCTGGAGTGTGTCATTTGAGCTTACAGTCAGCGGGATGCCCCAATTTTTGCCTAAGTCTCCTTCATAGGTTTTGACTTAACGGGTTTTTCTTTTGATCTTTATTATTCTCTTTTCTTTTTAAAGATAATGACTGTCTGGCTTAATGATTACAGTGAACCATCATTGGCTTTTGATTTGAAAGACATCTTCGACACTTTTTTGATGTGTGTAAAGGAAAGCTTGTGATTGCAGTGATTCTCTTGTGTTTAAATACACAGTCAAATTAACTGAGAACTACCCATCCCCAGGTTAAAATTGCAGGTTTTTTCGTACAAAGAGAAACTCCAACTTCTAGGCTCGAAGGGGTTGACAAAGGATTAACTTCCTTATTTCTCCAGTGTTTGGGAGTTGAAGCAATGTTTGTACATCATCAGCCAAGTTTTAATTGAAAGCATACAGTTCAGCAATTTCAGGTATTTTGTTTTCATCATCCTCCCTCCAATCTTTGCATAAACAAAAGTTTGATAAAGAAAGTGAAGAGGAGATATATTTTTGTTTTGTGAAAAAGAAAGCATAAAGATGCACACGGTGGATATAAATGAATTGAATCAAAACATTGTAATGCTCATTTCATTGAAATTACCATGAAAGTACAAATAAAGTTCAAAAGCAAGCAGTCAATACAATCAAAGAAAGATGCAAACAGAAAGAAACAAGGCCTAGTGACGAATCAGCAACAAGGATGAGCTGTCCTTTCTGAAACACTGGCTTTAGGAGATGATCCGTCTGAACTGACTCAAACTTCACTTGGCATGCTCTGGCAAAGGATTTTTGACAATATTGGGATTATTATCAACAAAGTCCAGAATCTTTAAGTTCGCCAAGTCTTGTACTCTAGCTTTCAATGCATAGCAGCCTTCCAAGTTATGGCCTGCCCCACCTCGATGGAACTCACTGTGAAGATCAGCCCTATAGTCGGCTGGAAGAGGATTTGGAGGAGGAGGTAGATCCCTCATTGTAATCAAACCTTTCTTTATGAGATCTGGATACAGCTCAGCGTAAGACATCGGGATAGGATTAAAGTTAACCCTATTGCGATTCTGATTATCTCTAACAGTCTGACGAGGAGCTTGAACTGGTTGAGCTTTAACAACAGGAGCAACTGCAACTACATATTGTTGTTGTCTGCGACGAGGTTTACCTTCAACTGAAACAACATGGGTATCACCATCCTTTTTCTTTTGAAAATTCCCAGCATACTTTTTAACACCATTAAAGGCTTCAGCATTAGCAATCTTTCCTTTCTTGATACCTTCTTCTAGTCTTTCTCCAATAGTGACTAGGTCAGCAAAACCAGATGATACACTGCCTATCATCTTTTCCCAAAAGAGTGGTTGAAGAGTGTCCATGAACAATCCAGTCAATTCTTTTTCAGCCAAGGGTGACTCCACTTGAGCAGCTAGCTCTCTCCAGCACTGAGCGTACTCCTTAAAGGATTCTTTTTCTTTTTGAGACATGTTCTGCAATTGACGGCGATCAGGCGCCATGTCCAGATTGTACTTATATTGCTTTAAGAAAGCATCACCCAAGTCATTCCAGCTTTGGATACGGTTCTTATCAAGTCCCATATACCATTTCATTGAAGCCCCACTCAAGCTGTCTTGGAAACAGTGAATGAGCAGTTTGTTGTTTTTGGCATGAGCAGCCATCTTACGGCAGTACATCACCAAGTGGGTTCTGGGACAGGTGCGCCCCTTGTATTTCTCAAAATCAGGAGTTTTGAATTTTGGAGGAATAACCAAGTCGAAAACCAAGCACATGTCCATTGCGGCAGCATTAAAGACATCACTTCCTTCCACGGCTCTTATCCTTTTGTCTAGAGTTTTCCATTGCTCTCTGACTTCTTCAATGTATCCAGGTTCTCCCTGACTTTCAGATTGTGGACCAGCAGCATGGTACACGAAAGGAGGATTCTCAGGAATAGCTTGAGCAACAGAATGCACAACAGGCTGAGGCTCAATGAACTGTGGAGCTGAAGATACTGGCAGTACAGACGGAACAAACACAGGAGTAGTTGCAAAGGGTGGTGAGTAATTCGGAGGTAACCCAAACTCTGGCCAAGTAGAAGCTGGTTGCTGAGTCAGTGGAGGGTCAACAGCAGCAGGTGAAGTTTCAACAATCACAGTCCTCTGATGTGGTTCACCTCTAGCAATCAGAACTTGCAGCATTTCTATGAGCTTGGTCATACCGGCCTTCAACTCATCAATTTCCATTCTGACTTCGGCGTTGTGTTGTTCTTAGTTTTCCATTCTTAATCTGACAGTCGCTCTAGTTCCGTAGTTGTGTTGAGGAAACAGCTTGACGGCGAACAGATAACTGGAGAAGGAGACAGTTGAAATGAGTTTCTGAGGCAACTGGGAAGAAATGCATATGTATGCTCATGGATGCAAGAGTGCATGAATGCAACAACCACAAACAAGATCACTCGAAGCACACAGGTTCAAAGGTTCGCTCTGAAGAGAATATCGGAATACCAATATACCAGAATACCGGAATACCAGGTTGATAAGTCTACACTGATAAGAAATCCAAAGTACCGGGCATGTTGAAAGTCAGGGTTTCCTGCAAACCTGTAAACACCTGCCCATTCTCACATGTGGGTACTAAAAAGCCGGGATCCTCAGTTTCAGATTCTCGATTTGAGAAGCAATAGTACATTCATCCCTCGGGGTACAATACTATCACCAAACAAAGAGGTCGTCCACTGATTCCCCCAAAAAGGATATCCTATAGCAAGTTCCCAGCATTGGGTCCTCGGATCGACAAGTGTAATGGGTTTACCATTTTTGGTCTGCCATTATCACATGTCGGGAGGAGAGGCGTTGCTGAATTCTTGGGAGACGGTCGCCAGTGTCGACAGCTCTCTAGATCAACACCCTGAAATGCGCAAGACACGCACGTCAGAATATCTCCCAAGATAGCCTCGTCTAGATGTGAATTTCGTGAACACCAAACGTACCAAGACGGCGCGTAGGTCCCACTACTTTCCACTCTAGTCCTAAGTGTATACTCAAGCCTATGTATTGGAGAATTGCTTGAAGAATTAATGAAATGAGGGTTCTATTTATAGAGTTTAGGCTTGGAAAATTTGGTGCATTGGAATTTGGTTTGGAAATGAAAATTAGGTTTGGAATTTGAATTTGGAGGGAAAATCAAGATCAAGTGGTGATTAGTGAAGGTGTATGGTGGGAATTACTTGTGACCGTGTAGGAGAATTATTTTTGGGTGATCTAGAATATTTTCAAATGATAAAATTGGTGCCAAATGATTCAAAATTTGAAAAATGCTGATTTTGGCCAATTCTGTCTTTGTTCAGTTGATTGCACTGTAGCGCGAATAGAGTGCATTGCTGAAAACTTCAAAATCTAGGCAAAAAATGACTGGTGCAATCGATTGCACAGTTGAAAAACTTGAAAAATGGTCTGTTGGATGGATTGTGCTGGTTCTGGCTCGATTTTCTTGATTTGTCAAAGAAGGCATGGAAATAAACACATGAACCTTGGAGTCTCTTGAATAATAATCGATTAAATCTTGGAAACTCTTGATCAGATAATTTTGAATTGTTTGCAGATCAACTTTGACATTGTTCAGATGAAATTCATTCGAGCTGAGGGACTGTTTGATATCCTTGATTCCCTTCCTGAAAAAGTTAGTGAAGACAAAAACAAACATATTTTTGGATTTTGATTAAAGGTTAATAAACATAAGCAAATAAAGGCAGATAAGAAATACACAGATGCTCAGTGATCCCTGCAAGGCATAAACCCAAAGAAGAGAGGGATAAAGGAATCAAAACATGATCTTATTTGTGGTATAAGATGCAAAATGAGATGTGAATGATATATGGAATCTTAGGGGTCAAAAATTAGGGTCTTACAGGTGTAATGCTCCATACGAAATGGAAATGCTACGCGTTTGGGAGGATACCATGCAAAATGCTTATGCAATGCAAAAGAAGCGTCCCAGCAAAATAAATGCTGAAGACAAAGGCAACTTCACTGGGTATGACAAATTAAATTGTCCTCTGAAATAAGAGACCCTGCTGAGAAAAACTTCACTCTGCTGAGGAAGATCCTGATCACAAACTCTGCTGGATATGAAAACTCCGAGAGAAGATCCACTCTGTTGGAGGTGGATAAAAATGAATATTGAAGATGGAACCCGAAGAGAAATTTCCTCTGCTGGGGATTACTAATGACTTCCATCGAAGACAGAACTCAACACTTGGATTTGAAATATGCCAATAACCATTGGACTTAAGACTTGCTGGGGATATCAACTGCTGTTGAACAAACCACTAAGAGGATCACCACCAAACTCTGCTTGGGGAAACAAGTCAATAACTCCAAACCTGCTTGGGGATATTACCGAAATCAACCTGCTACTGGGAGATGCTCTTACCTTTACCCTGCTGGAGAATATCAGCCAATACCAGCAAATCTGCTTGGGGAAGGGTAGATGATTCCATCAACTCTGCTATAAGATAACATCAATCTTACTCATCTGAGGGGATTGACCCATACCGTTACTGATGAGAAAAGCATTTCTTGACTAGCGGAGGAGAATGAGTGCTCAGGCCCTGTGGGGAAAATAACATCTTTGTCCAAAGAAGATATTCCATAAGTCTCCTGCTGGGGATGCAGAAGTATCAACCTCTGACTGCTCGCAGAAAGAGTAATGAATCAATCACAACTCTAGCTGGGGAAATAATCCTCTGTACTTTGCTGAGGAAGATAATCCTCGAAACCCTGGCTGGGGAAAATAAAAACCTACTGAGGAGGATGGAATTTTCAATGTCGAAGAGAGTAGCTCTACTGGGGAAGAACAAACCTGTTATCCTGCAAACAAAATCAACAGAAAGTTCTATGTGCAAAATAGCTACTTCAATTACCATCACAACGACCGCTGCCTAAGCAATTTCTACAATTTTCCGGTATGCTTCGCAAAGCCTAACATTTTCGCATGCAATGTTTTATCAAAATATCGTACGTTTTCACAAACAAAACAGTAAAAGTAAAAACACAAATCGAAAGCTTTTTTTTAGTAAAATGAAGATTTTATTGAATGAATTGGCCTGTAAATAGGCATTTACATTCGGAAGCAATTCCTGAAAAGAGGTAATTCCACAAAAGAAATAAAAGAAAATACACATGTTGGCAATGTGGGGAACAGATATCCACCATGATTCAATTCAGCTATGACCCAATATGCCTCGCTTATCCGCAGATGCTTTGGCCTTCGAAAACACTGATTGGACTAATTCCTTTCCTTCGAAATTTCCATGTATCAAAGAATGCTCACAGATCGAACGCAGATCATAGCCTTTTGCTTTTGAATCCCTAACTTTTGCCTGGATCGCCCTTTTCGGGTTTTCAATCCACCGGGATACCCCTTTTTGCCAAAGTTGCCTTTTTCAGGTTTTCAACCTTGCGGGTTTATTCCTTTTTTCTTTTTTATCCCTAATTTTTGCCCGAACCTTTTCTTTTTATGGTTCATCGGGATGCCCATTTTTGCCTGGACTTTCTTTTTGTGTCCAGCGGGTCTCTTTTATGCAAAGTATTTTTTGACTACGTCTGCGTTCACAGGGGATGTAAAATCTTCACCATCCATAGTTGAGAGTAATAAGGCTCCACCAGAGAAAACCTGTCTTACTACATATGGTTGTCGCTCCCGGGATTTTCATCCAAGTACAAACGCGAAAGTGGCAATGAAACAGAGTCGCCAGCAATGTGTATTTATCCCAAGAGAGGGAAAGGAAACACTGCATAAACCTGAGAGAAAGGATAGAGCATGGTCTTGCGACCAAGAGAATTGGGTTCGGGAGTCGGTTACGCGAAGGGAAGGTATTAGCACCCCTTCACATCCATCGTACCCGATGGGATCCACGCTTGCTGCTTTAATCAAAGGGTGTAAAGAAAGGATACTGGAAAAATAACTGCTAACTGGAGAAATGGGAAGAGAAAGGAGAGAGAAAGAGAAACAAATGTAGGGAAAATAAAAGAAGTGCTCGAATGGGCCCTACCCCATTGCCTACGTATCTCATCGGGAACATGAGAATCAGAGCGACGTAGTTCCCCTCACCTAAGGGAAAATTGTTTGTGTTTTTAGTGGAATACGTCAACGTTCGCGTCCTAGCAGTTAGGTGTTGCAGCTCGCTGTCAGGAGACTTAGGCGTTACATGTTTGCGGTAGAATGGACGTGACGAATCCTTAAGAATGGAGTGAAGAGATGAGGAGAAGAATTATTTGTTTGTTTTTGTCTTTTAAGAAAGAAGTGTTTTTATTATTTTATGTTTTGTAACGCATATTGTATTTAAGTCCTTCACGTAGGATCGAATGCCTCGCATATCGACCCAAGACAGGACGTATGCTAAACATTCTAAGAAAGTGAGGGAAGACCCCTCGCTATCTTATTCTCACATGAAAGGCTCAAATACAATATTTGTTATGCCCTTATTAAGTGTCTTTTACTTTTGTTTTAAGATGAGAAGAAGAGACTCAAAGGAGCAAAAAGTAAACTCTAATGGGGGAGACTAAGACTCAATTCTAATGTTAGCATGCTTGGTGATCCTATGGTTAAGTGTGGTTCAAAGAGCACTATCCTAAAAAAGGAGGAGAAGAACATAAGAAACAACTTACTTCCATGATGGAAGTTAAGTTGATCTTAAAGAGGGATGAAGAAAATTAAGCAAGAAAAGAAGCATTTACTCAGGAATTAATTAGAAAGTAACCAAGATAACCAAAGTTAGAATTAAAATGCTAAGTAAAAAAAACAAGATTAAATTCTAAGGAGAAAAGATTAAATCTAAGATTAAGAACTAATTCTAAAATTAACCTAAAGTTATTTCAAGGCAATTTTAAACTAAATCTAAACAACATTAATCCTAAAGTTAAATCTAGAATTAAAACTAATATTAATCCTAAAATTAATTCCAATTAATTTCTAATTAAAACTATAATTCTAATTAAAATCTAGAGTTAAAAGTTAATCAAAATTAACTAATCTAGGATTAAAATCTAATCTAAAAATGCAACATAAAATCTAAAACAATCATCAAAATTCTACTAAACAAGCAAATCATCAAAATTCCATTCATAGACAGCGGTTTGCAAATATCAATTCATGAAATTATGTGGGCTTAAGGCCTAAAGGTCTTTCTCCATCAATACAAGGGGTGCAGCGGGAAATCAGATGGTGTGGTCAGCAGGCGCATGGGCTTAGATCCTAGGCCCAAGGGTTTGTCCAGGTAGAGGGGTGTAAGATGAAAAAAACAAGGTGCGAAAAGAGCTTCCATGAAGGACGGTCCAGCTTATGGCAGTTTAACCTAATGTTACTACAATAAGAGAAACTCACAAACAACAGATCTGTGATACATCTTCCTCGTTTCTCATCTCTCTTTGCGCTGTTCCCAATTCTTCTCTCCATCACTGCAACTTAATGCTCTACTTCCTACCTCAATGATTCTTTTCTCTACTCACTCAGCCGCAAGAAGCCGTTTCATTCAACTCAATGTCGTGCCAGTTTCCTTCTACACGGCCGGAAACTTCGTACAACAGCCACCACCACTTGTCCCCTTCTCCAACGAAACACCACCGTGTCTTCGTCGTCACGCACTCGCTTCGCCGGAGATGGATTTATTCGCCACGCCGTGAAACACTCGCCTTCCTCCTTCCGTCTCACCACTTCAGCTCTCTGTTCGCTCTCTCGACTCCATTCAACCTTCCTCCGCTGTTCTACATCAAAAACAAACTCCCCGCCGCGAATGTTTCAGCACAGCAAATGAGTCGGCACCGCTCATTCTCGCTCAACACTCTCAACGTCCTAATCCACTATGCACTGACACGAACAAGACGCAGAAGCACAAACGAGAATACACACCAAAATTCACAACATACTCAACAACACTACGGCATGAATGATTCAACACCATAAATTGTTCCATAAACACATTCAACAACAATCAGAAAAGAGAGAGATTCAAAGTAGTTTACCTACCGGAGAACCGTCCGGTGCGTCTTCCGATCGAAGAATACGAAGAGAAAACCAGAGGTAACTTTAAATTCACTTTTCTTCCGATTCTTCTTCGGATCTTCTGATTCCTACTGTTATTGATTTCCTTTCCAAATGTTGATGACGTGATTTAAGACTTCTACTCCATTCTTGCTTTTCTTCTTCGATCAGATGTTGTTGAATTTGTTGATTTTCAGGGAAAGTTGCAGAGAATCATGGAGTTGCGGCTTTGTTTTGATGATGAAGAATTGATGAATTGGTGAAGGTTTGCGATGGTGATGAATTAGAAGCGAAGGAAATTGCAATTCTGTTGCATCTTCTCTTCTTCTGGTTTTGGCTTTTGTTGAAGCTTGTTGATGAAGATGAAGAGAGAAATGAGGAGGTTGAAGTGTGGAAGAAAGAAAAAAATAAAGAGAGCCCCAAAGTGAAGAGATGGTTGAGACTATATAGAGAAGCTCGGAAGGATCTAGAGGAAGAAAGTTTGTTACGGTTTTGTAACTGAATTTGGTTAGAGTTCTGTTATTGTTTTCTGTTAGAGATTGTTAGGAGAATTGGTTAGTTCTGCTTGTGAAATGGTTTTGTATATTTTTTCCCAAATGAAATTCTGTTACGAGAATTATTCCAATTTTTTTGTAATCACCAGTTTTCTGTTGCAATTTTTCAACTCATTTGCCATGTGCGTTTAATCTGCTGCAGTTTTTGTGACTTTGGTTGCAGGTCATTTTCGTTTTGAAGTTGCGGTTCGTTGCCGTTTTGATGCACGTGTTTTTGTCACGGCTTGGAGTGGCTTCAAGGCTTGCTTGAAGTGGCTGAACTTTTGAGAGTGCGACTTAGAATGGGGGTGTGGGCCATACTGCGTGCGTGGTTGATGCAAACTGATACCTCACTTTCTTTTTTCTCTTTTTTCATTTTGTAAAGTCAAAACAAAGTGTTTGAATCATGAAGCATGGACTTTGTAATAACTCGTTCTTATCTCCTTTCCTTTTTTATGCGCCTTGTGACTTGTTTTCAAATGGGCTCTATTTTTATAATGAATTTGTAGCATTAAAAATGGGCTTAATGTGTGAAGATGAAATGTAATGGCCTCTTTGGGAATTTTGAATTAGTTTTGGAAATTGAATGGATATTTATTTTTGGTTATTGGATATTGGAATAGTGAGATAAAATTGAAATGGATTTGAAAATGTAGGTAAAATGGTTTGAAATGAAAATGTGGGTTAAGAAATGTATTAAAATATAGTTTTGGATATGGACAAGAAAATGGTTAAAAATGGATATGTTTAGAAAGAAAGAAAATGGATATGAATTATTTGGCATTTAAAAGTGGACAATTGGATTTTATGGAAATGGTATCAAAATGGTTATGGGTTAGCAAAAAGGAGTCGTGCTCAACACATTCAATCCACATCAAGCTTCAGATCCAATACAAACTCGTGTCCTTAATGGCTCCCCATCTTCAATCAATAAACTCAGTCGAATTGAACACATGTAATTCTAACCAATGATTCTCAGTTGACGACTATCCACAAATTCAACCCTGAATGAGGAACCTTGATGCACACTGATGAGGAAATGTCCTGAACAGAGAAAGAACCAAACCCTGATTCACACCCAATAAAACCTGACCCAACGCCTCTGATGAATCCTCTAAAATAAGAAACCCCCTCTTGATGTACACTGATAATCTTCTGAATACGGAAAGCTCAAACCAAAGGAAGATGCCTTGATCACACGTCTTAGGAACCCAATGCAAATGATATGGTTATGAGTTATGACCTAAATGATGCAGATGGATGCGAAACAAAAGCCAGAAAAAGTTAGAAAAAAGGGTAGGGTAAATTTTGGGGTGTTACAGCTGCCCCTATTCAATCAACTTGGACCTGAAAGGATGATAGCAACTATTTTCAGACATTCAAGGTACAAGGTGATTGAATACAAAAAAACCCGCAAAATTTGCTAACTGCGAGGAGAGAAAATGTAAACTGGAGCCCAATCACATCTCGTCAAAGGAATTTGACGGAAAGACAACATACCCAGAGAACCACATCGTCAAAGGGGTTTGACGGAAAGAAGAATGAAACCCGACTGAAAGGACACATCGTCAAAGTAATTTGACGGCAGGAAGACTTAACGGAAGAAACACATTGTCATGGGGATGACAGAAAGAAGACTCAACACATTGTCATAGGGATGACAGAAAGGAAACTCGACCACAGGAAACACATTGTCATGGGGATGACAGAAAGAACACCCGACCGAAGGGACACATTGTCATAGGGATGACAGGAAGAAGATGACTGAATAAAGCACATCGTCAAAGGGGTTTGACGGAAAGAAGACTTGACTTAGGGAGCACATCGTCAAAGGGGTTTGACGGAAAGAAAACCATACGAGGAAACACATCATCAAAGGGGTTTGATGGAAAGGAAACCTGACCGAAATGTCATCATCAATGGGTTGATGGACAAAGACTGGTCGAGGGTGAGATCGACGTATGATCGACGACCTAAAAGAAAGGTAAGCAGAGGGGCTGATTGTAATATCTGCTGGGGATATGTCACCGTCTTGACTGAAAATTGATTTGGGCTTTCGCGCAAGGTACCAAATCTGGCTTATGCTTCGCATGCATATGTTTGAATTTTCTTTCTATGGCGTAATGCTCCATATCAAATGGAAATGCTACGCGTTTTGAGGATGCAATGATCACTATATGCTGAATGTCGATGTATGCTCGGGCTACCGGGGAAAGAAGGATGTGCCAAGTATAATTGAATTTTGCTGGCTAAGACAGGTGAAACCTGATGGTGATTGTTTTTCAAAGGAGAAATCTTTCTGGGTACCAATGGGGATTGGATTTTGTATGAAGTGCTAATAGGGATTGGATTTTTGGTTTGAAGGAAACGCCAATAGGGGTAGGGCTTCAGGTTTTTGAAATATGCCAGCAAAGTGGGCTATTGAAGGTGTTGGACAAGGTTGGGCTGTGGATTTTCTGTTCGGTTTTACCAGGCTTCATGCAATGTTATGCTAATGATATGTGATGATGATTATGCCATGATGTTTATGATATGCAACAGGACCACTCCAGCAAAATAAATGCTGAAGAGACGAGGCCAACTCCGCTGGGGATAACAAACTGAATCGCGTTCAAGGTCATAACTGCTCGAGATCCCGACTAAACCTCCATTCTGTAGGAAAACATGAACAAAAAATTTTGGATGGAGAAACTTTCCAGGAATCTGCTGAAGAAAAGTGCCAATGACAATCGACCTTTGACTTGCTGGGGAACACCGACCACCACTAAAAATATGCTTGGGGGACAGTGGTTGACGACATCAACTCTGTTAGGAGACAAGATCAGACTTGGTCCTCTGTTGGAGACCTACCGTTGCTCTGTTGAGGACACGGAAACAACTTTATTGTAAGCTAGGGAAGTATAAACCCAACACTCTGTACAAGAATATTAACTCTTGCTGAAGAGAAATAAACTTCGCCAAACTGGCTAGGAAAGAGCGAACTCATAAACTCTTGCTGGGGAGAATAATCACCATCTCCATAAAGCTCTGCTGAGTGATAAAACTTTAGCTATCTCTGTTGAGGAGAGAAACTCTACTAGGGACGTCACACATTAACTATCAACGTGAACCCTGCAGATGTGATATGACCCAAAAGAAATGCCCCGATGCAGCATAACCTGTAAATGAACATGTCTTCAGGATGTCTCGTGAAGATCCAACAGATATTACCCCAGACTGTGATTTACCGTCCTCCGGAGAGAATAACTTCTTGCGCGTTTAGGGTGACCTGCCCCAGCCTTGAAATGATTTGTGCCCCTGTCTGGCTGATCTGTGAAGGAGTACCTTTAACTAACCTTTGAGAGATTTATTGAATCTCGACTTGATTGCCCCAGATTAACTGAATCTTGGAATGGATCGCCCATTTGATATGACTTGCCCCGGCTCAACGGAGTACTCAGGCACTTTGCACCTTAGATTAATCAATATTTCCATTGTAGAAACTTTCCTGATGTAAAGTACTGACTCGCAAGTAAAACAATTCATTTTGAAAAGATAATTTTGATGCAATGCATATGACAGTTTTGAAATCCAAGTTTGTTCACTGGAAAAATGTTATGACATGTGGTGACCGAATCACTAATCAAAATGTCATTGATACCAACATGAATGGCAAGAGAAACCTTTTAGGAGTCAGCTTCGACGCGATCTTTACCGAAGTATGCTTTCGAAACAACCCCGCTTCAATTAGGTCTTTTGAATGTTGTAACGTGGCCTGGTTCACGATTTAAGAAAGAGAGGATATAAGGCTCAAAGTTTTGTTTTAACCCACTCATTCTCCTTGATGTTCTCCAGTCCTACGTTCAGCTAACTCGACACAAGCGCTCACCTTTCAAAAGGTTAATGAATGGTAGGAGGATAGAAGGAACCCACACGGTTTTCAGAGTGACAGTCACCCATTTTCTCTTTGGTGCCTGTAGTCACACGACTTGTTCTTTATTGAGGATTTTTCTTTTGTCATCCTTTCCGCTTTTCGCTTTTTCATTCTTTAGTTTTTTATATCCCTGATTTTTGCCTGGACTGATTCTTTTTGAATTTTCGATTTTGAAGTCCAGCTGGATGCCCTAACTTTTTCCTAAGTCACTTGTTTTCAAGTTTCAACTTAGCGGGATTTCTTGTTTTCTTTTGATTCCCTTTTCTTCTTTTTTTTTTGAACTAATCGTGCGACACAGGTTTGTCTGACTTGTAAAGGGTTGTGACCGTCTCACTCTTCAGCTGGTGAGGGATAACCGTTGTGATTTGATCCTCGAATGGTGCACTCCTTTTGAAATTTGAACGCTCGGTCAAATTAACTGACACCTACCCTGCCCCGGGTTAAGATAGAGGGTTTTTCGTTTTCAGAAAGAAACTCCTACTACTAGGCTCAACGGGGTTGACAAGGGATTATCTTCCTTATATCTCCGGTGTTTGAGGAATTGAAACAATGCCTGTACATCATCAAAAGGGTTTTGTCCCAAAAGCATACCATTGGAAGCTCTGCGTCTTTGAATGTTATCATCCTCCCTCGGATCCTGCTTAAACAAGTGTTAGATATCGATAATAAAAGTGTGAGTGAACACAAATGGATTTAACCAAAACATGCATATTCATATCATTATCATTATCAATCGAAAATAGATGAGTTTTACAAATGAGTTTGCACTTTAACAGAAAAGAAACTACAAATGCAAAGAAATTACATGATCTAAATGATTACCAGCTTCGAGGAACTGGGCTTTCCAAGCTTGATTTGCTAATGAGCTAGCCATCTTCAGAATTGCTCATCGAAGTCAGTCTGATAATCATCTGCACAACTGCTCTCGGTGACTTCTTCCATGACCTGAACTGATGAACCCGCCTGACTGGACGAAGGAGAATCGTTGATCTGAATACCCCGAGGCATGAATGGGAACATATTAGAGTCAAGAAGTGTCTGAACTTTGCTCCTGAGCACCTTACAGTATTTAGTTGAATGCCTCTGTGCTCCAGCATGGTAGTCACAACGGGCGTTGACATCAAAACCTGGTGGGTACGGAAAAGGCACTGGCTTCAATTCCTTCGGCACTATCAATCCACCTCTGATCAAATCCGGCAACATCTGACTATACGACATTGGCACCTGAGTGAAATTCCTCTCTGGCTTCCTTGGTCTTTGTCGGGCGTGTTGACGCGACTGACGGCGATATGATCATTGACTCTAAGGAGGTCTCTGATTTGCAGAAGAATATTGTCCCTGATATGAAGACCCATAAGATTGTTGACTCTGAACAGTTGATATGTCTGAACACCGAGAACGAGGTGGTGAAGATTCCTGAATGGAACTATTTTCCTCCTCGAATTCTTCTTGAGAACTGACAACTGATTCGTTTTCATTAGCTTGGAAGTTCGAGAGGCCTTAGAGCTTTCCACAATTGAGCAACCTCTTAATACGTTCTACCACCATCACCAGGTCAGAAAATTTTGCTGCCCCATTGACAATCATCTTTTCCAGCTATGGCCCTTGCAAGGTATCCATGAACAAATCAACCAATTCTCTATCCGAAAGTGGTGGTTGAACACGAGATGCTAACTCTCTCCATCTCTGAGCATACTCTCGGAATGATTCGTTATCTTCCTGAGACAGGTCTTGCAAATGCATCTGGCTGGGAGCCGTGTCAAGATTATAATCGTACTGCTTCACAAAGGCGTTGGCTAGATCTAGCCATGATCGGATGCTACCACTCTGCAACTGCATATACCAATTCAGTGATGCCCCATTCAGACTGTCCTGAAAACAATGAATCATGAGCTTATCATTGTCGACATGTGAGGTCATTCTTCTGCAGAACATCACCAAATGTAGCATCGGACAGCTATCTCCTCTGTATTGCTCAAACTTCGGGATCTTAAACTTTGGAGGCATTACAAGACCAGGTACCAGACACATGCTCAAAGCATTCAAATCAAGTGTATCACGCCTCTCCAGGGCTGTAATCTTTTCCTCCAACACACGGTATCTTTCGTCATCAATAGATCGTGGATTCTTAGGCTTCATCTTTGGAACTACCCCTTGGACATCTGGCACAGAGAAGGCAAAACTCTGATAATCTGCAGCATCAAGAGAAGATGAATGTCCGTCTCGGACAATGGTACGCTCGTGTATAGCATGATTCTCAACAGGGATTCGTACAGGTTGAGCTTGGGCAACATTGTCCACCGGAGGTGGAATGACATTCTCATTTCTTTGAATATTAGCATTTCCCCTTGTCATGGCGGCCATAGCTTCCATAAGTTGATCCAACTGAGTTTTCATCAGTTCGACATCGGCCCTAGTCACAAACGGATTCTGCTCTCCTGAGTTCATGATCTTTACAGAAGCTGATTCCATTCCAATACAAAAATCGGGAAATCAAACTGCAGTTCAGACAAAGGATGGATGAGCTCACTGTTCTGGCCTGAAGAAGGATATGCAAAATGATGCAAGATGCAAATGCAATGCAATAGTATGAATGCAATAAGACATGGGATCAAAGCTTCCATATAGTCTAAATAATCACGGCGCTGTGCTGATGATTGAATAAGTTCATAGGTCTGCTCTGAAGAGAATACCGGAACACCTGAATATCCGAATAATCAGAATACCAGGATGCCGGGATATCGGCATAATCAGAATACCAGAATGCCAGAATATCGGCATAATCAGAGTACCGGAGTGCCAAAATATCGGCATAATCAAAGTACCGACCTAATCAGAATAACGGGATAGTCAGAATGTCAGAATACCATAATACCAGGCTGATGAGTCCACACTGATAGGAAACCCAGAATACCGGGTAGGTTGAAGGTCAAGGTTACCTGCACACCTGTAAATAATCCCCCCAATCTCACATGCATGTACTAGAAAGTGAGGATTCTCAAATTCAGATCTAGGAATGAGAAGTAATAGCACATTCAGCCCGAAGGATACAATGCTATCGCCAAATAAAAGATCGTCCTCTGATTCACCTCAAAATAAAGAGGGGTCATCCTAAAGGTCATCTAGACTTAACAGTTCTTCCAGATAGCTCTACCATTGTGGCAGACCCACAACGCAGAATTCTCTAGAGAGAACCACATCCAGACTGTGTTTCATATTCCCTCCTCGCACCGAAATGGATCGTGAGAGGACATGAAACACGCTAAACATAAGTGCACTCAGACCTGTGTATTGGGCCTATCTCTCAGAATACCCCATCTCGCCAAACAGACAAAGCAGCACAGCACAATATAGCATAATATAGTATATGAAATGAAAATGCTAAAATGCGGTAAATATAGTGATGTACAGTAAAGCAGTAATATAGTAAACAGCAATACAGTAAAATAGTAAATACAGCAAAATACAGCTCCACAGTAAACACCCAATGAAAGAAAACAAACAAGCGCTAGGATTGACTCGCTTAGGGAACCAGAGATTCTGGTCTCCTAAAGTCCCCAGCAGAGTCGCCAGCTGTCGCTCCCGGGATTTTCATCCAAGTACAAACGTGAAAGTGGCACCGAAACAGAGTCGCCAGCAATGTGTATTTATCCCAAGAGAGGGAAAAGAAACACTGCATAAACCTGAGAGAAAGGATAGAGCATAGTCTTGCGACCAAGAGAACTGGGTTCGGGAGTCGGTTACGCGAAGGGAAGGTATTAGTACCCTTTCACGTCCATCGTACCCGATGGGATCCATGCTTGCTGCTTCAATCAAAGGGTGTAACGAAAGGATACTGGAAAAAGAACTGCTAACTGGAGAAATGGGAAGAGAAAGGAGAGAGAATGAGAAACAAATGTAGGGAAAATAAAAGAAGTGCTCGAATGGGCCCTACCCCATTGCCTACGTATCTCATCGGGAACATGAGAATCAGAGCGACGTAGTTCCCCTCACCTAAGGGAAAATTGTTTGTGTTTTTAGTGGAAAACGTCAACGTTCGCGTCCTAGCAGTTAGGTGTTGCAGCTTGCTGTCGGGAGACTTAGGCGTTACCTGTTTGCGGTAGAACGGACGTGACGAATCCTTAAGAATGAAGTGAAGAGATGAGGAGAAGAATTATTTGTTTGTTTTTGTCTTTTAAGAAAGAAGTGTTTTAATTATTTTATGTTTTGTAACGCATATTGTATTTAAGTCCTTCACGTAGGATCGAATGCCTCGCATATCGACCCAAGACAGGACGTATGCTAAACATTCTAAGAAAGTGAGAGAAGACCCCTCACTATCTTATTCTCACATGAAAGGCTCAAATACAATATTTGTTATAACCTTATTAAGTGTCTTTTACTTTTGTTTTAAGATGAGAAGAAGAGACTCAAAGGAGCAAAAAGTAAACTCTAATGGGGGAGACTAAGACTCAATCCTAATGTTAGCATGCTTGGTGATCCTATGGTTAAGTGTGGTTCAAAGAGCACTATCCTAAAAAAGGAGGAGAAGAACATAAGAAACAACTTACTTCCAAGATGGAAGTTAAGTTGATCTTAAAGAGGGATGAAGAAAATTAAGCAAGAAAATAAGCATTTACTCAGGAATTAATTAGAAAGTAACCAAGATAACCAAAGTTAGAATTAAAATGCTAAGTAAAAAAACAGGATTAAATTCTAAGGAGAAAAGATTAAATCTAAGATTAAGAACTAATTCTAAAATTAACTTAAAGTTATTTCAAGGCAATTCTAAACTAAATCTAAACAACATTAATCTTAAAGTTAAATCTAGAATTAAAACTAATATTAATTCTAAAATTAATTCCAATTAATTTCTAATTAAAACTATAATTCTAATTAAAATCTAGAGTTAAAAGTTAATCAAAATTAACTAATCTAGGATTAAAATCTAATCTAAAAATGCAACATAAAATCTAAAACAATCATCAAAATTCTACTAAACAAGAAAATCATCAAAATTCCATTCATAGACAGCGGTTTGCAAATGTCAATTCATGAAATTATGTGGGCTTAAGGCCTAAAGGTCTTTCTCCATCAATACAAGGGGTGCAGCAGGAAATCAGATGGTGTGATCAGCAGGCGCATGGGCTTAGATCCTACGCCCAAGGGTTTGTCCAGGTACAGGGGTGTAAGAGGAAAAAAACAAGGTGCAAAAAGAGCTTCCATGAAGGCCCAGTCCAGCTTATGGCAGTTTAACCTAATGTTACTACAATAAGAGAAACTCACAAACAACAGATATGTGATACATCTTCCTCGTTTCTCATCTCTCTTTGCGCCGTTCCCAATTCTTCTCTCCATCACTACAACTTAATGCTCTACTTCCTACCTCAATGATTCTTTTCACTACTCACTCAACCACAAGAAGCTGTTTCATTCAACTCAATGTCGCGCCAGTTTCCTTCTACACGGCCGGAAACTCCGTACATCAGCCACCACCACTCGTCCCCTTCTCCAACGAAACACCACCGTGTCTTCGTCGTCACGCATTCGCTTCGCCGGAGATGGATTTATCCGCCACGCCATGAAATACTCGCCTTCCTCCTTCCGTCTCACCGCTTCAGCTCTCCGTTCGCTCTCTCGACTCCATTCAAACTTCCTACGCTGTTCTACGTCAAAAACAAACTCCCCGCCGCGAATGTTTCAGCACCGCAAATGAGTCGGCACCGCTCATTCTCACTCAACACTCTCAACGTCCTAATCCACTATGCACTGACACGAGCAAGACGCAGAAGCACAAACGAGAATACGCACCAAAATTCACAACATACTCAACAACACTATGGCACGAATGATTCAACACCATAAATTGTTCCATAAACACATTCAACAACAATCAGAAAAGAGAAAGAGATTCAAAGTAGCTTAGCTACCGGAGAACCGTCCGGTGCGTCTTCCGATCAGAGAATACGAAGAGAAAACCAGAGGTAACTTTAAATTCACTTTTCTTCCGATTCTTCTTCGGATCTTCTAATTCCTACTGTTATTGATTTCCTTTCCAAATGTTGATGACGTGATTTAAGACTTCTACTCCATTCTTGCTTTTCTTCTTCGATCAGATGTTGTTGAATTTGTTGATTTTCAGGGAAAGTTGCAGAGAATCATGGAGTTGCGGCTTTGTGTTGATGATGAAGAATTGATGAATTGGCGAAGGTTTGCGATGGTGATGTATTAGAAGCGAAGGAAATTGCAATTCTGTTGCATCTTCTCTTCTTCTGGTTTTGGCTTTTGTTGAAGCCTGTTGATGAAGATGAAGCGAGAAATGAGGAGGTTGAAGTGTGGAAGAAAGAAAAAAATGAAGAGAGCCACGAAGTGAAGAGATGGTTGAAACTATATAGAGAAGCTTGGAAGGATCTAGAGGAAGAAAGTTTTTTACGGTTTTGTAACTGAATTTGGTTAGAGTTCTGTTATTGTTTTCTGTTAGAGATTGTTAGGAGAATTGGTTAGTTCTGCTTGTGAAATGGTTTTGTATATTTTTCCCCAAATGAAATTCTGTTACGAGAATTATTCCAATTTTTTTGTAATCACCAGTTTTCTGTTGCAATTTTTCAACTCATTTGCCATGTGCGTTTAATCTGCTGCAGTTTTTGTGACTTTGGTTGCAGGTCATTTTCGTTTTGAAGTTGCGGTTCGTTGCCGTTTTGATGCACGTGTATTTGTCATGGCTTGGAGTGGCTTCAAGGCTTGCTTGAAGTGGCTGATATTTTGAGAGTGCGACTTGGAATGGGAGTGTGGGCCATACTGCGTGCGTGGTTGATGCAAACTGATACCTCACTTTCTTTTCTCTCTTTTTTCATTTTGTAAAGTCAAAACAAAGTGTTTGAATCATGAAGCATGGACTTTGTAATAACTCGTTCTTATCTCCTTTCCTTTTTTATGCGCCTTGTGACTTGTTTTCAAATGGGCTCTATTTTTATAATGAATTTGTAGCAGTAAAAACGGGCTTAATGTGTGAAGATGAAATGTAATGGCCTCTTTGGGAATTTTGAATTGGTTTTGGAAATTGAATGGATATTTATTTTTGGTTATTGGATATTGGAATAGTGAGATAAAATTGAAATGGATTTGAAAATGGAGTTAAAATGGTTTGAAATGAAAATGTGGGTTAAGAAATGTATTAAAATATAGTTTTGGATATGGACAAGAAAATGGTTAAAAATGGATATGTTTAGAAAGAAAGAAAATGGATATGAATTATTTGGCATTTAAAAGTGGACAATTGGATTTTTTGGAAATGGTATCAGGAAGGTTATGGGTTAGCAAAAATGAGTCGTGACTCGAATTCCAAGCAAGTCACACGATCACATCTCAACACATTCAATCCACATCAAGCTTCAGATCCAATACAAACTCGTGTCCTTAATGGCTCCCCATCTTCAATCAATAAACTCAGTCGAATGGAACACATGTAATTCTAACCAATGATTCTCAGTTGACGACTATCCACAAATTTAACCGTGAATGAGGAACCTTGATGCACACTGATGAGGAAATGTCCTGACTAGAGAAAGAACCAAACCCTGATTCACACCCAATAAAACTTGACCCAATGCCTCTGATGAATCCTCTAAAATAAGAAACCCCCTCTTGATGTACACTGATAATCTTCCGAATACGGAAAGCTCAAACCAAAGGAAGATGCCTTGATCACACGTCTTAGGAACCTAATGCAAATGATATGGTTATGAGTTATGACCTAAATGATGCAGATGGATGCGAAACAAAAGCCAGAAAAAGTTAGAAAAAAGGGTAGGGCAAATTTTGGGGTGCTACAATGGCCCTTCGTAGTTTGGAGTCCATTTGCCCCTGTGATCTGTTTAAGGAGGAAGGATCCTTTTCAAAACCAAATCACCAGCCTGAAAACACCGAGGACGCACTTTCTGATCAAAGGCTTTCTTCATTTTGCTCTGACATAACCGCCCATGTGCAACGGCTGCCAATCTCTTCTCCTCAATAAGGTTCAGTTGATCCAGTCTGGAACGCACCCATTCAGCTTCGTCAAGCTTCACGTCTGCCAGAATTCTCAAAGAAGGAAACTCAACCTCTAATGGTAGAACTGCTTCCATACCATATACCAGTAAGAAAGGAGTTGCCCCAGTCGATGTGCGTACCGAAGTACGATAACCGTGTAAAGCATAAGAAAACATCTCATGCCAGTCCTTATACGTCACTACCATTTTCTGCACAATCTTCTTGACGTTCTTATTTGATGCTTCAACAGCCCCATTCATCTTCGGACGATAGGGAGAAGAATTGTGATGTTCAATCTTAAAGCTCTGACATAGCTCCTTCATCATCTTGTTATTCAAATTTGAACCATTATCAGTAATGATTCTCTCCGGGACTCCATACCGGCAGATGATGTCCTTCTTGATAAATATGGCTACCACTTGTCTGGTGACGTTGGCAAATGAGGCTGCTTCCACCCACTTCGTGAAGTAATCGATGGCAACCAAAATGAAACGATGCCCATTGGAAGCAGTAGCTTCAATTTTTCCGATCATATCAATGCCCCACATAGCAAAAGGCCAAGGTGATGACAATACATTCAGAGGAGTAGGCAGTACATGCACCTTATCAGCATAAATCTGGCATTTATGACATTTCCGGGCGTATTTGAAACAATCAGATTCCATAGTCATCCAATAATACCCCGCTCTTAGTAGTTTTCTGGCCATAGCATGCCCATTGGCATGGGTACCGAAAGATCCTTCATGGAATTCTTCCATCAACAGGGTTGCCTTGTGTTCATCAACACAACGTAGCAAGACCATGTCAAAGTTTCTCTTGTATAACACATCATCTTTGTTCAGAAAGAAATTTCATGCCAACCTCCTCAGAGTTTTCTTATCTTTGGTGGATGCACCCTCTGGATACTCATGACTCTTCAGAAAGACCTTAATATCATGATACCAAGGTCTTCCATTTAACACATCTTCAATAGCAAACACAAAAGCTGGCATATCCAAGCGCATGATTCTGATCGAAGGAGTTTCATTCCAACGATTCACCTGATACATCGAAGACAACGTTGCCAACGCATCGGCCATCTGATTTTCTAACCGGGGTATATGATGGAAATCAACTCTGTCAAAGAAAGGTAACAACCTTCTGGCATAGTTGTTATAAGGCACCAAGTTCGCTTGACGAGTTTCCCATTCACCTGTGATCTGATTAACTACCAACGCGGAATCACCATAAACATCGAGGATCTTGATTCTCAAATCAATTGCTTCTTCTAACCCCATGATGCATGCTTCATACTCCGCCTCATTGCTGGTGCATACGAACGCTAACCGGGTAGTAAAAGGTATATGAGAACCTTTTGGAGTCGTAATGATCGCCCCGATTCCGTTACCGTATGAATTAACAGCTCCATCGAAGACCAACTTCCACTGGGATCCAATTTCGGGTCCTTCATCAGGTAGAGGCTCTTCACAATCTTTCATCTTCAGATACATAATGTGCTCATCAGGAAGTTCAAACTTCATTAGTTGATAATCCTCAATTGGTTGTTCCGCGAGATATTCTGACAAAACACTTCCCTTGATGGCTTTCTGGGAAACATATTGAATATCGTATTCTGTCAGAACCATTTTGCCTACGGGCTATCCTTCCAGAAAGCGCCTGCTTTTCAAACACATACTTGATCGGATCCATCTTTGAAATTAAGAGGGTTGTGTGGTTTAACATATACTGCCTTAAACGCTTAGCTGCCCAAGCGAGTGCACAACATGTTTTCTCCAGCATCGAGTACCTTGACTCACAATCAGTAAATTTCTTACTCAGGTAGTAGATGACATGCTCTTTTCTACTTGACTCGTCATGTTGACCGATCACACACCCCATTGAATTCTCAAGAACCGTAATATACATAATCAATGGCCTTCCTGGAACTGGCGGCATAAGGACCGGAGGTTCCTGCAAATATTCTTTTATTTTTTCAAATGCCTTTTGACAGTCTTCGTTCCACCTGACCGCTTGATCTTTTCTTAACAACTTGAATATCGGTTCACACGTGGCTGTAAGATGAGAGATGAATCTAGCAATGTAGTTCAACCTCCCTAGGAAACCATGAACCTCTCTTTCTGTTCTTGGCTCAGGCATTTCTTGAATGGCTTTTACTTTAGTAGGGTCAACCTCGATACCTTTTTCGCTGACAATAAAACCCAGTAACTTTCCAGATCTCACCCCGAACGTGCACTTGTTCGGATTCAACCTCAGTCTGAACTTTCTCAACCTTTCAAACAGTTTCTGGAGATTCACCAGATGCTCTTCCTCTGTTTGTGACTTCGCAATCATGTCATCAACATAGACCTCGATCTCTTTGTGAATCATATCATGAAAGAGAGTCACCATCGCCCGCTGATAGGTTTCCCCAGCATTTTTCAATCCAAAGAGCATCACTTTGTAACAGAATGTTCCCCACGGTGTTATGAATGTCGTTTTCTCCATGTCCTATGGGGCCATCTTGATTTGGTTATACCCAGAGAAGCCATCCATGAAGGAAAACACAGAATACTGAGTGGTGTTGTCCACTAACATGTCAATGTGAGGAAGCGGGAAGTCGTCTTTTGGGCTTGCTCTATTCAGATCTCTGTAATCCACACACATCCTGACCTTTCCATCTTTCTTAGGTACAGGCACTATGTTAGCAACCCAAGGAGGATAATTTGTTACAGCAAGAAACCCATCATCTAACTATTTTTGAACCTCTTCTTTAATTTTGACAGCCATATCCGGTTTCGTCCTTATCAGCTTCTGCTTAATTGGAGCGCATCCCTCTTTTAGCGGCAATCGGTGTACCACGATGTCAGTGTCGAGCCCAGGCATGTCTTGGTAAGACCAGGCGAAGATATCCACATACTCTCGGAGCATTTCAATCGATCTTCCCTTGACAGTGTCTTCTAAAGCAGCCCCAATCTGTACCTCTTTCTTTGCGTCCTCGGTTCCCAAGTTAACAACCTCGATTTCCTCCTGATGAGGCAGAATGACCTTTTCCTCCTGTTTTAACAGCCTGGCTAATTCCTTTGGTAAGGCACAATCTTCATCAGTCTCTTCTTCAGCCTGATAAATAGGATTGTCGAAGTCGTATCGGGCCATAGCTGAATCATGAGGGGTGAAATCTGAACAAGGAAACCTGCATGATTGATGATTTATGTTTATTATGGATGCATCAAACAAAAACACATTGCCATTTTGATGTGGCTTTAATGCGAAAATAAAAAACAGAAAAAAAAAACAGGGATCAAAACATTTGAACGCGAAAACGTCCTTTATTAATGATAAAGAAAAGCATACAAAAATATTTAAGCCCTACAAACAATAATCGCCACGTCTTGGGCAGAACGTAGGATTAACATAGATGACAAACAAAATTAATTACTCTGGTCCGGTCACTTGAATGACTTTTTCTGACGACCAGTTGTGAAGACCTTGACCTGGGTTACAGGGGCGGATCCAACTATCAATATCACAATCATTATCCCCGTCTTCATCAATAGCATTGATTCTGTCAAAGAATACACCATCACTAGTGAAACGAACTGGACCATAGAATTTGGGAGGCTCTTCTGGACGCCTGGGTGGCGTATACCCTAGTCCATGAGTATTCTGCTTTTCCTGGACATCAATAATCTGACCCCACTTTTGTGAACTGCCAGCTTCAACCACGGCCCTTGCATCCTTGAAGGAAGACATAGAAATCTTCGGCTGAAGTACCACTGTAGGCTGCTCTACCACTTCAGGTTGGCTGACTTCCTTGAGAGATTCCTCAGGGATCTTTACTGCTTCAAAAGCCTGACATAAAGTTTCATGTATTTCGCCATCTACCTCCACATATTTGAAAGTAGATAGTTGGCTTATCATGATATCCTCTGAATGCAATGTAGACAATGTAGATATCATAGCCCCAACACTGTGAATCCAGGGACGACCCAACAGACAACTGTAAGCAGGTTGGATGTCCATGATATAGAAGGTAGCATCAAAAACCTCTGGCCCAACCTTAATCAGTAACACAATCTCTCCAAAAACGGATCTCTTTGAGCCGTCGAAAGCGTGCACCACCAAATCACTTGGTGTGCATATCAACCCACGAGTGTCCAGCTTCATTAACATGGGCATTATTATGGTTCCTCCCAGCTGGAGTTAAATCAACATCAGTAAAACCCATACCATTCCCTGCATTTACATGGGCCACTACCCCTTCCAATTGATTAACAGAGATCTCCTGGGGTACGTAAGCAGCATTCAGTACTTTCAGCAATGCATTTAGGTGAGCCTCAGAACACAATAACAGAGACAAGATAGAAATCTTAGACGGTGTCTGATGTAATTGATCCACTATTTTGTAGTCACTTTTTCGAATCAACCTCATAAACTCTTCTACATTCTCGGAGAATGAATTATCAACCGGTCTTGCTGTGGAATCATTCCCTACTGGCGCTTATACAGAATTATCTACGACTTGCTTTCCTTTGTCTTGTCTAGAACTACCAACTTGATCATCTGAAGGGATAAAGACTCTACCACTTCTCTTGATAGCCCTTGTCTCCTCATTATTCTCAATACAAGAGTTCACCACAGAAGTTCCCACTAGTTCTTGTTTCTACGCATTAACAAACACTTCGGCTCCATAATTCCAAGGAATGGCCTTGGTGCTCTCATATGGAACGGGTTCGGGAGCTGTAATAATAACCGATGCTGGTCTTATCGGCCCTGAAATAGTGATTGTTTTGAAAGGGATAGTAATGGTAGTAACCTCATTTTTCCTGCTAACAACTTCTTTCTATTGGTCACATCGGTCAAATTGCAATCGACCTTCATCTATCAACTTTTGAATTCTGGATTTCAACAAACCACACCCATTCACTTGCGACATACATTCACAACAATTCTCATCACAGCTGGGGGACACCCCACCCTTCAATAACCTCTCCTTTACCACCATCAAAGGAGTCTTTAATTCATTAACATCCATAACCAGATTCAAAGATTCATTCTCCTCTAACACAACATTAACCCTCGGCCCACCATGGTCCGGCATTGGGTTTTGGACGACATTTGGCACATTATTTGAAAAGTTAATGGCCTTTGAATCCACCAAGTCTTGGACCGTATGCTTAAAAGCTTTGCAGTCCTCAATATAGTGTCCGGGTGCCCCAGAATGAAAGTCACAGTGAGCGTTAGGATTATAACCCGGAGGTGGATTACCGGTGGGAGGAGCTAGAGTCCTTTTCTTGATTAACTGCAACTGTAGAAAATGCTGAAACAGCTGTGAATATGGCAACGGTGGAGTATCAAAATGTCGGTTCTTCTTAGGCGTAAATTGTTGCTGGCGTGGAGCACGATTCTGTTGCTGCTGTGGAGGTGCTGCAGGAATTGTCACTGAAGCTACTTGCTGGTTATAACTCTGATGCTGCTTCCCTTTACCTCGGTAAGACGACACAAAATTTGCTTCTTCCTTTTTCTTGTAATTAACATAGGGTTTCTTCCCTTGACCAGAAGACGACCCATCATTACCTGACACTTTCCCAGCTTTGATTCCACTCTCTAACATCTCCCCAACCATGATTAAATCAGTAAACTTGCCTGACATGCAAGGTAACAGTTTCTCATAATAAAGTCCCAGAAAAGTATCCATAAACAGATTCAGCATCTCCTTTTCCAACATGGGCGGCTGCACCCTTGATGCTAATTCTCGCCACCTCTAGGCATATTCTTTAAAGCTTTCATTATTCTTTTGAGACATATTCTGTAACTGGGTCCTGTTGGGAGCCATATCGGTGTTATATTGGTAATGCTTGATAAAGGCCTCCACCAGCTCCCTCCAATTACGGACATGGCATCTCTCCAATTGCATATACCATTCCAAGGATGCCCCAGACAGTCTGTCTTGGAATAAATGCATCAGCAATTTCTCATCTTTAGAGTACACGACCATCTTTCGTACATATGCCCTGACATGCGTCTTGGGACAAGTAGTACCATTGTATTTCTCAAACGTGGGCACCTGGAATTTATGAGGAATTACGACACCAGGAACCAGCCCTAAATCCTCCAGATCCATACCCATAGAATTTTGATTCATAACTCCTCTTAACCGCTCCTCAATCATTCTGAACCTTTGATCATTGTCCACCTGAGGAGTAACATCAACGCCTTGCATAGAAAAAATATCGTCCTGTTGGTCATCATAACAACGGCCATGAACAGCACAAACACTATTTCCTCCTCCAATAACAGAAGGAATCACCACCTGCTCTCCTCCTCCCAGAGGGATAACAACAGAGGGAACTGGAACTCCGCCCGGAGGTCCATTCTGAACACCGTTTCCATTAACACCTCCGCCCGGAGGAATAACATCGTTATGGAGACCACCATGCAGTACACCATCCTCATCTACTCTTGCCACCAGGGGTTGAACAAGGGTTCTGAGCTGCTCCTGCCCCTGTGCAACTCCTTGTATCAGTTCCATGAATTGGGCCAAACGGGCTTGCATGGCGGCCATTTTCGCTTGCATTTGCTCCATAATTCTCTTCTGATTTGATCTGGTATAATATCGGTGAATCGGTTGATTATCAATCCTGCATACAACCAAATAAAGGTTAGAAAAACCCGGGACGAGTACCTGCTATGCAAAAATGATTATGATAATGCAAATGCAAATGAACACGTTTGAATCTTTGCAGGGCGATCCACCCCTTGATTCCAGTTTAAAGACAAGATAGAATGAAACTTCTGCTCATATATAAATCAGAGGATAGCCATTTGTCAGAGATTACAACCCAAGTAACATAATAAATCTGAAGCAAGAAAAACAAAGATCCCAGCCAACAAGCCTGGTGGTGACCCCAAATACAATGAAAGAGAGGAAAAGACAAACTAAGGCATATCATCAAAATCCAAACGCACCAATCCTCCCCAACCGTCATTCTCTTTACACCAGTTTTGCACCTCTTTGAATAACTTCTTGGTGTTAGGATGCTTCGGATTCTGAATCAACTCTTGGATGAGAACATCTCTTCTATGCATAATCCCTTGCAAGTAGCGACAATGCAACTCCCAAGCATCCTCTTCAGAAACCCCATCCATGCTAGGTCCCTCTCCTCTAGGTCTCTTCACTTCTGCTTATATTTTTAGTTCCTCAATAGTTGCTATAGCCTCATTCAGTCGTTCCTCAACTGCGTGTCTCTAGAACGTCCCTGATAAGATCTCCTCGTCTTTCTTCCTAAGCTTCAACTTCAGACTCTCAATCTGCTCCAAATACTTATCTTTCTTCTGCTTGTTGGCTGCGATTGCAGTATTTTGATAAGCATTGAACCTGTGAATCTTTAGCGAAGCTTTGGCCAATTCTTCCTTCTTGGACATGAGGACTCTACTAACACCTTTTAAGGCGTGTCCTACCTTCTGTCTAGCTGTGATTTCATCAACCAACTCCTTTTCTTTCTCAGCGAGCAGCTCTATTTTCTACTTGGCGACATGAACAGCTTCACCTCGCTCATGCTTCAACTGGTAGATTTCTCTCTGCAGCTCACTATTCTCCTCTTGAAGCTTCTCCTTTTCGGCCCACAGTTTATTATACTTCTCTATCTTCACCGTGGTAGGTGGCTCAATCAACAGAGGGTACAAAGGCCGCTCTATTGGGAAAGGAAGAAGCCCCTCTTCTGCCCTTTTTCGGACCCACTCTACATACGAAGAGAAAGCTTGGTTGTTGCACTTCCCAAAGAAAGTCTTTCCCCTCTTAAAAACCTGCTTCCAAGCGTTCACGGACTTTCTTAACATCTCTTGGTCTGCAGTGCCATTGAAAAACAAAGTTTCTCTGATATCCTGTTCCTCGGGGGGAGTCTTTAATGCATATCCAAATTGTCTGATAGCAAGGGAAGGGTTATAATTAATTTCGCCTTTCCTCCCTATTAAGGGTACATTTGGGAATTCTCCACAGTTGAAAATGAGCTCAATCCCCAGCAAACTGTGATTAAACCAAACAATGTTATCAGCAGTCAATCCCATCAGCCTCTTAGACCAATTCATAGAATCACTCATATCAACGAAAGCCCCAGTTTTAGGGAGATGGCTAAAAAACTAGGTAGATAGGAGCGGCGCGCAGCAACTTACAGTCCTTCCTCGTCTCTTTTTGTTCTCGTAGTGAACTGAATGATACACGTCACCAAGAAGGGTAGACACGAGGTTCCTCAAAATGAAAATCTAAATTGTATGCATATCAACAAGATCAGGGATGTTGGGGAAGAGGACAATCCCATAAATGCAAAGAGCTAATATAGCATTGAAAGCAGACCAATTTCTCTCTTTAGCATACGAACTAGCTTGGTCAAACAGAAACTTCAAAGGGAGGCCTTTAAACCCTTGCTTGCTAATAACGTTGTTACTCAGAACGAATTCCCTAAGTGGATAGCAGTCGCCATCTCTTCCAATCCTGGCTGCTCTCCAGAAAAGAAAGGTATCCTTGGTTTGACAGAGATTCCCAAAATAAATGAGAATTCCTCTAAGGTTGGAGCCAATACATAATCTGGAAAAGTGAAACAACGCAAAGGAGGGCCATAAAATTGAAGGAGCGTGTGAATGGCATCGTGCTCTTCTTGTGAAATATTTCGGACAACCTTCAATATCTTCCCATATTCCTCCTTGAACTTGGCGCGGATCTCGGGATCAGTCATACTAATCATCTTGTGAATCAACTTCAGAGTCGGATCTGGGAACGTGTACGCTACATTCTTCTTCCTTTGAGCATCCATGATGAGAACACCTCAACAACCGGAATCAAGGGTAAGATGCAAGTCCTTAAAAATGTCTAACATGTTATAATGCAAGAAATGATGCAAATGCCAACATGGGATCGAGGTATCACTGCTCTGGACATGTGTTGTGATGTTAACTGAACAAGAACCACAACCCAGAAAACCAGAATTCCAGAACATCGGACCACTAAGATAACTAGAAAACAAGGTAAATAACTATACACTGATGAGAAATCCAGAAAACCGGGTAGGTTGAAGGTTTCAGTTACCTACAGACCTGCAAACACCCATCCCCTTTCACATGTAGGTTCTAGAAAATGGGATCCTCAGTCTCAGATTCTCGATTTGAGAAGCAATAGTACATTCATCCCTCGGGGTACAATACTATCGCCAACAAAGAGGCCGTCCACTGATTCCCCCAAAAATAAGGTCATCCTATGCAATTTCCCAGCATTGGGTCCTCGGATCGACAAGTGTAATGGGTTTGCCATTTCTGGTCTGCCATTATCACATGTCGGGAGGAGAGGCGTTGCTGAGTCCTCGGAGAAACGGTCGCCAGAGTCGACAACTCTCTAGATCAATACTCTGAAATGCGCAAGACACGCACGTCAGAATATCTCCCAAGATAGCCTCGTTTGGATGTGAATTTCGTGAACACCAAATGTACCAAGACGGCGCGTAGGTCCCAATACTTTCCACTCTAGTCCTAAGTGTATGTTCAAGCCTGTGTATTGGGCTTATCTCTCAGAAATCCTAACCTGCCAAACAGAAAATCTAGTACAGCACAGCACAGTCCAGCATAATAATGAAATGCAATGCAATAAATATGGTAAATACAGTAATACAGTAATATACAGTAAAATAAAGCACAACAGTAAACACCCAATGAAAATAAACAACCAAGCGCTAGGATTGACTCGCAAAGGGGGATGGACCAGCAAGAGGTCAACTTGTCCTCGGCAGAGTCGCCAGCTGTCGCTCCCGAGGATTTTCATCTAAGTTCAAACGCGAAAGTGGCGCAGAAACAAAGTCGCCAGCAATGTGTATTTATCCCAAGAGAGGGAAAGGAAACACTGCGTAAACCTGAGGGAAGGAAATGAGCATGGTCTCGCGACCAAGAGAAACGGGTAAGGGAGTTGGTTACGCGAGGTGAAGGTATTAGCACCCCCACGCGTCCATCGTACTCGATGGGATCCATGCTTGTTGTCTCGATCAAAGGGTGTCGTTATCTGGAGCTCCACTGCTGCTGGAAAGGAGAAAGAACGGGAATAGAAAAGAGCGAAGAAATGGGGGGAGAAAAGAAAAAGAAGTGACTTGATAGGATATCGCTCGTCCTATGCCTATGTATTCCCTCGTGCAATGGGAAAGTCAGAGTCAACGTAGTTCAGACACGAACTAAAAGGGGGAGGTTGCTCGCCAAGACATCGCCGTCTTGTGCCTACGTATCCTCAATCGGACTAGAGAGAGGAAATTAGAGCAGTCGTAGTTCGACCTAACGAGGTCGGTTAGTGTTTTTTTATGAGCGATGTTAGATTCACATCTGGCAGTTAGGGTCGATGCTTGTTTACGACAAGACGGAAGTAACGTGCCTTTTTCTAAAAGTGATTTGGACTTGAACGATCCCGAAGGATAAAAAAGTTTGAATTTGTTTTTGTTTTTTTTAGACAGAAGTGGATTGAAGTTAGTTCGTAACTTGCATTGCACCGAAGTCTATGAGGTAGGAACGAATGTTTAGCAAATCGTTCCAAGATGGAACGTCCACCAAACACTCTAGAAAAATGAGAGGAACCCCCTCATTCCTCATTTCCCACATACAAGGCTCATGAGCAATACACGTTACCTTTATTAAGTGTCTTAGAATTGTCATGAGATAAGAAGAGAAGACTCAAGTCGAAAAGAAAACACTAAGGGGAAACTAAATGTTCCTAATGTTGTCATGCAAAGGTGGCCCTATAGTTGAGTTTGAAAGGGGAAACATCTACCTAAGTTAGCATGCAAAGGGAAGCCTAATGCTAATCCTACTCCAAGCTTAATCAAAAATTAAGTTGGACTAGGTAGTCCTAAGGGAGTAAATCCAAGACTTAAGCAAGTCTTGAGATTCAAGGGAGGAGAAGGAGTGGAAAAGAAAAAAACAAACAGCGGCTACAACAGCGCTTCCGTACCTGCACAGCAGTAAAATCCAGCAAACACACCAAACAACATTCAACGGCTCATATTCAGCACATAAATGGGTGTAGAAAGCAACAGCACATACAACAGCACATATGCACATAGACAGCAGTAGAAACAAGGCAGCATGCAATACATTTGAAGATGATTCAATCATGACATAATAAGCAAACATCAAACATCATACACTTTTTGATCAATCATGATCACAATCACACCACACACCATAGTAAGCAATGCTTGAAAACATCATGGAAGAATACACCACATCATGAAAGAATGCATAACATTTAGCACATGAACAAGTCCAATCAAATATGCATTTCATGAGGTTAGATACAAGCACACATATACATCACAACAACTCCAGCAACACCAGCAATAATTCACATTTAACATGCTCAAGGAGTGTGTGTAAAGTGTTCGTCACATTAAGAAAACATCAATGCAAACATGAACATTTAACAATGAGAAATCAAAGATCGCATGTCGAAGAATCATGTTCATGCAAGGATGTGGGTGAGCAGATCAAGAATAATCCATAAATCATCAACATATTAATCCATGAAGTTTAGACATGCAAAGGATCTCAAACAAGCAAGAAAATGCAGGAAAATCTCATTCTGCAGCAGTGGTAACCGGTTAGTAGTTATGCTGTAACCGGTTACACAGTTCAAAATAGCCAGAAATTACGCAAAAAACAACATGTTAACCGATTACAGCATAACTGCTAACCGGTTACACAGCAACAGAATTCAAAAAAATAGCTCCAAAAGCACTTTTCAGCAGCAAATGACTTATTCAAACAACTCCAATGATCATGTAATCACTTATGAACGAAAATTACGTTCAAACACAGTATTCAAACATCATTTAGATCCAATAATCACCAACATCCACAATCAAATTCACACAAATGTATCAAAACACATCAAAAATCATGGATCTACATTGTATAAGTTGTAATTAAGCTAAAATGAGTGTGGATCTGAAATTAACCAACCTACAAAGCTGAGAATTGCTTTGGTAAGTGTTGTAAACAGAATTTGATGAATCCAAGTAGAGAAATCCAAGATCCACAAGCTCCTTGCCCTCAAAAGTTGAAGATCCAAGCAAATAGCAACCAAAACTCCAAAATCACTTCCAAAAATCACTTCTGGAAATTCAGAACCAGATCCAAACGAAAATCCAAATTGAAAAGTAGAAATGTAGTGATGATGAGAGGTTTTAGCTCAAGAATTAACAAGTTCCAATGAAGAACTTGTTAATCTTTGAAAAAGAGCTTTGAGTGTGGTTGAAAATGGAGATGGAGAATGAAAAAGTGGGAGAGAATTGAGAGAATTCTGAAAATTGGGAGTGAGAAAAATGATCTAGGTCCCTTTTTGGTTTGGAATGAATTGATTTAAATAACCCCTAGGTTAGGAGTTAAGTTTGGGTTTGAAGTGAGGTTAAGTGAGTGGAAATTGGAGTGAAAAGTGAATTAGGAAAGGAAATGAGGAATTAAAGTGGAAATGTTGGGAGGAATTTGAATTTTGGGTGGAAATGATGAAAATATCAGTTCTAGATCCTTCCCACACGTGCACATGCCAAGCACATGATCACAAATGATGAAAACAAAATTTTTCAAATTTTGCCCAGAGTAACTGGTTACAGCATATATGCTAACCGATTACTCAGTTCAAAAAACTGAAAAATGCGCAGAAAAACTAAGGAGTAACCGGTTAGCAGATATGCTGTAACCGGTTACTCAGTTCAAAATTTGAATTTTGGCGCCTTTTGGAGGGAATATTGGAAAATGGTCTGATTCCACCTGTTCTGAGCCACATTAGATCTCTGAAACTTGTCGTGGATATCCCCACTGATACACCCTTGAAATATACTGTGAACTCCTTTTCGCTCGGAATACTGCTGAAAATTACTTCTGGTGCCGAATCACTGATCAAAAAAAGACTGTCGGAGCTTCTGATGATCAAATCATCTAATGAGCAAAATAAATGCTCGAAAAGACTTTGAAGACCATCTGCTTGGCTCTGAACATTGTTGAAAATGATACTGGAATTGCTGACGCCATGAGCTGCTGGAAAATACCTTGATCCCATGCCCAAAAGAACCATGCAAAATGTAGAAATGAGGATGCAAATGAAGTGAAGCATAAGCCAGTTAGTGCTGAAAGAAAGAGGGCAAATTTTGGTGTATTACAGTATGTACCCGATTTGAAGAGAAATTTGATTTCTCGTGGTGAATTCGACAAGAAGTGATATATTTATCAAGGAGAGAAAAGTATCTTAAGAGTTATGAAGGGGTCGAAGGAAGTCTTGAAAGGTGTGAAGAAACAAGGCTTGTATACCCTTGAGGCTGAAGTTGTAAGTGGTTCGACAAATGTTGTATCCACGAAACGTTTGTCGAAGAAACAAATTTGGCACATGAGATTCGGCCATGTCAATGAAAGGGGTCTGGTCGAATTAGGGAAACAAAATCTACTTAGTGGAGACAAAGTCAAAAAGCTAAAGTTTTGTGAACCCTGTGTACTTGGAAAATCTTGCAAAGTGAAGTTCAACAAAGGCAAACAAAGAACACATGGATCCCTTGATTACATCCATGCTGATCTTTGGGGGCCTGCAAGGTGTCCATTACATTCAGGAGCAAGGTATTTTCTATCCATAGTCGATGATTATTCCAGGAGGTTATGGGTATTCATCTAGAAGACTAAGGATGAAACTTTTGAGAATTTCAAAGGTTAGAAGACTCTGGTCGAAAATCAGACTTGCAGAAAGGTCAAGAGGTTGAGAACCGATAATATCCTTGCAATGAGGCGTTCGACAGTTTTTGTGCTGCCTCAGGTATTGCAAGGCACAAAACTACTGTAGGTACTCCACAACAAAATGGTTTGGAGGAAAGGTTTAATCGAACTATTTTGAAAAGAGTTAGATGCATGTTGACTAATGTTGGGTTAAAGAAGGTGTTTTGGGCTAAGGCTGTTTTGATAGCAACATATCTGATAAACAGATGTCCTTTGACTGCGTTAGATATGAAGACACCTGAAGAAGTTTGGTCGGGACATCCACCTAGTCTCGACAGACTGAGAGTATTTGGTTGTGTGGCCTATGCTCACATTAGGCAAGACAAGGTCGAACCTAGAGCTCTGAAATGCATGTTAATGGGATACCCTGAAGGAGTCAAAGCTTATAGGTTATGGTACCTAGAGCCAGGTCACAGGAGGTGTATCACCAGTCGAGATGTAGTTTTCAATGAAGTTGAGATGGCTTTCAAGAAAACTGATGATGCTGACGAAAAACTAGAACATGGAGAGATTCCTATTGAGATGGAGCATGCTGATTCTGAATTGCGTATCCCAGATGAAGTCGAAGAAGAAGCAGAAGATGATGTTGAAGATGAGGAGACTGATAATGACTATCTGCTAGCAAGAGACAGGTCGAAGAGAGTCATCAAGCCACCTCGGAGACTTGGGTATTTTGATCTTATAGCTTATGCCTTAATCTCTACAAGTGAGGTTCTCGACGAAGAACCTAGAGACTATAAGGAAGTAATGAGGAGTCGAAAGAAGACTGAATGACTGAAGGCCATGGATGATGAGACGAAATCTCTTCATGATAACAATAGATGGGAACTAATCAAGAAACCTGTTGGAGCCAGGTTAGTCAGTTGTAAATGGATTTTCAAAGTTAAGGAAGGAATCGAAGGAGTGGCGTCGAAGAGATACAAGGCAAGATTGGTTGCTAGGGGGTTCACTCAGAAAGAAGGTGTCGACTTCAATGATGAGTTTTCTCCTGTTGTGAAGCATAGGTCCATTCAAATGTTGCTTGTCGCGGTGGCACAATTCGACCTTGAACTGGAACAGATGGATATGAAGACTGCATTCTTGTATGGTGATTTAGATGAAACAATCCTGATGAGGAAACCTGAAGGGTATGTCGAGAAGGGGAAGGAAGACTATGTGTGCAAGCTGAAGAGATCTTTATATGGACTGAAACAATCTCCTCGACAGTGGAATAGGAGATTCAACAAGTTCATGGCACACATAAGTTTCATTAGAAGTCAGTTCGACCACTGTGTTTACTTCAGATTTCAATCTGGTAATTCATTTGTTATTTTGTTGCTTTATATGGACGATATTCTACTAGCAAGCAACAATGTCGAAGATGTAATGAGGGTGAAGGCTGAACTCAATAAGGAGTTCGACATGAAGGATCTGGGAGCTGCGTGCAAGATTCTTGGGATTGACATCCGAAGAGATAGAAAGCAGTCAAAATTATGCTTATCTCAAGAGGCATACCTACGAAAGATTCTCGAAAAGTATGGTATGTCAAATTTAAAGCCTGTTGTAACTCCGACAAACCCTCAATTCAAGCTGAGTATAGATCAGTGTCCCAGTACTGATCTCGAAAGAGCTTATATGAATAGCATTCCATTTGCTAATATAGTGGGTTCTTTTATGTATGTTATGGTCTGTACTAGACCTGACATAACATATGGAGTAAGTCTTGTAAGTAGGTACATGACGAATCCTAGAAATGCTCACTGGCAAGCACTGAAGTGGATTCTAAGGTACATAAATGGGTCTCTGAATAGAGTCCTAATTTATGGTGGAGCCTTGGGTAAAGATAGTAAAGCATCAATCGAAGGATATGTCGACTCTAATTATGCAGGTTGTATGGATTCCAGAAAATCTATTTCTGGATATGTGTTCACTATGTTTGGGACAACAATCAGTTGGAAAGCAATACTTCAGAAGGTTGTTGCCTTATCAACCACTGAAGCGGAATATATCGCCCTAACTAAAGCTGTGAAAGAAGCATTGTGGCTTGAAGGTTTTGCAAAGGAGCTGAAACTTCAAGGTCGAGTTGTCACCGTTAAATGTGATAGTCAAAGTGCAATACACCTGTCGAAGAATTCAGCCTATCATGAGCGAACCCAGCACATTGATGTGAGGCTGCATTTCATCAGAGGGGTGTTCGAGCGTGGAGAAGTCCAAGTGCTGAAGGTTTCGACAGATCATAATGCTGCTGATATGATCACCAAGATGTTGCCTAGTTGCAAGTTTTTCCACTGTATGCAGTTGATAAAATTGCCTGAACAAAAACTAGTTTGTTTCTTGATGTTAGAGTTAGATCCAAGGTGGAGATTTGTGATATTGGATCTAACTCTAGTTAGCATGTCGTCAAAGTCTACTCACATGTTGTTGTCGAAGACCTACATGTTGTAGTCGAAGTGTGTTCTAGTATGTAGTGGTCGAATTGGACCTTGTGTTAAAGATCCAATTGTTTAAGTTAGCTTGTACGCTAAGTTAGATTGTAATTGGTAATTCTTAAAAGGCCCATTAGTTTAGTATGTTAGGTTTTATTATAAATAGCATACTAGTCTCTCATCTTGTGGTGTGGCAATCCAAATTAGGGTGAGAGGGTTATTTGTTATTCTTGAGTACTTGTAATCTGTTTTATTGATAAAATAAAGAATATCAGTTATAATTAATCCTTGTTGTTTTTCCTTATTAACCCTAACCCTGGTGTGTTTCTTGTCTATAAAGAAACCTACTATACTTTGTTTAAAGGTATTCTAATTCACAACACTTCTCAAACCACTTTCTCATAATTTTTTCCAACTACAATAACTTCACCTGTCCTGCTACTCTCATCCTAATTACAAAAGTTTGGCATCAACTTCTAGTGTCAAATCTCCGTCCAAGAGAGAAATAATTAGAAACGCTTACTTCAGATGGTAAGCATCTTTTGTACTTCCTTATCCACAACATCAAAATTAATATTCCTCTTACTATTTTTAACTTCTTTATGAAAATGGTTGTGACCTCTCGCAAGGAAATAACTTTCCATATACCATATGGAAGGGTTCTTTTTGAACTTTTCTCTCATTTTGGGATAGTTAAAAGGGTAAAAAGAGCAGGATTAACTATTGAAGTTGAGTGGAGTCAAAAGTTTGAATATGTCGAATAATTATCTATTGTCCTATTATTTTTTGTTATCTGTTGTCCTACTTCTCTGATTATCAATGAAATTTTTCCTTTCCTTTTCAATTGTATTATTGTGTAATCTTTTTTATTGATAACAAAGAATTTGTGTTATACTAATTAACTTAGAGTAAAATTAAGAAAAAAAATTTAACAAAGAAAAAATGGAATCTAGAAAGGCGCCAAGTGAAAAATACTAATTAAACCATTGAGAAAACATAAAAATGTAGTAATCGGGATTTGAAGCGTCTATAATATTTATATTCCCTCAGTATTTTTTAAAAGACCACAATAATATATTATATTAAAAATAAAATAGCGCTCCTTATAGATATATTCCCCCAGTTTTATGGATAACCTAGGTAAAAGGTTGTTAGCATGATGCTACCAGAAACGTTACTCTTGGTTTTTAGCATTTCACGGTGAAAGCTTTGTTATAAAAAATGTTATTTGTAGGTGTGTGTGTATGTGTCTATAAATATATATATATATATATATATATATATATATATATATATATATATATATATATATATATATATATATACATATACACACACACACACATATATATATATATATATATATATATATATATATATATATATATATATAAAGTATTTTTACGACAAAAAGTAGTGTGTTTTCAAGAAAATAGAAAATATAGTTGATAGGGATAGAATTATTTTCTTTGGTTGAAAGTTTAACTGAAAAGAAAAATAGTGCATTTTTCATGACACATTTATTTACCTCGTTCAATAAACCAAAATAAAAACTTTTTTCTAACTGAGGAGAAATCACTTATTCATAATAGTAATATTTTAAAGTGTTACTAAAGATCCCTCTAATAGAGTTTTTTAAATCATTATCTAACACTTTATTTTAAAGCAACTTTGATACATTTATAGTATTTTTTTTTAAAAGCTAGCTTAATAGACTCTTCGATAGATTTTTCTAAAAAATTCCTATTAAACTCATTTTTAAGCCTATTTTTGCAAATTATTACATTTTCATGGTGTCTCTTGCTGTGGTATTTGGATCGAACTCTGGTGTCGATAAGGGTAGTTTCATGGTTCGACTAGAGTTGTGCGTGTTGTAGTCGAAGTCTGTTCACACATGTTGTCGAAATATGTTAGCTTTGTGTTTAAGTTAGCATGTCGAATTGGGCATTGCTTGTAAGCCCAATTGTTAAGTTAGCTTGTATTCTAAGTTAGCTTAGTAGTCTATAAATAGACTAGTTCTCTCAGGTTGTTGTGAGAAGTTAATTGTTGGTATTCACTTGTAATCTTTGAACCCTTATTGAAAAAATGAATAGTAAAATAGTTTTAACTAATTATTCTTCTTCCTTCTTCTCTATTTTATAAACCCTAATAGGGTTTCTTGTGTTTGTTCAAGAAACTCAATCTTTTTCTCATATTTTAGTTTGTTCAAGAAACTCAACCTTCATTGCTTATGACATAAAATCCTCCATTTAAAATAGAATTAAAAGTCATGTTCTTCACATTAGTATCAACACCATATGGTCTTTGGGAGATGCAAAAGCATGTAAGGGGGACACATGGCTACAATCTTCCTCCTTTGCGTGAAATCTTATGATATAATAAATTACATCTTCTTTCATTATCCACTAACAACCTTTATTTGTAATAGGTTTGAAATAATTATTTGATGCAAAATTGACATAAAAAATTCTATGAATATTTTAAATTGTGTCGCCACATCCAGAAGCAATCAAATCAGAAATACTGACCTTGTAGTTTTGATTCACAATATACTCACAATTTGGCTTACAAGACACAGACTCATATTTAACATGTGTTACAAGGAGTTAATATATGCGAAAATTTAAAAATCATGTCTGCCATCGAGCACTCCCAAGCTAAGGGATGGAGACACGTATAGATCAAAAGTACTTTTACCTAGACTCTTCTCATTATCACTAGTCAAAAAGTTCTTCCTTTGCAGCTTCATAATATCTGGCAAAGATATATCTCTTTTGGCCTCTCTCTCTATCTCAAGTCATCCTCTAGATCCTCTAATAGAAGGTTTAGGGGGAACATTGTGAAGTAAGCCAAGTCCGACCCATAAGAGAACGAGTCATTACACATTATGCGTGTTCAAATCCAAACTGACTTAAATTAAAATTGTAAATTAATCCAAAAAGAAAAACAAAAAACACAGAAAATCGAATATTATTTGATGTACTTGGATTTTATTTTTTGAAAATCGTTCAGATCAGATTAGATTAGATCAAATTTTGAACGAATTTTCAAAACCAAACCAAAACACAAGAGGGGTGAATTGAGTTGGTTGAAAAACATTGTCCAATTATAAAAATTCTTCTTTATAAAAATGCTTAAGTTAATTTTATTATTTAAATATATATTAAGATACATAATAGAATAAATAAAGAATGATGAAGAGATGAAGAAAAAGAAATAAGGCATAAAGAAAATAAAACAATGGAACCAAACCTTCTTACAATCAAACAGAGATTTTAACTGTCTAATCCCATGAACCAAACAAGATATTTTACACAGGATAATCTCAAAACCAAATTAGAGATTTTAACATGCTAATCTACAAACCAAATAAGAGTTTTTAATTGGCTTAGCTCAAGATCAAAACAGATATTTTAACTAGTTAATCTGAAGAACCAAACACCAACTTCTTAAAATGATATTACATGAGAGATTTGAGTAAATTACAATAATCCCATAACACCAGAATAACAAGATTTCATGGATATTCTTCACTCTCAAAGTACTAAGGCAACTTTGGTCAATAAAAATATGAAGTACAAGATATTATAAGTGAGAAAGAATAATTCTAAATTCAATTACTAGTATAAAATGAAAGTATGAGAAGTCATCTATTTATAAGAAACATTTTTGCTCTAAAAGGAAAAAGATTCATGGACCTTTTTAATGACTTAATCGATTGACCCTAGCTATAGACGATTAAGAGCTTTCAAATGATGACAACCTAAATCCCAATAAGGAAACCCGGGAACTGTTATGAGACTTAATCTATATTTAGAGTATATCTAATCGATTAAGGAGACTTTTTACTGGCTTTAATCGATTGGACTAAGTCCTTAATCGAATCAACATTGTAAAATACTTCCTAATTGATTAGGAACACTCATTAGTCAATTCCACACAAGCCTTCATAGTTTTTCTAGTGGTTTTAAGGTATTTTAGTAAATTGAGAGAGGCTTAAGAGAATTTTGAGTGTGTGTGTGCACGCACGCGTACGTTCGTGCGTGTATGTGTGTGTGAGTTGCCTTAGTAATTCTAGAATTACTCTTGTACCTTTACATTAACCTGACCACTTAGACACATGACCAAATGAGCTTTCACAATTCCTCTCTTTCACAACCTTGAAGCTTCAAGTTCCCTTGCTTGATTTATCATTGACTTAACACTTCACTTATAACTTGACTCTTCTAATAATTGATGAAGCTTAATATAGATTTTTTGATAGACATCATCATCGAGGATCATTGGACAGGAGATCATCATAAACTTCACTAAACACCATTTAACCTTAGGTGTTGTCCTCATTGAATTTGGGTTAACATCCTGATCTTACAAAGAGCATATTAATCTTAATAGAATATCTTTATCATTGCTATTTTTTGATATATGAAGACTTCACATGATATCATTTAACATATGGTATTGTCATCATCAAAACCATCATGATCAACAAACGCTGCATACAACATGCTAGCACATAGATCCACAACCATCTTATCTTATATCAAATTCATTATTGACATATTTTAGTCTGGAGCAGATCAATTGTGCAATTAAATTTTTCCTCTGAAAAACTCTAATCCCTACATATTAAGGTTAAGTCATGACTCAAGACATATTCTTTAAAATTTAAAGTCTCCCAATCTCATCAAAATAAATATGTTGTCACTACATTATTCGTAAAATTAATTATCTTTTTTCACCATTTATTTGTGTTATTTCTCTTTTGAGATTTTACCCTTTTATTTTACCAATGGGTAAAATATTTACAATGAAATTTAGTATTAATAATAGTAAACTCTGATCATCAATATTTTTACGTGAGATCTTTATTTAAGTTGGTGATTAAACGGGTAATCTAAAGGGTACACATGACATATTGATTAAACGGGTAATCTAAAGGGTACACGTGACACATGACATTTTTATGTAAGAAATTTAATATTAATTTCTATTTTATAAATTCTTTTTTTGCGACTCCTTAATGTTAAAAAATATTTAATTGAAGTTAACAAAGAATGAAATTGTTACTTATAAAGCAATAAGATGTTTTAAGTACTACATGTATAGGAGAAAAAAATATGGCTCAATTTCTCATGTTTGTCTATGCTTTGATCTTCTCTCTTTCTATATTTCTTGCTACAACTCATAAAAGTTTGTTATTTTTCACACTATTTTAAAAAAATTTCATATATTTTATACACAATATTATTTCATCATTTACTAATACTTTTTTTTATATTTTAAAATGCAGCTCTCTATAAATGTGAAAATATAGATGAATGCCCGGAGATGTTTATGCATCCAGTTAAAAAGTGCATTAATAATTATTGTGAGTACTTTATGAAGGAGGAATAATTAAGTTTGACAATAATTGTGTTATTCTTTTTTAAATCATTATAATCATGTTATTTCAAAACATATAACTATATTTGTATGTCATAATATTTGTACTTTAATAACTTATTTCAAAATTTAATGTATGTTTCTCTTTCCATTAAGTTTTTATAAAAATATCAATAAAAATAAAAATGTATGATTATATTATAGAGGTATTCATACTTTAGTTTTCTCATAAAGGATACCACAAATAATGTCGTCATTGCATAATTATAATAAATTAATTTAATAAATAAATGTTATATATAATCATATAGATTAATTTTTCTTCTACATTTATTATGTATTTAAAATATGATTGATAATAGCTAGACTTGAACTTTAATGTATAGTCTATTAAATAATGCAACAATATACAAATGATATATGTAATTTAGATTTTTAATATATTTATAATACATAAAAGTTTTATGACAAAAGTCTTTTATTTTTCATGATTTAATCTTTAGTAGATAATGTTTTTGAAAAAGAATGATAATTATTATGAATCTTTATTTTTAAAATCAGTGATAATAAATTATAATGGACCAAATCTATATTAGTATGGGTTAAAATGTTACAAAGTGTTTCCTCAATCTAAACTATATTACCATCTTAATTAGGGTTGTTCATGGTAAAATTTAATGAGAAAATCAAACCAAACCGAACTAAATCATGCTAAAAATCTACTCGAACTAAATCAAACTGTTTTAATTTATTAAGAATCAAATCGAACCAAGATTATTGGTTTGGTAAACCGTTTCAAAATGTCGAACCGTTAAAAGACAATATTTTCCAAACCGAACCATCAGTTAAAGAACCGAACCGTTAACCTATTTTTTGTATTTTTTTTTAAATTAAACTTGTTCTGAGTATTTTTTTCATTTGGTTCGGTTTCAATTTCGGTTCGTTTACTTAGAATATGGTTCGGTTCTAGAACTGTTTATGCAATGTGGTTTGGTTTACTAACCAAACATAACAGTTCAGTTATTTTAACCTCAATTTGGTTTGATTCGGACGGTTCAATTCGGTTTTTTTTTTTAACAACCCTAATTTTAATGAATTTGTTGGACTAACATATGGAATGAAACATTAGTGGCCCCTTTTCCCAAACTTGAGCTCTACGCAATCAAACAAAGTTTTTTTTTGTTAGTTCCTCGAATACATATATTGACCATCGTTCACATAGGGTTATTTGCACCATTGATGACATCAATGGAGTTTTAATTGTTTGATTAGAAGTCCATCTTTCTAAACAATAATCCTCTGCAAGAATCATGACCTCTCTCATGCCTTGTGCTTCTGGTGTGGTTGTATCGTTTAGCCCTTTCCTCTTCCACAATGTAGTGAGGATATCATCATTTAATTATTTGATGACTTATGATTCATATTTTCATAAAATGAAAGAAAAAAAATATTCTATATTTTTAAAATGTATAAATGATATACATTTATATATTTTAAAATTAAAGATCTTAATTAAATTTATATAAAAAGTTAAATTAATATAGTTATTTATGTCTTTTAAGAACAAAGGATAAACTCTACTATCTGTCAACCATAATAATAAATCGACGAGACACTGAGTTTAAATTCGTACTTAATTATTCTACGTATAATACATAATATATGTTCACATATTCATGTTTTACATATAATTACATGTTTACCTTCTTTACATTTGAATAATTTCACATATTCACTTTTAGAATAATTTCAATTAACATAATATTATCACATTTGTTCATTATCAATACATAGTGACAATTTTAATTTAATATTCATTAGATACACACACTTAAGTATTTTATCCACAAATAATATGTATATACATATTCAATTTATTACTTGCTACAAATAATTTATCACCTAAATATTTAGATGATGACATTGTATTTTATTTTTCTTAAAAATTATATGGCTTGAATAGCTTTTAAGAGTACATTTCTCGACTCTTTTTAAAATAAAATAAAGACACTTAACATATGATGCACCAAGACACTTAACATATGAAACACACTTGACATTTATGTTTTACTTAATACTTCTCATGATATTTAAACACTTAAAAAGATAAATCAACGTTACAAATCAGTTTTGCATACTATTTCATGAGATACTTCTTCACACTTAGTAACATCTACTCTATAACATTATTTGAGAAACATGTTATCATGCCCTTGCGGAGACGCACGTTCAAGTCTTCGTAAAGTTGATCAACTCACACTTGAATCTCTTAGTTGACATAGCAAAGTGCAAAAGGTTGTGTGATAGGCTTCAATAATTGGATTGCTTCTTCAAGTTATTTAGGAATTCCTCTATACATCTTGCGTAGTAGATTCTCGTCGACCAAGACCCAATTACACACTTTTTTTTGCATTTTGGTTTATCACACCTTTTCTATATAATTACCAAGAATTCACACTTGGATTGTCCTAATAATACTTTTCTCCTATGGTGGACTCAAGTTACCGCTTACCATTGATAGGCATATTAAACAAAAAATTAGGACTTAGCACACTTTAACTTGTCATTTTATAACACATCACATAATTCATTTATTGTTTAAATTGTCACGATTTTTTTTTTTAATTCACATGTTCACAACATAACATACATTACATTTCACATGTTCACAATATTTTTTATAGATTTTTTATTATTTTAAAGTTTGCAACACATTTACATAATTAGTAGTCCGATACATTTCACATGTTTACTTTTCCTCATACAAATGCATGTATTACATGTACATTATATTGAAGGTACTAATACAATTATAGGACAAATAACATTTAATCAAATGCATCCTACCTATTTATACAATTTACAATATCAATAATTACATAACATATCATATAAAGTGTGTCACATAACTTTTATGTAATTTACACAAACACCTTAATGATGTTTTTTATATTCATTTTGGTTTAAATTTATCAAATAACATATTTATTCACTTATAACACTCTTTGGGACTTAAGAAATTTACAAACATCAAACAAAAGTAAAACATTAGATATTTTCAATTATTTCAATTTCTCACTAGACACATTAGATTCTGGTCAAGATCCCAATTAGATTAAGAAATTTAAGGGAAATCACCAAGAATACCTAAACCCTCAAAAATTTTCCTCACCTCAAAAGTTAGTGTTCCAATCCCAATGTATCGTACATTTCCACATACATGATTTCATATGAAATTCTTTAATTCATCAGTACGCGACGCAATTAAACCACCCATTGCTACCCATATTAGTAGTGGAACGTGGTGTTTAGGCACGTCGTTGATTATTTTCTTATCATAAACAGACATTAGAGGTCTTACTCTCTTAGAATATCATCGTTACCCTGCGTTGACTATGAAGTCTTTTTCTAGATCTCCCTTAAGAGAAGAAACACTGCTCTTTTAAAATAGGGAAGACCCCTTGAAACGACAAGAGCAGTTTGGTTTTTTCTATACATTTATTCAAATAATTTATGGGTAGATCTTCCCATGATGTGCAAAGTTAACATGCAACATAGTGTAATGATATTGTCGCATCGAATGAAAAATCTATTTTAAGAGTGGAAACTTTGAAGGAAGAAGTATATTGTGCAGTCATCTTATTCACGAAGCTTCCTCATTTGGCTCTGAGTTCTTTTCAAAGAGTTTCTCACAAAACCGTCTATTTTTCTTCCAAAACGCAAGTCTTATGTTAGAACACCTCCAAAATTCGCCATCAAAGTGAAAATAGTGGAATAGTTGAAGATTGTTTCGCACATAGGACACCATTTGGTATAAGAAAAATATATCTAGTTCATGAGAGGGTGGGCTGAAATTTGATGGAGAATTCTATTTGACGTTTTGATGTTTTAATGCTCTGGTTAGGGGGAGTACCAGCAAACACTTTAACGTTTAAGTCAATGGCGACCAAAATTGATAGATTGTAAGGTTAGAATAATGTGCACTTGAATATAGGGCCTTTATTAGGCTTTTATAATGGGTTTATTAGGTTTGATCCTAGAACCTTCTCTTAGGGACACCTGTCTCATAGAGACATATGTTTCCAAATCTCGATTTTCTTTAATACAACGATCTGGATTGTTTTGTAAAGCATTTTAGGTCTTTCGTTCTTTAGCTCTCTCCTTTGTTGGGCCTTCGTGTAGTGGGCATTAGCATAGTCTAGAATAACAGAAATGAAAAGTGAATAGTTGAAATGAGAGAATACAAATCCTAGTTCTTACATCTTAATGATTTTGTTGTAAAAATATTTTATGTGGAATTCTGAAATTAAATTTGAGTCACTATATTTTTACCCTTCTTGCAAATATTTATTTTAGTATGTACTTATTACTAGGACAATAGAAAAAAAAAAGAGAAAAGATGTATATGACATAAACTTTTTGTTACAATAAGAGTAACCCACCATAGAAGTACTGATAGTTTACGACACCAACAATCTTTGTCTTTATGTTAATGGTAACTTTTAATACAATATCAACAAACTTTACTTTCCACAACGGTATTAAATGCTTGTAGGCCAATGCAAAAAAAATATTTAAATTAAATTTTGATAATGTATTCAATTTTTGTGGGACAAAGAACATCAAAAACATTTCCATGGAAAAAAGCCACTAATTTGGCCACCGAAAATAACAAAAAAAAATCATTAATTTGCATTGACCTCACACTGTCGTTAATAATTACTAGTTTTCTTATACCGAAAGGCTTAAAATTATATGGAACAAATTTTACTCAATTGGTAGAAACTAACCAAAGTTGAATTCCTTTGATTGATACCCTATCTTTTTTTTTAATTGAAGAAACTCAGAGAATCAAAGGATAGAATTAGAAATTAAAGTAAAATCACAATTTAAATTATGAGTCGTGAATTGGGCGATGGACAAAATTTACCTATTTGAAGAAATTTCTCAATTAGGTATTTATATGGTGTGATTTTCTTCTTTTATGTTTTAAAATATTAGAGTTGATAAAAAATAAGGGATAATATTTTAGTTTCAATGAGAGAAAATAAGTAGGATAAGAAGGCTAGGATTGAGAGAAAATTTTGTATGAAGATATTTGTGTAAAAAAAAAGTAAAATTTTGTAAATTAAACCTCTAAAAACATGTTCATTTGTTTAACTGTCACCCCAACGAGCTAATCCAAAGCACGCTGATAGAATATTTGTTAGAATATTTCTCTAATTATGTTATGTATTATTAGAATATATCTATATTCATTGTGTGTATCATATTCATTAGGCTTTAATTTTATAGATTAGTGATAATATTATTTATTATCTATTATTAGTATCCATATAGGATTTGACAAGAGTTGTACATAATTTACAAATCATATCAATGAAAGGCATATAATTATATTCTTGCACAGTATCAAGAGACCTAGGTTTATTTCCAACTTCTACCTCAAATTTTTCTCTTTTTTCAATCCTCCACAACCATGTCAACCCCGACCCCTCTCAACCAGGAGGCTTCTCCTACACCGTCTCCTCCCGCCTCGCTAAAGAACCCTTTTGATATGGCTCTTGTTGTAACTAATATTAAGAACCACATTTTCTTTGTTCTTGAGATGAAAGACGTTCAATTTGGTACGTCGGTCGAACTTTTCAAAATCCATCCCCACTCTTATAGGGTCATTCATCACATCATTCCTCTGGCACCAGGAAATGATAATAAGAAACCTGAAATTGATGAAAAGAAAGAATTATGGGCAACCCTCGATGTAACAGTTCAATAGTGGATTTATTCCACTATCTTCAACGACCTTTTGACTACTATCATTGAACCATACTCCACTTCCATGGATGCAGGGAATCGATTGACCAACATCTTCCAGGACAATCAAAACGCTCGTGCAGTCACTCACGACTAGAAGTTTTCCTCCACTCGTATGAAGGATTTTCCCCCCGCTTCTACCTACTATCAGTGACTCCAGATGCTTTATGACAAATTGATGAATGTTGGAGCTCTCTTCTCTAATCAACGACTTGTTCTTCAACTTGTTTCCGGCTTCACTGATGCATATAAGGGAGTCAAAACACTACTTCATCATAGCAACCCTGTTTCCCAATTTTATCAGGCTCATTCAATGCTTACTCTTGAAGAATTCATCTTAATCAACATGGTAGCCACCGGAGCACAATGTTATAACAAGATTTGTTCTTGACATATTCTATTTTAGTTTTGATGATAACAAAAGTATTAGAAGAACAATGGTTTATTTGATGTGTGTTTTATTTATGCAGGTTCTTGTTATTATACATAAATAATCAGAATCTATTTTACTTAGACACACTTAGGAGTCGCTTCATTGCTAGCTTCTGGTGGCAGAGTCTAAAGAACAATTGCTACTGTGGCTTGACGCAGACTCTGAGCTGAAGGCCTCAACATTTAGACGAGTTTCTACACTTGGTAATTGTATATCAACATCCGGTACCATTCAGAGTTGGTGATAAAGTTGTGAATTATCCGTACTACTGGAAGCAAGGTGTAATGTCTAATTAGCATGTCAGCTCGAGTCTACAAGATTGCAAGGCTCAAGAAAAACGTGTACGTTCTATGGATGTTTGCTCCCAACGACTCTATCAGTACAAAACCTCTTAAAGACTCAAAGGTTAAATGCATTAAATATTGGATTCAGAATCTGCTGTGCATCCATCTTCAATGTCTCTTGTACTATTGGGTGAATTCAAAGACACTTGATCAAGACACTTCCTGAACGGCTAGTTTCTGCAAAGGCTATATATATGGCTGAAGATTCAAATTTGAATCTTAACAAGGATTCTTCTGTTGAAGAAGTAGGAAGATTAAGCAATTATTAACTCTAATGTAATATGCAGATTTTCTGTTTTAGGTTGTAGTTGTAAAAGCCTTAAGATTTCTTATCATTAAATATCTTAGAAATCTTAAGAGGTTTAGGTATTTGCTATGGTGATTTCCAGTACCTCTGATCCTTGCATCATGTACACCTTGTTCTCTTTTCTGCTGAGCCTTCAGTAGTTTAGATTGAGTCTCTTGCTATGTGCTTGAGTAAAAAGTCTTGTCTCATTGGGATTCAAGCAACAAGTCTTGATCCAAGACGCTCAAGCCACGTAAGTCTCATAGCTTAAGTGCTTGAGCTGTGAAAATCTTATTCAGCTAGTCTGATTGAGCAAAGTGGGGAAGACTCCATTTGAGGGGCGTGAGCAAGGAAATTCTTAGACATGTGTTGTAACCAAGGTAAAGTCTTAGACATGTGCTCTAAGCAAGGATTAAGTCTTAGACAGGAAGTTTGAGCAAAGAAGTCTTAGAAATGTGCTTTAAGCAAGGGGAAGTCTCAACCTGAAGACCTTGGAGCAGGTGGCTCGGTCAGAAGGTGTGAGCAAAGGTTAAGTCTTAGACATGTGCTCTAAGCAAGGGAAGTCTCAGACAGTTGGTCTGAGCAGTTGTAAAAGTCATATGCAGAAGCATAGGTGATTGTAATCTTGAAGTGGTTATAATGAAAATCTCTTGTGATGCAAAGGGACTGGACTACTCTCAGTTAGGGGAGGATCCAGTATAAATCTTTTGTGTCTTCTGCTGTTATTTTATTTATTTATGTTATATCCGTTGCAAAACGAATTAACTCAGAATCTAAACGTCAGTTCTAATTCTGAAACTCTAATCAGAAGTTAAATTAAAAGAAAACGCGAAACACAATTCAACCCCCCATTCTTGTGTACTTTTCAATCCTTCAATTGGTATCAGAGCATGGTTTGTGCTTAACCTTAACAATGGCGTAAATAATTATCCAATAAGAAAAGTATATTTCTTCTTCAAGAAGGAATTAAGTGTCACATGAAAAATATCATACGACTTTTCCTACCATATTCAAATGGGTGACTCCACTGAATTTAAATGATGGAAAAGCTAAACACATTTTTAACTAATTGGACTTGATAAAGGGTTGCTGAAGGTCTATAGAACATCCTTGAAAAAGGTATTGCTATAGAAGTTGATGGTTGAAAATCTCTTTTAACAACTCATAAGATGCTTATTGAATGTCTTCAGAGGTAGTTGCATTCTGGAAGGTGCTTTATCTCACTTCTGAGTATATCAACATCATTGATATGTCTGATGCTTGGTCTATCTTTGAATTCTTATGCTCAGATTTGAGGATCATTTTTTAAAGCTTGAAGTAGTTACACTTCATCTAATCTTTTCAAGCAAATTCTGACAAGATTGTTCTTTAACTTAGATCTAAAGTCACAGTTTCTTTTTTGATGTTTACATCTTGAAGGTGCTGTGTTCTGAAGATTTGTCTGGCAATCTTCAAAGAAAAGAAATGAAGTTAGATGATGAAAAACTATTCAACTGATGACCTTCTCTATTTTTTCAGTTCCTTGGAATGGCTGATGATGAGAGACTTAGGTTTCTTATTAGAAGCACTTCCATACTGACTGAATGGATTGTGATATCTTTTGTTAGAAAAAATAACTTCAGAAGTTTCTGAAATACATGTATTTCAAATAATCTCCCAAATTTGAAAGAAAGAAGAAACACTACCAGAACCTAATATCAGATGCTCTTCACTGACTAGTCTTTTGAAGCTGGTATTAGTGCATGATACAGATGAAAAGAAGCATCTGTGTTCTTAAATAAAAATCTAGTATTGAAGAGAAAGAGATGTTGTTAAAGCTATCTTACTTCAAAATATTTGATAATGTGAAGTTTTTTCTTTAAGGTGATATCTTAAGAAACTCCATTGTTTCTTGGTAGAGGATTAACCTGAAAGTTGTTTTAAAAGACATTTCTATGAGAAATCTTCAACTTCTCTTTGAGTTCTGTCAGTCGTACTAAGACAGTAGTTTAATTTGCTTTATGTTAATTTCATATAGCTTACACCATCTGTTTCTGAGCTTGTCAGTGATTTCAGAGTCAAAAGATTTAATCCCAGATAATGAAATTAGTGACATTGCTTTGAACAAGAATATGTTCCTATCATATCTCATTCTAGACTTATACTTTAGTGTGACTTATGATTTTTCTATTAGATTGAGATGTAAGGCAAAGAAGAGTCTGTTTGTAATTACATGTATGGTCTTATAGAAATATGAGTATCATAATGTATCTTCTACAGATATTAAGGAAAAAAAGCAGAGGCATCTTCCATAAGGTTGTTTACAACATTTATTGGAAGAAGAGCCAACAGCCCAGATTCAAGTACCGGTGGTACTGAATTTGGTGAGAGTAGTGGAACAGCCATTGAATCAGAATCCACTCAAAGTTGTGTTCAGACTCTATTGGTCAAGCTGAATACTGAATCGAGTCTGAATGTCTTATTAAGCCAGATGATACTGAATTGAGGCTGAATACTGTGTTCAGACTCCATACTGTTGTGTTTGTCTATACTGAATGTCTTATTAAGCCAGATGATGATCACATTTATGAAAATAGTTTTCTCACTTTTGTGTTAATAGTGTTACTTGTTAGCTGTCTAAAGAAGACAATTCAATATTCATCTATCACTCATGACTCTTGTTTCAAGATAAAGTGCTAGTTCTGAATAGAACCTTAGAGACTTGTGACTAACAGATGATATCTTTGTCTAAGTCTAGATCTACTAAACTCTGATGGATGATAGCTTCTGAAAGTTGTGAGTTTCTGAGATTCAAAAGAAGATTCTTTTTTACTGTCAAAATAGTTTAAGTAAAAATGTTTTTCAACAACTTTTATAATACTTAACTTTTCATAAAGGTGAAACTCATCTAGTGGAATAGAAATATTTGTTGGATAAATAACCTTTGGGTAATGATGTTTTCTCTTTTAGTACTTGTTGTTACTATTCCCTGTCTTATGAAACATCATTGTGTCCTTTTTCTGAAAATATTTTTGTTCAGTTCTTCTTCTTCTCTTTCTTCTTCTCTTCTTTTTTATTGTGTGCTGATCAAACCAAACCTGAGATGAGTTCTTAAGTTAATTCCCCTTTTAATCAGGTGGTTGTCATCAATTAAAAGTTTGTGAATTTTGATGAGTTGCTTAAGATTGGTGTCAACTTCTGGAAGACTGTGTCTAAACAAAGGTGGAATGGCTACTTTGAGATGCTCTATGGTTTCACCTATCCAAGTCTTGTCAAAGAGGTTTGGATCAATGCCTCCATTGTTGAGCTGAACTCTGAGTATGCTATTCTTGTTGTTCAATGAGAATCTGAAATAGATAAAAGAACTCAAATGTTTGCAACTTATTTTATTAATAAAAAGGAATCTATTACAAGACAGTTAGATTTTTCTAGTCTAATGGATGTGTCCTAAGGAATTCCCTAGGATCATCTGACATGTCTAGATTGTCTAAGAAATCTTACCATTCTTCCTTAGCAAACTCCAAAGCCTCCTTTCTCAGTTTGTTTTTGCGTCTGGATCCAGAAGATCTTCTTCTTCTGTGTGTCTTCACAAAGGATGCTAAAGAGGAGAGAACTTCTGAAGCTGTCTGAATGCTTGCAGATTCTTCAGTTACTGCCTTTCTTTGATTTGCTTGAGTTGCTGCATTCAGTAGTGTTGCCTTCCTGAAATATCTCTTTGGAACCCATATTTGCTTTTGCTTATACATCTTGGTGTTTTAGGCTTTAAATGGTGATGGAAGAAAGCTTACCAGAGTCCTTTTATAGACGTGCTACATTCATTGTCTTGATATTAATATTATTTAAATACTGGTTAAATTTTATCTGTATTCTAATAATAACTCTTGGAAATGTGATCTAGCAGTCTAACCTACTAAGATTCTCTAAATAACTATGAGTTTATGTTTGATCTATTTTAACTGTCGTTTCTGTGTCAGTTTCACTTTGTTAGTGTACCTTCAGAAAATCTAAAGAAATTACTGGAATGCAAATGCATGCTAAAGTAGTATTGGTCAGAAAAACTATTTCATTAATATTTAAACTGGTGGATTACAATTTTTTTATAAACTGGAATAAGATGATTCTAGAATTGATCCCTAGCTAGTGCATCTCGTGTCCAGCGGCGTCCACTGTTGTTATAGTCCACCTTTTTGTCTTCTGAATCAATCACTTCTTCCTCCTATATGTCTGGAAGAGAGCGGTAGAACTGCTTGTTAACTCTCATTTTCTTCTTCTTTTACCTCTTCATGCTTTTTCTCCGAGGCTTCAAAGCACCTACTGCTAAACCTCCTTCTGAAGGTCGTTCAGCTACTGCCGAAGTTGCCTCTTTTGTAGAAAGTATTGCTGAGGGTAGAGGCTCAGTTTTAGAGGACTCAAAAGCAGCTCGCCTCTGAAGGCATTGAAATGTCAAACTTGTAGAGCTCTTGGTTGCGTCTGTTATGACAGATACATTATGACTCTCATTTGATGATTCCATATCCTTAGGTTGGTGATTAATGAAAATGACTTAAGAGCTGGATGCTTTTATAATGATTCTGTGGATACCAAGAGTCTCTAATTAATCCTTGTTTAAATTCTTAGAATAGTAATGACCACTAAGACTTCAAAGCATGCACTTTACAAACCTTAATGACTCTTATTACTTGATTATTCTTCCTCTTTTGAAACTGATCCTGTAATGATGATCTGAGTTACATTTGTTAGTGATATATTTTTCTCTTTCCTTTCTTTTCCTTTTATTCTTTTTTATGTGACAAAATGGGGAGAAATAATAGTAAGTATTATTGAACCCATTGAATACATGTGTTGTACATATTGGTCATTTAATTTCTTGTCATTTATTTTTTGTTTTTATGGTTACCTTTCCCAGGGCGTATTTTTAACTTTCTTGTACATAGGTCTAAGGAAAAGCTTACAAACCTCAGACTTAGCCTATCAGACCCAGAAAGAGTTTGCAAACCTCATATTCTGGTGTTGCCAAAGAAAGTTAAAAAGCGCAACATATTTTAACTCTCTTGTACATAGTGTTAAGTAAGAGCTTACAAACCTCTGACTTAGCTTATTATACTCAGAATGAGCTTACAAACCTCATATTTTGATGTTGCCAAAGGAAGTTAAAATGTTTTTATTTTGGTTTTCTTAAATATGGAACTAAGGGAGAGCTTACAAAACTCAACCTTGGAACTGTTTGACTCAGGGGGAGCTTGCAAACCTCAGACCCTAATGTTACTAAGAAGACTAATTTATTTTTTCTTGAAAAGTAGTTATTGGTGTTATAGTCAATAGAACTCAGCTGTGGACTATCAAACTCAGGGGGAGCTTACAAACCTCATACCCTGTTGTTGCAGAGAAAATTAAATGCCCAACATTGTCTTTTAAATACTTGTGTTTGTCATCATAAAAAAGGGGGAAATTGTTAGAACACGATTTGTTCTTGACATATTCTCTTTTAGTTTTGATGATAACAAAAGTGTTAAAAGAACAATGGTTTATTTGATGTGTGTTTTATTTATGCAGGTTCTTGTTCTTGTACATAAATAATCAAAATCTGTTTTACTTAGACACGCTTGGGAGTTGCTTCATTGCTAGCTTCTGGTGGCAGAGTCTGAAGAACAATTGCTAGTACAGCTTGACACAGACTCTAAGTTTAGGGGTGTTCGCGGGCCGGTTTGGTTTTGTTTTGAGTGAATCTGATGGCCAAACCGATCAAAAATATATGGATTGGTTTGGATTAGATTTTCACATTTTTTCTATAAAACCCAAACCGAACCAAACCGAGAAATAACAGGTTAGTTTGGATTGGATCGATCGGATACATTAGAAACAAATATGCGAAAATATTTTTAAAATTGTCTAATGTACATCCAATAATTTTCTATAATAATATATATTTTATATTTTTTTTCGTGTTTTCATATAGATTATGAATTTCATAAATAATGTTTCATTTTTCTTCCTTTTTAAAGTTGAATATCTTATACTAGTTTCCATTATAATGATATAAATTATGTGAATTAATATGGTTGGTTCGGGTAGATGGGCTCGCAGGTAGAATTTTGAAAATCCGTTGCCCGAACCAATTAACATTGGATTTCATTGGGTTGGTTCGGATTTTGCCCGAACTAAAAAATGCCCGACCCAAACACTAAGGTTTGGTTTGGATTTCGGTTTGGTTCAGATTTGCCCAAACCAATGAACACCCCTATCTGAGTTGAAGGCCTTAGCATTCAGACGAGTTTCTACACTTGGTAATTGTATATCAGCATCTGGTACCATTCAGAGTTGGTGATAAAGTTGTGGATTATCCGTACTACTGAAAGCAAGTTGTATTGTCTTATCAGCCTGTCAGCTCGAGTCTACAAGATTGCAAGGTTCAAGAAAAGTTGGTATGTTCTATGGATGTCTGCTCCAAATGGCTCTATTAGTAGCAAACCTCTTGAAGACTAAAAGGTTAAATGTGTTACACACTAGATTCAGAATCTGCTGTGCATTCATCTTCAACGTCTCTTGTACTATAGGGTAAAGGCAAAGACACTTGATCAAGTCACTTCCTCAACGACTAGTTTCTGTAAAGGCTATACATATGGCTGAGATCCAAGTTTGAATCTTAACAAGGATTCTTCTGATGAAGGAGTAGCAAGATAAAGCAATTATCAACTCTAAGGTAATATGCAGATTTTCTATTTTAGGTTGTAATTGTAAAGCCTTAAGATTTCTTATCATTAAATATCTTAGAAAGCTTAAGAGCTTTAGGTCTTTGTTATGGTGATTTCCAGTACCTCTGATGCTTGCATCATGTACACCTTGTTCTCTATTCTGCTGAGCCTTCAGTAGTTTAGATTAAGTCTCTTGCTATGTGCTTGAGCAAAAAGTCTTGTCTCATTGGGATTCAAGCAACAAGTCTTTATCCAAGATGCTCAAGCCACGTAACTCTCATTGCTTAAGTGCTTGAGCTGTGAAAGTCTTATTCAGCTAGTCTGATTGAGCAAAGTGGGGAAGACTTCGTCTAAGGGACGTGAGCAAGGAAAGTCGTAGACATGTGCTCTAAGCAAGGTAAATTCTTGGACATGTGCTCTAAGCAAGGATGAAGTCTTAGACAGGAGGTCTAAGAAAAGGTGTGAGCAAAGGTTAAGTTTTAGACATGTGCTTTAAGCAAGGGAATTCTCAGACAGTTGGTTTGAGCAGCTGTAAAAGTCTTATGCAGAAGCATAAGCGATTGTAGTCATGAAGTGGTTATAATGAAAATCTCTTATGAGGCAAGGGGACTGGACTACTATCAGTTAAGGGAGGAACCAATATAAATCTTTTGTGTCTTCTGCTATTATTTTATTTACTTCTATTATATTCGCTTCCAAACAAATTAACTCAGAATTTGAACATCAGTTCTGATTCTAAAACTTTGATCAGGAGTTAAATTAAAAGAAAAAGCGAAACATAATTCAACCCCCTTCTTGTGTACTTTTCACACCTTCAATTGGTATCAGAGCATGGTCTGTGTTTAACATTTAACAGTGGCGCAGTTAATTATCCAATAAGAAAAGTATATTTCTTATTCAAGAAGGAATCAAGTGTCGCATGAAAAATATCATATGGCGTTTCCTACCATATTCAAATGGGTGACTCCACTGAATTTGAATGATGGAAAAGATAAACAATTTTTAACTCATTGGACTTAATAAAGGGTTGTTGAAGGTCTATAGAATATCCTTGAAAGAGGTATTGCTATAGAAGTTGATGATTGAAAATCTCATTCAACAACTCAGAAGATGTTTATTGAATATCTTCAGAGGTAGTTGCATTCTGGTAGATGCTCTATCTCACTTCTGAGTATATCAACATCATTGATATGTTTGATGCTTGGACTATCTTTGAATTCTTGTGCTCATATTTGTGGATCAGTTTTTGAAGCTTGAAGTAGTTACACTTCATCTAATCTTTTCAAGCAAATTCTGAGAAGATTTTTCTTTGACTTAGATCTAAAGTCACAGTTTCTTTTTTAATGTTTACATCTTGAAACTACTGTGTTCTGAAGATTTTTATGGTAATCCTCAAAGAAAATAAATGAAGTTATATGATGAAAAACTATTCAACTGATGACCTTCTCTATTTTGCTCAGTTCCTTGGAATGGCTGATGATGAGAGTCTTAGGTTTCTTATCAGAAGCACTTCCATACTGACTGAATAGATTGTGATATGTATTGTTAAAGAGTAACTTCAGAAGTTTCTGAAATACATGTATTTCAACTGATCTCCCAAATCTGAAAGTAAGAAGATACACTACCAAAACTTAATATCAAATGCTCTTTACTGACTAGTCTTTTAAAGCTGATATTAGTGCAGGATATAGATGAAAAGAAACATTTGTGTTCTGAAATAAAAATCTAGTATTGAAGAGCAAGAGATGTTGTTAAAGTTATCTTGCTTCAAAATATTTGAATGTATGGAGTTTGTTCTTTAAGGTGATATCTTAAGAAACTCCATTGCTTCTTGGGTGAGTATCATCATGGAAGTTGTTTTAACATTTCTATAAGAAATCTTCAACTTCTCTTTGAGTTCTGTTAGCTATCAAGGAATGAAGAAGGGGCATCTTCCATAAGGTTGTTTACAACATTTATTGAAAGAAGAGCCAACAGCCTAGATTCAAGTACTGGTGGTACTGAATTTGGTAAGAGTAGTGGAATCAATGGTTAGATAGCCATTTAATCAAGAATCCACTCAAAGCTGTGTTCAGACTTCATTGGTCAAGTCTGAATACTGAATCGATTCTGGCAAAAAAAAAAAAGAGGTATGCTTGCTCTTTTTTGGTTTATCTTTTGATTCAATGAAACAATATGCTTGTTCTTTTCTGCTTGTTCTTTTCTGTTAGACTTCTAGAAAAGTTCTTTTGTAAAGAAGAACTTCATAAATCTTTAAGAGGAAACACTGTTGTGTTTGTATATACTGAATGTCTTATTAAGCCAGATGATGATCACATTTATGAAAACAGTTTTCTCAATTTTGTGTTGATAGTGTTGCTTGTTAGCTGTCTAAAGAAGACAATTCAACATTCATCTATCACTCATGACTCTTGTTTCAAGATAAAGTGCTAGTTCTGAATAGAACCTTAGACACTTGTGACTGACCGATGATATCTCTATCTAAGTCTAAATCTACTAGACTCTGATGGATGATAGCTTTTGAAAGTTGCCAGTTTCTGAGATTCTGAAATAAGATTATTTTTTACTGTCATAACAGTTTAAGTAAAAAGTTTTTTCAAAAACTTTTATAATACTTAACTTTTCATAAAGGTGAAACTCATCTAGTGGAATTGAAATATTTTTTGGATAAAGAAACTTTGGGTAATGATGTTTTCTCCTTTAGTACTTGTTGTTACTATTCCATATCTTGTGAAACATCATTGTGCCCTTTTTCACACAAGTTTCTTATTCTTGTAAGATTCTTGTTCAGTTATTCTTCTTCTTCTTTTTCTTCTTCTCTTCTTCTTGGTTGTGTGTTGATCAAACCAAACCTGAGATGAGTTCTTTAGTTAATTCTCCTTTGAATCAGCTGGTTATCATCAATGAAAAGTGTGTGAATTTTGATGAGTTGCTTAAGATTGGTTTCAACTTCTGAAAGTCTGTGTCTAAACAAAGGTGGAATGACTACTTAGAGATGCTTCGTGGTTTTACTTATCCAAGGTTTGTCAAAGAGTTTTGGATCAATGCATTCACTGTTAAGCTGAATTGTGAGTATGTTATTCTGTCTAGAATAATTGGTATTTCTATTACAGTAACCTCTAAAGCGATTGCAAATGTGATCAATTGTGAGGAGATTGGAGAAATCTTGTAACGCCCCGTTTTGATTTGTTTATTATTTGCAAGATAATTATGAGTCGATGTAGTTAATGTTGTGACTTGATGTGTTTTCGTTGTGTTTTAAGCACCCGTATTACGGGGTAGTGGCCTTAGGAATGAGTCCTTAGGGGAGTGAAACTAATTAGACTAATTAGTTGGTATTTGTTGAACCATAGTATAAAATGGATATTAAGTGGGATTATATTTATTAGTGGGAATTATTGTTAGTATTACGTCACTAGTTGGATTTAATAATAATGATAATACAACAGTGACACAATAAGATAAAATAAATAAAATAATTAGATGTGTAGAGAGTAGAAGGGCAGGAAGGTAATCGTACGAGGTTGAGTAAGGGAAAATAAGGAAACCCATTATTGCAAGTTTATGAAAGGAGTTAGGGAATAGAGAAATCAGTTTTTCATTCTACGTGGAATTGAGAGAAGAGGTGAAAAGAGGCTAGGGCAAGGGAAGGAAGGAATCCATTGGAGAAGAGAGAAAGCTCATCAATACAAGGTAAGGGTGGGAAATTCCTTAATCTCTCAAGGGTTAGATGATGTTTGTATTTGGGTAGAAATCATTAGGTTGAATTCATGTGAATATTGGAGGTTTGTTGGTAGGTTCTAATGAGTTAGAATGTTAGATTTTGTTCATGATATTGCCTATAGAATAGAGTATGTTGTTGTTGCTAAATGTTGCTGGGAGTTGGTATGATTTTCGTGCACTATGAGGAATGTTTTGGGGGAGAAAATTGGGTATGGTGTAGCAGAAAGTTGGAGTGCTGGAACTCTGCTACGCGTACGTAGCGTCGGGCGGAGGGATCGTAGCGTCGGGCGATGCTGTGAGGCGTCGGGCGGTGCTCAGGAGGCACATCCTGGAACGCTACTGGAAGTATTAGAATTGAGGAGAAGAAGCTACGCCTGTGCGCTGTCGGGCGGTGAAAAGAGGCGTAGCAGTGTTGTTGAGGCGTCGGGCGGTGCAGGGAGACGCAGCCATGCTGCTTGCGCAATTTTTGTTGTTTCATTATTGTTTCTTGTTTTTTCGCGTGATTTCCTGTTGTTTCGTTGATGAATCATTTAGATGATGTATTTTGGAGGACTGTTATGAATATGCATGTTCGAATAAGTGCCTGTATGTTGTTGTGAACTAGTGAGTTGAGTAATGATGATATGCTATATTTCTACATTTGTTCATTGTTGCATGTTGTCGTTGAGGGTGCATAACATGATGCATAAGTTAAGGGATGACGTGTGCCCATGTGGGGTGTGAGAGTCTATCCAGATTCCTTTTAATGGAATTGATGTCGTTGTTGTTGTTGAGGTGATTGTGTGCCCATGTGGGGTGTGAGTAATCACGATCGTCGTGTGCCCATGTGGGGTGTGAGCGACTAGATAGACATTCCGACAGGACTTGTGATCATGAAATAGGGATCGAAAATTGGTACCACATGCATTGAGTCTAGTTGGTGTCTCATTGCATTATTCTTGTTAGTTGGGTTGCATTATATTGTGATTGATGAATTGTGGTTATGGTGAGGTGTGTGATTGTTTTTTATAGTTGTGATATGGGTGAATAACTTGTTGATTTATGCTTTTATACTTATATCATCTTCCTCTTTTGTTGATTCGAGAATCTCACCTCTTCTGTGTTTGGTGATGCTTCATACGGCATCCTGCAGATACTCAGGAGTAGTTGGAAGTCGTGGTCGGTGAAGACGAGGTGCTTCACTTTAGTGGCATCTGCTCTGATATGTAACATTGGGAGTCGGGGACGCTTTTATGTATGTTTTATTTTGGTTAAAGAATTTTAGTTGTCATTACAGTTTACAAACTAATTTTGGTTACTTGAAACCGTTATGCTTTATTATTCGAATGATTCATTCCGCTGCGTAATAGAGAGTATTTTTGGATTAAAGTGTGTTTCAATTTATGTTACATGTCTACTGATGAGCAAGTGTATGTGGAAATTAATGCCCTTATTTCTAAGTTGTATTATTTTACTCTGATTGATTCGACTAAATTATGCGGGGGAATCGAGGGTGTTACATAGTGGTAACAGAGCAGGTCGGTCCGTCCAGCCAAGTTGTTGAGTCGTTGTCGTGTGACAAGTTGTCGAGTCGTTGTCGTGTGACAAGTTATCGTTATCGGTTCCTTGACCATTATGTTCTGTTATTAGTGTGTAATAGATTAGAATGGCTGGAAGGATTGATGTTGTGATTGCTGCTGCTTTGCAAGCTGTTGCTCAAGCGGTGCAACACCAGCCACATGCTAACGAGAATGACGAGTTTCAGAAGAACATACCACCTACCTTCAAGGGAAGACATGATCCGGATGGAGCGCAAGCTTGGCTCAAGGAAATCGAGAGAATCTTCCAGGTTATGGAATATCCTGAAGCACAGAAGGTGCGGTTAAGTACTCACATGCTGGCTGAGGAGGCTGATGATTGGTGGGTTAGCACTCGTCAACTGTTGGGAGCAATAGGAGAGGCAATCACTTGGGTTGTGTTCAGTAGGGAGCTCCTAAGAAAGTACTTTCCGAAAGATGTCCGAGGGAAAAAGGAGATTGAGTTTTTGGAACTAAAGCAGGGTAATATGACGGTTACAGAGTATGCTGCCAAATTCTCAGATCTGGCTAAGTTTTATCCTCACTACAGTGCGACAACTGATGAGTTCTCAAAGTGTGTCAAGTTTGAGAGCGGATTGAGGCCTGAGATTAAACAAGCAATTGGTTATCAGCGAATCAGAAGGTTTCCAGACTTGGTGGATTGTTGCAGGATATTTGAAGAAGACAGCAAGGCTCGATCGGCTCACTATCAGGGGCTGGCCGAGAGAAAAGGAAAGCAACCGATGAACTGTGGGAAGCCTTATGCAGCTCCAGCTGAGAAACGTAAACAGAAGCATGCTGATGGTAAGAGGCCAAGTGAGGGAGGTGCCCCTGCTCCTCTTAAGTGTTACAAGTGTGGTGAGTTGGGTCATCGTGTCAGTGAGTGCATGAGTGATATGAAGAAATGCTTCAAGTGTGGACAGGCAGCACATCTGATTGCAGACTGCAAAGTTAGTGTGGTGACTTGTTACAACTATGGAGAACAGGGCCATATTAGTACTCGTTGTCAGAAACCAAAGAAAGCTTTTACTGGGGGAAAAGTGTTCGCTTTGATAGGGACTCAGACTTCCAGTGACGACAGACTGATCAGAGGTACATGTTATATTAATAATACGCCTTTGATTATTATTATCGATACTGGTGCTACTCACTCTTTTATTGCTGCTGATTGTGTAAGGAGGCTAGGCCTTGTTGTTTATCCTACGAAGGGAGAGATGGTTATTGAAACTCCTGCAAAGGGATCAGTGACCACTTCTTTAGTCTGTTTGAATTGTCCACTATCGATCTATGGTAAGGACTTTGGTGTGGATCTGATTTGTTTACCGTTGGGAGGTCTCGATGTGATTATGGGTATGAACTGGTTGGAGTTCAATCATGTTCACATTAATTGTTTCAATAAGTCGGTTCGATTTCTTGCTCCGGAGGAAGAGGAAGAGGATGATTTTCTGTCTGCTAGAGAGTTGATAAAGTTATTGGAAGAAGAAGCTCATGTACTTGCATTGGTGGCATCATTGTCAGTGGAAAATGAGTCGGTGATCAATGAATTGCAAATGGTGCATGAATTTCCTGAAGTGTTTCCAGATGACATTGTCGAGGTACCACCAGAGAGGGAAGTAGAGTTTGCTATTGATCTTGTCCCTGGTACCAGACCTATTTCTATGGCACCATACAGGATGTCGACATCAGAATTATCGGAGCTGAAGAAGCAACTGGAAGAGCTGTTAGAAAAGAAATTTGTGAGACCGAGTGTATCACTTTGGGGAGCTCCAGTGTTGTTGGTAAAGAAAAAGGATGGCAGTATGAGGTTGTGTATCGATTACAGACAACTGAATAAAGTAACGATTAAGAACAAGTATCCACTTCCAAGGATAGATGACTAGATGGATCAATTAGTGGGGGCCCATGTGTTTAGCAAGATTGACTTGAGGTCGGGCTATTATCAGATACGGGTAAGAGACGAAGACATTCAGAAGACGGCTTTCAGAATATGATATGAACATTATGAGTATGTGGTGATGCCGTTCGGAGTTACTAATGCACATGGCATATTCATGGAGTATATGAATTGTATCTTTCATGCTTACTTGGACCAACTTCTGGTTGTCTTTATTGACGATATTCTAATCTATTCTAAGTCGGAAGAGGAACACACTGAGTATTTACGGATTGTGTTGTAAGTGTTGAAAGAGAAGAAGCTCATGCTAAGTTTTCTAAGTATGAATTCTGGTTGAGAGAGGTAAGTTTTCTTGGTCATGTTATCTCAGGTAATGGTATTGTTATGGATCCGTCCAAGGTAGACGTCGTTCTACAATGGGAGACTCCGAAGTCGGTGACCGAGATTAGGAGCTTCTTGGGTTTGGTTGGTTATTACCGAAGATTTATTGAAGGATTTTTGAAATTGGCACTTCCGTTGACTCAGTTGACGTGCAAGGGCAAGGCCTTTGTATGGGTTGTTCATTGTGAGAAGAGTTTCATTGAGCTGAAGAAGAGATTGACTACCGCTCCAGTGTTAATTCTACCCGAACCAAATGAACTGTTTGTGGTGTATTGCGATGCTTCTTTGATGGGTTTGGGATGTGTGTTAATGCAGGATGGTAAGGCAGTGGCTTATGCTTCACGACAGCTAAGAGTACATGAGAGGAATTATCCAACTCATGATTTAGAGTTGGCGGCAATGGTGTTCGTGTTGAAGATTTGGAGGCACTACCTTTATGGTTCCAGATTTGAAGTGTACAGTGACCATAAGAGCTTGAGGTATCTGTTCGATCAGAAGGAACTGAATATGAGGCAGAGAAGATGGTTAGAATTCTTAAAAGACTATGATTTTGGCTTGAACTATCACCCTGACAAAGCTAATGTCGTGGCTGATGCTCTGAGTCGAAAGTCCTTGCATGTGTCTGCTATGATGGTTAAAGAGCTAGAATTGATTTAACAGTTCAGAGATATGAGTTTGGTTTGCGAACAGACACCGAATAGTGTGATGCTGGGTATGCTGACGATCAATAATGAATTCCTTAATAGTATCAGAGAAAGTCAGAAGTTGGATGTGAAACTAGTGGATTTGATTATTGGAAATGACCAAGTCGAAGGTAATGAGTTCAGAGTGGATGAATAAGGCGTGTTGAGATTCTGTGATAGGATTTGCATCCCCGATAGTCCTGAGTTTAAAAGAATGATTTTAGAAGAGGGTCACAGGAGTAGTTTGAGTATCCATCCAGGAGCTACGAAGATGTATCAAGACTTGAAGAAGATATTTTGGTGGCCTGGATTGAAACGTGATGTAGCTTAGTTTGTGTATGCTTGTTTGACTTGTCAGAAGTCAAAGGTGGAACATCAGAAACTTGCTGGTATGATGCAACCATTAGATATTCCAGAGTGGAAGTGGGACAGTATTTCTATGCATTTTGTGACCGGGTTACCTAATACGCCGAGAGGACATGATTCCATTTGGGTAATAGTGGATAGACTGACGAAGTCGACACATTTCATGCCGATTAATATCATTTTTCCTTTGCAGAAGCTGGCAGATATTTACATTCAGGTGATTGTGAAGTTGCATGGAGTTCCATTGAGTATTGTGTCGGACCGAGATCCAAGGTTCACTTCAAGATTTTGGGAGAGTTTGCAAAAAGCCTTGGGATCGAAGCTGAGATTGAGTTCTGCCTATCATCCGCATACGAATGGGCAGATGGAGAGGACTATACAATCCTTGGGGATTTGTTGAGGGCTTGTGTGCTGGAACAGGGAGGTGCTTGGGATAGCCATTTACCGTTGATCGAGTTCACTTATAATAACAGTTATTATTCCATTATTGGAATGGTGCCTTTTGAAGCATTGTATGGTCGAAGGTGTCGGATGTCGTTGTGTTGGCACGAATCTGGTAGATTGTAGTGCTTGGACCCGAGATTGTTTATCAGACTACAGAGAAGGTGAAGCTGATTCGGGAAAAGATGAAAGCTTCGCAGAGTATGCAGAAGAGTTACCATGATAAGAGGAGGAAAGATCTTGAGTTCCAAGAAGGAGATCATGTGTTTTTGAGAGTCACTCCAGTGACCAGTGTAGGCCATGCATTGAAGTCGAGGAAGCTTACTCCTCGGTTTATTGGTCCGTATCAGATTTCTGCAAGAGTTGGACCTATTGCTTATAGAGTGGCGTTGTCGCCACGTTTGTCAAATTTGCATGATGTGTTCCATGTGTCACAACTTCAGAAGTATGTTCCGGATCCGTCGCATGTGATTCTGATGGATGAGGTGGAAGTGAGAGATAATCTCTCGGTCGAGGCTTTGCCAGAGCGTATTGATAACCGCGAAGTGAAGCAGTTGAGAGGCAAGGAGATCGTTCTCGTGAAGGTAGTAAGGGGAGGTGCTGCCGGTGGGAACATGACTTGGGAATTGGAGAGCAAGATGCGAGAGTCGTATCCGCATTTGTTCGTGTCAGGTAAATTTTCGAGGACGAAAATATTCTAAGTGGCAGAGAGTTATAATGCCTCGTTTTGATTCGTTGTGTTTTAAGCACCCGTATTAAGGGGTTGTGGCCTTAGGAATTAGTCCTTAGGGGAGTGAAACTAATTAGACTAATTAGTTGGTATTTGTTGAACCATAGTATAAAATGGATATTAAGTGGGATCATATTTATTAGTGGGAATTATTGTTAGTATTATGTCACTAGTGGGATTTAATAATAATGATAATACAACAGTGATACAATAAGATAAAATAAATAAAATAATTAGATGTGTAGAGAGTAGAAGGGCGAGAAGGTAATTGTACAAGGTTGAGTAAGGGAAAATAAGGAAAACCATAATTAGGGGTTTATGAAAGGTGTTAGGGAATAAAGAAGTCAGTTTTTCATTCTACGTGGAATTGAAAGAAGAGGTGAAAAGAGGCTAGGGCAAGGGAAGGAAGGAATCCATTGGAGAAGAGAGAAAGCTCATCAATACAAGGTAAGGGTGGGAAATTCCTTAATCTCTCAAGGGTTAGATGATGTTTGTATTTGGGTAGAAATCATTAGGTTGAATTCATGTGAATATTGGAGGTTTGTTGGTAGGTTCTAATGAGTTAGAATGTTAGATTTTGTTCATGATATTGTCTATAGAATAGAGTATGTTGTTGTTGCTAAATGTTGCTGGGAATTGGTATGATTTTCGTTTACTATGAGGAATGTTTTGGGGGAGAAAATTGGGTATGGTGTAGCAGAAAGTTTGAGTGTTGGAACTCTGCTACGCGTACGTAGCGCCGGGCGGAGGGATCGTAGCGTCGGGCGATGCTGTGCGGCGTCGGGCAGTGCTCAGGAGGCATAGCCTGGAACGCTACTGGAAGTATTATAATTGAGGAGAAGAAGCTACGCTTGTGCGCTGCCGGGCGATGAAAAGAGGTGTAGCAGTGCTGCTGAGGCGTCGGGCGGTGCAGGGAGGCGTAGCCATGCTGCTTGCGCAATTTTTGTTGTTTCATTGTTGTTTCTTGTTGTTTCGTGTGATTTCTTGTTGTTTCGTTGATGAATTATTTAGATGATGTATTTTGGAGGATTGTTATGAATATGCATGTTCGAATAGTGCCTGTGTCTTGTTGTGAACTAGTGAGTTGAGTTATGACGATATGCTATATTTCTTCATTTATTCGTTGTTGCATGTTGTCGTTGAGGGTGCATAGCATGATGCATGAGTTGAGGGATGATGTGTGCCCATGTGGGGTGTGAGCGTCTATCTGGATTCCTTTTAATGGAATCGATGTCGTTGTTGTTGAGGTAATTGTGTGCCCATATGGGGTGTGAGCAATCAAGATTGTCGTGTGCCCATGTGAGGTGTGAGCGACTAGATAGACATTTCGACGGGAATTGTGATCATGAAACAGGGATCGAAATTGGTACCACATGCATTGAGTCTAGTTGGTGTCTCATTGCATTATTCTTGTTAGTTGGGTTGCATTATGTTGTGATTGATGAATTGTGGTTGTGTTGAGGTGTGTGATTGTTGTTGATAGTTGTGATATGGGTGAATAACTTGTTGATTTATGCTTTTATACTTATATCATCGTCCTTTTTTGTTATTTGAGAATCTCACCCCTTCTGCGTTTAGTGATGCTTCACGCGGCATCCTGCAGTTACTCAGGAGTAGTTGGAAGTCGTGGTCGGTGAAGACGAGGAGTTTCACCTTAGTGGCGTCTGCTCTGTTATGAACATTGGGAGTCGGGGATGCTTTTATGCATGTTTTATTTTGGTTAAAGAATTTTAGTTGTCATTACAGTTTACAAACTAATTTTGGTAACTTGAAACAGTTATTCTTTATTATTCGAATGATTCATTCCGCTGCGTAATAGAGAGTATTTTTGGATTAAAGTATGTTTTAATTTATGTTACATGTCTACTGATGAGCAAGTGTATGTGGAAAGTAATGCCCTTATTTCTAAGTTGTGTTATTTTACTTTGATTGATTCGACTAAATTATGCGGAGGAATCGAGGGTATTACAATTCCAAGGAACTCTTGTTTGGGAGCACTATCTTCCTACATGGCGTATCTTTGTAGACCCATCTAATACATCCGATGTCTCAAATCTTCTTCCTGGTGTTGTTGTTTGGAATCAGATTCTGAATTCAAACTTACTTCTTAAGGATAAGGATTTAGACCAAGTGGACCCTATCGAAAAAGATCTACTTCTACTTCTTAATGCGGATTTGAAGATTGATCTTCCTCAAGTTATGTGTGAGAAAAGGTTAAGTCTTAGACATGTGCTCTAAGCAAGGGAAGTCTTAGACATTTGGTCTGAGCAGTTGTAAAAGTCTTATGCAGAAGCATAAGCAATTGTAATCATGAAATGGTTATAATGAAAATCTCTTGTGAGGCAAGGGGACTAGACTACTCTCAGTTAGGGGAGGAACCATTATAAATCTTTTGTGTCTTCTGATGTTATTTTATTTACTTCTGTTATATCCGCTGCCAAACGAATTAACTCAGAATTTGAACATCAGTTCTGATTCTGAAACTCTAATCAGAAGTTAAATTAAAAGAAAACGTGAAACACAATTCAACCCCCTTCTTGTGTACTTTTCACACCTTCACATAGGATGCCATGGTTGTGACATAACCAAAGGACCTTCTCCAACCCTCTCCCTACAATGACACCAGCAACGACAAGAGTAACAACAACCATAATTCTATTAAAAAAACACAACAATCATGGGGAAAGGAAGGGTGTGGCCAAAGTGGTGGCAACCGTGGCAGTGGGCAACCATCCCAGCAAGCCAACACATCACCTTGGTAGCCTCTTGTGAGTGCAATATACTCTTAAATAGGTTTTGAATGATGTCAAAACTAGGTAGCTTAGGTTTTTTTGTATGTTGGACCTTATAGTCTTTGTCTAGATGTGCATCATCATTATATGACATGTAAAAATAGATTCAATAGGCCATAACATGTTAAAAATATGATTTTTCATGAAAAAGTAGTCAATGGGCCGATACATACCAAGATGAGTCGATACATACTAAAGTGATTTTCAAAAGAAATGATTATGCCTTGTATGTATCAATACAAGCTGCGAATGAGTCAATACAAGCTGTGAATGAGTCGAATTATCTGTGGTTGAAGTCGGCTCAATCTGAAAGCAATTAATTAACAAAACAACTTTTCCTTCTATGAGTCGATACATGGCATGATTGAGCTAATACATAACGCGAATGAGTCGACTTATCCTATCTTGGAGTCGACTCATACTGAAACAATTTTTACTGCATATTTTTCTGCCCTTTATGTATTCACTCATTGGGGCTTCGTATTGACTCATTAGCCTTATGTATTGACTCATTCAAATTTAGAGTCAATGCCTCCTTTTTTGAGCAAATACATGTATTGACTCAATATTTTCAAAACTTATAATTTTGGCCAAAAATAATTTGTTTTGCTTGTTATTTCTTTTACACACACATACATATAAATATGCATTCATGCATCATTTTTTAAAATTAAAACCTGAAAGATACAAAGAATTCTCATCATTTTCAACATTTGCATGCATTCAACAACTACACATAATCATTTTTTGTTGTTTGTAATCAAGACAAGATTCATAAGGTCCAATTGAGGTTTGTGTAATCAAATTGGGTTGAGGTTTTCTTTGGGGGTTTCATTGAGAAAACCTTTAGGGTTTTTACTCAAAGATCATGGGTTGATTTGGAGGTTTTTGCATAAGTCTTTGCATTTGGATTCAGCATAGTGAAAGCTTTGAAGAACGGGAGTTCTTGCAAAGGAGTAGCAGTAACCGGAGGATCAATTGAAAGGATTAGGGAAAGATTTCGGATTTTGGATTCACCCGAGTGAAAGATTTAAAGAACGATGGTTCGCTTAAAGGAGTAGCAGTAACCGGAGGATCATATTGGAGATCTTGTGTGACTTGATCTTGCTAAGATCAAGGGAAGAGAAGGAGCTAGGATCAACATCAAACATGGGGTTTGGGTGTTTGAATTTATACTACTTCTCTTGTAAACTGATATTGCAAAGGTTAAATATAATGTCCCAATTCGATTTCGAATTGAGGGCAGACGTACCTATAGTGAGGACAATTGGGGAACCGTCTAAACAAGTCTCTTTCTCTCTCTCTCTCTCTCTCTCTCTCTCTCTCTCTCTCTCTCTCACTCTCTCTCTATCTATCTATCTATCTATCTATCTATCTATCTATCTCTCTCTTTCACACACACACACATACACATCCACACACTTTCTTTACATTTTGAGAACAATTAGTGTGTAATTTGCATTGTTGAAAATTCTGATTGTGTTGAAGTGTTTAGAACTATTTTTGTGAAACCCATGCAATCTAAACAATTGCAATTGATTTGTTACAACTTTAACACAAAGAGAATTAAGCCTGGTGTATTGGACACCAAGTGTTTGATATTTTCACTACACACTAAGTGTTCAATAAAATTCCTTAGTCAAGTTTTATTTTACTTCTCACTGGAAATCATTTAGCTTAGTGTGGTCTATTTTCAAACAAATCATATTGATCTTGTTGATTGGCTTTTCTCATCTTTAGCATACATTCTACTATGGTTTGTACGCATATCCGATTCTACCAATAATGGTTCGGATAAAGAAGAATCAATCCAGTTTCGCTTTCGCTTTCCATAGAAATATTTCAAAACAGAATTTTAATAGTAAAAATTTTATTTGGTGATCTATTCAACCCCCTTATAGATCGTTGCCCTCATCTAACACCTCCTCCCGCTCACTAGCAGCAAAATCAATGGGGTTGGATGTCACCATCATGTGGACTCCCTCCTTGCCCATGTAGGCTCGTCCAAGTGGTCCTCCAAAGCAACCGGGATTATAGGGTCAATGTCCTCAAGCTTATACGGCTAACACATCTTCTCTAGCATCCACGAACATTGAAACTCCATGCATATCATGTCCTTAATTCCTCCTGATGTTTAGTGGTATATGGATACTGGAGCAACCTCTCATATGACGACATCACAAGGTAATCTCTTGTCTTGTTCTAATAGGAGCAATTTAAATCAAAATATTATTGTTGGCAGTGGACAACGAATTCCAATTCATGGTTATATAAAATCAACCCTTTATACACTTTCACAACCTTTAAAAATACATAATGTCATACATGCCCCAAAAATTATTGAAATTTTAATTTGTGTACGACGTCTCACTAATGACTATAATATTTCTATTGCTTTTGGCCCTTTTTGGATTCTCTGTGAATGACTTTCAGACATAGATGGCATTAATGATATGTGATAGTATTGGGAATCATTATCAATCACCAATAATTATCTAGTCTCCCATCCATCAAAATTTGTGGTTTTCACTTCCAGTTTATGGCATCGTCGCTTGGGGAACCCGGGTTCCTCTATTTTGTGATCTCTTGGCAAAAAAAAGTTCATTAGCAGTAAGAATTTCACTTAATCTTTTGTTTGTGACTCTTATGTTCTTGGGAAACATGTTAAATTTCCATTTTATGCTTCTCAATCTCATATTTTGATGCATTTTGATATCATACATATCAATTTGTGGGTTTCTCCTATTTTAAGCATTAATATTATGTTATATTCCTGGAAGATTATTCCTTTTTTGTGGATTTTTCCTATTAGGAAAAAAAAATCACAGATCTACTCCATTTTTTTCGTCCTTGAGTTCTATCATTAAAACTCAATTTTCTAAATCCATTAAATGTTTTAGCTGTGACTACATATGCAAATTTTACAATGATTCTTTCAGAAAATATTGTGATGCCAACAACCTTATCTTTTGCTTCTATTGCATGCATACTTATTCTCATAATGGTAAAGCAAACGAAAAATACGCACCATAAATAATGTGTTTCACACTTGCCATTATCACTCCTCCATGACCACTTCCTTTTGGCATCATGCTCTTCAAATGACAACGTATTTGTTAAATATTTTTCCATATTAATCTATGAATTACAAGTCACTTACTCAGATATTATATCACCGGGATCCGACTTATACACACCTCCTGGTTTTTGGTTATTTATGTTACCCTCTGTTTCCTCTACCATTATCCATAAATTACAACCTCACTCTAACCCATGTGTGTTCTTGGAAATTACAGAGCGTATAAATGTTATGATTTGTCAAATAGAAAAATAATTATTTTGTGGCATGTAATCTTTGATGAAACACCATTTATTTTTGCTAAGATACATTTACCGTCACATACTGAATATGACTTTTTATATGACCCTCTACATCCTTTCCATATTGATCATACCTGATCAGAAAGTAGACTAGTGGTCAGCAACGTCGTGAGCTCCGCTACTCCGATGGTGATGAGACGGTGGGGGTGTACCTGCAAGGTACTCCGATGCCAAAGTTAGGACTGGAGCAAGCAAATACATAAAGTGAAAGTAAGAGTTAGAATATAATGTAACATGACCCTCTCATGAGAGAGGGTATTTATATTGTGCCCCCAGCGCTGGGCCAACGGTCGTCTGCACTGGGTTGGATTGTTAGGCCCAATGCAGATAACTGCCAGGGCTTACATGGCGTAGGGAAGACCAACACATGGCCTTTGCCCTGGAGTAACTGTCCCGAGATCTCTGGAAGGTGGGAAGACCGACTCTTTTGGAGGTGGGTAGTTACTTAATGACGTGTCCCCGCGGGAGGAGCACGTTGAGAGATGGGGAGGAGAGTTGTGACCTCTCCCCGCGTCAGGAAGTCTCTGCTCGACAGTAAGGCCATTGAATGTTCCTAACAAGGAAGTGAATTTGGCCATATTAGGCCTCACATCGCAGTAACGGGTTGGGCCTGCTAGATGGATGGTCAGGCGCCAGCTCAGTCCAGAACAGGGGCCCCCTAAGTTGTTGCTCCGAAGAGCTGGAGTAATGACTCAAGGGTTAGCCCCTTCGCCGGGGACCCGTTGAGTGGGGCAGCGTGTCCGTGACGCCGAGTTGGTGGATAATGCGGGTGATCAGGAGCAGGGGATGCTCGGCGGGAAGGAGTTCCGAGGACTGCAAGCCATTGGTGGTCAACCATACGGGGAGGCGAAAGGAAATGGATGCGTTCATCATGCGGGCACAAGAGGGAAACAGAAATACGTGCATGGGAATTCGAGTGCCACGTGTCGCTCGTCATCAATGCCTAGGGCGGCTAGGACTAGGGCACTCAAGTGCCTAGGGATGCCTCGAGTCCCGTGAGAGTCCTATAAATAGGAGTTGAGTTCGTGCCATTTGCACGTTTTCGCTTCCCTGCTCATAGCTATTCTCCTCTCTCTTCAGCTTCAACCGCCGTCTTTTTGTAGTACGCCGTCGCGCCGGAGATCCACAACCGCCTATTCCAAGTAAGCTTTCGGTCCTTTCCCTCCGTTTAATGCTTTCTATGGTGGCTCCTTCGGTGGACTGATTAAGTTCCCGGGGAAGCCACGAAGTTTTCGGCGAAAATGGCGGGGCTCTTTTAAATTTCCGATGAATGTCCCGGGGAGCTGAGATGCATGTCCCGAGGACCTGATGAAGGTCCCGAGGACACGAGATGAATCTCCCGGAGACATGGGATGAATATCCTGAGGTCGCGGGATGAAGAACTCAGGGATCTGGTGAAGGTCCCGGGGATGTTAGATGAGTACCCCGGGGCAATGGTAGAGGGCCTCGAGGGCGCTAGGTGGAGGTCTCGGAGACCTTACCCGGCATGCTCGAGGCAGGTCCCCATGACGTCGGGCTTTCTCCGCCTCCTCGCCAGCCTTGCTCCCCCTCTCACTTGATCTACGGTGGAAGGGTAGATTTGATCTGGAACGTCAAATTCAATGTTTTCCTCCGCTTTTCAGGTAAAATGGCCATGAGGATCGTGGGCATTATCCAAATAGACACCGAACCTGACCTGCCCGAACCTGGCCATGAGTGAGTTTTTGTTGATGTTTTTGGTAAGGTACTGGACCTAAGGATTGATTGGTATGAAGGTACTGGACCTAGGGTTTTTTATTAGTATGCTCGCTAAGATTTCGCAATCTTATGCCTACATATTCCCGTTTAAACGAAACAGGGAAATCAGAGCAACCGTAGTTCCTCCTATTCTAAGGGAGGAAAAGATAATTTGGTGTCTTGTTCAAAGCCCAAGACAGAGGCTAAAAGGTTTATTTATGTCTTGTTCAAAGCCCAAGATTGAAGCTAAAAGGTTTGACTGAGAGAGAACTTGTCATCTCTAAAGAGGTATTGTTGATTTTTGTGTGCCTTGATCAAAGCCCAAGGTTGAAGCTAAGAGGTTGATTGACTCCACTGGGGAAATCCTTACCCATAGCCTAAGAGGAGGTTGGATAAGGCCAACTCAACAAGAGAGGGTATATATTAGTGTCTTGTACAAAGCCTAAGATTGAGGCAAAAAAGAGACTGACTCTTTGGGGATATCATTATACAAAGCCTAAGAGGAGGCTGAAAGCTTGACTTTTCTGGGGAAAATGTTTTATCTGTCTTGTACAAAGCCCAAGATTGAGGCTAAAAGGATTTTGACTCCGCTGGGAAGGTTTGTATGTATCTTGTACAAAGCCCAAGATAGAAGCTGAAAAGATGACTGACTCTGCGGGTGAGAAATCTTTATCTGTCTTGTACAAAGCCCAAGATTGAGGCTGAAAGAGACTTTACTGACTCGGCTGAGGATATTTTGGGTATCTCGTACAAAGCCCAAGATAGAGGTTAAACTGAGTTTGACTCTACAGGAGAGTATTATCTGTCTTGTACAAAGCCCAAGATTGAGGCTGAAACGAGTTTGACTCTGCTTGGGAAATCATTCCTCAAAGCCTAACATAAGGCTGGGAGGAATTGACTCTGTTGGGGAAGTTATTTGTCCTGAGCTTAAGAGAAGGTTATGACAATTTATGTCTTGTACAAAGCCCAAGATTGAGGCTAAAAGGGTTGACTCAACAAGAGAGTCTGGAACGTGATTGACTCAACAAGAGAGTGTGAAAAGTGGTTGACTCAACAAGAGAGTCTGAAAAGGTGATTGACTCAACAAGAGAGTCTGAAAAGTGGATGACTCAACAAGAGAGTCTGAAAAGGTGATTGACTCAATAAGAGAGTCTGAAAAGTGGATGACTCAACAAGAGAGTCTAAAAAGGTGATTGACTCAACAAGAGAGTCTGAAAATTGGATGACCCAACAAGAGAGTCTGAAAAGGTTAGCTCCGCTGGGGAGAATCATTTGTACAAAGCCCAAGAGGAGGCTGACTGTGCTGAGGAAAGATCATTATACAAAGCCTAAGAGAAGGCTATCTTCTACTCGGAATTATTGAGATCCCGAGGCAGGTCCAAGTGGGGAATCAACTCTTGCTGAGGGTTATAGAAGAGTTGAGATATCAGATGCCTTGAGGTTCTGATTTGGGATAGCGCTATACTAGTGATAGACTGACCCTGGCTAGGGGATTTTAGGAGAGAGACTGGGTTCTAGAACCAACAAGTTTTAACTCTGCTAGAGATTAATCCAGAATCTGGGGTTTCTTCCTATGTTTGGAGGGAACTTGAGAATGTCTTTGAGACTCAAGAGGGGATTTAGACTGTCCAAGTCTATTGGTGTGGAAGACTTTTATCTTTTGTATGATGCTGTAGCGGGGAAATTTGTGAGTGTAAGCTATTGATTAACTTAACTCAAAAATAAGCAAGAGTCGCCACCGCACTTTTATTTTATCCACAAAGGGAACGGAAAAAGAGCGAACAAAACCTAAAGAGTCCTAAAAAAACAAGAACAAACAGAGAATGGGTAAGGGGGGTTGGTTACGCAATGGGAAGGTGTTAGCACCCAAAACGTCTATAGTACTCTATAGGAACCCTTTGAAATATCTACCGCTTTTTGGTTTGAAAGTGGTTTGCTTGAAAAGAGATTGAGGAGATGCGAGGAGAAATATTTTTTAAGATTTTTGTGTTTGGAGAGACTTATCGCCTCATGCCTACGTACCCACGATGTGCAATGTAGGATCAAAACCCCGTAGTTCGTGGTACAAAGAACGAAAAATTGTTGGTTTTGATTGATTTTTAAGTGTAAAGACAAGTCGTCATTCCTAAGCGAATAATTCCGATTAAAGAAATGAATCATGTCTAAACTTATGAAAAAGAGTTTAAAAGAAGAAAAAAAGGTGCATAAAAGCACAAAAGATTTGAGTGAGTTTCATATTTTTTATGTTTTCATGAAATGGTCAAAATATGATTAAGATAGATTGACATTTATTAAAGAAAAGAAAGTTTTAAAAGAAATTATTTGACCAAAGTCAAGATTTTATTATGAAATCGGTTTTAAGTTTGAAAACAAGAAGAAGATTTTGAAAAAGAGAGGAGATTTTGAAAATTTAAGAATGGGGAGGAGAAGAAGTGACTATCCTAGTGCATAAAATAAAAGCTAGGAAAAAGAAGGATCTAACCAAAATGGAGCCACTTCAAAGCAATATTAAAAGAATTCCATCCTTAAGCAAATTGGCCAAATAAAGGCAAGTCTTCAATCAATACTCCAAGCAAAGGGATAAGAAGTCCTAATTCTAGGTCCATAAGTCCAATATTACTTCAAAAGAGGTCCATAAAGAGATCACTCCAAAGCATAGGATAATAACCAATAGTCCAAGATGAGGAGAATTAAGTTTTTTAAGGTTTAAGCCTTTATTAATGTTTTGGTCCAAATGGACAAAGAAAAATGGCATATGCATAAACATGTGTCCAACGGACAAAGGAAAATTGCGGAAGCATAAACATGTGTCCAACGAACAAAGGAAAAATTGCGGAAACATAAACATGATATGAAATGAAGCATAAAAAAATAAAAGAGATAGGGAGCGAGAAGGAAACATAAACAAAATTAATACAAAATATTGTTAGTAAGTTAGTGATTAGTTGTTAGTATTAGTGATCAATAACAATTGAATAATTGCACTTAGGTCAAGGTTGATGGAACTCATTAGAGGATTGATAAGATCAAAGCCTCCAACAACAAGTTTCATGAGTTTCGAACCATAAGACAAATAATCAACCATTCTTGAAAGTTTTCCGATATGGGACAAATATTGTGCTATGTTAAGCAATTGCCGAGTAATTTACGGAGTAATTACCCTACAATGAGACCGATCAATAGCTCTTTGTGCTAATGTATGCTAGATGAACGATATATAGATCGTCATCCGAAAGCAATACCGCACGAAAAGAAAAGTGGTAGCGATCTCGTCTCGATCGAAATTCAACAAAAGAATTCCAAGATCTTTAGACTTTCATCGATCAAAAAGAAAAAGAAATAGATGAAGAGAATGCCAAATTAAACCACAAAAATATGTGATCTAAGGCTAAGAACAAAGGAAAGGGGAAGAAAATGGAAAAGGAACCAAAACAGCCCCAAAAACAAGCATTTCTCACATTCTGGATGTTGGTTAATCGATTAACCAACTCACAGGGTAATTATGTTAATTGATTAATCAGCGTAAACTTCCAGTTTTTTGCGCAGAAACAAGCTGTTAATCGATTAACCTAATTGTACATGTTTTGTTTAATCGATTAACACTGTGAAAACAGCAGAAAATCAGTTTGAAAATTGCCAAATCCTTGATCACTCATTTCTTCAAATATCTTAGGATCTAGGATTCAATTGTGCACGAATTTTGGAGTAAAACAGCAGCAAAAACCAGCAATCAACATAAATTGCAAGATCCAAAGATCAAGCAAACAAGATCAACAAAGGATCTACATTATGGAAGAAGAAGATGAAGCTTCAACAATGGTGTAAAGTGATTTCCCATCCAAATCAGAAAATCCTTCCAAATTGCAGCAAGATCTATACTCCAAAGCCTTGATCTATGAACAAAAACAAGAATGGATGGAGGTTTAGCTCTAAATTAGTAAGAATCAATGTGAATTCTTACTAACTTATGAAAGAAGAAATAAGAGCTTTGGTGAATTTATGGTTTGGGGAGAGAAATTGCAAGGGATTTGTTGGCTATCAAAAGCTTGTAGAATGAATGAAATGAAGGCTCTATTTATAGAGTTTAGGCTTGGAAATTTGGTGGTTTGAAATTAGGCTTGGATGATCAAAATTAGGATTGGAATTCAAATTTGGAGGGAAATCACAAAAGAGTGGTGATTAGTGAAGGTACATGGTGGGAAATGATCAAAGTGATGTAGGGAATTAAAATGAGATGGTCTAGAATATTCCACATTTGATCAAAATGGTGAAAATTGGTGCCAATTGCTGCAGAATTTGAATTTGGCACATTTTTTCAAAAATTGCACGTGTTAATCGATTAACCACTTCACAGTGCAATTAGGTTAATCGATTAACACAGTGAAAAATGGGAAAAAAAGGCTTTTTGATGTGCTGTCTTGGCTCTGGCTCGATTTTCTTGCTTGTCAAAGAAGGCATGGAAATAAACATATGAACCTTGGAGTCCCTTGAATAGTAATCAATTAAATCTTGGAAACTCTTGATCAGATAATTTTTGAATTAATCGCAGATCAACTTTGACTTTATTCAGATGAAATCCATTCGAGCTGAGGGACTGTTATTTTGGCATTTTTAACCTGTTCTTCCCCTGAAAATGTTAGTGAAAGATAACAAAATAGTTTTGGATTTTGATTAATGGTTAGTAAAATATAAACAAATTAAACAAATCAAACGCACACAAACTCAAAGATCCCTGCAAGGCACAATCCTATTAAAGAGAGAACCAATATGTGATCTTGTTTGTGGTATGCAAAAATGCAAATGACATGTGGGATCTTAGGGTATTACAGCTGCCCCTATTTAAGTTTCTTCTATCCGGAGATACGAAGATGGGCATCTTTGTCTCGACGAGATAGAAGAGACTTAAATATAAGAACAACCCAATTTTTGGCCCTAAGAGACCACAAAATGATATGATCATGAAAATGATATGCAAACACAAGACCACTGTGGGGAAAATATGCCACAGGAGATAAACAAAAATCGGAGAGCAAAAGAAAAGAGAAAAGACTCCGCAGGGGAAAACACATCCCAACAAAGGGAGGAGACAAACTGGGGATAAGTGTATGTGGAAATAAACCACATCACAACAAGGATAAAACCCAATAGGGAAGACTTAGCACAGCAAGGCTCCACTGGGAAAAACAAACAATACCTCAACAATGAGCTGTCTCTAGCATACCAAAGAGACTAATCATCCATCGGAGTAGAAAACCTCAACAACGAACTGTCCCGTCAAACCGAAGAGACTTACCATTCATCGGAGTCACAAAATCTCGACAAAGAAAATTCCCATCAAACCGAAGAGACTTACCATTCATCGGAGTCGCAAAATCTCAACAATGAACTGTCCCATCAAACCGGAGAGACTTACCATTCATTGGAGTCACAAAATCTCAAAAACGAACTGTCCCGTCAAACCAAAAAGACTTACCATTCATTGGAGTCACAAAATCTCAACAACGAACTGTCCTGTCAAACTGAAAAGACTTACCATTCATTGGAGTCACAAAATCTCAACAACGAATTATCCCGTCAAACTAAAGAGACTTACCATTCATTGGAGTCACAAAATCTCAACAACGAACTGTGCCATCAAACCGAATAGACTTACCATTCATTGGAGTCACAAAATCTCAACAACGAACTGTCCCGTCAAACCAAAGAGACTTACCATTCATTGGAGTCACAAAATCCCAACAACGAACTGTCCCGTCAAACTGAAGAGACTTACCATTCATTGGAGTCATAAAAATCTCAACAAACTGTCCCATCAAACCGAAGAGACTTACCATTCATTGGAGTAACAAATCTCAACAACGAACTGTCCCGTCAAACCAAAGAGCCTTACCATTCATCGGAGTAACAAATCTCCACAATGAACTGTCCCATCAAACCGAAGAGACTTACCACTCATCGGAGTCACAAAATCTCAACAACGAACTGTCCCGTCAAACCAAAGAGACTTACCATTCATTGGAGTTACAAAATCTCAACAACGAACTGTCCCATCAAACCGAAGAGACTTACCATTCATCGGAGTCACAAAATCCTCAACAACGAACTGTCCCGTCAAACCGAAGAGACTTACCATTCATTAGAGTCACAAAATCTCAAAAACAAACTGTCCCGTCAAACTGAAGAGACTTACCATTCATTGGAGTCACAAAAATCTCAACAACGAACTGTCCCATCAAACCGAAGAGACTTACCATTCATCGGAGTAACAAATATCAACAACGAACTGTCCCATCAAACCGAAGAGACTTACCATTCATCAGAGTAACAAAATCTCAACAACGAACTGTCCTATCAAACCGAAGAGACTTACCATTCATCAGAGTCACAAAAAGGTATTAACTGGATCGCCTCAGGTTTCTCAAATAAAGGACTGCCATGAAACCGTATTGAACCTTCCAAAAGGGGAATCATACGCAGATTTCAGCTGAAGGGCGCAGAATCCTCAAAGGTGCAAAATAAATGCACTCTCAATCTAGGTTTCACGGCCTAGAGATCCAAACAAATATTGCAGGGGACCAAAGTTTAATCCAAGAACAAGCTGGAGAGAAACGGTCAAACAAGACTCATCCCGAGGAGGAAATATCTCAACTAGGGACTAATTCCATCTAGATAATGAACTGGAGAGGAAACTGAATCAAAATCTTCCACGAGAAATAAACTCAGTGGGGAATTAACAAAGATTGGCATTTTTCTGCTTATGGGTCGACACTCTAAATGGAGAGAGGACACACCCGCTCTGCGGGGATAACAACACCAGAGAGCAAAGAAGCACCAACACAAATGCAATAATGTAAAATGCAACAACAATATGCCATGCACAAAAAATGAATGCGCATGCGATGTTTATGAATATGAATATGCTGACAAAACAGACATAAAGAATAAACAGAGGGTGGAACAAAACATCACGACACCACTGAATACTCGGCTAATCTCAACAAGATGGAGATATCATTAGCAACTTTGCTAGGCATTTAGCTGAAAAAATTCTGCAAGAGATAAACAAAAGCCATCAAAGGAAAATAAATCCTACTACAAGGCTCAAATCTTGCTGGAGAAAAGAAGATACTCCTTGGGGAAAGACCCAAATATCAATCTTCTAACATCGATGATCCACAAAGAGGATAATAACATAAACTCTACTTTGAGGATAGCAGGAAAGCTGTTAGGGAATCATAACAACCCAAATCTTTCTGAATCTTCCTGTGGATCATAAAAATTCACCGAAACTTCCATGAAGAGATCTGCTGCGGAGAAATAATGAATCCGCTGGGGATTGCAAACATATACACATCTACGCAAAATCCACTGGGAAAATAAGGCAGATCTGCTGGAGATACGTGAACAGTCTCAGAGGATTAACCAATTCTGAGTAAAGCATCCTGGACTTGCTGGGAAAACAACAAAAGGTCAAACTGTGGGGGATTTTAGATCAATACTCATCACAAATGAGAGAAAACCCAACAGGTGACTAAAAGAGATATCATCAGCGACTTCACTGGGGAAAAGCCACAACAGTGATGCACAAACTTCTCTGAAAATAAACAATCAGGAAAGAAGTACATTCTGGACTTGCCGGGGATGATAAGAACTTAACACCACTGCTCCATGCTTGGGAAACAATCGAAACAATAATGCACCACCTCCGTTGAGGAATCGGCAAGAATAACTCTCTGGGTAGGACAACCTGGAGAGGAATACATCCACAAGTCAAGATAAAACTGGGCAAGCGGCCACTATGTCAATGCTTCTTAGAAGAGAATAATATTGCTCTCTGGTTGGGGACATCCAAAGCAACAACAACACGTCTAGAGGGTAAAACCCTGAGTGAAGATTCCTTATATGATTTCGGATGGGGACAGCAAAAAAAATGAATCTCTGCGTGGGGACCACCATTAAGGAGAAGTGGACCTCAAAACTACTCAACTACCTGACCATAACATAATCAGCTAGAGAGGATCCAGATCAAAACCTAGCTGGGGGAGAAACCAAACAGCATTGGACCTTATGAATTCAACACGCCATGACAAGCCTATCACCTTGTCAACAACTAAACACATTCATAGGAACAAACTCTGCTGAGGAAATATCAATAAACTCTACTGGGGAAAAATCGACAAACTCTACTGGGGGGCTGTCAACAAATTCTGCCAAAGGAGCGAGAACGAACCCTGCTGAGGAAATCCTCGATCTTACCGTCCTTGGAATAACCATTGATGTTCCTTTTCACATTCATAACTCAAAGGAAAATGTTTTTATAATTTTCAAAAATTTAAATCAATTATTCACATTTTGTTTCAAAAATTACCATAAAAAATAAATGAAATTTTGCAAATAGAAACAAAATAAGAATTGCAAACAAAGGGACAAAGGCCCAAATTTTATTAATAGAATGGAAGTCCGCAAAAGGCGTAACTCCATGGATCATTACAAAGTTTGAAAAATGGTAAATACATGGAAAGGGTTACATTGAAATACAATGACCACTATTCTCCCTAACAACTTTGAATTCCACTGTGCCCAAAACTTCAGCTGAGGATGATTGAAGCAGAATCCTTGATAGACAATGTTGCTTTCAAATGATCAAGACTGGCCAGATGCAGTTTCTTGCCATGATCCCTAACTTTTTCCTTGATTGCCCTCTCGGGTTTTCGATCTACCGGGATGATTATTTCTGTTTTTGTCTCTAATTTTTTCCTGGACAGCCCTTTCGGGTTTTCAGCCCACAGAGACGCTCATTTTTGCCTAAGCCACCCTTTCGGGTTTTCAACTTAGCGAGATGTTCTTTTTATTTTTTTAGGCGAAGTATTTCTTGACTGCATCGGCATTCACAGGAAGAATGAACTCTTCACCATCCATAGTTGCAAGAAGTAATGCATTGCCAGAGAAGGCTCTCTTAACAACATATGGGCCTTCATAATTAGGAGTCCACTTGCCCCTAGAATCATTGGTAGAAGTCGAGATCTTTTTTAACACGAGGCCACCTTCTCTGAAAACAAGAGGTCGAACCTTCTTATCAAAAGCTATTCTTTGCTGATACAATTAGCCATGACACAAGGCCATCATTCTCTTCTCTTTAATCAAATTCAACTGGTCATATCTGCTTTGGCACCATTCAGCCTCAGACAATTCAGCTTCCATCAAAACTCTCATAGAAGGGATTTCAACTTCTACTGGGAGCACTGTTTCCATACCGTAAACAAGAGAGAAAGGGGTTTCCCCTGTTGAAGTGCGGACGGATATAAAATACCCATGCAAAGCAAAAGGGAGCATCTCATGCCAATCCTTGTAAGTAACAACCATCTTCTGAACAATCTTCTTAATATTCTTATTAGCAGCTTCAACAGCCCCATTCATCTTAGGTCTGTAAGGAGAAGAATTATGATGCTCAATCTTAAACTCATCACATAATTCATTCATCATCTTGTTATTCAAATTCGATCCATTATCAGTGATAATCTTGCTCGAAACACCATACCGACAAATGATTTGATTCTTGATAAACCGGACCACTACTTGCTTGGTCACATTGGCATATGATGCCGCTTCAACCCACTTGGTAAAATAGTCAATAGCCACCAATATGAAAAGGTGTCCGTTCGACGCTTTAGGCTCAATCATTCCAATCATATCAATGCCCCACATGAAGAAAGGCCATGGAGAAGAGATAACATTTAGAGGAGTTGGTGGTACATGAATTTTGTCAACATAAACCTGGCACTTATGGCACTTCTTCACAAATTTGCAACAGTCAGATTCAATTGTCAGCCAATAGTAACCTACCCTCAACATCTTCTTAACCATTGCATGCCCATTGGCATGGGTACCAAAAGATCCTTCATGAATTTCTTTCATTAACACGTCTGCTTCGTGTCTATCCACGCATCTAAGCAAGACCATGTCATAATTTCTTTTATACAGCACATCATCGTTCAAGAAGAAACTACCAGCCAACCTTCTCAAAGTCTTTTTATCTTTCTTGGATGCCCCAAGCGGGCACTCTTGATTTTGAAGAAAGCATTTAATATCATAATACCACGGTTTATCATCAACAACCTCTTCAACCGCAAATACATGAGTTGGCCTATCAAGCCGCATAACATCAATTTTGGGCACATAATTCCACTGATTCACCACAATCATGGAGGATATAGTTGCTAAGGCATCTGCCATTCGATTTGCTGCTCTGGGTACATGGTGAAACTCAACCTTATTGAAGAAAGTTAACAACCTTCTTGCATAATCTCGATAAGGAATCAAATCAGGTTGACGTGTCTCCCATTCTCCTTTAATCTGATTAATCACCAGGGTTGAATCTCCGTATACATCAAGAATCTTGATTCTTAAATCAATGGCTTCTTCCAAGCCCATAATACATGCTTCATACTCAGCCGCATTATTCGTGCAAGTGAGCATCAACCTTGCAGTGAAAGGAATATGAGAACCATGAGGAGTAACAATTATTGCCCCAATACCATTGCCATATTCATTAACAGCTCCGTCAAAAATCAAACCCCAATGGGATCGAGGCTCAGGCCCTTTATCAGGTAATGGTTCTTCACAATCTTTAACCTTTAGGTACATCACATCCTCATCAGGAAAATCAAACCTAATGTGTTGATAATCATCAATTGGCTGGTGTGCCAAATGGTCAGCCAAAACACCTCCTTTTATCGCTTTTTGAGTTCGGTACTCGATATCATATTCTGACAACAACATTTGCCAATGAGCGATCCTCCTAGTTAAAGTAGGCTTTTCAAAGATATACTTGATTGGATCCATTTTGGATATCAACCAAGTTGTATGGTTCAACATATACTGGCGGAGGTGCTTGGCAGCCCAAGCTAAAGCACAACATGTCTTTTCAAGCATTGAGTACCGAGACTCACAATCGGTGAACTTCTTGCTCAAATAATAAATGGCAAACTCTTTTCGACCAGATTCATCTTGTTGACCTAGAACACAGCCCATAGACTCTTCCAGCACAGTCAAATACATGATCAAAGGTATTCCTTCCATGGGAGGAGACAAAATTGGAGATTCAAGCAGATACTCTTTAATTCTTTCAAAAGCTTTCTGACAATCCTCTGTCCAGACACAACCCTGATCTTTGCGAAGAAGCTTGAAGATCAGCGCACAGGTGGCAGTCATATTGGATATAAATCGGGAGATGTAATTCAAACGTCCCAAGAATCCTCTTACTTGTCTTTCTATTTTGGGCGCAGGCATTTCCTGAATGGCTTTAACTTTACCAGGATCAACTTCAATGCCTTTTTGGCTGACAATAAAGCCCAACAACTTTCCAGAACAGACACCAAAAGTGCACTTATATGGATTCAAACGGAGCTTAAACTTTCTCAAACGCTGAAATAGCTTCAATAAGTACTCAATATGATCTTCTTCAATCTTCGACTTATAAATCATATCATCCACATAGACCTCAATTTCTTTATGCATCATATCATGGAACAAAGTGGTCATAGCTCTCTGGTACGTTGCACCAGCATTTTTCAAATCGAAGGGCATCACTCTGTAACAGAATGTTCCCCAGGGTGTAATGAATGTTGTCTTTTCCATATCCTCGGGTGTCATCTTTATTTTATTATAACCGGAAAATCCATCCATAAAATAAAAGATACTGAATTTAGCAGTATTATCTACCAACAAGTCAATGTGTGGCAGTGGAAAATCATCTTTTGGACTCGCTTTATTCAAATCTCTATAGTCAACGCACATTCAGACTTTTCCGTCTTTCTTTGGAACAGGCACAATATTGGCCACCCATTGAGGATACTCAGAAGTCACAAGAAAACTAGCATCAATCTGCTTTTGAACCTCCTCTTTGATCTTCACAGCCATGTCCGGATGAGTTCTTCTCAATTTCTGCTTCACCGGTGGACATTCAGGCTTCAACGACAATCTATGCTCCACAATATCAGTATCAAGACCAGGCATGTCTTGATAAGACCAAGCAAACACATCAACATATTCTCTAAGAAGCTCCACAATCCTCTTCTTGACATCTGACTGAAGCATTGCCCCAATCTTGACTTCTTTTATATCATCATCTGAACCCAAATTAACCAATTCCAACGACTCTTCATGAGGCTGAATGGCCTTTTCCTCGTGCTCAAGCAACCGAGAAATTTCATCTGGAATATCCTCAATATCCTCCTCTTTAGCTTCAAACACAGGGAACTCAAAGTTGGGAGGGGGCATAGGGTCATTGTTTTCAATGGGTTTAACAATCAATCTGCACAATGATTTATGTTTGATTTTTAGAATATGAACAAAAAGTGCAAGTATCATGCAGATAAAAGTGATTATCACATTATTTTTTTTTTTTTTGGTTTTTTATGTTACCATTTTTCAGAAATAAAGCAAAAAGGGAAAACATAATATGGATAAACAAAATAACATTTTATTGATGATGATAAAATTTGAAACAAAGCCCTCACAAATTCACTTTCACCTTGGGCAGAGTGAAAGGATTTTTGAAAGAAACAAAAACAAATTACTTTGAAATACGAACAACAGTGGGAACATCAACAGCTATCCAATTCTGGAAAACTTGTCCATGTGTCACGAAATTGGGAAGTTATTCCTCTTCATCATCTTCAATGATGGCACTGACTTCATATTCAGGTTCCTTAAACTTCTTCCGAGGGGAATAAAAAGGCACATATGCATCCTCCGGGGACATATACCCGGGGTCTTCCAAATAAGGCTCCCAGTCTTCAGCAGGAATGACATCATCTTCATAACCAAACGGGATATAGCCTACAGGGTCATCTTCAAGAATTGCAGCCGTAGAAAGATCTTCACTAAGGCAATCTTGAATCATATTGACAAACGTCTTGCCATGATTAGGCAGCGGATTCGATTGGACATTAGGATTAGAATCTTCGAAATACAAAATTCCACTTCTAGCCAACCTTTGAACTTCCATCTTCAATGGATAACAATTCTCAGTGTCATGCCCAGCTCCTCCCTGATGGAAAGCACAATGAGCTTCAGGCTTATACCACCATGGTGAATCTTTTGGAACAGCAGGCGGTGGACGGGCCTGAACAAGATTCTTCTTAATTAGACAAGGAAGCAATTATGTGTATGTCATCGGAATCGGATCAAAATCTTTCTAAGAACGGCCCCGTTGATTGTTTGGCTGATTAGAATGTTGTTGCTGAGCAGGAGTTGCATGAACAACAGGAGCTGAACTAATAACAGGAGTGACAGATGCAACATGTTGCTGACACTGATTGTTTCTATCACGAGGTCCTCTATACCTTTCTCGAGAAACGTCATTGATCTCTCCTTCTTTCTTTTTGGAAAATCCTCCACTATATTTCTTGGAACTTCCAGCAGAATTGCCATCTTTCGACAAACGTCCCTCACGGACACCCTCTTCCAATCTCATCCCCATATTAACCATCTTAGTGAAATCACTCGGGGCACTAGCAATCATACGCTCATAATAGAAAGGACTCAGAGTTTTCAGAAAAATTTTGGTCATCTCCTTCTCTTCCAAATGAGGGTTGATCTGAGCAGCAATCTAGCGCCACCTTTGCGCGTATTCTTTAAATGTCTCCTTATCCTTCTGAGCCATTGCTCGAAGCTGGTCACAATCAGGAGCCATATCCACATTATACTTATACTGTTTCACAAACGCCTCACCCAAATCTTCGAAAGTGCGAACTCGAGTACTGTCGAGTCCCATATACCATTTCAAAGCTGCGCCAGACAAACTATCTTGAAAGTAGTGAATGAGAAGTTGATCATTATCCTTCTGAGCCGACATCTTACGAGCATACATAGTCAAATGACTCAACGGACAAGAATTACCCTTATACTTTTCAAAGTCAAGGGCCTTGAACTTATGCGGGATCTTCACATTTGGGACCAAGCATAACTCATGAGCATTCTTTCCAAACAGCTCTTTACCTCTCAGAGCCTTGATCTCTTTCTGCATTTCAGCAAACTGGTCTTGAATCTCTTCCATTCTATCATACGCACTAGCATTCTCACTTGGAGCAGTGTGGAAGATTTGCTCTTCACCAAAAGGAACAGTGTGAACCATAAGCGGTGGTATAGTCATCATAGGTTGAACGATAGGAACAACTGGAATTTCAGGAGGTGGTGGTGGTTGATAACCCTCAGGAACAAAGTTAGGAGGCATGCCCCAGGGGAAACCAGGAGGCATGGAGTATTGAGGAACACTAGCAGGCGTCACAGAGATGGGTGTAGAGACAATCTCAGAAATGACTGTCCTTTGCACAGGAGTTGAAAGTGGAGGAGGAGGTGGTGGCTGATTCTGAGCAGCCACCAGAGCTTCCATCATAGCAGTGAGTCTTTCCAAACCATCCTTCAGAGTTGATACTTCTTCACGAAGCTCACGGTTCTCTTGTTGCAATTGATCCATCTTTTTCTTTAGCTTAGCTCGAGTATTATACTGGTGCGACAGCTTGGCTGAATGAAGACCAAAGGGAAACAATAAGACACCTGGAAAAGGCAAGAAAAAAATGCAAAAGATGATGCTTGATATGCAAGATGCAAATGCAAAGTTTCAAGGAAATATAAGGCATATTGTAAACATTGTTATCTGAAATACCAAAATCTCATTCATTAATGATGGAAAAGATTACATCTCGGAAGTACAAATTCAAGAATCCTAAAACAAATAGAGAATGAAGAAAACTAGATCCCTAGAGGATCCTATGAGAAGAAGTCCCAGATCTATCTTCCAGCTTCTTGATGTAGGCCTGCATTTGAGTCTTCTCAATCAGCAACTTATCGACGATCAACTTCTAAGGAGATTCTAAACTCTTCGGAATATCGGAAACTGGCTGTATGCGAGAGGAAAATAAATCCTCTTGCGCCTTTCTCTTCTTGTTGGCAACTTGATCTTTATTCTTCTTCTTGAAGTGCGCTTGAAGCCTTACATTTTCTAACTCAATAATCTGATACTTGTTCTTCCAAGCATCTCTCTTTTGTTGCATCTCGGCCAAAGCGATCTGAAGCTTCTCTGTGTCCTCCATAAAGTAGAGAATAGGCTTCTTATCAGTTAGAGATAAAGGCTCCTGATGCTTATAAGGCATCTTCAAAGTAATAGCTCTATTTTTAACCCACTGGAGGTAAGGTTCCGAAGAGACACAATTCGGATTTCCCAAACTTTCCTTCCCTTTTCTATGAATGTTGACCAAGCTTCCACAATTTCTCTCTTGAGAGCAACCTGAGATTCTTCTTCCTTGAAAAAGAGACCGACCAAATGAATGTTCTTCGGTACCTCTCGCAAAGGATATCCCAACTGACGACGAGCCAACACCAGATTGTAGTTGATTCCCCCCTTTGTACCAAGAAGAGGCACGTTGGGAAAATCACCACAACTATCAATAATCATCGCTCCAGAAGGAACACGGCTACACCAATCAATATCAAAATGAGTGAGAGACATGATTTTCCGCGGCCAATATAAACCATCCTTGAGATTCCAGAAAGCTGCAGACTTCGGCAAGTGAGAAATAAACCACTTGTAAAGCAAAGGTGCACAACAAATAATCATCCCTTCACCATGGAAATTCCTGAGGTGAATAGAATGGTAAGCATCGGCAAGCAAAGTGGGAATTGGATTCCCAATCAAGAAGATCTGAATAGTGTTGATGTCGACAAAGTTCTCAACATTCGGGAAGAGGAGCAGTCCATAAATAAGCAAGGCAAGAATAACCTCAAAAGCAACTGTGTTCTTCACACTAGCAAAGTGATGAGCTCTATCCATCAAGAACTTAGCGGGTAACCCAAGAATCTTTCCTTAGGTATCCATGCGAGCCTTAATCTCAGAAACCTTCAAGTGAGTAGCCTTCGCAATAACATCATGCTCGGGAGCGGGATCCAAACCAGAGAAAATCCGACCATAAACAGGAAAACCAAGTAGGAGAGAATACTCCTCTAGCGTAGGTACCAACTGATAATCAGGAAAGGTGAAACAATGTAGCAAAGGGTCATAGAACTAAACCAAAGTAGCAAGCAATCCTTCAGCCATATCAACCTTCAAGAGAGATAAAAGCCTTCCATATCTGGACTCAAACTTCTTGGTATCAGCAACCAAAGATACTAGCTCTCTCAAACCATCTAATTTAGGACTCTTGAAAGTGTACTTCTTTGTACTTCTCCTTCCAAAATCCATAATAAAAGTATCTGCAATGTTTGCAATAACACCTTTAAGTTCCTTGAAACCTTCCAAAAGAATGCTCTTGAATGCATGAATGCGTGAATGCAACAGCCACAAACAAGATCACACAAAGCACACGGGTCAAGGTTCAAGTCACGAGCATGAAGCCGAGGGTAAGAACCAATCCCACAAAGGTGTGTACTAAGGTTTTGTCTTCATTGTACCTGCAGAAAACATCGGTTCTAACAAAGTGCCCAGGGTCCACAATCCACTATTAGACACACCAGCACACCGATTTGCTCGGAGGTTAGTAGTTATCCTCAAGAGAATCTAACCTGAGTGTAGCATCACGTGACAGCTAAGTCAGATTTGCATCTTCGTAGCTTCCGCGCTACGATCCTAAAAAGGCTAGGATGGGTTAAGGGTTACTACGGTCCTAAGTGTTATAGGCTTCTATGGAAAAAGTAATGCCTTCTCGATCGCTCGATCGACATCAGTAATTCTAAAGAGGCAACCACCGAGCGGATAGATTCTCAAATTCTTCTTTTTTAGGATTCGACTCCTTCAAAGTTCCCTTAACTATACTATCCTCCTATCTCAAAGTTCACTCTAGTCCGGGTATAGGACTTATCTCACACACAGAGGAACTCCCAAATAGAACAAACAAGTAACAAGCTAATCAAACAAAAAGCAGTAAATAAATTAAAGTAGGCTAAACCCCTCAAGGGAGGACGATCCCCAGCAGAGTCGCCACTTTTCTGTAGCGGGTAAATTTGTGAGTGTAAGCTATTGATTAACTTAACTCAAAAATAAGCAAGAGTCGCCACCGCACTTTTATTTTATCCACAAAGGGAAAGGAAAAAGAGCGAACAAAACCTAAAGAGTTCTAAAAAACAAGAACAAACAGAGAATGGGTAAGGGGGTTGGTTACGCAATGGGAAGGTGTTAGCACCCAAAACGTCTATAGTACTATATAGGAACCCTTTGAAATATCTACCGCTTTTTGGTTTGAAAGTGGTTTGCTTGTAAAGAGATTGAGGAGATGAGAGGAGAATTATTTTTTAAGATTTTTGTGTTTGGAGAGACTTATCGCCTCATGCCTACGTACCCACGATGTGCAATGTAGGATCAAAACCCCGTAGTTCGTAGTACAAAGAACGAAAAATTGTTGGTTTTGCTTGATTTTTAAGTGTAAAGACAAGTCTCATTCCTAAGCGAATAATTCCGCTTAAAGAAATTAATCATGTCTAAACTTATGAAAAAGAGTTTAAAAGAGAAAAAAAAGGTGCATAAAAGCACAAAAGATTTGAGTGAGTTTCATATTTTTTTTATGTTTTCATGAAATGGTCAAAATATGATTAAGATAGATTGACATTTATTAAAGAAAAGAAAGTTTTAAAAGAAATTACTTGACCAAAGTCAAGATTTTATTATGAAAGCGGTTTTAAGTTTGAAAACAAGAAGAAGATTTTGAAAAAGAGAGGAGATTTTGAAAATTTAAGAATGGGGAGGAGAAGAAGTGACTATCCTAGTGCATAAAATAAAAGCTAGGGAAAAGAAGGATCTAACCAAAATGGAGCCACTTCAAAGCAATATTAAAAGAATTCCATCCTTAAGCAAATTTGCCAAATAAAGGCAAGTCTTCAATCAATACTCCAAGCAAAGGGATAAGAAGTCCTAATTCTAGGTCCATAAGTCCAATATTACTTCAAAAGAGGTCCATAAAGAGATCACTCCAAAGCATAGGATAGTAATTAATAGTCCAAGATGAGGAGAATTAAGTTTTTTATGGTTTGAGCCTTTATTAATGTTTTGGTCCAAATGGACAAAGAAAAATGGCATAAGCATAAACATGTGTCCAACAGACAAAAGAAAAATTGCGGAAGCATAAACATGTGTCCAACGGACAAAGGAAAAATTGTGGAAACATAAACATGATATGAAATGAAGCATAAAAAAATAAAAGAGATAGGGAGCGAGAAGGAAACATAAACAAAATTAATACAAAATATTGTTAGTAAGTTAGTAATTAGTTGTTAGTATTAGTGATCAATAACAATTGAATAATTGCACTTAGGTCAAAGTTGACGGAGCTCATTAGAGGATTGATAAGACCAAAGGCTCCTAACAACAAGTTTCATGAGTTTTGAACCATAAGACAAATAATCAACCATTCTTGAAAGTTTTCCGATATGGGACAAATATTGCGCTATGTTAAGCAATTGCCGAGTAATTTACGGAGTAATTACCCTACAATGAGGCCGGTCAATAGCTCTTTATGCTAATGTATGCTAGATGAACGATATATAGATCATCATTCGAAAGCAATACCGCACGAAAAGAAAGTGGTAGTGATCTCGTCTCGATCGAAATTCAACAAAAGAATTCCAAGATCTTTAGACTTTCATCGATCAAAAAGAAAATGAAATAGATGAAGAGAATGCCAAATTAAACCACACAAATATGTGATCTAAGGCTAAGAACAAAGGAAAGGGGAAGAAAATGGAAAAGGAACCAAAACAGCCCCAAAAACAAGCATTTCTCACATTCTGGATGTTGGTTAATCGATTAACCAACTCACAGGGTAATTATGTTAATCGATTAACCAGTGCAAACTTCCAGTTTTTTGCGCAGAAACAAGCTGTTAATCGATTAACCTAATTATACATGTTTTGGTTAATCGATTAACACTGTGAAAACAGCAGAAAATCAGTTTGAAAATTGCCAAATCCTTGATCACTCATTTCTTCAAACATCTTAGGATCAAGGATTCAATTGTGCACGAATTTTGGAGTAAAACAGCAGCAAAAACCAGCAATCAACACAAATTGCAAGATCCAAAGATCAAGCAAACAAGATCAACAAAGGATCTACATTATGGAAGATGAAGATGAAGCTTCAACAATTGTGAAAAGTGAATTACCAATCCAAATCAGAAAATCCTTCCAAATTGCAGCAAGATTTATACTCCAAAGCCTTGATCTATGAACAAAAACAAGAATGGATGGAGGTTTAGCTCTAAATTAGTAAGAATCAATGTGAATTCTTACTAACTTATGAAAGAAGAAATAAGAGCTTTGGTGAATTTGTGGTTTGGGGAGAGAAATTGCAAGGGATTTGTTGGCTATCAAAAGCTTGTAGAATGAATGAAATGAAGGCTCTATTTATAGAGTTTAGGCTTGGAAATTTGGTGGTTTGGAATTAGGCTTGGATGATCAAAATTAGGATTGGAATTCAAATTTGGAGGGAAATCACAAAAGAGTGGTGATTAGTGAAGGTACATGGTGGGAAATGATCAAAGTGATGTAGGGAATTAAAATGAGATGGTCTAGAATATTCCACATGTGATCAAAATGGTGAAAATTGGTGCCAATTGTTGCAGAATTTGAATTTGGCACATTTTTTCAAAAATTGCACGTGTTAATCGATTAATCACTTCACAGTACAATTAGGTTAATCGATTAACACAGTGAAAATGGGAAAAAAAGGCTTTTTGATGTGCTGTCTTGGCTCTGGCTCGATTTTCTTGCTTGTCAAAGAAGGCATGGAAATAAACACATGAACCTTGGAGTCCCTTGAATAGTAATCAATTAAATCTTGGAAACTCTTGATCCGATAATTTTCGAATTAATCGCAGATCAACTTTGACTTTATTCAGATGAAATCCATTCGAGCTGAGGGACTGTTATTTTGGCATTTTTAACCTGTTCTTCCCCTGAAAATGTTAGTGAAAGAAAACAAAATATTTTTGGATTTTGATTAATGGTTAGTAAAATGTAAACAAATTAAACAAATTAAACGCACACAAACTCAAAGATCCCTGCAAGGCACAATCCTATTAAAGAGGGAACCAATATATGATCTTATTTGTGGTATGCAAAAATGCAAATGACATGTGGGATCTTAGGGGTAAAAATTAAGGTATTACAGATGCCTAAGAGGAGGCCGACTCTTTTAAGGGATGAGTATCAACCCTAAAATTAGTCTGAGGTTTTGACTACTTTTTAGAAAGACAGCTCTAACGAAGGATGACTAAGTTATGTCCTATACCTTTAGGAGGTCTTCAGGGTCCTTCTATTAAGCCCAAGAGAAGGCATGAGAACTTCTATGAAGCCGAAGGATCCTTTTACAAATCCCAAGAGGAGGCGGGATGCTTTTAGGAAGCCTGTGGGTCCCAAACCAAGAAAAATTCAAGAAATGCTATTCACCGAGAATAGATCATTAGGTGAAAGTTCTGAAGTTTGAAGAAACTCAAGAGATGCTATTCACCGAGAATAGATCAACTCCGGGGAGTAGAATTTCTTCAACAATTTCTAGGGGTGACGGTCTGAGAAAAGGTTCACGAGGAATATTGTCTTTCTCTTTGTTCCATAGTGTTTAAGCCCAAGAGAAGGCAAGACTGTATCTGGAAATCCTATGGGGATCTAGTTTTAACTGTATTAAAGAGTGACCAATATGGCTTTACCTAGTTCTAGACCTAGTTGTCGGGAAAAACTCTAAATAACTATACTAGTATATATACAGCTGATATATGACAAGTATTTCAAAGGGTATGAAAGAAGACTAACCATGCGCAGCTTCCCACAATATAGTTATATATATTTGACATGTATTTAAAAGAATGAAAGAAGACTTACAGTGTGCAGCTTTCGACAATACATATATATATATATTAAAGCAGGTAAATGAAAGTGGATAAAAACTTACAGGTGAGCAAGCTTCCATGTTGTATTGTTAGTTATTCAAAGAAATTAAAGAAAGTTTTGATAACAACTGTATATTTGAACCTAAATTAAAAGGGGAGTTGTTTTGATAAGATTGTACTAGGACTTATGCAATGACTGAGGCCCAAAAGGTTTTCTGTACAAAGGTATGGGTCTTACAACTCAAGGAGAGGCCCAAAGAGTTTGAAATTGAATAAAGATGGGTTTTATAGCTCAAGGAGAAGCCCAGATGATTTTGTTAAAAAGGTGACGATCGCGTCGTTGTTTTGAAAATGTACAGAGGGACTTATACAATAAGTGAGGCCCAAAAATATTTTATTTATAAAGAGGTGGGACTTACACTCTATCAAGAGGCCCAAAAGTGTTTTTAAGAAAAGGAATGAGACTTATAGCTCGAGGAGAAGCCCAAGTGATTTGATTTTGAACAGGCGATCGCGCCGAGGTTTCTGAAAAATGTGTTGGAACTTATACAATATCTGAGGCCCAAAAATGGTTTTGGTTAAAAGGGGATTGGGTCTTACACTCTATTAGAGACCCATGAGTTATTTTTGTACAAGTGATGGGGCTTACAACTCAAGCAGAGGCCCAAGGTTATTTGTTTGAAAATGGTGATCGCGCCGAGGTTTGAAAACACAGTGGGTCTTATACGATGACCCAGGCCCAAATTATTTTGGTTTTCAAAAGGGGTTGGGTCTTACACTCTATTAGAGGCCCAAAGGGTTTGAAAAAGATTGATGAGGGTGGAATCAACCAAAACCCTAATTTTGTTTAAAAATGGAATTAATTTTGTTAAAAAATTAATAAAAATGATTGAAAACATGTAAAAAAAAAAGAGTGGTGATCTTGGATCAATGTTTCTAAAATCATGTTTTTATCCACAAAATGATTGAAAACCATTTAAGTTTGGAAAATCAAGAGAAAGAAAATTTTCAAAATGTTGAAAAACAAATAAAAATTAATTATTTTCAAAAATATAAAATATGTGAAATAAATAATATTTTTGTGGAATTTTTGTAAAATAAAATATTTTAACATTTTTGTGAATTTTGAAAAAAGAATCAACTCAAAATCATTAAAATTCAGAGAGAAATTAATTTTTGAATCAATTAAATAAAATCACAAAATTCAAAATTTCAAATTTTCAAAAAAAGGCGCCAAGAACACGCGCGTGTCCTGGTTTTTGCCTGATTTGCATTTTCTCATCAATCTCACTAGATACTTGATGAAATCACACAATCCACCTATCAATCTGCTCGTTTTCAACTCACGATCATGTCTATGGTCTTTAATTTCATTTATTTTGAGTATGGAATAAGAAATCAAAGAGAAACCTCAAGAACCCTAATTTCTGCATGAAGGCTCAGAAATTTCATACACGATTCATACAAAGCAATTGATTGAGGGTAAACACTTTATACATGATTATGAACATATGGCCAATTTATTGTGCAGTAAAATATGCATGCATCATGGAGTTTGAAGAGTTCAGGCATACCTCTTGCAGTTGGTGATCGTGTTTTGTGTTAGAGGTGTTGTAAGCTGGTTCCAATGATCTGGACAGCTTCCTTAGGTGCCAAGCGATGTGTCTGAATGCTTGGAGTGGTTTGAAACAAGCTGGAACTTGAGATGGTACCTCAACTGCAACTCTGTCAAGAACTTGAGCAGTTGGATGGTGATTTTGTGAATTTGGTGTTCCAGATGTTATGTGAGTGTTTGGATCACTTCTATATGATGTTTATGAAGTGTTAGAATGATTGGTTTGGTTTGAATCACTCTCAATTTCAAAACCCGATAGTGACTTGGTTTAGAAGGCAAAAAATGAAGTTAAAGTGTGATTCTGAGAAAGGCATTTGTTTGGGGCCTTTGGTGTGCTTAAACTGGTCAGAAATGGGGTCTATTTATAATGTGTCAAGTTTATTTTGGCATCAATAGGGAATGGCAACTGCAGCAGGCCTTTGACCAATGTGGATCAAATGGAATCTCAAGTCTCCTCTAGCCATTGACTTGAGGTTAGAGCACAAGCCTATAGCTCTTTGATTCAAAAATAAACTTGGACTGAATTCAGTTAGAATAGGCTCAGTTCATGCCACCATGGTGTATGCATTGAATGCTTGGAAACAATATTGGATATTTAGCATCTTTGTAGCTTTTTAGGTTTGGCATGCTACTTGTGGAATCTTGGACTTAGGAGGCTGATAGATCAGTGTTTGTCCCTTGTTTGTTCCCCCTTGAGGTATGCAGATGGATAACCATGCTTGTTGTTGCACAATTTGATCAAATCGAGCCCTTATGCACAAATCTGCCTTGCCAAGACAGTTTGCAGCAAGGCATGTTGCAGCTATCATAACCCCTAGCTCAGGTGGAGTTTGATGGAGTTCTTGGGCATTTTGGAAATCCCTCATATGACACAACACATGTGTGATCATAGTTTGTCTTGAAACTTTTTGGATCCAAGTGAAAAATGCCCCTACATTTTGAAAAAAAGTAAGACAGATTCTGACTTAGTGAAAATTTCACTAAGTGTTGGAAAAAGTGGCATTTCATGTTTTCAGCCATTTTGATCACTCCATAACTAAAAATCCACGAGGAATTGGAATGAGATGTAGTTGACACTTTTAAATTATGCCATGAGAGCTACAAATCCATCTTTGGATCATCCAAAATGGTTGCTTGGATCTCAAGTTATGATCCTTGGAAGTTGGTACCCTAACCAATTTGTTTCATAACTTAGAAAAATTCTAAGTTTTTTTATGGTTACCCCTTTTGCAAGAAACCTCACTTTATTTGATTTTTCTTGATGAATGATGATTCCAATCACACATTAACATTATTTTAGGGTTAAGGAACCTTGGTTGACCAAAAAAATCAAAAAGTCAAACTTTGACTTTTTGTACAGTTGACTTTTTATCAGATGAAATACAGACTGTGCGATCCTTCGTGGAATTAAGTCCTTGACCTAAATGAAACTTAATGGACATATTCCATAGGTGTTATAGGGTGTATTGAATCATGTCCCAAGGTTTGAGAGCATGTCTTGGTCAAAAGTCAAAGGTACAGTTGACTTTTTCCCCAAAACCCTAATTGTGGTCCAGATGAAAATGAAACTTGTGAATCAAGCTTCCTGGGTTAATCCATTATTGCAAATGGATAAATGTAGTGTATTAGAAACCCTCAAATCATGTCTTGAGGTTTTGGCTCATCTTTTGTCCCAAAAGTCAACTTAGGGGTGAATTAGGTCAAGAAACCCTAATTCTTAATTTTTGGTAAATGCATCCCCTGAGGCTAGAGTGACTTGATGATTTGGTCCATGAGGTCCCTTGGAGTATCTTGAGTTTTGTTTTGAAGCATTGGCTCATGCCCAGATGAAAATTTCAACCTGGAGGCCTTGGTTGACCAAAACCCTAATTTGGTGACACTGGCGATCTTGAGGCTTAATCCACTTGGAATGTAGCAACTTTGTGTTTGGTTCTTGATGTGGGAGTCCTCTTGATCCTTTATGGGTGTTGGAGAGTTTAGACAAGTTAAAGATCATGTCAATTCTGGATTGATCCTTTGTCTAAGTGCTCAGAGAGGGCTCAAAACCCTAATTCTTGGTTGTGGTGAATGCTCACCCCTCTTTAAGGAGATTTATGAGACATGATGGTTCATCCATATTGTGATGATGATTTACACAATGATGGGGAATCTTGGTGGTCAAAATTTGGGGTATGACACAAGCAAAAGGTTGATCCTTTCTAGTTAGTTGAGTTAATGGAGCTACTATCTTTGCAAATCCTTTAATGAATCGTCGATAGTATCCAGCTAATCCTACAAAACTCCTTCTGTCAGTGACTGTCTAAGGCTGATTCCATGCGAGCACGGTCTCAATTTTTGCTGGATCAACAATAATTCCTTCCTTTGATATGACATGTCCCAAGAAATTTACCCTTTCTAGCCAGAATTCACATTTGGATGGATTAGCATACAACTTCTTTTCACGCAAAATTTGTAGCACTTGACGTAGGTGTTCTTCGTGTTCCCTTTTACTTCAAGAGTAAACAAGAATATCATCAATGAATACAACCATGAATTTATCCAGAAATGGGTCGAAAATTCTATTCATGTAATCCATGAAATTAGCAGGCGCATTAGTCACTCCAAACGGCATGACTATGTACTCATAATGTTCGTAACGAGTCCTGAATGCAGTCTTTGGTATGTCTTCTTCTCTTACCTAAATCTGATGATAACTGGACTTCAGATCAATCTTAGAAAATACAGATGCTCCTTTAAGTTGGTCCATCAAGTCATCAATACGAGGTAAGGGATATCGATTCTTCACAATCGCCTTGTTAAGTTGCATGTAGTCCACCATAGTCGAGAACGTGCGTCCTTCTTCTTTACCAAGAGTACTGGAGCTCCCCATGGGGAAACACTTTTCCTAATGATTCCTTTCTCCAACAAGTCTTCCAATTGTTCCTTAAGTTCTTGGAGTTCTTTTGGCGCCATCTGGTATGGTGCAGTGGAAATGGGTCCAGTTCCCGGGTGTAAGTCAATGAAGAATTCAAAGTCTCTTACAGGTGGTAAACCGGGAATCTCATTGGGAAACACATCCTGAAAGTCTTGAGTAACTAACATATCTTCAATATTGAATTCAGCAATCACTTATGTACTAGCAAGTATTGAAAGGTCAAAGGCTCCATTCTTTAGAGAAACTTTGAGTTGGTTAGCTGATAGGTATTCAACAACCCCTGGCTCAGGCAAAATAACCAACTTCCGAGCATAATCTAACATAACATAATGAAATGACATCCAATCCATTCCGAGATTAATCTCGAGAGATTGTAGGGGTAAGCATATTAGATTAAATAAAAATTCCCTCTCCGGAACAACTACCCTACATAATAGGCATGCAGTGTTCACAGTTAGGACCTTGGCAAGGGTAGACACCACCAAGTCAAAAGGTAGTGGGGTTACTACCATTTTCAATAGATCAACATAATCCTTAGATATGAATGAATGGGTTGCTCCAGAATAAAAAAATGCGGTTAAAATGGTACTTTCAATTTCACAATTCCCCTGGATCAAATTGTTGGACAGAGATCTTCCCTCTGCACCCATGCAATACACTCACCCTTTAGTAGTTGGTCGGACGGTTCTGGAAGTATTAACAGCTATCTATGCCTTTAAAGCTTTGCAATCTTTTGCCATATGTCCCCTTTGGTTGCATTTGAAGCAGGTAGGACCCTTATTAGGGACATTCATTCACATAATGCCTACCTTCACCACACTGGTAACAACGTACCCCTGGGGCAGCCTAAGTTCCTCCTCCTTTGGTGTTATGCTTTTCTGTTCATTGAGGTCACTGGTTATTATAGTGTGGTCGTTGGTATGGCCTTACCTGTTGTTTATTACGTCCATGATTATGAAAATTTGAACGATTAGGTCCTCCAGATTTCTGGACTGCCCCACGATTTCCCTCCTATTTTTCATGTCCTCCACCTCTCTGCATTTCTCCACCAATGGTTGAAAGCATTGTATCCCTAATGGTACCACTGAGTCTTGTAGTTCGTACTTGAGTCCTTCTTGAAAACAGTGACACATGTAACCTTCATCCGCTCCTTCCTTGAAGAATAAAAAATATCTAGATAAAGTTTCAAAATTGGCGGCATACTCACCTACAATCATGACCCCTTGTCAAAGTTTCAGAAAATCACCTCCCAATTTGGTCCTCGCACTTATGGGAAAGTACTTGCCTAAGAACTTTGTTTTAAAAGCTTCCCAATTTACTTCTTCTTATGTGCCCTCCGTCATCAATCTAGTGCTTCTCCGCCAATACTCAGCATCGCCTAAGTGAAGATATGTGGCATACAAAACCTTTGCTCTTGGAGGACAATTGATTACCTCAAAGATCTCCTCAATCTCTTGTAACCATAAATCAGCCTTCTCGGGAATAACATCCCCATGGAATTTAGGTGGGTCGTGGCGACGGAAATCAATCAATCCTCTTGATTCCCTAGCTCGTATTTCTCTGTCCCGCTTTTCTAAATATCTAAGGTTCGTAGCGGAAGTTTGGGCGGTGACAACAGCTGCCATATTAGCCATAGCTTGGGCCATTTGATCCACCTGATGGTTGTTGATCCCATTGTTAGTATTGTCACGTCTTGGAGGCATATCTTTCCTACAAAACCAACACCTAATTATAATTCTCATCGGCTGTTTTAAGAGAATTTCCAATATCTCACTTTCAAATCGTGAGTGGATGTCAAAATTTAACGATCCCAAAAGTGTGGATATAAGCTCTAAACTTCGCCCAATCAGCTTAGAACACTAAACTCACAGTCCCAAAGAAGATTAACCTAGGCTCTGATACCACAATGTACCACCCTAATTTTTAGCAGCGAGAGTGTATCTTTAAAAGGTACTATTTCCATAAATAAATTAATTAAAGGTTTTCTTTGTATGAAATTAGCGTCCCTTTTTTTTAAGACAGATACCGCAACAATTTTGTAGTTAATAATGTTTTAAGAACTCAACATGTTTTATAAAAGAAATTAGTTGAACCATTTTTAGGACATAAATATACTATGCACATAGACGACAAAGCGTCAAAAGGTAGGAAGTGTAGATAGGTTATAATACAATCCAAAAAGTGACAGAATAAAAGTCCTCGGTAGACACTCACACAGGAGAGCTTCCCCAAGGAGAAAATTTCCAACCATGCGTAGTGAAGTCATATGGAGCACGCCATCTAATGCTAAAATACTCCTACCCGCCACATACTCCACTCCCTAATTAAGCCTAACGACATATCTAAGTTTAGGGGAGGCATGGATATGTCACGAAAGAATAGTTCACTCCTCACAACTGGGGCGTATGAGGGTCCAGGTGAGGATGAAGGAGAGGTCAACAAACCAAAACGATTAATCGCCCTTGAGAGAAAGATAGAGATGATCAAGGAGACTGGATTCTAGAAGGTCATAGATAGGGGTAGCAAAACGGGCCCGGCCCATTGGGTATGCCCGTTTTACCCGCACTTTAGTGTGGGGTGGGCCAAGGATTTAGGCTTTCACCCTCTAATGTGTCCGCCCCGCCCCGCCCCATTTTCTTTGCGGGCTTTTGCGGGCACGAGCATTTACATAAAATTTTGTATTGTTAAGCTTAAAAGGTGCAGTGCCCGCGGGTTTTCCCCACCCCGCCCTCACTTTTTTGCGGGGTGGGCCTAAGTTTTAGGCCCGCATCCTCAACTATGACCGACCCGCCCGCCCCATTTTTTTGCGGGCATTTGCGGGGCGGGCATGCCTGTTTACCACCCCTAGTCATAGATCAGCGAGAGTAAGTGGTCTTTGGATCCTTACCAGCAACAGTGGTAGTCTCCAGTACATTCCCGGTGTATGAGACCTGTCCTAAGGCCGAGTCGAACCCCCAGGACGTCTCGGTCGAATCATCTGGAAAGGTGAAGTCCGGCGTCTTCGACGGTGGCATCTCCTCGTGTCCCGGAAGCTTCATGATCTATTGGTGTATTCGCCCACACATCCACTAAAAGGGCCATCAATCCAAAAATAACAAATATACAATAGTGGAGCAGCAAGCATAAACAGAGAATACATTATACATGGCTAGAGATCTCATTCTAACACATGTATATAATCATCTACAAATATAGTACACATAGCATAGTTTAGACTCAATCCTAATACAATGCTTATATGTCGATGCACATGATTCCGGAATATCAATCCCTGTGCAAAGGGTCTTGGTATCGCTTCAAGATTTAGCGCCACTAAGGTGATGGGTATCTACACCATCAATCAGACTCAATGATCCACGTCGGGATAAGGTGGTTCCATCTCAGACACACACTCTGTGCCACCTCTCCGGTGTGCACCTCGTGACTCATCTCCGGTAGCCATGTAACCATGAAATGCATGAGGATACAATTCCTTTATATGCATTTCAACTCATGTGTAACATCAGAACATGTCATACGAAATAATTATCTCATGCATAAAATTATTTCAACACATATATAAACATTTACTCATTTATACAATTAGTCATCTACAAAATAAAACACGTAAAAAGATACAGAGTTGGTATAAATATATAATATATTTTTATTATTGGAAGAAATATATAAAAATAGAAAGATGCCCTTACGGTCACAACAGACGTGGGAAATGAAGTTTTGTTGAAGTTGGTCGGTCGGTCGTGCACCTTTATCCAAAACGAACTAAATTAGAACGAACTAATTTTATATTGCATTCGTACGTTGTAAACTCTGTAGTCATTTGACTTATTATTTTATTTAATTATTTATTTAATTTTTATTAATCATTGTATATTTATAACATATGTAATATTTATCCATTAAATTTGTATTTTAAATATTTGAAAATTTAAAAGTGAATGCTATACCGAAAAAAAATTTAGTACAATTATCTCTTCCAAAAATATATATTAAATAAATATTAGATAGCAAAAAAATTAGTACAAATATCTTTTCCAAATATATTAAATAAGTAGTAGATAGAACTAAAAATTAGATAGGAACCTTATGATATCCTGAGAGTCCAAACCAAGAACTATCTCTTATTGATTGTTGGTAGTTTATTATAATTTTTATTTTCCTCAAATCAATTTAAGATAAATAAGAACTACATCTCACTTTAGGTAAAATATAATTATTTTTCAAAAGTTATCCTAAAAGTTTTAAAAATAATTTATAACTTTGTAATGAAATTTTAATAATATGATTCTTCTTATTTTTCTCATTAGTTTATTTTAATTCAAAGGAAGAAACTCATTAAACATAATGAAATCATAATAATTTAGTGAATAATTTCATATAAACAACAAATAAACATACTAAATTGATTTAAAGTTTACAAAAAGAAAATTCTAAGAAATAATATTTTTCTCTATATTTTGAGGATAAAATATTCATAGCATCTAATATTTTTAAAGAAGTAAAATAATGTATACATAAAGAAATTAAAATTTTACTTTGGTTAATCAAGAGGAGGAAATGATTTATTTGAAGAGTGAAGAAAAGAGAGTGTGTGAGGAGAATGTATGGTGAGAGGATTTAGTCTCTAGCAACAAGTAACCATGTTTTTTTCTTTTTTTCTCAGTAAGGTGAAGGGTGTGTTTCTCTGTGATATGAAATGATCTTTGTATACAAATAGTCAATTGGTAAACTTCTCAGATAATTACACGTTACACTATTATGGTAATATTTTATTAGTTTCCGACCTGCTCCCATAATTACCCGTCACTTCTTATTATCTCAATCTGCATAATATTTTCCCGTATATATCTTCTAATGATGTTCTATTTTTTTCTCCGCATTAGTGCAGTTTCAGTGTTATATGACATTGATAAAAATGTTTGAAATAATTTTTGCCGATAATAAAATCTTCTTTCCGGTTATTCTATACTGCAATAAAAAAGAAAAATCGGTCGAGAAAATAATTTTGTGATTTCATCGATAAAATTTTGTTATGAACCGAGACTTATTTTAAGATTTTAAGTGGTAAACTGCCGTTTATTGGAGAGACCAGAAATTAGTTCAGGCGGAGCAAATATTTGTATCTTATAATTCTATCATAAATAATTTTGTTATTATATCCTTTAATTTCCGTTACAAAAATAGGTTGTTTCAAAAATTTAAGGCGGCTAAATTATTATAGGCTTAATACCCTTTTTAGTCTCTTACATATACCCTTGGGTCCATTTTGGTCCTCTTTCTTTTAAAAGTTTCAATTTGGTCATTTACTTTGTCAAACAGATCAAACAAGTCCTTTCCGTCAAATACTGATAAACGGCGTTAGAAATTAGGGATGTGGCGGTTGAGGTGGCAACAGACAGGACGTGACAGCTGAGGTGGCATAATGATTTTTTATTATTACATTTAATAATTAATTTTCACACACTTGAATATAAAATAATTGGGCTAAAGCCCATATTCTTTAAAGTAGTAGCCCAATTATCAAGATTTACAATTATAGTGTTGAAAAATACTTTATAAACACTTGATATTATTACTACAAATTCAATGTGGGACTTCAATAGAAAATGTAGTTGCCAAATATTGGCACTTACTAAGCTTCAAGTCCTTGTTACTGTAACACATACTCCATACTCAAATCAATATTCATTACTTGTGCCAACTGTTTGGGAAGTTTCATTACTTGTGAATCTAAAAATTTAGTACGATGATCAAGATTCAAGATCCTTTTCTTAGGATAACAAGAGGTCAGATACGAACATATAATGTTATTTCAGAGTGTATCACGTGATGCATATGTTCATGTTGGATGATTTGCTATGAAAAATATGTTGAAATTAGTTTGGATTCAATGATTCTGGAACATGTAATCTAGTATCCTCCTTCTACATATACAGCCATGTCATTCTGAGATGAATGTTTAGTTACATTCATGCTCATATAGCTGTCATGATTGTATGCAAAAACTGCGGCGAGATAGGGTTTGAACTGCAAGTTCGACGTGCGGACAAGACCTTGACGTGCGACAAACCAATAGCCAAAATATCTACCTGCGATGAATCCATGAGTGCAACGAACCAGCTGCTAAAACCTCCACCTGCAATGAACCCACGAGACGAAGAAACTGTGATCCAAAATTCATGTTCTGAGTTTGATGTTTGATTTTGTGGTCTTCCATTTATCCAACTGAGTTCGTGATGTTGTTATTTTGAGTTTGTTATTCGGGCTATCATTTTGTGTTCTGAGTTTAATTGAAGGTCCTAAATTTAAAGTAGTGCAACCAAGACATACGACTTATGATCTAGTTGATTGCTGCTTCAAAATGTTTATTCTCTTTTATATAAACTACTTTAAGTATAATATGGGAATTTTCTTTTACTAATTGATGAAGAAATAAGAATAAAGAGATGTTCATGAGATCTCCTATTCCCTACCAGCATAAAAACAAAGAACATAGTTAGAGAGCTAATGTTATTGATTATTTCTAAACAAAATAAGAATGGCAAACTAACTTGGAGTATGTGTTACAGTAGCAATAACAACAGTTGAAAGTTTCACAAGATGCATGATTTGAGTATGGAGCATGTGTTACAGTAGCAAGGACTTGAAGCTTAGTAAGTGGCAATATTTGGCAACTACATTTTCTATTGAAGTCCCACATAGAATTTGTAGTAATAATATCAAGTGTTTATAAAGCACTTTTTAACACTATAATTGTAAATCTTGATAATTAGGCTACTACTTTAAAGAATATGGGCTTTAGCCCAACTATTTTATATTCAAGTGTATGAAAATTAATTATTAAATATAATAATAAAAAATCATTCTGCCACCTCAGCTGCCACGTCCTGTCTGTCGCCACCTCAACTGCCACGTCCCTAATTTCTAACGTCGTTTATCAATATTTGACGGAAAGGACTTGTTTGATTCTGTTTGACAACATAAAGGACCAAATTAGAACTTTTAAAAGAAAGAGGACCAAAATGGACCCAAGGGTATAGGTAAGGGACTAAAAAGGGTATTAAGCCATTATTATATGTAATTATTTCTAATTTTGAATTGCATGTTGAATTTTCTATACGTTGCAACATACAGATTAATGGTAATCTATATGATATAACACCCCTATTTGACAAAACCACAAATAGCTCATATGCAAACACCTACCACAAGTACAATATTTTATCTTATGTGGATTACGTGGATTAATCAATTTAAATGAAGATAACTATCTTAATTTGAACAATCTAGTCTTCTGCATTTAGCATTGCTTTCACCAATAGCGTAACTTAAGAGTTCATAAATTTTAAAAATAGGCCAAGCTAGTTTGCATGGCAGTCAATAAGTCACGGAGCATAGCTCGAATTCATTTATATAAAAATTATTTAAATTTATATTTGGTCATAATATATTATAGATGTGTGAATATACTATAATCTTAAAATATTTATTTATTTTAAAATTACGAGTCTTACAATGTGCTTATTTTTGCATCTCTTAGCTTATTTTCCATTTTGATTTCGACAAAGAGGGGAAGTATACTCTCAGGGTGAGTAAAGTATACTCTCTAATTAATTGAGGGGGAGTTAGATTACTCCAAAATAATTGTATATGTTTATGTTACCATCTCCCCTGAGAGATGCGTTGTCATCATCAAAAAGGGGGAGAATGTAGATCTATGTGCGTGCAGGTTATGAAGAAAAAAGTTATGTAGAAAATCCATTTAAAGTTTTAATGATGACAACACATGGCAATAGCTTTCAACCTTGATGATGATAGTATACCCAAATAAACCATCTTATGAATCATCAACAAAAGGACTCAAGATCATAGTGCATGTATAATCAGAAACTATTTAGCAAAAGTCTTGAAATCTTGAAGAAAGGTGTGAAAGCTCGTCAGGTCATGTCTGTCTATTTGTCTGAGTAATCTGAGTATTGTAAAAGTAAGTAAGTAGCTTACAAGTACGAAGGCAACTCACACACTAACACACACACACACACATACACACACACACACACACCTAAAAATATTTTTCTCAAATGTGTTTAACTTAAAAATCATTTTCTAAGCCAAAGACAAGTGATTAAAAAGTGGTCCAAACCTTTTGAAACCATTTTTTAACTAACCAATCAATTGGTAAGTTGTGTCAATCGATTGGCAACACTTTTATGAGCTAGCTAATCGATTGGACCATTAAGACAATCGGTTAGAAGAATGTTTATCGATTAACCAAATAATAAGCACAGCACATTAATGACTTGCAATGGCTCTATATCCAAACTTTCCTATTTGGGATTTCTAACCGATTGTAAATGAGTTGGCTAATAGATTGGTGATTTGTGCCAATCAATTAGCTCATTAATTCGACTCATGGATTATTTCCATTTTTTGTTTTTCCAACTACTATATAAGGGAGGCACGCCTCCACTTCAAACCTCACCACTTTCCAATATTTTACTATTTCTTTTGAATTTATCTCTCTAATTTCCTTCTCTCTCTAGAAAATATTTCATTTCACTTTATATTGCCTTAGTACTATTAAGAGAAGCTTTGCTTGTGAGGAAGGAATTTTTTTAAGTGGTCGTCAGTCCACCTCAAACTCAAGTATCACGATCTTTAGGGAGAGCCAACCATCATTAACTCCAATCTCAAAGGATGAAACAGAATATATTAAGAGCTTTATAAAGACCTAGGGGGATGCATAGACATGGAGATTAATATGACTTCTCTAACCATCCAACTCAACAGGACGACCATCCGTCTCCCACAAAGTGGCTAGGAGAACGAGAGGAAAATAGGGAACATAAACGACTGTTAGCCCATCTGATTATGTTTTATTTATTGTTTTCTACTAAATGTTTATTGTATACTCGTTCTCCTAATGTGCGAGAGTAATTCTCTATTATTAATCAAATATGACAGTTTCTGAAATATCTATTTCTCTACGATTGTATGTCATGACGAAAAAATCGGGGGCACGACCGATGAGATTGAAGTTCGACAATAAAAATCTATTAGTGTTGTCGCAGACGCTTTACACGTGCTACTACAATAATCAATTCCCCACGACACAAAGCATACACTAAAAAGTCAGGGGTGTTGTTGTAGATGCTTTGCAGATGCGATTACAGCAATCAAATCCCCACCAAAAGTCTGGGAAGCTATCGTAGATGTTTTACTCGTGCAACTAGAGATATCAACTCCCCACTAAAATTCAGCGGTAATGTCGTAGGCATTTTGATCCTACAACTAAAGTAATCAAATTCCCATCGGGAAATAACAGTCTACCCTCTCTAGCACCTAGACAATCTAGAACCCGCAATGGGGGGAGGGGAACCGACCTTTGGTTAGGAACGACCCTAGTAACGTTCAATAAACTTTGAGGGAAAACCTCATAAGTTCACACAAGATCCAGAGCTTTGCACTTAAGATCACACTAATATGCCTTAAATAGGTAAAAATACATCTCATTCCAAAAAAGGAAAATATATATATACATATATTCTTTCATTACTACGGTACTCTACATGCAATTCACAACAAAAAGTTGGACGACATGGCTACTCCAACAAGGGAACGATTTCCCCTATCTTTGAGCGTTTGATCTAGCCGAATTTTCCCCATAAACACAATTAGAGGATAGTGAAAAATGCTCTACTTGCTTCAAGGCATTGTCAAATGAATGTGAAACCACCCAAAGACTGACGCTCGTACAATCGGCCAGCTGCTGAGTTAGAGAAGTATTCTCAAGACACAAAGACTCTAATCCCCTATGAGAAGATGATAAATTACCCCAAGAAAAAGCTAGAGACTGGTTCTTCCCCGCCGCAGTCCTCACAAGATTGGTCACCTGGTCAGTAAGAGAATGAGGGAGATTAAGGGGGAGAAAAGCATCCCTTGCCCAGGTAAGAGAAGTAGAAGATGCTTGCATTTCCTACATGTACTTATGTCACTAGAGCATTGGGGTGCAGACACTTTCTTCCAATCGATGCTTATCCTCGTGATGGTGATCAGACCAAAAAGCATCCCAGTGACTGATTCTACCCAGAGCTAAAACAACAGAGGCACATTGGGTATACCAAGCTAGAATCTCAAATTCTTCCTCCAAGGCACGCTTGGACAAATTATCCAAGTACGAGCAATCCTCTTCTAGAGGAGAGATTCAACGGTCTCTAAAGTAACGTGAGTTCGATCGTGTCAACAACAAACATGTTAGAAGACCAGAGGCACCATGCAGCCTCGAAAGAGTATTCAAAGCAGCAACATAAGAGACTTACTTCATCCTTCATCAAATCTGTACATAATCATTGTCAAAGTGAATGCATAATGAATAGACAAATTGAAGACAAAGAGGTCAACAACTTTCAGAGCTTATAAAATAACTTTCCTTTCTTCTCGAGAATGGGCCCCAATAGCACTTGAATATCAATAAGGCATTGCAAGCGTTTTCGATTAACCTCTTTTATGGGGGGTACTTCCCCGAAGTAACTCAGGTCGCTGATGAAGCTCGTCAGTCGTTTCTTTTGGTATAAATCTTTTGTAGTGAGGTCTTCCTCTTTATATACATACACCTCATTCCCCATCAGAAACTGACTCTCAGTCCAGTACTTGGGGAACAGCTGAGCACATATGCCCTTCACTCCATCCACAACAACACAAACTATAACGTGAGCCTCAAGATAGATAGGGGTAACTAGAAAGAACCAATCTTTGAAAGGCGATAAGTTAGGAAGAGTCCCAAAGCCCCAGACTGTCAGCTCTAAAATGATGGGAAAGGCAAGACTACAATGGCATCAAAAAGATGGAAGAAAAGGATCAGAGAGGGATTCCCTTTCAAGTATTCGCTCCAATACCTTGAGACATTCACATACGCCTAACTTTCTAGATGAACTTGGGAATGAGCCATTATCAGATGGTTAAGAACTTTTATCTCAAAAGTAGTGAAGGGTAGGCGAAGACCTAGAGCTGAGAAAGTGCATTCATAAAAGGGGTGGCATAATCGCCATACTCGCTACATATTCTTTCATTATTTTTTGGGTTCAAGACACCCCAATGCGAAGATGAACCAACTTCAAGAAAGGCCTCATCAATATTTCCTTCTCTTTCAAAAACAGAAACGGTGGAGGAGTAAATAGATTCCATCATCGAAGATTGTACCTTCTTCTAGGATTTGTGAGCACTATTCTTTGATATTTTATCCATAATTCACTAAATTTTCCAGGTACATGAAAGTGAAAATGTCAAAGAAGAAGATAACTTCTAAATTGAGAAAAATACTTAAAGAAAAACCACACTTCCTCTTCAAGAACTATACTCTAGCATGCAAAAGGAAATAAACTCTATCAAACGTGTCAAATCACTCACACGCAACACTCAAGTGTTTAAGTTCCCTAGAGTCATAATGATGGCACCTTCAAAAAGACTTCCAGAACCTTCTCAACACATTAGGACTCTCTTTATTATGATTACAAAGGATCTCAATTGCATGCACATCCAACGGCTTTCTATAATTTGCTCCTAACAATTATCGAGTTTATTATTACCTCTCTACTATATATGGAGAAAACACCAAATTCAGGTACTAAATTTTAAACTCAATTTCAACTCACTTTTCTTCCTCACATACTAACTTAAACATATTAGTGTTAACTTTAAAGATCAACCATCACTTTCGATTCTCACTCTATTTCTGGTTTTAGAATTGAACACATATGTCCTCCTATTATTATTTTAAGACTTAATGGGTGAGAATATAACATTCCTTTAAGAATAAATTCAATCAACTATAACTTTCCACTTCCACTCACATTTATTTTTATTTTTATTATAATTTTAATTCAAACAAGTTTTACAATTAATTCTGAGAAATTTAAATTTCTACCAAACAAATAAATAAAAATATTATTTCTGAAAATAATAAACTTAAGAATATTATTCCAATAAAAATAACTTTAAAAGTTGAAACAAACACAACTTACATCTTCAATCACTCAACATCTCTTGAGAACATTGTATTCCCATATTAATATATCCAAAACTATTCAAGCAAAGAGCCATTTTTATGACTAAATATAAAATATTTCTCCAAATTTACAAAAGCTATATTAATACTTAATTCCAACAGAAATACATTAAAATCAAGAGGCTAATAAACTGCAAACAAATATAATAAATACATCAAACATTTCAACTTGCAAGATTAAAACCAAAGTCATACATAATACATACATACTAAAGGGATTGATAATTGATACAAAACAAATCCAATCCTCAAAATCCTAAGATAGAAGTCCAAAAGTCACATAGCAGAGTGAATAATTAATTAAAGATGAAAAGCACTTGGTTGTGATTTTGTCATCCTTGCTTCACCATAAGGCTCATCATTATCCATCCTGCGGTTGTTTCTATAAGCATAATAAGCAACTATGTAAACAATTACAAGGATGATCATAACAATGATGTTGATCACTGAGACTTTCCTCCAACTTTTCTTGAGATTAGCAAGCACACCAGCTTTGCAAGAATCACAGCTATAACAAAGCTCTTGTTGGTCATTGTTCCATTTAGGGCAGTCAGGGTTGTTTGCTATTAGTCCTGCTCCTGGCATCCACACTGTTTCATTTTGATAGATGAAACCACAATCTGTTGGAGGTTTGCAGCAACCAGACTGCACATAAAAATGAAGAAAATTATTGCTCTACTTCATATGATATTTTGGTAAGCACGGCTTAGGTTTTTGAAAATCCTGTATAGATTCGTCACGATTCAACTATGACAAAATAATTAAAATCTTTGTTAAACATGTTTTAAAAGTGATAAAGGTTTTATGAAATCCTGTTAAACAGGATATAAGTGTGACAAATTTCAGACTCTTGTGTGATAATCTGTATTGTATGCCCTTAAAGATGTCTCGACCCGATTGATTTTTGTGTTTGTTTTTATCTATGCTGTCATGTTTCTATGAAACTGCAATTGGTACTTAGAAAAAGGTTATGGTGTTCCATCAAAATCGACCTTTGTTTTGTAGCATGGATAAATTGCCGACATGACCTACCACATGGGGCATAACACGAAAAAGTATATAAAGATAAGAACACTGTCAATTCATCTAAAATATGAAGAAAAACTTGGCATTATTATGATAAGTCAGGGAATTAATCATTAACCTATGGACCATATTTTCAAATCTTACAATTAGGGAAATTTTTACCCAAATAACCACCTTTCTCAATAATATTATCTAATATATCCACCTTTTCAATAAATTTTTCAAACTATCCAAGGTTTAAAGAGGGGGTGCCAAATGATTTAGAGTCACCTTTAAAATTTAGGAGAGGACGCCAAATAAGTTGGAATCACCTTTATAAATATTTAAGAGGTGATTCCAACTCATTTGACATCCCCTCCTAAATTTTAAAGGTAACTCCAATTCATTTAGCGCCCGTCTTTGAAAGATGGATAATTTGAAAATTTTATTAGAAAGGTGGGTATATTGATAATATTATAAAAAAAGATAGTTATATGGGTAAAAAATTCACAATTAGGTATGGTTTCTTATTTCCTTACGTCACTATTATAAGTAAAATTGATTTTTTTTAATACATTCAACAACTAATTTATCTGACTTATGTATAAACTATATAAATCAATTATTCAATAAATTTAAAAAATTAATTTTACTTATAATAATAATATGAATGTGTATCTAACTGACTATTATTACTTTTGTCCCTAAATATTTATTTTTCATGTTTATTTATCATAAAAACAATTGATGAAAATAGTACAAATTTTTATACAAACAAAAATATTTGTTTTACTCTTTGTCCATTTCATCAAAGAGTTACCACAATTAAATACTTCACTAAAACCATCATTATTTACATCTCAAGTATTTTAATAATGAAATTTGTAATTTTGTTCTTTCGGTATATCAATTTTACATAAATTATTTCTATTCTAGTTCTAGAAGAGCAAAAAAGGGAGAGAATATTCTGCATGAATATAAATAAATTGTATCCTATGAAAACATAGAACATTCTTATATGAGTTAGGAGAGCTTGTAAAAAGCAGAACATGACAAACTTTTAGGTTAGATATACACATCATGTTTGCCACTGCAAAAAGCACAAAGGTGGGTGTAAATTAATGGACCCCAAACAATAAACCCAAAGTCTAAAATATAAATCTTAAAATTAAAACCTAAATATAAACTTCTTACTTTATAAATCAAATTTATAAAATTAATTAAATCCATCAAAATCCTAAAATAATATAAGGGTCAATTTAAGTTTCTTAGGAATAAATTTATAACAATATTGAAATAAGGACAGAGTAGTTTTGGACCTAAACACATGTTACACTAAAAAAACATAAAATTTCAAATCAAATTTTAAAAATTACATACAACCACCGCATCTTTTTTTATACCAATAACTTTTTTCAAATTAAAGTGATTCTACTAATATTAAGTAATAGAAATAAATATTTTCAATCATACTTATGTTTAATTATTCAATCAGTGTCCTATATGGTCCTACCTCAATTCATAATTTTCTCTATGTCCCAACACATTTCCATAATATCTAATATCATCGTCCCAATACCATTCATTTTTTTCATATGAGGTAAACCATTAACAAGTATTAAAAATTCCAAACTAGACATATCACACATACATATTATGATGCCACCTTTCGCATCTAACAGTGATGCCACCATAATACTCAATTATCAAACAAATCTACATTATTGTCATACCATTTTTTTTCAAAGTCCTTTTTTCTATTTTATCCTACATTAACATGGGGCTGCAATAAATTAATCAAAGAGTGTACCACAAGTTTCGGAAATTAATGAGTCAAACCCATCATACCACATGCTACAGCTGCAGGGTTCCATACCGAAAGAAATCTATTGGAGAAGTTAGATCTACTGATTTAATAATACAAATATGTTTTCACTCAATTTTTATCAATATTTTTTCTTTAAAATCAGTACTAAATATAATCTAACATATCTGATAATCTAAAAAAATAAAAGAAAAATTTAGTCATTATTTAATAAATCTAAAAAACAAAAAAATTGTGTAAACTGCAGTAGCTCAGTTGAATAGAGTGTTGTTTAAAAAAAAAAGTAAAATTGGAAAAACATACCTGAACAGAAGTAAGTTTTCTCTGGAAGAACATATCAGCAGCTTCAGGCTGACCATTATAATTCCGGGCTAATTTACGGCAAACTTTAGAATCCCTTATACAAGAACTAATCTTGCCCCAATAACCGTCACTGGCAACACGTTCCTCTAACCACCCAGAATAATCTTCCAGATAATAATCCAAATAGCCTTTATTCACAAGGCTTCTTCCGGAGCCTTTATCGGTTACAACATAAGCAAAGATTATGAACCCTATAAGAACAGCGATGACGCAAAACATGACAACGAGGTAAAGCCGTAGGAGAAAGGTGTTTCTGTAACACGCGCCGGCGAAACCTGCTAATGAAACAACCATGATGCTTATGCCGATTATGATTAATGGCCATTGGAGGAATTTGAGGCAGTCCGTGTTGTTTGCTCGGCTGCTTAGCCATATTCCACCGCCGAGGATTGGGATTGAGAGGAGGAAGGTTAGGAAGTTTAGTACACCGATTAAGTGGTTGCTTGTTCTCATTTTCTTCTTCTTTTTTTCTTTGGATTCTGATTTTTTTTTTTTTGGTTTGATTTGCTAGAGTTGTTGTTTGTGAGGTGATGAAGAGTTGGTGGTGGTAGTAGTAGTGTGTGTTTTTTGTATTTATTTTGAATGGTTACTTAATTTAGGGTCTTGGTAAACGCGTAGGGAGTTTTGTGTCTATTTAACTATTAAGCAAATGACTGAAATAACCTTGTCGTTTTCTGTTTTGAATTAATGTCACTTCGGGCGGGGTTTTCTAAGTTGGTACTTGGTACAATAACAAAAGTATTATAAAAAAGATTTGTGGTACAAATTGTTTTTTTTTTTGAAAAAAAAAGAGCTTGTTGTAAGCTACAGTTTTGAATAAGCTTAACATAACTTGAGATACAAGTAATATTTATTGCCTTTCATAACGTCTGTATATAAAGTCTCTTTTGTGGTGATGAAATAAATGAGAGGAATACTATTGTATTTTATTGTATTTAATAAGTAGTATGGGTTTGATCCATAAACTCTCATATTAAAAATTTGTAATACCTTGTCTCAAATTATAAGATGATTTACTAAAAAATTTTGTCTCAAATTAATATATCTTCTAATATTTATTAGTATTCTTTCTTTCAACTTTTTTAATTTTTTATTTTTTTGTAATTAATGAAGAATATTACTGTAAGATCATATATAATTTATCTTTTTCATACAAAATTAATTAGATTTTTTAATTCGTGTAGAACATCTAAAATGTTTTATAATTTTAAACAAGGGAAATATTTTTTTTTTGTTATAGCCTAAATACAGGGTCCATGTTAGAGTATTGGTTGACTTGTATTTGAGAAAATTTGTTGAGGGAGAAGGTTTTGAATTATTTGTTGATCTAAATTATGATAGTTTACTTGACTACTATAATTTTTGTAATTGCATTGGGCATAATAAAATATATTGTAAGAAAGTGAAGTCAGAGCCATTGCTAAAAGTAGAGAAAGGTAAATTTCCTAGAAGATTTAAGATCGACAAGAAGGAATTTGTGGCAACAAATAATAATAGCAAAAAGAGAAATTGGCCGAGAATGAAGCTTCTAAGCATGTTGAGAGTAACCCTGAAGTGGTGATACCAGAGAAATCTAATAATCATAATGGAGGAACTAGTGGTACAAAGGACCATGTGGATACCAACAATGAAGTGGCAAATTGGAATGAGGCCACTGGTCAAGACTCTAAAATTTCAGAGTTTGTGGATGTCACTTAACTCTTTAATGATGAGGAGGGTGAGGAAGATATCCTTGAAATTGGAAAGCAACTTAAGTCCCCTAAAGGGAGTCAAAGGTCTGTTAACTCAACAACCAAAAGTATGCAAAGCTCATCTTATAGTATGGAACCACCTGTTAATGAACAAGTGCAAAGGGATATGCAATTCTTGAAAAGTTCATGGGCTAATCTTAACCAAGCAATTGCAGAGGATTGTCTTGGAATTCCTGTAGTAAACATTGAGGAAGAAAATAATGAACAAGAACAACATTTTCAAGCGGTGAAGCATAGAAAGAAGTGAATGACATCATCTAATGTGCAAAAGAATACATATTACATTAGATCTAGCAAGCCCAACCTTTCCAAATGAAGCACATATATTAGAATGTAAGGGGTATTGCCAACTCCCCTACAAGATTGTTACTTAAAAGTCTTTTCAAGTATTACAGGCCTGAATTTTGTTTTGTTGTTGAGCCTTGGATGAACTTTGACCATTTTCCTAAAAATTGGTTTAAGAGACTTTGTTTAAAGCTTTTTGTAGTCAATAATAGAAGTGATATGTTCCCTAATTTGTGGTATGTAAGTTCCAACAATCTTGACCTTGAAGTTTTGGACACTAACGATCAACAACTTACATTTTCTTTTTCTTGTAATGGTAAAAGGTTTGTATCTCTCTAGTATATCCCTCAACAACTATATTAAGAGAAGAAAATGTTGGCTTGCTTTACAACTTTGTAGAGTAATCTCAATATCCCTTGATCCTGTGTTGGAGATTTTAACACTATTTTTGGCTCTCATGGGCATAGGGGTGCCCACTCACCTGCTAGATTACCTATGATGGATTTTGTTAACTGGGCTGGATCAAATAATTTGTTGCATCTGCCCACTATGGAATGTCAGTTTACCTATTCCAATGGAAGAAGTGGTGTTCATCATACTGAAAAGAGATTAGATAAAGTTATAGGGAACAAACCATGGTTAGATGAATGCTCTTATGTCTCTTTCTCAACCTTAAACAGACATAAATCTGACCATTTTCCTATATTTTTGGCTTCCAGACAACCACTATCAAGTATCCTTCTAACTTAAAATTTTTGAAAATTTGAGCTTGCCACAAGGACTGCTCCAATTTTATTAAAAGTGTCTGGAGCACCCAAGTTTTTGGGTCCTTTATGTATGTACTAAGTCAAAAACTTAAGCTACTCAAAAGTGAACTAGAAACTTGGAACCTTAACATTTTTTGTAACATTCACAGTAAAGTTGCAAAATCAGTTTCCAAGCTTGACTCTATTCAACTAGAAATCAATAAAATTGGTTACACTAATTCCCGGATGAAACAAGAAAAGTCAGTCGAGAATGACATTGAGAATGCTCCTAACATGGAAGAGGCCTATTGATAAGAAAAAGCCAGAGTCAAGTGGCACAGTGACGGGGACATGAACACTGCCTTGTTCCAAAAAACTGCAGAGATCAAGTAGGCCTATAAGAAGATTACTTCTCTGAGGATTGACAACATAGTAATCACTGATCATGTGATTATTGCTAATCATATAGTTTCTCATTTCGCAAGTTTGTTAACTAGCAGCAATCAAGTGTAGGACAATGGTCTTACTGAAGAAGTTATTCCTTCTCTTTGAGCTCCTAGAATTGTGGAAGTTATTTGTCAACCACCTTTGTTGGACTGGATAAAGTGTAATACAGATGGCTCAAATTTGGAAAGTATTGGAAATTCTATTCGCGGAGGTCTCTTTAGGAATAGGTGTGGTGATTGTAAGGTTTTTTTTGCAATCAATTCAGGTATATCTAATTCTCTCTTTGCTAAAGTTATGGGAGTCATTTTAGTACTAGAAATTGATTGTGATAAGAGATGGAAGCACCTACGAATAGAAAGTGACTTTATGTTAGTTACCTTAGTCATCAAGTCACCACATATCATTTTAGCTAAGCTTGGGAATAATTGGAGGAATTGTTTGATTAAGCTCAGATCCATGGATTTTTTTTATCTCTCACATTTACGAGGAAGAAAATCAATGTGCATATACTCTTGCTAACCTAGATTTATCTTTTATTGTCTTCACATGATGGTTTTCTCCTACAATTGTAATTAGAGAAGGCCTTGTAAAAAAATAGGCTTGGTTTTCTTTACTATAAGTTTTACTAGCTTCCATTGAGGGTTTGATTCGGTCCCACTACTACGGAAAATCTCTTTCACAACGGTTTGAAAAGGGGTACCATCACGCCTGACATACCGTTTTTAAGTAGAGTGTCGTTGTAAGTTCGTTGTTTCTACAACGGTCTGGAAACCGTTATTGAAAGGCAGGACGCGCGCCACATATCACAACGGTTATGCTAATAAACCGTTGTGATATATACACTTAGGTACTAGGTTCGAAACCCATCAACAGCAAATTATGTAAAACATAAATTATCTTTGATCTCGGTTACAATAGATAACCGTTGTTGAAAGTACCCAGAGTTTATCATATTATCTTTGATCTCGGTTACAATAGATAATCGTTGTTGAAAGTATCCAGAGTTTATCATATTATATGTAGATTGCTTGTTTTCCATACTCCTCACTAAAGAAATACAAGGATTCAATTTGATGAAGAAGTCTATAATCTGAAAAATTAAACTATTCTTGAAAACCAACTTAAACAAACCATTGTTGTTTTCTGATTGCATTCGTCTCATCGTGCATTTCACGCTCTTTTACACATATATTGTGGTTTATTGGTCTAACTCCTTCGATATATCGTTATCTTCGATTATAGTTAAATTTCCATAACAACAAGACATTGGATAATCTGCCTCATCATCATCACTTATCATCATAATTTTTATAATCGTAATTTTTACGATTATAAGTGTTGATGGTGAGGCAGAATAACCAATATATTGTTGTTAATAAAATTTAACTATAATGAAAGATAGCGATGCATCTAAGGAGTCAGATCATTATACCATAATCTATATATAAAAGAACGTGAGATAAACGACAAGAGGCATGCAATTCGGAAACATTATTGATTCATATAAGTTGGTTTTCAAATACAACTTAATTTGCAGATTATAAGTATCTATGTCAAATTAAATGAATATATTTTAAGTGAGGGTTAGAGAAACAAACAATCTACATAGAATATAATAAACTCAAACAACATCATATACCAGAACCAGATATTATAAATTTAAGGTGGATGAAGTTTCCTCAATGACTTCATACTTCTTGTATTTTTTTCCATTGCTACACAAACCATATGAACCTTATCAACTCATACAATACGCTTGCTACCACCAGCATCATCACCATGTATCATCCCCTTAACCTGGAAGAAAACACGGCAAACTTCAACAATGAGCATCCTCAGTTGAAACCAAACCCTAAAACCATAATCCAGTGAAGAGTAAAGAGAGATCGAAAGAGATATATTATAAATTTCCAGGATGCACCTTTTAATGAAGCTAATCATGGAACAGGAATCAATTATGATGTTCATCTAGTTTGGGAAGCAATGAAGAAGAAATATAAGGAGGAAGAAGCTTACACAAAAGTTTCATACTTCTTATATTTCTTTTCATTGTTTCTAAAACTAGATGAAGTTTGTTGCCACTGTTGTTTCTTCATTTACTAACATCTTATTTGTGAAGCTATGAAGAAGAAGTACAAGGTGGATGAAGTTTCCATCATAGCTTCATGCTTCTCGTACTTTTTTCCATAGCTACACAAACATTATGTACCATAGCCAAAGTATGGTCTTTGTTAAGGTAATGAAGACGAATATGAAAAAATGAGAACAGTCAACAAAAACAACATGCAACAAACGAGATAATGGGAAATATCTAACAATAGATGGAAGAAGAAGAATACCTTAATGTATGAAGCACAAGATTCACGGCTAATGGTGAAGACGAAGAGAAAAAATAGGTTCTAGGGTTTCGCTGTGAAGGAAACGACGCTACTGTCAATAAGTGAAAGTTAATTCGCTTATATATGGGTAAACTATTTCACAACAGTTAACAATACCAACCATATAGATAAGTATTTATTTATTATAAATATATCACAATGGTTAACCAGAAGAACCGTAGTGATATCCCTTTTATTTGTGAATTTTAAAATAAATAAAAAAGAAAAGGTGCGCCTTAACGTTAAAGGAATAAAATATTTTATGGCGCTGAGGTTCGAACCGATGAAAGTTTGATTGTATCACAACGGTTGGTTCTGTAACCGCTGTTATATACAAATAATTTTTAATCAAAAAACAAAATAAATATGGTAGCGCCTTAGTTAAGATATGTCACCACGGTGTAGGGAAAAACCGTGGTGACCATGGCGTTGTTGAATGCGTGTTTTGTAGTAGTGACCCCTATTTTATATGCCACTATTTTTATATATTTTGGGCGTCGCTCTCTATGAGCACATTGGTTTTAAAAAAAGGAAGTGTTGTTCCTGTTGGATTGACCCTTTGCATTGGCTGTATTTTAGCAAAATAACAACTTGGCGAAGTGTCCAAGTGTTCAAGATTGGTCTAATTTGTTAAAGTTGTATGAAACTGCAGAAATGACACATGTTGGGCACGATGCTCCAGCATGTTGGTACGAAATTTGGGCCGTGTGCAACATGTGCCAAAATGTTGCATTTTGGAGTGTGACTACAGAAGATTGGTCAAAGATTTTATTGGTATTCATTTAACAATATGATTAGATGATTTTTTTAACAGTTGGATGGAGTTTAATTCCGATTTAAATAAAGACTTAAATGTGAATTAAAAACAAATCATATATTGTTTGAGATACTCAAAGAGAAAATCAAATATCCAACATATTCTACATTAATTTTGAACGAATTCAAAGATATTATCCAAGGAGAAAATCCTAGTGTTACATTGCTTTATAAGGAGCTCAAACCTACATTGGAAAGTGAGCACTCTTATTGAAGATCTTATATTGTTGAATCTTAATGTACACCTTTATATTTCAATAACTTGCTTTAAAAGGTTTGTCTAGTTAAGTTGTAATCAACATTGTTTATGTACACCTATATGTTTCAGTTACTTGGCATAGAAGGTTTGTCTAGTTGAGTTGTAAATTTCAACATTCTTTATCTTGTGAAGATTGAAGTTGATCACTATGGTTTAGTGGTTATTTGCCCCTGTCACTAGGATTGCGGTAGAGAATAAAGTAAGTAGGTTCTCATATTTAAGGGGAGGGTCTAAATAAAAAGTCATTGGGTTGGGTTAGGAAGAGGCATTAAACAACATAGGGTTTGTTGTAGCTTGCAAGTCTAAATTTACTAAACTAATAATAATGAAGTGGTGTATCTGTTATGTGCAGATACCTGGTGTTTGTTTAGTAATAACCCCTTATGTGAAGTACTAATGTTGTGCTCCATGTTGGAGCATCGGAAAAACAGATCTATCTTTGTTAGTAGTATTCAGTGATATCAACTACTGACTGATTTTTGTGTGCATAACTAAGTATGTAAATGATTGCATATTGATATATGTTAGTTAGTAGGATTATATGATACTAACTATGAGATACTAGATTCATGCATGACTAAATTTTTGAATGATTACATGATTGTTTGTTTGGTTTTGGAGTAAACTGAATGAACTATGTGAAAGTATTTGAATGTTGATGCTTCTAACTTCTCATGTTGCTGGTGCTTAACTCTGATACATGGAAGCTACTGCTACTAAAATTCTATGAAGATCCAATACATCTACTGGTTGTCACTTGTTATCATGGAAGAAGTGCTATGTATCTTAAAGAGTTATTTTTCCATTATATGCTAAAGGGGGAAATTGTTGCACCTATTAGATTGTCTCTTTGGATTGGCTGCATTTTAGAAAAACAACAACTTGGAGAAGTGTTCAAGTGTTCAAGATTAGTCTAGCTTGGTAAATTTGTATGACACTGCAGAAAGGACATGTGCTGGGTACGATGCTCTAGCATGTTGGTGTGACATATGGGCCTTGTGCAACAGGCACTAGAATTCTGCATTTTGGAGTTTGATATGCAGAAGGTTGGTCAAAGATTTTTATTGTTATTGATTTAACATTATGATTAGATGATTTATTTAATGGCTGGATGAAGTTTAATTTGGATTTAAAAGAACATTTAAATTTAAATTAAGAAACAAATCATATCTTGTTGGAGATATTCAATGAGCAATCAAATATCCAACAGATTCTGCATTAATTCTGGACGAACTCAAAGATATTATCCAAGGAAAAAAACATAGAGTTATATTGCTATATAATGAGCTCAAACCTACATTAGAAAGCAAGCACTCCCATTGAATATCTTAGAGTGTCTAAGTTTTGTGTCATGTATTCACGCTAATGCCCTTAGAGGATTAGTGTTGAATCTTTATATACACCTCAATGTTTTAGTTACTTGGCATAGAAGGTTTGTCTAGTTGAGTTGTAATCAACATTGTTTATGTACACCTCTATGTTTCAGTAACTTGGTATAGAATGCTTGTCTAGTTGAGTTGTAACTTTCAACATTCTTTATCTCGTGAAGATTGAAGTTTATCACTAGGGTTTAGTGGTTATTTGTCCTTGTCACTGAGATTGTGACATAGAAGAAAATGAGTAGGTTCTCAAATTTAGAGGGACACTCTAAATAGAAAGTCATTGAATATGGTTAGGTTGAGGAATTGAATAACATTGGATTTGCTTTTGCTTGTAAGTCTAAATATACTAAACTACTAATAGTAAATTTTCTTTCTTGGGTTGTGGACTCAGTCCCCAGACTTAGGTGTAGTGTCACCAAACTGGATAAACAATTTGATTGTGTTCTTTATTGCTTTTCTGCTCCATCGTCTATTACTAGTTAATGTGTTGTGTCTGGTGTATCTTGTCACTCTCGTTGCTGGAACATCGTGTTCGACATCTATCCCTTGAAATACAGAATTTCAGGAGAATTTGTTATAAAAATTGATTGCTAGTTAAGTTTGAATCAACATTATTTGAGATACAAATAATGTTTATAGCATTTGATATAATGTATGTATGTAGCCTTTTGTGGCGATGAAATAAATGAGAGCACAAATGATGCCTTTTATAATAAAATTGTTACCATCTTATTCGATTGTCAATTAAAAATAGTTTAGGTACTTTCAGTGTAATACCCCATATTCTCTAAACGCTCAATTGGATATCAGATGAGATCAGATGAGTGTCTATGTGATATATCTTTGGGTAATTGGATTAATGGAATCATCTAAGTGCTCTAAGTATTGTCAATTGAGATTAATAGAGCAACTAATGAACTCTGAAGGGATCAATTATTTAACTAAAGAGACAGATCAATATTTATTAGTTCAAGAAAGGATTTTATGGTAACTCTAATAATTGATCAATTGGTGTGTGACGACAAAATATCGATCAAAGATAGTTTACCCTGTTGGATTATATTATATAATATATGCATTATATATATATGAAATAGAAAAAAGAGAAAGAAATAGTAAGAGAAAGAAGAGAAGAGGAGAAAGAGAGAAAAAGGGAAAAGAGAAAAGAAGAAGAAGTTCAAGGAAGAAGAAGAGAAAGCTTGGATCATTGTTCATCATCTTCTTCAACCTCCTCTTCGATTACCAGGTGGGTTCTAGTTAGAGACTTAAGTTCTAGAAATTGGATTTATTTAGAACTTAGGTTAGAAATTGAGAAAATGAATAATTTGTGTGGAATCGAAGTTTCTAACGGATGAAACGTGAAATAAACCGCGTAAAATAGTCGGGTTATATGTGGAAATAATCGGGAATACTTGTTATGGTGATGAATCATGTTTTGGTTGAGATTGGATTGAGTTTATACCACTAAAATCAGATTTTTTTGTGTTTCTAGTTCAGTAGTAACCGGTTACTCATTTTGAGGTAACCGGTTACCTGAAGGAAAAATTGAGATTTTACGTGAAAAATGAACGAAGTAACCGGTTACTCATTTTGAGGTAATCGGTTACCAAAATGTGCCTCTAACTATCATTTTGATTTTGTTTTAAACAGTGGAACTTGAGTAACCGGTTACTCATTTTGAGGTAACCGGTTACCACTACTGTGATTTGAAAAATGTTTGAAAATTCATAACTTTTGAACTGTGATTCCGATCGAAGCGTTCTTGGTATCGTTGGAAAGCTATGACGATCCTCTATCCAAAAAAAAGTGAAAATATTGAGTATGATGTAGGATTAATTATTCAGTGGCAATTGAATGAAAATAATGTTTATGTGATATGTTGTGATAAATGCTTTACTTATGCAAATTGTGTTATACCATGTCTATCTAACTATTGTTAAGTATGAATGAGAGAATATGAATGCTTAAAATGAGTTAGGAAGAGTGAGGAAACTTTACCCCAAAACATGGTATGATCCTAGAGATGCAACTAGGTCTTGGTAAAGGTTTAAATGACAATGCTTAGGCATCGATGCTAGACGTGTATCTTTAATAAGTAGTTGTTAGTAGAGGTTGTGACCTAGTTATGACTAGGATTATGATAGAGAATCTAGATGGAGATGCTCGTGCGTTCGATGCCTAGGTGTACATCCTCGACGAGTAATGGTCTAGAGAGAATAAGATACTAGTATGGAACATGTGTGAACCCTTATGTTTTATGAGAAAGGCCAATGTGGCCTTAAGGCGAATGTGGTCTTGTGATTGTCGAATACAATTACGTTTGTGTGTGTAATCACGTGATCGGAACCATTTTTTATCCCTTAATAAATATATGTGACCCGTGTTGAAGGGCCTCTTGTGTAAGCTGGTCGGGGAAAGAGTTTATTAAGTAAGTGACTGTGACCCGTGTTGAAGGGCCTCTTGTGTAGGCTAGCCGGGGAAAGTTACATAATGGGTGATATTAGTGACTCGTGTTGAAGGGCCTCTTGTGTAGGCTGGCCGGGGAAAGTACCATGTGTAGGTAACCGTGACCCGTGTTGAAGGGCCTCTTGTGTAGGTTGGCCGGGGAAAGTTATCTACGTTAGCTTCCGGGACCCGTGTCCATAACTCCTTGGAAGGGCTGGCCGGGAATGGATGTCTATGTTTTGAAGGATCCGTGACCCGTGTTGAACTCTTTTGTAGGGTTGGCCGGGGAAAGATGCCTTGGTATGTGTTACCGATTAGTGATATTCTGAGTTGATGAACTCATGACATGTTCCATATAGTGTGAGATTGTGAACTCAAGGTCATTTCTCCTCCCCTTGACTTGAGTTAGGATTTGGCTAGAACCCTGTAAATCCAAGAGAATTCATAAGATAGGGACCTCACTGAGATTAATATCTCACCCCATTGTTGTTATTATTTTTCAGGCAGTGTTTGCAGGTTTGATTTACAAGTGGAGTTATGCTTGGATGTTTCAAGAGAAGCTTAGCTTTAGATTTCCGCTGTGTATTTGTTGTATACAATTGAGGGTATTGTATATTGATCTTAGATTTTTGTTTTGGCTAGTTTCCATATCTTGTACCATAGATAAGTGTTTATGTTTTTAGAATGGTCAAGTATGTGAATTACGTCATTAGACACTTGTGATTGTGTCAGTACCAAATAAAATGTTTGCATAGTATTATTCTATGTATATATTATACAGGGCATTACATTCAGGGATTTTGATTTTAGTCAATGTAAAAATATTTAAATTTAATTTGATTATGTAATTTTAAAAAAATGATTTCTTGTTTATTTTAAAGTAGATAAATTTTGATGATTTGTCACGTGTTCCAGAAGAAGAAAATATTAAGAGTGTATTTGGATGAGATTATTAAAAATTTGAATAGAATTTAAAATTTTATACAATTTAAATGATTCAATTGAAATTTATTTATATTTACATTTTGTTTGATTTGAATAGAGTATTAAAAAAACTAGTGTTAGATTCTTGGGGTTATTTTTTAAAATTTTAAGGTTTTTGAGTCAAAATTTTAAAATGAAAAATAGAGATTAATTTGCAATTTTTAAAATTTAAAGCGATCAATTTGTAAAATTTGTAAAATTTTAAGGACCAATTTACAATTTTTTGAAAATTTTAGAAATCAATTTAAAAATATTAGAAAATATGGAGACCAACTTACAAATTTGAAATAATAACAACCAGTTTGACATTCAAATTCTATGAAATATGAGAAGAATTTAAATTTTTTTGATTTTAAATGTCATTTCAAAACTATTATATATAATTTTGGCAAAATACTTTATAGAATTCTATCATTTTATTAATTTTTCATATTTTCGTCCAAACAAAAGATTTGGTCCAAAACATTTTAATTTTCCTTAAAATATTAGATTCTTTCGTCAAAATCACTTTTTCAAACACCCTCTAATATTTTTTTACTTTACACCATATATGACATAGATGTTATTTTTGTACCAGCTCTATTAAAAGACCTTTGATTAAAATAAAGAAATAAATTGAAATTGAACATAAGTCGAAAAACCTAGAAAGCTGACCCCTTCTCATCCTTTAATTCCTTATTCCAATTTTAACCCATAAATTAATCACCTTCAATTCCTTATTCCGATTTTAACCCACAAGTCAATCACTTTCAACCTAAAAAAACTAAGCAAAGAAAAAAAAATAGTGTTAGATTAGGACCCCTGAAAAATTAAAGTAAGATATTTGTTTTCTAATAAGCAAAGAGAACACAAACGGTTCTCAAAACAAAATATAAAGTCATTGCAATTTAAGATAATCTATTAGATTTTTCCATCAATTATAAAAAATAATATCAATTTATTTTTCAATCCTAGTAGAATTCAATTTCAAAATAATAATTTGATGTGATAAACAAAACAACCAATAGATTTGAGAGTTTTTAATCCAACTACCTCTAAAATGAAAAATAAATTCCAAAATACTTCCATTTGAAAATATATTCCTTCAATGCTCTACTTTTAAATTTTATAACCATGTTTATTATTGAATGAACAAAGGGGTGCTGTTCTTTTTTTTTTTTTTACTTCGTCCATTCTATTTTATCTTTTTATTTCTCGATATTTAAATTTTTAATGATTTAATTAATATATTTTAATCAATAAAATGATAAAAAAATTAATTTAATAATTAATAAAATATTTAGAAAACATATTAATTTTTTTAAAAAAATAATACCATATTTATTTTTTATTTTAGTTTTAAATAATTTTTAATTAATATTTAAATAATAAGAAAATAAACTAAAAATAAGAAATAATAATAATAAAAGAAGACATTCGCCAGTTTAATAGGTTATATGTTTTTCACCCATTAAGTTCGGTATAAAATTCCGTCTATCGGGTTTGTTTAATGGTCATCTATAAATAGTTAAGTGTAAGAAGGTAGTATAATTATTATTTATTTTACTTATATAATCATGTTTGTCTAGGTTGTTGTGTTTTATGATCAAGATAATGATTGCAACTTAGATGGTATCTATCGCAGTGAGAATTAGAGACCATAGCTATTGAGTTAGCTAGGCTTCACAAATCATAGATATCACCATTGATCTTTAATTTATCCAAGGGAAGGGGTAAAGAAAGAATAAATCCATAAATATGCAATGCAAAGCAATAAAGAGAATCTAAAGTTCGGGGGTTGGTTATACTAAGGGAAGGTATTAATACCCTAAGTATCTATAGTACTCTATAGGAACCTCTCGCTGTATTGTGTTATTTGTTTGTTTGCTAATTGAGATTGATTGGGGAGATGAGAAGAGAAATGTCTTTTATTGTTTTTGTGTTTGGCAAGACATGAAGTCTTGTGCCAATAAAGTATCAAAACCTCGTAGTTTGGGGTAGAAATTGGAAAGAGTTTGTTATGGTGGATTTTAATTGAAGAAAAGAAAAGTTGTCATCCTACGGAGAATACTCATCTAGACCACCACAAACATGTGGAAGAGGGATCCTTGCTTCACTGTTGAGGGAATGGCTCTAACTTGGATTGCAATTAACAAATATGTCACATACCTCCCTCAAGTGGAAAAGAATCAATCATCTTTCTCACCATGTTATGGAGTAAGAGATTTATATCTCAACTAAGGAGGACTAGTGTCTAGTCTATCTTGAAAAGATTTTAAAGTTGAAAAGGCAAAGTGGCAAAAGGTTTGAATTGAGTTTGTGTTTTTTAGTCTTCTATGAAATAAGTTTGAATATGCTTAAAGTGTCTTGAAGCATTTATTAAGAAAAGAGTTTGAGAAGATCAATGACCTGGTTAAGGTTTTTAATGAAAGTGGTTTTGAGTTGTAAAAGGGAAACTCTAATTGAAGATGTCTAAATTGAAGGGTAATTCTAAGGGAAACTTCCTAAGGGATAGCAAGTTCTAGGATTACAAAGAAATATATACAAGAAGATGCAAGAATGCAAATGCAAATGACAAAGATGTCAACAACAATACCCCTCCCTTGGAAATGGATAAGGATGATCATATAAACATGTGTTGAATTGATAAACATCATGCAAAAAACAACAACATGATTTAGACATGGTGAACATGAACAAAATATAACAAAGGTTTACATAATATCACAAGGAACATCTCATGAACAAACACAAGACAAGAAACATGCTTAGCAATGTGAAGTTTGTGAAGAAAATACTTGGAAACAAGTGAACATCATAAGACATTAGTCATGGTATACAAATATAAACAAAAATCACAAGGGTTACAAACACATAAGTGAAAGCAAAACTTAACCCTAAAAGGGAACAACATGCATATAAAATGAGGAGCAAGAGCATGACAAGCATAAAATTCATCCTAAACCCTAGGAGATGTAAGCATGCTTAAACATTTGTGTACATGTTATTAATTCTAACATTTAGGCAAAGATGAACAACAAAGTCAACACACTTAAACATGGTACAAGACTTGGTATGACATGGCATAAGCACACAAATATTTATGGACTTATTGGTTAAGGAAACAATTCAAAAAATAAACATGAAAAGTCTTAAAAACACATGAAAAAGGATCTTTTCAACATAATAAAAATGGGTAAAATAAATGATATTTTAGGATTTTTTTTTTCACATGTTCACAAAATACACATAATAAATAAGAGTTGTACAAAAAAATCAGCCCAAAATAATAAATAGATTAAGAGATATGATTAAAAGAAAGTAGGAAAAAACATAAAACATGACAAGTGATAAAAAAGAAGGTTTTGCCACATATAGGGTTTGAACTCACGCACCCTTGCTTATTGCCTAAAAACCTAGCCACCACGCCATGTGCATCAGGTTGTCAAAATGACACACGCATCACATTATATTTAAAATCAGCATGAAAAATATGAAAAATAAAATAACACAAAAGGGCTGGGGCGAGAGGGATTCAAACCACATCCCTCACGCATGCAAGAACACACAAACAACACTCAACAACCACCATGGCGCAATGCCCTTTCAAGAAATAATATAGAAACTATAAAACAAATAATAAAACAAGTTCAAAAACCAGAATTGCGTGCCATCTTCTTCATCAACATCAGGCACCATTTTTAAGATTCTCAAGATGCTAACTTCTCCAAAACTCAATGAAATGCAACAATGTAAAAATGAAAGTTGCGTGATTTTTCATGAGGAACACAATGTTACCAACTATTCATGTTAATTTTCAACACACAAGAAATGATCATGCCATAAACAGTATGAACCCTAAAATGTAAATCCACAATGAAATCATAGGTAGAATAGATTCCAAGCAATTGATAAAGGGCAAATTACCTTCATATCATGGCAAACAAATTGGTAATTCAAATGAATGCATATGACATTAGGATCACATGGTTTCAAGTTGGAGTGCACTTACCTATTGGAGCAAGGTCCAATGCCTCTTCCACTGATTACAGAAGTTGTTTGTTGATCCAAGAAGCTTATATGATTCCCTCAGATGCTTTTGCAATGTTTACTTTGTGTGGAAGCAACCTCAGAAGTCCAGCTCGAATCCTCTTGCCAAGATGGAAAGTGTAAACTTGAACTCCAAGGAAATGATGTTACAAGTATGAAATGACACTTGGAAAAATTTAAGAAATGTTTATGGATGGTGTTTGAAGGCTTGGAAAATGATTATATGAAGAGTTTATGTATTTTGTGCAAAAAGTCAACCAAATGAAGGTTGAGGGTTAACTTTCTCAACTTGAGGGTTTTTTATGAATGTGATGTCTTGGACACCTTTGTTATGTGTTATGGTGTATTTGGATGGGTGGTTTGATGGTTTTATGATTATGGAGTGTTTTGGACAAGTTTGTGAAAATGGAGTTTTTGGCCAAAATGGAGGTTTCTTACAAGTTCTGGTGTGAAGGATTGCTCAAGTGTTTTCTGAGTGTCTTTGGTTCTGAGACACGACCCTCTATTTATAGAGGTTCTATGTGACTTGCAAGAACCATGTTTAGTTCATTTGGAATTTTGGTTTGGAGGATTTGGTTCTATTTGTACAAGAAGGTACCATGGATCATGATGAAAAGTTTGAGTGATTTAGGGAATATTATTGTGCTTTTTCTGATGTTTAGATGTTGCTTCTGAGCATTAGGGGTCTGAACATGATCAGAGGGAAGCATTTAGAGGCTCAATGCACAAGTGGTTTGGCAAAAGTTACCTTTACAAGAGTGGTCATGTCACTTTATGCAAAACATTCCATAAATCGCATGAAAACTTGGACAATGCTTGAATATCTTGTGTAATGCACTAAGAACTTGTATAATTCTCAGATTATGGTGTGATTTAGAAGCAAAATGACTTGCAAAGCAAGATTATGTCCGTTTGGCTAGGATTTGATCATGAACTTGCAATGAAGATGACTTGAAATTTCACTTGGAGTTGCCAACTTCATGTATTCGAAACTCCTAGCTCAAACATGATAAAATTGTGTTCTTGTACTCTTTGGAAAGCTTGAAACATCTTCTACAACTTTCATGTTTACCACTTTTCTTGATTCAATTGGGATCATGATGAAAAAATCTTGTAAAGTTAGCTTTATGACAAGGCAGATTTGATTGAAAAAGTTTCTAAGTGTTTTTGTTCTAGATCCATGCATCTTTTAAAAATCATCCCATAGAACAAAGTTGAAGTATGAAACAAGATCTTCATTTTGGTATTTGGAGAAAAGAAAATAGTTACTTGATAAGGAAGTTATGGTCTTGGAAAGTAGGGCAAAAATCATAGAATTTCATAACTTAGAAAAAATTAAGAAACCCTAATTTTTCCAAATCACGATCCTTGGATGTTTTCCTTGATTTTCTTGATTGATAATGATAAAAATCACATACTTTCATGATATTTGACTTGAGGAGTCCATGTTTGACCAAAAATCTCAAAAGTCAAACTTTGACTTTGAGGGACAATTGACTTTTCATCTGATGAATTTGAATTCTTGTACTGCTTATGAATCAAACTTCTTGGATTAATCCAATCATATGAATGGACTAATATGATGAATTTGATATTCTTGGAACATATCTTGAGGTATTGGATCATGTCTTGCTCCAAAAGTCAACCCATGGACTGAATTAGGTCAAAACCCTAATTTGGGTGCATCTGATGACTTGAGGCTTATTGATCTTGATTCAATGAAAATTTGCACTTGATTATGAGTGAGGTATGACCCTTGAACAATATTGGATGAATTAGGGCTTGAGAGATTGTGGATCCCACAATCCTTTGACTAGTCAAACCTTGAGCTTCTTGAGAGCAAAATCCTAGCCATGATCAAAACACAACTAAAGCACACATTTTTGAATTTAAGAGGGGTTAGTGACTACATAAAAACACACGCATAAGATGGTTGATGTTATATAAAATGATGCAAAAGGGGTGGAATCTTAGGGTTAAAAATTAGAGTGTGACAGTACCAACTTTCAACAATAATTGCAACTTATGATCAAGATAAATATACATTGGACTTTCACAACAATGATTGCAACTTTCAACATGAGTCTTTGACAGCTAAGTGTCGCACTATAAAGGTAGGGAAATTAGAACTTTATTGTTCATACATAACACGAATGGATGATAACCTAGATGGTACCAACGTATATGACCGTGAGTGTCCACGTAACAATTTAGATATAACTTCAATGTTTGAATCACATAAAGGAGAAAAATCTAGAGGATTTAATGGCCCACTTATTTTTTTGTATTGTCGTTGATTAGTTGTTTAAGATTTATTTTAGGCTATTAACTTGAACTCTGGTTCAATTTAGTCACTTAACTTTCAAAAAGATCATTTTGATTCCTCAAAATTTTAAAATATATCACGTTAGTCCTTTCCGTAACACCCTAAACCCTGAAACTTATATATAAAAAAATTACCCGGCAATTTAAGGTGTCACCAACGACCACCCTTCATAAAACATATGCATTTTTTTAATCATGCAACGAAAAAGTAAACAACAATCAATATATGCCATTGCATGCTCAAATTCACTTAGGGTATCATCGCAGCGGAATCACATTAATCACAGTAAATAAAACATGTTAACTTCAAATGGGTCTTAAAAGACTTAACATTCACAAAAGGTTTCAAAAGGAGTTTCAATATCCAACTCTCAACAACTTCAAATCAACTCAACATAATAGTTATTAAACTTCAACGAAACAATTAAGCTGACATCGAACATAATAAAAGAAAATATTGTTTGCCCCCTAGTGTTACAGAATCAGAGTATAGCGAATAAAAGAAATGCAATAACTATTTCCCACTCATAACAGCAACTCTACTCCTGAGTATCTGCAAGATGTTCATGGTGGACAACATCACAACAAATAGGTGAGAATTCACATCAATAAATTAACGGGATAAAATGCAAGGTAGAATACAAACATCTACATAATCCACATCAATCACGCAACGTCATTCTCACACTCAATCCATCAACATACACAAAACTAACACATGTTCATCATTTAAAATTATGCAAAGAGACCCACAACCTCGACTAGACTAATATGTATGTGGTACCATATTATCATCAATTGGTTCACTCAGGAACCGAGTTCACCTTTCTCGAACTTCGAATTCACCCTGCTCGGATTTGGGACAAGTCGTCAATCCACCCTGCTCGAATTGCAACTTGCCTCTTTCATCAACAACAACGACATAATAAATGCATGTCACAATACGTCAATGTATCAACAACATAATGTTTAAAGTCGCCTCCCGACAATAATCAGAACATGCATTGACTCAATGATAATAGTTCTCCTCCTAAACTATCATCCCACAACAACATATTCATTATTCAACAACATAATTCATGCTCATACAACAACATGCCATCATTATAATTCACAGCAATTATCACAACATTATCACAACATCAACCAAACATACTCAAAACGTCTCAAAAGAGTATTTTTATTAATTTATTCTATATTGTTAACTCATTAAAGGTTATAAAAATATATAATTATACTCAACATAGTTCTCAAGGAACTCTAAACAATTCCTGCAACTCTAAAACAACTCTAGGGTGCTCAAAAAGGCTCTACCGCCAACTCTTACTTATAAAATTAACTCTTATGAACTCAATTGGTTGTTCTAATAACTCAATTGACAACTCGAAATAATAAATATCCCCAACTCAACTCTAAAATATTATAATTTATAATATTAAAATATTATTATTTATTATTATTAAATAAAATAAAGCTCATTAGATTTAACTCTAAACGACTCGAAAAAAACTATCCAAATATGTCAGAGTTACTCAAAACAAATAAAAATATGACTCTAAAGTACTCCAAAGTACTCTAAAGTACTCGATTGACAACTCCTGTACCATTGAAAATGATTCAAAATAGTTAACTCTAAACTCATCAATAGAGTAATTCATTATTATTATTATTATTATTATTACTTTGTGTCATACCATCAACAGGGTAATAACCCTTAACACCAAGGCATACCAACACAACTTTAAAACATATCAAAGATACTCAAATAGTAACTCTAACAACGGTAAGGTAACAAAACTCTCTCTTAAACTTATCAATATAACTCTAAAACTTACCAGAGTTGCTCAAAGGAAACTCTAAAATATATCAAACTACCAATTACACTCTCACAACTCTAAACAGCTCAAGACTACTCAATAACAATTCTAAACTCATCAAACAACCCCAAAATCAAGCTTCATACTAATCACACATCATATTCGAATAATAATTTAAAATTTCAAACAGAGTCGGAATCACGCAAATGAATATGTTTCGGAAATTTTAGGGAGTCCATTTTAATAATATGATTTTTATTTTAGGAGTTAATACACCAATCAATCTAGTTTAATCAAACAACAAGAATGGATACTCGCGTCAAGCAGAATGTTTCGCCTGACTTAAAAATGGCGCCAAAAATTGTATACTTATGAGAAAATTATGAAAATTTATAGTTTAAAATAATATTAAACCCTCTTTCTAAAGCAACTAACGACATCCCAAACGGACTTACGAAACTCAAGTTATCCTTGAAACATGATGACTAACGCAGGGGTGAAAATGACTACACCTCCCGTATAAAAACCAGTGATTTGCTACTTTTGTAGCACCCCTAGACCCAATTTATCTACTTAAAAATAAATATTATTACGCTAGCTTTTCAACGCTTTGAACTGCGCCTCAATCCGAGTCCAAAAACTCAAGATATGCATGAAACAAATCAATTAATACTCTCCTACATTTTTCTGCGATTCCCTTACGAGAATTTCACTCCTAACCCAATTTCTTCAACCTAAACCTATATCCACTCCATTCTAAACATGGGTTATCATAAAATTATATTTGATCGTACCTGATCAAAAAGTAGATCGGTGGCCAGCAAACATCGTGAGCTCTGCTACTCCGGCGATGATGAGACGATGGGGGGTGTACTTGCAAGGTGCTCCGATGCTAAAGTCAAGAATGGAGCAAGCAAGTACAGAAGGAAGTAAGAGTAAGAATTAGAATATCTGACCCTCTAGTGAAAGAGGGTATTTATATTGTGCCCCCAGCGCTGGGGCAACGGTCGTCTGCATTGGGTTGGGTTGCTAGGCCCAATGCAGATAACTGCCAGGGCTTACGTGGCGTAGGGAAGACCAGTACGTGGTCTCCGCTCTGGAGTAACTGCCCCGAGTTCTCCGAATGGGTAGACCAACTCTTTCGGAGGTAGGTAGTCACCTAATGACGTGTCCCCGTGGGAGGAGCACGTGGAGTACGTGGGGGAAGAGGTGTGACCTCTCCCCGAGACATGTAGTGTCTGCTCGACGGTAATGTCATTGGTGTGCCCGACGAGGAAGTGAACTGGGCCTGAAAGAGCTGCTTAGCATGTCCTTAGGTTGGGCCTGCCCGACTGATGGGCAGGCGTCAGCCGTGTCCAGAATAGGAGCCCCCCAAGTCATTGCTCCGAAGAGTCGGAGTAATGACTTAAGGGCCAACCCATTCGCCGGGGACCTGTTTAGTAGGGCAGCATGCCCGAAAGTGCCAAGCTGGTAGAAGATACAGGCGGCTAGAAGCATGGATGTTCGTCGGGCAAGAGTCGCAGAGACTGATGTCCTTCTGGCGTCCTAAAGGTTATTTCTGGTCGACGATGTGGGGAGATAAGAGGAGACGGACGCGTTTATCACGCAAGCACAAAGGGAAATGAAAAGACGCACGTGGGGTCCTGAGTGCCACGTGTCACCCGCCATCAATGCCTAGGGCAGCTAGGATCCTAGGCACTCAAGTGCCTAGGGACGCCTCGAGTCCTGTGACGGTCCTATAAATAGGAGTCGAGTTTGTGCCATTTGCACGTTTCCACTTTCTCTGCTCAAAGCTTTCTCTCTTTCTCTTCAGCTTTCGTCGCCGTCTTTGCACCGTACTCTGCCGCATTGGAGCTTCATAACAGCCGTTTCAAGTAAGTTTCCGACTCCTTCTCTATGTTTAATGCTTTCTACAGTGGTTTCTCCAGCGAACTGATGAAGTTCCCGGGGAGACCACAGAGTTTCTGGCCAAAACGGCGGGACTTCTTTAGATTTTCGGTGAATGTCCCGAGGAGCTGGGATGAATTTCTCGAGGACCTGATGAAGGTCACGAGGACACATATTGAATTCCCTGAGGTCATAGGATGAAGATCCCGGGGACCTGATGAAGGTCCTGGGGACGTTAGATGAATACCTTGAGGACGTCGGGTGAATGTCTCGGGGACGTGGGATTAAGGTCCCGAGCATACCTGCGGGTGACTTCGAGCTTTATGCTTCGGTTTCTTGCTAACGCCAGGAGGTCCAAGGGTCGAGCACCCTCCGTAAATGTAGTCGGAGGGATGTTTCTCCTAGTGCGGGATCTTCCCGAGGAAGGCTCTGACCGAGGATATTTGCTGAGCAGTTCCTCGTATCCTTTCTTCGCCCTTTCACTTGATTTGCGGTGGAAGGGTGAATTTGATATGGACTATCGAATTCACCAATTTCCTCTATTTTTCAGGTAAAAAATGGTGACAAGGGTTGAGGGAATCATAGAGACCGACGATAAGCCCGACTCCCTATTGGCGCAGACCACTGGTGTTAGGGAGCGGACACCCGAAGACTGGGCTGGCGAGGAGCCTCTGGGCATTCTGTTATTATTTTCTACGAACTCCGAAGATGCCTTTTCCATCGTCGAGAATCGCTGCGAGGGTTCCTTAACACCACCACATCTGCTCGAGATTTAAAGGGATGAGATTCCCTATGTACGAGTTCACCTTTGACGAGGCGAGCTGGCGCCTGCCCTTCAGCAGCTTACAGCGGGAAAATTTTAGAGGAGGCTCGGTTGATTAACATGAGAGCCCTCCTCGAGACAGCATCCGACGAGGATGATCTCCGGCTGTTAGGTGGCAAGCAACTCCTTTACTTGGCTCCCTTGTATATTTTTTCGTTGGTCTACTAATGTGTTTATTTCTCTTTTGCAAGCAAAATGTCGAGCATGGAGGAACGTGTTAAGAAGTTGGCTGCTGCCCGAGGCTCGAAGAAGGGTGGAAGGGGGCGAGTCGATCAGATCCGACAGCAAGGGCAAGGCCCCATCCCGACATCCGGGGACTCCTCCAGTTCCCCTTAGTGTAGCCAATCTCCAAATTCACAGGGGTCCCCGAAAAATTAGTGAACCAGTGAACCGGCGCAAGTCGACCTCACTGAGAGCCCCCTAGCGAGAAGTTTGTGCTCCCGCCCTGTTACCTGAGGCCTAACTTCTTCTCGGGGGCCAACTCCCCGACCGTTAGTGCATCTGAATCCCATGCCATCTTGGGCGCTGATCGGGCTGCAAGAAGAAAAATCTTGGCAGAGGACATTGCCGCGATGATGCGGGTTTTTGCCACAGCTCTGGTCTTGAACGATGATACCTGTCCATCGACTGAGCTGACCAAATTGCAGGATAGCTTCTCCTCAGTTGAGGCTGAGATTAAAAAGTTGGGCAAGGACCTCGCGGAGTGTAAGAAGCAGAATGAAGCCCATGTCGAGCTTCACGGAAAGATGGAGGTGAAGCTGAAGAACGCCGCTGAGGAGAGGAAAACTCTCCTGGCGAGAATTGCTGAACTAGAACAGGCTGCCAGACCTGCTGAGAATGAAACCGATGAGGATAAGTTTCTGACTTCTCGGGCCAAACTGATATCGAAGATTAGGGTGATTGAGCAAGATGTCCTTGGGGTTGTCGATGTGGGATTTGCTGCCGCTGTGAAGCAACTCTAGATCGTGAATTCGGATGTTCAGCTCATCACTGAGGGAACCGACCCTTATCATGAGGTGGCCGAAGGTCGGATTGTCGCGCCGGAGACCGGCCCTTATCTTGACGTGCTCCTTGGTGTCCTGCTGCATGGTAGGCCAGTAGTACCCTGCCCGCAACACTTTACAGGCTAGGGGTTATCCGCCGAGGTATTGCGCGTTGATCCCCTCGTGGATCTCTTGGAGTATACCGGGGACCTTGGACTCCTCGATGCACCTAATAAGGGGGATTGAGAAGCCGCGCCGATATAACTTGTCCTCGACGATCGTATATGAGCAGACACGTCGCCTAACTATTTCGGCGTCCTTGGGATCGTCGGGTAGTTTACCCGTGCTAAGGTACTCGTACACCGGGGTCATCCAACAATGGTTGCCTCCAATGGCATTTACGTCTGCCGTGTGGATGGTTTTTTTGATGCTCGGACGCGAAAGCACCACCTAAATGACAGACTTATTCCCGACTTTTTTCTTTGTGCTCGCGAGCTTTGATAGGACATCTACTCGAGTATTGTGTTCGCGCGGGACATGATTTACTTCCGCTGAGGTGAACTTCTTCATCTTTTCTTTCACCAGAGCCAAGTATTCGATGAGGTTGTCGTTCTTGGCTTGGTACTCTCCTCGTACTTGGGAGGCCACGAGCTGGGATTCGGTGAATATTTTGACTTCTTTGGCGCGAGATCCTCAACTAACCGTAACTCGGCGAGGAAAACCTCGTATTCGGCCTGGTTGTAAGATGTTGGAAGGATAACATGAGGGAGACTTCGATCAAGATACCTTCTTCGTTTTCCAGGATGATGTCCGCTCCGCTACCTGTCGAGCTGGATGCCCCGTCGATGTAGATCGTCCACTTTTTGGATCTGTTGGTCAAAGGTTCTGGGAGGGTCATTTCTGCCACGAAGTCGGCCAGCACCTGAGCCTTCAGGGACTTTCTCCCTTCATATTGGACTTCAAACTCGGTGAGTTCGAGCGACCACTTGAGCATCCTCCTCGCCATGTCTGGCCGGCCGAGGAGTTGTCTCACGGGATGCTCGGTCCTCACCACGATCGTGTGGGCCAAGAAATAGTGTCGCAGTCTTCTGGCCGCAGTGGCGAGGGCCAAATCGACCTTTTCGATCTGCTGGTATCTAAGTTCAGGACCTTGGAGGGCTTTGCTAGTGAAGTAAATCAGCTTCTTCCCGTCGGGGGTTTCCCGGATTAGAACTGCGGTGACTGCTTCGCTCGTGGTGGCGAGGTATAGGAATAACATCTCCCCATCCTCTGGTCGCGAGAAAATTGGGGGTTGCGAAAGGACTTGTTTGAGGTGGAGCAGTGCTTTCTCGCACTCCTCGGTCCATTAGAACGTGGCTTTTGGGCGTAGGAGTTTGAAAAATGGAAGTGCGTATTGTGCCGATTTGGCCACGAAGCGGGAAAGCGAGGTCAGCATCCCGTTTAGAAATTGTATTGATTTCTTTGAGTTCGGCGTCGGGATTTTGGAGAATGCCCTGCACTTGTCGGGGTTCGCCTCGATCCCTCGTTCTGTGAGGTAGAAACCGAGGAACTTGCCCGCCCGAACACCGAAGGTGCATTTTTCTGGGTTGAATCTCATCTTGCACTTCCTCGCCGTGTCGAAGACCCTCTTGAGATGGGCATCGTAGTCGACTTCTTCTGCAGACTTTATGATCATGTCATCCATGTAGACCTCGAGCATGTCGTCGATCTCCCCCCGGAAAACTTTGTTCATCATCCGCTGGTAGGTCGCATCGGCGTTCTTCAGGCCGAAGAGCATTACGTTGTAGTAGTAATTACCTGACTAGGTCATGAAGGCGGTGTGCTGCTTGTCGGCCTTAGCCATGGGGATTTGATTGTGCCCTTAGTAGGCGTCCATGAAGGACAATAACTTGAAACCTGCAGAATTGTCGACCAGTTAGTCGATGTTAGGTAATGGATAAGCATCTTTCGGACATGCCCGATTAAGATCAGTGTAATCGACGCACATCCTCCATTTTCCATTATTTTTCTTGACAAGTACAACGTTGGACAGCCAGGTTGTGTACCTGGCCTCCGAAATAAAATTTGCCTCTAAGAGGTCTTTTACAGCTTTTTCAGCAGCCTCCGCTTTCTCGGGGGACTGCCTACGCCTACGTTGCACTACAGCCCTAGTAGTTGGATCTACAGTAAGCTGATGACAGGCCACGTCTACGTCAAGGCCGGGCATCTCCGACACACTCCATACGAATAAATCAGCATTCTCTCGGAGGCCGGCCTTAAACTGCTTCCTCGCCAAGTCGAGGAGCCCGATACCAATCTTCACATTCTTGTCTGGATCATCCCCGAGTGTGATGAGCTCGAAGTCTCCGTCTGGAATGGGCGCGTTGGGTGGACAGGCTGCCCGTTGCCTTCAACTTGGAGGTCGTTGTCCGTTGTTCCCCCTTCTTCCTACTCACAGGGGAAGCGACTGTCGAAGTCCACGACATTGACGTACGGGAGTGGCTTCTACTCTGCGTCTGAGGCTGGCTTCTCTCCGGTCTTAGGCTTGACGTTGATCGAGCTCAGTCCCTTGGCTGTAGCTTCGAAGCATCTCCTAGCAGCTTCGATATCCCCATGGAGGGTGATGACCTGCCTCTGGTCGTGTAGTACTTCATCTTCAGATGGACTGTAGATGGTACCGCCGTGAGTTCGGCCAGAGTAGTTCTCCCTAGGATACACTGGTACAGTTAAGGACACTTCACCACCAGAAAACGGGTCTTAACTTGTCTGGCAGTATCGTCACTCCCGAAATTAACCATCAGCTTGACATAGCCCCCACGATCTGGTGGTGGTGCTGTTGAAGCCCTGTAGATCTGAGCCCATGTAGGGGGTCAGATGTGTTTCATTGAGCTGGAGGGTCTCGAAGAGGTGGGCGTACATGATGTCCACCGAACTCCCTTGGTCGACTAGGATTCGGCGGACATCAAAGTTCATCATCTGCGCCCTGATCAGGACAAAGATGGTGGAGTTGGGTGCACCGCCCGGCAATTCCTCGAGGTAGAAGTTGATGGGGTTCGACTTCCCTTGTACCTTCTCGAAGGTGGCAGTCTGCGCTGAGCTCGTGTCGATCAGCTCGTCGAACTGTCGCTTGATCGACCCCACAAAGACCTTGTTGAACCCCCTGCCGGATATAACCATTCCCGTCGGGCTACAAGCGGTCACAGGGTCCTCGGGGGGAAAACTCTCCCACGGGCTATGAGCGGTCACGGGGATCTCGGGCTCGTCGGGGATGTAGAAGTCCTCTGGTCGGGTGACACTCAGAGCGACTTGCAACCCGTTCTCTTCGGTGGGAGGGGTCGCCTCCTCGACCCTTTGCGTCTCCCAGGCATCCTGTCTGGGGGCGTCGTTCCTCTTCGTGTACTGCTTGAGGTGCCCCTCCTTGATCAAGATTTTTATCGCATCCTTGAGGTGGATGCAGTCCTCGGTGACATGTCTGTGGCTCCTATGGAACCTGCAGTACTTGGACTTGTCAACATTTGGTTTGAGTAGTGTCGGCTTCGGGAAGAGGACACCTCCTCTCTGGAATTCCGAGTTGATGCACTCGGCCAGAATTCGATCGTGGGGAGTAATGAGTAGCTTGTACTCAGTGAATCAGCCAGCTGGACCTCTTGGCTCACGAGAGTCCTTGGGACGGTCCTCTCTTATTGTTTCTCCCCCTCGTCGGGGAGTGGTAGAGTCTTCGTGCCTGGAGCTTCGAGGGTCTCTTGATGTTGCGAGTCGTGGGCACAATGGGTAGCCTTCAGCTCCTCTTACTGAATGTATGCTTGGGCCTTGTGGAGGAGCCCCTCCAAACTGCGGGGCCTCTGGATGCCCGCAGCCTTGGCGAACTAAGTGTGAGGTCGTAGTCCTCGCTCCATCAAAAACTTCTTCATGTCGTCCTTGGCGGCTACCTGGATGGCTTCCCGGTTGAATCTCTCGATGTAATCTCAGAGATATGCATCCTTTCCCTGGATGATGGCTTCCAGGGAGGCCACCGTCTTCAGGTGGCGTCGAGACGCAGTAAAATGCCTAGAGAACTGTCTCTTCAGTATCTTCCAGGCGGTGATGGACTCCGGTGTGAGGCTCTTATACCACGCCATGGCACCCTTCCGGAGGGTGGTCGGGAAGAGCCTGTACTTGATAGCTCCTCGGACGTTCCTGTAGTCGAGCATGGCCTCGAAACCCTCGACGTGGTCGTCCGGATCGGCGGTGCCGTCGTACATCGCTAAAGGTGGAGGCTTCTCCATCTCAACGAGCAAAGGGGTCTCCATAATTTCCCTGTACAGTGGGGTATACTGGTCATCTTAATCACTTCTAGCTGGTGATTATGAGGGGGAGTGCTCGCCACGACCGCGCCTGTTTCGTCGGGGGGGGACTTTTTGGCCGGCTCTTCGGCTTCTCGCCGTAACCGTCAACTTTGCTCCTCGTTTGGACAGGGGAATGTCGTTGTTCCTTCCGAGCAGGGGACCGGTTACGCTTCTGGGCGACCACAGGTTAGGGTCGTTCCAGCTGCGGGCGGCGTCCCGCAGGTTGGGGGAAGGAGTCTGAGATTCGTCATGATGTGTCCTCTGCGGGGGAGGAGAAGGGCTGTGATATATGGGGCGATGATGTCTCCGCGGGGTAGAGCATTGTTGTCGCTCCCTTTCGAGCGCTCCTATCTGCATGTTCAGCTGGGAGATCAACGGGTTGGTCTGATTGATCAGTGTGAATAGGGCCACCGTGTTCGGATTAGTATTCGGTGGCACAGAGATTGGATGGTAGACATCCGGGTTACCATCATGTTGGGCGGCTTTGAAGGCCTTGTCATCAGAGGAGAGGGAGGCATTACGCTCATCCCTCTGTTCGCCTTCTTCGACGTTAACGACCACATTGGGCTCGTGATAGTCTTCGTTATTGAATGGAACGAAGACGGTGTCTGGAGTGTTGGCATCAGTTCGAGGGCTGGCCATGATTGTCAGAGAATGAAAGTTTCTTTGGTTTTTACGGGGAGAAAAATGGGGAAGCAAAGGTTCCCACAGACGGCGCCACTGATCATACCTGATCAGAAAGTAGATCGGTGGACAACATACGTCGTGAGCTCCGCAACTCCGGTGATGATGAGACGGTGGGGGGTGTACCTGCAAGGTACTCCGATGCTAAAGTCAGGAACGGAGCAAGCAAGTACAGAAGGCAGTGAGAGTAAGAATTAGAATACCTGACCCTCTAGTGAAAGAAGGTATTTATATTGTGCCCTCATCGCTGTGCCAACGGTCGTCTACTCTGGGTTAGGTTGCTAGGCCCAATGCAGATAACTGTCAAGGCTTACGCGGCGTAGGGAAGACCAGCATGTGGTCTCCGCCCAATGCAGATAACTGACAGTTCATGAAATCCTGAAAGTTTTTGTCAGTGAACTGTGTCCCATTGTAGGTGACAATTGCCTGGGGCACTCCGAACTGGGCAAGTATATTCATCTTGTAGAAATGTAGTATGTTGTGGGTTGTGATTTTGGCCAAAGCTTCGGCCTCAATCCCCTTGGTGAAGTAGTCAACACCGACGATCAGGTACTTATTCTGGTATGACCCCACGGTGAAGGGGCCGAGGATGTCCTTCCCCCACTAGGCAAACGACCATGGGGACGACAACGTTTTGAGCTCGCTGGACGAGGCCAAGTGCATGTCCCCGTGTCGTTGGCATTTATTGCACTTCTTGACGTGCTCCTTGGTGTCCTGCTGCATGGTGGGCCAGTAGTACCCCGCTCTCAACGCTTTACAGGCTAGGGATTGTCCGCCAAGGTGTTGCGTGATGATCCCCTCGTGGATCTCTTGGAGTATACCGGGGACCTTGGACTCCTCGATGCACTTGAGAAGGGGAATCGAGAAGCCTCGCTGATATAACTTGTCCTCGATGATCATATATGAGCAGGCACGTCGCCTAACTGTTCCGGCGTCCTTGGGATCGTCGGGCAGTTTACCCGTGCTGAGGTACTCGTACACCAGGATCATCCAGCAGTGGCTGTCTCCAATGGCGTTTACGTCAGCCATGGGGATGGTTTTTTCGATGCTCGGACGTGGAAGCACCTCCTGAATGACGGACTTGTTCCCGCCTTTTTTCTTGTTGCTCGCGAGCTTTGATAGGACATCTGCTCGAGGATTGTGTTCACACGAGACGTGATTTACTTCCGCTGAGGTGAAATTCTTCATCTTTTCTTTCACCAGAGCCAAGTATTCGATGAGGTTGTCGTTCTTGCCTTGGTACTCTCCTCGTACCTGGGAGGCCGCGAGATGGGAGTCGGTGAATATTTTTCCTTCTTTGGCACCGAGATCCTCATCTAACCGTTACCCAGCGAGGAAAGCCTCGTATTCGGCCTGGTTGTTCGACGTTGGGAAGGATAACATGAGGCAGACTTCGATCAAGATACCTTCCTCGTTTTCCAGGATGATGCCTGCTCCGCTACCTGTCGAGTTGGATGCCCCGTCAACGTAGATCGTCCACTTTTGGGATCCGTTGGTTGAAGGTTCTGTGAGGTTCATTTCTGCCACGAAGTCGGCCAGCACCTGAGCCTTCAGGGCCTTTCTCCCTTCATATTGGACGTCAAACTCGACGAGTTCGAGCGACCACCTGAGCATCCTCCCCTCCATGTCTGGTCGGCCGAGGAGTTGTCTCACGGGTTACTCGGTCCTCACCACAATCGTGTGGGCCAAGAAATAATGTTGCAGTCTTCTGGCCGCATTGACAAGGGCCAGAGCGACCTTTTCGATCTGGTGGTATCTAAGTTCAGGACCTTGGAGGGATTTACTGGTGAAATAAATCGGCTTCTGCCCGTCGGGGGTTTCTCGGATTAGAACCCCGCTGACTGCTTCGCTCGTGATGGTGAGGTATAGGAATAACGTCTCTCCATCCTCTGGTCGCGAGAGAACTGGGGGTTGCGAAATGACTTGTTTGAGGTAGAGGAGCGCCTACTCGCACTCCTCGGTCCACTCGAATGTGGCTTTCTGGCGTTGGAGTTTGAAAAATGGAAGTGTGTATTGTGCCGATTTGGCCACGAAGCGGGAAAGCGAGGTCAGCATCCCGTTTAGTGATTGTATCGATTTCTTTGAGTTCGGCGCCGGGAGTTCAGAGAATGCCCTGCACTTGTCGAGGTTCACCTCGATCCCCCGTTCTGTGAGGTAGAAACTGAGGAACTTGCCCACCCGAACGCCGAAGGTGCATTTTTCCGGGTTAAATCTCATCTTGCACTTCTTCACCGTGTCGAAGACCCTCTTGAGGTGGGCAGTGTGGTCGACTTCTTCTGCATACTTTATGAACATGTCGTCCATGTAGACCTCGAGCATGTCGCCGATCTCCCCCCGGAAGACTTTGTTCATCATCCGCTTGTAGGTCGCGCCGGCGTTCTTCAGGCCGAAGGGCATTATGTTGTAGTAGTAATTGTCTGACTCGGTCATGAAGGCGGTGTGCTGCTTGTTGGCCTTAGCCATGGGGATTTGATTGTACCCCGAGTAGGCGTCCATGAAGGACAATAACTTGAAACCTGCAGAATTGTCGACCAGTTGGTCGATGTTAGGCAGTGGATAAGCATCTTTCGAGCATGCCCGGTTAAGATCAGTGTAATCAACGCACATCCTCCATTTTCCATTATTTTTCTTAATAAGTACAACGTTGGACATCCAGGTTGTGTACCTGGCCTCCGAAATGAAATTTTCCTCTAAGAGGTCTTTTACAGCTTTTTCAGCAGCCTCCGCTTTCTCAGGGGACTGCCTACGCCTATGTTGCACTACAACCCTAGCGGCTGGATCTACAGTAAGCTGATGACAGGCCAGCACTGGGTCGAGGCCGGGCATCTCCGACGCATTCCACGTGAACAAATCAACATTCTCTCGGAGGCAGGCCTTCAACTGTTTCCTTACCAGGTCGGGGAGCCCGGTACCAATCTTCACATTCCTGTCTAGATCGTCCCCGAGAGTGATGAGCTTGAAGTCTCCGTCTGGAATAGGGCACGATGGGTGGAGAGGCTTCCCATTGCCTTCAGTTGGGAGGTCACTGTCCGCTGCTCCCCCTTCTTCCTGTTTCCCGGGGAAGCGATTATCGAGGTCCACCGCGTTGACACGCGGGAGTGGCATCTGCTTTGCATCCAGGGCTGGCTTCTCTTCGGTCTTGGGATTGATGTTGATCAAGCTCAGGCCCTTGGTTGCAGCTTCGAAGTATCTCCTAGCAGCTTCGATATCCCCATGGAGGGTGACGACCCGGCCTCTGGCCGTGTAGTACTTCATCTTCAGATGAACTATAGATGGTACCACCGTAAGTTCGGCCAGAGTAGTTCTCCCCAGGATGCACTGGTACATGGAAAGATACTCTACCACCAAGAAGCGGGTCTTGACTTGCCGAGCAGTCTCGTCGCTCCCGAAAGTAACCATCAGCTCGATATAGCCTCACGGTCTGGTGGTGGTGCCGTTGAAGCCCTGTAGATCTGAGCCCATGTAGGGGGTCAGATGTGTTTCATTGAGCTAGAGGGTCTCGAAGAGGTGGGCGTACATGATGTCCACCGAACTCCCTTGGTCGACTAGGATTTGGCGGACATCAAAGTTTACCATCTGCGCCCTAATCAGGAGAGGGATGGTTGAGTTGGGTGCATGACCCGACAATTCCTCGAGGTAGAAGGTGATGGGGTTCGACTTCCCTTGTACCTTCTCGAAGGTGGCAATCTGCGTTGAGCTCGCGTCGATCAGCTCATCGAACTTCCGCCTGATCGACCCCACAGAGACCTTGTTGAACCCCCCGCCGAATATAACCATTGCCGTGGGGAAACTTTCCCATGGGCTACAAGCCGTCACAGGGTCCTCTGGGGGAAAACTCTCCTACAGGCTATGAGCGGTCACGGGGATCTCGGGCTCGTCGGGGATGTAGAAGTCCTCTGGTCGGGTGACACTCAGAGCGACTTGCAGCCTGTTCTCTCCGGTGAAAGGGGGCGTCTCCTCGACCTTTTCTGTCTCCCGGGCATCCTATCTGGGGGCGTCGTTCCTCTTCGTGTACTGCTTGAGGTGCCCCTCCTTGATCAAGATTTCTATCGCATCCTTGAGGTGGATGCAGTCCTCGGTGACATGCCCGTGGCTCCTATGGAACATGCAGTACTTGGACTTGTCAATATTTGGTTTGAGTGGTGTCGACTTTGGGAAGCGGACACCTCCTTTATGGAATTTCGAGTTGATGCACTCGGCCAGAATTCGCTCGCGGGGAGTAGTGAGTAGCGTGTACTCTGTGAACCGGCCAGCTGGACCTCTCGGCTCACGAGAGTCCTTGGGACGGTTCTCTCTTTTTCTTTATCCCCCTCGTCGAGGAGCGGTAGAGTCTTCGTGCCTGGAGCTTCGGGGGGCCTCTTGATGTCGCGAGTCACGGGCACAATGTGTAGCCTCTAGCTCCTCATACTGAATGTATGCTTGGGCCTTGTGGAGGAGCTCCTCCAAGCTACAGGGCCTTTGGATTCCCACAACCTTGGTGAACTCAGTGCGAGGTCGTAGTCCTCACTCGATCAGAAACTTCTTCATGTCGTCCGTGGCGGCTACCTGGACGGCTTCCCAGTTGAATCTCTCGATGTAATCTCTGAGAGATTCGTCCTTTCCCTGGAAGATAACTTCTAGGGAGGCCACCATTTTCGGGTGGCGTCAGGACGCAGAGAAATGCCTGGAGAACTGTCTCTTCAGTTCCTTCCAGGCAGTGATGGACTCCAGTGCGAGGCTCTTGTACCACGCCATGGCAACCTTTCGGAGGGTGGTCGGGAAGAGCCTTCACTTGATAGCTCACCGGACGTTCCTGTAGTCGAGCATGGCCTCGAAACTCTTGACGTGGTTGTCCGTATCTCTGGTGCCGTCGTACGTCGCCAAAGGTGGAGGCTTCTCCATCCCGACGGGAAAAGGGGTCTCCATAATTTCCCTGGACAGTGGGGTACGCTGGTCATCTTCGTAACTTGTGATTGTGAGGGGGAGTGGTCGCCACGACCGCGCCTGTTTCTTTGGGGGGAACTTCTTGGCCGACTCTTCGCCCTCTTGCCGTAACCGTCAACTTTGCTCCTCTTTTAGGGAGGGGAACGTCGTTGTTCCTTACGAGTAGGGGACCGATTACGTTTCTGGGCGACCACAAGTTTAGGTCGTTCTAGACGCCGGGGGCGCCGCGCAGGTTTGGGGGAAGGAGTCCGAGAGCCATCTTGTCGTGTCCTCCGCGGGGGAGGAGTAGGACTGTGAGATATGGTGCGACGATGTCTCCACGGGGGAAAGAGTTGATGTCGCTCCCTTTCGAGCGCTCTTATCCACACATTCTACTGGGAGATCAACAGGTTGGTCTGATTGATAAGTACGAACAGGGCCACCATGTTCGGATCAGTATTCGGTGGCGCGGGGATCTGCTGGTTAACAGCCGAGCTACCATCATGTTGGGCGGCGTTGAAGGTTGTGTCATCAGAGGAGGAGAGGCAGTACGCTCATCCCTCTGGTCGCCTTCTTCGACGTTAACGACCATATTGGGATCGTGGTCGTCTCTGTTATTGAATGGAACGAAGGCGGTGCTTGGAGTGTTGGCATCAATTCAAGGGTTGGCCATGATTGTCAGAGAATGATAGTTGCTTTGGTTTTTACGGGGAGAAAAATAGGGAAACAAAGGTTCCCACAGACGGCGCCACTAATCGTACCAGATCAGAAAGTAGATCGGTGGCCAGCAAACGTCGTGAGCTCCGCTATTCCGGTGATGATGAGACGGTGGGGGTGTACCTGCAAGGTACTCCAATGCTAAAGTCAGGAACGGAGCAAGCATGTATAGAAGGCAGGGAGAGTAAGAATTAGAATACCTGACCCTCTAGTGAAAGAGGGTATTTATATTGTGCCCCCAGCGCTGGGCCAATGGTCGTCTACACTGGGTTGGGTTGCTAGGCCCAATGCAAATAACTGTCAGGGCTTACGTGGCGTAGGGAAGACCAACACGTGGTCTCCGCCCCAGAGTAACTTCCCTGAGATCTTCGGAAAGTGGGTAGACTAACTCTTTCGGAGGTGGGTAGTCACCTGATGACGTGTCCTTACAGGAGGAGCACATGGAGTACGTGGGGGAAGAGGCGTGACCCCTCCCCGGGCCATGTGGTGTCTCCTCGACGGTAATGTCATTGGTCGTGCCCGACGAGGAAGTGAACTGTGCCTTAATTTACTGCTTAGCATGTCCTTGAGTTGGGCCTGCCCGACTGATGGGCAGGCGCCGGCCCAGTCCAGAACACCTTCTATCTTCTTTGTACCTCTAATTCTCTTTTCATGTACTAATGGAAAATTCCCCTAAATCCATATTATCTCTTAACCTTATATAATTAGGGTAATCTAATCATAATTATAATTCTCTCCCTTACTAACAATTACTCTTACTCCTTCCTCCCATCTATTTTTCATAATTCTCAATTCAGCGCCAAACTCTCTATTTTCCATTTAATTCCTTAAATTAAAATAAAATATTATTGTTTTAATTACTAAAATAATTTTGAATAATTCTACCCCACTTCTATTAATTTCTAATTGTGCATACACTCTTATATCGAGGTCACACACACCCCCATCACCCAAATTTATTCATTATCACACATAATAATTAAATTAAAATACAAATAAATCACTTAAAATAATAACTCAAAAACTGGGGTGTTACATTTTCCGTACAAAGTTCACTAACGACGTCAATTTTTTTGATGACATGTAACCTTCAATTTTTATGATTGATTTAACGACCAAAATCAGTCACTAAAACTATTGTGGTTCCATCATATAGACGCTTTGTCACCCATTTTTGACACGTGCAATGATGTGACCAGCTAGGGTGTGGCGCAGAACATCATAGAAGATATTTGGAGTTACACTTAAAGCTTTCGCCTTTTCATTCCTCCTATTTCACCAACCTTCCTTAACCAGGTATCCTTCTAACTCTAACTTTATATTCAACATTTATTGTCTTCTTAGTAAAGATGAGTGATAACATGGTTGATTTAGTGAGTGATTTTGAAGTGGAAGCTTCGTTTGGATTTTCCCATGATTTTCATCATCCTTCCCTTGATAGTGGTCACATATGACCAGAAATTACATCCATATCTAATAATTATGGGTAAGAAGGGATGCCTCATACTTTGTTAGAGGAAGAAACTTCTTCTTCTGGGTCGTTAGATGCCCTCATATCAAATGTTGGTGGGTAAGAATTAGGAATACCATTGTTAGCATTCATCTTTACAGCAAACACGATTCACGATCCCTGGAAACACGACCACTGACATACAATTCTTGAAATATTCAATCTAGAACAATGAATCAGAAACTCTAGATACCAATTTGTTAGTGCTGATGCAATTTGGGTGGAGAAAGAAAAGAGAGAAGAGAGAGAGAGAGAGAGAGAGAGAGAGAGAGAGAGAGAGAGAGAGTTGTTAATGAAAAAAATTGTTATAGCTATATGATATGAATTACACTATATACATGTACATTTACAAGTAGTTAACTTCAAACCCAAGTAACTAACTTGGGCTTGGGCTTGTAAAACTCTAGTGATAATACATTATACAACTACTACTCTATATAATTTTGCATTAAAATTTTGTATCACATTTTTTAAATTTTATATTATTATAGTATTTAATACTAGTGGTCTTTGATATATTTTATCCTATTTATACATGTTGAATCAGTGGGGAGGGCATATGTACTAAGTTATTTAATCTTTAAAATTTAAAATTACTATTTTTATATTGTCATATATTCTTGTAAGTACTATAAAACTTACATATTCTAGGAAGACTTTATAATTAGTCTCATTCTATTCTAAGAAAATGCACAATAATTTTTTAGCATGCAATAATATTATGCTATTTTGTCACCAACATTTCATATTCTTGCAGTTATGAATACAAAAGTACAAGTATAATATCAATACTCTTATTGAGTATGATATTGTGTTATGAAGACATTTATGATTAAATGTAATTACTCTCGTAATAGAGTATATCTACATGTAATTACTATTTTTAGATCTATGTGGATATTCTATGATCTTTAATTTAAAAACTCATTAGTAGAATCATTAACCACGATTTTATATACACGAGTAAATTTTGTGATATTTTTGGTTAGTGGGAGTCTATCATTAACATATTGATATGCTCTGGTCATTCTTTAATAACATATTTTTCTTAATTGAAATATGTTCCTCTAAATTCATATCTTTTTTTATATAAAAGGCGAGTCTTTAACATGTATGAATTGTTTTTTCCATCGAATACAATTTCTACAGCTATGAATTGTTTTTTCCATCGAATACAGTTTCTAAATTCATATCTTTTTTTATATAAAAGGCGAGTCTTCAATATCATAAACATATTGATATGCTTTGGTCATTCTTTATTTCTCTTTTAATTGTTTAGTGTTTTGACCATTATTGATATTCAAATTTTAATAATTTTTTTAATAATGAACTATTGTCATCCAACTTAGAGATTGTTAGATTAATTACTTTATTAATTAAAGATGATTTAGCATAATTAATTATTAATCAGTTATATTATGGTTAGTGGTTATTAATCACTAATTATTAATTAATTATTTAGTTGATCTTAGTGTCTGAATGAACCGTGATGGGTTATACCATTCAATTAGGCTCAATTAGAGGTCTATGTCCTCAACTATTTAAGAGGAATTAACTTGCCACCCCTTCAATTAAACCTGATACCCCCACATTGTGGCTGCTATTACCTATATGGCCTTACTATTTTTTTGAAAATTTTTATTGTGTTTATTAGAATTTAAAAAAAAAATACTGAATAATTTAAAAAAAAACCGGAATTTTTTGAAATTTCACATAAAAAATTTGAAGAAATACCGGAATTTTCAAAAAACAAAATTCTTAAAATTTTTGGTACACTACCGGAAGTTTCGAAATTTTCGGTAAACTACCTCACTTTTCGAAATTTCCAGTTAACTACATTACTTTTCGAAATTTCTGATAAACTCTAGCACTTTTCAAAAAAATTCATATCGACAATTTAAAAATGAATTATCAAAAATTTGGTATTTTACCGGAAATTTTGTTCCCACTTTTCACTCAAATTTATTCATGGGCAATTTGGAAATTATAAAAATATATGAGGGTGTTAGGTATAATTTAGAGGGTTGCAAGTTAAATGCTCACTATTTAGTTATTTAAGCGTTGGTCCATTAAATAATTAAAATACTTTGAAAATCTTAAACCATGATGAGAGTAGTAGTCCTCTCATATCATTATCATGAGAGTCTCTCCAATCTTACAAATTACACCATTCTTAATATTCTTTATTATTCTATAATATAATATTATGCTATAAGTTATATCTATCTAATTTATTTAAATTCTACATAGAAGACATCATTTGGTCTTTAGGCATATCAACGGATGGTGAAGTAAGGTCAAGCCTAGAGTATATGTATTGGTTTAAATCAATTCTAATTTCATTTACATTCGTCATGTAGCACAGTATATCCATGTTGATTCGGTTAAGTAATTTGAATAAAGTTTGCTACCTATAACTGTATATCCATGTATAAGTATTTATGAATATGTGTTTTGTCTTATTTAACATTTAATTTTTTATCCAGTACTAATTATTCTCGTGTTTATACAAATGATCATTGACAGTTAATAATTATATGTCTTAAGAAGAGGAATGTAATTATATTATGTTCCATAGACAGACAACTTGATTCAACAATAAAATATGTAATTAGCACGTAAGTTTATATTTTATGTGACTTAGTAATATATATTTTATGTGACTTTATATTTAGCCTATGATGTTTAAATTGTTTTCAACATATACAAGGATACCATTTATTATAAGATGTTAGAAATAAAGTCCCTAGCAATACCACCACAAGTTCAAACCAGTGAGTTCGCAATGAGAGAATTATAATCACCCAAAAACTGAGCAAAAGCTCCGAGGAACCTGCCATCAAAGTCCCTAGCAATACCACCACAAGCAGAAGGACTTGGGTTACCCGTCGAAGCACCGTCACAATTAATCTTAATCCAATTAGGAGGCGGGGGTTTCCAAAGGACCTTAAGAATTTTGGGCGCTATAGGGGGGTTGAATTTGCACTTTAAATCTCTTAAGAAACCCAAAATCATTCATATTAAGGAAAGCAATCGCCTTAAAATTATTACCGACCCGAGCGCAGTCCGCAAGAATAGATGAAGAAATACTGATGAATTTGTATTTGAAATGGATGGAGTTTCTAGCAAACCAGACAACATTAAAAAGAAGAATGAAATCAAAATTTGAAATTACCTTGCATTGCTCGGACCATCCCCTGTCGCAAAGCTTCAAAACATCCTCCCAATTATGAATGGAGAGATGCAAATCCAGAATTTTGCAAAGCCAAGACCACAAAGAAGCCGCGTAGGAGCAATCGAAGAACAAATGTGAATTCGTTTCCTCAAACCGACTACATGGGCCGCAAACTCAAGGAAAAGCAGAGTTTCACCGCTTTAGTTGTTCATCTGTGGAAAGCTTGTTCTGGAACAGCTGCCAAACCATGAACGATTTGGACGACGGGATGTACTTAGACCAAAACCAATGCCACCACTCATTATGAACCCCCAGAACATGCTTAAACTCATAAGCCTCTTTCAAAGAAAGTTTTCCCGAAGAAGAAGGCATCCAAATACATTTGTCTGGGTGAAGATCAAAGGGAATGTGAAAGTAACAGAGTTTGTCTTAAATGGTGAGAGGGATACTATGGTTGCTGTTAGAAAAATCCTACTGTTGATTAAGGATAAACTCACTCACATAACAGTTCTCCACCAATTGATGAGTATTCAAAACCGAAGCCAAAAGGTCGCCGCACAAAGAATCAAACCAGAAACAGATGGAGTTACCGTTACCAAGGATCCAAGAGGAACTTTCACGAAGCAAAGAGACCTCATTTTTTACACTAGAAAAAATATAAGAATATATGTGATGCTTAATGAAACTACGGTTTCGCATAACCTTCAACCGAAGCAGATTAGCCCAAGGCTCTTCCAAATTAAGGAGATCCCAACCAAGTTTAAGATTAGTGGCCTCATTGAGAGCCACCAACGATCTAATGCCAAGACCTTCATTTGAGATAGGCTTACAAATGGATTTCCACACATAGATAGACATGAAGTGGATGAGCATACTATGAATGATGGATATAACAAGCTCAACTCGGCCGAAAAAGGATAACAACGAACCTTTCCAGGAAGCAAGCATATTAAGCACTTTATCCGCAATCGGTTGAAGAAACTTAGCTTTAGGTTTACCCTTGAAAATGGAAACTCCAAGATAAGTAAAGGGGGCAGAACCTATGTTGAAGCCTGAAAGCTCTAATAAAATGTTTAGTTTAGAAACAGACATAGATCCTCCAAAAATATAAGATTTACCATAGTTGACAACCTCCCTAGAAACCTTGGAATACTCCTTGAAAACAGTCACCAAAGTATTGATATTAGAAATTTTGCCTTTACAAAAGAAAAATGCATCGTCCGCATAAAGAATATGAGACGAAACCTTGATATTTCTTGGACCCGAAATCAAATCAATCTTTCCCAAAGAAACTAGATTCGAAATATGCATACTGAGCACGTCCTCAGTGAGGCAAAAGAGCAAGGGTGATAACAGGTCACCTTGACGGACCCCTTTAGTGCACCTTAAGAAACCATGAAGCGGACCATTGACAGAGATAGAAATCCAGGCTGAATGAAGAATGTTACTGATCCACTGGCAGAATTTAGAATTGAAACCGAATTGTTGAAGCACTTTCAGAAGAAAATTCTAATTCAAGGTATCAAAAGCTTTAGAGATATCGCTTTGAGAGCCACATCACCACACCAGACCTTAGAATCCAGGAGATTAAAAGCTTCCGAAGCCAGCACGATGCAATCCTTAATATTCCTCCCTTTGATGAAACCACATTGCTTCGGAGAAACAAGGTGACCATTAACGGGGCATTGTTCATTTATATCTATAGTAACTTGTACTTTTTGTGTATATTATTATTCACTATATAAAATTTATTTGTAGATGATGATATAATCAAGAGGATACAAAGGTAGATATTATGTGATAAAACATATATTATGTTATACATCGACATTGTTAATTTATGCAAGCAGATAATATATATTTTTAATTAGAATTTAATTAATTTTTATCGTATAATAATTTGTTATTATTTTTAATGTATACATTTTATTTAGTTATATGTGTTTAACAAATGGACATCATTCACACAAAAAAAAAACATATATGAAGTCCCTTAACGTTGGACAATTTACTTTCTTGAATTTTATGAGTCACGTGCACATTATTTTAATATGTTGGTTGTTTGATAATTTGTTCAAATGATATGAAAGCCATAAAACCACTTGTAGATGTACAAATGAGAAAACGAAGATAAAGAAAGACGAAAGTATATAAACAAAACAATATGAACGAACAAATCTCTATAAAAACTATTTACAAGAAAAATAAAAAGACTCTTTGATGGCTCATCACGAGGGGGAAACATACACAATGGATCAAACATTCATCTAAAGGTTAAAGACTCACTCAAACAAGTGAGAGAGACACCACATATTCACCTAAAACCTTAAGGTGATAGGTGTATGTGCCCTCTTATAAAGTGCTTAACCTCCAATTTTCTAAGCAATGTGGGACTTAGAACTCATACTTGATTCTCAACACAACTCACACTTGTTTTCCAACAATCTCTCCCTCAAGTGTGAGTCCATCCACTATGCTCCCTACCCTTTTCTATCCCACAAATATTGCAGCAGATTAAATCAAATATCAAAGTAAAATCAGAACCACCTCAAAGGGTGCACATTTCTCAATAAATTCAATTAAACAAAATTGCTCCGTAAACAACGGGTTTTCCTCAGAATAATTCAAAAACCATCAAACAGCAGCGAAACCACCATAACCACAATAATCCAACATAAAAAGGTTTTCAAAATAAAACCATAGTCATCAAATAACAACAAAATAACAACTCAACAATGGTTCAACTCAACGACTCAACCCGATGTTACATTATCAGAGCAAGACCCTCTACATCGACCAAAAGCAAAATAAACTCCAAAAGTCCTCGAAAGCATCCACATCTAAGCCTGATCACCTGCACGTTACCCACGTGGAGGTAACATTCAAACAGGCAGGGTGAGTAATCACAATTCATTATAATCAATATAAAAACAAGATATGCATAAAATGGCGTCATCATCATATACAACATCATCAAGGTCATCAAAGGAAAACATCAACAATCACGATATCATAAATCACATCAATGCCAAATAAATGCAATGCACAACAAGACTCAAGCATGTGGTACCAATCGTCACAATCGATGGACACTAGGCCATCACCCTCCAAAGATCCCCGTCATTAGGATCGATTCTACACAAGAACCGGAGCACGTCAAAACCACCTCACATCTACACAATGGGATGGAAGCCACAATAGACCGAAGTCTAACATCACTATAATGCTATGAATGCATGATACACAACGTCATAATCATCATCATCAACACAAGTCATTACGTGCATCATCATTCATCATAATCTCATCATATCGTCATTCATTCATCAAAACATCATGCATCATCATCTTATAATCATCAATACAACTCATGGAAATTCACATCAAAATAGTCATGCATCATCATCTCACAATCGATATAACTCATGGTCATTCACATCGCCATTTAATCATCGAACATCACATATACGCAGCTCATAACGTCAATATACATCATGGTAATTCATATCATCAATTAACCTTCAAAATCATGTATAAACGATTCATATTCATCAATAAACTCATAGTAATTCAGATCATCAATTAATCATCAAAACATCGCGGCATCATCATCTCATAATCATCAATAACATCATGGTAAATCATCAGAATAATCCCAGCTCAAACGTCAATACAACACAAGAAACATAAAATAAAGTTCGCGAACAGCGGCCGTTCGCTACAAAGTTCATTGTGCGAACTAGTTCGCTAGGATGTTTGCTTTGCGAGCTTCCAGCGAACCCCCAAACTCCATACAAAAACCAGAGAAATCCCAATTTGTCATGCTCGCTACTCTATTCGCTTTGCGAAGTCATTCGCTGGGGAGTTCGCCATGCGAACTTTAAATCACAATTAAATTTCATCTCAGTATCATCAAACGAAATCATCGCGCATTCGCTGCACTGCTCACTTGCGAAAGAATTGTTCGCTTTGCGAACCTGCGATTTCAGGAAATCGCTGCTACGTATCAGTAGCACGACATGTCCAAAACCCCTTACGATTTCAACCCCAATTACCCCAAAACATCCCTACAACATACCTAATACATCGTGGAAATCAAAGGCATAAAACCTACGTCTATTAGGTCAATTCATTACACTATTCAAAACCTAAACCTTCACAAACTCTCAAGATTCCCATAAACCCCATAAATCTCTTTCTCTACAAGGTCCCACATATCATCAACAGAAGGTTTAGCCTCGAAGGCCTACTTTTATCCGATTCAATTCAAGCCTTAATAATCAATCCACAAAAATGCCCTAAAGCACCAATTTACTCAAAAACCCACAAACCCTTAAAAACCTTAAAATCAGCTTTAAACACATCGAATTCCTATATTGAAAACAATGAAATGCAATACTCCCCATACCTTAGATTGTCGATTCGAAGCTTTCTCTATTGAGTCTTTGGAAACCTTCTCAAATCCTCGCCTTCTCCTTTTTCCTCAGAGCTCTCACTTCTTTCCTTCTTTTCACGGTCTAACCAAATGAAATCTATTCACAGATTCTCCTTTTTGTTAAACCTAACCCTTGGGCTTCTAAAATGAGTTTTCTCCATACTACCCTCACTAATCCTCCTCAAAAGTCCATCTTACCCTTAATTCCTCTAATATTATTTAAATTAATAATAATACTAATATATTCATATTATATACTATTATTTAATTAAATAACCAAAACTCAACGAAAATGCCAACGTCAACACGAACAACCAAAATTCACCGAAAATTCACAAATATTATATTTAAATAAATTAAATAAATATTCTAATAAATTTGGGGTGTTACACTCCCCCTCAAGCGGAAGCTCGACTTTCGACACAAGGAGCCGGTCCCTTACTTGAACCGGGCTCTGATACCACTGATGGGTCATCATGAGGGAGAAGCATACACATTGGGTCAAACACTCACCCAAAGGTCAAAGACTCACCCAAACAAGTGAGAGAGACACCACATATTTAATCAAAACCTTAAGGTGATAGGTGTATGGGTCCTCTTACTTATAAAATGCTTAAACTTCACTTTTCTAAGCAATGTGGGACTTAGAACTCATACTTGATTCTCAACACAACTCACACTTGTTTCCCAACAATCCGGTCCCTCAGAAAATAACCAAAAAAAACAAAGTTTTACGCACGCGGAAGCATACCCACAAAAAAAAAGAGCAAATAATTCAAAAAAATAAACTCATAAAATTATACTTCAACTTGTAATTTTTACAAGGACAAAATTACAAACTCTCCCATACAATTGCAAATTTTAAGGAGAAGATTGTAAACCCTCCAAATTACAATTTTTGAACGGAAAAATTGTAAACCCTCTCTCAATTACAATTTTCGAACGGAAAAATTGAAAATCCTCTCTCAATTGCAATTTTTGGACGGAAAAATTGAAAATCCTCTCTCAATTGCAATTTTTGGACGGAAAGATTGAAAACCCTCTCTCAATTGCATTTTTTGGACGGAAAAATTGCAAACTCTCTCAACAAACTATTTTTGAACGGAAAAATAGAAAATCCTCTCAGCAAACTATTTTTGAACGGAAAAATAAGAAACTCTCTCTAAACACACAACTACCCAAATCCCCAAAACACTCAAAAGACTACATTTTATTATTGTGTAAAAAACTAAAACTAACTATCTCTATTTATATTAATATTCAAATTCTATTTTTTTTCTACTACCTGATGTGGGACTTGGATGAATATACTATTTAACCCAACAAATCCTCCCTTCATCCAAAGTCTCACATATCTTCACTTTGTCTTCAACTTCATCTTCAAAGCGACCATTATAATTATAATGATTAGGCATATTTGTAAAATTATTACTCTTCAATATTTTTTGTCTTCTATTGTTACTCTTCCTTCCTTCCTTAATCGAAACCTTAGCTCTGATACCAGTGATGGGTCATCATGAGGGGGAAGCATACACATCAGGTCAAACACTCACCTAAAGGTCAAAGACTCATCCAAACAAGTGAGAGACACCACATATTCACACAAAACCTTAAGGTGATATGTGTATGGGTCCTCTTACTTATAAAGTGTTTAACCTCCACTTTTCTAAGTAGTGTGAGACTTAGAACTCATACTTGATTCTCAACACAACTCACACTTGTTTCCCAAAAATCTCCCCTTCAAGTGTGAGTCCATCCACTATGCTACCCCTCAAGCGGAAACTCTTTCATCCTTATCTCGTCATGGGCACTTCAATGAAACACGCCGCCTGACCAACATATCAGGAAGATTTTCGACACAAGGAGTCAGTCCTTTACTCGAACCGGGTTCTGATACCAGTGATGGATCATCATGAGGGGGAAGCATACACATTGGGTCAAACACTCACCTAAAGGTCAAAGACTCACCCAAACAAGTGAGAGAGACACCACATATTCACCAAAAACCTTAAGGTGATAGGTGTATGAATCCTCTTACTTATAAAGTGCTTAACCTCCACTTTTCTAAGCAATGTGTGACTTAGAACTCATACTTGATTCTCTACACAACTCACACTTGTTTCTAAACACTCATTTCATTTGCTATAGAGTGATTTTTTGGGTTTTGAAGGATGAACATTGTTAAAACTGTAGAATCTTTTTCTTATATTTATATTATTTTATATTTAATTATTTATTTTTTTTAATAAAATATTTGTGTTTTGTTTTATGAGTAATGTGTTTTTTAATAAAATATTACACTATTGGTGTGGTTTGTAATTGAGTTGGAGTACCCTTAATAACCCATTAAATATATTATTGCTTATAAAAAAACAACAATTTAAACCTAGTTGTTCGGGACATGTCATCAATTTATGTCCACTTTAAAAAAAATAAAAATTAAATGAAATACTAAATAAACAATGTTTTAAAATTACAAATTAAAAGAGTAACTTTTTGCAATATCTAAAATTAAACTAATAGAGTTGTCACAAATTTTTGAAAATTCTGTGTAAATTAGTCATAATTTAACCTTGGAAAAACAAATAAAGACCTTATTTAATCACGACTTAATCTAACAAATATTTAATGAGACCTTATTTAACTGTAATTTAACCTTAAAATTTTTGAGACTATGTGTGATAGTCTACCTTGTACGCTCTCGAAAACGGCCATGCTAATAACCATTTTTGTTGAGACTATTTGTATAATTAAGTCATTCCTAATTTATACTCTACCATTCACACGTGTGATGTATTTTCAATAAATTATCTCAAATATTGTCACTATTAATTTTTGATATAATATTATTAACTTATTTTCAATTATATTATTTAATAAATAAGGCGTGTGTTAATTTTAAATTAAATATATTTTCTTGAAAAAAATTATAAATAAGCATTTTGTATACTTTATTCATATTATTAATAAATATATTAATACTTAATAAATTTAATTCAATAACTTTTTTATTCATATTTTATTTTATTTTTTGATAACAAATTGTTAATGACTAATATATTTTTAAACCTTATTACTATAAAAACTTAAATCATATTTTAATTCGAAATTTTAACCTCCTCCTATTTCTTTTAAGAAAAATGTTATTGTTATACTAAAAATTACATTGTATTTAATTGTTTACTAATACAATGAACAATAAAATATTATAATAATAAAAAATTTAAAAATATATATAAAAGATATTATTTTAGGTTTTTTGGATTAAAGGATAAAAATATAAAATTGTATGATTAACCAAATTCATAGTTTTATTAACAAATATTTTATATTTCATTAATCAATTTTATTTTATTATTTAAAATTATTTTTAATATTTGGAAGCTAACTTCATAATTTTACGATGCATTTTTTTTACATTTCATTAATCAACTTTGTTTTATTATTAAAAATTATTTTTAATATCTGATGTTTATTAACCTACTTCATCACTTCATTCACCAAATTTTAACATTTCATTAACCAGCTTTAATTTACTACTAAAAATTATTGTTCATGCATTGTTTACAAGGGTACTGTTCGCATACACGGACCCTACTCCTGCGAATAATATGTTTATGATTATTGTTCATGCATACACTGTTCATATACTATTTACTATTTATTGTATTTGTGAACAATAAATACAATATAGGTGTAAGGAAGAGTGTATAAATAGGATAGCTATTCTTTTAATTGCCTTTGAGTTTTAATCCCTCATTTTTAATATTTATTTTCAATTTCTTTTTCTAAAAAATGTAAAATTTAAATCATAATCAGATTTATATTAAATATATAGTATATAAATTTAATCAAGTGAAATGATCAGCATTTAAAAGATTAAAGAAATTTCTTAAAAACTTTAAGTTTAACTTCAAAAATTGCTTATTTTTATAATTTGACTAATTATACTTAATTTATTTAAATAATTTTAAAAATATATTACACTATCACTTTTGAGTTAAATAACTTGTAGATGCGAAGAAAATTTGTGATTTTAAAATAGAAAAATCAATTTTATTAACGAGTAAAAATAAAGAATATATATTAAAAATAAATCTTTCTATAATAATTCTTCTTTAACATGTTATGTAAAAATAAATATTTATCTTTTGGGTACAATTATGTCGGTCGTATAGTTGAAGATAGCGTGTGTACTTAGCTTGTACTTTATAGTAAACGCAATCAATGTAATTTCAGCGAAGTTTATCATGTTCTGCTTTCTTATAATGCGTTGTTTTTTTTTCTTTTGTCTGAGCTTTGTGTTGTCGACCGACCTTTAACTCAAGCGTAATGTAACTTTATCGTAGTTTATTATAGTTTGTGTGTGTGTGAGAGATAAAATATCTCAGTCAATCATGTTCTGGTTTCTTTGTAGATGCGTTATCTGGTTTTCTGAGCTTCTTTTCTATTTTGATGAGACGGTTTATTGGAGTTTTGTGTCGACCTCTAACTCAACTCAAACATAAATAGAACTTCTACTTTTGACTCAATCGGATGAATGAGACACTGCAAGAAAATGTAGGATTAGTTATCATAATTTTATTATAAAATAATTTTGTAGCTAATTTATATTTAAAAGACAATCATATAATTAAATTACAAATAATTATTATTTATATTATTTATTTATTTTTTATTTAACAAATATCTAAGATTAAGCAAATTATCTTTTTCTAATAAAAAACATTATATATTTTTTATTGAAAAAGATTATGTGTATCAATTATATATATATATATATATATATATATATATATATATATATATATATATATATATATATATATATATATACACACACACTACAAAAAAAACAGGAATTTGTTAGGTGAATATCACCCCGCAAACCTAAAATTCACTCTGCAACGTCACATTTGCGGGGTGTTTGAAATACTTCGTAAAAACAGTAGTCACAACTTTTTGCAAGGTGAAAATCACCCCGCAACCTTGCCAGGTAGATTTCACCCCGCAACTTTGCCAGGTACAAATCACCTCGCAAGTGCATTTGCACAGTTGATATGAGACACGCGTGTCAGAGCTGTTAAAAGCACGCAGAGCAGACATGAGTCAGATTTGTTCAGAATTTTGCGGGGTGCAAATCACCCAGCAAATCTTTAATATTAATTATTTCTCTCAGCAGAGCAGGCGTAGGGCTGGTAGGTTTATAGGGTTCAAAAAATTTGCAGGGTGCATACCACCTAGCAAATTTTGATTATTCAATTTTGCTGGGTAAAATTCACCTGGCAAAGGAGTTATATTTACCAAGTTTAAATCACCACGCAAATACTAACGCATATAATAAAAAAATATATATTTATATTATTCTAAATATTAAATTAATATTTAGAATAATATAAATATAATAAATAATTTAAATTCAGAAATATTTAAAATTGATATATTATTTTAAATTCTAAATATTTAAATTCAAATTTAATTTAAAAAAGTTGATAATTAAATAAATTTATAATTAATCCTAAATATTTAAATTCAAATTTAATTTAAAAAAGTTGATAATTAAATAAATTTATAATTAATCCAAAATATTTAAATTTAAAATGACATTCACTCCGGATCCGAATCTTGGTTGTTTCCGTTTTCTTCATCATTCTCGTCTACCACTCCTTGGTTATCAATCGGTCCACCTCCGCCACCACCATAATGTTGTAGAAACATTTGTTGCCATTGTTGCATTTGTTGTTGCATTTGTTGTTGTATTTGTTGTTGTACTTGTTGTTGTGTAAGCATTATTTGCTCTTGTGAAAGTCTCAATGCTTCCTCCAACTCCATTTGTTTTTTTCTCAATGCTTTATTTTCACGTGCTGATTCACTCTGAGCTAGCTGTCTAATTGTTTCAGTTATTTCAGGGGTTAATGTCGGAGGACGTGAAGATCCTTCCCCGCATAAAATTCTCCTAAATAAAGACATCCTATCCCCTTTTTTGTAGTTGCCAGCTAAAGGCCCAGTAGCATAAATTTTTCCATTTCTATTCCTTCTCTTACATGCTTTCAACCACAAATATTGATCAACATCTGGAGCAAGTGGATGTCACCCCGTGGGCCACCTAACTCCGGATGTTTAGCTAAAAGTGCTGCCTTCAATCTTGCATACTCCGCCTACACATGCATAAAAAAATAAATTAAATAATATTTTAGGCAATTTTATTTAATTAAAAAAATTTAACATAATATTTAAATATTAATATCATCTTACCTGAATTTCTCTAGCACGGTCATCGCTCCACTCTCCATCTCTTCCCCGATAAGTCCTTTCGTGAAGCTCTTGCATTAATGGAGTTCTTCCTTTCTCACAAGCCTAATTAATACAAATAGAACTTCAATTAAAAAAAATATTATCACAATTAAGAATATAATTTCAAAAAAGTAGTGAGATGAAAATATTATTACCATCCGCTCAGCATGATCGACCATACTAATGCTCCTCGCTCTATGATTAGCGGCTCCCCTTTCTGATGCTCTACGTTGCTTTGCTTTTTCAGATTTTTTCTTAAACTCATCAGATTTCCAATAAACAAGCAATTCTTTGAATACTTTTTCGCCCATCCAAGGAGGCCTGATCCCTCTTTCCTCAAATCCGAGTCTAGCACGCCTAAGCATGTCAGAAAGTCGGGCTGATGCTCTCTTCTTAAAATTAATCTTAATCAACTCCTCATCTAGTGGGTCCCATGCACACTTCTCCTGCAATATTGAAAAATTATTATATGCCTAAAACAAGATAGTTAGAAATTAAAAAATTAATTGCTTAAAGAAAATATATACCCGGAATTTATCAAACCACTGTTTATACAACTCAGGTTCCTTCTTCATATATTGTCCAAAAGTCTTCCATGCTGTTTTATATAACTCTTGGATAACTTCCTTAATGCTAACTGCAGCAGGCCTACTTGGCACAAAACTAAAAAACAATAATTTTAATAAGTATTAATTAAACTTTAAAAAATGGAAACATGTGCATATGCTTAATATATAAGAAAGAAACTTACGAGTCTCCAACAGGCTTAATAATCCATCTTCCCTCAGACTTCTCATGTTTATATTCCATCGCAACCACATCCACGTCCTCAATGTCCTCCTCCTCCTCCTCCTCCTCCTGGTCATCCTGCTGGACTGATGCGGGTACAGGTGAGGTCCTAGGGTGATGGGATGTCGAGGATCCATGTGGGGAATGTGAGGTGCGTGACGAGGATCTGCGTGGAGGATGTGGGATACGAGATCCCTCAGGCTGATGGGATGATGAGGGCCCAGGTGGGGGTATGTCTGTCTGGAATGGTGTGGGTATAAAAAACATGTCTTTGTTCAACTTAATGAGGTCATCCACTCTTAAAATTGACGCATAAATATCTCTAAAAAATTGACTAATTTCAGTTAGTGGATTAAGCACTTGTGTTGGCAATGAGCTGAAGGCAATTGGAAGCAACCGTTCCATGAAAACATGACAATCATGACTTTTCATTCCATTCACCTTCCCAGTGTTGGGGTTAGCACACCTTGCCAAGTTAGAAGCATAACCATCGGGCATTCTCAATTCAGTTAACCATCGACAAACAAGCTTGGCTTCTTGGGGAGTTAGACTATAAGTAGCTTTGGGTTTTAATAGTTTCCCATTCGGTAGAGTCTTCAACTCTAAATCTTTTCGATTACACAACAGTTGCATGTCCTTTCTAGCATTCTCATTATCTTTTGTCTTGCCTTGGACATCCATCACAGTGTTAAATACATTATCGAAAAAATTCTTCTCTATGTGCATAACATCAAGATGATGTCGCAATAAATTATCTTTCAAATATGGGAGGTCCCAAAAAATACTTCTCTTAGTCGAATTGTGGCTGTCCCCGTATCCTGGAATTCGGATCGCTTTTCCATTGTCTGTGAATTTTGGTAGATCACGAACCATGTTCCATACTTCAACTGATGACAAACAGGGGGGAGGCGGATCTGTTACTTTTACATCTTTTCTGAAATCATTCATGTTTTTTCTAAGTATGTGGTTTTTTGGTAGGAATCTACGATGACAGTCAAACCACGAACTTTTTCCTCCTTTATCCAATGTAAACGCCTTTGTCTCACCCATGCAATGAGGACATCCCATTTTACCATGTGTACCCCAACCAGACAACATGGCATATGCAGGAAAGTCATTAATCGTCCACATCAAAGCAGCTCGCATGTTGAAGTTTTGTTTACGAGATATGTCATAAGTAAATTCTCCAATCCACAACGTCTTTAAATCATCAATTAAAGGTTGTAAATACACATCAATTCCTGCTTTTGGACTCGACGGCCCTGGAATGAGGCAAGTCAAAAACATGTAAGGCTTTGTCATGCACATCTCAGGGGGGAGGTTGTAAGGGGTAACAATAACCGGCCAACAAGAATATCCAGTTCCCGACTGTTGGACATATGGAGTAAAACCATCAGAGCACAATCCGAGTCTGACATTTCTAGGTTCTGCAGCAAAATCAGGATGCATCCGATCAAAGTGCTTCCATGCCTCGCCATCAGATGGATGTCGCATGGTGCCTGGACTTGTTTTGTTTGTATGATTCCATGTCATTTGACTCGCACTGTGCATTGAAGCAAACAATCTCTGCAACCTTGGTATTATCGGCAGATAAAACATTGATTTCACTATTATGCGTTTTTTATTACGATCAATGGCTTTAGTGCGAACTGCATACCTTGGACTGTTACAAAACTTACATTCCTCCAACGCTCCATCATTTGTACCAAACTCATTGTCATAGAACAACATGCAACCTTTAATGCAACAATCAATCTTCCTTACTTCTAAACCCAACTTCATAACCAACCTCTTCGCGTCATAATAACTTCTAGGCAAATTGTCTTTCGTAGGGGTCGCATCCAACATCATTTGACAAAAGAATTCCAGACACTGATCAGGAACATTCCAGTTTGACTTCGCGGCCAACAACCTCACACACATAGATAATTTAGAGTCTGACGAACCCTCAAACAATGGCGTGTTTATTTCTTTCAACAACTGATAAAACTTTTGAGATTTCTCATTCGGCAACTCTTCCTCATCACTATCTTGTTGTTCATCGTAGGCCACGTTCACCCCTAAAGCATCGTCAATCATGTCATCGTGCAGATTAAATTGTTCTTCATACTCCATCTGTGATCGACTACTTGAGCCCTGTTGTACATTACTAGTCTCTGGCATATTCATCGGCATTGCTTCCCCATTTGATGTCCAAACCCAATAATTTTCCTTAAATCCCTTTCTCTTCAAATGAGTTTCTACTTCTTTCGGATTACTTATTATACGTCTACATCCACATTTAAGACACGGACATCTTACTCCTCCCTCTATTCGACAACATTCTTGATCAAATGCCCATGTAACAAACGCTTTAACTCCTTCCTCAAAATGTGGTTTAAGTCCACGTCTCCCTGCATACATACGATCGTACATCCAACTACGAAAGTACTTGTAATATTCCATACTGCACGTTTACAATATCGTAACCATTATGATCACATAAACGTTTTAATCAATTGACCAATTCGGGAATTTTGGTCAATTATATCAAATAACTAATACACATAAATTTCTATTTTAAAAACATAGAAAATTCTATAATTATGTTATTATAAATAACATTTCATTTCAAAATTAAAGTATACCATACTATTTACAAAATAATCATGCTATTATAAACTCATGTCACAATGCTATTTTAAAAATATATTATAACTATCATATAATAACAATATATTAAAAAATAATAACAAAATGTAAATACGATATTAATTAATGCTACTATAATAATATATGTTTATGTGTTAATTATGTTTAGCATTGTATCAATGTTACTACAAAATATAAATTTATAATAATTATGTTTAGCATTCTATTTTTTAAGAATTAACTATTTAAGAATTAACTATTTTACAAAATATTCTGTTTTATAAAATTAACTATAATAATATTCTGTTTTATAATTAACTATATTATACTATTTAATAATATTCTGTTTTTTTAGAATTAACTTTTTTTAAGAATTAACTATTTAAAATATATTCTGTCTTTAAAAATAATAATAATCTGTTTTTTAAACAAATGATAATATTCTGTTTTACTAAATAATAATAATAATATTCTGTTTTTTATAATAAAAAAATATTCTGTTTTATAAAAGAAAAAAATATTCTGTTTAATAAATTAAAAAATTTGTTTTCACAAATATTAATAACATCCTATTTATAAAAATAAAAGTAATAATCTGTTATTTCTTTAAATAATATTCTGTTTTTTTTTATTTTAATATTCTGTTTTTAATAAAATATTATTTTTCATAAATATAATATTAATAATAAACTAAAGCTAAATCTATTAAAAATAATAGTATTCTGTTATATAAATAATATTATAAATATAGTATTAATAACATCTTATTTAAGAAACTAATAATATAAATATAATATTAATAATAAACTAAATCTAAATCTGTTTTACCAAATAATAATAATAATATTCTGTTTTAAATAAATTATATTTTTCTGTTTATAAAAAAGTAACAGTATTCTACTTTTAAAAAATATAATATTTAGTTTAAAAATTATATTATACATATTTATATTAATTTCGGTTTTAATAATAAACTAAATCCAAATATATTATTTATTTACTAAATCTAAATCTAAATCTTAAACTAAATCTAAATCTATTATTTATTTACAAAAATAATAATCTATATTTTAAATATTATTTATTTACTAATTTAAAAAAAAACAAAAAAAAAATATTTTTAACATATTTATAAACAGATTATTTACAAAAATATTTTTAACATACAAACTAAACAAATCTAAACAGTTTTTATAAATAATATTAAAAATAAACTAAAGCTAAATCTATTAAAAATAATAGTATTCTGTTATATAAATAATATTATAAATATAGTATTAATAACATCTTATTTAAGAAACTAATAATATAAATATAATATTAATAATAAACTAAATCTAAATCTGTTTTACTAAATAATAATAATAATAATATTCTGTTTTAAATAAATTATATTTTTCTGTTTATAAAAAAGTAACAGTATTCTACTTTTAAAAATATAATGTTTAGTTTAAAAATTATATTATACATATTTATATTAATTTCGGTTTTAATAATAAACTAAATCCAAATATATTATTTTTTTACTAAATCTAAATCTAAATCTTAAACTAAATCTAAATCTATTATTTATTTACAAAAATAATAATCTATATTTTAAATATTATTTATTTACTAATTTATAAAAAAACGAAAAAAAAAAAAATTTAACATATTTATAAACAGATTATTTACAAAAATATTTTTAACATACAAACTAAACAAATCTAAACAGTTTTTATAAATCTAAATCTATTATTTATTTACAAATACTCTAACATCACCTAACATACAAATACTCTAACATACAACAGCCAGAAATCAAATCTACAAAAAAATCATTAAAACTAAACTCTAACATACAAAAACTTTAATATCATACAACAGCCAGAATAAGGTAGAAAAAAAAAGTTGATAAAAAATGAGTACCTATTGATGAAGAAGACCACACACGTACAGAACAGGAGAGGAAGTGAAATGGGTAGGAAGAAGAATGGAATTTTTTTGAAGAAGAATGAAATGGGTAGGAGAAGAAGAATGAAAAACGTGTGGTGGGAGTGAAATGTATTGGAAAAGAATCAGCACAAATAATAAATATATGGCAGTCTCATTTGACCGTTGCGCCTTGGAAAACGTGTCTCTCACGTTGCTAGGTGATTTTCACCCCGCAACGTTGCTGAATGAAAAGCACGCCGCAACACATGCAGTTGCAGGGTGGTATTCACTTCGCAACTTTTCTGATGTTGCTGAGTTAAAATCACCTCGTAACACTTACTGACACACACCTGCCCTCTCTGCTATGAATTGACATGCCGAAACGTCTTTATTTTTTGAAATTTTAAAAAAACATTGCGGGGTGATTTACACTCGGCAAACTTTGTTTCAAAAATTCCGTTCCCTCCAAATCAGTTGCGAGGTGAATTTTTTAATAAATTCTATTTATACATATATTTTTTAAATAAATGAGTTGCGGGGTGTTTCGCATGCGGCAACGTATTTATTTTTCTAGGAGAGTTTCACCCAGCAAAACCACCCAGCAAATATGCATATTTCTTGTAGTGATATATATATATATATATATATATATATATATATATAATATTTAAATTTAATAATTTTATATAAAAATATATTTTCTTTATCTGTTTGGTCTTCACTCTCTCAACATATTCATCTCGTTCTCCATCTCCAATCAACGATCGCCGCCGTCTTTCTCGGACTCCGATCGCCACCGTCTTCCTTCGACTCCGATCGCCACCGTCTTCCTCCGACTCCGATCGACCTCCTTATCTTCTGAATTCGATCGTCTTAAGTCCTCCATTCTCACCTACAAAAATTTTCTCCTGAAAAAGGTGCTACTTCTCACCACTGAGAATTTTCTTAAAGAAATGAAATAGCATTGAATTTTAACTTCATTTTGATATTGGTGCAGTTGATTTGAATTTCGTTTACAATTTTGATTTTGAAATCTTTTTGAAGAATTCGAAGAATTTCGAAGAATGTGGAAACTCACGCGATTCTCCGCGTCAAGATTACGGTTGTTCTCGACGGCGATTCCTGCTCCGTGTATGGTTCATAAACGCGGTGCTGATATTCTTCATGATCCTTGGTTCAACAAGGTTCATTATCATCCTCTTCCACTTCATTTTCCATTTTGTACTACTTTTCAGAACGTTCTAAATTTGTTTCTCTGTTTATGTTTTCATTTTTTTAAATATTTTATTTGTGTTTTCAATTCTAAAATGTAGGATACTGGATTCCTTTTAACCGAGAGGGATCGATTAGGGCTTCGAGGCCTTCTTCCACCTCGTATCATTTCATTTCAGGAGCAATATGATCGTTTTAGTAAGTTTTATGCATACTCTTAATACATGTTGCTTGCTATCTGGAGCAGAACTTTTTAACTCCAAATTCTAGAAAAGAACACAGGGCCAGTATTCATCCCCGCTGTTTTCTAGACGTACTGCTGCTCATCATTTGCTTCCGTGCACTACCCAACTGGAAGGAATGCTAAGACTAACTTGACAAGCCAAAGATTCAGGCTTGATGGAGGTTTCATCACTAATCCTCTGGCAGCTGTACACACTAATTCAAGGGATTTTGCTTGATCAGAACCAATCTAAAAAGAAGGCTTGTGTTTTGCCTCTGGACTACGCATATTCTTGAAGCCATTGTCCATGGACATACAACTGATACCAGCCTTGGCGCTATACGCATCATTCAACTCTTACTCGTATGCCTTTTTTCATTATTGTATTTCTTACTTTGTTGCAGATGTGCTTGGTCATTTTATTCTTAATTAGAGTAGTGTTGATTGATAGAACTTCTGATCGAAGTTGCATATTCTGTTTCATCAAACTATGATTTAATCAATATATATACATTTGTTATGCCACTCAAAAATGCTCCATGTTGTCTTTGATGTTGAAGAGGACAAGAAGCTAGGTGGGCTATACGTCGTTATAAATATTGGACAAGAGTACATTATTATAACCTTATATTTGCGTGCCACCAAACTTGTTCAAATAGAATGTAGCCTAGCTTTATGAAAGTTGTAGTGTTTTTCTAGCTGGTGTGTAATGATTTTGCTCATTTCAGGAGATGCACTGATTGCATTGAAGTTTTCACTGAATGCTCCTATTGGCAAGGATTTACTGGTGAATGTATACCTGGTGACTTTTATCTGGGAAAGCTAGTTGATCTTATTGGAGATTTTGGGCATCTTTCTCAAGAACTGAGATGGCTCCATTGGCAAGGATTTACTGGTGAATGTATACCTGGTGACTTATATATGGGAAATCCAGTTGTTTTTTAGTTAAAACTCAGCAATATTCAACAAGTTTGGAATGAAACAAAGGTGAGATGTTGATATTTTATTTTGAAACTACAATTTGATAACTATGTAGTTATTGTTGCTACCATAAATTTCATTGTTTGTTTTAAACATTTATCTTTTTGTAGTTGATGGAGAAGTTGGAAATTCTCAATCTGAGTCATTCCAAGTACTTGACAAGCACTCCTGACTTTTCAAAATTACCAAATCTAGAAAAGCTCATTATGAAGGACTGTCCAAGCTTATCCGTGGTACGCCAGTCGATTGGGGATTTGAGGAATCTTCTTCTGATAAATTTTAAAGACTGTAGAAGTCTTAGCAATCTCCTAGAGAAGATAAATCAATTGAAGTCTTTGAAAACTCTCATCCTTTCCGGTTGCTCAAATATCGACAAGTTGGAAGAAGGCATAGTGCAGATGGAATCCTTGAAAACACTGGTCCTAAAAGATACTGGCGTGAAAGAGGAGATGTATTTAGTAGTAAGATCGAATATTGCCTAACCTAGCAATTACATATTTTGAGTAGGTTTTGTATTGTGTATGTCGTGCTGTGTTTTGGAACTATGTTCTATTTGCTAAACTTGTGTGTCCTGTCTCAGGCTAATGCTAGTTTACCTGCAACAAAGCATCGAAGGGTAGCTTGCTCATTTAGGGATCAATCTCTTTTTCAAATATTTCAGATATCTCTAACTTCATTGAGTCAGTAAGGAAATCAAGATTAATCTGTAATAGTCGGTATAATATTCACAACAGTCGGTATTCTGTAATAGTTCAGCATGCTAGTGCTAGTCTGTCTTTAAGTAACAATAAATTGCTAGTAATAATATCCACAACAGTTGGGGTTCTGTAAAAGTTCAGCAACATACTATTGTTTTGAACCTTTAAGTAAACATTTCAATACTGTTTAATTAATTTAGTGAGTGCATGCTAATTTATAATGAGGTTTGTATATGCATTGTTAACAGGAACTTAAAAGATTAGCGGCATATGCCCAAAGCAGTGCAAATTTGTTGAGGAAACTCACATTTCAGGAGGAGATTGGTCCAAATAGATGGGAGGTAATTTGAACACATTTTATTTTATTTTATTTTTTTAATTTTTAACTTGTTTCAAATTTTAGTGGTAGATTATAATGAGATTTCTTTCAAGGGGCTAATGCTTTATTCAAATCTTGCGGCAGTGCCTTTTACGGGATCCTTTGAACAATTATGATGCAATCATTATTCTCCACAAGGATAAACTTGCGTATCCTCAAAGGCTTCTCTTCTCATCAGAAGCTGGTCACGGTATAGTTCTTAATAGCTGGTAGTTTACAGAATTGTACAGTATATAAAATGGTTCAAGAGTGAGGGGAATATCATTAGTTGACAGTGATACTTTTTACTTAATTAGATATATGAAGTTTTTCTCTGATATAATTTGAATGTTAGCTTGTTGGAGGATTTTAATTATCTGATTGCCTGTTATCATTTCAATTAGATTTGCTTCTCTTCATAATTGAGTAATTGATTATTTTTACCGAATTAAATGAGTATCAATATGTAATCAACTCAAAAGAAGTGTTTCTATGATATAGTCTGAATGTTAGCTTGTTGGATGATTTTTAATCCTCTGATTGCCTGTTATCATTTCAATTGTTTATGTTTTCCATCTCAATGATATATTCATTTTGTACCTAGTTTATCTCTATGTTTGAATGCAGTTGCTCCTGTTATCCTGATTGAAATCGAGTGTTCATTGTTTTCATCTATAATTTTGTTCAGGAGTGGATTTTATTGAAAGTTGAAGAAAATTATGTTGATTATATGGTTCTGTTGTTATTATTTGATACTTATTGGTTGTCTATAAATGTATTGACGCCATAAATGAAAGATAAAACACATGATGGAAAGAGTTTTGTTAAAATGTTCAATCATCTATGTATGTGTGTTTGGTTTTGGTTTGTAGTTTGTATGCACAAAAACTTGGTGAACATTCCTTCAATTCTTTGTTTTTGTATTTTCATCTTAATCTGTCTACAAGAAAGAGCTTTTTGTTAGGTTGCATATTCAAACATTTGCTGAGATAGTACAGTACGTCTACCTTAAATGGACCTTTGCACTTCTTATTGGATTAGGCACAGGCTTTGCTGCATTTTTCAGTAACATTGGAGTTGAGAATATTGGCGGTGTCAAGCTTAATCTCACCAACGATCTCATTCTTAATCAAAAGTATGTATAACCTATTTCTTTCATGAAGGTTTCCTCCCTTTTTAGTAACATGGCTGGAATAACCACTTTTCCTGCGATGAAAAAAGATTGAGCTTGACCCATTGATCTGGATGTCACCAAATTTTAGGAGATTGAGACTAATATACGATAATATACAACATTGTTGATTGTTTTACTTTATTGTATGGTAAGGTAGACTTTGTTCATAAAAGGAAGACATATCCAGTTCGTTTATCCAAAAGAGAATACCTATCATAAGTATGTAGTTTCAACTTAATACAAATGTCATTAGGACTCCTAAAATTGATGTTTACCGTACTAGTTTTGACTATAATTCTATTTATTCTCTTGTCGTAAATTACACTTCGCTTTCAAACTTTCAAGATGCTTTACTATTGTGTTGTGTTGGATATGTTAGATATAATTAGCTGTGTCGATTATGGATTATGAGTATTGCGTATCTTTTGTTATGGTACTTGATAAACTTTATGTGTGGAGATGCATTGAATTACATTAATGGGCCGACTTAATCGAATGGTAATTCAACCCAATAGTTTGAATCTCAAAATATTATGGAGAACAATGTGAATTTAACCCGTTTATCTACATTATATGTGCATTCTTCTTCATTCTACTATGATTTTGCTGACAGGCAGAAGATTTATGGACAAACACCGTCCCTAGGGCGAGTATAACCTTGCCAAATAAGCTCGACCACATCTAGGAGAGAGAAGAAGGTTCTATCGATTAATAGACCCTCGATGGAACTCACGAAAGCTGCTCAACTAGCTACACACTTTCTAAGAAGAGATCCGAAAGCCAGACCCCTAATGAGTGAAGTTGTGAAAGCTTTAAAGCCTTTTTCAAACCTAAAAGAAATGACAAGGTCTTCAATTATTAGTAATTTAAAAATAAAAAAACAAAATTTTCTTAGTTTATATATGTGTAACTTAGATGTAGTTACAATAAATGCAATTTACAAAAATATTTTTTCTATATTGTTAATTGTTAATGATATTATAAATTGTTTTTAGTTAATTTAATGATTAGTGGATTAGTCATACAAGATAAATAAAATATGATTTTTTATATTGTCTCCTGGTTATAGTAATTAAATATAATTATAAATTAAAAAATTATATTATTAATATTTTAAAATTAATTTTATTTCTTGAATTCAGTGATTATAAAAAATTTGAACTTATCGTATTTAGCTTGATATTTGCTATGACAATGTTGTAGCCATATTGTGGTTGTTTAGTTAGGAAACTTAAACTAAAGATTGATATTTTACTACAATTCAGTTGTGATTTAGCTAGGAACTGTAAAATATTAGCTAGAAATTTGCTAAGAAAATTTGGGCAGATAATTAGCCACCAAATCCAGGCTACGACCTACATAGTAGTTAATCTTAAACTAATATCTAGCTAACTCTGTTTAATAGAGATTAACTTCAAATTAGCTACATATTTTGTCATAGCTAATATCTATTTTTCTTGTAGTGAGACTTTGTGTCAGATTGGATAGTATATTATATTATATTATTACTCAATTGATAACAATTTTAACATGTGCTAAGAGTACGAAATTCATATGAAAAAGTTTTATTTTTTTAAAAAGAAATAAATTAATGCATTTCATTAATATAAGAGAAAATATCAACCAAAATATATTCTTAAAAAATTAAAATTTGACCACTATATCATAAAAAAATATTAAAAAAATGTTGATGTCAAAGCTAATACTCATTTAATACTGTGGTATTTTGATCGAACTCTAGTGTCGATAAGGGTAGTTTTATAGTTTGACAGGAGTTGTGCATGCTGTAGTCGAAGTTTGTTCAAATAAGTTGTCAAAATATGTTAGCTTTGTGTTTAAGTTAGCATGTCGAATTAGGCATTGCTTGTAAGCTCAATTGTTAGATTAGTTTGTAACATAAGTTAGCTTAATAGTCTATAAATAGGGGTGGCAAAATGGGCCGCCTGCCCCGTCTTAAGCCCGCAAAAAAAAGGGGGACGGAGCGGAAAAGCCCGCCAAGTAAAAATGAGCTTAAAAATCTAGCTCGCGCCACCAAGGTGGCGGGCGGCGTCTATTATTTTATGTATTTGTTTTTCATTTTTTTAATAGATTAATAGGCTTATTTTAAAATTTCAATTAGATTTTTCACTTATTTTTTGGAACAATTTTTTATAAAGTATGTTTTTATCAAATTTTACTTTAAAAATATTGCATATATTCACAAATAAATGTATAAATAGAATCATCAACAAGTATTTCAAAATATAGTTCAAGTATTAAACGTCAACTAACACAAAAATGATTTTAGTGCTTGATAACTATGTTGGCGGGCTGGCAGGTCAACCCGCCCCTTTTTTTGGCGAGCTTAAGCGGGGTAGACTTAAAGCGGGGCAAGCTTAAAGCGGGGTGGGTTAGGCGGGTAGGCGGGTACAAAATTCCAACCCAACCCGCCATTTTTTGGCGGGTGCGCGGGCCGTTTTGCCAACCCTATCTATTAATAGAGCAATTCTCTCAGGTTGTTGAGAGAGGTTAATTGTTGGTATTCACTTGTAATCTTTTAACCCTTATTGAGAAAGTGAATAGTAAAACGATTTTAATCAATTCTTATTCTTCTTTTTCCTTCTTCTTCTCTCGCAAAACCTAATAAGGTTTCTTGTGTTTGTTCAAAAAACTCAATGTTTATCTCATAGTTTTGTTCTGTTATTGACGATATCGTTTCACAACAAACTTGTGCGGTGAGCGTGGAGGAGAAGATGTCGTCAATAAAGTATGAGATTGAGAAATTCATCGGTGTGAATGATTTCGATTTGTGGCGCTTGAAGATGCAAGTCTTTCTTGTTCAACAAGGTTTGTTAGAAGCGTTGAAAGGATCAGAAAAGATGAATGTTGCCCTATCAGAGAAGATGAACACAAAGATTGTCAAAAAATCCCACATTGCCATTGTATTGAGCCTTGGCGATAAGGTTCTCTGGCAGGTTTCAAAGGAGAAAACCACAGTTAGTGTATGGATGAAACTTGAAGGTTTGTACATGATGAAATCGTTGGTTAATCATCTCTACCTGAAGCAAGCTCTGTACTCATTCAAGATAAATGAAAATAAAGCCTTGGTTGAGCAATTGGATATGTTCAAAAAATTGATTCTTGATCTTGAGAATATCGAGGTCAAGATTGATGATGAAGATCAAGCATTGTTGTTGTTATGCTCTTTACCTAAGTCTCATACTCACTTAAAAAAAACTCTCTTGTATGGAAAAGAGTCGTTGACCTTTGAAGATGTTCAATCTGCCTTGTACTCTAAGGATTTGAACAAAAAAAAGGAGCAAAAGCCATTAACAGTTGGTGATGGTTTATCCGTTAAGGGGAAATTCTTGAAGAAAGATGGTAGGTTTGAGAAGAAGAAGGGTAAAGTTCTACAGAATTCTTATGGTGGTAATGCTCGTACTATTAAGTGTTATCATTGTAAGAAGGAGGGTCATGCAAGAAAGGTATGCTCTGATCGACTGAATAATCATGGTGGAATGGGTAATGGTAATGCAGCCATTGTGCAAGATGATTATGAATTATCCGATGTCCTAGTGGTTTCAAGCAGCGACTCTAACAAGGAGCGGATTATAGATTCAGGGCGTACTTGGCACATGACTTCAAACAAAGATGTGTTTGAGGAATTGTGTGACCAAGATGGTGGATCGGTGCTGCTGGTAAACAACAAAGCCTGGAAAATTATAGGTATTGGATCTATGAGATTCAAGCTCCATGATGAGTCAATAAGGCTATTGAATGATGTTAGGTATGTACTTGATCTTAAGAGGAATTTGATTTCTCATGGTGAATTTGACAAGAAAGGATATGTTTTTAAAGGAGAGTAAAGTATCCTAAGGGTTCGAAGGAAGTCTTGAGAGGCATGAAGAAACAAGGCTTGTATACCCTTGAGGCTGAGGTTGTAAGTGGTTCAGCAGATGTGGTATCCATGAAACTTGTGTTGAAGACTGAGCTATGGCACAAGATACTTGGCCATGTCAGTGAAAGAGGTCTGGTCAAATTTTCAAGACAAAATCTGCTGTGTGGTGACAAGGTCGAAAAAAACCAAAGTTTTGTGAACCGTGTGTATTTGGTAAATCTTGTAGAATGAAGTTTAACAAAGGTAATTAAAGAACACATGGATCTCTTGATTACATTCATGCTGATCTTTGGGGGCCTGCAAGGAATCCTTCACAGGTGCAAAGTATTTACTAATGATGGAACTTTTGAAAATTTCAAAAGTTGGAAGACTCTGGTCGAAAACCAAACTGGCAGGAAGGTCAAGAGGTTGAGGACCGACAATGGTCTTGAATTTTGCAATGAGGATTTCGACAGCTATTGTGTTGCATCTGGTATTGCAAGGCACAAAACTACTGCAGGCACTCCCCAACAAAATGGTTTGGCTGAAAAGTCCAATCGAACTATTTTGGAACGAGTAAGGTGCATGTTAGTTAGTGCAGGATTGAAGAAGGTGTTTTGGGATGAGGCCTTCATGACTGCAGCTTACCTAATAAATATGAGTCCATTGACAACTTTGGGGATGTAAACACCTGAAGAAGGGTGGTCGAAACATCCACCTAATCTTGATAGACTTAGAGTATTTGGTTGTTTAGCCTATGCTCACATTAGCTAAGATAAGGTCGAACCTAGAGCTCTAAAATGTATGTTATTTGGATACCCTGAAGGAGTCAAATCTTATACGCTATGGTGCCTAGAGCCAGGTCACGGGAGGTGTATCATAAGTCGAGATGTAGTTTTTAATGAAGCTAAGATGGCTTTCAAGAAAACTGATGCCATTGGTCGAAGTTCAAAGATCTATGAAGAACAGTTGGAACGGGAAGATATTCTTGTTGAGGTGGAACATAGTGCTGCTAAATTGCATGACCTAAATGAAGTCGAAGAAGAAGCAGAAGTTGTTGTCGAAGCTGAGGAGACTGATAATGACTACCTGTTGGCAAGAGACATGTCGAAAAGAGTCATTAAGCCACCTCAGAGACTTGGTTATTTAGATCTTATAGCTTATGCCTTAGTCTCTACAAGTGAGGTTCTAGACGAAGAACCTAGAGACTATAAGGAAGTTATGAGAAGTCGAAATAAGATTGAATGAATGAAAGTCAAGGATGATGAGATGAAATCTCTTCATGATAATAACACTTGGGAGCTGATCGAGAAACCTGCAGGGACCCGGTTAGTCAGCTATAAGTGGATTTTCAAGGTTAAGGAAGGAATCGAAGGAGTGAAGTCGAAGTGTTTTAAGGTAAGGTTGGTTGCTAGGGGGTTCACTAAAAAAGAATGTGTCTGTTGAAACTGTTTTACAGCAGCAAGCAAAAACATTTAAGTAACCAATTTTTGTCGTATCCATAGGGATCAGTGCGAGAGAAAGAATGTCGTTCGACGATATCTATGTTTCTAAGCTTATGGTTCAAAAGTTTTGGTTTAAAAGATTTAAGGAATCAAAATTAAAGCAGAAAATGTAAAGACGGAAAATATAAAGTAAAAACTGAATTATAAACAGAGCCTTGTTGGAATTGGATCTCATCAATTGATAATACATGCATTCTTCTGACCAATTTATACATAAATCAAACATTTGCCTAATATAATCATGTATCACTCACGACATACATATCCTCTCGGTCCCCGCATATTATGAGTGATTTTATACCGATCAATAATTGCTCTCGCACATCACCAATCAATACAAAGCATTTAAAGCCTACATGAATGTTAAGCCTATATCCATTTCTGGCATCTAAACCCAACAGATATTACTATAACATCAATATCACACCAATGAGTAATTCATATACAAGCCAATGATCAAAATACGTACACACGTTTAACCCTATTTACATGCATTCAACTAATTTGCCAAATGAATGTGAATACCGTTCTTCATCACTATTCTCACGCACCCTCACGATACCGTTCGTCAAGCAATATCGCGGTCTCTTATTGGATTAATTACTAGAAGTTATTCAAACTAATAATCACACAATGCTAAAAAGCTGAGATGCAAATGAATATCAAATCACAAACCCATGTCAAAAGCTTGCTCAATGATAGATCAAAAATATAAGATCAAGTATTTGCACAAGGTTTTGTCAAGACCAACAAATAAACAATAAAAAACAACCAAGAATAGAGATCAAAACTAATTCACAAACGTAGATTAGATGAAATACAATAGGTATCAAAAGATTTCATCCTTTCCCAACAAGAAATCAAAGATCCTACCTTTTTTCCCTTGGAAATGAAGAGATATAAATTATGATCTTTTAATTTACAAGTTCTCTCTCCAAAATTCTAATGATGTTTCTCAAAAAGTGTGAAAAATTCTATTTATACACATTCAGGAATTTCACAGTTCGCAAAGCGAATGGTAAAAATAAGTACCTGAGGTGCCTCTGAATAGTTAAACCACCACATAATTATTTCATAACTTTGCAATGCAAAGGATAGTTCGCAAAGCGAACACTTGCTTTCAAGTTCGCAAAGCGAACTTTAGTGCCTTTTTCCTCTTCCATAATTCTGGGACCATTCGCTGGGAACCTCGCTAGTTGTTCGCAAAGCGAACATTTGCTAGCTATTTGCAAAGCGAACATTCGCTAGCTATTTGCAAAGCGAACAAGCTGATGTATTCCTCATTTCTTTGGTAACTTGGATCATTTCTTGTGTCTTACAACTTTGATCATTTAGTGCCTTTTCCTGCACAATAACACACATATTACAAGTACCAAAGGTATATTCTCAATGTCTAGAAGAATAACAATAATCACAAGTAAAATCAATGAAAACGTGAGAATTGAGTAGAAAAAGTGCCAAGAAAGATATTTCAATTTAAGTCAAATTATGCACCTAACAATGTCAACTTCAATGATGTGTTCTCACCTGTAGTAAAGCATAGATCCATTAGAATGTTGTTAGTCATGGTGGCGAAGTTCGACCTAGAACTTGAATAGATGGATGTGAAGATTGCCTTCCTGTATGGTGATCTAGATGAAACAATCCTGATGAGGCAATTTGAAGGGTATTCAGAAATGGGAAAGGAAGACTATGTGTGCAAGCTGAATCGGTCTTTGTATGGCTTGAAACAATCTTCTCAACAATGGAATAGGAGATTCAATAAGTTAATGGCACACATTAGTTTAACTAGTAGCCAGTTCGACCAATGTGTTTACTTCAAATTTCGACCTAAAAATTCACTTGTTATTTTGTTGCTTTGTGTGGATGACATCCTCATAGCAAGCAAAATTGTCGAACATGTTATGAAGGTGAAGGCTGAACTCAGTAAGGAGTTTGACATGAAGGATTTGGTAGCTGCCTCTAGAATTCTTGGGATTTACATCTTGAGAGATAGAAAGTAGGTGAGATTATGCTTATCTCAAGACACATACCCGAGGAAGATTCTCGACAAGTTTAGTATGTCGAACTCAAAGCATGTTCTAACACTGACTAATCCTCAGTACAAGCTGAGTACGCTCAAATTCCTAGTACTGAAGTCGAAAGAGCCTATACTAATAACATTCCATATACTAGCATAGTAGGTTCTTCGATGTATGACATGGTTTGTACGAGGCCATACATAGCGTACGGAGTGAGCCTTGTAAGTAGGTATATGGCCAATCCCGGGAAGGCGCATTGACAAGCATTAAAGTGGATTCTTAAGTAGATCAATGGGTCTCTGAGCAGAGTCCTGATTTATTGTGAAGCCTATGGTGATGGTAGCAAAGTCGAAATCGAAGGATTAGTCCACTTTGATTATGCAGGTTGTATGGATTCTAGAAAATATATTTTTGGATATGTGTTCATTATGTTTGGCACATCAATTAGTTGGAAAACAACACTTCGGAAGGTTGTTACCTTATTAACAACTGAAGCGGAGTATATTGCCTTCACTAAAGCTGTGAAAGAAGCATTGTGGCTTGATGGTTTTGCTAAGGAGCTGAAACTTCAAGGTCGATTTATCATTGTTAAATGTGATAGTCAAAGTACAATACACCTGTCGAAGAATTCATCATATCATGAGCGAACCAAACACATCGGTGTGAGGTTGCACTTTGTCAGAGAGATAATCGAGTGTGGAGAAGTCCAAGCGTTGAAGATTTCGACTGATGACAATGCTACTGATATGATCACCAAGACATTGCCAAGTAGCAAGTTTTTCCACTGTATGCATTTGATAAAGTAGCATGATGAAAGCTAGTTTGTTCCCTTTTTAGTATATAGTTTGTTCCAAGGTGGATATTTGTGGTATTTGGATCGAACTCTAGTGTCGACAAGGGTATCTTCATGGTTCAACAGGAGTTGTGCATGTCGTAGTCGGAGTCTATTTAAGCATGTTGTCGAAATATGTTAGCTTTGTGTTTAAGTTAGCATGTCGAATGGGCCTTGCTTGTAAGCTCAAGCATTAAGTTAGCTTGTAACCTAAGTTAGCTCAGTAGTCTATAAATAACTAGTTCTCTCAGGTTGTTGAGAGAGGTTAATTGTTCGTATTCACTTGTAATATTTTAACCCTTATTGAGAAAGTGAATAGCAAAACAATTTTAACCAATTCTTATTCTTATTCTTCCTTATTCTCTCGTTTTCGTAAAACCTAATAGGATTCCTTGTGTTTGTTCAAGAAACTCAATGTTTATCTCATAACTTTGTTATGTTATTGAAGACATCGTTTCACAACATAATCCAATAACAAATATAAGTTGAATTAGTTTAATAATTGGTTAGTTAATTTCTTCATTTGATTTAAAGTAAATGCAGATTTTAGATTTTTGCATACATATTAAGAAATACAACAAAATTATAAAAAGACACAATACTTTTATGAAATTAATCATATTAACATGTTTTAAGTAATTTACATAATAATAATAATAATTGGACTCAATTAAAAAAATTAACAATCATTTATACATTAAAAATAATAACGATATTCATTTTGAAACTCATTTCTTAGAGACTCATGCATAATTTCATTGTTGTTGGGGAGACATGATAATGCAAGAGCTACAACTGATTAAGGACTATAAGAGACATTGACAATATATACTCATCCAAAATCTTAAGACAATGGATGTATTAGTCATTTATCTTATCTATATAATATTTTCTCTATTTATAGTCCATGCAAGACTTAACCACTCAAATTTGAGTTTTAACAATATCCACAAATGACTGATAGGCCACAAGCGCACAATTCCAATTGAAGTAATGAAAAGGGATATTTCCACAAAAGACCCTTTCAAATTACCAAATTCTCTTACTGCGTTGTTACCTAAAACGATGATTACTTTTAGTTTTGAAATGATTTATCATTGATTTTAAAAAATTTATAAAAAGGAGATTTAGGACTATGAATTTTATCCCAGACTTACTCAAGCATGTTCTTAGTTTCTGTTAATTACGAGAAATTTTCTTTGTAGAAAGGAATGGAAAAAGTTGATAATATCTACTTTTGTTAGTGTATTATCCCGCCTTAAATCAATGATCTACAAACTTTCATTAGCACAACTCGTTCTTTAAGAATCCTTTAAGCTTAGCTATTTAAAAATGAGACTTTTCTTAGTTAAGCCAAAGACACTTTCGTAGTCTAAGATTTAACTGTTACGACTTTCTAGTTCAGACATCAATCATTAAGAGTGTCAAAACGGATTTGGCCTACAAGGCATGTCCATTTTGTCCGCACTTTTTTGCATGGGTGGCCAAAATTTTAGGCTCACATCCTTAAGGTGTCTGTTCCGTCCCGTTTTTTGCAGGATCTTGCGAGCGCTGACAATAATATTAGTTTTTGTATTTTTAGGCTTAAAATATGCAATACGCCGCGGGTTCTCCCCCGCTCCTGCCCCTCCCACGTTTATTTTACGAGATGAGATAAGGTTTTAGCCTCGCACCCTCAACTATGTATGCCATTCCCCACCTGTTTTTTAGCGGATTTTGCGGGGCGGGCCTAAATGTGGTGGACATGTCCATTTGTCACCCATATCAACCATACTCTTTAAGTATATGATTGATGTCTATGAACATCTATACTTTTGTAACAATATATGCGTTTAAAGCAGAAAACTAAAATGAGCATTAAATTTATCCTTATTAATATTTTAACAAGGAACCTACACGAGGTATGTCATTAGGACAGTCCTCGTGACCCTAAACCTTAAGTGACTACTCAGACATAATAAGGATAATAACATGCATATTATTGAACAAAAGCATAAACATGATAGACAATGGATTAATTATAAAATACGCAATTGATAATACTTGAATTGCAATATACAAAAGACTACATGTTCGGGAGAGACTTTTACAAACTTCAAGTGCAATAGAAAAATAAACAAATGCAGAAAGTATGAGGTGTTGTAATCTTAGTTTACATGGCTATTTATAGACCTAGGTATATTAAAAGAGGCATAAATCCGTATTTAAATCCTTTAATCATGAAGGGTGTGTTTGGTTTAGAAGAGAAATTGTGAAGAGAGAAAAAGACAATAGTGTATGAACTAAGAAGAGAGATAAAAGATTAAAAAATAAAATAGATTTAAAATATTAATTGATTTAAGAGAAAGAGAGAAGAAATAAAAAAGAGAACAATGTTACATATTTTTAAAATACTATAATGCCCTTATAACAAATAACATTTTTTATTGAATTAAATTAATTCTTTTATTTAAATTCACTTAATGAATTAATTATTCTCTTTATAAAAAAAACTAATTATTTCTATTGATTATTTTTAATAGAACTTATATATCTTTTATAAATGAACCAACTTGTGTTATAATTTTTGTTTAATGTATTTTATTTTAATATTAAACATTTTTTTTTTAAATTTAAAAAGTAAATAATGCATGTTAATTTATTTAATCCCATTTATTGGTTTTATATAACTATTAGTCTGATTTAACTAAACATTTAATTTTTTTAGTTAAAATAATTTAATTTTATATTTATCATTAATTTAATGAACTAAATTATTTTTTCAAATTATAATTTGTAATTATATAAATTTAATTTTAATAAATTTTATGTTTTAATATATAAATCAACAATATTACATAAGGATATAATGTTTAAGAATTCTTTGAGACAAGGAAAAATATTAACAAATAAAATGAATAGAAGATGCAATTTGAATAATGTAAATGACTAAATGTGAAATTATCAAAATATTTGCACATTTCTTAGCACTTTCACTTCAAAAGAGGAGAGAAATAAAAAGTGTATAATCCCACACAATTTTAGTCTCTCTTCCCTATTTCTTTGATGTGTCGAGTAAAAGACATACCTTATCTCTCTTGTATTTATCTCTCTTCTTAATCTTCTCAACTTTTATTATTCCAATAAGAACAGAAAAAAAACAAACGATAGTTGAAGAGCCAGAAGAAAACAACTGAAAAAGATCAAAAGAACCCAATGGTGATGCTGGAGGCACTACGACTATAGCAGCCACTACGGGTAGGCTGTAGTGCTCTATTATATTTTCTATGGGGCGCCATAATTGGAAGGGGGAAGTCATGGGGTCACTACGGCCCGTAGCAGCTTCTACGATATAGCCATAATGGACTCTAGTTTTGTCTATGGAGAATGGTGCTTTTAGCAATATTTTCCAGTCTTTCTCAATTTTGTCTCCTATGGACTATACTTTCACCTCGCATCTTCAAAACACTTGAAACACAAATAAAAGTAGAAAAAACTTAAGTAAAACGAAGAAAACAAAATGAAAATACTATGAATAAACGATGAAAATACACACGAAAAACAATAAAAACACTACTGATCAAATCTCCCATACTCAAATCAATGCTTATCCTCAAGCAAATTGCTCTCATAGAAAGAAGTAGGAGAAAGTTATTTCATAGAAAAACTTTGAAGAGATGTATACATGAGTACTTCTAAAAAAAAATATGATCCATTTATCTTGAGTCTAAGTCTTTCAGTACTTGTTTTGTCAAAACGTTTTCATAAAAATGCTTACTAAAGTCTTCCTCAAAGATAACAATTCTACCATAGACTTGACCATAAATCTATGCACCTAAAATTTTTCCTTTTTAAACAGAAGTGTAGTCTATTTAAGTCATTTCATGCAATTCTAAACACATTTCAATAACACATAATGCAATTCTTGAGTTGAGGATTTTTCTTACGTTCATTAGTTTATGAATCAACTAAGTTTTGGTAAGGAAAATCGGGTTGGAGTTGTTCGACTTACTATACATATATGTTTTTTCTTTCTTTTTCCATACATTGGAGATCAACTCACCGTTGATTTGAATAATCGGGCGAGAGTTACTAATCTTAATAGACGTAATTGCCTTTTACTTCCCTTATTCAATTTTTTCAATTTTTCTATCCCCAGCCGAGAAAACATAAAACACGCATAAATCAAAATTATGCCAGGCCACATCATTTGAAACACTCATAAAAATGTTATGATAGCGGAGATTACAAGTCAAATTAAGGTAAATTGGAATGTAATTGGGAGGCTCTATGCGTTAGGATATGAACGATTTATCAAATCTTCCAAAAATCCCTAGTTTTAAGTCCCACTTCACATGGATTTATTTGTTTTTTTCGTGCATTCTGTAAAATTAAGTTTTTTTTTTATAATTTTTTCTCAAATTTTCACAATAATTCACAGTATGGGAGAATTTTAAACAACATAAACACAACAAAAAATAGGAAATAACAAAAATAAACAAACTATGAAACTCCCTTATACTTAAACCAAACATTATTCCTAATGTTTTAAGCAACAATTAAAAAGAGAGAGTAAAGAGAAACTCACAGAGTTAAAAGGGATGAGGGAAAATGTCCATGTGATATGTGCTAGTTGTACATGGGTTTGATCATCTGACATTGTCTGATTTGTTTAACTTCAATTATTTTTCACCACTTATGATCCCTCGTATAATGCACATTTTGTTTCGTGGTATGAGGCGGTGATGGGACGGTGGAAGTCTCAACCTTGAGCTCGTTAGTGGGGTGCTCATCTATGAGAGACACATCTAGTGGAGGCACATCTTAATCCTCTAACAAGTATTCAAGATATGTGATAACATGGTCATAGTGAAAGTTATTTTTGTTGGCGACCAATGTCCTCATAGGATTATGCAGATTAATGGATTCTTTGTCTCTGGCTATAAGCACATATGAACCGCCTTTGTGGAAGATCATCTTTATTAATGTTAGTGCATCCAAATCCAATATATTGCCTCCTTTAATTTCCAAGAGAACACTCATGGGTGGATCAAACCCCAAGTAGTAAGCAATGATGATAATTAACCACTATACAACAATGTTACCTATGTCATCCCTACATACCTTGTTTAGGTGTGAAACTAGAAAACATACAAAATTAACAAGTTCGTTATTAAGCATGCATGAATTAAAAAATAGCTCCTATGACTAGTCACACTTTCTTTCCCCTCTAGAAAGCATAATATGTTCTAGTACCTTTTGGATATATGTGTAACAAGGGTTCTATATACATGGTTTTGGCTATAGCAGAATCATATGTTTTCCTAGTAAAATCCATCCACTAACTCGCAACAGGAAGGTCTCTGGGGACTATCTTATGCCTTTCAATAGAAAGCTTAAAGATCTCACCAAAATCCTCTAAACTAAAAGAAAAGTCATAATTGAATTCATAATATTACCTTGTACATGGTTTAAAATTATTTTTATTTTTTTGGTCACCTCTGTCGCGGTGAAAATTGGATACCATAGTTATTTGTTAACTAGGATCACATTTTTAATGTCACCACCGGTCTTTGATTTTATCCAAGGGAAGGGAAAAAAAACCGAATTCCCACAATGCAATGCAAATGCACTAAGATTCTAAGTTCGGGGGCTGGTTATACCTAGGGAAGGTTTTAGCATCCTAGATATCTGTAGTACTCTACAGGAACCTCTTGATTTTATTTTATGTTATTTGTTATCTGTTTTGCTAAGGGTTTAAGGGTAGGTGATTTATTATTTTAATCCTAAGTGTGCTCGACAAGATATCGCATCTTGTGCCTACATATCCTGTCAGGAGGGAATCAGAGCACTTGTAGTTCCTTATTAAGGATACTAAATGTTTTAAAGGTTTAGGAGAGGAAGATGAGTCATCATCTTAAGAAAGACCACCACAGTTTTGAAAATGTTTATATTTTGTGGGGTATGGGATTGTATGTCCCTTTCTTTGAGATGATTAACATCTAATTCTCTTGTGTGGAGAATTAGGTAGGCTAAAGTTTGATTAAATAATCAAAATTAAGGGGGGACTAACCTAGGAAATCTATCCTAAGTTGTCTAATTGACTTATCTTAAGGTATCGATTATGAGATGCAAATGATATGCACCATGCACAATAACATGGTTATCATGCATGAGATTTTCCCTTGGATATTTATGCGATTAATTATTGTTATTTAGGCGAGTGTACTAGCAAAGTGATGCTAGACTTGTGTCTTGTGATCAAAAGGTCGAATGTGATACCTGAAAGCAATCAACTTTTATGGGTAAAAATGGGCTCGACGTTGGATCGAGAGTTTTTTTTATATTTTGAAAAGGGTTTGAAGCAGAAACATAAATCAGATAAGAGAAACACAATCAAACAAATGAAGCAAAACAAACGGACGCTCACGGACTTATGACTAAGCGAGAGGTTTCTAATCGGGGACGATTTTGTTGAGTTTTAGTCTTACTTATTTTTTATTAGGAAATTAAGCTAGAGATTATTATTATTATTTGAGAAAGGTTAAAAGGAAAAAAAAACAATTAATTAATTATAAAAGGGAGTTCTCTTTGTTATTTTAATTTTAGATTTTAAAGAAATGAAGGATTATAAAAGTTTTAATTAGAAAAGAGTTAGTGTTAAATTATTTTACGAAAGTTTTATTTTAACTAATATAAAAAAAGGTTTGAGTTACTTATTATAAAAAGGGGTTAATTGATTGATATTAAAAAGTTTTAGATTAATTATTATTATAAAACTTTAAAATTAATTACTAATAAAAGTTTTAATTTTAATTATTATAAAAAAGTTTTGATTTTAATCATTATCAAAAAAAGGGTTTTCGATTAATTATTAAAAGAAAGTTTTAATTTTATTATAAAGGAAAATTAGATTAATTATTATAAAAAGTTTAAATCGATTATTATTAAAAGGGGTCTTAAATTGGATTATTATTATAAAAAAAATTTAAATTAAATTATTAATAAAAGGTTCTAATCTTAATTATACAAAAGAAAAGAAAGATTTTTAATTTTAATTATAAAAAGTTTTTAATTTTGATTATTAAAAAAAAAGTCTTAATTTTAAAAAAAGAACTAATAAAAGGAAAAAAAAAACGAGGGAGCGCCCTCTCTCTTCCAGTCGTCTCTCTCATTTCTCTCGCTCTCCTTTCACCTCACCTCTCTCGTATCTCTCGCTCTCTCAAAACCTAGCTTCTAAACGGCGAAAACAAAAACCCAAATCCCGCAGAAAACCCTAAACCCCAATCCACTATCGTTAGTCATGATCTTACAATTTACAACGAGTATATGAATAAAGCAAAAAAGGAAACAAAGGGAATGGCCGGTGAAGGTTGACGATGGAGGCGCGATTGAGACTCGCGATCCTCGATCACAGATAAGTCTTTTCTTCTCTGTTTGCATTGTTGTCTTTTGTCCGCCGTGTGTGTGTTTGCTTCAATCCTCTGGCCTTGCGTGTTGTATGTATGTATGTGATTCTGGCGAAAGGTTTGGTGGCGGTTTGATGATTGGTTTATGATTGGTTTGAGTTTGTGGTGTTTAGATCGTGTATGTATGAATTGATGTGAGTTGTTGGGTTTTCTGGGTTTTGACGAATGGTTGTGTATTTCTTCAAATTTGGTCGTGGATGCGTGGTGGATTTGAACTTGTGGTTGCGAATTTTCTGCAGTATGTGTGTATGTTTTTGGCGTATGGATTTTTTGGAGTATTAGGTTGTATGAGGATTTGGTGTTTGGTTGGATAAGTTCTGATGTGAACGAATCTTTTTTCTGATCTTCTGAACTAGTTTTTGAATTGCGGTATCTGTTTGTGTAGAGATGTCTCTCCCCTAAGTGTGAATCTCGTCCTCCTTATATAGGCTTTAGAAAAACAAAACTTGTTGAATGGCAATTAACTGAGTGTCTGAACATGTCTGTTAGTTTTAGGAAAGTTTTTGAAAATATGTCTCAAACATGTTTGGATATGATAAATTGGTATTTGAACTTATTTAGAAAGAATTTGAAATGGTTTTGATGCTGTCTGATACTTTGTTTTGGAATGGTTTGAATGCGTCTGATCTTGTTTGACACTGTTTGGGGAAACTTGAAAAAACTGTCTAATTCTTTTCTCGACACACTTGGTGAACCGCATTAATCATTGATGATTCACAAATTGAAGAGTTTTGATTGTGTCCTGGATATCAATATTTGCCGTGATAATTGTTTTTTCAATTCTAACATTTCCAAGCTTCTTCAGGACTGAAACCGCAAGAGATCCGTCGTGATTTCCAATAGTGAAGGCAGCATGAATTAGTTGGCTATTGCAAGGATATGTTACAATGGTTGTAGGAGTATCTCAATTCCATTTTTGAAGCATCACTATAGGGCTAGCTGTGTACTTAATCAGAGTTGAAATACACCCGAGTATCTCCCATGGATTCTCCTCCAGCAGGCACTTGAAGGGGCATCGTTTTCTTATTATCCAGCGGAGCAACTCTGAGTGTCAGCAGAAGATGAAACCGAGATGTGAGTTGAAAAAGCTAAACCAGTAATATTCTTCCAATGGCCCTTCATTTTGTAGTCGCTCATTCCAAATGTAGTGATATTACTGTCAATTTCTTTTAGATGGCAACTGCTGAAACCAACATTATTTCTTCAAAACGGTGGCAATCTTCCCAGTGTGCGTGGAAAATGGTGAGGAAGCTTTTTTTAATAGCACTGTCAAGGTTACATGGTGCTGCTGCTGTGTGAAGTCCACTGTTCGGTTGCGTACAATGATCGAACCTGCGAGTGTCCATCCTAATAGAAGCCTGGAGATGCTTTGTCCAACATTCTCAACGCTGCTCTTTAAGATTCTGAATGTTTTCTATTTAGTATAAGGTTTTGTAATATATTCTAGATGTCAAAGGTCATAGGGAACTGCACCTAAGATGCTTAGCATGGGTTTAGGATAAAGTCTTAGATAAGCATCATACGAATGTTTACTTTTTTAATAAGAACTTTAATTGCGATAAAGTATGGTGAGTTGCTTTCTCAAGTAGTTGTTGAGAGTAGGCTCAGTAATAAAGTACTCTGGAATTCAACTGAATCGTCAACATCCTGGTACACAACCATTCGTACCGACAATGGTTTCCCCATTAAACTTGCCTTCCAACTGTTTCATCGGTATTGCTGTCAACAACATCCAAATTACTTCAATAGATTGTAACGATTTGGAAATATGAACAGGGGGAGGTGAGGGGATATGTCCAACCGCCTACTCAAATGATGCTTGTTTCTATGGAAATTCAAATTACACATACACCATACTTGATTGATAAGTACCACAGTCATTAACAATTTATGGTATACAAATGTTTAATATTAAATCCAACACAAATTACATCCACCATTTTGCATTAAGAGAAATTGAGAAAGCATATCGTGCACGGCGTCCACTCAAATGCCATGAATGTGGCTCCTGGTATCTATCATAAGGTGGTTCGATACGTTCTTGGCACTTTCGTTTGCTCATATTTGTAGAATCTGCCAATTTATTTACTTCAAAAAGCCGTACAGGAATTTATTTCAGAAAGCCGTACAAACCCAAAATCTAGTGGAAGCTCGGTCGGAAAACTGTCTTGTAAATAATACTTAAACATTTTGAATCACCCATAACGTATATCTTTGCGAAAGAAATCTTTGAGTTTTGGGTCCAACTTGACATTTGAACTTTCCTTGATGAATCAATACTTAAGAACATAGAGCAAGCGTATCTCTTAATCTCAAGGAGAAAGAATCCACACACATCTTGCAAAGACCAGAGGACCTTCATAAACATACACAACACAACCTTCAAGTCTTTGAGCCTTCTGCAGCAGCACCTGTACTCGCAAATGAAACAGACAAAACAACAGCTAGATAAAGCGGTTAGTTTATGCACAAATGATTGGCCTAAGATGTTATGCAAAAAGCAAAGCGAGGATCTTAGGGTAAAAAATTAGGGTGCAACAACCTCCAAAGTGCTCATAAATTCCAGAGTCACTCGCATAAATGTAGGGCGTTTAAGGGTGATAAAAGAACTCATTCCTAAATTTCCAATCAATCTCTCTATTTCATATTTTATTCCCCAAGTAATAAGGGCAGAGTCATTATCATGCCTCATTGAAGTTATTCTCTACTTAACAAGATTGTCATATCACTCAGATTGCACCGATGATGTGAATATTATTCCATAAATATTAATGCTTGAGCCATTTCCCATTTTTCTTCTTACTCCAGATTTTTTATTAAACTTAGAGGTTGATGAAGTCTTTCTCTTATCCACCATTTTTGGTGCCATTGAAGAGTATTCAGAGAAAGTAATGTTTATGGTTTTTGTTTTGAATTTTTGTGATTTTGTGTTATAATTTACTGAACAATGTTGTGTTTTGGGAGTAAGAGGAAGATTGAGATGGTTTTAATGTTATGGGTTGTGGGAAATTAGGATATTTTTGGTTATAGAGGTGTGGTGGTAATGAAGTTTGAGGAAGGTTTTTGGATAGAAGGTAGAGGGTTTTGAAGGAACAAATAGAGTGGAATGTGAGAAGTGGGAGGTAAAAATGTGATTTTTGATTAAAAGGAAATGGTATAAAGAAGATTAGGTGGATCAAATTGGTTGAGGGCCCACCACTAAAGGAGAGGGAGGGTTTTTGAATTTTTTGGGTGCACACGTATTATAGCCGTAATGGCCATTATAACTCAACTATAATATGCACAAGTTTTTTTATATGGGGAAGGAATTTGGGGAATTACAGTTGTAGCAGGACATTACAGCCTGGCTGTAATGCTCTTTAGTTTTTCTATGGGGACATTTTGGCTTCCTGGGATCTTTTGTCACATAGCAACCATAATGACCACTACGACTAGGCCGTAATGTGCTAAGTTTTTGTGTATTGACATGTTTTTCTTAGGGTTTTAGGGGGTTTATTTGACCTTTCACCTTTCCTATATTCTTGGACCAAAATTTTCTTTATGAGCCTTCATTGTTATTGGCCTTGATATATCATTCTCCACTTTAATCATAATGAGTTCTTTATTGTCTTTCAAGAAAAATTTAAAACACACAAACAGACTAAAAACATCAAGTTAAAAATATGTGGGTTCCCTCCCACGCAACATATGTTTAATGTCATTAGCTTGACTTGATCATTGAAACCTTTAAGGGGTTCCTTAAAAATGAATTATATTCACTTATCTACCTTATATCCTATTGTGTAATGCTTAAGCTTGTGACTGTTTACTGTAAACAAACCAGTGGACTTACCCCAGACCTCCACTGCACCAAATGGCGTCGCCTTTTTTACTTGGAAAGGACTAGACCATTGGGAATGGAACATTCCTGAAAAAAGTTTTAGCCTGCAATTGAATAATATAATTAGCTCTCCTTCCTTGAAACTTTTCCTTAGGATGCTTTTATCATGTAATCTTTTTGTTCTTTCCTTATAAACCCTAGCATTTTCATAGACATTTAGTCTCGTTTCCTCTAACTCGTTGAGTTACAATCTCTTTCTTTCACCAGCAGCTTTGGAATCGAGATTAAGGGCCTTTATTGCCTAGTAAATTTTTGATATAGTTCTATAGAGAGATGATTTTTTCCATATACCAGTCTAAATGGAGTCATTCCAAATAGCATCATATACATTGTTCTACATGCCTAGAGTGTGTAGTCTAATTTTAGGGCCCAATCTTTTCTTGAGAAAGAGATTATCTTTTCCAAGATGATTTTTATCTCCCTATTAGAGACTTCCACTTGGCCCCTAGTATGTGGATGATATGGGGTTACTACTCTGTGTTTCACTCCAAATTTCTTCAGTAAGCTCTCAAACTGTCTAGCAATGAAGGGAGATTCCTTGTCAATGATTACTAATCTTGGCACGACAAACCTCAAGAAAATGACTCTATTAAACAATTTAATTACAACTCGAACATCATTTATGGGAGAAAATTATCATCTCAATCCATTTAAAAAGATAATCGACTTCCATATGTATGTATTGATTTCTCAAGGAAGAGGGAAAAGATCCCATCAAGTCAATACCCCAAACATCAAAAATCTCTATTTTCATTATTTTACTTAAGAACATCTCATTTGTGTTTGATATATTGTTAGTTCCTTGACACTAGTCACTTTTTTTTTATAAATGAGTGCACATCCTTAAAGAGGCTCGACCAATACAGGCCAGCCTGAAGTATATTCGATGTAGTTTTAGGTGTGTTCGCATGTTTTCCATAGGAAAAAGCATGATAGTGGATCATTATTGTACTTGCTAAAAGTACAATATGATACCTCCTCTAGTGGTTAAGAGTTGTAAGAGGATATTAGGGTTTGTTTTAGGATTTAGTCCTAGCTCACACGGGGATGTGAAAAGCTTTGTATATGTGGTATCTACGTAAATGAGATCAGATCTCCCATAAACCTCAGAGTTCAGGTATTTATAGAAATCTATGGTCCTGGATCTCATACTCCTAAGAAATATCAACCACCACCAAGAGCATGGGAATGAGGGAGTTAGTCCCATATTATTTATGACAATATGATATATTCCAAATAACTACCACTATGCATTATTGTGGACTATGACAAGTGACTTCCATATTTCTCCTAAAAGGTGACCAATCTGAGAAATGGTTTCCCCATCCAAATGATGGGCGCTCAAACTAATAAATGGGTGATTAAGAAGTTGTATGGGTGATATGTTACACCTTCCCCTCTTATTTCACCCCTTATGTGCCCTTTGCAAATATACCAATACACGGTCCCTCAAGCGTACGATCTTGAAAAGAATGAAGTGATTTAGTCTTGCTTTATTTTCCTAATATAGTTGAGTCACTCAGGCATGCCCCTATTGCGATCCTCTCACGTACGAGGCAAATCCCTTAAGTCAGGGGTGAGTCCCTCATGTGTGAGACGGATCTGGGATATATCTCAAAATGTTAATGAGGTGAATACGTCAGCTAAGGGAAATATCCAAACGTCTGTTGAGGGAAACACATGTGATGTATTAAATATGATTAATGATGGTTTAGTCTTGGGACACCAAATTGACTTTAATCTCCATGTGTGTCAGAAGCATGCAAAGCCTTTCGTGTTTGATGAGAAACTTATATGACCTTTAATCATCTCTAGTTTTAGAACCTATATTAAAGGGATTCAGCCCTAACCCTTTCATCTTTTTGTGCACTTTCGCAACAAAGCTTTTGAAAACCACATATATCTATTTCACAAGTTCTTCAACCATCTCAAGATCAAGCCCACTCTTACAGGTACATGTTTGATACTTTTTCTTCTCCCTTCTCCCTTTATGGAAAAAATTATAAATTTAGACAAGAATGGTAACTTGGAAGAGCATTTGACCCGCGTTGAGGGCATAGCCTTATGGAACTACTGTTATAGAAAACCAAGCATCCTGAAGATACAATTGATTATAAATTAGTGGAACTAGGAATGTCTGGTAGTTAAGAAAGTTTCATTAGCTCCGATAGCGATAATAATGGTGGTAGAGATAATGACTCCTTTTCCCTTCTGTTTTCTTAGGGAACAAGAAGATAATGGCCACCTATGTCACTGAGTGCAAGGACGCCGGGGATTTTGAGTCTCATTACATTACTGAGAAAAAGATAGCCTCTTTTTGATAGCATATTAAATTCTCCTCCTTAGGTGACGACGAAGAAGTCGTCCTAGAGATGTTCTCTAGGGTGGAGAGGGACAACATAGATGTCTCAGACGACTCTTCCAGACCTTACTCCTTCTTCCATCTCCCAGACGTTCAGGACATAAGGGGTCTCATCCTTTTTTCCCTGTTTGAGGTGGAGGTTTTAAAGGTGATTAACTTTTCTTCCTCTTAGATCACGCCTAATGGTTGGAGTTTGATATGAGCGTTTTAGATCATATGTCTGCAACTAGAGGTTCATCCTACCATAGGGATGTTCTTCTCATTCTATGGAATCAAAGCAGTTGTTAGAATGGGCTAGGTGACCCTAGGAACCTTTCTTAGAAGATCTTCGTTCAAACTATACTCTAATATTTATAATATTTAGTAGGACACGTTTGCGAGAGTGAGAAGGCGAGATGGCTCATCCACAGTTACTACTAGGGAGGATAATGCTCATCGCTTTCCTCTAGTCTGGACTGACAATCTAGTGGCGGTCACGAAGTACATTTTAAACTACCTCACCGCTGATGAGGTGGAGGTGGTCCAACTTTTGGGTGATTTCAAGATCATGGATTCCCTTATTATGACCGTATTGGATCAATGAAATGATAAAGACATGGATAAATATCTAAGTAAGTTTCATAACGACATTTGTTTGGTAATTTTTACTAGTCATATGGCTCATATTTTTTATTTTTCTTTTTGCAAATGAGATTTCAAAAATCTCCCTGAATAAAAGGAAGGATTGCTTGGAAAATAAGAAGGCTGAACACCCAGGACTCGACAACCCCCAAAGTCACTTGGACGACTTGAACACCAAAGGAATTAAGAGGCAAGTTGAGGGATATGCGCCTCTTGACCCCCATGCCCCTGAAACCCATAAACAGGAATTTGACACCTCCCTTGCTCCAAAGGATAAAGTGGTCCAGATCAACGTTGGAAAGGGGGTGGGCGTCCATACATCACTTGTGAGGTAGGATTCGCCTCCTTAGTCCTCTATGTTTATCATCCACAATGTAGAATTCAATATATATATATATATATATATATATATATATATATATATATATATATATATATATATATTTGTAGTGTTTACGTTTTGATTGGGTAACGTGAGGGTTTCATGCGGATCACATATGTTTCTTGTGGCTTGAAGTGTTGGCAACGTCTTAAGCATTGATACTTTAAAAATGGATGACATATATTCGTTTATAAACAAAACTGTGTCACTTTTCCCCTTGGATATTTATGAACACAGAGGTAATACGTTATTTTTTTTTATAAAAAATAAAATAAAATAAGGACTTTTTCTCTCGGGTTATCATCTCACTCGAGGGGATATATTACTTCTATTGCAGACCCAAAAAGAAAATGATAAACAATAAGGAATATAACTTACAGATTTTCATCATCCACTACTTTCTTTTTGGGTTGCAATATCTTTTTAGTATGATTAAGAATAGGTTTCTCAATGTCGTCATCCAAGGAAAGAGTTAAATCGTTGAATTTTTCCTTGCATGACAATATTGATAAATTATTCCCAAATATAAAAGTGGATTGCAAGAGGTGGAGTCAATAATAACAACACCATTATGTGATATGGATAACAAGAGTAGAAAAATGTTTTGTTTAAGGTTGGTGTAAGACCCTAATTTTTGACCCCTAAAATTCCACCTATCATTCACATCTCATTTTGCATCTTTACCACAAACAAGATCACACATTGGTTCCCTTATCCCTCTCATTCTTTGGGTTTATGCCTTGCAGGGATCTCCTAACATCTGTGTGTTTCTTTTTCATTTTTTTCCTTTATTTGCTTATGTTTACTAACCTTTAATAAAAATCAAAAAAATATGTTTGTTCCCCCTTTACTAACTTTTTCAGGAAGAATCTGGATCAGGAATATCAAACAACAGTCCCTCAGCTCGAATGAATTTCATCTAAACAAAGTCAGAGTTGATCTGCACATAATTCAAAAATTCATCTGATCAAGAGTTTCCAAGATTTAATTGATTATTATTCAAGAGACTCCAAGGTTCATGTGTTTATTTCCATGCCTTCTTTGACAAGCAAAATGATCGAGCCGAACCACAACAGTGCACTCAAAAAGGCATTTTTTTTCTAAATTTGCACTGAGTAATCGGTTACTTAATCAGGGTAATCGATTACCCTCGTGAAAATTTGAAAAAAAATGGCAGCAAATTTAAATTCAGCAATTGGCACCAATTTTGATCATTTTGATCACATGTGAAATATTCTAGACCATCTTATTTTAATTCCCTACATCATCATAATTAATTCCTACCATGTACCTCCACTAATCACCACTCTTTTGATAATTTCCCTCCAAATTCAAATTCCAAGCATAATTTCCATTTCCAAACCAAATTCCAATCCACCAAATTTCCCAAGCCTAAACTCTATAAATAGAGGCCTCATTTCATTCATTCTTCAAGCTTTTGATAGCCAAAAAACCTCTTGCAAATTCTATCCCCAGCCACAAATTTCACTCAAAGCTCACTTTTCTTCTTTTTGAAAGTTAACAAGAATTCACATTGAATCTTGTTCAACTTTGAGCTAAACCTTCATCCAAACTTATTTTCTTCATCAATTATCATAGATCAAGGCTTTGGTGTTTGGATCTTGAAACAATTTGAAGGAATTTTCAGATTTGAAGTGGTAATTCATCTTTCACCATTGTTGAAGCTTCATCTTCATCTTCCATAATGTCGATCTTTGGTGATCCTTGTTACTTGATCCATTGGATCTTATAATTGTGTTTAATTGCTGATTTTTACTGTTATTTTACTAAAAATTTCGTGCACTTTCGGTTCCATGATCATAAGGTATTTGAAAAAAGGTTTGAAAGTTGATCATGCTGAATTTTACACTTTTTTTTGCTGCTGCGTGCAGAGTAATCGGTTACTCAATTAGAGTAATAGATTACTCAGAGACAGAATGCATTTTTTTGGCCCTGCGTGCAGAGTAACAGATTACTCAATTAGAGTAACCGATTACTCTAAGTCAGAATGAAATTTTTAGCTTGTTTTTGGGACTGATTTGGTTATTTTACCATTTTCTTCCCTTTCCCTTTGTTCTTAGCCTTAGATCACATAGTTTTGTGGTTTAATTTGGCTTTCTCTTCATCTATTTCCTCTTTTATTTTGATCGATGAAAGTCTTATGGATCATAGAATTCCTTTGTTGAATTTTGATCAAGACTAGATCGCTACCTTCTTTTCTTTTCGTGCGGTATTGCTTTCGGATGACGATCTACATATCGTTCATCTAGCATGCATTAGCACAAAGATCTATTGACCGGCCTCATTGTAGGGTAATTACTCCGTAAATTACTCGGCGATTGCTTAACATAGCGCAACATATGTCCCGTATCGGAAAACGATCAAAGATTGTTGATTATTTGTCTTTTGGTTCAACACTTATGAAACTTGTTGTTAGGAGGCTTTGGTCTTATCAATCCTCTAATGAGTTCTCATTAACCTTGACCTAAGTGTAATTATTTAATTATTATTGATCACTTACTCTAACAACTAATTACTAACTTCTAACTTTACATTTCCTTCTCGCTCCCTGTGTCTCTTATACTTTTATGCTCCATTATTATCATTTCATATCATGTTTATGCTTCCGTAATTTTTCCTTTGTCCGTTGGACACATGTTTATGCTTCCGCAATTTTTCCTTTGTCCGTTGGACACATGTTTATGCTTATGCCTTTTTCTCTTTGTCCACTTGGACCAAAAACATTAATAAAGGCCAAAACCTCTAAAAAACTTGTGCTTCTAATCTTGGACTATGGTTACTATCCTTTGCAATGGACATGGAATTTTGCACCTAGACCTTGTACTTCAATGCTATTCTTGGATCCTTGGACTTAGAACTAGGACCTTTTCCCTTTGCTTTGGAATTATAGTTCGAAGACTTTGAAGACTTGTGCTTTTGCTTGGTTCATGGTGAAGATAGCTACATTTGTGGTTAGATCTTTCTTATCCTTAGCTTTTACTTTATGCTTTAGGATAGTCACTTCTTCTCCACCCATTCTTCAATTTTCAAAATTCTCTCTATTTTTCAAAACCTTCTTGATTTCAAACTATCACCTATTTCATAATCAAACTTTGACTTGGCAAGTGATTTTACTCTTTTTCTTTTCATTTCTTAACAAATGCTAAACTACATAAGCATGTTGACACCTTTTTCAAAAGACTTTAAAAAACACCAAACTCATCAACCTCTTTTGCGCCCTTGTGCACTTTTTCCTTTAACTTTTTTTCCATAAGTTTAGACATGATTCATTTCTTTAAGCGGAATTATTAGCTTAGAAATGACGACTTGTCTTTACACTTAAAATCAACCAAAATAAACAATTTCCATTCTTTGTACCACGAACTACGAGGTTTTGATCCTACATTACACATCGTGGGTACGTAGGCATGAGGCGACAAGTCTCTCCAAACACAAAAATATTAAAAAGAATTTCTCTTCTCATCTCCTCAATCTCTTTTCAAACAAGCAATTTTCAAACCTAAAAGCGTAAATATTTCAAAGGGTTCCTATAGAGTACTATAGACATTTTGGGTGCTAACACCTTCCCTTAACGTAACCAACCCCCCTTACCTAGACTCTGTGCATTTGTTCTTGTCGTAGAGATTATGTAGGTTTTGTTCACTCTTTTTCCTTTCCTTTTTTGGATAAAAATAAAAGTGTGGTGGCGACTCTTGCTTTTCGAGTTAAGTTAATCAATAGCTTACACTCACGATTTTGCCGCTACAGGAAAAGTGGCGACTCTGCTGGGGATCACTCCCTTGAAGGGTTTAGCCTACTTTGATTTATTTACTGTTTTTTGTCTGATTTGCTTGTTACTTGTTTGTTCTGTTTGGGAGTTCCTCTGTGTGTGCGAGATAGGTTCTGTACCCAGACCAGAGTGTACTTTGAGATAGGAGGATGGTATAGTCAAGGGAGCTTTGAGGGAGTCAAATCCCGAAAAAGAAGAACTTGAGAATCTATCCACTCAGTGGTTGCCTCTTTGGAATTACTGATGCCGATCGAGCGATCGTTGAAGGCATTACTTTTTCCATAGAAGCCTATAACACTGAGGACCGTAGTAACCTTTAACCAATCTTAGCTTTTTTAGGATCGTGGCGCGGAAGCTATGAGGATGCAAATCTGATTTAGCTATTATGCGATGCCACACTCAGGTTAGATTCTCTTGAGGATAACTACTAACCTCCGAGTAAATCGGTGCACTGGTGTGTCTGATAGTGGAATGTGGACTCTGGGCACTCTGTTAGAACCGCTATTTTCTGCAGGTACAATGAAGAGAAAACCTTAGTACACACCATTGTGGGAGGTTCTTAACCTTGACTTCATGCTCGTGACTTAACCTTAGACCCGTGTGCTTTGAGTGATCTTGTTTATGGTTGTTGCATTCATGCACTCTTGCATCCATGATCATACATCTGCATTTATCCAAGTCACCTCAAAAACTCATTTCAACTGTCTCCTTCTCCAGTTATCTGTTCACCGTCAAGTTGTTTCCTCAACACAACTACGAAACTAGAGCTGTTGTCAAATTGAGAATGGAAAACCAAGAACATCACAATGCCGAAGTCAAAATGGAAATTGATGAGTTGAAGGTCGGCATGACCAAACTCACTAAAATGATGTAAGTTTTGATTGCTAGAGGTGAGCCACCTCAGAGGACCGTAATCTCTGAAATCTCACCTGCTGCTGTTGACCCTCCACTAACTTAGCAACCAGCTTCTACTTGGCCAGAATTTGGGTTACCTCCAAATTACTCACCACCCTTTGCAACTACTCTTGTGTTTGTCCCGTTTGTACTGCTAGTATCTTCAGCTCCATTGTTCACTGAACCTTAGCATGTTGTGCATTCTGTTGCTCAAGTTATTCTTGAGAATCTTCCTTTCGTGTACCATGCTGCTGGTCCACAATCCGAAAGTTAGGGAGAACCTGGATACATTGAAGAAGTCAAAGAGCAATGGGAAACTCTATACAAAAGGATAAGAGCCGTGGAAGGAAGTGATGTCTTTAGTGCTGCCACAATTGACATGTGCTTGGTTTCAGACTTGGTTATGCCTGCAAAATTCAAAACTCCTGATTTTGAGAAATACAAGGGGCACACCTGTCCCAGAAGTCACTTGGTGATGTACTGCCGCAAGATGGCTGCTCATACCAAAAATGACAAACTGCTTATTCATTGTTTCCAAGACAGCTTTAGTAGGGCTTTAATGAAATGGTATATGAGACTTGAGAAGAACTGTATCCAAAGCTGGAAAGACTTGCTGATGCTTTCTTAAAGCAATATAAGTACAATTTAGACATAGCACCTGATCGCCGTCAATTGCAAAATATGTCTCAGAAAGAAAAAGAATCCTTTAAGGAGTATGCTCAGCGTTGGAGAGAGCTAGCTGCTCAAGTTGAGCCACCCTTGGCAGAAAATGAGTTGACTGGATTGTTCATGGACACTCTTCAGCCACTCTTTTGGGAAAAGATGATAGGCAGTGTATCATCTGGTTTTGCTGACCTAGTCACTATTGGAGAAAGAATAGAAGAGGGTATTAAGAAAAGAAAGATTACCAATGCTGAAGCCTTTAGTGGTGCTAAAAAGTATGCTGGGAATTTTCAAAAGAAGAAGGATGGTGACACCCATGCTGTTTCAATCCTTTGCCAGAGCATGCCAAGTTAAGTTTGAGTCAGTTCAGATGGACCATCTCCTAAAGTCAGTGTTTCAGACAGGACAACTTATCCTTGTTGCTGATTAGTCACTAGGCCTTGTTTCTTTCTGTTTGCATTTTTTTGTATTGTCTGTTTGCTTTTGAACTTTATTTGTACTTTCATGGTAATTTCAATGAAATGAGCATTGCAATGTTTTGATTCAATTCATTTATATCCAATGTGTGCATCTTTATGCTTTCTTTTTCACAAAACAAAAATATATCTCCCGTTCACTTTCTTTTTTAAGCTTTTGTTTATTGCAAAGATTGGAGGGAGGATGATGAAAAACGAAATACCTAAAATTGTTGGATTATATGCTTTTAATCAAAACTTGGCTGATGATGTACATGCATTGTTTCAACTCCCAAACACTGGAGAAATAAGGAAGTTAATCCATTGTCAACCCTTTTGAGCCTAGAAGTTGGAGTTTCTTTCTGTACGGAAAAGACCCATAATTTTAACCTGGGGATGGGTAGTTCTCCATTAATTTGACTGTGTATTTAAACACAAGAGAATCATTGTAATCAAAAGCTTTCCTTCACACACATCAAAGAAGTGTCGAAGATGTCTTTCAAATCAAAAGCCAATGATGGTTCATTGTAATCATCAAGCCATGCAGTTAATATCTTTCAAAAAAAAAATTAAAAAAATGAATAAAAAAAATCAAATGAAAAGCCCGCTAAGTCAAAACCTATGAAGGAGACTTAGGCAAAAATTGGGGCATCCCGCTTACTATAAACTCAAATGACACAGTTCAGGAAAAATTTAGGGATAACAAAAGAAAAACCGAGAGGTTACCAAAATCCTCAAACACAAAATGAGTTGACTGAGGTCCTCATCAAAAACAACAAAATGTTGTAAGAAAGAGTGACTGCCATCTAAAAAATCCCTTGGCCCTTGAGCCATCATCATAACAGTGTTGCAATTCCAAAATCACTTGGAACCTGAATGTATAGTTTGAATTAACTGAGCATAGGACTGGAGATCATCACGAAGAATGGGTTGGGTACAAATAAACTTTGAGCCTATATCCTTTGTTTCAAAAACCGTGAACCAGACCACATCACAACCTTCAAAAGACCTAATTGAAGCCAGGTTTCTTTTGAAAGCATACTACAGCAAGGTTGCGTAAATTGACTCCTAAAATTGTTGCCAGTCATTTGCTTTGATGTCATACCTTTTCTTTCTCTTTCACTTTGTATGTCTAAACCATCGTGTTGTGACAACTGATTCATTTGGTTTACATCATTAATATCATTCCAAAAAAATGATTTTGATTTCAAAATTTGCACGAGTTTTGCATTAAAATTACCATGTGTGAATGATCTTGTTTGTAGGCAAACTTTACTCATCAGGAAATTTCAAACAGTTGAGAAACTTGGTCAGTGATCCTATCAAAGGCACATTACTTCCAGATCCTGTTGTGAATCAGTTCAAGATTTGTTGCTCAGTGCAAGTTATTCTCAGAATTGGTTAGCCAGAAGATCTCTTTCAAGATCCATACTGAGTTTAGCCCTCTCAACAGCCATTTCAAGAGCTGAAGCCATGATTAGTTCATCCCCAGCAATAGCCAAGCTGAAGCCATGATCAGTTTATCCTTAGCATTCATTTCAAGAATTGAAGCCATGATCAGTTTATTTTCCCTTGCAGCAGTCAAACTGAAGCTATGATCAGTTTATTTTCATCAATCAATCAATCTAGGGTAGTCTTCGTCATGGATCCTCAAGATGTCTTTCCTCAAAAGACCATCAGCCTGATATAATTCATAAGTGTGACAGAGATGTGTTCAACATCTTCTGTTCAAGCAGAGTAGACAATGTTCCATGTGTTGAGGAATCAGAGTTTCATTAATTCTTCCCTCACAAAAGAGTTTATCTCAGTTGTCCCTATCATATGCATTGCATACATAAATCATTCATTTATCATATATAGAAATATTTTCATAGCTCAAAGTGTGTTTCGTGCTCATATGCATTTCCCGAGGTCATGTTGCTATCAACATCTTACCTTGTGATCAAAGTCCAACTTACTTGGCACCTATCAAAACAGTTACCTGTCTTTTCACCCAGTGCTATTCCTAGATGTCTTGTTTATCTTCTTTTTTTTCCAGTGTCATTCCTGGATGTTGTCGTTTCCCCGTGCATCCAGTGCAATTCTTGGATTTTTATTTTCTTTCACTCTAGTGCCATTCCTGGACGTCTGTCCCTTTTAATTTCCAGTGCCATTCCTGGATATCTTGTTCTTGTTGTTTCTCCCAGTGCTATTCCTGGAAGTCTTTTCACTCTTCTGTAATCCCTAACAGATTTTCCTTGGATATCTTTCAGTGCCATTCCTGAAAGTTCTATCTGTTCATTCAGTGTCATTCCTGAATGAGTTTTCTCCTTTGCATTCAGTGCTATTCCTGGATGTCTTTCTCACTATCATTCAATGCCATTCTTGAATTTAGTGATTTACCTTTACCTTTCAGTGCCATTCCTGAAAGTCCCTGCTCACTTTATTCAATACCAGTCTTGGATATTGTGAACTCTTTTTATCCAATGCTATTCTTGGATGCTCCTGATGTATTTTCTAGAACTTGTCTCACTATCGTTCAATGCCATTCTTGAATATAGTGATTTACCTTTACTTTCAGTGCCATTCTGTAGCGAGCGATTTTGGACGTGGTTCTTAAGCACTGTCGCTCTGGGGTACTACAGGTCGATTCATTTTTTATCCTATTGAAGCTGATGAAGGAAGGGAAATAGATGTCTCCAACTAACCCTGCTTGCATACTGAGTTTAAACAGCGGTCTGTTAGGTTACGGATGCTATGTGGAAGTGGGGCCTCTTTCTGCTTATTTTGTTAAGACTGAAATGACAAGACTATGCTATTGGTAGGATGTTAGTGTCATACCCCAAATTTGTCCTACCTGTGTATAGCTTTTCATCTGTGTATCCATCCACTGACAATTATTCAAAAATCCAAAAAAATTATGTTGTCTTCAACTTCATCCCTCTTTTATCCATATTCACTTTTAATGTCCATCTCAAACAAACTTGTTTTTGTCCAAGATCATTATAACCCTTTTTTTTCATGCCCTTACCCATTTTCACGTATTCAACTCTTATTTCCAATATTCCTAAATTCATTTTAATTTGTTTCAAAATACATTACAAAAATTAAAAAAAAATATCAAAAGACAATTATCCATTTTTAATAAAAAAACCCATCTTTACAAGCCAATTTCCATGATCAGGCCCATTACAATAAATAAAAGAAGAAAAAACACACTCCAGCCATACGTACTGCACTCGCAACAGCCTGGCCAAAACGGTTACGCACCTTACGCGTGATTCCCATTCTCCAGCCCAATCAAACCATTCACTCTTCTTCAAATACCTGCAAAAACTTGCGCAACACAACCTGTACCACCTGCTTGACCAATAACCGAAAAAATACAATCGAAATCCTCTCAAATCTTCTCACCCAAAAACTCTCCTCTCATCTTCAATCTACTCACATAATTGATTCGCAACTCTCACAAACCTCGCATCACCTTCTTAATCAACCCAGCGCAGGACCATTTTAAAACTTCATCTGACCTTCATTAACACCCAATCTCAGAACCGAATCTCCTTCCAAAAACCTTTTCCATTCTTCATATAGAACAACAACTTTTCGTAACAGAACGAACTTCACCCCAAACCAAAACTGAACCTCGCCATCAAACCTTTAACCTAATCTTTACCTTTCTTTCACAACTCGACCAATACAAACCCAAAACCTAAACCCGCTTGAAGGAAGGGAAGGAGAGAGAGATCGAAAACCGAAAGCCCAAATCAAGAATGAACAGGTAAAGAAGCGAATCAAACCTGAAACCAGATTGAGCAAGCGAAGAGCGAATCGGAGGGTGAGATCGACAGAAGTAAGGGTCGGATTTGTTGTTGTTTTCGTTGACCATGATGTTGTTAACTTTGTCTTATGAACATGATTTTGGTTGACACGTTTTTTCATTTTGAAGAGGATCTGGCAGTGTTAGTTTATCTTAGGTTATTTTTTTGACTTAGAATAATGTAAGCTAGTAACATATCGTTGATATTTTTCATAGACCTTGGCCTTTTATTATTATTATTATTGAAAATTGATAGTTTTTTTTAAATGATGTTGTTTACCTGGATGGGCTTTCCAAAGCCCGTGTGAATCCTTCACACACTCCCATCTCAGTTTCAGCGCACCACTCATTCTTTTTTTTGTTAGGAATTTTAGTTAATACTTTTATTAGTTATTTTGGGGCCAATGATATCAAAAATATCATGATTTGTGGATCTATTTCAAATAGATCTATAATCTTGGTTAATATGAGGCCTATTTATTTTATTTTTGATTTATTTATCTTTTTATTCATTTTTGGGTCAATGAAAACCAAATATCAAGGATTTATCGATTTTCGATTTTAAATCTTGATAAAGGTGAGACCTTTATTCTTTTTCTTGTCATTTTCGATTTAATTTCATTTTTATTATTTTTATTTCATTTTTTATTCACTTTTTGGTTAATGAAAACCAAATATCAATGATTTATTGATTTCTCGATTAAATCTTGATAAAGGTGAGACCTTTATTCTTTTTCTTATCATTTTTCCGATTTTATTTCATTTCTATTATTTTTTCATTATTTTTATTCATTTTTGGGTCAATGAAAATCAAATACTAAAGATTATCGATTTTTCGATTTAAAATCTTAGTAAAGATGAGACCTTTCTATATTTTCGATTTAATTTCTATCTCCATTTAATTCCCATTTTCATATATTCTTTTAGTTGGTCAATGAAAGTCAAAAATCGTTGATTATCGATTTGTCGATTAAATTCCGATTAAGACGAGACCAATTTTATTTTATGTCAACTTTAATCTCTTGTCGATATTATCTTGGTTATTATTCTTGTTCATATTATTATTATTGTCCATACTATATCCATATTCATGTTTATCTAACTATTTCATTTATTCACCATTAATCAGAAAACACTAAAAATATCGGAACCCTAAAACAATAATTGTTGGACTGTTGTTTGCTTGGCGATTTTCGATCAAGGTTTAGTTTAGGACACTTCGCACACACACGACTTTCTCTTGGGCTACCTTACAATGAGACCTTTTATTTCATGTCATCCCTTGTACTTTACATGTACCCCTCTCCCATTCCGATGTACGTATTTAACTTTCTTTTGATTGTGGTTTGTTTACTAGGAGCACCCCTAGGGACTAGCATAGACAACTCATTTTCAAACTAATTCTCGATTCGTCGTCGAGCCATTTTCAAACAAACCTCTTTTCAACCGAACTCTCGATTCGTCGTCGAACCATTTTCAACCAAACCCTCGATTTGTCGTCGAGTCATCTTCAAACCAAACTCTTTTCATAACAAATAAACCCTTGATCCAACGTCAAGCGGATTTTCATAATCAAACTTCAAAAACAACTAACAATTATTGAAACTTTTTTAAGGTGAAAAATGGGGGTTCAAGTCTTAGATCTTCCTTCGATTGTTTGGGTGCGAGCTCTCTTACTCGTGTGTGAGTAATTGACGCCTCTTCTTTTAACAAATAAAATCCTTTTCAAAATAACCAAGCGCATACAATAAACCCTTGATCCCACGTCAAGCGGATTTTCATGATCAAACCTCAAAACGACTAACAACTATCGAAACTCTTTTTTCAAGGTGAAAAATGGGGGTTCAAGTCTTTGATCTCTCTTCGATTGTTTGGGTGCGAGTTCTCTTACTCGTGTGCGAGCAATTGGCGCCTCCTTTAAAAATCAACCAACTCCCTTGTTTCGTGGGCGTACCACGAACTACGACCGCTCTGATTCTTTATTCTCGTCCGAATAAAGATACGTAGGCACAATATTGCGATGATCTTGGCGAGCACACTTTTTCTTTTTCTCCCGTTTGCGTCCACACTTTTTCTTTTTCCCCCTTTTCCACTACCATCTTTTTCCGTCAAACCCCGTAGTCGAACTACGATTGCTCTGATTCCTCATTCTCGTCCGAATGAGCATACGTAGGCCCGAGGTCGCGATGATCTTGCCGAGCACCTTATCCTTAAACCACTCCATTTTCCCTTAGCATCTTTTCCCATTTATCTTTACCTTTCTGCATTTATCGTTAAGAAGAAAACAAATAAACTTGGCTAACGAGTATCGCGATTCGAATCAAGAGGTTCCCGTTGAGTACAACGGACGTGAGGGGGTGCGCGTACCTTCCCCTCACGTAACCGACTCCCGAACCCAGAATGTAGTTGCGACGACCATGTTCTTACCTCTCCTTAAAGGTTTTCTCGATATTTTCCTTTCCCTCTTTTTGGAATAAATAAAGTTCGGTGGCGACTCTGTCGAACCGTTTTCCGCGCCTTTCGCGCGAAGGGTCGTGTCTTCGATTAAGCGATTTTTTCGAGGTGCAACAGATGGCGACTCTGCTGGGGATAATTTGCTCCATGCAAGAGAGAATCGAGCCTATCTTGATTCGAATTGCTAGCTCTTTAGCTTTGTTTATCTTTTTCTTCTCGTTCGCTTATGTACTTGTTTTCCTATTTCTTTATTTGTGTTACCTTTTGTGGCATTGTTGGGTTGTTTTGATATTGGGAACTTTGTGAGATGGATCTACACCCGAGTTTGAGTATAACCCTAGGATTAGGATGGTGGTTGTGTAGTGTAGGCTTGCGTGGTCTTTTCCGCGTGAGTTGAAGCGAAAACCCCGCTTGGAGTAGATTCCCTTGGAAATGTTATCGTTTTGATGTTACTTCGTCACAATGATAATGTTTTCGAGCCTGAATCGTTGATCCCAAGGACCATTAACCCATTTCTCCATGGTGGTTGGTAGCGTTAATTCTATGTGAGTTAATGTGAATGCTCCAATCAGATGAGATCCCTCGAACGTATTACTTCTTGACAGTAATATTTTTGACCTCGATCTAGGATTCTGAGAACCCTATTTAGCACCCGCGTGTCGATGGTTGTGTAGTGGGCGCCTCCGAGGAATCTTTCTCGTGGGGAAGAAACGAAGACCTCACCTAGAAGAGATTATTTCGAGGATATTATAGTCGAATGTCTCTTCGTCTTGGTTATAATGTTTTTGAAATATATCCGTAACTCTAGGCACCTACCCGTTTTAGAAACCTACCCGTGGGCTTTCTTGATCCTAGCTGTGGTTCTTGACCCGTCATCTCCGGCCAACCTCAGAACTGTTTGAAGCTGTTTGGTTCTACGATCCTGGATCTTGCATTACATCTCATGTCATTGCATTGCATCCGTTGTACATCTTGCATTGCATTTTCAACCTCATAATCTCACTACAACTTCCTTCCTTCTCCATTAAATCAAGCCGATTCCTCGACACGGATGCGTTACTCGAGCCAAAAGCAGATGAATGATGAATCATATTCAACAAGACCATGCCGCCATATGTTAGTTTAGGCCATCAGTCATTGAAGGGGCTGCCAAAGACAAGCAGAACAGTCTCCACCTCTGATCAAGCCAGTTCAAGCATCAATCAAGTCAAGACAGGAAGATCAGTTCCTCGAAGAAAGCATTCGTCATGCCATCCCATCATTTCGCATTCTTGTATTTTGTCTTTGTTTGTTCAAGTACTGCTTGCTTCAAACATTGTCATTTGTATTTGGTTTTCTTAACGTAGTGATTATGCATGTTTTGAATCAGTTATGTCGCATTCACTCATTTTTTCTATTTACTGCAAAACACTGACACATTTATCCACTTCACTCTCTTTATCAACTGCCGTTTAGCAATGATTAGAGGGAGAATGATGACAACGAAATACCCATAATTGCAAACCGTATGTTTTCAGACAAAATCTCGTCAATGATGTACAGGCATTGTTTCAATCCCCCTAACACTGGAGAGACAAGGAGTTAATCCCTAGTAAACCACTTAGAGCCTAGAAGTAGCTGTTTCCTTCGGATATTCAAACCCTTACACTCAACCTGGGGCAGGGTAGTGTTCAGTTAACTCAATTACGCACTCAAATCACAAGACAAAATCCAAGACATGGCGATTGTGCATCAATACCCATGACTTGGCAGTCACAATCCTCCAACAACAAAACAAAACAAAAAGAATCAAAAGCCTGCTAAGTCGAACACCTCAAAGGAGACTTAGGCAAAAATCAAGGCTACCCTGATGGACTCGAAAAGCGAAATCAGTCCATGCAAAAGATAGGGATCAAAAACAAAATCAAAAGAGGCCCTCAAATCCTCACCAAAAACAAAATAAGACCCAGTGACCACCAAATCAAAACCAAAGGGTCACTGACATCCATAAAAAAAAACAAAGGTGACTTCCAGTTCGAGCAAACCTTGAGCCATCACTCTTACACCGTCAACCCTTTTGGAAGACAAATATGTGCAAAATTAACAGAACGTAGGACTGGAGAACATCACGAAGAAGGGGTGGGTACAAATCATACTTTGAGCCTAATATCCTTTGTTTCATAAACCGTAAACCAGACCACGTTACAACCCTCGAAAGACCTAATTGAGGCGAGATTTATTCTGAAAGCATACTATTGCAAGATTGCGTAAACTGGCTCCCCATATTTGCTAATCTTCAGCATTGGTGTCACTTTCCTTGTTATATCTTTCACACCAGCAAAATCAGCACAACGTCTGGACTAACGGTTCATTTGTCTCACCATCACGACACTCCAATAAACAACTCTTTTTCAAAACTTGAAGAGGAACTTTAACTGCAAATCAGTGTTGGACATCAAGACAATTCCAACAAAGGGCAATTGAAGAGGAACTTGAACTTTCAGTGGTGCTGACCTGAAGCAAGACTCCCTCAAAACCCTCAAGCTGGGGCAAACTCGTTCAACAGCTCGATCAGGGGCAGGTCATCTCAATGCACATCAAATCTCAACTTCAAAAGATCAGGCTGCTTCAGAACTGGTTAATCAGGGGAAGACCATTACCATGTTCAGACTGGGGCAAGCTTTGTTGCAGAAGGCTATCATGACCCTCAAGCACAGAGTCATGGTCTTCTCAGGAACAAACTTACCAACAAATCAACAAGCGGTCAAACTCAAAGCTCGAGAGCCTCTTCGTCTGCTTCAATCATGAAATCTTCAACAAACTGATTATCGAGGAAATCAAATCCCTCCCACCAACCAAAGTCCAATCCGCATTGGCAACTACCAAAAGTCCACCACGCTGGCACTTTCTAAACATATCCAATCACCCGTCTGCAATCATATGCATCATACGCATCGCATTTAACATCATAAGCATCATTTGCATCATGTGCATCCCAAAACCAAATCATACTTCCCAAGCACTTGCATCTTTGCGCGTCAGCATTTGCATTGCACATCATTACAAAATCAAGCATTCATACATGCGTAAGATCCAGGATCAATCTCAAGACTGCAAGACGATCTTCAGCCCAGTCAGGGGCATCATCTTCAGCAAGTCCGTGGGCACTCCTCACGAAGTTTTTAGCCTTTTGTTGATCAAGCTCAAGCAATCTTCAGCCCAGTCAGAGGCATCTTCTTCAAGTTCATGGGCGTTCCTCATGAAAGTTTTCAACCTTTTGTTGATCAAGCTCAAGAGCATTCTCAGCCTGGACAGGGGCATCTCTTTCAAGTTCATGGGCGTTCCTCATGAATTTTTTTCAATAAAGCAGTGGTCTCCAAGCAAATCAGTGAGCGTTCCTCATTGAGTTGTGTTCCTCAACCTTTTTGTTGATGAAGTTGTCATCCTCATCCTAACCAATAAACATTCCTCCTAGTCAGTGGGCGTTCCTCATTGAATCTTTTCTTCAAGTCAAACTACGACTGCCCTGATTCTTTATTCTCGTCCGAGTAAAGATACGTAGGCACAAGATTGCATAGATCTTGGCGGGTTACCTTCTCCATTTTTTGTTGTTTCCCTTTCCTTTTCATGGGCTTTCCTCATTGAATTCTTTACTTCAACCTTTTGTTGATGTCTCCAAATAAATCTCATCACATCCCTAGCAAACTTGACCTTTTGTCAATTGCCTTACTATCATCCTTTTGGTGATAGCCAAACCCTGTCAACTCAATTCAACCTGCATCCTTTTGGTGTTGGTCAATCCTCCAAATCAAAACTTCCTATCATCCTTTTGGTGGTAGTCGTTCATATTGTCAAATTAACCTTCATCCTTTTTGGTGTTGGTCCTCACGAGTGGAAAGTTCCTATCATCCTTTTGGTGGTAGTAGCTTGTTTTTGATCCGTCATCCTTTTGGTGTCGCCGATCCGTAAACCCTTTGTCTGCGTGTCATACTTTTGGTGAGTGACAACCTTTGTTATCGTTTCGCTTGCTATTATCCTTTTGGTAGTAGTAAGTTGTGTTTACTATCATCCTTTTGATGATAGGTCTGTCATCCTTTTGGTGTCAGATAACTGTGTGTGTGCCCTATTATCCTTTTGGTAATAGCAGGCTTTGACCTCATTTACATCCTTTTGGTGGAAGGATCTGTGTGCGTGTGTGCCCTATTATCCTTTTGGTAATAGCAGGCTTTGACCTCATTTCCATCCTTTTGGTGGAAGGGTCTGTGTGTGTGTGTGTCCTATTATCCTTTTGGTAATAGCAGGCTTTGACCTCATTTTCATCCTTTTGGTGGAAGGGTCTGTGTGTGTGCCCTATTATCCTTTTGGTAATAGCAGGCTTTGACCTCATTTTCATCCTTTTGGTGGAAGGTTCTGCGTGTGTGTGTGCCCTATTATCCTTTTGGTAATAGCAGGCGTTGACCTCATTTTCATCCTTTTGGTGGAAGGGTCTGTGTGCGTGTGTGCCCTATTATCCTTTTGGTAATAGCAGGCTTTGACCTCATTTTCATCCTTTTAGTGGAAGGGTCTGTGTGCGTGCGTGCCCTATTATCCTTTTGGTAATAGTAGGCGTTGACCTTATTTTCATCCTTTTGGTGGAAGGGTCTGTGTCCGTGCGTGCCCTATTATCCTTTTGGTAATAGCAGGCATTGACCTCATTTTCATCCTTTTGGTGGAAGGGTCTGTGTGCGTGTGTGCCCTATTATCCTTTTGGTAATAGCAGGCGTTGACCTCATTTTCTATCCTTTTGGTAGAAGGGTCCGTGTGTGCCCTATTATCCTTTTGGTAATAGCAGGCTTTGACCTCATTTTCATCCTTTTGGTGGAAGGGTCTATGTGCGTGTGTGCCCTATTATCCTTTTGGTAATAGCAAGCTTTGACCTCATTTTCATCATTTTGGTGGAAGTGTCTATGTGCGTGTGTGCCCTATTATCCTTTTGGTAATAGTAGGCTTTGACCTCATTTTCATCCTTTTGGTGGAAGGGTCTATGTGTGTGTTCACTATCATCCTTTTGGTGATAGGTCTGTCATCTTTTTGGTGTCAGATTTCTTGTATTTTAACCTCCCGAGCATTTTCTTTCTCTTCGGACAAATTCGTGGTCTTCTTTATATCTAATTGTCTTCTATCTCAAAAGATGAACGCCATAACAGTTCATCTTACTGGGTTCAAGCCAATTAGATAGGGGCATCTGTCATACCCCAAATTTGTCCTACCCGGGTATAGCTTTTCATCTGTGTATCCATCCACTGACAATTATTCAAAAATCCAAAAAAAATATGTTGTCTTCAACTTCATCCCTCTTTCATCCATATTCACTTTTAATGTCCATCTCAAACAAACTTGTTTTTGTCCAAGATCATTATAACCCTTTTTTTTCATGCCCTTACCCATTTTCACGTATTCAACTCTTATTTCCAATATTCCTAAATTCATTTTAATTTGTTTCAAAATACATTACAAAAATAAAAAAATATATCAAAAGACAATTATCCATTTTTAATAAAAAACCCATCTTTTACAAGCCAATTTCCATGATCAGGCCCATTACAATAAATAAAAAAAGAAAAAAAACACTCCAGCCATACGTACTGCACTCGCAACAGCCTGGCCAAAATGGTTACGCACCTTACGCGTGATTCCCATTCTACAGCCCAATCAAACCATTCACTCTTCTTCAAATACCTGCAAAAACTTGCGCAACACAACCTGTACCACCTGCTTGACCAATAATCGAAAAAATACGATCGAAATCCTCTCAAATCTTCTCACCCAAAAACTCTCCTCTCATCTTCAATCTACTCACATAATTGATTCACAACTCTCACAAACCTCGCATCACCTTCTTAATCAACCCAGCGTAGGGCCATTTTAAAACGTCATCTGACCTTCATTAACACCCAATCTCAGAACCGAATCTCCTTCCAAAAACCTTTTCCATTCTTCATATAGAACAACAACTTTTCGTAACAGAACGAACTTCACCCCAAACCAAAACTGAACCTCACCATCAAACCTTTTACCTAATCTTCACCTTTCTTTCACAACTCGACCAATACAAACCCAAAACCAGAACCCGCTTGAAGGAAGGGAAGGAGAGAGAGACCGAAAATCGAAAGCCCAAATCGAGAATGAACAGGTAAAGAAGCGAATCAAACCTGAAACCAAATTGAGCAAGCGAAGAGCGAATCGGAGGGTGAGATCGACAGAAGTAAGGGTCGGATTTGTTGTTGTTTTCGTTGACCATGTTGTTGTTAACTTTGTCTTATGAACATGATTTTGGTTGACACGTTTTTTCATTTTGAAGAGGATCTGGCAGTGTTAGTTTATCTTAGGTTATTTTTTTGACTTAGAATAATGTAAGCCAGAAACATATCGTTGATATTTTTCATAGACCTTGGCCTTTTATTATTATTATTATTATTATTGAAAATTGATAGTTTTTTTTTTAAATGATGTTGTTTACCTGGATGGGCTTTCCAAAGCCCGTGTGAATCCTTCACACACTCCCATCTCAGTTTCAGCGCACCACTCATTCTTTTTTTTGTTAGGAATTTTAGTTAATACTTTTATTAGTTATTTTGGGGCCAATGATATCAAAAATATCATGATTTGTGGATCTATTTCAAATAGATCTATAATCTTGGTTAATATGAGGCCTATTTATTTTATTTTTGATTTATTTATCTTTTTATTCATTTTTGGGTCAATGAAAACCAAATATCAAGGATTTATTGATTTTCGATTTTAAATCTTGATAAAGGTGAGACCTTTATTCTTTTTCTTGTCATTTTCGATTTTATTTCATTTTTATTATTTTTATTTCATTTTTTATTCACTTTTTGGTTAATGAAAACCAAATATTAATGATTTATCGATTTCTCGATTAAATCTTGATAAAGGTGAGACCTTTATTCTTTTTCTTATCATTTTTCCGATTTTATTTCATTTCTATTATTTTTTCATTATTTTTATTCATTTTTGGGTCAATGAAAATTAAATACTAAAGATTATCGATTTTTCGATTTAAAATCTTAGTAAAGATGAGACCTTTCTATATTTTCGATTTAATTTCTATCTCCATTTAATTCCCATTTTCGTATATTCTTTTAGTTGGTCAATGAAAGTCAAAATTCGTTGATTATCGATTTGTCGATTAAATACCGATTAAGACGAGACCAATTTTATTTTATGTCAACTTTAATCTCTTGTCGATATTATCTTGGTTATTATTCTTGTTCATATTATTATTATTGTCCATACTATATCCATATTCATGTTTATCTAACTATTTCATTTGTTCACCATTAATCAAAAACACTAAAAATATCGAAACCCTAAAACAATAATTGTTGGACTGTTGTTTGCTTGGCGATTTTCGATCAAGGTTTAGTTTAGGACACTTCGCACACACACGGCTTTCTCTTGGGCTACCTTACAATGAGACCTTTTATTTCATGTCATCCCTTGTACTTTACATGTACCCCTCTCCCATTCCGATGTACGTATTTAGCTTTCTTTTGATTGTGGTTTGTTTACTAGGAGCACTCCTAGGGACTAGCATAGACAACCCATTTTCAAACTAATTCTCGATTCATCGTCGAGCCATTTTCAAACAAACCTCTTTTCAACCGAACTCTCGATTCGTCGTCGAGCCATTTTCAACCAAACCCTCGATTTGTCGTCGAGTCTTCTTCAAACCAAACTCTTTTCATAACAAATAAACCCTTGATCCAACGTCAAGCGGATTTTCATAATCAAACTTCAAAAACAACTAACAATTATTGAAACTTTTTTAAGGTGAAAAATAGGGGTTCAAGTCTTTGATCTTCCTTCGATTGTTTGGGTGCGAGTTCTCTTACTCGTGTGTGAGCAATTGACGCCTCTTCTTTTAACAAATAAAATCCTTTTCAAAATAACCAAGCGCATACAATAAACCCTTGATCCCACGTCAAGCGGATTTTCATGATCAAACCTCAAAACGACTAACAACTATCGAAACTCTTTTTTCAAGGTGAAAAATGGGGGTTCAAGTCTTTGATCTCTCTTCGATTGTTTGGGTGCGAGTTCTCTTACCCGTGTGCAAGCAATTGGCGCCTCCTTTAAAAATCAACCAACTCCCTTGTTTCGTGGGCCTACCACGAACTACGACCGCTCTGATTCTTTATTCTCGTCCGAATAAAGATATGTAGGCACAAGATTGCGATGATCTTGGCGAGCACACTTTTTCTTTTTCCCCCGTTTGCGTCCACACTTTTTATTTTTCCCCCTTTTCCACTACCATCTTTTTCCGTCAAACCCCGTAGTCGAACTACGATTGCTCTGATTCCTCATTCTCGTCCGAATGAGCATACGTAGGCCCGAGGTCGCGATGATCTTGCCGAGCACCTTATCCTTAAACCACTCCATTTTCCCTTAGCATCTTTTCCCTTTTATCTTTACCTTTCTGCATTTATCGTTGAGAAGAAAACAAATAAACTTGGCTAATGAGTATCGCGATTCGAATCAAGAGGTTCCCGTTGAGTACAACGGACGTGAGGGGGTGCGCGTACCTTCCCCTCACGTAACCGACTCCTGAACCCAGAATGTGGTTGCGACAACCATGTTCTTACCCCTCCTTAAAGGTTTTCTCGATATTTTCCTTTCCCTCTTTTTGGGATAAATAAAGTTCGGTGGTGACTCTGTCGAACTGTTTTCCGTGCCTTTCGCGCGAAGGGTCGTGTCTTCGATTAAGCGATTTTTTCGAGGTGTGACAGTTAGGACTGATGCTTTTCGATTGATGTATGAAGGTACGGGATTTTGGGTTTTTGATTAGTGTGCTCGCTAAGATTTCTCTTTCAATCTTATGCCTACGTATTCCCGTTTACCGAAACAGGGAAATCAGAGCGATCGTAGTTCCTCCTATTCTATGGGAGGAAATGGTGTTTTGGTGTCTTGTTCAAAGCCCAAGACATGAAGCTAAAGTTGGTTTGTATCTTGTTCAAAGCCCAAGATGTGAAGCTGAAGGGTCTATTTGTATCTTGTTCGAAGCCTAAGATATGAAGCTAAAGGTTTTTTACTTTAGAGAGAATTTGTCATCTCTAAAGAGGGGTATTTGTTCTGTTTGTCACAGCTGTTGCGTGACTGGTTATAAAGGAGAATTACTTTAACTGGGATATGTGAATCCAGCAATGCCATAATTTCCTTTATAGGGGATTTTTAACCTGAAGGAGAAGACTTTAACTCAGTTTAGAGCAATGCCATATTTCCTTAGGAATTTCTCATGCTAAAAGAGGGACAGTGGCGTGGATATAAATAATCCAGAGGCTTGCCGCTTACAGCTAATAGATGAAGGGGAAAGGAGTTGTTGATGTTTGTATATTGTGAACGAGGCACAACTTTGATGCTAAATGGTTGATTGACTCAACCGGGGTTTTCTTATACAAAGCCTAAGAGGGGGCTATTGGCCCAACAAGACGGTGTTTTTACGTGTCCCGTACGAAGCCCGAGAGAGAGGCTAAAAGGGTTGACTCAACAAGAGAGTGCTTTTATATGTGTCTTGTACGAAGCCCAAGACGGACGCTAAAGGTTGTTTGACTCAACAAGAGAGTCTTTTATACTCAACAAGAGATTGTTTTTGTATCTCGTACGAAGCCCGAGATGGAGGCTAAAGGTGTTTGACTCAACAAGAGAGTCTTTTATACTCAACAAGAGAGTGATTTTGTATCTTGTACGAAGCCCGAGATGGAGGCTGAAGGTGTTTGACTCAACAAGAGAGTCTTTTATACTCAACAAGACAGTGTTTTTGTATCTCGTACGAAGCCTGAGATGGAGGCTAAAGGGTTTGCTCCGCTGGGGAGAATCATTTGTACAAAGCCCAAGAGAAGGCTAGGGTAACTGTTTCAATTGAGTGACAGGTTCAGCATGTTGGTTAAAAGAGAAAATCAATTCTTATATGGGTAATGTTGTACTCATGGATTTGATCTGAGGACCGGGATTATTTCCTGTTCTTTAAGGAAACGGGGAATCCGAAGGGTATTGAGACTGCCCAAGTCTATGGGTGTTTTTTCCTATTTTTGAAAGGAACTTGAGAATGTCTTCGAGACTCAAGGATATTAGACTGTCCAAGTCTAGAGTTTTATCTTTTGTACTATGCTTAAGAGAGATCAATAGACAGTATGTTCGCGGTAGAAAAATCTAGACTCTTTGAAAGACTGTTCTATTAAGATGACTAATTTCTGTTCCTATACCTCTAGGAGGTCGTCGGGATAATTTGTACGAAGCCCATGAGGAGGCGAGAAAACTTTTAAGAAGCCGAGGGATAATTTGTACGAAGCCCAAGAGGAGGCTATCTTCCCGGAGGAAGAATCATTATACGAAGCCTAAGAGGAGGCTGTGAAAACTTCTAAGAAGCCGACGGGTCCTTGTACAACGCCTAAGAGGAGGTGGGGATGCTTTTAAGAAGCCTGTGGATCCCTAAACCCCGAGAAATTCAAGACAGGTTATTCACAGAGAATAGATCAAACCAGGAAAGTTCGAGAATTTGGAAGAAACTCAAGAGATGCCATTCACGGAGAAAAGATCATCTATGGGGAGTTAGAGTTTCTTTGACAATTTCTAAGGGTGACAGTCTGAGAAAGGGTTCACTGAGAATGCTGCCTTTCACGTCTCCATATTGTTTAACCCCAAGAGGAGGGAAGACTGTATCTGGTAATCCTATGTGGGATCTAGTTTTATCTGCATTTAAGAGTGATCAACAGGGCTTTACCTAGTGCTAGACGTAGTTGTCGGGGAAAACTCTAAATAGCTATACTAGTATTACATGGTAGATATTTGACAGGTATATAAAGGTTTATGAAAGAAGACTTACAGTGAGCAGCCCCACAATACAATTATATATATGAAAGCAGTAAATGAAAGCGGATAAACACTTACTCGGTTGTAGAGCTTCCATGTTGTTTGGTTAGTTCGTTCAACAAAGAAAGCTTTGATAACAATATTATATTCAAAATCAAAGGAGAAAGTGCTTTTGAAAGGAAAATTGGGGCTTACAGCTCAAGGAGAGGCCCAGGGTTTTATCAGTGATCGCACTGCCATTTTGTACAGGGACTTATACAAGTGACTGAGGCCCAAAAAGGTTTTCTGTACAAAGGGATGGGTCTTACACTCTCTCAAGAGGCCCAAAATGATTGAAAGAAAAAAGAATGGGGCTTATAACATGAGGGTAGGCCCAGATGATTCTTTTGAACTGGTGATCGCGACGAGCTTTTATTTTAACGCAGAGGGACTTATACAATATCTGAGGCCCAAAATTGTTTTGGTTAAAAGGGGATTGGGTCTTACACTCTATTAGAGGCCCAAAAATGATTTTGAATGGGTCTTATAGCTCGAAGAGAGGCCCAGATGGTTTGTTTTAAACGGGCGATGATCGCGCCGAACTTTTGAAATACAGCGGGACTTATATAATAAGTGAGGCCCAAAATAGGTTTGTATTTACAAAGGATTGGGTCTTACACTCTATTAGAGGCCCATGAGTTATTTTTGTACAAGTGGTGGGGCTTACAACTCAAGGAGAGGCCCAAGGTTTGTTTAAAAAGGTGACGATCGCGTCGTGATTTTTGAAAACGCAGTGGGTCTTATACAATGACTGAGACCCAAAATGGTTTGGTTTTCAAAGGGGTTGGGTCTTACACTCTAATAGAGGTCCAAAAGTGTTTGAAAAAGATTTGTTAAGGTGAAAATCAAAGAAACCCCAATTTCATTTTTTAAAGGCATTTTTCAAAGAAAAATCAAGTAAAAAAAATGATAAAAATATCAAATAAAATAATTAATCATGTTATAAACAATGATTAAGGTTTATAAAAAAGTATTTTATCCACATGAATATTTAAAATCATTTTGGTTTTAAAAATCAAGAAAAAGAAATCATTTTAAAAGCATTTAAAACAATTTAAAACAATATTTTTGAATATATTAAAAATATATCAAATAATAATATTTTTTTGTGATTTTTTGTGGAGTATGAATAAGAAGTGTGTAAAACAAAATTGGAAAATGATGATTTTTGTTATGTAAAAGAATTGGTTGAGTTTTGAAAATAAACTAAGAAAAAGAGGAAAGATGTCACAACATCACATTTGACATCTTTCATGAGTTTTGAAGATAAGAGAAAAAGGAAAGATGTCACAACATCACATTCGACATCTTAAAAAATCAGAACTGAAACTTTAGTTTCAACATCTTTTTTATCAAACTTCAAACATTCATAACTCTCTCAATTTTTAACGAAATTAAAATCCGTAAGAACCTATCTTGACCAATTTTTTGCAAGGAATCCAATGGTATTACTCATGCATACTGAAACTTAATGTACAGAACACACAAAGTAAAAAACCAGAACTGCACATGTAGTTTTCGACATCTTTTGTCGTCAAACTTCCAACACACATAACTCTCTCAATTTTTAACGAAATTAAAATCCGTAAGAACCTATATTGGCCGATTTTTCGTAAGGAATCAAATGGTATTACTCATGCATACTGAAACCTAATGTACATAACACACAAAGCAAAAAACCAGAACTGCATGTTGATTTTAAAACAACAAAAACTCCACATATAAACATGTTAAAGTGCAAACAGTAGGAGGATCACATCATACACACTAAGGACTACATTTTTGCTTCAAGAATTGTTCAATATGATGCATGTATGTGGACAACAAAGGAAAACATGATTCAAAGAATTCAAGTTGTGAATTTTACCTCTTTTTTGGAGATTTTGTGCAACCTACCAAGTGCTTTGTTCCAGAAATGATTTGATGCTTTGGACACCCTCAAATGACCTCTTAGAAGCTTTTAGGATGGTTGGAATCAGCTGGAAACCTCTGGAGCAAGTTGGAGCTCTTTCTTGTAAAATGGGCAAAAGTGGCCAAAATGCCAACTCTCTCAAATGGTGTTCCAGATGGGGGAACCATTTGGGACAGTTCAAGGATGATATTTGGAGTGTGTTTGAGGTTTTATCTAGTTTGGAAAGTGACTGAGTCAAGACATGGCTTGAAAAATGCAAAAAAGTTCAATTTTGAGGTTTTGAGAGGTGAATTTGTGATTTTGGTGTTATAGGTCACTTGTGAGAGTTTGGACAGCTTAGATATGACATATTGGATGTGTTTGGATCATGAGCTTTGATGGAAATGCTCTCTAACTCAAAAACTCAGAATTACCTTGCTAAAGAATGCATTTTGGAGTGAAAGAAGTGATTTTGAGGAAAACATCTGTTTGATGGCTTTGGTGTACTCAAACTGAGCAAAAATGAGCTCTATTTATAGTAGAGCAAGTTTGTTTTGCAAGCAACAGTGAGAATCCAAGTCTCCTCTAGCCATTGACTAGAGGTTAGGGCACAGGCTGCTGGTTCCCTAGTTGTTGGAGGAATCTTGACTGAATTCAGTTAGAGGAAGCTCAGTTCATGCCACCTCTAAGCATCCATTAAATGCTCCAAACCAAAATTGGAGTCTTGTCCCTCGTTTAGGGTTTTCTAGGTTTGGCATGCTACTTTTGGTTCCAAGGACTTTGGAGGCTTGGAGATCAGATCATCCCCCTTGGATTTGATCCTCAGATGTGTCCAAAATGATGACAAGGCTTAAAAATTCGTGTGGCACAAGAAATGTCCAAATCTGTCCTGAAACTTGTCTTAAAAATCAGCTGTAGTAAGCCTTGTTGTAAAATCCATAACTTCTTGCTCAAGAATGATAAATGGCTGTTCCAGGACTTTATGGAAAGCTGAGATGACATACTTCAACTTTGATGTTTGACCCTAGACTTGGTTCAACTTGGATCATGGAGAAAAACATCCTTGAAGTTGGGACATTCTTGCTGGAAAAATATTAATGATGTCCTATGAAATGTTGAAACATTTGACAACTTTGAACATTAACAATTCCAAATTCTAATCACTTATATCTTTTAATCCATTATGATATTTTGAGTTGAAGTGAATTGTACCTTTGATGCTTGTCCTGCATGGTGAAAAAGCTTGAAAATTGTGTGGCACAAGAAAAAGTGCACAAAATCTGTCATAAAAAATAGCTGCAGTAATCCTTACTGTAAAGTCCATAACTTCCTGCTCGAGTATGATAAATGGATGTTCTACAACTTTCTGGAAAGGTGAGATGACATACTTCAACTTTTATGTTCAATGTTTGTAAAGATAAGACTTGTAAAGTTGTCAAAAATGACCTTGAACTTGTGTGATCAAGTCTGTCCTAAAAGCTGTCTTAAAAATTCTGTTTTATCAATGCCTTTTGCAGAGATCATAACTTTCTGCTCGAGAATGATAAATGAGCTTTCTAGGACTTTCTGGAAAGGTGGGATGACGTACTTCAACTTTCATGTTCATGAAATGGCTTGAATCAACTTGGATCATTGAGAAAAACGTCCTTGAAGTTGGGACATTCTTGCTGGAAAAATATTAAGGATGTCCTATGAAATGTCGGAACATTTGACATTAAGAATTCCCAACTTTGGTCACTTATATCTTTCAATCCTTATGATATTTTGAGTTGATTCCTTCTAATATGTTGAAGTATCAAATACCCATTTTAAAAGTAGCTCTTACGCAAAATCAATGGATGCTTGGATCAATAGTTACAACCTTGAAAAGTTGTGCACTTGAACATGATTTTAACTTAGAAAAAATTTCTAAGTTTCTTTCAATTTGATCAATTTTGCAATTTTGCATGATTTCTTGATTTAAATTTGATCAAATTAAATCATCCATCATATTTTCTTGAGTAATGGCTTGTGAAGCTCAAAGTTGACCAAAAGTCAAACTTTGACTTTTTACGTCAGTTGACTTTGTATTAGATGAACTTGAAGCTTAATCCACTTGGAATGTTGCAATCTTATGCCTAATTCTTGATGTGGGAGTCCTCTTGATCCATTGTGGATGTTTGAGAGGTTAGACAAGTTGAAGATCATGTCATTTCTTGATTGACCCTTTGTCTAAGGCTCAAAGAGGGCTTGGAACCCTAATTATGATTGTAGTGAATGCTCACCCATCTTTGGGGAGACTGATGAAGCATGATGGTTCATCCATATTGTGATGGTGATTTGCACAATGATGGGAATCTTAGTGGTCAAAATTTGGGGTATGACAGATGCCCCTATTTAATCTTCTTGGACCCGAGGGTATGAATGACGAAGGTATTCGGGCATTCGGGGTGCAAGAGGATTAAATATCGGAATACCCAAAATTTTGATGGAAGTTATGAATGGTAGCTTACGCATTCATCTTCTCTTGGTAAGCAATGATGCTTAGAAAAGGTAAGAACTTTCCCTCGATCCTGGTTTCCTACCGAGGAACTGGTCTCAGTTTCTGATGTAAACTTCCCCTTGATCCTGGTTTCCTACCAAGGAACTCGTCTCAGTTTCTAATGTAAACTTCCCCTCGATCCTGGTTTCCTACCAAGGAACTGGTCTTAGTTTCTTTTGTCAATAAACTTTCTTGACAAGGGACGCTATTTGTAGCGGTTTTCCTCAAACTTCTCGCCGAATTTTCCTGGGGAGATGCCATTTGACGGAAAAAGTTTTGATGTTAGACTTGCTGGGGAACCCAGTCGTCTGAGTTGTAGAGTTGCACAAACTTCTCTGTCGTGTAGCGCCATTTGTTTCTACTGGGGAAAGCGAGTCTCTTGAGAGACTGCTTTTGCTTGGGGTCTTACATCATACTTTTCTCGGGATCTTCCCGGAGAAATGCCATATGATGGGATCCAATTTTGAAGTGCCGATGACCTTTTCGTCAGCGGATTTTCTCAGAGAAAAACTGCTGTATTGCCGACTCTTTGCTTAAGAGGCTTTCTCTAGGGATTTTCCTTAATCTGCGAAAGCAAAGATATCATCTTCGATGGCGAAGAGTGACATTTGTCGAAGATTCCCAGTTGTTTCAGAGGTTCAAGTTATCAAAATGGTCGAGTGCCGACTTCATCCCAGAAATAAACTAGAGGAGAGAGATTGTTCAGACGCAGCATTTCCTGACGAGGAAAGAACTGAAAACTCGATTGAGAGGACTCTTATCACTAGGGGACAAGACCGACTAGAGTGATAGTGATGCAACATGAATGCGAATGCAAATAAAATGCATGATGTATGTATATTTATGCTGACAAAACTGACATGACATACAGACTAATGGATGAACATGTCTGGATACTCGGCCACCGCGGGGCGAAGAAGTACCATTGGTCCAAAAGTAGAAATTCTGCCTTGCTTAGGAGAGACAGTCTCTGCGGGGAATACCGTTGGTCGGGCTTAAGAGATAAGAACTCGGCCGAGGATGTCGGATGTAATAGTCGCATCCGACATAGTTGATCTTTCATTCAGGCGTACTGGTTTAGAAGGAGTACTTTGATTCTGCACTTTAAAGCTCGATTACTTCTGGAGAAGCGAGCAATGTTCTTTCGAAGTTCAACAATCAAAAGAAATTGCCATCTTTATTTAAAAAGCAGAAAAAGGTTTTAACAAGTAAATTCATTTTTGCTTTATTTCAAGAACCGTTGATCATGTTAAAATGTCGTTCTATAATGCTAAAATAAATAAGAATTGCAAGAAAAAGCACAAAGGCTCAAATTTTATTGATAGGATGGAAATCAGCCAAACACGTGATTCCATAGAGTATTTACAAAGTAGAAAATGGTAATTTACAGGAAAAAGGACTACATTGAAACATAACGACCATTATCCTTCTACCAACTTTGGATTCGGGGCATCCTGAGCTTCTGTCGAAGATGACCTTGACTGGAGTTTTCTGATGGATGGCATCACTGCTGAGGAGTTGACTGATCAGACGTAGTTACTTGCCATTATCCCTAACTTTTGCCTGGATTGTACTTTGAGATTTCCAATCCACCGGGATGATTTTTGATCATGTCTCTAATTTTTGCCTGGACCGCCCTTTCAGGGTTTCAATCCACCGGGACGTTTTTTTTTTAGTTTAGGCGAAGTATTTCTTGACTACAACATTCGTAGGGTAGGCAAATTCTTCTCCAGCCATGGTTGCAAGCTTCAAGGCACCGCTTGAGAAGGCTTTCTTGACCACATAGGGGTCATCATAATTTGGAGTCCATTTGCCCAGGGAATCAGTGAGAAATGATTGTATCTTCCTGAGCAGTTTGAAGATTGGCGCACCTGTCGCGGTCATGAGAGATATGAATCTGTAAATGTAGTTCAGACGTCCCAGGAATCCCCTGACTTGTTTTTCAGTCTTTGGAGAAGGCATTTCTCGAATGGCCTTGACCTTGTCAGGATCAACCTTAATTCCTTTCTGGCTGACGATGAACCCTAAGAGTTTCCCTGAACGGACACCGAAGGTGCACTTGTTGGGATTCAAACAGAGTTTGTACTTTCTCAGACGCTCGAATAGTTTTGACAGGTGGGTCACATGCTCCTCTTCTGTTTTAGATTTGGCAATCATGTCATCGACATACACTTCGATTTCTTTGTGCATGATGTCGTGAAACAGAGTAGTCATAGCCCTTTGATAGGTTGCCTCGGCGTTCTTTAAGCCGAACGACATTACCTTATAACAAAAAGTACCCCATGGGGTAATGAACGAAGTTTTCTCCATGTCTTTCGGCGCCATTTTGATTTGATTATAGCCCGAGAATCCATCCATGAAGGAGAAAACTTTGAACTTTGTTGTACTGTCTACCAGCATGTCAATGTGTGGTAAGGGAAAGTCGTCCTTTGGACTTGCCTTGTTCAGATCTCGGTAGTCGACACACATTCTGACTTTTCCATCCTTTTTTGGAACTGGTACTATGTTGGCTAACCATTGAGCATATTCAGACGTAGCGAGGAAACCTACGTCAATTTGTTTCTGTACCTCCTCTTTGATTTTGATGGCTATGTCCGGGTGAGTCCGTCTCAACCTTTGTTTGACTAGCGGACATTCTGATTTCAATGGTAAATGATGCTCCACGATGCTGGTATCCAACCCTAGTATGTCCTGGTAGGACCAAGCAAACACATCGGGAAATTCTCTGAGAAGCTTTGTCAAACTCTCTTTGACAGTTGGACTGAGCAGTGCCCCAATCTTGACTTCTTTTCTCTCTTCTTTCGATCCTAGGTTGACTGTTTCCAGCAACTTTTTGTGAGGCTCAATGGACCTTTCCTCTTGTTGGAGTAATTGGGAGATCTCTTATGGAATTTCTTCGCCATTTTCTTCTTCAGCCTCAAATACCAGGAACTCAAAGTTGGGAGAATGCATTGGATCGTATGTTTCAACTGGGTTTAAAACAAGCAATCTGCATGACGTGCTGATTTGTGTTTAGAAGAGATAGAGAAAATGCAAGTGTGTGCAGTGTATTTCTTTTACTACTTGTTTTTATTATTGAGCTGTTTTTTAGGATTACCATTTTCTGAGAAAAGCAAAAAGAGAAAACAGCAATTAATGCGGAAATTATAAAACGACGTTATTTTATTAACGAACAAGTCGATTCTTGAAACTACAGCCCTATAAAACAAAACTTTGTCGCTTTGGGCAAAGTGAAGAGGGATAATTACAGAAAGTGAGCCCTGTCAAAACATCTGTTTCACCTGGGCAAGGTGAAAGGTTAAAGTAAAGATGACAATTACTTAGACTTATGAATAATCTTCGGAACATCGACAGCAACCCATTGGCGGCGAACTCCTCGGTGAATCACAAAGTCTGGTACCTTCCTTGATTTGTCTTTAGAAATAACACTGATTTCTGGTGGAGCTGGATCATTGGAATCTGTCTCCCAGGAAGAGTTGTCGTAGGAGAATTCCTCAGTTGTATTTTGCGTAGTATTTGTACTCTATGCTATATCTCCCTACCCAGTTGGCTGGATGTCTTCGAGCCTGATACGAGAGCTTTCAGGAGCGGTGTATTTGACCATGAAGTCAAATTTTCCACTCGGTTGTCCCAAGGTGTCCCACACTTCTTTGGAACTAGAGGAGTCATCCCTCTCGATGACGTTGACCTCGGGAAAAGCATAGTTAATGAATTCTAGTCCTGCAAACATTGCGAATTCATCGTCGTGCTGGGTATTTTCAGGATAACCTGGGTGTTGATCCCATGACATGGTGGGGACGCAGGTATTCTTTTCAATGATGCTCAGCTGATTTTCATTGTTCTGCTAATTTTCTTGCCCCAAGTTTCCTGGGTAAGGCTACCAGATAGGCAGACCATCCATCGGGCCATAGTAGCTGGTGTCAAAGTTGTCTTTCATTAGAGTGTCTTCCTCTAATGAATTTGGCGGAGCACGACATCCTTCCGGATCACAATCTCCATATATCATTTTGACGTCTGACCTCAGTATAAATCTCGGGCTCTGTGCAGGAAAGCAAAAGAGAGTCTGCATTTCGCCCTAAGACGTGTAACCGTCCTCGTTGAGATAGAACTTCCATTCCTCATCTGTATTAGAGGAATCATCTTCATTGATGGTATGTACTTCTTGAGACACTGGGTGAAGGAAATCTCCACTGTGGAAGAAGTTCCGAATGGGACGAAGACTTTCATCTTTGGTAGCAGTTTGTGTACAGGTTGAGGAGAAACCCAGACCTTTCTTTGTCTTGTTATCAGCAGGAATAACAAGTTGTCCCCAGCCCATTGTATTTGTATTCTCGATCGCTTTGATAGCATCTATGTACGAGGAAATCGAGGTTCCTTTCTCTGATTGATCCCCATTGCTCACCGTAAGCGCTTGGAACTGAGTTCCAACAACCTCCTCGGGTTCTACACAAGTAGATAATGACAAGTTGCTTACGAGCAAGGCCTGTTCTCTATAAACCGTGACAAGTTGTCCCTTCTGGACGAACTTTAGCTTTTGGTGGAGGGTCGAAGTGACCGCCCCAGCCTGATGTATCCAAGGTCTTCCTAATAAACAACTGTATGTTGCCCGGATGTCCATGACCTGGAAAGTGACTTGGAAAGTGTGAGGACCAATAGTTATGGGAAGGTTGACTTCGCCGATAACTGTTTTTCTGAATCCTTCAAATGCTTTGACGACGACCTCACTGGTTCTCATCGGAGGTCCTTTGAATGATAATTGCATCAAAGTGGACTTCTGCATAACATTCAGGGTTGATCCTGTGTCTACCAGTACACTGGCTAAAGCATCGTCCTGGCAGTTGACTGTAATGTTGAGCACCATGTTATGACGGCGACCCTCTTCAGGTAATTCCTCATCACTAAATCCCAAGTTATTGCAGGAAGTGATGTTTGAGACAATGCTATCGAACTATCTAATTGTTACATCCTGTTCCACAAAGGCTTGCTCCAAGACTTTCTGTAGAACCTCCCTGTGTGCTTCTGAACTAAGTAACAGTGATAATACCGAGATCTTTGAAGGAGTTTGTAACAGCTGATCAACAATGTTGTATTCACTCCTTTGGATGAGCTTCATCATCTCATCATTATTTTTCGAAAGGTCGGGATTACTAGATTGACCGACTGGTGGATCAGGAGCTTCCGTCTGAAGTTCCTTTTCTTTGTTAGGTTCCCCAACCCCTCAATTGAAGATTCTACCACTCCGTGTTACTCGACTGATGTCTGCAATATTCATGACGGAGGGTAATGGAATTTCCTTTCCATTCTCAACTGTTGTTACACCGTATTTGTAAGGGATAACATTAGTTGATTCATACGGTAGTGGTCCCGGTAGGTAGATGACTATGGGAACCTTTTGATTTTTCTGACCATCGTAAGTAATTTCGATCCGTTCCCGGTTGGGAACTCTCGATTCGTCAAGTAGAGCGATGATGGCACAAACATCCCTAGCCCTCTGATGATCAGAGATTACGACAACGTCCTCAATTTGATCAGCGAAATAGTTGACTGATCCAGAACTTGACCATGGTTGAATCTCTTTGCGGTCCAACTAACTTTGAAGGGCTGCTCGCACGAGGTAGCATCCTTGATTATCCACTGAGCAATCTCCACACCGCTCATAGTTGTGTAGTGGCATCTGGCCACGTCCGCTTTGAATACAGTGTAACCTTACTAGATCTATTTCCATCGACTGAACATCCTGACTTTGATATCTAGTAGGATTCCCGTTAGTGATACTAATTTGCTGGGTGTCTTCATCCATATAAATTGGAAGCCACCAGTGGTTCAACAAATGCTGAAGTGTTTTCTGGACAAGGGCACAACCCTGATTGTTTTCGCAACCCGCTTTACAGTTCTGATAATCATGTGATACCAGGAACCCGAGCCGGACCTGTTTAGCATGTAACTCCATCAGGCTGGTATTCATCAAGCGAATATCAAAGATTTGAACCATGTTGATTTAATAATGATTCCGATCATGGTAGTCTTGGATCCATCCAAGATCCATCTGACGCTGGAGGGCCTCTTGTACAAAAGAGCATCCCTGTTTGTTTACCGAGCAAGTCAGACAGGAATTATAATGGTGACGCGGCAGATTATGATATTGGCTTTGCCTTAAGTGCATTTCCACCAGGTTGACATTCATCGCACGGATATCGTTGTTCTGAATGATGTTGGAATTTGTATAAACCATGTTAACTCTATGAACTCTGTGCTCCTGGATCCATCCGAGATCCATCTGTTCCTGTAGAGCTGATTGCACCACAGAACATCCTTGATTGCTTTTAGAGCAGATATCACACTGGTGATAATTATGAGGTGACACATGGCCATATCCACTCTGTCTACAATGCATCTTGACCAAGTTGGCCCTTAACAAGAATACATCATGAAATTGATAGGTGTTGTTAGACTCTCCCTCTATCAAATTGAATGCAGCTTTCTCATGTTGAGGCAGCGGGTTCGTGAGAACATTCAGATTCGTATCTTTGAAAGATAAGACCCCGCTCCTAACAAGCTTTTGCACGTCAGATTTGAAACTGAGACAGTTTTCTATGTTATGCCCTGGTCCTCCTTGATGGTAAGGGCAAGTCTGATCCACCTTAAACCAAAAAGGCGGATTTTCCGGTACTGTAAGAGGAGACTTAGTCTGGACATGCCCCTTGGTCAGTAGTAACGGAAATAGTTCTGCGTACGATAGGGGTATAGGATCAAATCCTGGTGGCCGCGTTCTACGGTTGTTGTTGTATTGAGGACGAGCCTGCTGAAGAGGCTGTTGTGTCCTTTGCTGAAATTGCTGCGAATGTGGTTGGCTTTGAGCAACCTGAGGTTGATATGTAGAAACAGGCGCAGCGTTGATAGCAGGAGTTACAGCTGCTACTGGTTGGTACCGTCGCCTTTTCTTTCCAAGAGAGATATTCCCAATATCTTGCTCCTTTTTCTTAGGGAGAGCACTACCGTATTTTTTAGTACCGCTTGTCGACCCAGTGTCTTTGACTAGACGTCCTTCTCGAAAGGCTTCCTCGAGACGCACTCCCATACCGACCATTTCGGTTAAGTCGTTGGGCGCACTGGCAACCATTCTGTCATAGTAGAATGAGCTCAAGGTCTTTAAGAAAATCTTTGTCATCTCTTTTTCCTCAAGAGGTGGACAAATTTGAGCGGCAATTTCACGCCATCTCTGAGCGTATTCCTTAAAGGTTTCCTTGTCCTTTTGCGACATTGATCTGAGTTGATCTCTGTCTGGTGCCATGTCTAAATTGTATTTATATTGTTGGACGAAAGCAGTGCCAAGATCTCTGAAAGTGCTAATCGTAGTGAGGTTTAAACCCATGTACCATTTTAATGCGGCACCGGTTAAACTATCCTGAAAGTAGTGAATCAGTAAATCCTGGTTCTCTGTCTGAGCTGAAATTCACCAATCGTACATCACCAAATGGCTTTGAGGGCAAGAGTTAACCTTGTACTTTTCGAAATCGGGTACTTGGAACTTGTGCGGAGCTTTCACATTGGGGACCAAGCAGAGTTCCGCGGCGTCCTTTCCAAATAATTCCTGACTGCGAATGGCTTGTGGTTCTTTCTGCATTTCCAGGAACTGCTCCTGGAATTCATTCATTCTATCGAACATACTTTTGTTTCCATAAGGTATCTGTGGAATTTGTCCTTCCGGGACAGTGGGCACCACGGGTGGTGGTACCGTTACTACGGCAGTGAATCTTGGCGTTTCCTGAAGTTTGTAACCTTCAGGAGTCCTCATTATGCCTCTGGTATCCTCACTTTCCCGAAGTTTGTAACCTTTAGGCCCAGCGGCTTCTGCTATGATTCCCCGATCTTCAGTGATCGGCAGAACATATCCTCCCGGGATTAACAGGCATGCCCCAAGGACGATCTTTCGGAATTTGATACCTAGGATCATATTTCTCTACTATGGACGTTGAGGTGATCTCTGAGACTATAGTTCTTTGTAGTTGAGCTTCTGCCATGGCTTGCATGTCGTTACGAAGCTTTCTCATGTCCTCTCTTAGAGCGTCGATCTCTTCTTTCAACTCTCTGTTCTCTTCCTCGAGATCATCCATCTTTTTCTGACGATTGGCCCGAGTATTGTACGAATGAGACAGTTTGACTCTAGAACCGAGACACAAATGTGAGATTCGTAGGTAAGAAGAATACGTGACGTGAGAATGATGAATGCAATGATTATATTAATTGTTTTTTGGTTTAATCAAAATAAACTTCGATAATTAGATTGCAAATATCAAACGGCGGGGAAATCCCCGTTTTATTAAATTCAAAGGATTGCAGAAATAGAAATACAGTAATTTACAAGGTGCGGAAACAGAAACCTAAGCTAATGGGTCCCGAGTCCTCTCTGAGGAGAACTCGGGTGCTGATTCTGGTACTTTCCTTTTCTTGGACCGGGGCTCTTGGGCCGTTGTCGGGTTGTCATTCCTTTGCCAAGTGAAAGGAGCGAGCAAGTTCCTTTGGTCATCCTGATTTTCTACAGCATGTTGCTCCAAAATCTCAATCAGAGCATCCTTATCTTTCAATAGCTGCTGTATTTTGGTACACTCTACATTGAGAATGTGGTACTTGTTCTTCCAAGACCTCCTCTCCTGTTAAACTTTGTTGAGAGTAACCTGAAGTTTTTCCATTTCAGTCATGAAGTACATGACAGATTCCCTTGGCAGAAGAACTCCGTGACGAGGATAAGGCATCTTTAGCTTGAGAGCTCTAGTTTGTACCCAGTGGAGATAAGGCTCCACCAAGACACAATCCGGTTTTCCTAGATACTCCCGTCCTTTCTTATGAACATGTTTCCAAGCGTGCACTATTTTCGTCTTTAGTGCCCTGTCATTTTATCCTTCCTTGAAGAAAAGACCTTCCAGATGAGCATTACGCGGGACATGCCTCATCGAGTATCCAAATTGACGACGAACTAAAACAGGATGATAATTGATTCCTCCCTTAGTTCCATGAGGGGTACGTTAGGGAAGTTTCCACAACGGTCAATTATTTTGATCCCGTCATAAATCCTATTGTACCAATCTATATCAGAGTTGGTAAGAGACATGATTCTCTGCGACCAACGTAAAGTATTCTTTTGATCCCAAAAAGCAGCAGACTTAGGTAAATGGGAGATAAACCATTTATATAGCAGGGGTACACAGCACGTAATCATTCCTCCGCTGTATAAATTCCTTAAGTGTACAGAATGATACGCATCCTCGAGCAAGGTTGGTACGACATTTCCAATGAGAAAAACCTTAATGGCGTTGATATCGACGAAGTTATCAATGTTGGGAAACATAAATAACCCGTAGGTGAGCAAAACAAAGATGCTTTCAAAAGCAGTCACGTTCCCTATACTAGCAAACTGTAGAGCCTTCTTTACCAGAAACTTGGCTGGTAAACTTGGGATTCCTCCCTTGGTGGTCAGGTGAGTCTTAATTTCTGACTCATCCAAATAAATTGCTCTTGCAATGGTCTAATCCTTTGGAATTTCTTCCAGTCTAGAAAAGGGAGCTTGATCAGTAATGGGTAGATCAATCAGATGAGAATACTCCTCCAGCGTTGGTGCGAGCTGGTAATCCGGGAATGTGAAACAGTGATAGACCGGATCGTAAAACTGAATGAGTGCCTCCAGAATTCCTTCAATTACATGAACCCTTAACAGAGGTAGCAGACCTCCGTACTTGGCTCTGAAAGCGTCAGGGTTAGTGATCATCCTTGCTAATCCTCTTAAATCCCCTAGTTTTGGAACCTTGAAGGTATACTTGTGAGTTTTCCGTCTACCGAAATCCATGAACGCAATATTCTTTCTCTGACATTTGCAATCATTGTCTTAGTTTAATTTGAAAAAGAGAGACTAGAAGAGAAGATTTTTATTTGCTTAATGTTTTTTAGATGAATGCATGAATTCAGCACACAAAAACATAGAAAAAACATGGGGTCAAAGGGTCGGTGTCATGAAGTCAAGGCTCTACCCATCCCAAAGGTTTATACTAGTGATTTTTGTACCTGTCTCTCAAAATCATTGATTCTTGTCAAGATAACATCAGCGGGCCGGGAACCGTGCTAGGTGATGTATTTCGAAGAATCTCATAAGAGGGTAGTATCGCGTGACAACTATTTCCGATAGCTTCTGCACTACTGAAATAGGTTTTTCCTAGGTGTATACTCAATCTTTCCACATGCGGCATCACACGCATTCCCATTAGCAGAAAAATAAACACAGATATCAATTAGGAAAAGCAGTATATATATTTTTCCTAATGTCTTAGACTTTTTAAAAACTATGAATCCTATGATCCTAACAGAAAATGGCTCCCCGACGGAGGCGCCATTCTGTGGTACCTTCCCAACTTAAAGGTTTTGACCTAAGATCCTAGTGAGGGCCGATTCTAGCAATAATGACATTCCCCGATGAAACCGTCATGAAAATAACTTGTCCAAGGTTTTCACCTTAAATTGTAAGAAAGAAAGACTGGCCCCGTGGTGGGCGCCACTTTTCTATAGCGAGCGATTTTGGACGTGGTTCTTAAGCACTGTCGCTATGGGGTACTACAGGTTGATTAATTTTTTATCCTATTGAAGCCGATGAAGGAAGGGAAATAGATGTCTCTGTCGTACCTCGAAAAATGAGAACGGCCTCGCAAAGCGCAATCGCACGCCCGCGGGATGGACTTAACAAAGTCGCCACCGATCTTTATTTATTCCATAGAGGGAAAGGGAAAATATCTAATAAAACCCTTAAAAAGAAAGGATAAGAATATGGTCATCGCAACCAATGTCTGAGTTCGGGAGTCGGTTACGCAAGGGGAAGGTATTAGCACCCCTCAAGTCCGTTGTACTCAACGGGAACCATTTAGTCAGGGTCGAATGTATGTTAGCTTAAGGTTTGTTTCTAATCTTCTACTTGAGGAAAGAGAGAGAAATGTTTTTAGGATTTTTTTTAAGGGGAGACCTAAGGGTTTTTATTACTAGGGGGCTCGACAAGACTTCGCAATCTCGTGCCTACGTATCCTCAAAGTGCAATGAGGAACTCAGAGCCTTCGTAGTTCGGCGCTACGATGAAAAATGGAAAGATGGAATCCAAGAAGGCATTGGATGTAAAGGAAAAAGGAAAAGGTAGAAAAAGAAAAAAGGATGAATCCGAGAAAGCATCGGAAGTAAAGGAAACAAAAGAAAAAGAAAAAGGTGGAATCCGAGAAAGCATCGGATGTAAAGGAAACAAAAGAAAAAGAAAAAGGTGAAATTCGAGAAAGCATCAGATGTAAAGGAAACAAAAGAAAAAGAAAAAGGTGGCTCGCTAGGATCTCGCAATCCTATGCCTACGTATTCTCAAGGTGAACTTGAGAAATCAGAGCGTCCGTAGTTCTGGCTACTACGGTAAAAAGCTTGAAAGCAAAGCTTGTGAGGATTAATTGTTTAGGAGAAGAGATTAATAGCTATCTCTTATGAAAGGATTTGAATAAATGGTTAAAGGTTGGTGAAGGGGAAGAGATTAATGGTTATCTCTTGAAAAAGCTAGTGGTTTGAAAGTGGCTTGAATATGGTTTAAAAATGTCAAAGGGTTATGCCAGAGTGCTAGACTCTAACAGTCCTTTTCATTCAAGATTGGTATGAAAAATGTTTAATGGACAATGAACGCTTGATGAAAATCAATTGTTCGAAGAGTTGTGCCAAGATGCTAGATCTTGACGGCTCTTATTCATCCAAGTTAATATTAGGTGTTTTAAAAATTAAAGAGAATGAACAACTATCCCAATGCGCCAGGCTCGGGACTGATCATTCAAGGGTTATGCTAGAATGCTGGATTCCAATAGTCCTCTTCTTTCGTATTGATTAAGAAAACGTTTGATGGACGACGAACACTTGACGGAAATCAAACGTTCAAAGAGTTGTGCCAAGATGCTAGATCTTGACGGCTCTTATTCGTCCAAGTCGATAAAAATTGTTTAATGAAATGGAAATCGAAATGGTCTCGTCTCAATCACAATTTAATCGAGGAATCGATAATCTATGATATTTGACTTTCATTGACCGATAAAATAAAAATGAAATATGGCCTCATATTTATCAAGATTTTTAGTGATTTGAAATAAATCAACAAAGTCATGATTTTTGTAATATCAGTGGCCCTAAATTGAAAATGAAAATGGAATTGTTTGTGAAAACATAAAAATAATTAAATTAAACATATTAAGAGCTAATAAAATATTAAAAGAGTTTTAAACAAATTGATCTAGTTAAAAAACGAAAATCAAGAGGAGGGGGTGATGGAAAATGGCAGGGGCTGTGTATAGAAAATACAAGGAAACAAATGGGCTTGTTCAAGCCCATCATCCATTTTAGCAAAGAAAAACATGGTTCAGAAAGTTTGGTTGAGTGCACATGGTACCAAGACGGGCCTGGATCGGGTTAACATGACCCGTCTGGGTTATAGAAGGGTCAATGAAAGAGAGGAAACCCAATAACTTGGAATGGAAACGGCCACTGAACCACACACAGACACTTTCTCAGTAAAACCAATTTTTGCTTCTTCCCTTCTAAACCGCATTCAATCGTCTCGAATCTCTCTCAATCTTAAACTCTATTTCTCTCACAAATCTCAACAATAGCAGCCGAAGAACAAAACGGCAGCGACAAAGGGCAGAAACGCGATAGTGGGTTGGTTTACGGATCTCAAATTCATCTCCTTCTTTCTCCGTTGTGATTCGATTTAAGGGTGAAGGATGAAAAGGGCTTTGATTGTGTGATGATGAAGATTGTGAGAGGGTCTGCGAAATAGGAGGGAAAGATTGATATGAGTTGATGGAAGATTTAGAGATCGATTTGAAGTCGTCTGAAGAAGGTGGGTTATGAAAGAGAAGTTTGAAGGCGGATGTTTTTGGTGGTTGATTTATAGGTTGAAGAAGGAGGCGAGGGTTTATGGTACGTTGTTGTTTCTCTGTTTTGAAAGGGTTTTGAGATTTGATTGAGGATTGCAGGTTAAGTTGTTTGATTCGAAACAAAGGCGGATGGAATGCTAGAATGTGTTTATGGTTGTCGTGGTTCATGGCGGAGGGAGTGTAGCGGTTCACGGCGGATTATGAAGATGGGTTCATTAATGGGTTTGGGACGGTTCTGCTGTGTGTGTCAAGGTTGTGATGAATAATGGTGAAAGGTTGATGAAAGTGGTTGAAGGAAGTGGGTCGTACGATTGAAGGAGAAGGGGATGGGCAAAGGTTGTTTTATGGAGTTTTTTGAAGGATGGTTTTAAAGCGTTTTTGATAGTAAGCTGTAAAAATTGGTCTTCCCGTTCTCTCCCTTTCGCCTTTTTTAAATTGATTCCAATCTTCTTGATCAAGTTTGAATTTTGGCCTTGTTGAATGATCTGTCTCTTTCAATTTGCAGATTGCAGGACTGTTTGTGTTGCAGCGAATGGGGGGAATAAATCGCAGGTTACATACAAAAATGAAACAAATCCAAAGTGACTTTTGAACACTTGCTCATCAAGTCTTGTTAAAAAAAGAAAAAGCAAAACTAAATATTAAAATAATAACTAATGTAAAACAATAAAATTTAAATCTGATAAAATATAATAATAATGTTTAATTAAAACTAGATTAAAAATTGAAAATTAAAGCTAAAATAAAGTTTAAATTAAACTATATTAAAACTAACTTTATCAATTCTAAATAAATCTCAATATAACAAAAATCTAAAATAGAATGATAAAATGACTAAAAATGCATGATTAATGATAAATGAAATGTTTGACTAAAATGCGAGAGAAAAAAAAACTTACAATGATGTGCAGATGATCAGAATATCTAAGGGTAAAATTATGGGTATGACAGTTGCCCCTATTTAAATAACTTCACCAGATGACGTGAGTGATGATAATCCTTGCAAAATCATGGTGAAAGATATTTAAATACAGATAACCGAAAATTTTGCCCTTAGATGCACTGACATGCTGACATGCTATAAACTCTAGTATGATGAAAATGATGGAATGGTAAATGCGAAATGCAGACAAAATGAAAGCAGACATGACGAAGTCCACATAATGAGCAATCACTCACTGGGGATGACAACAACACTGGGGAAAACTGAAACAAAACCGGGGAATATCTAAGGTGACTGAGCAACTGGTTCAAGCGTGACCGACTGACACTTAGAAAGAAGAGATAACACAAGATCCTCAATGGAAGTAGCACCGGAAAGACGGTCTCCACTAGGGAATCAGAAAACAAAGACTCAATCTGGAAGAACATCAGAAAGAGAGACACATCCGAAAAAACATCAGATGGTAAAGAAACCAGACATCTAATAATGGCTTTGAATGAAAGGTATAACTCACAATATCTTTAGATAAAAGTGAACAAAATAGAGATCCAAGACAGTAATGGATGAAAAGAATCACAAAATCCAAGAAAGCATTGGATGAATGTGAGCAAAGAGATACCCAAGAAAGCATTGGATAAAAGGAATCACAGTATCCAAGAAAGCATTGGATGAAAGGAATCACAGTATCCAAGAAAGCATTGGATGAATATGAACAAGGAGATACCCAAGAAAGCATTGGATAAAAGGAATCACAGTATCCAAGAAAGCATTGGATGAATGTGAACAAGGAGATACCCAAGAAAGCATTGGATAAAAGGAATCACAATATCCAAGAAAACATTGGATGAATGTGAACAAAGATATACCCAAGAAAGCATTGGATAAAAGGAATCACAATATCCAAGAAAGTATTGGATGAATGTGAACAAAGATATACCCAAGAAAGCATTGGATAAAAGGAATCACAATATCCAAGAAAGTATTGGATGAATGTGAACAAAGATATACCCAAGAAAGCATTGGATAAAAGGAATCACAATATCCAAGAAAGTATTGGATGAATGTGAACAAGGAGATACCCAAGAAAGCATTGGACACGAAGGTAAATCATAATACCTGAGAAAGCATCAGATATATGTGAACAAAGATGACATCCAAGAAAGCATTGGACGCGAAGGTAAATCACAACACCTGAGAAAGCATCAGATATATGTGAATAAAGATGACGTCCAAGAAAGCATTGGACGCGAAGGTAAATCACAATACCTGAGAAAGCATCAGATATATGTGAATAAAGATGACATCCAAGAAAGCATTGGACGCGAAGGTAAATCATAATACCTGAGAAAGCATCAGATATATGTGAACAAAGATGACATCCAAGAAAGCATTGGATGCGAAGGTAAATCACAACACCTGAGAAAGCATCAGATATATGTGAATAAAGATGACATCCAAGAAAGCATTGAACGCGAAGGTAAATCACAATACCTGAGAAAGCATCAAATATAAGTGAATAAAGATGGCATCCAAGAAAACATTGGACGCGAAGGTAAATCACAATACCTGAGAAAGCATCAGATATATGTGAATAAAGATGACATCCAAGAAAGCATTGGACGCGAAGGTAAATCACAACACCTGAGAAAGCATCAGATATATGTGAACAAAGATGACATCCAAGAAAGCATTGGACGTGAAGGTAAATCACAACACCTGAGAAAGCATCAGATATATGTGAATAAAGATGACATCCAAGAAAGCATTGGATAAGAGGAAAGAACTTTCAGGAATGGTACTGCAAGATATCAAACAAATTTGATGGGGATTACAGAAGAGAGGCAAAACTTCCAGGAATAGCACTGGGCGAAACAAGAGGAATAAGATATCTAGGAATGGCATTGGAGATCAAAAGAGACAGACATCCAGGAATGGCACTGGAGTGAAGGAATATAAAGATCCAGGAATAACACTGGAATGAAAGAAGATAAACATCTAACAACAGGACTAGATGTGCAAGGAAACGACAACATTCAGGAATGTCACTGAATGAAAGGATACGTAACGTTTGGTAGATGCCAATTAAGTTGGACATTGACCACAAGGTAAGACGCGGATAACGACACGACCTCGGGAGAAATGCAAATGAGGATGAAACACTCATGCTATGCATATGTATATGAATTATCCAGATGATATATGATTAAATGCAAATGCAAATGTAGATGTCGACGACACGGCTCAACTCTCGAGAGAAGACAAGACTGGAAGACTGATTCCTCTGCACGGAGATCACTGCCATTCTGCTTGGGGACTAGGGATGTTATTACTGAACACATCATTGCCACACTGGTAAATTGTATCCAAATTGATGGTCCTTGTAGGAAGGATGAAGAGCTGCTTGGGGATTCCTCGAGTAAATTGCCCCATATTAGCTTACTGTTGTAGATGAGCTGATCACTGCTTCAGCTTGATTAATTCTGGAAATGACCGTTTCATGGTGCTCTTAGAAAGCTTGCCCAAGTCTGAGTCTTGAAAGATGATTATTTTACTGTACACTGGGAAAGCTTGCCCCTGCCTGAGTCTTGCAAAATCTTCTGTATAAACTAATTCTAAGAAGTCGCCATTAAACAACAAATCTTGAACTGATTCTCAACAGGATATGGAAGGAACTTGCCCCTGACTGGATCACCGACCAAGTTTCTCAAATGTTTGAAAATTCCTTAAGAAGAAAGCTAGTTTGCAAACAAAAGTATTTGTACAAACATGGTAAATGCAAAGTTCATGCAACTTTTGAAATGAAAATCATTTTTGGAAAGATGCAAAGCATATGGGTCACGGCGGTTCAAGACATTTAAAAGTGAAAGGTGAAGCACAAGTGTAATGTCAAAATAGATGATCTGCAAAGATCTTTAGAAGTCAGTTTACGCAACCTTGTTATAGTATGCTTTCAAAATAACCTCGCTTCAATTAGGTCTTTTGAGGGTTATAACGTGGCCTGGTTCACGGTTTAAGAAACAAAGGATAAAGGCTCAAAGTTTATTTGTGACCCACCCAATCTACGTGATGATCTCCAGTCCTATGCTCAGTTAACTCAAACTATGCACTCAGGTTCCCAAAGGTTGGAAATTGCACTTATGATAATGATGATGATGGTTCAGAAATTAAGAGACCTTGAAATGGCGGTTACTACTTTCTTACAAAATTGTCTGCCATTGAGGACTTCCAAGATAAAGGATTTAAAGATTTCCTCCTTTGGTTGTCATAGAAACTTTTCTTTCTTTCTTTTTTTTTTAATGATTGCTTGGCTTGAGGATTACAGTGAATCCTCATTGGCGTTTGATTTGAAAGACATCTTCGACACTTGCTTGCTGTGTGCGAAGGAAAATTTGTGAATGCAACCTTTTGTTGAAAGGCGTCTTGAATGCAACTCTTGTATTTGAATGCACAATCAAGTTAACTGAGAACTACCCTGCCCCAGGTTAAAATTGTGGGTTTTCATTTGTAAAGAAAAGAAACTCCTACTTCAAGGCTCGAAGGGGTTAAAGAGGGGTTATCTTCCTTATGTCTTCAGTGTTTAGGAGTTGAAACAATGCCTTACATCGTCAGCAAAGTTTTGATATGAAAGCATACTAACAACAATTTGGGTATGACGTTTTCATCATCCTCCCTCCAATCTTTGCATAATCAAAAGAAAGTGGACAAGAGAATTTTTTTATTTTCTTTTTCATGAAAGAGAAAGCATTAAATAGCAAACACAAATGAATTGAATAAAAAAGTTGCAAATGCTCATTTCATTAATTAAAAGTACAAACATAGTTGAAAGAAAACAGCTATTACAAAATAAAGAAAATGCAAATAACAAGAAACAAAGGCCTAGTGACTAATCAACACAAGGATGAGTTGTCCTGTCTTTGGAAAGTAGCTGAGCTGAAGTCGACTGAAGCTTCACTTGCCCTGACAGAGGGTTGTTCTTGACATTCTGCATCTGATGTTAGCTCTAGTTCTGTATCGGTGTCGAGGAATCAGCTTGTCGACTCACAGATAAACTCTGGAATATAGAGACAGCTGGAAATGAGTAGCTGGATAAACAGACGCATGCAATGAATCATGCAAAGATGCAAATGATATGCAATGTCATGCAGCACGGGATGTAGAAAGAAAATGCAATGTAGGTATAGTTGGGATCTGAGATAGCACGAGTAAATCAAATCATCCTATTAGGTAGGTCTCCCTATAACGGATAGTTCTAGATTATCTACCCATAAACCCACTCACAGGATATTTTCTAGTTTTTTATTTGACAAGGTTTCAGAGTCACGGACCTTAGTCGTATCAACGTTATGCAACGGGCTAGCCATTTTACAACGAGAATGACGAAAAGGTCTATTCTGATCGGGGTTTTCATATTGGTTGGAGCAAGGAGATGTCCTTGAAGTCCAATATTACGCAACCACCAAAATAACACTGGTTCTAAGTGGGGGACCTAGAGTCACGGACCCTTCATGAATCAGCGTCATTCAACAGGCTAGCTATTTTATAACGAGATCTACTAACAGGTCTACTTTAGAGGAGCCTTCATGTTAGTTGCTACAAGGAGCTTGCCCTCGTAGTCTAACACTACTAATTACCAAATCTAAACCTATGTTTTCTCTCTGCTTTTTCCAAAACTCGGATGTAGAGCTTTACTCAAGATGTCAGATCCCTAAAACCCACACATGGATATACAGAGATATATATGAAAAAGCAATAAAGCAAGAGCAATAAAACATATAATCAAAGAAGGAAGAGAAACAAACAAAAGCTAAACACACATATGAAAACCTAAATAAACTAGGCTTGACTCACTTAGGGATGGGAAAGTCCCCAGCAGAGTCGCCATCTGTCGTACCTCAAAAAATGAGAACGACCTCGCAAAGCACAATCGCACGCTCGCGGGATGGACTTAACAAAGTCGCCACCGATCTTTATTTATTCCATAGAGGGAAAGGGAAAATATCGAATAAAACCCTTAAAAAGAAAGGATAAGAATATGGTCATCGCAACCAATGTTTGAGTTCGGGAGTCGGTTACGCAAGGGGAAGGTATTAGCACCCCTCACGTCCGTTGTGCTCAACGGGAACCATTTAGTAAGGGTCGAATGTATGTTAGCTTAAGGCTTGTTTCTAATCTTCTACTTGAGGAAAGAGAGAGAAATGTTTTTAGGATTTTTTTTAAGGGGAGACCTAAGGGTTTTTATTACTAGGGGGCTCAACAAGACTTCGCAATCTCGTGCCTACGTATCCTCATAGTGCAATAAGGAACTCAGAGCCTTCGTAGTTCGGTGCTACGATGAAAAATGGAAAGATGGAATCCAAGAAGGCATTGGATGTAAAGGAAAAAGGAAAAGGTAGAAAAAGAAAAAAGGTGGAATCCGAGAAAACATCGGATGTAAAGGAAACAAAAGAAAAAGAAAAAGGTGGAATCCGAGAAAGCATCAGATGTAAAGGAAACAAAAGAAAAAGAAAAAGGTGGAATTTGAGAAAGCATCGGATGTAAAGGAAACAAAAGAAAAAGAAAAAGGTGGCTCGCTAGGATCTCGCAATCCTATGCCTACGTATTCTCAAGGTGAACTTGAGAAATCAGAGTGTCTGTAGTTCTAGCTACTACGGTAAAAAGCTTGAAAGTAAAGCTTGTGAGGATTAATTGTTTAGGAGAAAAGATTAATTGTTATCTTTTATGAAAGGATTTGAATAAATGGTTAAAGGTTGGTGAAGGGGAAGAGATTAATGGCTATCTCTTGAAAAAGCTAGTGGTTTGAAAGTGGCTTGAATATGGTTTAAGAATGTCAAAGGGATATACCAGAGTGCTAGACTCTAACAGTCCTTTTCATTCAAGATTGGTATGAAAAATGTTTAATGGACAATGAACGCTTGATGAAAATCAATTGTTCGAAGAGTTGTGCCAAGATGCTAGATCTTGACGGCTCTTATTCATCCAAGTTAATATTAGATGTTTTAAAAATTAAAGAAGAGAATGAACAACTATCCCAATGCGCCAGGCTCAGGACTGATCATTCGAGGGTTATGCTAGAATGCTGGATTCCAACAGTCCTCTTCTTTCGTATTGATTAAGAAAAATTTTAATGGACGACGAACACTTGACGGAAATCAAACGTTCAAAGAGTTGTGCCAATATGCTAGATCTTGACGGCTCTTATTCGTCCAAGTCGATAAAAATTATTTAATGAAATGGAAATCGAAATGGTCTCGTCTCAATCAAAATTTAATCGAGGAATCGATAATCTATGATATTTGACTTTCATTGACCGATAAAATAAAAATGAAATATGGCCTCATATTTATCAAGATTTTTAGTGATTTGAAATAAATCAACAAAGTCATGATTTTTGTAATATCATTGGCCCTAAATTGAAAATGAAAATGGAATTGTTTGTGAAAACGTAAAAATAATTAAATTAAACATATTAAGAGCTAATAAAATATTAAAAGAGTTTTAAACAAATTGATCTAGTTAAAAAAAATGAAAATCAAGAGGAGGGGTGATGGAAAAAGGCAGGGGCTGTGTATAGAAAATACAAGGAAACAAATGGGCTTGTTCAAGCCCATCATCCATTTTAGCAAAGAAAAACACGGTTCAGAAAGTTTGGTTGAGTGCACATGGTACCAAGACGGGCCTGGATCGGGTTAACATGACCCGTCTGGATTATAGAAGGGTCAATGAAAGAGAGGAAACCCAATAACTTGGAATGGAAACGGCCACTGAACCACACACAGACACTTTCTCAGTAAAACCAATTTTCGCTTCTTCCCTTCTAAACCGCGTTCAATCGTCTCGAATCTCTCTCAATCTTAAACTCTATTTCACTCACAAATCTCAACAATAGTAGTCAAAGAACAAAACGGCAGCGACAAAGGACGAAAACGCGATAGTGGGTTGGTTTACGGATCTCGAATTCATCTCCTTCTTTCTCCGTTGTGATTCGATTTAAGGGTGAAGGATGAAAGGGGCTTTGATCGTGTGATGATGAAGATAGTGAGAGGGTCTGCAAAATGGGAGGGAAAGATTGATATGAGTTTATGGAAGATTTGGAGATCGAGTTGAAGTCGTCTGAAGAAGGTGGGTTATGAAAGAGAAGTTTGAAGGCGGAGGTTTTTGGTGGTTGATTTATAGGTTGAAGAAGAAGGCGAGGGTTTATGGTACGTTGCTGTTTCTCTGTTTTGAAAGGGTTTTGATATTTGATTGGGGATTGCAGGTTAAGTTGTTTGATTCGAAACAGGGGCGGATGGAATGTTGGAATGTGTTTATGGTTGTCGTGGTTCACGGCGGAGGGAGTGTAGCGGTTCACGGCGGATTATGAAGAGGGGTTCATTGATGGGTTTGGGACAGTTCTGCTGTGTGTGTCAAGGTTGTGATGAATAATGGTGAAAGGTTGATGAAAGTGGTTGAAGGAAGTGGGTCGTACGATTGAAGGAGAAAGGGATGGGCAAAGGTTGTTTTATGGAGTTTTTTGAAGGATGGTTTTAAAGCGTTTTTGATAGTACGCTGTAAAAATTGGTCTTCCCGTTCTCTCCCTTTCGCCTTTTTCAAATTGATTCCAATCTTCTTGATCAAGTTTGACTTTTGGTCTTGTTGAATGATCTGTCTCTTTCAATTTGCAGATTGCAGGACTGTTTGTGTTGCAGCGTATGGGGGGAATAAATCGCAGGTTACATACAAAATGAAACAAATCCAAAGTGACTTTTGAACACTTGCTCATTAAGTCTTGTTAAAAAAAGAAAAAGCAAAACTAAATATTAAAATAATAAGTAATGTAAAACAATAAAATTTAAATCTGATAAAATATAATAATAATGTTTAATTAAAACTAGATTAAAAATTGAAAATTAAAGCTAAAATAAAGTTTAAATTAAACTATATTAAAACTAACTTTATCAATTCTAAATAAATCTCAATATAACAAAAATCTAAAATAGAATGATAAAATGACTAAAAATGCATGATTAATGATAAATGAAATGTTTGACTAAAATGCGAGAGAAAAAAAAAACTTACAATGATGTGCAGATGATCAGAATATCTGAGGGTAAAATTAGGGGTATGATAGTCTCCAACTAACCCTGCTTGCATACTGAGTTTAAACAGCGGTATGTTAGGTTACAGATGCTATGTGGAAGTGGGGCCTCTTTCGGCTTATTTTGTTAAGACTGAAATGACAGGACTATGCTGTTGGTAGGATGTTAGGACTGATGCTTTTTGATTGATGTATAAAGGTACGGGATTTTGGGTTTTTGATTAGTGTGCTCACTAATATTTCTCTTTCAATCTTATGCCTACGTATTCCCGTTTACCGAAACAGGGAAATCAGAGCGATCGTAGTTCCTCCTATTCTATGGGAGGAAATGGTGTTTTGGTGTCTTGTTCAATGCCCAAGACATGAAGCTAAAGGTGGGTTGTATCTTGTTCAAAGCCTAAGATGTGAAGCTGAAGGGTCTATTTGTATCTTGTTCGAAGCCCAAGATATGAAGCTAAAGGGTTTTGACTTTAGAGAGAATTTGTCATCTCTAAAGAGGGGTATTTGATCTGTTTGTCACAGCTGTTGCGCGACTGGTTATAAAGGAGAATTACTTTAAATGGGATATGTGAATCCAGCAATGCCATAATTTCCTTTATAGGGGATTTTTAACCTGAAGGAGAAGACTTTAACTCAGTTTAGAGCAATGTCATCTTTCCTTATGAATTTCTCATGCTAAAAGAGGGACAGTGGCGTGGATGTAAATAATCCAGAGGCTTGCGGCTTACAGCCAATAGATGAAGGGGAAAGGAGTTTTTGATGTTTGTATACTGTGAACGAGGCACAACTTTGATGCTAAAAGGTTGATTGACTCAACCATGGTTTTCTTATACAAAGCCTAAGAGGAGGCTATTGGGCCAACAAGAGGGTGTTTTTATGTGTCCCGTACGAAGCCCGAGAGATAGGCTAAAAGGGTTTACTCAACAAGAGAGTGCTTTTTTATGTGTCTTGTACGAAGCCCAAGACGGAGGCTAAAGGTTGTTTGACTCAACAAGAGAGTCTTTTATACTCAACAAGAGAGTGTTTTTGTATCTCGTACGAAGCCCGAGATGGAGGTTAAAGGTGTTTGACTCAACAAGAGAGTCTTTTATACTCAACAAGAGAGTGATTTTGTATCTCGTACGAAGCCCGAGATGGAGGCTGAAGGTGTTTGAATCAACAAGAGAGTCTTTTATACTCAACAAGAGAGTGTTTTTGTATCTCGTACGAAGCCAGAGATGGAGGCTAAAGGGTTTGCTCCGCTGGGGAGAATCATTTGTACAAAGCCCAAGAGAAGGCTAGGGTAACTATTTCAGTTGAGTGACAGGTCCAACATGTTGGTTAAAAGAGAAAATCAATTCTTATATAGGTAATGTTGTACTCATGGATTTGATCTGAGGACCGGGATTATTTCCTGTTCTTTAAGGAAACGGGGAATCCGAAGGGTATTGAGATTGCCCAAGTCTACGGGTGTTTTTTCCTATTTTTAAAAGGAACTTGAGAATGTCTTCGAGACTCAAGGATATTAGGCTGTCCAAGTCTAGAGTTTTATCTTTTGTACTATGCTTAAGAGAGATCAAGAGACAGTATGTTCGCGGTAGAAAGATCTAGACTCTTTGAAAGATTGTTCTATTAAGATGACTAATTTCTGTTCCTATACCTCTAGGAGGTCGTCGGGACAATTTGTATGAAGCCCAAGAGGAGGCGAGAAAACTTTTAAGAAGCCGAGGGACAATTTGTACGAAGCCCAAGAGGAGGCTATCTTCCCGGAGGAAGAATCATTATACGAAGCCTAAGAGGAGGCTGTGAAAACTTCTAAGAAGCCGACGGGTCCTTGTACAACGCCCAAGAGGAGGCGGGGATACTTTTAAGAAGCCTGTGGGTCCCCAAACCCCGAGAAATTCAAGACATGCTATTCACAGAGAATAGATCAAGCTAGGAAAGTTCGAGAATTTGGAAGAAACTCAAGAGATGCCATTCACGGAGAAAAGATCATCTCTGGGGAGTTAGAGTTTCTTAGAAAATTTCTAAGGGTGACAGTCTGAGAAAGGGTTCACCGAGAATGCTGCCTTTCACGTCTCCATATTGTTTAACCCCAAGAGGAGGGAAGACTGTATCTGGTAATCCTATGTGGGATCTAGTTTTATCTGCATTTAAGAGTGATCAACAGGGCTTTACCTAGTGCTAGACGTAGTTGCCGGGGAAAACTCTAAATAGCTATACTAGTATTACATGGTAGATATTTGACAGGTATATAAAGGTTTATGAAAGAAGACTTACAGTGAGCAGCCCCACAATACAATTATATATATGAACGCAGTAAATGAAAGCGAATAAACACTTACTCGGTTGTAGAGCTTCCATCCTGTTGGGTTAGTTTGTTCAACAAAGAAAGCTTTGATAGCAATATTATATTCAAAATCAAAGGAGAAAGTGCTTTTGAAAGGAAAATTGGGGCTTACAGCTCAAGGAGAGGCCCAGGGTTTTATCAGTGATCGCACTGTCGTTTTGTACAGGGACTTATACAAGTGACTGAGGCACAAAAAGGTTTCTGTACAAAGGGATGGGTCTTACACTCTCTCAAGAGGCCCAAAATGATTGAAGGAAAAAAGAATGGGGCTTATAACACGAGGGTAGGCCCAGATGATTCTTTTGAACTGGCGATCGCGCCGAGTTTTTATTTTAACGCAAAGGAACTTATACAATATCTGAGGCCCAAAATTGTTCTGGTTAAAAGGGGATTGGGTTTTACACTTTATTAGAGGCCCAAAATGATTTTGAATGGGTCTTATAGCTCGAAGAGAGGCCCATATGGTTTGTTTTAAACGGGTGATGATCGCACTGAACTTTTGAAATACAACGGGACTTATACAATAAGTGAGGCCCAAAATAGGTTTGTATTTACAAAGGATTGGGTCTTACACTCTATTAGAGGCCCATGAGTTAATTTTTTACAAGTGGTGGGGCTTACAGCTCAAGGAGAGGCCCAAGGTTTGTTTAAAAAGGCGACGATCGCGCCGTGATTTTTGTAAACGCAGTGGCTCTTATACAATGACTAAGGCCCAAAATGGTTTGGTTTTCAAAGGGGTTGGGTCTTACACTCTAATAGAGGCCCAAAAGTGTTTGAAAAATATTTGTTAAGGTGAAAATCAAAGAAACCCCAATTTCATTTTTTAAAGGCATTTTTCAAAGAAAAATCAAGTAAAAAAAATGATAAAAATATCAAATAAAATTATTAATCATGTTATAAACAATGATTAAGGTTTATAAAAAAGTATTTTATCCACATGAATATTTAAAATCATTTTGGTTTTAAAAATCAAGAAAAATAGATCATTTTAAAAGCATTTAAAACAATTTAAAACAATATTTTTGAATATATTAAAAATATATCACATAATAATATTTTTTTGTGATTTTTTGTGGATTAAAATATTATGGAGTATGAATAAGAAGTGTGTAAAACAAAATTGGAAAATGATGATTTTTGCTATGTAAAAGAATTGGTTGAGTTTTGAAAATAAACTAAGAAAAAGAGGAAAGATGTCACAACATCACATTTGACATCTTTCATGAGTTTTGAAGATAAGAGAAAAGGGAAAGATGTCACAACATCACATTCGACATCTTAAAAAAATCAGAACTGAAACTTTAGTTTCAACATCTTTTTTATCAAACTTCAAACATTCATAACTCTCTCAATTTTTAACGAAATTAAACTCCGTAAGAACCTATCTTGACCGATTTTTTGCAAGGAATCCAATGGTATTACTCATGCACACTGAAACTTAATGTACAGAACACACAAGGTAAAAAACCAGAACTGCACATGTAGTTTTCGACATCTTTTGTCGTCAAACTTCCAACACGCATAACTCTCTCAATTTTTAACGAAATTAAAATCCGTAAGAACCTATCTTGACCGATTTTTTGCAAGGAATCCAATGGTATTACTCATGCACACTGAAACCTAATGTACAGAACACATAAAGAAAAAAACCAGAACTGCATGTTGATTTTAAAACAACAAAAACTCCACATATAAACATTAAGGACTACATTTTTGCTTCAATAATTGTTCAATATGATGCATGTATGTGGACAACAAAGGAAAGCATGATTCAAAGAATTCAAGTTGTGAATTTTACGTCTTTTTTGGAGATTTTGTGCAACCTACCAAGTGTTTTGTTCCAGAAATGATTTGATGCTTTGGACACCCTCAAATGAACTCTTAGAAGCTTTTAGGATGGTTGGAATCAGCTGGAAACCTCTGGAGCAAGTTGGAGCTCTTTCTTGCAAAATGGGAAAAAGTGGCCAAAATGCTAACTCTCTCAAATGGTGTTCCATATGGGGAAACCATTTGGGACAGTTCAAGGATGATATTTGGAGTGTGTTTGAGGTTTTATCTGGTTTGGAAAGTGACTGAATAAAGACATGGCTTGAAAAATGCAAAAAAGTTCAATTTTGAGGTTTTGAGAGGTGACTTTGTGATTTTGGTGTTATAGGTCACTTGTGAGAGTTTGGACAGCTTAGATATGACATATTGGATGTGTTTGGATCATGAGCTGTGATAGAAATGCTCTCTAACTCAAAAACTCAGAATTACCTTGCTAAAGAAGGCATTTTGGAGTGAAAGAAGTGATTTTGAGAAAAGCATCTGTTTGATGGATTTGGTGTACTCAAATTGAGCACAAATGAGCTCTATTTATAGTAGAGCAAGTTTGTTTTGCAAGCAACAGTGAATGGTGGCTGCAGCAGAGGTTTGGCAAATGTTGGCCAATGAGAATCCAAGTCTCCTCTAGCCATTGACTAGAGGTTAGGGCACAGGTTGCTGGTTCCCTAGTTGTTGGAGGAATCTTGACTGAATTCAGTTAGAGGAAGCTCAGTTCATGCCACCTCTAAGCATCCATTAAATGCTCCAAACCAAAATTAGAGTCTTGTCCCTCTTTTAGGGTTTTCTAGGTTTGGCATGCTACTTTTGGTTCCAAGGACTTTGGAGGCTTGGAGATTAGATCATCCCCCTTGGATTTGATCCTCAGATGTGTCCAAAATGATGACAAGGCTTAAAAATTCGTGTGGCACAAGAAATGTGCAAATATGGCCTGAAACCTATCTTAAAAATCAGCTGCAGCAAGCCTTGTTGTAAAATCCATAACTTCTTGCTCAAGAATGATAAATGGCTGTTCCAGGACTTTATGGAAAGCTGAGATGACATACTTCAACTTTGATGTTTGACCCTAGACTTGTTCAACTTGGATCATGGAGAAAAACATCCTTGAAGTTGGGACATTCTTGCTGGAAAAATATTAATGATGTCCTATGAAATGTTGAAACATTTGACAACTTTGAACATTAATAATTCCAAACTCTAATCACTTATATCTTTTAATCCATTATGATATTTTGATTTGAAGTGAATTGCACCTTTGATGCTTATTCTGCATGGTGACAAAGCTTGAAAATTGTGTGGCACAAGAAAAAGTGCACAAAATCTGTCATAAAAAACAGCTGCAGCAAGCCTTACTGTAAAGTCCATAATTCCTGCTCGAGTATGATAAATGGACGTTCTAAAACTTTCTGGAAAGTTGAGATGACGTACTTCAACTTTTATGTTCAAGGTTTGTAAAGATAAGACTTGTAAAGTTGTCAAAAATGACCTTGAACTTGTGTGATCAAGTCTGTCCTAAAAGCTGTCTTAAAAATTTTGTTTTATCGATGCCTTTGCATAGATCATAACTTTCTGCTCGAGAATGATAAATGAGCTTTCTAGGACTTTCTGGAAAGGTGAGATGATGTACTTCAACTTTCATGTTCATGAAATAGGTTGAATCAACTTGGATCATGGAGAAAAACGTCCTTGAAGTTGGGACATTCTTGCTGGAAAAATATTAAGGATGTCCTATGAAATGTCGAAACATTTGACATTAAGAATTCCCAACTTTGGTAACTTATATCTTTCAATCCTTATGATATTTTGAGTTGATTCCTTCTACAATGTTGAAGTATCAAATACCCTTTTTAAGAGTAGCTCTTACGCAAAATCAATGGATGCTTGGATCAATAGTTACAAACTTGAAAAGTTGTGCACTTGAACATGATTTTAACTTAGAAAAAATTTCTAAGTTTCTTTCAATTTGACCAATTTTGAAATTTTGCATGATTTCTTGATTTAAATTTAATCAAATTAAATCATCCATCATAATTTCTTGAGTAATGGCTTGTGAAGCTCAAAGTTGATCAAAAGCCAAACTTTGACTTTCTGCGTCAGTTGACTTTGTATTAGATGAACTTGAGGCTTGATCCACTTGGAATGTTGCACTCTTGTGCCTAATTCTTGATGTGGGAGTCCTCTTGATCCATTATGGATGTTTGAGAGGTTAGACAAGTTGAAGATCATGTCATTTCTTGATTGATCCTTTGTCTAAGGCTCAGAGAGGGCTTGGAACCCTAATTATGATTGTAGTGAATGCTCACCCATCTTTGGGGAGACTGATGAAGCATGATGGTTCATCCATATTGTGATGATGATTTGCACAATTATGGGAATCTTAGTGGTCAAAATTTGGGGTATGACACATTCCTGAAAGTCCCTTCTTCAATCCAATGCCATTCTTGGATAACTTTTCCTCAACAGAGTCCAATGCTATTCTTGGATATCTTTGATGTTTACCCTCTTTCATCCAATGCTATTCTTGGATACCTTTTCCCCAGCCAAATCCAATGTTATTCTTGGATATATCTGATTGTTTAACCTTGCCATCTAATGCCATTCTTGGATTTCCCTAGTGAAGCTTTTCAAATGGAAGTTTTGTTTCCATCCAATGCTATTCTTGGATGTCCCTAATGTTTTTTGTTGCCCATTTCAATGCCATTCTTGAATGTTGTAGTTCCTTTTATCCAATGCCATTCTTGGATATCTTATCCCCAATAGAATGTTTTTCACCTCCATCCAATGCTATTCTTGGATGACGCTGCTGTTTGTAACAGAAACTTTCTTGTTATTGTCCAATGCCATTCTTAGACATCTTTTGACATACCTTTTGTCTCGTTCGTAGTTTCCTTCCAATGCCATTCTTGGATGTCACTACTCGTCTTCCAGGGTCTTGTCCCACTCTTTCCAACTATTGATGGATACTTCTTGTCACATTGACATATATCCAGAGATATCTTGTGTTCCACGACGTGTCTTTTCGCATCATCTCTCTCAATTTACTGTAAATACCATTGTTTTTTGTCTCCCTGCAGTGTGTTTTATCATTTGCATTCATATCATCTTGTGGCATCTTAGGGCTAAAAAATATAGCTTTTTGTATTTAAGTATCTTCATATCTCCCGATAGAAGAGACTTAAATAGGGGCAGTTGTAAGACCCTAATTTTTGACCCCTACGATTCCACATATCATTCACATCTCATTTTGCATCTTTACCACAAACAAGATCACACATTGGTTCCCTTGTCCCTCTCATTCTTTGGGTTTATGCCTTGCAGGGATCTCCTAGCATCTGTGTGTTTCTTTTTCATTTTTTTCCTTTATTTGCTTATGTTTACTAACCTTTAATAAAAATCAAAAAAATATGTTTGTTCCCCCTTTACTAACTTTTTTAGGAAGAATCTGGATCGGGAATATCAAACAACAGTCCCTCAGCTCGAATGAATTTCATCTGAACAAAGTCAGAGTTGATCTGCACATAATTCAAAAAATCATCTGATCAAGAGTTTCCAAGGTTTAATTGATTATAATTCAAGAGACTCCAAGGTTCATGTGTTTATTTCCATACCTTCTTTGACAAGCAAAAGAATCGAGTCGAACCACAGCAGTGCACTCAAAAAGGTATTTTTTTCTAAATTTGCACTGAGTAATCGGTTACTCAATCAAGGTAATCGATTACCCTCATGAAAATTTGAAAAAAAAATGGCAGCAAATTTAAATTCAGCAATTGGCACCAATTTTGATCACATGTAGAATATTCTAGACCATCTCATTTTAATTCCCTACATCATCATAATTAATCCTACCATGTACCTCCACTAATTACCACTCTTTTGATAATTTCCCTCCAAATTCAAATACCAAACCTAATTTCCATTTCCAAACCAAATTCCAATCCACCAAATTTCCCAAGCCTAAACTCTATAAATAGAGGCCTCATTTCATTCATTCTTCAAGCTTTTGATAACCAAAAAACCTCTTGCAAATTCTATCCCCAACCACAAATTTCACTCAAAGCTCACTTTTATTCTTTTTGAAAGTTAACAAGAATTCACATTGAATCTTGTTCAACTTTGAGCTAAACCTTCATCCAAACTTGTTTTCTTCATCAATTCTCATAGATCAAGGCTTTGGTGTTTGGATCTTGAAGCAATTTGAAGGAATTTTCAGATTTGAAGTGGTAATTCATCTTTCACCATTGTTGAAGCTTCATCTTCATCTTCCATAATGTAGATCTTTGGTGATCCTTGTTACTTGATCCATTGGATCTTGTAATTTTGTTTAATTGCTGGTTTTTACTGTTATTTTACTAAAAATTTCGTGCACTTTCGGTTCCATGATCATAAGGTGTTTGAAAAAAGGTTTGAAAGTTGATCATGCTGAATTTTGCAATATTTTTTGCTGCTGCGTGCAGAGTAATCGGTTACTCAATTAGAGTAATAGATTACTCAGAGACAGAATGCATTTTTCTTGGCCCTGCGTGCAGAGTAACAGATTACTCAATTAGAGTAGCCGATTACTCTAAGTCAGGATGCAGTTTTTAGCTTGTTTTTGGGACTGTTTTGGTTATTTTGCCATTTTCTTCCCTTTCCCTTTGTTCTTAGCCTTAGATCACATAATTTTGTGGTTTAATTTGGCTTTCTCTTCATCTATTTCCTCTTTTATTTTGATCGATGAAAGTCTTATGGATCATAGGATTCCTTTGTTGAATTTTGATCAAGACTAGATCGCTACCTTATTTTCTTTTCATGCGGTATTGCTTTCGGATGACGATCTACATATCGTTCATCTAGCATGCATTAGCACAAAGATCTATTGACCGGCCTCATTGTAGGGTAATTACTTCGTAAATTACTCGGCGATTTCTTAACATAGCGCAACATATGTCCCGTATCGAAAAACGATCAAAGATTGTTGATTATTTGTCTTTTGGTTCAACACTTATGAAACTTGTTGTTAGGAGGCTTTGGTCTTATCAATCCTCTAATGAGTTCTCATTAACCTTGACCTAAGTGCAATTATTCAATTATTATTGATCACTTACTCTAACAACTAATTACTAACTTTTAACTTTACATTTCCTTCTCACTCCCTATCTCTCTTTTACTTTTATGCTCCATTATTATCATTTCATATCATGTTTATGCTTCTGTAATTTTTCCTTTGTCCGTTGGACACATGTTTATGCTTCCGCAATTTTTCCTTTGTCTGTTGGACACATGTTTATGCTTATGCCTTTTTCTCTTTGTCCACTTGGACCAAAAACATTAATAAAGTCCAAAACCTCTAAAAAACTTGTGCTTCTAATCTTGGACTATGGTTACTATCCTTTGCAATGAACATGGAATTTTGCACCTAGACCTTGGACTTCAATGCTATTCTTGGATCCTTGGACTTAGAACTAGGACCTTTTCCCTTTGCTTTGGAATTATGGTTCGAAGATTTTGAAGACTTGTGCTTTTGCTTGGTTCATGGTGAAGATAACTACATTTGTGGTTAGATCTTTCTTATCCTTAGCTTTTACTTTATGCTTTAGGATAGTCACTTCTTCTCCACCCATTCTTCAATTTTCAAAATTCTCTCTCTTTTTCAAAACCTTCTTGATTTCAAACTATCACCTTTTTCATAATCAAACCTTGACTTGGTCAAGTGATTTTACTCTTTTTCTTTTCATTTCTTAACAAATGCTAAACTACATAAGCATGTTGACACCTTTTTCAAAAGACTTTACAAAACACCAAACTCATCAACCTCTTTTGTGCCCTTGTGCACTTTTTCCTTTAACTTTTTTCCATAAGTTTAGACATGATTCATTTCTTTAAGCGGGATTATTCGCTTGAAAATGACGACTTGTCTTTACACTTAAAATCAACCAAAACAAACAATTTCCATTCTTTGTACCACGAACTACGGGGTTTTGATCCTACATTGCACATCGTGCGTACGTAGGCATGAGGCGACAAGTCTCTCCAAACACAAAAATCTTAAAAACAATTTCTCTTCTCATCTCCTCAATCTCTTTTCAAACAAGCAATTTCCAAACCAAAAAGCATAAATATTTCAAAGGGTTCCTATAGAGTACTATAGACGTTTTGGGTGCTAACACCTTCCTTTAACGTAACCAACCCCCCTTACCCAGACTCTGTGCACTTGTTCTTGTTGTAGAGCTTGTGTAGGTTTTGTTCGCTCTTTTTCCTTTCCTTTTTTGGATAAAAATAAAAGTGCGGTGGTGACTCTTGCTTTTCGAGTTAAGTTAATCAATAGCTTACACTCACAATTTTGCCGCTACAGTTGCTAAACTTAGTTTCTTAAATGAATGAATGTAATAACAACAACAATAACATCAACCTTGAAAGATTACCTAACTAATTAAGAAACCTTACAAGATTTTTCTGTCTTGATATCCATCTCAGAAAATGGTGTTTACGAGTTTGAAGCGGTAACAGATAGGTTAGGTTATGGAAAAACGTAATGAACGAATATTTTTATAGACAAAAGTGAGTAATATTTTCCCTCGGTTGGTATTCTAACCGAAGGAATATATGACTTGATATTTAAATGAAAAATAAAATAAAAAGAATGGTGCCATTATAAAATAAATAAAAAACATAAATTGCAGTTGTTGTGGTTTGAAGCGTGCCCCTTAGTTAGTTTTCCTCTCAGTTATGTGTATTAACCAAGAGAATATATGGCAATTATTTTTAAATAAAATATGGAACACTCAGGGTTTACACCTCGGTTTTTTATTGGGTGAGGTTAAAACTTCGTCATAAAATGTATCATTTGTAGTAGTGTCACCTACCTTTTCCACAAGACTTCCCAGACGACGACAAGGCTATTTGTAATAGGTTATCCCTTAAATTTTATGAACTCAAGGAAAACCACTTGTTGAGGGTTTTTCCGATGAAGCGTGCAGACAGAGAGAATCATGTTTAGACTGAGAATGATTTGAAAACAAACTTGTTGACTACCAAGGGGATCTTTCCAAAGGTCAGGAAATAATAGGGACCTTATAGAAAGAGAAGGAGGTATTGGTAACCATGCTCAATGAAGTAGAGTCAAAGACTCAAGATTTCAATGTCTCTAAGAAAAATTTGCAGGTATCCCTTAAAGGCACTCTCAGCTCCAAGAAGAAGCTAAAAGAAAAGGTGTTTATGCTCAAGGACGATCTAGCGGAGACCTCCAATATTTACTTTGAGTGTGCAAAGAAGCATGTGGCCTTCTTTCATCCTAAGCTGGATCTAAGACCTATGGACATATTCAAAGTGGTTTGTGATAGCCAGCTGATAGATGACGAGGATGGTCCTTCTTCTGATTATCTAGTCGCTTACCCTATTAAGTACACTCAAGTTGAGCCTAAAGGCGGTAAAATGGTGTAATGAGTTAATCTAGAAGCGACTCACCCGAAGGATGCTTTTAAGTAAAGGCAGGTCCCCACAGAGGTCCAATGAGCTGGAGGTTTTCTTTTCCCTGTTTCCTTTTGGCCCATTTGTGGCTTAATCATGTAATCACACCCTTGGTGGATATTTTATGTAATGATGAGTTTACCATCGAAGTATTTCTTTCTATATTATTTTATGTTTTTATTATTATTGTCTTGTGCAAGTGATCTTGGAGTGTCCTTTGAACATGTTTTATTTGTTATCCTAAAGAACAAGGATTTCTGCATGAGGGTGATAATGTTTCCATAAGGGTATAAATGATTCTTATATGAGGATCCATCATATGTGATCTACTCGAGGGGAGGAAATGATTCCTTCACGAGGATCCAATAAGTGTAATCGTATCAAAAGGAGGACAAGGATTTCTGCATGAGGATCCAACATATATAGTTGCCTCATATGGAAGTTTTGATAAGATCTCTTTCACTTTTTTATTTCTTGCAAATAAAACAACAATATTCCAAATTTATAGAATAATGTGAGGTTCCTCACTTAAAACCCTTGCGCCTAGTTGAAAAGGCGGTTGGAAAGAGTGATCCTCGTAAAACAAAAAATGTCACATATTTAACCTTACAAGTGGCAAAGACTGTAACACGCCTAAATAAACCAAAATAGTAAACTAATTTGAGCCAAACATGGCTTAACGACTAAAAAATAAAAGCTATTAATAAAGATCTTCTCCAGATGCCTTCGTACTTTCCTAAAGTGGAGCAGCCAAGTCTTCATCTATAGGAGTTCGCCCTCGTGGCTTAGCCCCCAAATTTACACCTAAAGCATTCACACCCACTGTTATAGTCTTCTTCAGCTTCAAGCTCTCGACGTAGAAATTCCTGGAAATCTTTTAATCTCCATGGATAACCCCCAACTCGCCCATCTGGAGGTTGGTACTTCATGCAAAAATTATAGTATAGACATGGCGGCTCCCAACAGGTTGAAAGTAGACCTCCATATAATAATGATATATGAGGAAGGTGCATCTAAAACGAGGTACCTTACCTTAATATGTCAAGCGTTTCCTATACTAAAAATATGATCTTCAGTGTTATATAACCCTTCACATGCACTTGTTTGTCACAAAATCCTACCAATGATCCTTGGAAAGCTTTGAGGTGGTATAGGTCCAAGCGAAGCCTCTCAAATGCATCCAAATAGAGGATGTATGCAAAGCTTCCTTGATTAATCAATAACATCTTAATCTCCTAATCATCACACCTTATGGTGATTACCATGGGGTCTTTGTTAAATCGGTGAATGCCTACAATTTCCTTCTTAGAAAAGGTGATCTCAAACTCTAGGGCTTTCAACTTGCCTCATCAGAACCATTAGACAAGCATTTAATGGTTAGGATTTGGCGAGTGTGTCTTCTGCGGGTGTGTTGGAGCGGTAAAGCGGCAAGCAAAAATATTATTTTTGGAAGAATTCCCTCCTGGATTTATGTCGTGTCCACAGAGATCGGTTCGAGGGAAAGAATGTCGTTCGACAGTCTCTCGCGTTTATGAGTTTGGATTAAAATGGTTTAAAGCGTAAATGCGGAAAAGTAAACATTAAAACATAAAACAAATTCATTCTTCAGCAAGACAAACTTATCCGACATGCACATAATAGACTCCTCACAAACTTAAACTTACCAACCAGTTATACTCGACCTATAATACTCCTCAATATTACCCAGCATCGCTCACAGCAAAGGTTATGTCTAACGCAAAGTTGAGAAAACAACCGTGTTACCCTCGCCGACACTCTCGCACGTGACTCAAGGCACGGAGGCATTAAGCTTCGACGCCTACTGAAGATTGTTAGCTCTTAAATCTATCTCTAGAGTCCAGAAACTAACAGATAATCATCCCTAATCGAACTTTGCGAGGATTATCTCTAACGCAACTCAAACCCCGCGCATAAAGCAAAAATCAGAGACAATCATCAATAGAGATTTATAAAGCAAGTTTTATACAACGCCATGGGCGACAAATATACATGAGATCATAGTCAATACATATACAAAACTCAACAAAGAAGAAAAAAAGAAAGAAGAAGAGAAATGAACCAAACATCTCGCGGTTTGTCTGAGCTGATCGACGAGAAATCCACCCCGGATCATCCGTATGCAAGCTCTCATGTTGTTTTCTAAGCTAATCTACTGAAAAATGAAGTTTGATGGAGTAGGGAGCAAAAATACCCAAAACCATACCCTAAAAATGCTGAAAAGTGACTTAAATAGGGGCTGAAAAGACGCGAACCACGCTATGAGGGCGCTTAGCGCCATCAGCAAAGTCACAAATCTTAATTTCTTCATAACTTTCGAACCGCAACTCCGATTGACGCGCCGTCGGAAGCGTTGGAAAGCTTATTTAATGCTCTATATGAAAATGAATAGAAATTAAGGCTTGAATACCTACAAAAATGAGATAAATTAAAATTAGAAAGAATGAAATTTATTAAAACCGCGCTAAGCGGTCTCAGAGCGCGCTCAGCGCGATCTCATTTGAAATATAGTTAAACCGCATTAGAGCGCGCTAAGCGTGGTCCTTCTCGCGCTAAGCGCGGTCAGGGGTTCTTAGCTACTGCCCCTTCATAAAAATGCGCTGAACCCGCGCTGAAAAATGCGCTAAGTGCGAGTTACTGACACGACTTCTCAAAAATCAACTTTTAGGCCTTCTTTCCTTCTCCAATTGTTCCTATCATTAAATATAAGCTAGAAGACCTGTCAAAGAACATAAAAATGATCAATATTCACAATATTTACAATAAAATCAGAAAATTTCATATTTAAACTAAAACTAATAGATTTACTACTAAAATATCAAGGAAACCATTGAAAAGGGCCACAAAAATACTATCTAAAATATGCACAATTTGGCACTTAAAAACTCTCCCCAACTTAAACTTGTTTGTCCTCAAACAAGAATTAAGAAAACTTGAAAACACAAAAGCAATAACCAAAGAATCACGAATCAACAGGTTTTGAAAAATGGACAATTGAATGGTTTAAATGAAAAATGGTACACACAATGTAAATACTTACCACTAAACTAAGACGACAACATAGTCACGAAACAAATGCAAAATACAAAAATCATGCCAAACATTCCAAAACAACACGAGTTCAAATGTGAATCACACCTAACAAAAACAATCATCGGTTGATGAAAAACACAAAATAAGGTACTTATCACTCACACAACAATCATGCAAACAATAGACTAAATTATGCAACCATCCAAAAATCATATTGAAAATACAAAGGCAAGAATCACAAGGACTTTCAAGGTTATAGCGTGGTCGGGTAAACAAACAATGGGCGATTTCTAAAGGTAATTGAAACAAAAACTTGCCTAAACCTAAGGGAGTGATCAACTCACAAAAGTTCAAACACCAAATTCCAATCAACTTCTTCTTTCATCCTAAGTGTTACACAAAACACAATACTTATTTAGCACAATTATTTGAACTCTTTTTGTTTCCTTTCTCAAGGATTTTCTTTTTCTTCCTTTTTTTTGTTTCTTTTCTTTATCACATTTTTCTCTTTTTTCTTTTCTTTTTCCACCTCATAGAAACCAGCCAATGAGTAAACAACCATTCTCTCCCCAACTTGAATTCAACCATATCATCATGTGAATACTCCCTACTTTCTAAGGCAAGGTAAAAATTCATACAACAACACAAAGTTGAGGGTTCAAGAAAAAACAAAATTCATTCAAAAATAAGTGAACTAAATACTCACAGACAAGCATTAAGATCAAATAAAACATGGATCAAAAAGTCTCAAAGGGGTTACGAATGATCACACACTCACAAGGTGAATGACTATTTGGCTAGGTAGTTGTGCTCAAAATGAAACAAAATGCCTTGATCCTTTTCATGCTTTCAATCAACACAAACAAAAGATTAAGCATAATAAAATCCAGTTAGAACAAGAATGTTGGTACTTCGTGCATATATGAATAATAGAAGGCTTCCTCACAAAAGGGTGGGAACTAAAGTGATTCACATCAAGAACAAGTATACAAAAGAATGAATGACATGGAAGTTTGTAAAATGCCTAAGTATCATGAATATGCTAAAGTCAAGAAAGCGATAAATACATACCTTGGACGTGTACAAAACTTAACAATATCATTACCATACATCCACAAGTTGAAACGATCAAACTTGGAAAATCACAAAATGCATCCTCAAGCTAATCAAAACAAACTTTAGAGCAAACACAAAATTTTATTCTAACAACCTAACAAAATTGAATTAAAACCAACTAAACACAAAGACCAAAATTGGTGAAAGCGGACGGAAAATGAGATATTTTACTTTGCAAAACAAGGTACGCTAAGCGCCCTCTGCGCGCGCTAAGCGCGAACAGGAAAATTTTGTTTTTCAAAATTGGTTCTTTCTCTCATTCACTCCATCCATTTTCACTTATATTAAATATACTACTAAACATAAAACTATACAAACTCAAGAATCATTGGGTTGACTCCCAACAAGCGCTTTATTTCACGTCGTTAGCTCGACGCCTTTACAATGCTTAGCTAGCAACTTCCTTTCTTCATGCCATGGTGATGCCTCACCGCGCAAACCAAAAGCAACTGCCCTAACCAAACACTTAAACAAACGTTACGGGAACAAAATGTATTCAACACTTGAACAAACATAATGGAAATAGACAATATATACGATATATACAAAACTCAAAAACAAAGAAACTATCGCAATGCGACTCAATATCAAAACCAATCCCCGGCAACGGCGCCATTTAGTTGGAGCGGTAAAGCAGCAAACAAAAATAATATTTTCGGAAGAATTCCCTCCGGGACTTATGTCGTGTCCACAGAGATCGGTTCGAGGGAAAGAATGTCGTTCGACAGTCTCTCGCGTTTATGAGTTTGGATTAAAATGGTTTAAAGCGTAAATGCGGAAAAGTAAACATTAAAACATAAAATAAATTCATTCTTCACCAAGACAAACTTATCCGGCATGCACATAATCAACTCCTCACAAACTTAAACTTACCGACCAGTTATACTCGACCTACAATACTCCTCAATATCACCCAGCACAGCTCACAACAAAGGTTATGTCTAACGCAAAGTTGAGAAAACAACCGTGTTACCCTCGCCGACACTCTCGCACGCGACTCAAGGCACGGAGGCATTAAGCTTCGACGCCTATTGAAGATTGTTAGCTCTTAAATCTATCTCTAGAGTCCAGAAACTAACAGATAATCATCCCTAATCGAAGTTTGCGAGGATTATCTCTAACGCAACTCAAACCCCGCGCATAAAGCAAAAATCAGAGACAATCATCAATAGAGATTTATAAAGCAAGTTTCATACAACGCCATGGGCGACAAATATACATGAGATCATAGTCAATACATATACAAAACTCAACAAAGAAGAAAAACACAAAGAAGAAGAGAAATGAACTAAACATCTCGCGGTTTGTCAGAGCCGATCGACGAGAAATTCACCCAGGATCATCCGTATGCAAGCTTCCATGTTGTTTTCTAAGCTAATCTACTGAAAAATGAAGTTTGATGGAGTTGGGAGCAAAAATCCCCAAAAACATACCTTAAAAATGCTGAAAAGTGACTTAAATAGGGGCTAAAAAGACGAGAACCGCGCTAAGGGCGCTTAGCGCCATCAGCAAAGTCACAAATCTTATTTTCTTCATAACTTTTGAACCGCAACTCCGATTGACGCGCCGTCGGAAGTGTTGGAAAGCTTATTCAACGCTCTATATGAAAATGAATAGAAGTAAAGGCTTGAATACCTACAAAAATGAGATAAAGTAAAATTAGAAAGAGTGAAATTTATTAAAACCGCGCTAAGCGGCCTCAGAGCGCGCTCAGTGCGATCTCATTTGACATATAGTTAAACTGCCTTAGAGTGCGTTAAGCACGGTCAGGGGTTCTTAGCTACTGGCTCTTCATCAAAAATGCGCTGAACCCGCGCTGAAAAACGCGCTAAGCGCGAGTTACCGACACGACTTCTCAAAAATCAACTTTTAGGCCTTCTTTCCTTCACCAATTGTTCCTATCATCAAATATAAGCTAGAAGACCTGTCAAAGAACATAAAAATGATCAATATTCACAATATTTACAATAAAATCGGAAACTTTCATATTTACACTAAAACTAATAGATGTACTACTAAAATATCAAGGAAACCATTGAAAAGGGCCACAAAAATACTATCTAAAATATGCACAATTTGGCACTTAACAGGGTGGAACTAGTTTCTCTGCCCTTGGAAAATCCTCATGCGCTGATATGCTTATAAATCTATTGTCGTCCCATTGCTTCATTCTATCCCCTTTTTGGACCTGGAACTCCTAGAAGCATCTCTCCCCGGATAGTTAGATCTGCTTGGCCTTTAGGCAAAGTCACGCTTAACATATTTCTTTAGGTGGCCCTCTTGGATTAGACACCTTATCTCCTTCTTGAGTTGATAGCAGTCCTCAGTATGGTTCCCCTTGACTTTATGGAATTTGCATAAATTGATAGGCTCATTCCCCATGACATTTAACTTTGGAGCTAGAGGTTGAGGGATGCCATGCATGTAGAGGACTTCTCACCATATCTACTCACGAATAATGTTCAGGGGCGTGAAGCTCTCTGTGTGTTTTCTGTTTCCCTTGAACTTTGTCCTGTCTCTGATGGGCGAGGTTTAATGATTTCTTAGTTAATTATTTGAGTTGTAATTATTAAAGGTACACTATTTTGCGTCTTTGGCTTTCTTTTCAGCATTGCTTTCCTCTTCCTTTATTTAACATTTTGCACATGTCACCACCTCAATCAAGGAAGACGCGAGCCTCTAGGAAAAGGATTCGTTAAAATGTCCTGCCATGCGGCCATTTTAAAATGCTCCCACGAACATTTCCTAGTTTGGATGGACGACCTTAATCGTCGCCTCATTAAGCGGGCGAGGTACTCCCTCAGAGATTCAAAGAGGCCTTGATGAATGTTGAAAAGCTGGTGGCGGCCATATTTTTGTTCCTCCTTGTTGCAAACTAGGGGACTAATTTCTTCACCAAGTCCTGATAGTTAGTGATGGAGAATCGAGGTGGGCCCATATACCACCTATGGGTCGCATCTCTGAAGGTGCCAGATATGAGATTTCATTTCAAGGAATCAAGATCTATAATGATTTTGATCTGCATGTTGATGAAGATGACGTGCACGGGTCACCATGTCCATCAAACTTAGCTAATGAAGGCGACTTAAAATTCTCTAGAACGCGTGTCTCCCATATCTCATCTGTGAGAGGTTGGGGGTCTAGTATATCTACCTCTTCAGTAGGGTTAACCTCTTGTTGGCATTGTTGGATAGGGAGGACATTATCCTCTAATGTTTTGTTCTAGCAACGTAAGTCATCCATGACAGTGCACATATCTGCCATGGCGCTTTACTCACCATCAGACTCGTCGTTGGCCAGAGTTAGTGTTTTTTTGTTCACCATGATGAATGAAGAGGTTGAACGTGAGGACATTGATCTGGCCATGTTTAAGCATTGTAATGGTCCATAATACCTCCCTAAAGTATTGTATTGTTTCACGGTACCTTTTATGAACATATAAATACTTTTTTTTAATAATTCTTAAATATTTCAAGAACTTTAAAATTATATATATAGAATAAACACATCATTTTTTTATCTTCATTTTTCAAAGTATTTGAAACTTTGTGAACTTTTAAAAACCCAAAAAAGTTTATTGATTCGGGGTGATTCAAAGTCCACCATATTGTTTGGTGTTTGTTGTGTAAACAAGGAAGTGATGAACTTTCTTGTGTGAGTATTAAGCATTAGTTTGGGATGTGTAATGCACTGTATAATATATACCTAGAACAATATCATACAAGATTTTTATTTGGTAATGACACGATCATAAGTGCCTATTGGCGTAATTCACATACTTGACCATTCTAATACATAAACACAACCTATGGTACAAGACATGGAAACTAGCCAAAACAATAAAATCTAAGATCAATGTACAATATCCTTAATTGTACAAGAACAAATTACACAGCGGAAAACTCAACTAAGCTCCTCTTGAAACATCCAAGCATGGTTCCACTTGTAAATCAAACCTGCAAACAATACCTGAAAATAACAACAATAATTGGGTGAGATATTAATCTCGGTGAGTTCCCTATCTTATGGATTCTCTAGATTTTACAGGGTTCTAGCCAATCCTAACTCAAGTCAAAAGGGAAGGGATATGACTTTGAGTTCACAATCTCACATTATATGGAAACATGTTCATGAGTTCACCAACTCAAATTATCACTAATCGGTAACCTCATCAAGGCATCCCCTTTTCCTGTCCTCTTCTACGTCTAGAAGTCGGCCCGAGTCATGGATCCTTGCACTTACTTGACATACGAAATGGATTCGGAAACTAAGGGACATATTATCACCTTACGATTTGTCACTTCACATGGTCGTTAGCCATCACAATTCTCTACCCGTAGGTTCCATTCGTACTACACGCGTGAATCAAACCTGCCAAGTAATCACGCGTACATTCTGGAGGAGCTCTCTATATAAGCCTCAACTCGCAAAACGGCAACTCAGAGAAACAGTTTCGATTACGTGATCTCACACACAAGCGTGATTGTATTCGACAATCATAAGGCCACAATCGCCTTAATCACAAAGAACACAAAGGTTCACACACATGTTCCATACTAGTGTCTCACTCTCCTCTAGACCATTACTCGTCAAGGATGCACACCTAGGCATCGAATGCACGAGCATCGCCATCTAGATTCTCTAAAACTTCCTAGTCACGACTAGGTCACAACATTAACTATACCATTTGGTTTGGGGTAAGGTTTCCTCACTCTTCCTAATTCATTTTAAGCATGTATCCTTTCAATCATATTCAACAACACATAGATAGATATAACATAACACAATAGTATGAGCAAAATATATGTAATATCACATCACATAAAAACATTACTTTCATTCAATTCCCACCAATTAATTAATCCCACATAGCTTTCCAACGATACAAAAAATGCCTCGATCGGACACACGGATCAAAAGATATGGATTTTCTAAATATTTTTCATCCACATACAGTGTTAATCGGTTAATGGGATATGGTTAATCGATTCACCATGCTGCATTGTTCACACAGAACCAAAATGAGATTTAGAGGCATAATTTGGTTAATCGGTTAACTATATGCTGGTAACCGGTTAACCAAGCCAATTTTCACGCAGAACAGCAAAATACACGCGTTAACCAGTTAACCATATTGGGTTAATCGGTTAACACTGTACCAGAAGTCCAAAAACACATTTTTCTTGATCCAAAACCCAATTAAACTCACTCAAAACATATTGGAACACCAAAACCAGTATCACCGGTTAAATCCATGCATAATCTGATTATACTACGCAATCAATTCTGCATTTGAACCGTTAAAATATCAAATCCACACAAAATATTGATAACCTAGAAATTTCTACTCTAGGTTCCAAAACTCTAACTTCTACACTTATAGTTCTACCTAGAACTCAACTTGATGTTAGAAGAGGAGGTTGAAGAAGATGGTGAAGATGAGATGAATCCAAGCTTTTCCTTCTTCTTCCAAGTTCTTCCTCTCTTCTTTCTCTTCCTTTTTTCTCTTTCTCCTCTTTTCGTACTATCTTCTTCTTTCCCAACTTTCTTTCTCTTTCTCTTACAAATATATATATAAATCCAACAGGGTAAAATATCTCCAATTGATATTTTATCGTCTAACACCAGTTGATCAATTATTAGAGTTAACATAAAATCCTTTCTTGAACTAATAAATATTGATCTATCTCTTTTGTTAATTAATTGACCACTTCAGAGTTCACTAGTTGCTCTATTGATCCCAATTGACAATACTTAGAGCACTTAGGAGAGTTCGTTATTCTAATTAACCAAAGATAGAGTACATAGAAGCTCATCTGATCTCATCTGATATTCAATTGAGCGTTTAGAGAATATGGGGTATTACAAGATGAATCTTGATGTAAAACTTGTAACTGAATCTCTTGATACATAGTGGAAAATCCTCTAAGAAGATAGAGAGATTGGATGTACCCTTAAGTTGATAAGGAGAACTAGAACAATTATTTGTGTTATTCTCTTCTCCGAACTTTTATATTTTGCACTTTATTTTCTAACAGTTTACTCTTTGTTATTTTTTAAATTAATTATATATTCTTAAAACGCTTTTGTGAAATAAGTGCTTAAACTCTAAAAAATTCAAAAAACTTAATTCAACCCCCTCCCCTTCTTAGGTTGTTTATGGTAGTTACATATTTTTTCCTTTAAACCACTTCACAAAGAACCTTCCTCCTTATTCATCTTAAAGTATTTGGTTGTTTGAGAGATGTAACTATATTGCAAGCTCATAAAGACAAAATTTAATTCTTGAGCATGAAAATCTTTTTGTTTAGGACTTAAGGATGGTACTAAAGCCTATATCCTCTATGATTTAACTTCACATGAAGTTTTTTGTTTTAAGAAGTGTTTTGTTTTATGAAACTCATTTTAATTTACAGATATCACAACTTGTGCATAATGATTCTACATTATCTCAAACTCATTTGCATCATTCTCTTCTTGATGATCGTGATATTTTTACACCATTTGTAACTCAATCTGGCCCTTTACCAATTATTGTCATGATTGAACCTGACCTCATGTCATCTCCTTCATCTAACGTTAAACCTAACCATATTTATCCATTTATTTCACTTAAAACTCTCACCCTCCAAGATATCTAAGCTTCATAAATCAGTCTATATCTTGAAACAACCCAACATACATTGATACTCTATGCTTTCTTCTTCCTTAATTTCCTTGGGGTATGAAAGTTTCAATCTGATCACTCTCTTAATATTAAATCCATTGTTGAGAGTATTACAACCCTCCTTGTATATTAATGACATTGTTCTAGCTGGAAATTCAACTCAGGAGATTCAATTTGTAAAATAGTTTTTGGATCATAAAAATTGGAATTAATGATCATGGCAAATTAAAATTCTTTTTAGGCAAGCATATTGCCAGATCTGATTCAAGTACTTTCGTATGTCAAAGAAAACACACATTTGAACTACTTGAGGATATATGTATGCAAGCTAGCTGCGAAACCTTCTACAACAAATTTAGAGGATTAAGACAAAATTTTAAATTTTTTTTTTAAAGTAAAATATGTATAATAAAATTTGTAATAATTTTTTATTTTAAAATAAAAGAAACCATCAATAAATTTATTAAATTATTACTTTCTTCAATGAAGTCTCTAAATGACATAAAGTTAATTAATAATCTTTACAATATATTAATTTTATTAATTTAATCCTTAATTAATATTAAAAAAATTATCATATTATTTTTTACTAATACTGGGAATTAAATATACTAATTTTATGTACTTATTGAACTACATAATAAAAATAATTACTTATTATATTTATATAATTTCAAAACTATGTTAAAAAGAGAATATTATTTTGGAAAATTAATTTAAAATTATTCATTTTAAAATGCTCAATTGTAAATCTTAGTCAATTTTTTATGACCAAAAGAAAATATATAAGAAATTAAAATCAAAATTACACATAATTTTTTCAAATAAAATATAAAATATAACTATATATATAACATTAATTTAATATATTAAAAGGATATTTATAAAATTTTAAAATAAATAATTAATCATATCATATGTATTGTTAGAGCAATGACCAATGTCATTCAATGAAAAGACACACGTAATACTGTTCGGGATGAAAATTGATTAAAGAAAAGGGGAAAAAATGAAAACTGAGACTAAAAAAATCACAAGAGTTGGAGTTAAACCACCAACCTCTAAGACAATGGTAAGTTGCTTTACCACTGGCCTACTAAACATATGAGTAGTAGAAAATACTATTGCTTAAATATATTTAGGTATCAATTTATTTGAATTATTTATCTCATTCTAAGGGGGTGGAAATGCTCATTTAATGTTTGGAATGTATTTTCTAACGCACTTTCACATGGCATGTAGCAGCGGAATCACTTTCATTCATAATGAACATAATAAATAGTCTCATAAATAACTCATTCATATCACTACTTAGGCATGAAAGTCGAAACTCCACATAATTCAAATAACGATAGCAAAATAAAATAGAGTACATAAAATATCTCTCAAACATGAATCAAAACGTTCCCAGTGTTACATGACCAGAGCATGACTCGACCCAAAATAAATAAGAAAAATAAAATCAATAACTCCAACAGTTACCCTCATGCTAGAAGCAACTCTACTGTTCAGTACCTGAGCGATGTCGTATAAAACATCATTCCAACAAAAGGGTGAAAATTCACATAATTATCGAAATCATATAATAATATATAATGAATAGCATACATGCATATCATAATTATTCTCACACTTCAAATGTTTTATAAACATAGCATCACTCAAGCAACCATACTATTCATAAGTACATACTCACAAATCCACAATTTCACCAATTCATCAAATTCACATAATGCACATAATCTCATATTGCAATCATAGACACAATATGACTCAATGCAAGACTCAAATGCAGTACTCATGCATGTGGTACCAATCGCTGTTATTATTTTTTTGGTTTTACATTAAACCGGGTCCGTCCTCTAGACTAATAACACACAAAAGCCCATCCTCTAAGCTTCAAACCTCTCTCTAAGTTTGGGACAAGTCACTAGTTCCCACAGAACTAACAAGCATTGTCTCTTGACTACAATGATGCATGTTCAAATTCAACAACCATATGCAATTAATATCATCCCTTAATCTTAACATCCATGCATATCTTCAATAATTCATCGTAATTGAATTATCACATAATTACACATACTTGCACATATTTATGAATCATCCACACACAATTCACTTTCAAATGGTATACAACACATTTTACAATATAATAACAACTGTATTATCATTACAACAAGCAATAACTATCATGCATTTCATGTTTTCACACACCAAAATATACTTATACAAGCACACACACAAGTATTTGATAACTTATCCACAATTAATTTCACAGCCGACATTAAATAGTACAACAATTCATTAATAGAACATATACACAATTGGCTTCCCAAACATATTAGATATAAAAATATTGGGCAACTAATTCTCTTATCTGTACTATATTATAGCTCTATTCATTAGCTTTCCGACGCTTCGAACGGGGACCAAAACGAACTTACAAATCAAATGTTATGACCAAAACGATTTCAACCGAAAACATGAACAGTCGTGACGGACAGCATGCAGAATTTTCTGAGTTTTTCACTGTTGGAGGCCTTTTGGACCTCCGATTTCGATTTCATAAAAACCCAAACTCTCATAAAATTACAACCCATACAATACTATAATTATCTCAAGTAAACTTACAATTTTAACACAATTAAACCATTTAATCATTGTTTTAAGATTATGCCTAAAACCTTTGAAATTGATGGATATAGGTTCAATCCTCAAAAAAGAAAGAGAATACACACATATAAGGCACACAAATTCATCATATAACAACCACCATAAAAATTAGGGATTTTTATCCTAAATATGCTACTACCCATCATACACTATCATACAATCCCATAATCATGTAAAGACCTACCCTTACCTTGGTTTCTTGATGAACTCTTGAGTTTCCTCAGGTTTTCTTGTCCTCTTTTCTCCTTTTTCCTTTTCCCTATGATAACTGCTTTTCTTCTACTCTTTTCCCCTTTTTTCTTTTCTCTATGATAACTGTTTTTCTTCTTTTTCCTTCATTAACCCTATTTTTCTCCTTATATATAAAACCCTAATTCTAGTAACTAATGAGCTTACTAATCATACCCCCACCTTTACTCTTCACATTCTCATCCAATAGGCCCAATTATCTTATTTCTATCATTTCTATATCATTTCCATCAAATAAAATAATCCAAATAAATCAATTATGCACAAAATCACACAGTTAATTAATTAATATAATATATATAAATAATTACTAAAAATTGGGGTGTTACAACCCTCCCCCACTTAAAAGATTTTCTCCCTAGAAAATTACCTCAACCGAACAGATTAGGATAAGACTCTCTCATTTGACTCTCAAGCTCCCAAGTCACATTTCCACCAGCTGGTCGTCCCCAAACAACCTTCACCAAGACAATCGCTTTACCTCGAAGTTGCTTCAACTCCCGATCCTTTATCCGTATAGGTGACGTCTCCACAGTCAGGTTATCTCTCTCCTGCACATCATCTACTTGGATTACATGAGAAGGATCTGCAATGTATTTCCTCAATTGAGGTACGTGGAACTCATCATGGATATTAGCAAGCGACGGTGGCAAAGCAACCCGACAAGGCACCTCTCATATTCTCTGCAAAATCTGGTATGGACCGATAAAATGCGACGTTAACTTATGCGACTTCAATGCCCGACCAACACCAGTTACCAGAGTAACTCTAAGAAACACATGATCTCCTTCCTGAAATTCAACTGTTTTCCTCCTCTTGTCATGATAACTCTTCTAACGACTCTGAGAAATCTTCATCTTCTCCTGAATCATCTTAATCTTATCAGTAGTCTGCTGGACTATCTCAGGTCCAACCATAACACTCTCTCCCGACTAATACCAACACAATTGCGTCCTACAACTCCTACCATACAAGGCTTCAAACGGTGCCATTCTAATACTCGAATGGAAACTGTTGTTGTAAGTAAACTCAATTAAAGGCAAGTAACTATCCCAAGCACCTCCTCTTTCCAACACATAAGCTCTCAAAAGATCCTCAAGTGACTGAATCGTCCTCTCCGTTTGACCATCTGTCTGCGGATGATAAGCAAAACTCAACTGCAACTTCGTACCCAAAGCACTTTGCAAACATTCCCAAAATCTCGAAGTAAACCTCAGATCTCTATCTGACACAATGTTAGACAGAATACCATGAAAACTGACAATCCTCTCAATGTACATCTTTGCTAACTTGTCCAATGGGTAATCCATTCTCATTGGAATAAAATGAGCAGATTTCATCAATCAATCCATAATGACCCAAATAGCCTCACAATTACTCGGTGTTCTGGATAAACCAGACACAAAATCCATCGATATACTATCCCATTTCCACTTAGGAATAGATACCGGTTGCATCAAACCCGATAGTTTATGATGTTCGATCTTCGACTTGTGACAAGTCAAACAAGAATACACAAACACTGCAATTTATTTCTTCATACTAGGCCACCAAAATATTTTCCTCAAATCCTGATACATCTTAGTAGCACCTGGATGAATACTCAATCTACTACGATGCCCTTCCTCAACAATACTTTTTTTCAGCTCAGCTATATCCAGAACACAAACTCTATTACGACATCTCATATTCATTTTCATCAATCCGAAAATCACCACCTCGACCTTGATTGATCAAAGTCAATCGATCTACCAAACTCAAATTAGATTTTTGACATTCCCGAATCTCATCAAGAATACCACTAGTAAGCTTCAGCATACCAAGCTTAACTCCATGAGAAGTCTCTTCACAAACAAAACTCATATCTAGAAAATGCTCAATCATCTCTAACTCTCTTACCATCATCATCGACATATGGAAAGATTTCATACTCAATGCATCAGCTACTACGTTTGCTTTACCCAGATGATAATTAAAACCAAAATCATAATCCTTCAGAATTTCCAACCATCTCCTCTGCCTCGAATTCAACTCTTTTTTATCAAAGAGATATTTCAAGCTCTTATGATCACTAAACACTTCAAATCTCGATCCGAACAAATAATGCCTCCAAAGCTTCAATACGAACACAACATCAGCCAACTCTAAATCATGCGTCGGATAATTCCTCTCATGCACTTTAAGTTTCCTTGAAGAATAAGCTACAACTTGCTGATGTTGCATCAACACACCTCCCAATCCCATCAACGAAGCATCACAATATACAACAAACGGTTCTGCCGGATTAGGCAAAATAAAAATAGGAGCTGTTGTCAACCTTCTCGTAAGCTCTTGAAAAATTTCATTACACTTTGCATCCCACACAAAAGCTTGACCATTCCTAGTCAACTGTGTCAACGAAAAAGCTAACTTGGCAAATCCTTCAATGAATTTCCGATAATAACCTGCCAAACCAAGAAAACTTCTAATCTCAAAAACTGATTTCGGAGCTTCCCACTGCGATACAACTTCAAACCTCGATGGATCAACTGAAATACCTCTACTCGAAATCACATGGCCAAGGAAACTCAGTTCCTTCAACCAAAACTCGCACTTAGAAAGTTTAGCATACAAGTGTTTCTCTTTCAACACTGATAACACAATTTTCAAATGCTCAGTACGATCCTCTTCACTCTTCGAATATATCAAAATATCATCAATGAACACAACCACAAACTTATCCAAATACTGATGGAAAATCCTATTCATGTACTCCATAAATACACCCGGTACATTAGTCACACCAAACGGCATCACAGAATACTCATAATGACCATACTTGGTTTTAAAAGCAGTATTCTGAATATCTTTAGCCTTCACACGAATCTGATGATACCCAGACCTCAAATCTATCTTACTGAACACACTTAACCAACCAACTAATCCATCAGATCATCAATCCTCGGAAGTGGATACTTATTCTTAATAGTCACCTTGTTCAATTGTCTATAGTCCACACCAAGCTTCATAGAACCTTCTTTCTTTTTAACCAACAAAACTGGTGCACCCCACAATGACACACTCGGACGAATGAATCTCTTCTTAAGTAGATCTTCGAGTTTACTCTTCAACTCTTTCAATTCTGATGCGGACATACGATATGGAGCCATCGATACCATACTAGTTCGAAGAACTAAGTTGATCGCAAACTCCATTTCATGTTCTGGCGGTAAATCACTTATCTCATCAGGAAAAGCTTCTGAAAAATCACAAACAATTAGTAAAACACCAACTTCTCCACCTTCACTAATACTCAATGTTGCCATCATCGTGAACATCTCAGCACCATCCTGCACTGGCTCGTTCACCTGCTTAGCAGACATAATCAAGTCTTCTTCATTCTCAAGTTCAAGAAAAATAATCGTCTTATCAAAACAGTTGATATAAACATGGTTGAACTCTAACCAGTTCATCCCAAGGATAACATCAAGTTGATCTAAGTGTAGACACACTAAATCAACTCCAAAATCCTTACCAAAAATACTCAACGGGTAATTCAAACACACACCTGGAGTAGTCACTGAACCCATAGCAGGAGTATCAATAACCATACGTCCATTTATAATAGACAACTCAAGATTTAATCTCTTAACACAATCCAAAGCAATAAAAGAATGTGTAGCTCTAGTATCAATTATAGCAATCAAAGGTGTACCATTAATGAAGCACGTACCTCTGATAAATCGATTTTCACTAGCATTCTCGGATCCTTATAGAGCAAACACCTTCCCTTTATCTTGATCCTTCTTCGGTTTATCACACTTGGTACTAATGTGCACTTGCTCACCATAGTTGTAGCAAGTCACATCCGCACCACTCTTGCACTCAAAAGCCTTGTGGTCTGGCTTGCCACACTTAAAACATTTCAGTTCAGCACTTGTGTACTCTGGGGCACGATGTCCTTCAACACCACACTTATAGCACTTAACCCGAGTTGGAGCACCCCCCACTCGGCTTCTTGTCATAACCAGCTTTCTGTTTCCCTTTATCAGTAGGAGTCACATACGGCTTCCCTCTGAATGGGTTATTTCCCTTCTTCTCATTCAAACTCTTGTAGTGAGTAGACCGAGCTCTACTATCTTCATCATAGATCCTACTTTTTTTAACCAACTCAGAAAATCACCTAATCTCCTGATAACCAATGACTTTCTTGATCCCGGGCCTCAAACCATTGTTCTGAGAGTTTCCAACAACAAATTCTCACTAGAACAAACAATACTGATAGTGTTACACATACACATATCGAGTTTAAAAGGGAATAAACACATTAACAACTTGGTCAACTGACCGACCTACTCTGATACCACTAATGTAACACCCTTCTAAAACCCACAGAATAATACGTCATAAATCAGAGTAAGATAACATGCATCTCAAATAAGGGTGTCACTGTCATACCCCAAATTTGTCCTACTTATATAACTTTTCATCTGTACTTCCACTCATTAACAGTTATTCAAAAAATCCAAAAAGTATGTTGCTTCTGATTCTTAAGTCCAGTTGTTGCAAGGATGAGTTTAGGTATGGCTATCAAGTCAGGAGTGTGTGTTTGGTAGATTGAGCTTCATCTTGGTCAGGCAAACTTGGTTTCAAGGTCAAGTACAGTGTGCATAATTCAGGTGGTGTTGGTCAGAGCTTTCAGTTAGGATTTTTAGGCTAATTCAGGGCACTAGTGTGTGGATTAAGTTAGCAGAATGTGGCATGTTATCAGTATCTCATGGTTGATAATCATCGAGATCCAGTTCATTTTTCAACTAGGGTTTTGTGCAATATAGTTCATATCTTAATTCATACTTTCTTTGATCAAGAGAGTTCACAGTAAATCTTTGGTTCATCGGTGATTCAAATGGCATTAGTTTAAGATGTCTCCATTCTTTATTCAATGTATGAACTTCATATGAATTTGTGTTGATTCAATGGTTCTAATTCATTCAAGGCCGAGATTGAGCTATGGATTTTTTTAGGGATGATTCAAGTTTTATTTCAAATTCAAGATTGGTGAAATTTCTTTTTTTTTTTTAACTTTTGGGTCAAATCTTGGAATTTCAAATCATGAATCAAGTTAAATGTGCTCATAGCTAAGCAAGTTTCCAAAATACAAGTGGAGGTGTAAACAAGTTCTAAAGCCCAAGTCAAATTGTCTTCATCACAATTCCTCAAAGTCCATGTGCTACAAAATGTCACAAAAATATAATGGACTTATTACAAACTTTATACAACCCATAAGGCCCGCATCATTAAAAAATGAGGAATAAGTTGTGCAAGCTCTTGAATTCCAAAGTTACACGAAAATATTTGTAACGTTCAAGGTCATACACAACAACATGACCCACTTGCCATAAATACCATATTCTATCTTTGTGATTACAAAAAAAAAAGCAAAAAGTTGAATTGGAAAAAGCAACTTCCAGGACACACCAAGCCCTCAATGTACCATATCATGATGCCATGCCACTAATTCTTTCTACATACCCACTAGCCACATGATTTACAATACGACTCATATCTTAAATGGTCCGATTCGCACCAACCTTGCTTTGCTTTCACCCTCTTCAAAATCATCCCGCACAAATCCTCCTGTAATTCACAACCATACGCATACACAACATTCCTCCTACTAACTTCAAATAAACCGTGACCCACACAAACTATCCCATCCGGCCTCATATGCCTTCATCATCAGTATACCAATTGCCAAAAGCAAGTGTCCTGCAAAAATAAAAACAAGCCATACATCACAAAGCCACATGATAAAACAAGCCTAAGAATGGTGACGTGTAATTCATATCCAATTAATTTTACCAAGGACTATGTTAATGTTGCTAAGTTTTTATGGGGAATTTGAAATGGCCAATTCATTTTGCCAGGGATTACCGTCACACACCTGCAACTTGCAAAACATAATTGACAGGCTTATTTGCAAAATACATTCCAATCACGCGACTCACAAACAACACATAACATACAACGCCTGCACACTCCACGCCAACCCATCCGCAAAGCAAGACAAGAGAAATGTGACAAAAAAATTCAGCAAACACAGCAGGGTCCTATTTCACTAAAATGGCAAAACACTCACCAAATCACTTTGATTCCTCTGCTCTATTCCACATTCATCAATACCGTCAGCCTAAGCCCTAATTCTATATTACATAAATGGAGACTCATCAGTTGGGGGAGGAAAAAAAAGAAAAAGGCTAAAAAAAAACCTCAGAAACGCTGCGCAAATCCCTTCACCCTTCATTCTCCTATGCTGTGAAAACTGACTCCAAATTCATTAACTCTTCTCCTATCTTCAAAAAACCTCAAACCTTCTTCTTCATAAAACTTCAATAAACAACCTTCATCATCACCCTATTCTTCAACCTCAGCCAAACAATAACAACAACCTGTGTTATTTTCTCCAACCAATCAACCACATATCAAACATCAACCAAACCTTAAATCATAACCAGAAAACTAAACCCAGAATGAACGAGATGAGATGAAAGAGGAACAAATAGAGAAGAAAGAGAAGCACGAAGAGAAAAGGAATCGAGATTAGTTACCTCGCAGGAATTTTTCATCGGACTAGCTCCGATCGTGTAAGTTCTCTCACCTTTCACTTGATTTCTCATTGACATAATACTCGCCATGTTGTGTTGGTTAAGATCCTCATCCTAATTTCTTGACATGATGCACCGTTACCATTTGATTCTTGATTGAAAACCTGGATTTTTTCCTGTTGTCTTGTTGCCATATGGTTTAAAGCTACATCTTCAGAGGTAGGTTGAGATTTTTTTGAGTTGTTTGTTTTGGGTTTGAGTTCTGTATGCCTTAATCTTGATGTTAGGTTGAGATTTTGAACAAATGAGGGTTGAACTTAGGATCTATGGCCAAATTTGAGAGGGCTTGTGTTTGGTGTTTCATGTTTAAGGGTGTTTGACCGCCGGAGAAGACGGTGGAGGCCGCCGCGCGCCGCCGCTTCTCCGGCCGTTTCTAGGTTTCCGGTGAAGAAAGATGTAGAGAGAGGGAGTTAGGGTAGAGAGAGTGAGGGAGAATAAAATAAAGATTTGAAAAATGCAGCATCCCTTTTATTTTCTTTCACCATGCGTTTAATGCTGATGTTGGTGGCTACGTGTGCCGGTGACAAGTGTCACCGGTCATTCCCTTTCCTTGGTTCCACGCGCCTCTCACCCTGCTTCCCCATCATAGACATGCGCTATGGACCGTTAGATCGGGATTTATTGCTTGAATCTGATCTAGTCAACGCCACAGATGCAACGTTGAGGTCCATGTTACCTGAGGGACCATCGTGAGCCCTCCTGCCCAGTAGGGATTTTGGCTTTTTGGGCCTGGGGTGGATTTCTAAACACACCCTCAGTTTACCAACAACTTTTTGGCCCACTTGCTTCTTTTTGTTTGTTTTATAATATAAAAAAAATCCAAAAAATACATTTCTAAACATTTTTAATTAAATTTCTAATTAATTTCATTAAACCATTTTATTTAATACTAATTAACTTTAATAGTTGATTTTATTAAATATTTTAGTTTAATTTGATTAATTAATTGAATTTCACCTTTTCTCTAAAAAAACCCAAAAAAAAACAATTTATTAACTTATTTCTTAAAAAGACAAAAACAATATTTATTTGTTTTTTAAATTAATTTTATTAAATTTTTAATCTTGATAATTAATAATACTCAATTGCTTAATTAGTGGTTTAGGAGTTAATTGACGATTAACAATAAGCTAAATCTTTCTCAATTAGATAGCAATATTAACTATTTTCTAATTAATCACGAAAGTAGTGGGCTCTTGGGGTCTAGCACTCCTTAGGTCCTTGGATGAATGCTCTTGAGGCGCACGCTTTGAGTTGTGTTTATTCTGTCTTTCGTTCATAAAAAATACTTAAAAATTTTGCTTAATCAAAATACAATTAACCTTTAATCAAGTACCTAATTAAAATAAAAAAAATCATAATTCATTTACATCTTAATCATTTTAAAATACTTAAAATATTTAATCTTAATAAAAAAACACTTAACACTTAAAATACTTGATCTAATTAATTTAAAGATATTTTCTTAAATCAAATCATAAAATATTTAGGTCAATATTTCTAAATTATTTTCTTAATTAATTATTGAAGTAATGGGCTTTTGGGGTCTAGCACTCCTTGGGTCCTTGAACGATCGCTCTTGGGGCGCACGCCTTGGGTTGTATTCGTTTCGATCTTCCATTTCTATACTTAAAAACTTTCAACCCAATTAAAATACTTAATCATCCTTAAAACTCTTAGCTCGTTCAAACCTTAATCCGATTAATTGTGTCTAATCCAGATACTCTAATCAAATTCAAATCATTTTCCTAATTAAATTACGAAAGTAGTGGACTCTTGAGGTCTAGCACTTCTTGGGCCCTTGAACGAACGCTCTTGAGGCGCACGCTTTGGGTTGTGTTCGTTCCGATCTTTCGTTCCTAAAACACTTGCCCTAATTACATAGACAAAGAAGCCCATTGTCCAACACACACAATTTCATAATTAATAAAATGAAAAAGGTGTCGTTGAGATCTATCATCTCAGTAATACCCCGATTAATTGGTTGCGAGGCCGACGTATCGTTTATCGAATAATCGTCACTCTTCCTCTAAAATAATTAACAAACCAAACATGCTCCCGTGCGAACGAATCCTTAACACATCCAAATCAAACCTTTTTTTATCAATCAAATCTCTAATACACTTAATCCAAGTCAAACAACTTTTCACAAAAAGAACATTGTTGAGTTTGCTGAAAGATGTCGTGTGTTGGAAGAGAAACTTGAAACCATAAAGGGGCGTGATGCTTTTGATCTGAATACTTTGAACATGTGTTTGGTACCCGGACTTGTATTACCTCCAAAGTTCAAGATGCCAAAATTTGAGAAGTACAAAGGAGATAGCTGTCCAAAGCAACATTTGGTGATGTTTTGTAGAAAAATGACCTCCAATGCTCTCAATGATAAACTTATGATCCACTGTTTCCAAGACAGTCTGAGTGGGGCATCGTTGAGTTGGTACATGCAGCTACAGAGTAGCCATATCCAGTCGTGGTTGGATTTAGCCAACGCCTTCGTGAAACAATACCAATACAATCTTGACGTGGCTCCCAATCGCATACAGTTGCAAGGCTTATCTCAAGAGGAGAACGAATCCTTCAGGGGGTATGCTCAGAGATGGAGAGAGGTAGCTGCTCGCGTTCAACCACCACTTTTAGATAGAGAATTGGTTGACCTGTTTATAGATTCTTTGCAAGGCCCATACCTAGAAAAAATGATGAGCAATGGGACATCAAACTTCTCTGACTTGGTTTTAGTAGGAGAACGCATTGAGAGTCATATCAGGAGTGGAAAGGTCCTAGACGCCTCGAGCATCCATGTTAGTGAGAGTGAATCCATTGTCAGTTCTCAAGAGGAAGAGGAGGATGAAATCAATGCAAACTGGGACACTCTACAAGCTCCATCTCTGGTACCTTATCCTCAGTACCCAAGCATCTCAAATGTTCAAAGTCAGCAATCCCATGGGCCTCCCTGTGTGATTCCATTCTCTCCACGTGGTCAATATACTCCTGCCAATAGAGGTCCCCCTCGTCAGCAGCAGATTGCACAACAACATTCTTCACAACCCCGACGCTACTATAGTCAAAGACCAAAAAGGCATTTTGATCCATTGCCAGTGCCATTCAGTCATATATTGCCACGTTTGATTAGTAGCGGGCTAGTAGTGTCAAAGGGCTTGGATCCTGTTATTCCTCCATACCCACCAGGCTTCGACGCCAATGCACGAAGTGGATACCATGCTGGCGCCATGGGGCATTCAACTGAGAATTGCAAACAGCTCAAAAATAAGGTCCAAGACCTGATTGAGTCCAAGCTAATCTCATTTACGCCTCGAGGTCTTCAAATCAACGATAATTCTTCACTTGATCGGGTGGGTCCATCCGCCCATGTTATGGAAGAAGTTGCTGAGAGTAGGAGTGAAGAAGGCTATCATAGTGGTCTTGATGAACAAGAATGCTAGTCCAACAGTGGGTCAAGAAAGAAAGGCCCAGTCCCCAATGCTGGAAATTTTTAGATCATGTCATTTCTATGCATTTGTAGTTTCTTTTTTTTTGATATGTGGTATTTGCTTTTAGACATTGTTGTTTATTAATGGTAATATTAATGAAGTGATCATGCATTTTTTGAACTAATTCGCTCACATTTTCTTCACTTATATCAAAAAACAAAAATATTCATTCACTTTCTTTACCAAATTGTTGTTTAGCAAAGATTGGAGGGAGGATGACGAAAATGAGATACCCATAATTGCTGATGGTATGCTTTCGGATAGAATCCTGCCAAGGATGTACAGGCATTGTTTCAAATCCCCGAACACTGGAGAGATAAGGATTTAATCCCTAGTTAACCACTTCGAGCCTAGAAGTAGAAGTTTCTTTCGGATTTCTAAACCCTTACGCTTAACCTGGGGCAGGGTAGTGTTCAGTTAATCTGATTCCGCATTCACACACATCCGAACGTGTCGAAGGAACCATGCAAAACTCAGAAGTTATGACGGTTGTTCTTTAATGACCAGTGATTTGGCAGTTACAAGCCTTTCAAAAAAATGAGAGAAAAATAAAAAAAAAACCCACTAAGTCAAATACCTCAAAAAGGAGACTTAGGCAAAAATTAGGGCAATCCCGGTGGACTTAAAAAAAAAACAAATTTAGTCCATGCAAAATCAGGGATCAAAAGAAAAAAAACAAAAGCAAAAGAGGTCCTCGAATCCTCAAACAAAAATAAGACAAAAGGAAAATAAAGTGACTGTCATTTCAAGCAAACCTTGGATAATCATCTTCGCTATTACACCGTCAAACTTTTGAAAGACGAAGGCGTGTGTCGATTTAACTGAACGTAGGACTGGAGATCATCACGAAGAAGGGGTGGGTACTAATCAAATTTGGGCCTTATATCCTTTGATTCTATAACCGTGAACCAGACCACATTACAACCCTCAAAAGACCTAATTGAGGCGGGGTTTATTCTGAAAGCATACTATAGCAAGGTTGCGAAAACTGACTCCTACATATTTGTTAATCTTCTGAATTGGTATCATATTTTTGTTGTATCTTTCACACGCCAGTAAATCAGCACTGCGTTTGGACTAATGGTTCACTCATCACACACTGACACATCATTCCAATAAATTATTTTTCAAAACATGCATGAATGTCGCGTTAAAATTACCATTTCTGAATGATCAATTTTAACTGTAAATCAGCATTTGACATTATGAAAATTCCAACAAAGTGCAATCAGAGAAATACTTGAGCATTCGTTGGCACTAACGCGAATCGAGACTATCTCATTACCTTGTGTATCTGGGGCAAGTCCTTCAAAGCAATACTTAGTCAATCTGAGGCAAGTCTTTTAAAAGTCAAATTGAGGAAAAAATTTCAAAAGTCAATCTGAGGCAAGCCAAGACTGCGGCAGACCACTGCAAAATCCAGACACTGGGGCAGACCACTGCAAAATCCAGACACTGGGGAAGATCATCTCAATACCCTTCAGACAGGGGCAGATTCCCCTTCATACAGTCAAGTTGGTCAAGTTGGCCACGTCATGCACTAAGCGACCCTTGAATTCAACAAGTATTAAAAGCCTTGGGGCAGAGCAAATGCACAATCAGAATGCATTGGATAAGTCTCTACGCTCACAAAATCAACATGCATTGGTTACGTCGCTGCACCCATACAATCATTTATGGCATATCAGCTAGAAGTGAGGTTCTCTCATGAACCAAGCACACAATTTCTGCAAAGGATCAGACTTGGGGCAATAAGAGAATCATATTGGCTTACTGATCATAATATCTTCCATTTTCGAGTGTCGGGAAATCAAATCTTTCCATCAAATCAAAGTCCAACCTTGCTTGGCAACTACCAAAAGTCCACCCTACTGGCATCACCTCCTAAAGTCCACCCTGCTAGCATCACCTCCTAAAGTCCACCTTGCTTGGCAACCACCAAAAGTCCACCCTGTTGACACCTTCATAAGACCAATCTTCTCCTTGCATTCACATATGCATCACATACAATTTACATACACCATATGCATACATAACATAATCATTTCTTTTCTCGACCTCCGAGTCGATATTTACCTTTCTTTCAACCCCCGAGTTGATGATATTTTGTCTTTATTTTCTCGACCCCGAGTCAATATTGCCTTAGTTTCTCGACCCCCGAGTCGATATCATTATTACATCTTCAACCCTCGAGTTGACATCTTATTGCTTGTACTGACCCCCGAGTCATTGTTATCTTTATATTCTTCGACCCCCGAGTCGATACTGTCTTTATTTCCTCGACCCCCGAGTCAATATTGCCTTAGTTTCTCGACCCCCGAGTCGATATCATTATTACATCTTCAACCCCCGAGTTGACATCTTATTGCTTGTACTGACCCTCGAGTCATTGTTATCTTTATATTCTTCGACCCCCGAGTCAATACTGTCTTTATTTCCTCGACCCTCGAGTCGATATTGCCTTCATCTCTGCCCTCGAACCCCGAGTCGATATTTACTTTTACCTTCAACCCCCGAGTTGATAGATTACCTTGCCTTTATTTTCTCGACCCCGGGTCGATATTGTCTTTATTTCCTTCAACCCCCGAGTTGATAGATTACCTTGCCTTTATTTTCTCGACCCCCGGGTCGATATTGTCTTTATTTCCTCGACCCCCGAGTTGATAGATTACCTTGCCTTTATTTTCTCGACCCCCGAGTCGATATTGTCTTTATTTCCTCGACCCCCGAGTCGATATCGTATTTCCTTTTCTCAACCCCTGAGTTGATATCGTAGTACTCCCAATGAGTCTTTCACCTTGCTCCATCTAATCCCCAGTAATCTTTCTTTGGAAACCAGAAATAAAGCCTTGCCCAATTGTATTCCTGCATACATTGCACATCATATCCAATCATCACAAGCATTAACATTTTAGTCTTGTGCATTCATGCGTGCATTAGATTCCCTAGCAATTACATCTTAGTATATGTTTTCGTGCATCATGCAATGCATGGCATATCCATCCCCAGCATCATAGCATAACAGGATCCAGGATCGATTCACAAGCATCTTGGCCAGTCCTCCATCAAAGTCGATAGTATTCCTCTGAAAAGAGAAATAGATACCCCGCACGTAATCAAGGAATTCTATTCCCTAGCAAGTCAGTCTTCACCCATGCAGTTGATAATGATAATCCCCAACGGCTGTTGCTTTCATTGCTCCCCAAGCAGAGGATATTCTAGAAGGTTTCTTGTGAGCTTTCCCCTACAGAGCCAGCACATTTCCTCCAACATGAATCTTGCTCAACTATCCCTCAGCAAATTTACCGCAGAGATACTACTTTGGTATCATCGAGGAACCTTAATGAATAAGGGACTGCTTCGACGACCCAGAGAATCGTCTGCCTTCAGAGATACTGTTTTGGTATCATCGAGGAACCTTAATGGATAAGGGACTGCTTCGACGACCCAAAGAATCTCACGTCTTCAGAAATATTACTTTGGTATCACGAAGAACCTTAATGTATAAGGGACTGCTTCGACCACCCAGAGAATCTCAAGTTATTTTGTTCATTTGGTACCCTGCTACCCCCATTCTATCAGCTCTTACTCCATAGCACTTTATCTCTTGTTGTCATACCCAAAATTTTGACCACTTAGATTTCCCATCATTATGCAAATCATCATCATAATATGGATGTACCTTCATGCCTCATCAATCTCCTCAAGGATTGTTGAGCATTCACTACCATCAAGAATTAGGGTTTCAAGCCCTCTCAGAGTTCTTAGACAAAGGATCAATCAAGGAATGACATGATCTTCAACTTTTCTAACCTCTCAAACATCTACAATGGATCAAAAGGACTTCCACTTCAAGGATCAAGCACAAGGCTGCTCCCTTCTAGGTGGATCAAGTCTCAAGATCGACAGTGTCACCAAATTAGGGTTTTGGTCGACCAGGGCCTCCAGATGGAAATTTTTCATCTGGGCACAAGCCAATGATCCAAAACATAACCTAATATACTTCATGGGACCTCATGGACCCAATCATCAAGTCAATTTTGCCTCAGGGGATGCATTCATCAAAAATCAGGAATTAGGGTTTCTTGACCTAATTCCCCCCTAAGTTGACTTTTGGGACAAATCATGAGCCAAGACCTCAATAAATGATTTGAGGGTCTCTAATGAACTATATTGATCCATTTGGAACAATGGATTAATCCAAGAAGCTTGAGCAACAAGTCTCAATTTCATCTGCACCACAATTAGGGTTTCGCGAGGAAAGTCAACTGTAACTTTGACTTTTGACCAGGACATGCTCCCAAGCCCTAAGACATGATTCAATATACCCTATGACACCCATGGAACATGTCCATCAAGTTTGATTTAGGTCAAGGACATGATTTCATGAAGAGTTGCACAGTTTGGAATTCATCTGATAAAAAGTCAACTGTGCACAAAAGTCAACTTTGACTTTTTGAGATTTTTCACCAAAATGGATTTTTAACCCTAAAATGATGTTATTGTATGATTTGAATCATCATTCATCAAGAAAAATCAAAGAAAGTGGGATAACTTGTAAAAGGGGTAACCATAAAAACTTAGAAAAATTTCTAAGTTATGGAAAAAGTGACACTAATGTGCCAACTTTGGAGGACCATAACTCCTAAACCACAAGGCCATTGTTCCCCATTCAAAGCTTGATTTGTAGATCACATTGCCCTCTACAAAAGCTTCATACTGACCTATGTCCAAATTCCTCATGGATTTTGAGTTATGGAGTGATCAAAATCAAGAAAAGTCACTTTGTTCCAACACTTAGTGAAAATTTCACTAAGTCAGATTTTACCTTACTTTTTGCCAAATGTAGGGGGATTTTTCACTTGGATTCAAAAGAGATCAAAACCAAACATGTTCAAACAGTTGTTGTATCATGTAAGGGCTTTCCAAAATGACCAAGAACATTACCAAATTCAATTTGAGTCATGAGATATAACATTGGCAAGTTGCCTTGTTGAAATCTGTCAAGGCAAGGCAGATTTTGCATTTTTGCTCGATTTGCCAAAATCAGCCAAATCCAAATGCTCCTATCCACTTGGACACCTCTGAGGATTGAATCTAAAGGGGACAATCACTGAGCCAAGCCTCCAAAGTCTTTGGAACAAGAAATAGCATGTTGAACCTATAATTGCCAAAATAGGGACAAGACTCCAATTTTGGATTGGAGCATTCAATGGAAGCATCAACGTGGCATGGACTGAGCCATTCTCAACTGAATTCAGTCAAGACTTATCCAAGACTAAGGGAACCAGCAGCCTGTGCCCTAACCTCTAGTCAATGGCTAGAGGAGACTTGGATTTTCATTTGCCAACATTGGCCAAACCTACTCAGCAGTTGCCATTCACTATTCCTTGCAAAACAAACTTGCTCTACTATAAATAGAGCTCAATTGTGATCAGTTTGAGTACACCAACGCCATCAAATAGATGCTTTCCTCAAAATCTCTTCTTTCACTCCAATTTTGCCTTCTAAGGCAAGTCACTATCGGGTTTTGAGTTTAAGAGCTTTTCCAATCAAACCAATCACTCACACACCTCACATACATCATATAGAAGTGATCTAAACACTCACATAACATCTGGAACACAGATTTCCCAAAATCACCAGCCAATTGCTCAAGTTCTTGACAGTTTTGCAGTTGAGGTACCATCTTCAACTCCAAACCATTTCAATCCATTCCAAGCATTCATACACACTCCATGGCACCTAGGGAAGCTATTCAGATCATTGGAACCTAGCTGTAACACCTCCAAAACAAATCACGATCACCAGCTGCAAGTGGTAAGCATGAGCTCTTCTAACTCTATGATCCATGCAATTTTTGCTGCACAATAATTTGGCCATATGTTCATAATCATGCATGGAATGTTTCCCCTCAATTAATTGCATTGTTTGAATCGTGTATCAAAAATCCTAGCCTTCATGCAGAAATTAGGGTTCTTGTGGATTTTTCAAGATTTCTTGTTATATGTTTAATTTAAATGAAATTAAATACCATAGACATGATCGTGAGGTTGAAACGAGTTGATTGGTATGTGGATTGCATGATATGATTAAGTATTCAGTGAGATTGGAGAGAAAATGCAAATCTGAGAAAACCCAGAACACGCGCGTGTTCTTGGCACCATTTTTTGAAAATTCAAATATTTGAATTTTGTGATTTTATTTAGTTGATTCAAAAATTAATTTCTCTCTGAGTTTTAATGATTTTGAGTTGATTATTTTTTTAATAATTCACAAAAATGTTAAAATATTTTATTTTCCCAAAAAATCCCAAAAATATTATTTATTTTATATAATTGATATTTTTTCAAAGAATTAATGTTTTAATTGTTTTTGACATTTAAAATATTTTTTCCACCTTGATTTTTCAACTTTTAATGCTTTCTAATTATTTTGTAGGTCAATACTTAATTTTTGAAGCATTAATCCAAGATCACAATTTGTTTTCCATATGTTAAACAATTTTGATCATTTTAATTGAATTTTTATTCAATTAAATACATTTTTGAAAATAAATTAGGGTTTTTAGATTAATTCAACCCTCATAAATCATTTTCAAAACACTTTGGGCCTCTAATAGAGTGTAAGACCCGATCCTTTTTTTGACCAAATCATTTTTGTGCCTCAGTGTATTGTATAAGTCCCGATACCGTAAAAAAACAAACGGCGCGATCGTCGCCTTTTGAAAAATAACCTTCTGGGCCTACCCTCGAGTAGTAAGACCCATTTCTTTTCTTAAAACTCTTTGGGCCTTTATTAGAGTGTAATACCCAACCCTCTTGTACAGAAAACTTTTTGGGCCTCATTCGTTGTATAAGTCCCTCTGTACATTTTCAAATAAACGACTCGATCGTCGCCAGTTTAAAAATAACCTTGGGCCTCTCCTTGAGCTATAAGACCCATTCAAAACTTTTGGGCCTCTAATAGAGTGTAAGACCCAATCCTCTTTTAACCAAAACAATTTTGGGCCTCACTTATTGTATAAGTCCCTCTGCGTTAAAAGAAAATCTCGGCGCGATCGCCATTTTTAACGAAAAGTCAATTGGGCCTACCCTCGTGTTATAAGCCCCACTCTTTTTCTTTAAACCTTTTGGGCCTCTTGAGAGAGTGTAAGACCCATCCCTTTGTATAGAAAACCTTTTTGGGCCTCAGTCACTTGTATAAGTCCCTATGTACAAATTCAAACAGTGCGCTCACTGATAAAACCCTGGGCCTCTCCTTGAGCTGTAAGCCCCAAATCTTTCTTTTTCAAAGCACTTTCTCCTTTGATTTTGATTATAATGTTGTTTTCAATCTTTCTTTGTTGAACAACTAACCAAACAGCATGGAAGCTCTACAACCGAGTAAGTGGTTATTGCTTTCATTTACCGCTTTCATATACATATAACTGTATTGTGGGGATGTTTCACTGTAAGTCTTCTTTCATAAACTCATAGCAACTGTGTAATAATAGTATAGATATTTCGAGTTTCCCCGGCAACTACGTCTAGAACTAGGTGACGCCGTTTCGTTTATTCATAGAAATAGACAACTAGATCCCCAATAGGATCACCAGATATAGTCTTCTCTTCGGCTGTCCTCATTAGGAATTGTCAAGAAACTCTACTCCTAGAGATGAATGTATTCTCCGTGAATGGCATCTTTGAGTTTCTTCCAAATTCTCGAACTTTCCTGACTTGATATATTTCTTATGAATAGCTTGCCTTGAATTTCTCGGGGTTTGGGGACCCACGGGCTTCTTAAAAGCATCGGCCTCCTCTTGGGCATCGTACAAGGACCCACAGGCTTCCTAAAAGCAACCCCGCCTCCTCTTGGGCTTAGTACAAGGACCCGTCGGCTTCTTAGAAGTATTCACAGCCTCCTCTTAGGCTTCGTATAATGATTCTTCCTCCGGAATGATAGCCTCCTCTTGGGCTTAGTACAAGGACCCGTCGGCTTCTTAAAAGTTTCCAGCCTCCTCTTGGGCTTCGTACAAATTGTCCCGACGACCTCCTAGAGGTATAGGAACAGAAATTAGTCATCTGCATAGAACAGTCATTTCAAAGAGTCTACTACTGTTTCTCAAAGCATAGTACAAAAGATGAAACTCTAGACACGGACAGTCTAATCTCCTTGAGTTTTCCAGACATTCTCAAGTGACCCCTTCGTTAAATAGGAAGAAAACCCGTAGACTCAGACAGTTTTAATACTCTTCGAATTTCCCAATTCCTTAAAGAACAGGAATATCCCGGATCCTCGAATCAAATCCTCAAGTACAGTGTTGCTCATATAAGAACTGATTTTCTCTTTAAATCAGCATACTGGACCTGTCACTCAACTGAAACAGTAACCATAGCCTCTCCCTTGGGCTTTATACAATGATTCTCCCCAGCGGAGTCAAACAACGTTTTGCCTCTCTCTCGGGATTTGTACGAGACACATAAAGAGACTCCCTCGTTGAGTCAATCACCCTTTCGCCTCCATCTCGGGCTTTATACGAGATACAAAAAGGTTCTTATTGAGCCAAACAAATTGTAGCCTACATCTCGGGCTTCGTACGAGATACAAAAAACTCTCTTGTTAAGTCAAGTAGCCTTCATCTCGGGCTTTATACGAGATACCAAAAGACTTCATCGTCGAGTCAAAACCTTTTAGCTTCTCTCTCGGGCTTTGTACGAGACACATATTAGCCTCCTCTTAGGCTTTGTATAAGAAAACCACTGGTTGGTCCAATCAACCTTTTAGCATCAAAGTTGTGCCTCGTTCACAGTACACAAACTTCAACAACTCTTTCCCCTTCATCTAATTGCTGTAAGCGGAAAGCCTCTGGATCATCTACATCCATGTCAATGTCCCTCTTTTAGTATGAGAAATTCCTAAGGAAAGATGGCATTGTTCTACACTGAGTTAAAGTCTTCTCCTTCAGGTTAAAATCCCCTATAAAGGAAATTATGGCATTGCCGGATTCACAAATCCCGGTTAAAGTAATTCTCCTTTATAGTCAGTCACCCAACAGTTGTGACAAACAGACCCCTTTAGAGATGACAAATTCTCTCTAAGGTCAACACTTTTAGCTTCACATATTGGGCTTTGAACAAGATACAAACTACTTTCAGCTTCACATCTTGGGCTTTGAACAAGATACAAATAGACTCTCTAGCTTCACGTCTTGGGCTTTGAACAAGACACCAAAACAACCATTTCCTCCCATATGATAGGAGGAACTACGATCGCTCTGATTTCCCTGTTTCGGTAAACGGGAATACGTAGGCATAAGATTGAAAGAAAAATCTTAGCGAGCACACTAAACAAAAACCCAAAATCCCATACTCTCATACATTCATCCTAACATCCTAACCAATAGCCTAAAGCACCCCTTGTCAACAAAATAACCTAGGAGAAACCCCGAATCTTTGTAGCATCTGTAAACCAACAGTTTTGACTGTTTAATCTCAGTATGCAAGCAGGGTTAATTGGAGACATCTATTTCCCTTCCTTCATCAGCTTTAATAGGATAAAAAATGAATCGAGCTATAGTACCAGAGCGATCGTGCTTCGCAACCACATCCAAAAATCACTCGCTACACTTGTCAGACAAATTTTTGGGGTCTTCTTGTATCTAATTGACTTGCACCTTTAAAATGAACGCCATGCAGCAGTTCATCTTACTAGGTTCAAGCCAATTAGCTAGGGGCATCTGTCATACCCCAAATTTGTCCTACTTATATAACTTTTCATCTGTACTTCCACCCATTAACAGTTATTCAAAAAATCCAAAAAAGTATGTTGCTTCTGTTTCTTAAGTCCAGTTGTTGCAAGGATGAGTTTAGGTATGGCTATCAAGTCAGGAGTGTGTGTTTGGTAGATTGAGCTTCATCTTGTTCAGGCAAACTTGGTTTCAAGGTCAAGTACAGTATGCATAATTCAGGTGGTGTTGGTCAGAGCTTTCAGTTAGGATTTTTGGGCTAATTCAGGGCATTGGTGTGTGGATTAAGTTATCAGAATGTGGCATGTTATCAGTATCTCATGGTTGATAATCATCGAGATCCAGTTCATTTTTCAACTAGGGTTTTGTGCAATATAGTTCATATCTCAATTCATACTTTGTTTGATCAAGAGAGTTCACAGTAAATCTTTGGTTCATCGGTGATTCAAATGGCATTAGTTTAAGATGTCTCCATTCTTTATTCAATGTATGAACTTCAGATGAATTTGTGTTGATTCAATGGTTCTAATTCATTCAAGGCCGAGATTGAGCTATGGATTTTTTTAGGGATGATTCAAGTTTTATTTCAAATTCAAGATTGGTGAAATTTTTTTTTTTAACTTTTGGGTCAAATCTTGGAATTTCAAATCATGAATCAAGTTAAATGTGCTCATAGCTAAGCATGTTTCCAAAATACAAGTGGAGGTGTAAACAAGTTCTAAAGCCCAAGTCAAATTGTCTTCATCACAATTCCTCAAAGTCCATGTGCTACAAAATGTCACAAAAATATAATGGACTTATTACAAACTTTATACAACCCATAAGGCCCGCATCATTAAAAAATGAGGAATAAGTTGTGCAAGCTCTTGAATTCCAAAGTTACACGAAAATATTTGTAACGTTCAAGGTCATACACAACAACATGACCCACTTGCCATAAATACCATATTCTATCTTTGTGATTACAAAAAAAAAAGAAAAAGTTGAATTGGAAAAAGCAACTTCCAGGACACACCAAGCCCTCAATGTACCATATCATGATGCCATGCCACTAATTCTTTCTACATACCCACTAGCCACATGATTTACAATACGGCTCATATCTTGAATGGTCCGATTCGCACCAACCTTGCTTTGCTTTCACCCTCTTCAAAATCATCCCGCACAAATCCTCCTGTAATTCACAACCATACGCATACACAACATTCCTCCTACTAACTTCAAATAAACCGTGACCCACACAAACTATCACATCCGGCCTCATATGCCTTCATCATCAGCATACCAATTGCCAAAAGTAAGTGTCCTGCAAAAATAAAAACAAGCCATACATCACAAAGCCACATGATAAAACAAGCCTAAGAATGGTGACGTGTAATTCATATCCAATTAATTTTACCAAGGACTATGTTAATGTTGCTAAGTTTTTTTGGTGAATTTGAAATGGCCAATTCATTTTGCCAGGGATTACCGTCACGCACCTGCAACTTGTAAAACATAATTCACAGGCTTATTTGCAAAATACATTCCAATCACGTGACTCACAAACAACACATAACATATAACGCCTGCACACTCCACGCGAACCCATCCGCAACGCAAGACAAGAGAAATGTGACAAAAAAATCCAGCAAACACAGCAGGGTCTTATTTCACTAAAATGGAAAAACACTCACCAAATCACTTTGATTCCTCTGCTCTATTCCACATTCATCAATACCGTCAGACTAAGCCCTAATTCTATATTACATAAATGGACACTCATCAGTTGGGGGAGGAAAAAAAAGAAAAAGGCTAAAAAAAACCTCAGAAACGCTGCGCAAATCCATTCACCCTTCATTCGCCTATGCTGTGAAAACTGACTCCAAATTCATTAACTCTTCTCCTCTCTTCAAAAAACCTCAAACCTTCTTCTTCATCAAACTTCAATAAACAACCTTCATCATCACCCTATTCTTCAACCTCAGCCAAACAATAACAACAACCTGTGTTATTTTATCCAACCAATCAACCACATATCAAACATCAACCAAACCTTAAATCATAACCAGAAAACTAAACCCAGAATGAACGAGATGAGATGAAAGAGGAACAAATAGAGAAGAAAGAGAAGCACGAAGAGAAAAGGAATCGAGATTAGTTACCTTGCCAGAATTTTTCATCGGACTAGCTCCGATCGTGTAAGTTCTCTCACCTTTCACTTGATTTATCATTGACATAATACTCGCCATGTTGTGTTGGTTAAGATCCTCATCCTAATTTCTTGACATGATGCACCGTTACCATTTGATTCTTGATTGAAAACCTAGGATTTTTTTCCTGTTGTCTTGTTGCCATATGGTTTAAAGCTTCATCTTCAGAGGTAGGTTGAGATTGTTTTGAGTTGTTTGTTTTGGGTTTGAGTTCTGTATGCCTTAATCTTGATGTTAGGTTGAGATTTTGAACAAATGAGGGTTGAACTTGGGATCTATGGCCAAATTTAAGGGGGCTTGTGTTATGTGTTTCATGTTTAAGGGTGTTTGACCGCCGGAGAAGACGGTGGAGGCCGCCGCGCGCCGCCGCTTCTCCGGCCGTTTCTAGGTTTCCGGTGAAGAAAGATGTAGAGAGAGGGAGCTGGGATAGAGAGAGTGAGGGAGAATAAAATAAAGATTTCAAAAACGCAGCATCCCTTTTATTTTCTTTCACCATGTGTTTAATGCTGATGTTGGTGGATGCATGTGCCGGTGACAAGTGTCACCGATCATTCCCTTTCCTTGGTTCCACGCGCCTCTCACCCTGCTTCCCCATCATAGACATGCGCTATGGACCGTTAGATCGGGATTTCTTGCTTGAATCTAATCTAGTCAACGCCCCAGATGCAACGTTGAGGTCCATGTTACCTGAGGGTCCATCGTGAGCCCTCCTGCCCAGTAGGGATTTTGGCTTTTTGGGCCTGGGGTGGATTTCTAAACACACCCTCAGTTTACCAACAACTTTTTGGCCCACTTGCTTCTTTTTGTTTGTTTTATAATATAAAAAAAAATCCAAAAAATACATTTCGAAACCTTTTTAATTAAATTTCTAATTAATTTCATTAAACCATTTTATTTAATACTAATTAACTTTAACAGTTAATTTTATTAAATATTTTAGTTTAATTTGATTAATTAATTGATTTTCACCTTTTCTCTAAAAAACGCAAAAAAAAAAAAACAATTTATTAACTTATTTCTTAAAAAGACAAAAACAATATTTATTTGTTTTTTTAATTAATTTTATTACATTTTTAATCTTGATAATTAATAATACTCATTTGCTTAATAAGTGATTTAGGAGTTAAGTGACGATTAACAATAAGCTAAATCTTTCTCAATTAGATAGCAATATTAACTATTTTCTAATTAATCACGAAAGTAGTGGGCTCTTGGGGTCTAGCACTCCTTGGGCCCTTGGATGAATGCTCTTGAGGCGCACGCTTTGAGTTGTGTTTATTCTGTCTTTCGTTCATAAAAAATACTTAAAAATTTTGCTTAATCAAAATACAATTAACCTTTAATCAAAAGTACCTAATTAAAATTAAAAAATCATAATTCATTTACATCTTAATCATTTTAAAATACTTAAAATATTTAATCTTAATAAAAAAACACTTAACACTTAAAATACTTGATCTAATTAATTTAAAGATATTTTCTTAAATCAAATCATAAAATATTTAGGTTAATATTTCTAAATTATTTTCTTAATTAATTATTGAAGTAGTGGGCTTTTGGGGTCTAGCACTCCTTGGGTCCTTGAACGATCGCTCTTAGGGCGCACGCATTGGGTTGTATTCGTTTCGATCTTCCATTTCTAAACTTAAAAACTTTCAACCCAATTAAAATACTTAATCATCCTTAAAACTCTTAGCTCGTTCAAACCTTAACCCGATTAATTGTGTCTAATCCCGATACTCTAATCAAATTCAAATCATTTTCCTAATTAAATTACGAAAGTAGTGGACTCTTGAGGTCTAGCACTTCTTGGGTCCTTGAACGAACGCTCTTGAGGCGCACGCTTTGGGTTGTGTTCATTCCGATCTTTCGTTCCTAAAACACTTGCCCTAATTACATGGACAAAGAAGCCCATTGTCCAATAAACACAATTTCATAATTAATAGAATGAAAAGGGTGTCGTTGAGATCTAGCATCTCAGTAATGCCCCGATTAATTGGTTGCGAGGTCGACGTCTCGTTTATCGAATAATCGTCACTCTTCCTCTAAAATATTTAACAAACTAAACATGCTCCCGTGCGAACGAAACCCTAACACATCCAAATCAAACCTTTTTTTCTCAATCAAATCTCTAATACACTTAATCCAAGTCAAACAACTTTTCACAAAAAGAACATTGTTTAGTCCATTCTTCCGCGCATATGAACTAGTGCTTCAGCCTCCCTTGACGAGCAGACAAGCCAACATTTAGCAGTTAGAATGCGAATTAAACACTCGTTCGTTTAAAAAATACAAACCAACAGTAGTCCCACGAATTACGAATGCTCTGACTTTCCCATTGCACGAGGGAATACGTAGGCACAAGGGTCTCAATCCTTGGCGAGCACCCTAATAAAAAAACCATCTATTTTCCCCTTAGAAAGCAATATCTACCTTAGAAGAAAACAAACAAACCAAGCTAACATTTCCCCCTAATCGAATCAAGAGGTTCCCGTTGAGTACAACGGACGTAGAGGGTGCTAATACCTTCCCTCTTGTGTAACCGACTCCCGAACCCAAATTTGGTTGCGACGACCATGTTCTTATTATCCTTTGAAGGTTTTATTGATATTTTCCTTTCCCTCGTTTGGGATAAATAAAGTTCGGTGGCGACTCTGTTTCGAACAGTTTTTTTGCGTCCATCGCGAGGATTGTACTTTTCGAGGTACGACAGTCACATATAATTCAAACATCACACATACACATGTCATACTCGATAACACATAATTTGCATTCATGCTTGTCATACACTTTCACATAGCATGTAGCTGTGGAATCACTTTCATTCATAGCAAACATAATAAATAGTCTCATAAATAACTCATTCATATCACCACTTAGGCATGAAAGCCGAAATTCCATATAATTCAAATAACGATAGCAAAATAAAATAGAGTACATAAAGTATCTCTCAAACATGAATCAAAACATTCCCAGTGTTACATGACCAGAGCATGACTCGACCCAAAATAAATAAGGAAAATAAAGTCAATAACTCCAACAGCTACCCTCGTGCTAGAAGCAACTCTACTCTTCAGTACCTGAGTGATGTCGTATAAAACATCATTCCAACAGAAGGGTGAGAATTCACATAATTATCGAAATCATATAATAATATATAATACATAGAATACATGCATAACATAATTATTCTCACACTTCAAATGCTTTATAAACATAACATCACTCAAGCAACCATATTATTCATATGTACACACTCACAAATCCATAATTTCACCAATTCATCAAATTCACATAATGCACATAACTCATATTGTAATCATAGACACAATATGACTCAATGCAAGACTCAAATGCAGTACTCATGCATGTGGTACCAATCACTATTATTATTTTTCAGTTTTTACATTAAACCGGGCCCGTACTCTAGACCAATCACTGTTATCGAAATCATATAATTATGATGTTTTCTCCAGAACTTTTCTCACTCCATTCGATTCCATTCTTGGATGTGGTGATTTCTTCTGTCCAATGCCATTCTTGGACACCTTTCCGCCGGCCGAGTACAATGTTATTCTTGGATGCCTCTGATGTTTACCCTTGTCATCCAATGCCATTCTTGGATGTCCCTAGTGAAGTTTTTCAAATGGAACTTTTGTTTCCATCCAATGTTATTCTTGGATGTTGATTGATATATAGTCGGTTGAGTTTTTCTCCGTCAAATGCTTTTCTTGGATATTTTTTATGTTTGTTGCCCTATTCAATTCCATTCTTAAATGTTGTAGTTCCTTTTATCCAATTCCATTCTTGGATATCTTATCCCCAATAGAGTGTTTTTCGCCTTCATTCAATGATATTATTCGTGGATGACGCTGTTGTTTTTTACCAGAAACAATTCTTCTTATTGTCTAATGTCATTCTTGGACATCTATCGACATACTTTTGTCTCGTTCGTAGTTTCCATCCAATGCTATTCTTGGATGTCACTACTTGTCTTTCCAGGGTCTTGTCCCTCTCTTTCCAATTATTGATGGATACTTCTTGTCACCTTGATAGATCTCCATAAATAGCTTGTGTTCCCTGACGTGTCTTTTAACGTCATCTCACTCAATTTACCGTAAATCCCTTATTTTAAGTTCCCCGCAAAGTGTTTTATCCTTTGCATTCATATCATCTTGTGGCATCTTAGGGATAAAAATTTGGTTTTTTGTATTTAAGTATCTTCAATCTTGTCGAGACGAGGTTTTTTCAACCTTCATATCTCCGGATAGAAGAAACTTAAATATGGGCAGCTGTTGTGCCCTAATTTTTACCCCTAAGATTTCTCACATCTCATTTTGTATCTTTCCCACAAACAAGATCATGCTTTGGTTCCTTTATCCCTCTCTTCTTTGGGTTTATGCCTTGCAGGGATCACTGAGCATCTGTGTGTTTCCTACTTGCCTTTATCTGCTTATGTTTACTAACCTTTAATTAAAATCCAAAAATATGTTTCTTTCCCTTTTACTAACTTTTTCATGAAGGATTTGGGTCAAGGATATCAAATACCAGTCCCTCAGCTCGAATGAAATTCATCTGAACAAAGTCAAAGTTGATCTGCGAACAATTCAAAATCATTTGATCAAGAGTTTCCAAGATTTAATTGATTATTATTCAATAGACTCCAAGGTTCATGTGCTTATTTCCATGCCTTCTTTGACAAGCAAAAAGAATCGAGTCAGAGCCAAGACAGTGCAACAAAAAGGCAATTTTCCCATTTTTCACTGAAGTAACCGATTACCACTAAATGGGTAATCGATTACCACGTGGAAAATTTGAAAAAAAATCAGAAAAGTTCAAATTCCACGGCATTTGGCACCAATTTCATCATGAGAATATTCAAGATCACTTCCTTTTAATTCCCCTACATAATCACAATTAATTCCCACCATACACCTTCACTAATCGCCACTTGATCTTGATTTTCCCTCCTAATTCAAATTCCAAGCCTAATTTTGGTTCCAAACCAAACCCCAACCCACCAAAATTTCCAAGCCTAAACTCTATAAATAGAACCCTCATTTCATTCATTTTTCAAACTTTTGATAGCCAAAAAACCTCTTGCAAATTCTCTCCCCAACCACAAAATTCACTCAAAGCTCACTTTTCTTCTTTTGAAAGTTAACAAGTTTTCACATTGATTCTTGTTCAACTTTGAGATATACCTTCATCCAAACTTGTTTTCTTCATCAATTCTTATAGATCAAGGCTTTGGAGTTTGCATCTTGAAGCAATTTGAAGCAATTTTCAGATTTGGAGTGGTAATCTCATTTTCCACTATTGTTGTTCTTGATTCATCTTCCACAATGTGATCCTTTAATAATTCTTGTTGCTTGATCTTTGGATCTTGCAATTTGTGTTTCAATTGGTGTATTTATTGTTGTTTACATTGAAGTTTAGTGCATAATCCATTCCTTGATCATGCTGAATTTTAGAGATGCTGATTTTTTGCTATGTTTCTGCTGTTTTTGCAGTGGTAATTGATTACCCTGATCATGGTAATCGATTACCCTGAGACAGAATGGTGTTTTTCACCTATTTTTGGGACTGTTTTGGTTGTTTCTTCATTCCTAACCCCTTCACTTTGTACTTAGCCTTAGATCACATAATTTTGTGGTTTAATTTGGCTTTCTCTTCATCTATTTCTCTTTTATTTGGATAGATGAAAGTCTTATGGATCTTAGAATTTCTTTATTGAATTCTTGATCAAGACTAGATCATTACCTTTTTTCTTTTCGTGCGGTATTGCTTTCGGATGACGATTTACATATCACTCATCTAGCATGCATTAGCACAAAAATTATTTTGACCGTCCTCGAGTAGGGTGACTTCTATATAAGTCACTTGGTGATTGCTTAACATAGCGCTACATTTGTCCCTCCCTCTGAATCGGAACTTGATCTTTCGTGGCCTAAACCTTTTGGTTGTGTAAGCCAAGGAAGGTAAATCTTTTGTATTAGGTTCAAAATTGTTGAAGCTTGTTGTGTATAGGCTTTGATTCTATCAATCTTCTAACAAGTCTTCATTAACCTTGACCTAAGTACAATGTTTAATCATTATATTTCAAGACGCGAGACAGAATAATCGGTGTTACTTTTGAAGGCTTATGGCACTATGGCCTTTGTGCTTTTATTAAGTATATACTACTACATTACTATTACTATACTTTTATGATTCCTTCTTGCTCCCTATCTCTCTTTATTTTTTATGTCATTATATCATATCATATCTTGTTTATACTTCTGTCATTTTCACTTTGTCCACTTGGACCATATGTTTATGCTTATGCCTTTTTTTTCTTTGTCCACTTGGACCAAAAACATTAATAAAGGCCAAAACCTCTAAAAAACTTGTGCTCTTAATCTTGGACTATGGTTACTATTCTTTGCATTGGACATGGAATTTTGAAACTAGACCTTGGACCTCAATGCTATTCTTGGATCCTTAGACTTAGAACTAGGACCTTTTCCCTTTACTTTGGAATTATGGTTTGAAGACTTTGGAGCTTTGTGCTTTTGCTTGGTTTATGGTGAAGATGGCTACATTTGTGGTTAGATTTTTCTTATCCTTAGCTTTTACTTTTTGCTTTAGCATAGTCACTTCTTCTCCTCCCCATTCTTAAATTTTCAAAATCTTCTTCCTTTTTTAAATTCTTCTTGTTTTCAAACTCTCGCCTCTTTCATAATCAAACCTTGACCTTGTCAAGTGATTTTACTCTTTTCTTTTCATTTCTTAATAAATGCTAAACTACATAAGCATATTGACACCTTTTTCAAAAGACTTTAAAAAAAACACCAAACTCATTTTATCCTCTTTTGTGCTCTTGTGCACTTTTCCTTTAACTTTTTCACAAGTTTAGACATGATTCATTTTTTATAGCGGAATTATTCGCTTGGAATGATGACTTGTCTCTACTTTTTAAAATCAACCAAAACAAACAAATTTCATTCTTTGTACCACGAACTACGAGGTTTTGATCCTATATTGCACTTCGTGGGTACGTAGGCATGAGGCGACAAGTCTCTCCAAACACAAAAATCTTAAAAAATACTTCTCTTCTCATATCCTCAATCTTTTTTCCAAACAAACCTTTTCAAACCAAAAAGAGTAGATATTTCAAAGGGTTCCTATAGAGTACTATAGACGTTTTGGGTGCTAACACCTTCCCTTAGCATAACCAACCCCCTTACCCAGTCTCTGTTTACATGTTCTTGTTTAGAACTTGTTTAGGTTTTATTCGCTCGTTTTACTTTCCTTTTGGATAAAATAAAAGGGCGGTGGCGACTCTTGCTTTTTGAGTTAAGTTAATCAATAGCTTACACTCACGATTTTTGCCGCTACACATATGTAATTAAGACCATCCCTCAATCTTAACATCCATGCATATCTTCAATAATTCATCGTAATTGAATTACCACACAATTACACATACTTGCACATATTTATGAATCATCCACACACAATTCACTTTCAAATGGTATGCAACATATTTTACAATACAATCACAAATGTATTATCATTGCAACAAGCAATAACTATCATGCATTTCATGTTGTCACACACCAAAATATACTTATACAAGCACACACACAAGTATTCGATAAATTATCCACAATTAATTTCACAACCGGCAATAAATAATGCAACAATTCATTAATAGAACATATACACAATTGGCTTCCCAAACATATTAGATATAAAAATATTGGGCAACTAATTCTCTTATCTGGACTATGTTATAGCTCTATTCATTAGCTTTCTGATACTTCGGACGGGGGCCAAAACGGACTTACGGATCAAAAGTTATGACCAAAACAATTTTGACTGAAAACATGAACAGTCATGACGGACAACATGTATAATTTTCTGCGTTTTTCACCGTTGGAGGCCTTTCGAACCTCCGATTTCGATTCCGTAAAAATCCAAACTCTCAAAAAATTACAACCCATCCAATACTGTAATTATCTCAAGTAAATTTACAATTTTAACACAATTAAACCATCTAATCATTGTTTTAAGATTATGCCTAAAACTTTTGAAATTGATGGATATAAGTTCAATCCTAAAAAAAAATGAAGAATACACACATATAAAGCACACAAATTCATCATATAATCATCATATAACAACCACTATGGAAATTAGGTATTTTTATCCTTAATATGCTACTATCCATCATACACTATCATACAATCCCATAGCCATGTAAAGACCCACCCTTACCTTGGTTTCTTGATGAACTCTTGAGTTTTCTCCTTAGGTTTTCTTCTCCTCTTTCCCCCTTTTTCCTTTTCTCTATGATAACTTCTTTTCTTCTTTTTCCTTCATTAACCCTATTTTTCTCCTTATATATAAAACCCTAATTCTAGTAACTAATGGGCTTACAAATCATACCCCCACATTTACTCTTCACATTCTCATCCAATAGGTCCAATTATCTTATTTCTATTATTTCTATATCATTTCCATCAAATAAAATAATCCAAATAAATCAATTACGCTCAAAATCATACAATTAATTAATTAATATAATATATATATAAATAATTACTAAAAATTTGGGTGTTACACTACCTCATGTCATGTTGACATCTGGAACATCCCTCACCTCAGAGCCATCCAGAAAGAGTCCTTTGTCTATACTAGATTGCAAAATCTCCATGTTATGCCGACATTTAGGCAACACATCAACAACATGGTCTGCCTTGGTTGCTCCTCCTTTTGTAACCCTAGATGTGCGCTGGCCTAGGTGAATCTCCTGGAGCATCCAGTGTCATATAAGGATGTGACATTCTTAAATACAATTGGATGTAGCCATGTGCAACACTCCAGTCGCTATGAGCTATGGTACTATGTTCCTCCTCTGGTACCATATGATTAAGGTAATCATCAAACATGACATCCATATCTATACATGTCATAGAGGGAGGGGCAGACTCACGAAGGTCTCAAGGAACGAACTTCATGTAGTCGAACCCTCGCATGATGCACTCAGGAAGATGAGAATACATCAGACGTGAACTGCAAGCTAATCATCCATAGTATAAGGCTATGTCGTCAAAAGGACATGTCTCACTGTGATCAACATACATATTGAAGTGTTTATCCTCAGCTACCAAGCATTCAAAATACATTTTGTATGGCCCCGTCGTCTAATTCCCTCTGAGTGGGATGAATGCAGAGGCACGTGGCATACCCTTAGTGTAGCTCATAGCACATGATTAGTCGAATATATGAGGGAAGTGCTGGAGGATCCAAGCCTAAAAATGGTATATATGAATAATTCGTAATGGCGTAGCTAAAGTGTTATGAAAATACCATACAAACACTAAAAGATGCGTAAAATATTACTGTTAACAGTGTGATGTTATTTGTTATGTATTTAGTCTTCCACATACAACCTTTAGCTAACTTAGAGTACATGTAGACCAAACAAGCAGCCCCTAATTGTACTCATAGATCCACTCCATGGCAATAAAGTATCGCAAGTAGACCACATCCATATAAGTGGCACCTTTGTCCATAAAAATGGAAGTTCCAACCAAAAACAACATGTATGCTCTCATAGCGTATACTCTAAGTTGCACAACCTACTCGTCATCACCAGCGGTCTGCTCTGCTGCATGCAGTTGTTATGTATACAACCTCTCAAGGAATCTGAACCTTAGATGGCTTCTAACTACTTTATGGCATCTCATGGATCAGCTCCTAGATAGTCTACCATCATCTCAAGCATATCATCTCTATTAATTCTGACGTGGTATAATAGTCTCCTCTTGATCGAAAGATGCAGCAAGCACGAAACATCATCTAGTGTGATAGATATCTCAACATGTGGAATAAATTATGATGTCTCCAAGTGCCATCTCTCTACAAACACGGACAACATATTGAAGGGGCGAGAAACACAAGAAATGGGGGTTTGAATTGGGTTTCACCAAATGTGATCTTTTACAAAAAATTTAAACTTCAATGCTAATAAGAGAATATAAATAAATAGACACAATTATTTTTATCCTAGTTCATTGTTAACAAAGTTACTCCAGTCCACTCACCAAGGTGATTTCGCCTTAGAAAAGGACTTAATCCAATAAACTTGAAAGATTACAACCTCTAAGTGTTAGAAAACAACTTAACCCTCTCAAGTATACAGACTAACGACTTAGTCACTTGAGGAATAACCACTTTGAAAAGTGTTACAAATGTGTGTACAAAGTAATGCTTCTAAATAAGCAGATTACACAAGTTTAAGTACGATAACACAAAAGTGTTTTTTAGCAATATATGAGCAATAGTTCCTTGGTAATATACAAAACTATCTGAAGAGTAATCTCCAAGAGATTTTGCATCGTATCGGCATGAGTTTTATTGCTTAAAAGCTTCTTTTAATACTTATCTCTTTTCTTGTAGAGAAACGCTCTATCTTTTGTTTGAGCATCAAGCATCTTCTTTTTGAGCTTACTACTTGGTGTTTTGCTTCCGCTTTGCACACATACTCTCGTGTTTCCTTCAGCTCTTTCTTTTATTCTTTTTCATTATTCTCACTCTCAGTCTATTCTCTTCGTCACTTTCTTCAAGCATTCAGATCTTCAGTATATAGAGCTTAAGAATAGATCCGTTGGAGGGTATAATAGGAAACAAATTCCAACTGTAGTTTTCCAACGGTCATTTGAAGGAATGGTCAACGTCATAATACAAAAGAGCTGTCCTTGCGCCACCTTTTCTAGGTCAAGGTCACAAAGTAATTTTGTACTTTTATTTTCACTAAAACATGCAAACCATTCTTGATCTTCTGCCTTCTAGTTCTTCAGAGGCTTCAGATGTATATTTGATTAAGCATGTTGTAGAAGGATCAATACTTGTAACTTCAGAACCTAAGTATTCAGAGTCTCAGATCTTCGTTCTGCAGAACCTGTCTTAAGAGTCTTTAGTACTTGGTCTTTAGAAGTGATGCCTTCAGAAACTTCAGAGCTTGTTCAATCAGAACATTGTCATTAGAATCTTCAGAACTTGTTCAGAATATTATTGTCTTTAGAGTCTTCAAAACTTTGTTCAATAGAACCTTGTCTTCAGAATCTTCAGAACTCGAACTTCATAAATGATGTCTTCAGAATCTTCATAACTTTGTTCAACAGAACCCTGTCTTCAGAATCTTCAGAACTTGAACTTCAGAAATGATGTCTTCAGAATCTTCAGAACTTTGCTCAACAGAACCTTGTCTTCAGAATCTTCAGAACTTGTAGCGATAAAAGCACATCTCTTAAAAATCCTTCAAGACTTACTTACAAAGTCACAATCAGAAGCTTTAGTATAAATGTTCTTTAGAACGGTTTCATTAAAAACATTCCTGAATTCTGACTTTATCTTGTACATAACATATGTTTTCTTCTAGAGTGTTTAGATCAGAAACCATAGAGTACAGAATTGTTCTCTAAGATAACATGTGCAGTTATCATCAAAACCTAAGGCCAGATGCAGAACCAATATTGTTCTTACAATCTCCCTCTTTTTTATGATGACAACCCATGTATTTTGATAGAGCAATTTGTACAGGGTAATAACCATGAACCACAGAATCAGAGTTAAGCTTACCAGTTCCCCCTGAATATGTTACTCTCAAAATTAATTTATGCTTGTTTAGAGTCTCCCCCTGATCCCAAGACTCACAATAATTTTGAAGTACAGAGCATAAGAATAGAGAAGGAACACTTCTCAGTGACATCTCATCAGAGTCTGACTAGACTTGCCTGGTCTTTAACTCAGAACCAGGCTTGCTATCAGAATATTATTGATGTAATCAGAACCTAATTAGTATAAACTTGATGCCCTGCATCATGTATCAGAGCTAGATTCTTTCAATATCTTAAACATGTCACCAGACGGTGCACAAATATCATGTCATCAGGAGGTACATAACTTGAACATTTCCTGAATGACCATTTCTTGATTGGATATCCATAAGGTTCACAACTTTTGAAGTACTAGAGTCTAGCTACCATGCTTTCAGGAAGTTCACAACTTTTTACAAGCCCGCGGTATCAGAGCACTCATAGACGTTTTTTCATATTGTCCTTTGCTCGTGATTAATGAGTGGGTAAAACCAATTTTTCATTAAATAATACATTGCATCAGAGCAAGCTCATTTAGAGCATTCTTCTTGCTTCTTAATCATATCCTCTGATAGGTTGTTCTAAAAAGACAGTGAACTTTTGCAAAGTTCCTGAAATAAACATCAACCATGGTTAGTAGTAAAAGCATATTGGAATAATATTTGGGATCAATATTTTGAGAATAAGTATATCAAAATCATATATCTTTCTCCCCCTTTGTCAGAAATCAAAAAGGTGTAAAAAGAGAAATAAAAAGTATGGTAGTTGAAGCGGTAAAGCGGCAAGAAAAAATATTTATTTTTGGAAGAATTCCCTCCGGGATTTATGTCATGTCCACAGAGATCGGTTCGAGGGAAAGAATGTCGTTCGACAGACTCTCGCATTTATGAGTTTGGATTAAAATGGGTTTAAAGTAAATGCAGAAAAGTAAACATTAAAACAAAAAGAATTCATTAATCAGAGAGACGAACTTATCCGGCATGCACATAATCAACTCCTCACAAACTTAAACTTACCGACCAGTTATACTCCACCTACAATACTTCTCAATATCACCCAGCATCGCTCACAACAAAGGGTATGTCTAACACAAAGTTGAGAGAACAACCGTGTTACCATCGTCGACACTCTCAAACCCGACTCAAGACACGGAGGCATTAAGCTTCGACGCCTATTAAAGATTGTTAGCTCTAAATCTATCTCTAGAATCCAGAAACTAACAGATAATCATCCCTAATCAAAGTTTGTAAGGATTATCTCTAACGCAACCCAAACCCCAAGCATAAAGCAAAAATCAGAGACAATCACCAATAAAGATTTGTAAAGCATATATCATACAACGCCATGGGCGAAAAATATGCATGAGTTCAGATTAAATACATAAACAAAACCCAACATTGAAGAAAAACACAAAGAAGAAAAGAAATAAACCAAACATCTCGCAGTTTGTCAACGCCGATCGACGATCAATCCACCCAGGTTCATCCGTATGCAAGCTTCCATGTTGTTTTCTAAGCTAATCTATTGAAAAATGAAGTTGATGGAGTCGGGAGCAAAAATCCCCAAAACCATCCGTAAAAAATGACTGAAAATGTCTTAAATACAATTACAAAATTCGTGCATTCGCTAAGCGAACATTTTACTCGCAAAGCGAGCCTCAAAAAATGGCACTTAAGTGCCTCTGAAATGCTAAACTGCCTCTGCAAAATTCCAGAAGTTCGCAGTGCGAACGATTTATTCGCAAAGCGAACTTTGGTCTCTTTCTCCCCTGTCCAATTCTAGGAGCCTTCGCTGGGACCTCGCCAGAATTTGCAAAGCAAACATTCACTGGCAAACTCGTAAGGCGAACTTGACAGCAAACCAGGCCTTAATTTGACCACAACTTCTAAACCGCAACTCTAATTTAAGCACGGTCGAAAGCGCTGGAAAGCTTATTCAATGCTTTAAATGAATATGGCAAGATATACTTGCTTGAATACCTATAAAAATGAGAGAAAATCATTTAAACTCAATGATATTTACACGATACGCAATATATACACTAAAATATAAAGTAAATGTATTTATAAACAAATCGGGGTTTATTCGAACGATATTAACCAAAAAGTATCGATAAGTGCAACAAAACTTATATACAAGAATAGTTACATTTTACACTTATCAAACTCTCCCCAACTTAAACTTGTTTCTCCGCAAACAAGAATCGTGCAAACTTAAAAACACAAAAGCAATAACCAAAGAATCACGAATCAACAGGTTTTGAAAAACGGAAACATATGTATGGTTCAAATGAAAAACGGTACACACAAAGTAAATACTTACCACTAAACTACGATGACAACATAGTCACGAAACAAATGAAAAATACAAAAATCATGCCAAACATCCTAAAACAACACAAGTTCAAATGTGAATCACACCTAGCAAAAACAATCTTCGGTAGATGAAAAACACAAAATGGGGTACTTATCACTCACACAACAATCATCCAAACAATAGACTAAATTATGCAACCATCCAAAAATTCACATTGAACATACGAAGGAAAGAATCACAAGGGTTTTTCAAGGTTGTAGCGTGGTCGAGTAAACAAACAAAGGGCAATTTCTAAAGGTAATTGAAACAAAAACTTGCCTAAACCTAAGGGAGTGATCAACTCACAAAGACTCAAACACAAAATTCCAATTAACTTCTTCCAAAATCCCAAGTGTTACATAAAACACAATACTTATTTAGCACAATTATTTGAACTTTTTTTGTTTCCTTTCACACGGATTTTCTTTTTCTTTCTTTTTCACTTTTTTATTTCCTTTTCTTTGTCATATTTTTCTCTTTTTTTTCTTTTCTTTTTCAACCTCATAGAAACCAACCAATGAGTAAACAATCATTCTCTCCCCAACTTGAATTCAACCACATCATCATGTGAATACTCCCTACTTTCTAAGGCAAGGCAAAAATTCATACAACAACACAAAGTTGAGGGTTCAAGAAAAAACAAAATCCATTCAAAAATAAGTGAACTAAATACTCATAGACAAGCATTAAGTTCAAATAAAACATGGATAAAAAAAATCAAAGGGGTTACGAATGATCACACGCTCACAAGGTGAATGACTATTTGGATAGGTAGTTGTGCTCAAAATGAAACAAAATTCCTTGATCCTTTTCATGCTTTCACATAATCAACACAAATAAACGATTAAGCATAATAAAATCCAGTTAGAACAAAAATGTTGGTACTCCGCATATATGAACAATGGAAAGCTACCTCACAAAAAGGGTGGGAACTAAAGTGATTCACAACAAGAACAAGTATACAAAAGAATGAATGGCATGAAAGTTTATAAAAAGCCTAAGTATCATAAATATGCTAAAGTCAAGAAAGCGATAAACACATACCTTGGATGTGTACAAAACTTAACAATAGCATTACCATACATCCGCAAGTTGAAACGATCAAACTTGGAACATCACCTTAAATTCCCTCAAGCTACTCAAAACAAGCTCTTAGACAAACACAAAAACTATTAATATAAACAAACTAAAAGACCGGGTGAAAATGGATTAAACAAGTTGTAAAGTGAAGATTTGAGAATTTCACGAAAAATCCGAGTACAACTTGTTTAATAAATGTTCACCACACTACCTAAGTTAAACCACAACAAAAGAAAATAATACAACATGCTTGTTTTACGTCGTAAGCTCGACGCCTTTACAATGCTTAGCTAGCAACTTCCTTCCTTCATGCCATGGTGATGCCTCACCGCGCAAACCAAAAGCAAGTGCCCTAACCAAACACTTAAACAAACGTTACGGGAACAAAATGTATACAACACTTAAACAAACATAATGGAAAATAAAAGCAAAACAAGTATCAATATAAACAAGTGAAAATAGACAATATATACGATATCTACAAAACTCAAAAACAAAGAAACTATCGCAATGCGATTCAATATCAAAACCAATCCCCGACAACGGCGCCATTTTGTTCAAGCGGTAAAGCGGCAAGCAAAAATATTTATTTTCGGAAGAATTCCCTCCGGAATTTATGTCGTGTCCACAGATATCGGTTCGAGGGAAAGAATGCGGTTCGACAGTCTCTCGCGTTTATGAGTTTGTATTAAAATGGGATTAAAGTAAATGCAGAAAAGTAAACATTAAAACAAAAAGAATTCATTAATCAGAGAGACGAACTTATCTGACATGCACATAATCGACTCCTCACAAGCTTAAACTTACTGACCAGTTATACTTCACCTACAATACTCCTCAATATCACCCAGCATCGCTCACAACAAAGGTTATGTCTAACGCAAAGTTGAGAGAACAACCGTGTTACCATCGTCGACACTCTCGCACCCGACTCAAGACACGGAGGCATTAAGCTTCGACGCTATTGAAGATTGTTAGCTCTAAATCTATCTCTAGAATCCAGAAACTAACAGATAATCATCCCTAATTAAAGTTTGCGAGGATTATCTCTAACGCAACCCAAACCCCGAGCATAAAGCAAAAATCAGAGACAATCACCAATAAAGATTTGTAAAGCATATATCATACAACGCCATGGGCGATAAATATACATGAGTTCAGACTAAATACATATACAAAACCCAACATAGAAGAAAAACACAAAGAAGAAAAGAAATAAGCCAAACATCTCGCAGTTTGTCAATGCCGATCGACGATCAATCCACCCCGGTTCATCCGTATGCAACCTTCCATGTTGTTTTCTAAGCTAATCTACTAAAAAATGAAGTTGATGGAGTTGGGAGCAAAAATCCCCAAAACCATCCCTAAAAAATGATTGAAAATGTCTCAAATACAATTACAAAATTCGTGCATTTGCTAAGAGAACGTTTTACTCGCAAAGCGAGCCTCAAAAAATGGCACTTAAGTGCCTCTGAAATGCTAAACCGCCTCTGTAAAATTCCAGAAGTTCGCAGTGCAAACGATTTATTCGCAAAGTGAATGCTCGCTGCACAGTTTACAAAGAGAACTTTGGTCTCTTTCTCCCCTGTCCAATTCTGGGAGCCTTCGCTGGGACCTCGCCAGACATTTGCAAAGCGAACATTCGCTGGCAAACTCGCAAGGCGAACTTGACAGCAAACCAGACCTTAATTTGACCACAACTTCTGAACCGCAACTCTTATTTAAGCACGATCGGAATCGCTGGAAAGCTTATTCAATGCTCTAAATGAATATGGCAAGATATCCTTGCTTGAGTACCTACAAAAATGAGAGAAAATCAATTAAACTCAATGATATTAACCAAAAAGTATCTATAAGTGCAACAAAACTTATATACTAAAATAGTTACATTTTTCACTTATCAATGGTGAAATCATTAACAGAAATACTGATGAAGGATACATAACTAAACTCATGATAAAGAAAAACATTATTCATTATCAATAAAAGAGTACAAGTGAATCACAAAATAGTCACAAAACAACTAGGAAAAATGACAACACGGCCAAAAACTCTCAGGGTCTGAGGTTTGGAAGCTACCCCTGTGTCAAATTGTCTTAGAGATGAGGTTTGTAAGCTCCTTCTAAGTGTTATTTGTGAAGTCTAAGAGGTGAGGTTTGTTTCCCTTAAGAAAACACAAAGCATATACGGAACCAAAACTAAATCAAGAAGGACCCTTCAGTGATTAATAATGGTTTCAAATTAATTCATAGCTGGACACTAGTTTGGAACAAGTTTGTCAATCATCCCAAATTTTTGTACAAAAGTAACAACTCCTTGATGGTCAAGAATCTGAGAAATAACTCTGCCAAAAGGAATGGGAAATGATAATTCTTCACGAGATGAGAGTATTTCTTCTTTCAGATAATTGAACATAGATAGGGGCAGATTGATCTTGATTCTAGAGACTAAGAATAGAATGAAAAGCATATCAACAGAAGAGAGTCATCCTGTCCCCTTTTCTCTAGGCCTTGGATTGGTTCCCATAATCTGGTACCATACTTTTAACATAGGAGAAAGAGTAGAAGGACTTTCAGCAGGTCCTTCGTAACCATAGATATTGTGAACATCTTTTTCAAATCTATTGTTATGTCTGTAATTTTCAATAGTATCTCCATCTTCCTCACATTTAATAACTTGATAGATGATTTTAGAGTTGATTATCATAGGAAAATCATAGACAGTAGATAAAATCAGACAATCATCTAGCTCATACTGATGAACACGAGCATTTGCCCATAATTCTTTTATAAGATCTGGTTAAATGGGTCCAGAAAGCATTGCAAGATATTCATTCCATTTATGAAAGGGAATATCTGAAACAATTTTTGAAAGATTGCTAGCCGTAAATTTATTGAAATCAACTGTGTATTCCTTTAGAACCTCTAGATCATGAATATCCCCTTTAAAAGTTTTTGAGGACATGTTGAGGAGAAGAAAAAAACTTTTTACCAAACTATCTTATATAGAAGATAATTTGTAAAGACGGGAGAATACACAACTAGCAACAAATATATAAAGCAGAAGTATAGACAAACTTGATTAAATAGATATGAGTCAGAGTAGAGACCAATGGTTAAATCAATGCACATAGTAGTGGATTAAATAAACTGCCTTCGACTTTAAACAGAGCAATCAAAGATATACAAATTCAAGACACGCAAAGCAATTAATGGTTAACCAAGAAAATTAACAACCATCATTTCCAAAGAGAGTATCACATAGAAACCTAAACGCATGAGACAAAAAAATCAAAATAGGAGAGGAATACAAAACAGGTATAAGGTATTAGGTAACTGACAAGGATATAGGAAATAGGTAACAGTAAAGGAAATTAATTCTGACAAAGGATAAAGTGTGAATATTTATCAACCTAAATCTAAGAGTCTCATCACCCAATGTGTCACGTTAAGCACGAAGAGACATTCATTAAAATATAGTTGTCTTATAATGATGCAACCTTTTCACTTTCCTGACAACGTGTTAATGAAGTAAACTCTTCAGTTTCCAACGGTAAAAAACATTCTTAAGAGAGCATTCTGACCTTGGATACTTCAGATACATGAGAACTTCACTTGTCAGAAGCCTCACATCTCAGAAGTAAAATGCTACGAATCAAGCATTAGAAACTTATTTTTCTATTCTAGAGGACATATATTCTAAGAAACTCCTTTTCATTCTGGACATAGAATACATTTCGCATGTTGGAATGAGAACAAGTTTATTTTCAGCAAGGAATTTTGAAATAGATAACAACCATAAGAAAAGACTGTATTAAAATGTTTTTAAGAGAATAGTTCCTTTCTGAACATAATCTCAAAATTTTAATCCTAGAATATAAAAATAGATTCATAAACAATTAAGTAAAAAAATAGTAAGAGTTAGAAAATCGTTACTCTCAATTAATTGTTAGACTTCTAGTTGACCCTATATCTTGAGGATGTAGTTTCTTCTTCAAAATCAACACGCAATTAGCTTTTACAGTTGAGGACATTGTTGATGATTGCCTATAGCTGGACCGCTATACCAAATTCTCCTCAGAAACTGACATCACAATAAATTCTTCCTTTCTTCAGATTTTCAATGAGATGCATAGGAGTCCTTGAATCTTGCACTAAGACAAGATCGTCTTCATAGCTTCTTTAGTCTTATCATTCTGATGGATGAAACATCTCTCCTGATGTTTGTTGTATCTAGATCATTAGAGAGAACTGAGTTATCCCTTTAGTCTTTTGCTTTTGATCAACCGCTTATGTCTTCACTGTGACTTATTTCTAGAGAGCCACTTGATTCAATCAACTAATTCCCAATTTGAGATATAGAATACCAAACGCCATATGACGAGATAACTGGTTGAATTCTTCTTGCATTGCCAGAGTTTAATCTTTGACCATACTCTCTTCTTCAACAGATGCAGATATCACTATGAACATCAAACCACAAAAAATTTATTCAAATGGTTTGAATGTTGATTTTGTTCTTACTGGCTTAGTCTTATTACCCAAAGTCCGTACTTCAGAAAGTAAAGATCTTGCCAAAGCTTTCTTAGAGGGTTAAGAACTGCAACAACTTCTAATTGAGCATCTTCTGATTTCTTCATCTTATACTTCTTCAGTAGCTCCATTACCTTCAGTATTTTAAAAGGTAATCTCCAGATTTGCAACCTTCTAATAAAAGTCGGCTTTTAACTACCAAGCTTATCATCAAATCTGACACCAATTTGATTCATCAGCAGAAGTACTTCAAAGCCAAGTACTTTGTATCCTTTTAAGCATTCAGAGCATTCTAATCAAGCTACATCAGAATAGATTTGAAAAGAATTTTGTTTTGAATAGCATGCTACAACTCCTTAGAAATGCTTTGTCATGATAATCTCATATATCATGATTCTAGCCATTTCTTTTTCAAGATCATGTTATTCCCTTTATAACTCATCTTGTTGTAAAGAACTAGGACATGAAGGTTTCATTATCATCAAATAGCTTCTCAAGCTGTTTGTTCTCAGAATGTTTACCAAGATTATTTATAACCTTTACATTCTCAGACAATCACTTTTACACTTAGAAAGTAGAGAATATAGAAGGATTCATCCTTGTGTCAAGATCCTTTACCCATGTCTATTCTGTAGTTACTAACAGTAACTGATCCAATACTTTATACTGTGGTATTTCACTGGTTCAGATATGTCAGTGTACAGAAACTGCAAAGGGTAACTGTTCTGAAGCCAATGATTATTTTTCTTCTGATCATCTTTGAGAACCATTTCCTGTAGGCTTAAGTTCTAGGCTTTGGAACATGTACCTTCATTCTATGCAAGTAGTCAGGATCTTGGTAATAAGACTGGTGCTTTAACTGCACTACTGAGAATTCTTGAAACAGAGATAGTTTCTGCTGAATCTGAAACTACTTCATCTTTTGGAGGGATCTTCTTCATCAGAGATTCCAGCACCAACCAACCGACAATGCTAAGTTAGCTTGTTCTTCATCTCTGTCATCTTCTGAAAACTCAAAATCATCTTATGTTGCCAACCGATTGTCTAAGCATTTTAGATTTGTTTCCATGAGATCTTCTTCCATAGCGATCAACTCATATGAGCAGTAGTGACAACACATCTTCTTCTGTAATTTTTGATCACTTAGACTTGAAGCCACTTTGGTCTTCTTCGGATCTTTTGACAGATGTGTTGTTCAGATCTTCTGCAAACTCGAGAGTAGTTACCGACAGTTTTCATCTGAATAGTGAGCTTCTGATAACTTTCTTCAAGTGATCTGACGAGGAGTAGCCTTAGTTCAAAACTCTAAGTCCTACAACCATGGTTTGAAAAATTGATAACAAGATTTCAACTGACGTCAACATCCTTCATCTTGAAGTCTTCATGCTTCAGAATCAAAACACGAGCATTTGTTTACTTAACTTAAAAGAGTTCTTAATGAGTCTTTTTGAGAAATTCAAATGTAGACTTAGCAGTCTTTTATTTGAAAACATCTCATACTCAGTAGGAATTTACTTTCATCAAACAAGGAAATTCTTGCTTTCTGATGATTCTTGTCATCCTTTTCCAACTGATCATTCAAATTTACCTTCAGCCTTTTACCAGTTTCACCTGAGGGAGACATGTAGCTATCAAATACCATATTCCGAAGATCAGTATTCCTAACTAGAAAGAACTTTCTAGTTCAGCTTTCCAATACTGAACCTTTTTCACCAATAATAGTGGAAGATAGAACTTTGAACATTTGAGACTGGAACAGTAGGTGGTGGAGTATAAACCATCAAGGTGTTTCTCAAAGCTCGTCTAGATATTTATCTAATATGTTTAAGTGTTTGATAAACATCAATACTAGAACAAGAGCTCTGATACCAATTGAAGGGGAGAGAAACATAAGAAAGGGGGTTTGAATTGGGTTTCACCAAATGTGATCTTTTACAAAAATTCAAACTTCAATGCTAACAAGAGAATAAAAATAAATATACACAATTTTTTTATCCTAGTCCACTGTTAACAAATTTACTCCAGTCCACCCACCAAGGTGATTTTGCCTTAGAAAAGGAGTTAGTACAATATTTTTGAAAGCTTACAACCTCTACGTGTTAGAAAACAACTTAGCCCTCTTAAGTATACAGACTAACGACTTAGTCACTTGAGGAATAACCACTTTGAAAAGTGTTACAAATGTGTGTACAAAGAAATGCTTCTAAATAAGTAGATTACACGAGTTTAAGTACGATAACACAAAAGTGTTTTCTAGCAAGATATGAACAATAGTTCCTTGCTAATATACAAAACTATCTTAAGAGTAATCTCCAAGAGATTTGCATCGTACCAACATGAGTTTTGTTTCTTAAAAGCTTCTTTTAATGCTTCTCTCTTTTCTTGTAGAGCAATGCTCTATCTTTTGTTTGAGCATCAAGCATCTTCTTTTTGAGCTTATAACTTGGTGTTTTGCTTCCGCTATGCACACATACTCTCGTGTTTCCTCCAGCTCTTTCTTTTCTTCTTTTTCATTATTCTCACTCTCTGTCTATTCTCTTCGTCACTTTCTTCAAGCATTGAGATCTTCAATATACAGGGCTTGAGAATAGATCCGTTGGAGGCTATAATAGGAAACAAATTCCAACTGTAGTTTCCCAACGGTCATTTGAAGGAGTGGTCAATATCATAATACAAAAGAGTTGTCCTTGCGCCACCTTTACTAGGTAGAGGTCACATAGTACTTTTATAATTTTATTTTCACTAAAACACGCAAACCATTCTTGATCTTCTGTCTTCTAGTTCTTCAGAGGCTTCAGATGTATATTTGATGAAGCATGTTGTAGATGGATCAATACTTATAACTTCAGAACCTAAGTCTTCAGAGTCTCATATCTTTGTTCAGCAGAACCTGTCTTAAGAGTCGTTAGTGCTTGGTCTTTAGAAGTGTTGTCTTCAGAAAATTTAGAGCTTGTTTAATCAGAACCTTGTCTTTAGAATCTTCAGAACTTGTTCAGCACATTCTTGTCTTCAGAACTTTGTTCAATAGAACCTTGTCTTCAGAATCTTCAGAACTTGAACTTCAGAAATGATGTCTTTAGAATCCTCAGAACTTTGTTCAATAGAACCTTGTCTTCAGAACTTGAACTTCAGAAATGATGTCTTCAGAATCTTCAGAACTTTGCTCAACAGAACCTTGTCTTCACAATCTTCAGAACTTTTAGCGATAAAAGCAAATCTCTTAAAAAGCCTTCAAGACTTACTTACAAAGTCACAATCAGAAGCTTTAGTATAAATGTTCTTTAGAACGATTGCATTAAAAACATTCCTGAATTTTGAATTTATCTTGTACACAACATATTTTTTCTTCTAGAGTGTTTAGATCAGAGTCTGATGACGCCACATGCCTTTGTATCAGATTCAAATCCTGTTTAGCAAAAGATACTACCTAGACAGAAACCATAGAGTACAGAATTGTTCTATAAGATAACATATGCATATATCATCAAAACTTAAGGCCATATGTAGAACCAATCTTGTTCTTACACATATCATGGTTAATTATGACATCAATCATCATGCATGAGTATATCAGCCCAGTTAGTTGCATCACATCCAGAAACTATTGCTCATTAGGCTGCGACATACCCGTAATCTTCTGAATATGGTTGATGCATTTTAAAGCATCACGGTCCTGTAGAAAAATAAATCAATGTCAGAAACTTTGAATATTATAACAAACATGATTTTAAAAGAATGAATACAGCTGCATTTTATCTCTCTGTCCCAGAAATTTTTAGCAAAATGATCCAGGTATAAAGGCAACATCATAAGTCTGACGGGCCTCCTCCAAACCCCTCGGGTGCCTCGGATGCCTGGGGAGTCTGTGGAGTCTCGGGTGCCTGCAGTGCCTGAGTATGTGACACTTGTATTCTAAGGGAAGATGAAGGCTGAGATGCATGAGCCTCAGAAGTTAACGTATTCGCATCAAGCAGGCTAGGAATCACAGATGTTGCGATAACGGAGCTCATTCCCTTCAAACCGATGCATGTTGCACAGCTCTATTGTGCCTCAATCTATCTTGGTTATCAACCATAATATATATAAGTAAACCATATAAGCATTTTACACATGAAACATAACGAGGTCAAGTAAAAATGCATACTCGTAAATTTCGGTGATGCATCTCCGGATTCTGTAAATAAAAATGTTTGATAATTCTAGATATGCATCTTCATAAGGTTCTGCGACTCATAAGAACGTCAATGGTAGAAATGCAGTTCATGCCAACATAAAAAGTAATGCATTAATAATTTAATCTACCTATCAAACACATTTCTCATTTAAATAGCATATATAAGCTACATATTACTTAACCAATGTTCAACTTCTAAAAATGTATATAGAAATAAAAAAGTTTAGAAAAATGTGACTGATCGATAAAATAGCAAGTGTACTATTTTTCTCGATGTAGTAATAATTGGGGAAAACCCCAGTGTCGGTCTCTTAAGGACTGCGCAGTGAAATAAGTCTTTTTCCACACAATTTCAATTAAACAAAAGTTTTGGTTGATAGTTTGTTTTTAGCTAAATAGAATCAATACTACAAAAACATAATAATAAAAAAACAAAGGTTGTACGAATATGAGAAACGTGCTAGGGACGGTGTATAATTTGCAAAGCAATGACTTAATTTTTTTCCTCGACTCTAAAGAGACATGTATCAAACCTTATCTTTCCTATGTCCTGGATTGTTTTTCTAAAATTCCTTCAAAGAAAAACCTTTGGTATTCTTCCTCGACCCTAATTCCTCAGTGGCCAAGGAAGAATATCAAGCAATAGTTCTAACATAAAAAGGTTTTCACAGGGTATTCCAATTCCTCGGTAATATCTACCGTGATAAAAATTATGCAACAAGGTTAAGGTGGTTGGTCAGACTAAACCCTAACTACGATCATTTATCAGATCTTCCAAAAAGATAAAGCATTAAGCACGTTGCATAAAATAAAGAATAAAATGAAACACACAGTCTCATAGATTAAGAAACTCAAAAGTCATTACAAAAGCAAATCAGGAACACCCCCTAGCATTGGGGGGTTTAGCCTCTCATGTTCATAATTGAAATAAAAATAGGATAACAATGAAAAATAAACATTACGATGAAATTCGGTTTCCTTGGATCGTCAATTGCTTTCGCTCTTGATCGATCCTTGTTCTCCGAGAATTCGTCGAAATCTCTACACCCCAAATTCTCTCTTCCAATTCCACCAAAATCCAAGAGGCATAAAATAAAGAATAAAATGAAACACACAATCTCATAGATTAAGAAACTCAAAAGTCATTACAAAAGCAAATCAGGAACACCCCCTAGCATTGGGGGGTTTAGCCTCTCATGTTCATAATTGAAATAAAAATAGGATAACAATGAAAAATAAACATTACGATGAAATTCGGTTTCCTTGGATCGTCAATTGCTTTCGCTCTTGATCGATCCTTGTTCTCCGAGAATTCGTCGAAATCTCTACACCCCAAATTCTCTCTTCCAATTCCACCAAAATCCAAGAGTCATTTCTCCCTCTTCCCTCTCAGCATAAATATCAGATCACATTTTAACCGCGCAAATTCTCCAAAATACCCCCAGAAGTCATAAACTTGAATAAAATACAATACAAGGAATTCCACTCCCAGGAGCCCTGACACGGGCAGCCGTGTCAGGCTGCTGACTTGGGCTGGCGCATTTTCTCCTTCAGGAGTCCTGACACGGGCCGTGTCCTGTGACATGGGCCCCCGTGTCAGGATTCTGACTTGGCAATTTTCTCTTCAAATCTTCCCCTTCTCCTATACCTCCTGACACGGGCCGTGTCAGGTGACACGGGCACCCGTGTCAGGCCTCTGGGACACCACTTTTTAGTCCTTCTCGCGCTCCGAAACGCTGTTTTGGATGCGTCTGATTAACTTGTTATTGTGAACCTGAAAATACACTGAAAACAACCACATCAAAGGCACCAATGGTACAAAACAATAAAAACATTCATAAACAACTTACTCGACAAAAACATGAAAACAAAGTGCAAAAACAAACAACTAAACTTAAATATCGAACGTAACATGGAAAACGAACGACACAGACGACTGAAAATATACGATTGAAAACCACTGATCAAACTCCCCCGAACTTAAACTTTTGCTTGACCTCATGCAAAAAGCTTGCATAAACACATAAAGCACAAATGAACTGTCTTAGAAAGCGCGAGTCAAAGTGATGATACGCATACATGAGTTTTTCGTTCCAAGTCACTCAACAAGTAGTCTCAGTACTTCTCCATGTACAAAGGTATCACACAAACACTAAACCGCGGTGAAACCATGGACCTAAATCTCCCTTTTGGTAACCTCTCCGACTATGCTTTGGGCTTAAGTCTTATTTTTCGATTTTCAACCCCTTTCATTCGGACAATCACTTTAAGGCTTTTATGATTTTTCCTCGTATGCACAAGATCGATCAAAAAAAAATTTTTCATTGGCACCGTTATTTTCTTTGTCCACTTTGGGATGGCTTTCAGGTGAATAACCGGGTGAGGGTTACCCAACTTAGAAGGACTGGTCGTCTAATTGCCTTTATTCACACTTTATTAAAATTTTTCTTTTTTTTTTCGATCAACCTTGTACACACAATTCTTATAGATTAAGCTCGACTGTCAGTATAAACTACTCAGGGAATACTTCTCAGATCAAAGTACTATGGCACAAATTTACATGTCAGACTCGTTCCTTACTCGGAAAACTAAGGGTATTTGCGGTATACCTGAGTCTCAAGATTTTTCCAATTTCCTCATCAAGCTTCTTTTCACTCGAACTCTATATACTTTCTCCTCACTCACTCGCAAATACAGCTCAACACTATCAGCACTATTTTCATAATTTTTTTTTGTTTTAGTTCAAATTCGGGGTGTTCTCACAATGGACCTCAAACGCAACTTCAAACTAAAGACCAACATGAAAACAAAAAAACTCAAATAGAATTGACAAAAACAAAAATAAAACAAAGCATCTAAATAAATACCCCCCACACTTGAACTCAACAGTGACCTCACTGTTTAAGAACTAGTGCAGTAGGGGACTCACAGAACTCACTGAGGAGGAGGTTGGTCTTGCAGACTCATCTGCCGCATCCACTCGTGCATTTCCCCAATCAGGTTTCCTTGACGGGTCCGCTCTCCCCTAATTTCTCCTATCTCGGTGCGCAGCCAGGTCCAGTGATCCTGTGTCATAGAGAATGAGCATGTACTCGAACCACTGGTGTGAGGAGGAACAGTCTGATGAGGTTCCGGTTCAGTCCGGAAGCCTTCGTGGTCTTGGGTACCTACACCAAAAGTATCATCCTCCTGCTCGTCCACTACGTTAAGGACGGCATCTCCATAACACCAATTATCTAAATCATTAATCCCACAACGGTGGGGGTTAGGCAGATACATCAAAAACTGACCAAAACACATTAATGAATAATAACCGTCAGTTACGGCGATCATACCTTTTTGGACCAATGCATTCATGTCCAGACGGGTCTTACCTGTTACTGGGGTTTCACCCAGTCTATCCTGGTCATATCCTAGGTGCTCAGCAATTTGGGTAATCATACCCCTAACCGATATGCCACCAGACGTGGCTCGGCCTACTCGTCCTAAGTAATCAGCCGCAAACGCAGCCACACTCACCAGATTGCGATTAGCCATCACATGCAGTAAAAATAACTCCTTCTGAGTAGTCACTCCTGTACTATCTCCCCTGCCAAATAGCATATACGCCAAACACTTTTGAGTGTATCGGAAACAGGGGTTTTGGATCCCTGAAGCCTTGGCACCTTTTGCTACATAGTCTGTGTGTCCAGTGATGGCTATCCAGAAAGCACGCGCATCAAATTCCTCCGGAACGAATCCGGGACCAATAATAGGGAGATTTAGAATTTTCCCAATATCCTCGACCATCAGCTCATGGTCATTGTTATACAACCTGAAACTCAAAGTACCAAAGAAATAATTAGAAGTACCTGTCCATTTTTTTCTCAACTTAAATTCGATAGTGCTTAAAAACTCAAGAGTTATGCGCTCATATGTCGGCGCCTCGTATTGCATGAATTCAAGCATACCTAATGTGTGGAACATACGATCCACTTCAACAGACAATCCTAACTGAGCAAGAGTTTCTGGACATGAATACCTGGTTGGTGTTATTTTGCACTTTACATGCATGTTATACCTTTTTTCATGTTCCTCATTATCAAACAGAATGCCATGGGCATTAGGCCTCCGGATGGTGCGCTTCCGTGGGCGCGATGGCTCTGTAGCAGCCTGCTTACCTCTATCCGCTCGCTACGGGGGCATTTTTGTCACCTGAAAAATATCAAAAAATTGGAATAGAGGTTATCGCGAAAATAAAACCGTAGAAGTGTGGAGGATGATGTGGTGAACGTTTTTTGTGAAGGCCGTGTGGTGTTTTGATGAGTGGGTGTTGGTGCTTTTTAAGGTTTTGTGAAGAGAAGGTTATGGAGCTTTTAGGTTTTGGAGATAGTGAGAGGAAGAAGATGAAATTATGGTATGAAAAATTGAATAATAAGTGGTTAATGGAGGGATAAAGAGTGGTTAAAGAGTTTAAATGTGTGGGTCCCATTCATTAAAGTTATGGAAAATAAAAGAGAAATAAAACTAAATAAAACAAAAAAAACAAAAATTTCAAAAAATCTGAACCCGCGCACCCTGACACGGGCCGTGTCCCGTGACACGGGCGTCCATGTCAGGATTCTGTTAAGCCACCAAAACCTCAACTTTTCCATCATCTGCCCCAGGTCGCCTGACACGGGCCGTGTCCCGTGACACGGGTGGCCGTGTCAGGCTTCTGTAATCCTCCCATGTCTTTGTTTTCCACACGTCTGGCCATGTCCTCCTGACACGGGTCGTGTCCCGTGACACGGACGGCCGTGTCAGGGCACTGTTTTTCTCCGAAAACTCATCCCGACTAATCTTTTCAGCCCAATTCTTCGACACTTATCATACTCCCCGCTTGCTCTGTAAGTACAACAAAATATACGTCTGCAAAAACAAATAATGATTAGCAAAAAAGATCGTGGGTTGCCTCCCACGAAGCGCTGCGTTTAACGTCGCATGGCTCGACGGTCCTCGGTCCTACAGAGTAAGACGAATGACATCAACCTGTCCAACAGTATCTCCTTGGTAATAGGGCTTCAATCTCTGCCCATTAACCTTAAAAATATTTCCGTTTGCTTGATTTTTCACTTCAATCGCTCCATGCGGAAACACCTTATGAACAACGAATGGTCCGGACCATTTAGACCGAAGTTTTCCAGGGAATAATTTCAACCTGGAGTTGTACAAGAGGACCAGTTGTCCCTCAAAGGAGTCCTTCCTCACTATTCTTCTGTCATGCCACTTCTTTGTTTGCTCTTTGTAAACCTTGGCATTCTCATAAGCTCGGTTCCGAAATTTCTCCAACTCATGAAGTTGAAGGACCCTGGAACTTCCTGCTTTGGACAAATCTATATTCAGAAACTTAGATGCCCATAACGCCTTATGTTCTAATTCTAGTGGCAAGTGACAAGCTTTCCCATAAACCAGCTGATACGGAGACATTCCGATTGGTGTCTTGAATGCCGTTCGATAGGCCCATAAAGCATCATCCAACTTTATTGCCTAATCCTTCCGAGATGAACTTACATTTTTCTCAAGGATTTGCTTCAGTTGTCTGTTTGACACCTCAACTTGTCCACTTGTTTTGGGATGGTAAGGGGTAGCAACTCGATGTTTCACGTTGTATTTCAGAAGTAGTCTTTCCATAAGATGATTTAGGAAATGAGTTCCTTCATCACTGATCAAAGCTCTAGGCACTCCAAACCTAGCAAAAATGTTCTCTCTCAAGAATTTAACTACCACCTTTGCATCATTAGTGGGCAATGCAACAGCTTCAACCCACTTAGAGACATAATCCACCACTACCAAGATATAGTTCTTCCCAAATGACGGCGAAAATGGGCCCATGAAGTCAATCCCCCAAACATCAAACAGGTCAACCTCTAACATGAAGTTCTGAGGCATCTGATTCCTCTTCGATATATTCCCAGTTCTCTAACATTTATCGCACTCTTTTACCATCTCATGTGCGTCTTTGAACAATGAGGGCCAGTACAATCCTGACTGCAGGACTTTAGATGCGGTTATGTCACCACTGAAGTGTCCCCCATATTCAGAATCATGACATGCCTTCAGAACATCCTTCTGTTCCTCTTCGGGCACACATCTTTGTATCAAACCATCAATTCCTCTCTTGTATAAGTAAGGGTCATCCCATAGGTAGAACCTGCAATCATGAACAAACTTTTTCTTTCTGTTAGAATCAAAGTCATCGGGTATGATACCACCCACTAGATAGTTTGCATAATCTGCAAACCAAGGGACACCAACAACAGCAAGGATGTGTTCATCAGCAAACTCATCCTTTATTGGGCGCTTATCCTCGGTTTCCTCAATAGGTGACATCCGAGAGAGGTGGTATGCCACAGTATTTTCACAACCTCTCTTGTCACGAATTTCCACATCAAACTCTTGAAGTAATAAGATCCATCTCAGGAGCCTTGGCTTGGAGTCCTGCTTAGCAAAAAGATACTTCAATGCAGCATGGTCAGTGTAAACAATAACTTTCTATCCCAACAGATATTGCCTAAATTTATCAAAGGCATAAACAACAGCTAGCAACTCCTTTTCGGTAGTTACATAGTTCGTCTGTGCGGGGTTCAACACATGACTAGCATAATAAATAACATGTAAAAGCTTATCTTTTCGTTGTCCAAGAACAGCCCCTACTGCAATGTCGCTAGCATCGCACATGATCTCAAATGGTATAGACCAATCGGGGGCGATAACTACGGGTGCCGACACTAGTTTATTTTTCAGTGTCTCAAATGCATCGGCACACTCCTTATTAAACACAAAAGCCTTGTCCTTAACCAAAAGTGTGGTTAGAGGTTTGGCTATCTTAGAAAAGTCTCTTATGAACCGGCGGTAGAAACCCGCATGGCCTAAGAAACTTCTTATACCTTTTTCGTTCACCGGAGGTGGCAACTTTGAAATTACCTCCACTTTAGCTTTGTCCACTTCGATCCCCTTGTGAGAGATCTTGTGACCTAAAACAATGCCTTCGCGAACCATAAAATGGCACTTCTCCCAGTTGAGAATCAAATTGCTTTCCTGACATCTTTTCAAAACAAGAGAAAGGTTAGTTAAACATGCATCAAAGGAAGAGCCAAACACCGAAAAGTCATCCATGAAGACTTCCATATGCTTTTCAAGCATCTCAGCAAATATGGAAGTCATGCACCTTTGGAAAGTAGCTGGCGCATTACATAACCCGAATGGCATTCTCCTATAGGCAAAGATTCCATAAGGACATGTAAAAGCCGTCTTCTCTTGATCTTCCGGTGCAACCGCAATTTGGTTGTACCCGGAGTATCCATCCAAGAAACAGTAGTAATCATGACCCGCTAGCCTTTCCAACATTTGATCAATAAAGGGTAATGGGAAGTGATCTTTTCTTGTATCCAAATTCAGCCTTCAGTAGTCAATGCACACACGCCATCCCGTGACCGTCCTCGTAGGAATTAACTCATTTTTTCATTTATGATCACGGTAGTTCCTCCTTTCTTCGGTACCACATGCACCGGGCTCACCCACGAGCTATCAGATATGGGATATATTAGACCTGCATCAAGTAATTTAACTACCTCTTTTCTTACTACTTCCTTCATGGTTGGATTTAGTCTTCTTTGAGGTTGGACCACCGGTTTATGATCATCTTCCATAAGAATTTTATGCATACAAACCGTTGGACTTATTCCCTTCAAATCCTCAATCTTCCACCCCATGGCACCCTTGTACTCTTTCAGAACATCAACCAACTTCTCTTCTTGGATACTCTTTAGGCTCGAGCTTATGATGGCAGGACATTTACCCTTGGTGTCTAGGAAGACATACTTAAGATTTTCCGGAAGTTGTTTCAATTCCGTTCCCTTTTTAGTCTCTTAACTCCCCTCTACCAATTGAGGTTGTCTTAAATCCTCCCACCGGTGTGGTCGGACTCCCTTCCAAGGAGGTTGGGCTTCCATCATAGCTAACACTTCCAATTCACCTTCATCAACTTCCTCATTGTCTTAAAAAATATACATTCGCAACACTTTCTCTAAAAATGATTGAGATATATTGTCAAAGTGTTCGAACTCCACAATTTGGTTAATAACTTGGATATTACTACTTGTGCCCACATCTTCTTTGTGTTTCATGGTGTCTCTCACATCAATTTTCAATTCTTCATCATACACCTTCAAAGTTAAAGTTCCACCCTCCATATCTATCAAGACTCTACCGATTTCCAAAAATGGTCTTCCAAGTATTAGAGGGATTTCTTCATCTTCCGGCATCTCAAGAATAACAAAGTCTACCGGAAACACAAATTTTTCCACTTTAACAAGAACATCTTAGACTACTCCATAAGGTCGCTTTACCGAGTGATCCGCAAACTGAAGTGTCATCCGTGTGTCTTGAACTTTACCTATACCCAACTTTTTGTAGATGGATAAGGGCATGAGACTTATGCTTGCCCCTAAGTCAATAAGAGCTCTTTTGAACGATCTATCTCCAATTGTGCATGGAATAGTGACTGCTCCTCGGTCTTTCTTCTTCACCGGAATCTTGAGACCCTGCAAAATAGCACTACAAGTTTCTGTTAGAATAATAGGCTCCACATCGGTGGTTCTCTTCTTTGATATGATGTCCTTCATGAATTTAGCATATGTAGGCATCTGTTTAAGTGCCTCTAAGAACGGGATGTTCAATTCAAGCTTTTTGAACATCTCAAGGAACTTCTCAAAATTCTTCTCTCGTTGCCCCTTTTTCTTGTTTCTTTGGGGATATGGAAGCTTGACAACCGGTTTTGGTTCAACAACTTTTTCTTTGACAACCGGTTTTTGTACAACCAACTGTTCTTCAACTACCTCATTTTCCTTAATCTCCAACTCCACTTCAAGCATTTGGTCATCCAATTCAGATTTTTTTTAGCTTCCTCATTGGATTTCCCTCTTCTCGTAGTTACCCGCATTAACCTGATGATGATCTTTAGGATTAGTAACAGTTGCGCTTGGAAGGGCTCCCGGTGCTTGAGGAACCGCAAGTTGTTGAGCTATTTGACTCATTTGAACTTCAAGATTTTTTATAGATGCACCGGTATTCTTGAGACTACTCCTTGTTTCTTCTTGGAATTGGGAACTTTGAGTGGCCATTTTTTCAATGGCGATTTCCCAATTCGCCTTCCTTGGACCCTGTGGTTGGTATTGTTGCTGAGGTTGTTGATATTGTTGTTGGTATGGGGGCTGTTGATATGGTTGTTGTTGGGATGGATATTGTTGTTGGGATGGACCTTGCATTTGTTTCTGAGCATTTCCTTGTTGATCTTTCCATGAGAAGTTAGGATGATTCTTCCAACCCGGATTATAGGTGTTGGCATAAGGATTGTTCTGCTTCAAGAAATTTATAGCTTCCACTTGTTCTTGTGTTGCTACACAATGCATGGCAAAATGGGGGCCTCCATAAATCTCACAGTTAACAGCTTGGACCGGTTGTACTTGAGCTATAGTTTGAGTACCAATATTCATCTTTTTTAACCTTCTCTCAACCTCGGCCGCAATCTGGTCTTCCATCTTCACAACCTGTTCAGTCAATTTCAAATCAATTTTTCCATCCAGTTGGCTAATCGTCCTATCGTACAACTCCAAGTGCTCATTAGCGGCAATTGCTTCTATGATCCTCTTAATGCCAGTGGCTGTTGAGAAATTGGTTGAGCCACCAGCAGCAGTGTCGCTATTTTGTTTTTATTCTCAGACCATTCACAAAGTTCTGCATTTGTTCATTCGCATCCATGTTGTGAGTAGGACATGCGACCAAACACCTCTTAAACCTCTTGTATGCATCTCCAAGTGACTCCCCTTCTTTCTGTTTGAAATTCACAATATCATATCTTTTACGAATGAAAACAGAAGCAGGGAAATATTCGTTGAGGAATGCGGTCTCCATTTCTTTCCATGTGGTAATACTCCCAGCTGGAAGTGAGTAAAACCACTCTTCCGCATCATCAGTCAACGTGAAAGGAAACATCACCAGTCTCTTGGCCTCTTCAGAGTGACCCTCTATCTTCAAGGACGTTGTGGTAGTAAGGAATCTCTGCAGATGCTTGTTTGCATCTTCATTGATTCTTCCTGAGAAAGGCTTACTCTCCAACTGACGGATAGTAGACGAATGTAACTGAAAATGTGCCACATTCACCGGTTGATTTACAATAGTCATCCTATTGGGCGGCGCATTTGCTCCTCCATAGTCACCTAGAAGTCTTTCAGCGGGAGGTTGATTTGCAGCCATGTGAACGATTTCAAGTGATGCCTCACTGTCTGCGTCTGAATCACTGTGCTCAGAATGCACAGATACCTCTTCCTTTTTTTCTCTAAACAGAACTCCACCCCCTGTACCTGACGCTGCCAGTCTTCCTTCTTTAGCTTTGCGGCGCCTTTCGTGCAGTGATCGCTCGGGTTCTGCGTCAAAAGAGAATTTAGCTGAGGCCTGACCTCGCATAAACAGTTAGACAAAAATTATTAATAATAAGAAAAAAATTAATAAACAGAAAAATTAAAAAAATTAGTCGCAGAGCAACAAAATTTCAATTGAAATAATGAAAAGAAACTTAAATCTTTGGCAGTCCCCGACAACGGCGCCAAAAATTTGATCGATAAAATAGCAAGTGTACTATTTTTCTCGATGTAGTAATAATTGGGGAAAACCCCAGTGTCGGTCTCTTGAGGACTGCGCAGTGAAATAAGTCTTTTTCCACACAATTTCAATTAAACAAAAGTTTTGGTTGATAGTTTGTTTTTAGCTAAATAGAATCAATACTACAAAAATGTAATAATAAAAAAAACAAAGGTTGTACGAATATGAGAATCGTGCTAGGGACGGTGTATAATTTGCAAACCAATGACTTAATTTTTTTCCTGGACTCTAAAGAGACATGTATCAAACCTTTTCTTTCCTATGTCCTGGATTATTTTTCTAAAATTCCTTCAAAGAAAAACCTTTGGTATTCTTCCTCGACCCTAATTCCTCAGTGGCCAAGGAAGAATATCAAGCAATAGTTCTGACATAAAAAGGTTTTCACAGGGTATTCCAATTCCTCGGTAATATCTACCGTGATAAAAATTATGCAACAAGGTTAGGGTGGTTGGTCAGACCAAACCCTAACTACAATCAATTATCAGATCTTCCAAAAAGATAAAGCATTAAGCACGTTACATAAAATAAAGAATAAAATGAAACACACAATCACATAAATTAAGAAATTCAAAAGCCATTACAAAAGCAAATCAGGAACACCCCCTAGCATTGGGGGGTTTAGCCTCTCATGTTCATAATTGAAATAAAAACAGGATAACAATGAAAAATAAACATTACAATGAAATTCGTTTTCCTTGGATCGTCAATTGCTTCCGCTCTTGATCGATCCTTGTTCTCCGAGAATTCGTCGAAATCTCTACACCCCAAATTCTCTCGTCCAATTCCACCAAAATCCAAAAGTCCTTTCTCCCTCTTCCCTCTCAGCATAAATATCAGATCACATTTTAACCGCGCAAATTCTCCAAAATACCCCCAGAAGTCATAAACTTGAATAAAATACAATACAAGGAATTTCACTCCCAGGAGCCCTGACACGGGCCGTATCAGGTGACACGGGCAGCCGTGTCAGGCTGCTGACTTGGGCTGGCGCATTTTCTCCTTCAGGGGTCCTGACACGGGCTGTGTCCTATGACACGGGCCCCCGTGTTAGGCTTCTGACTTGGCAATTTTCTCTTCAAATCTTCCCCTTCTCCTATACCTCCTGACACGGGCCGTTTCAGGTGACACGGGCACCCGTGTCAGGCCTCTAGGACACCACTTTTTAGTCCTTCTCGCGCTCCGAAACGCTGTTTTGGATGCGTCCGATTAACTTGTTATTGTGAACCTGAAAATACACTGAAAACAACCACATCAAAGGCACCAATGGTACAAAACAATAAAAAAAATTCATAAACAACTTACTCGACAAAAACATGAAAACAAAGTGCAAAAACAAACAACTAAACTTAAATATCGAACGTAACATGGAAAACGAACGACACAGACGACTGAAAATATACGATTGAAAACCACTGATCAGTGACTTAAGAGAATGTGAGCTAATAAAGTTTGAGACTTGAAAGGTTGAGAGTTTGAGATAGTATTTTGTGAAGTGGGGATGGAGAAAGAGTCTGGCACCTTTTTTATTAAAACAATGTCTAAAGATGCAATTTCATGTTTTGTTCTGCATAGCCTTAGGGGTAGTTTTGGTATTCACGGGGGTGAGAAACCATTAATTCGATTAAAATTTGATCTAGATATGCCTATCTTTATGCACAAAAGATTGATTCAGAGATGCGTCTCTATAACACCCATAATTCATTAGCATGTGTGCGTTCTAGAGATGTATCTCCAGAGTTTGCTCAGTTAGTTCAAAACAGAAACAGGCATAAACAATGGAAGAATGGAAATTCATTATAAATTAACATCAAAATAAAACATTACATGAATTTAACATTACATGTCATTAAAAACAAGTGGTTTAAGATGTTGCAACATGCTTATAACATCTTTGGGTGATCTTTTAATCGTCGAACCCACTTCAATTATACCCTTTGTTGAGCAACAAAAAAAGGTACTCCACATAACCTTCAAATCATCATCTGTCTTCAGTTCAAGCATGGTGAGCCATATCTCCCCTTTGTTGTCTATTGATGGCGAATGATACTCGAGCTTGACGACTCTCTGATTTTCTAGATATCACAGGAGAGTATTAAGTTTGGTTTTCAGATTGACGAGAAGTATGCCCTCGAAGATCCGAAATTAAAATGGGGGGGGTGTATAATTAAAATACACAAATTTAAGATGGGGATATGTAGTCATTCTGGTTTGTGTAAAGAAAATGGAATGGTAGATTCTATTTATAGAAGTTGTGGAGCAATAAGGACCTTACAAACAAGATCATGCCTGTAGGAAAGACTTCAGAAATAAATATTCGGATCCTCCTTTTTTTATTCAAAAATTAATGGTTTATTCAAAGATGCATCTTCGGATGATCCATTGTTTTTTTTAATAATTAGAAGGTATGTCCAGAGATTCATCTCTATAACTACCCAAAAATTATGCAGAACATAATCAATTGATTATGCAGAGAAGAATTTAAAAAACAAAAATTGTCCAAAAATACTACCTAATTTTATAACATTATGCAGTGTGTTACTTACAAAAAGTTACATTGTTGGATTACAACTAAAACGCATCAAAACATATGTCACTACCTAAATCTATTGGTGGCTCATTTTTCGATCATTCCTTATTTACTTCTCGTTCAATGTCGCTCAACTTGGTGAACTCTTTCATCCTTTCAAGAAAGTGACCCGACCATGTTTCAACGTCTTGTGTGAAATATGTTGTCCACTCCGGTGATGTCTTTGGTATAGGACATCCCAGTTTCAAATAAACCTGAACAATGTTGTGTTTTTGATAGCCAAACAATACACATAATGCCTTCTGATGGATTTTGAGGTGGCTTACTCCGAAGTGGAAATAATGTTTCATAGAAACCATATCGTGTTAAATCAATGCACGCCCTATCATAAGCACTTGTTATAAGATGTGTTGCGGTGAGAATCGGATAACAAACTATTAATTAACTTGCATCACATTTCTTTGAATTCACAACCGACTTTGATTTATTCAAGGGAAAGGTTCAAGATCGAGAAAAACCTAAAGGGGAGAGATCTAAGGTTCGGGGGTTGGTTACGCCTAGGGAAGGTATTAGCATCCTAAACGTCCGTAGTACTCTACGGGAACCTCTTGTTTTAACTTGCTATATCTTACTCGCTTGCTAAGGGTGCTATGCTAAAGGTTGAAACCCTAGGGGTTTGTTTCTAAGTATACTCGACAAAGTATCGCATTTTGCGCCTACGTATCCTTACGGGAGTGGAATCAGAGTATCCGTAGTTCACCGATCTAAGGGTGAAGGATAGGAACCATTGACTATGGCCAAAGTTCCAAGGGGAAATGAGTATGAGCTCATTTTAGAGTTCACGATAACTCTCTAAATCTAAGTTATCGGGAAAAGTGAGTTCTCATGATGATGAGAATCACATAGAGTTCAAAAACTCTAACCTACTTCTAAGTTATGATTTCATTGACTCTCATGAGGCCAAGAAATAAGGGTAAACCTAGAAGGATAAAGGTAGGGTGGTTGTTTAGTGACTTCAAGAGTCAATTTAAGAGGGTCTCCCTTTGGAATAGGGGGGAAGATAACAGTTGTAAAATTACTAAAAGATAACAAGTTATAATTCAAATATGATGATGCAAAATAGACATGAACCAGATAATGAGATGAGATAAAATATGATATCAATGCCAAGTTAGAATCAAACATGTTGGACAAAGATCAAACATGATAAATAGAGATGACATGGTAAGATGCATAGAGAAGTGCAATAAAACCCTAATGAGCATTCCTAACCTGAATAAAGATCTCAAGATTAAATATTTTTACTAATTTTCTTTTATATTTAGAAAGCAAATTCAATTAGAAAAACATAGCAAAAAGAATGGAGAGAAAAAGATGCAAAATGAACAAGTTATGGGATTTTGAAAATTGAGATATAAACTATAAAATAAATAATATAACCAAGTGCTAAAAAATATAAGGAAGTGGTACACCTAGGGATTGAACCCAGGTCCTCTTGCTTACAGCGTAAAACCCAATCCACCAGGCCAAGGCGTGCATGTTGATAAATAATGGATAGTGCAGATATATATGTAAAGCGAAGCAACAATTCAGAAAATAAAATAAAAGGACTGGGGCGAGGGGGATTCGAACCCCAGACCCAGAGGTTGGCAAGGCGTGTGATTGTGTGTGCTTGCCACTGGGGTGGCTGTTACATCCGGTAACATATTCGCTTCAATAAATATATAAGTCATTCAAACGCGCATATTTTAAATAAATCACACAAACCAAACCAGAATGTAAACTGCTCGTGACTGCCATGTTTGCCAAGCCATCCATCATCAGTCGTATAAATAGGGACATGCTTACTCATTCAATATCAAGAAATGCTACTCATATCAAATGTCAAGTAAGGCCTTAATCATATAAATTGGTCATCAATCAACAATCATTCGAAGGCATAGGATAAAAAGCTCATACACAGCCATGGTAAAAAAACAGCAAGCATACACTACTCAATTAGACACCACACAAGGATATGGCTTGAATACAATAAACACATGAAGGTTATGGAATCTAACGGCAGCATGGTATTAGTTCACTAATATGCTAAATGAGAAGTAGTAGAGCTATTGTAAAATGGCATACATAGACTCAAAGATTAAGAAAACCAATCAAAAACAAACAGCAGTAGGTAATCATGATACTGTTTCAAGGCAGTGAGCTAACAAATTCAAAATACAATCATAACAGCAAGCATACCTCATGTTTACAGGAGGTTTGATGAAATGAAATCAAATTGGAACACATTAAACAAGCAGATCCAAATTAGCATGGCAATGAGGTTAGTTTCATGTATATCAAAAACATATTCAAGACCTAGCACACTTAATGGAGAATAGCAAGGATGTTTTGGGATTAAAACCACATAGTTGACAAGATTACAAGTTTAATATGCAAGAAAACAAATGACAAGCTAGGGCATGATGCAAACAGTTCAAAAGACAATATTCAAAGTCCAAATAGCATCTCAAATGTGTCATAATGAGTGGTTAAAACCAAGATAGACCAGATCAAGATAATTATAGATTCCTAGCTGTTAATGACAAATTTCTATGATTTAAACAAGGAGCAGGTAGGATGATGATAACATCAACAACACAAATGGTCAGCAGCGTGCTTAATCATGGCATTGCAAAACAGTGAGCTAACATACAACACATTTAAATGGCATCTTATGCAAAGATAACATTCAGACACAATTGCTACACTACCTATAGATCATGGGATCCAAAATATTCAAGCATTTTCAAAACAATGACAGGTTGGTGACAATTTCCATGATTAAACAAAGATGATAACAACATCAACAACACAATCGTTCAATAGCAAATAACATCATGTCCTTACAAGGCAGTGAATTAACATGCAACAAATTTAAAAGGCATTTCAAGCAATGATGCAACTTGGACATAACTGATAAACAAGACACAGATTATGGAATCTAAAACAAAATGGCATGGATTCAAACATGAACTTAAAGTAAACAGACCAACCACTGCAAGAGCAAGGTGAGTTAGATTCATAGCATCTTGAAAGCATGGTATTGTCATAAAACAAGAGTTTAACAGAAATGTTTGTACATCTAAATCAAATAGCAACTAGGCATAAACAACAGATATGCAAGAGGCCACATTTATCAAAAGGAAGAAAAATCAATCATGTTTTAAAGATAAGCATACAAGTAACATGATGGTCAGAGGCCTTCATGAATCAAACACACATAGTCAAGATAGAACTAGAACACATCATGGCATTCAAGACCAAATTCAAACAAATGATGTCATTAATACAAACAGTAGTATATGACAAATTAGGTAACATCAAGAAAGCTCATACATTAATCATACATGTATGGTGAAATTCTAGTACCAGACGTGTGATGTTAAGGTGCGATGTCACAACAATACACTCTGCAATAATGGACAGAATAAGCAACAGGAAAACACAAGGAATTGTTCACCCAGTTCGATCTAACTACCTACGTCTGGGGGCTACCAAGCCAGGATGAAATTCACTACTTGTAGATATAATTTACAGACTCAACACACCAGTTGACAATCTCCTAAACTTATACTCTACTAGTGACTTTCTACCTAAGAAACCACTTAGATATGAGAACACTACTCAATCCCCTAAAACACTCAAAGAACAACCTCTTTGAGATCCCTTGATCTTGCTTCCTAGCTTCGATCAATCAACAACTCTCTATTGCTTCACAGCTTCTAGAGAGGACAGAAAATTCAACACCTATTCAACCTAGAATAATGTGATTACAAGTACTCTAAACAAACCCTAGACTCTAAGCCTCCAGCTCTTGATCTTCAATCTGTTTTCTGTACCTTCTTCCTTGGTCTTGTGCGCTTTATATAGCTCCTTGAATTTGGATTGGATTTGTCACAATATTTGATCAGATTTGTTAATTAAAAACTGAATCTTTTAAAACAGATTTTATCCCCAAAATCTTTTTAAATCTTCCACCTTTTAATTCTCCAACAAACCTGCAATCAAATCTCCCATGTAACAGAAAATATCTAGCCCAAGATATTCTCATCCAACGAGTCAACACTCTCCACAATTCCAGCTAATACGCGACCCTAATAACAACAAGCCCATGCTGTCATTAGCTTCAGTTCTGTAGATCTGATGTTACAACATCACCTATGTGACATCAGACATCCACTTCAGCAACTAGCAACCTTAACACAGTCCAGTGTTAAGTGCAATGTTATGACATCAAGCCCATGACATCAAACATAGTTAACCTTCACACCTTAGTACAACCCAGTACTAAGACTCAATGCTGCAACATCAACACCATGACATCAGCATTGAACACCTTGTTGTTTTACCAAAATTCTAGCCAATCCAGGAACTTACAATCTCCCCCTTTGGATAATTTTGGCTAAAACAATCTCTGCATCTTCAGAGACTTCAGCAGCGGAATATCTTCAATATTTTGAAACTTTAACTTGCAGCAGTTTGACAATCTTCATATAGTCTTCATTACTTGATCTGCTGCAGCACCATCTTCATTATTGACAACAGCCAATTGGTGCTCCCCCTCAAAAACTTGAACCAGCATCACAGCTGTTCAGTAGCTCACAATGTGCAACACATCTCCCCCTTGATGTCTGCTTTGCTGCACTCTGCACTCTTCAATGTTATGAATTCTTCACTAGCAGCTCAGTCTAAACTCCCCCTCAATAACTGCATCAGCACTTTTCACCTTTTACTTTTAGCAGCATCAATTACTCTCTTCATGGCAATTTTTAACTCTCACCCTTTTTAGCCATAATTAGACAAATTATGCCAATCTCCAAGCCCTACTGTCAGTAGCAACAAGATCTATGCAATCTCCAAACACAATGTTCTGACATTATTAAAGACATGGTCAAAACCACATTCCAACATTTTTGACTAGACTGGCGATACAAACAATGCTTTAGAAAAACCATTATAAAACCACTCTTTCTCCTTTGCTCAGCACAACACTCCAATAAAGCATGAGTCAATCAAGCTCCAAAGTATCAACCAAGAAACTCAAGCATGAGGATAAAAATCTAGAACCTCTGATGAAGAAGGTCAAATCTCATACGACATCAGGTCCTTCTTCAGGAGCAACAAAAACTGGCAGGACTTCAGTGACAACTATGAAGCCTGGTAAGAACCATACTGCTCAAAAACAACCTTCAGAAGATGAATGGGATGCAGATTGGAAGGCATTTCTGGATGCAGGTGATTGGCATGAGGATGTAGTTTAACCTTGTATCTTCAAATATCTAATAAAACTCCAATCATATTTTAGATTTTTCTGTAACTCTACAAAATTCTTTACAGTACTTTTCTATTGCTTTGCTGATAATTGTACTGCCTTAATATGAACCAACAGCCTAATGTCATAGCATGCTATCTGACATTATATCCTCATAAGATTCAACCAATCTCCATAATCTTGATCAGCATGCAATCTTCACAATATATGTACCTTTGCTGCAAAATCCATAGACAAATACTCCCCTGTCAAGATTAACAAATGCTCTAGATGGAGATGAACATTTGAGCACATTTACATGCATTTTGGTACCACTGTCCCTTTCACCAAGGGCTATCATACAATTCATCTTCACCATCCAAGGCAAACCTTCTACTTCATCATTCTCCTGTATGACTATGTAGATGCTCCTTAGATATAATGTAAGCACTAAGCTTCAGATCCAGAACAAAGACATCCTTCACCAAGGATACTCTTGACACTCTTGACACCAGGGTATTACATATGCTCCACTACTGGATTTACTATCCAAACTCAACACTGTATCACAAACTCCACAAATTCTCAGCTTACTTATAAGCTTTACTGAGATCCAGTCTCTTCAAGAGATCACACTTCCCCTTTCCTTACATCCACCAGTAGTTGTTGAAACTGGTGATGTCTTCAAAGACAGTAGTCATGCTTAAACACATGACCATAATCTCCACTTCTTCTGACCAAAATGCTAGAGCATTCAACTCCACATGTCCAATCTTAATCATCTAACCACCAGCAAACATGGATCTACTTCCAGACATGTGTTTGGAACACCCACTGTCAAAATACCATGTTCCTTCTTCAAACTCTTTGTCAGCCAAGTGATGTTATAACATCTTTTGGGACATCAGCTTCTCATCACCATTCAAAGGACTCATTGCACAGAGAAGTCCTTCAAGAAGCTCCCAATAAAACACAGTCAGAGCAACTTATTCATACACACCTGAATACCATAAGTTCCCACACCCTCTCTGAACCATATCCTAGCAAACTCAACCATATCCAGAGTATTTATACCAAATTCTTTTTCCAGAACATACTTCCACCATTTTATGAAAAGCACAGGAATGTTATCTAGTATGCCCTTTTGAATTTTCTCAGAAGTTCTAACAACAACGACTTCCTTCATTTGAGATATATCCTGGACATTATCCTCAGACTTATCTTTGATCTTCCTAGAGATGAACACTTTACTCCTGGATTTTGTAGTACCATCCACATAGATTTTTTGCTTAGCAGTTCTCATCTTTGGAGGTGACTCAATAGCTTTCCTCTTTCTTGATTTCAGTCGTTTAGCAACCCCAGGAACCACTTTTGCAATTAGTTCATCATCAGCTCTAACATCTGCATCTTCTAACCTAAGGATTGTCAACTTGTGGAATTTTTCTTCTGAACTATAGGAGTCATTAGTCAGGTTGTCATCTTTCTTGGCCTTGCAAGTATTCAGCTCCCAACACTTCTTAAGGTCACAGCTTTTGATCCTTCCATCAGCATTGTAGACTCCTTCATCTTGCTCACATAACTGACTACTCACATCATCCAACTTAGGAGTAACAACACCATAAGTCATTAACCCAGATTGACTTTTCACCATACTTTCACACTTGATGTCATCATCTGATGTTACAGCATCATCACTAGATAAGTTATCCACTTGAGGTATCCACTGATAGCAATTATCTTTGGATCTTACTCCCTTCATCACTACCTCATTCTGCTCATCAGCTACCCCACATTCATCTTTGGTGTAGCTTACGTTGTAACCTTCATCACAAAGTTGACTTATGCTAATTAAATTAGCACTCAACCCTTGAACAAGGAGCACATTATCAAGAGTAAGGCCATCATGATTCTTCACTCTTCCAACTCCTTCTACTACTCCTTTTTCACCATTGCCAAAAATAACACCATTTGCATGGCAAGGATTGAACTCTACCAAATGCTTCTTGGATCCAGTCATGTGCTTTGAACATCCACTGTCAAAGTACCATGCATCCATAGCAAAATGTTCATCTGATGTGTGAGCCAATAGACACTTCACCTTCTCCTTAGGTACCCATTGTTTAACAACTTTGGGCATGTACTCTCTCCATCTGTTTTGAGGCTGAGGGTATCCATGCAGCTTGTAGCAAGAGTACTGCATATGTCCAAACCTTCCACAATAAAAGCATCTCACCCTTTCATCTCTGAATCTTCTGCCATGATGAGATTGCTTAGGCTGCCATCCATAATGTGGTCTCCTCCTACCATAACTGGTCTGCCTTCTATTATGCTGGTATCTTCTTCCATAAGGAGGCTGAGAATGCTGTTTCCTGGATTGTCTCCCATGATGGTGTGGCTTTCTTCTTCCATAGATATGAGGAACAACATTGGTGTAACCATACCCCTGATGTTGAGACACCTAATAAGGCATGTGCTTTTTGAACTGAGCAGCTTGCATGCTCTTGTGGTGTTGTGGGGGCATATACTGACTAGCTCCTTGTGGCTGCTTTCTCTTTTGATTAGGACCAGTCTTCTTCTCAATCTTCTTAGGTTGTGAAACATCAGCTTTCTTAGGTGTAGGATCCTGCTTCTTTGGCTGATGTTGAGACAAAGGTTGTGACACTTCCTTCTTTGAACCTGAAGTGCTTGCTTCTGAAGTTCCCTTATCCTCAGCCACATAAACTATCCCAGCTTTGTCTCCAGTAGCTTTTTCTGACTGTAGTATCTTGTCAAGAGTGGCTGTCCCACTGTTCAACATTCTAACAGATTTAGTCATATGATTAAGATGAGCTTTGACACATAAGACTTCTTTTTCCAATTCAGCTTTGTCATTTTCTAGCTGAGCAATCTGTTTCTTCTGTTGATTCCTCTCCTGACATAGTTCAACACTCTTTAAGCACAGCTCTTTGTAGGTTGAAGCTAGCTCATCATAAGTGACTTCTCCATCACTATCATCATCAGGTTCAACAATTCTTGTCAAAGCTGTAACATGTTTTGCTGACTCAATTTCACTTTCACTATCAGAGTCAGACCAGGAAACTGTCATGCCCTTCTTCTGCTTCTTCAAGAATGTGGGACACTCTTTCTTGACATGTCCATACCCTTCACATTCAAAGCACTAAACTCCTTTATCTTGTGCAATCTTCTCTTCATCTTTCTCTTTTGACTTACTGATGTCAGAAGAGATGTTCTTGACACTAGGTCTATAGTTCATCTTCTTGAACACTTTATTGAACTGTCTTCCTAACATAACTATAGCCTGAGGTAGATCCTCCTGGGACTCATCATCTTTAGCTACTGCAGGAGTGGAGACTAAAGCTATACTCTTAGGCTTCTTTTCTGGTTCTTCCTCATTCAGTCCAAGTTCAAATGTTTGAAGAGATCCAATAAGCTCATCAACTCTCATCTTGCTGATGTCTTGAGATTCTTCAATGGCTGTTACCTTCATCTTATACTTCTTAGGGAGGGACCTAAGAATCTTTCTCACCAGCTTCTCTTCAGTCATCTTCTCACCAAGAGCACTGGATGCATTTGACAGCTCAAGAACACTCATGTGGAAGTCATGAATAGTTTCCTCTTCCTTCATCTTCAAGCTTTCAAACTTAGATGTTAAAAGCTGAAGTCTTGACATCTTCACTCTAGATGTACCTTCATGAGTAGCCTTCAAAAATCCCAAGCAGCCTTAGCAGTTTCACATGAGTTGATCAGCCTGAATATGTTCTTGTCAACCCCATTGAAGATAGCATTTAGGGCTTTTGAATTTCCAAGGGCAAGCTCATCTTCTTCCTTGGACCATTCTTCTTCAGGCTTTCGCTTAGAGGTGCCTTCTTTATCCTTGCCAGCATCATCTTTTTCACACACAACAGGAGCTTCCCGCTCTTTAATGACAGCCTTCCAAGCTCTGTTGTCTAATGACTTTAAAAAGGTAGTCATTCTAGGCTTCCAATACTCATAGTTTGAGCCATCCAAGATAGGGGGTCTGTTGACGAATCCTCCAACCTCTTTGTCCATCTTTCACCAGAAAGTAACTTCCCTAGATCTCACCCAGAGACAGACAGGATGCCTGCTCTGATACCAATTGAAATTCTGGTACCAGACGTGTGATGTTAAGGTGCGATGTCACAATAACACACTCTGCAATAATGGACAGAATAAGCAACAGGAAAACACAAGGAATTGTTCACCCAGTTCGGTCTAACTACCTATGTCTGGGGGCTACCAAGCCAGGGATGAAATTCACTACTTGTAGATATAATTTACAGACTCAACACACCAGTTGACAATCTCCTAAACTTATACTCTACTAGTGACTTTCTACCTAAGAAACCACTTAGATATGAGAACACTACTCAATCCCCTAAAACACTCAAAGAACAACCTCTTTGAGATCCCTTGATCTTGCTTCCTAGCTTCGATCAATCAACAACTCTCTATTGCTTCACAGCTTCTAGAGAGGACAGAAAATTTAACACCTATTCAACCTAGAATAGTGTGATTACAAGTACTCTAAACAAACCCTAGACTCTAAGCCTCCAGCTCTTGATCTTCAATCTGTTTTCTGTACCTTCTTCCTTGGTCTTGTGCGCTTTATATAGCTCCTTGAATTTGGATTGGATTTGTCACAATATTTGATCAGATTTGTTAATTAAAAACTGAATCTTTTAAAACAGATTTTATCCCCAAAATCTTTTTAAATCTTCCACCTTTTAATTCTCCAACAAACCTGTAATCAAATCTCCCATGTAACAGAAAATATCTAGCCCAAGATATTCTCATACAACGAGTCAACACTCTCCACAATTCCAGCTAATACGCGACCCTAATAACAACAAGCCCATGCTGTCATTAGCTTCAGTTCTGCAGATCTGATGTTACAATATCACCTATGTGACATCAGACATCCACTTCAACAACTAGCAACCTTAACACAGCCCAGTGTTAAGTGCAATGTTATGACATCAAGCCCATGACATCAAACATAGTTAACCTTCACACCTTAGTACAGCCCAGTACTAAGACTCAATGCTGCAACATCAACACCATGACATCAGCATTGAACACCTTGTTGTTTTACCAAAATTCCAGCCAATTCAGGAACTTACATATGGAATCATGATATCACAAAGGCGTGACTTAGGAAACATGTTAGGAACACAATCAAGGCTATCACATACATCAAACATAGTGTCAACATCATAATATCACAAAGACATGGCTTCTGAAATTACAGTTTAATAGAAAGACTTCAACACATACAAAATGAAATGGCATAGTATGGAAAAATTGCAGAACATTGAGACATATGATAGAAATCACTCAAGACAACACAGATCAAGATTCCACATTCATAAGCTTTAAATATATATTGAAACAAGATCATTCCAAAGATGTAACACAAGTCAATGGCTTGTATATGCTAACAGCCCCTACAATCCAACCTCAAACATATGATCAAACATCGACCATGACAAAAACAGTAATGCATACAGATGTGAAAAGAACTATCAACTTTAAAATAATAAATATCCTCAATGACCAAGCTTAAAAAACCAAGACTGAGTACACCAAAAGGTCATACATTAATGATAGCAGAAAAATAAATAGTGCTACTTTAGCAAGAACAACTTGACAACATCAAACAAAATCATTAAATCAGCAACGAAGATTGCTAAACTCAGGCATTCTACAATTTAAGAGCACACCAAAACTACAAATAGAAGCATAGGTTCACAAGTTCTTGTCTCAACATCATATTAGGTTCATACAACATCTAAGTAGGTCAACAAAACCAAGCATCAATCTTATCAAAATAAAACCACAATGAGAACTTAGTCACAGCCATTTGATGGACAAAACATAGGTATTACCACTCAGCACAAAGGCGTTCATGTGTATCAAATCAATGAATAAAACATCACTTTACTTTGAGAACTCAAGTCATAAACATATAAGCATAATAATCAAGTATATATCAATCAGACACGCATATAAAGAACAATGAAATACATATGGCAATGAAAATATTAAATGAGCATTATTAACAAAAGTATAAGAATACAATACCAAATGGAATAATGTCCACTTGACGTATGGCTTTAGAGCTCTCCACTTGATGTCATTGGGAGGGGTATCAAATGAGGAAAAGGTTGGGGATGGCGTGGAGAGATTGCAGATGAAAGCAGGTCGAATGCTGAAATTGGCAAATCCTCAGAACCACTTTTATGAACCAAGTAGTTGAAAGCTCAAAAGGGAATGGCTTGGAGAATTCAAATTGGACAAATTGCGCGCCAATGGATTGAATTGAAACAATTTCTTTGAACGAATTGACAAGCTTGTATTTGAATTTCTCTTCTTCATTCTGAATTTCACGAATACGACCAAAGAAGAAGAAAACGTTTTGGTTGATTTTGGTTTCTCATATGTCCACGCGTCATTTCCTCATTGGTTGGCAATTGAGTTGAAAAGTCAACACAACAATACTTATTTCCTATTGGTTCTTGGCAATGAAATTCCATTTCCACATTTTGTAGCATTTTTGGTCACGATGGGCCAATCATGTGGGCTTGTGAATAAAAATGCTAGCATTGGCTTTCTATTTTCTTGTTATAAAATAATAATGGTGGATTTGGCCATTGATTAGGGTTATAGATATGGTTTAGGAGAAATAAAATTGACAAATTGGATAAAATTGGTTAAATGAAAAGGCTAATGAAATAGGTTTAGAAAATGAAGGTGACAATTGAGGGTATATAAAGTGGGTAGAAATTTGGTTATGGAGAGGATCATGGTTAGGGTTATAGAGACATCTCTTTGAAATGAAGGACTTGCTTGATTCAATGCTCCATCCAAAATCCTTAAGATAGCACCTGATAAAAAAGAAACAAACACAAACAAAAACCTGATAAAAAGGGTTAGCTATGCAGCATGATTGACCTAAAATGACATGCAAGAGATCAATGGATCTAAGGGTAAAATTTGGGGTACAACAAGATGTCTCATTTCCGGGAAGCGCATCCATTTGTCAAGTGGAGCTTAATCACTAAGACAAGGAACTATAACATTAGGAATTGTATCGTAATCTTCTTTGTTCCAGTATAGATTTGTGTATGATTCATTATGCGTCGTCATCTCATGTATAAGATGACGGCGAAAAATTGGTGGTTCTCATCTCCTTTATCGAGTAAACCCAAAACAACTTGAAAACCACAGTTGACGTCACGTTCAACATTTACAATCCGCTCGATGTATTTGTGCATAAAAAGATACATCTCTTAAATGAATTTAATTTTTGGTAAAGGCGGTGGAGGAGATGGTTTGCTAATGCAAACACCCTTGAAAACACTTTTTGGGGATTTTGGAGTCGGAGAATTCAGAAAATGTGAGTCAACATGTTCAAAGTATGAAGGAGGCCGACTCGTGTAGTTGTCACTTTGAGTCGGTTTTAACTTTTTATGGGAACCCTTTTCTTTAACCAATTTTGATGTTGGTTTTAAATTTGTTGTTTCTGGATACGCAATCTTCCTAAGTTGCTCTTCAATGTGCAAATTCATGATGTCATCGGCTTTCATAAATCTCTCTTGTATCACTTTCCACTCAGTCATTATAAATATGTTTGATTTATCATCCTTCGTCACACTGTTATCATCAAAATGGGGTCTTGTCCAGTGAGTGCAAACTTCGTCCATACGTATTGGTTTTTCAAGCTTCACCTTCTTTGAAATTAAACAAGCACATAGAAGAACTAAGTGTACATCCACACTTTGAGCTATCTAAACCTGTTTTATCAGCTCGCTTGGCTTTGTGAAAAATAAAATTCAAAGTCGCTCGAGATATGTTTCCAACCAATTCTGAATAAAGGATTTCGTCTTTAAAGCAGTGTTCTAACACAGTAATGCTCCGACCAAAAGATGTATGTATCTCATTTTGTTGGTTTCAGAGCATTTGGTCCACGACATCCCAATCTCGATAAAATCACCTTTACTGTTTCTCAACCAATTCTTTAGTCTAGCATGTACAGATTCAACTCTCTTAGTTATTGTATTGCCAAAGTGTCGAACCTGATCGGTCCATTCACAAATAATCTTATCTTTTACCTAATACAAAATAGTGCCCTCAACATATTTCTGAAAATTTGGATATATCGCACACACACTGCTGAAATTTAGAATAGAGTCGACATATAATTCTTTCGTGAAATAATTTATTATAACATTTCATGCATCCATTATATTTTCCACCACCACACCAGGTTTGACAAGTTTTCCATCTTCACGTTTGACTTGTTTCGTGCCAACCACAAGTTTTACTCGACTTCTCTAATTTTTTTTTATATTTACAAAGTTATGCAATCGATTTAGGAAACGTTGTTACAACCGAATTCATCATTGCGGTGTTGCTATCAATGCTCATGACTTGTAACATATTTTCTTAGTCCTTTAACATAGTCTTGCACATTTCTAAAGCGCATGTAACGTTGTCCTCTTTTTTTGATTCCACAGGTGTTGAACAACTTAAAGGAATCAGGATGACTCCAAAATATATCTCGAACGATGACTTTATCTACATAAACTTTGTACCTTGAAACATAGTGATCATCATCCAAAAGCATTAATAGTTGTTGCATCTCAGATCTTGGTCCTCTTACGGACTTTTTGTCTCGAGCATGCACATTGTATATTTGCTTGATATTTGAAACATTTAGAGGTCTTTTTCGTTTAAAAGAAGTGAGTATGTTTCTCGGTGCCACCATGTTTAATGTCATGTCCGAAACAAGTCTCATCTCCTTCGGCACAAGGCGGCATACAATGGGATGATCGACTAGCTTGTCATGCAATCCATGATTATGTATATCGAAACCATTTTCAGAACTTCCAATTATAACTCCAAACCCCAACTTTTTGACCTTTTGATGGATCCATTGTACCATATGTTCTCGAACAATAAACACTTCTTTATTTGTAAATTGTGCACAAACATCTACCTCGACAACAACCGGTCGAGCACTTGGTTTAACATCATCATTCGCTTCATCCAGTTGAACATCATCATTCACTTCATCCGGTTTAACATCATGCTTCACTTCGACTGGTTTAACATACACACGCACAATAATTTTGGGAAACATATCCAGGTGCACCATATCTATTACCACCAATAACATAAAAACAATGTTAAAATTCATACTAACAGGACAATTCGGAGATGCACATCCGGACTACACCTAATTTCGTATGGAGATGCATATCTAGATTCAACGTCCATTTTCAACACATATTCAAGATTAATGCAAGGAATATGAATGGTCTTTACCTGCAATTCCAGCTTGTTTTGTATCCTTTGAAGTGATTAAATTCAAGAATGATATTTTGGTGTTAAAAAGTTGATTGAGAATGAGAGAAAGTTTTTACGGGTTTTGGAATGGAGTTTCTGTTTTAGCATGAAGAAAAAGCTCATGCAAGGTGGTGTTTTATTAATTCAGGTTGGACATTTCCAGAGATGCATCTCCGAAAATATCATTGATTTGTTATTTAAATCAGTTACGTGAATAACTGCAAACAATAATTAAGTGCAAGGGTTATTTCGGAGATGCATCTCCGAATACACCTAAATAAGATACTAAGATGCATCTCCAGACTATTTTTTTTTTAAATGGAGTGAATCTCATATAAGCGCATTTAGTGTATTTTTAGTTGTGTCTGCAGATGCATTTCCGAACACATAAGAGCATTTTTGAATTTTCATGAGTGTAAGAGACACTACCAAAAGTGAAAAAAACATTTCCCTTCCTTTGATTCTACAATTAAACTCTCTAAGGTGTAGCTTTAGATGATCCATAATTTTATAGAAGACTCATAAGAAAACTTCTCTATTTGACTAACACAAGGACTTACATATGCTTTTCTATATATCACTTTAGTTAGTTTGTGTCAAAACCATTAGTTCCTCGTTAACTTAAGAGTTTGTTAGTTTATTAACCGTTTAGGCAATTACCGTTTGTTATACAATTAGTTAGACTATTGTTTAGTTAGCTAGAATGTTGTTTAGATGGATGAGTGTATAGTTTTTTTTAATAATTTAATGGTTGAAATTCACACTTTAAAGATAAATAAATGGGATATCGTAAGTTTACACTACTGAATACTTAATGAAAAGCATTATCTTTGCATCTTTAGTTTACACTACTGAATACTTTCAACTTTTCAATTAAATAAAATCTACCAAAATTAAAATCTAATATTATATTTCCAAAAAATTTATTGATTAAATTAAAAAAACCAATTTCAATTAATAATTACTTTTTATCAATTTTTTTACATAAACATTAAAGTTTAAATAACTTATTTTAAGATCTATAATGGATGTGGGATTTATTGGTATGTGTTTACTTTGCACATGAGATCACACATCTTCCATATAGGATATATTGCTGGTGGAAAATAATTCTAAATTATAATCATGTGATTGCATGATTATATGTGAATGTGTATGTTATTTGGTGTTCTTACCGTTTAATGTATGATTTGATGATTCAATTAGTGTTTTTTTTAAACTTTATATTCTGCCTCTGTGTTTTTTTCTTTTTTTTTTTTAATTTGATATTAGGCCCGAGAACGAGGCCCGTCCCAAGGGACATGCAAACAAAGATGAGAGTTTATCTTTAAACCTGACACCTTTCAAATTTTTTAAATGACAAATATTTTTTTTATCTTATTCACTAATAATATGCTGAAAAAATTTTCTAAGGTGCAAAATTTGTGGACCAATAAAAAAATATAATATGTATTTTTATCGTACATTTTTAAAAATTTGGTAAAATTATGTTAATTTCTAAATTTTTTTAAAAAATTGGATAGGACAATAAAAAAAAGAAATTAATATGATTGAATTTTTTAATAAATCTAGTATATTTTATAATTTTTTGAATTTTTAAAAAATTCAGTAATTCATAGCAATAAAAAAACAAAGTTGATACTACTGTTGGAATTAACCCAAAACCTATGGGAATTCCGACCCTATCTTGATAAACAAGAAGGGTTCTTAGCGCAACAATACCAAAGAAAAGAAGAAAATAGAGAAAGAAAGGAAATTAGGATTCTAAGAGAATTTGGAGAAGAAGGTTGTTATCCACAAACTGTGGGATTTTTCTCTTTCTATTCACTTGCAACTGCAAACCGTGAATTACAATGTGTTGTCATTATTTACAAAAATAAGGGTTACTCCCTATTTATAGATTTAGGTTTACTTGTTCTTCAAACCAAAGTCCAAAACTATAAAAGCCCAAAATACCTATTTTGGAACTATATCAAATCAAATCTAAATCAAATCTGTGTGAAACAACTGTTTCGACACACCCTTGCTTCGACTACTCCTTGTTTTTGTCGAGCTAAACTGCTTCGACACAAGGAATTACAACTCAACACACCGCCTAATTCATTGTGTCTAAGCTGTCTACATTCATCATGGCTCTTAGTCTTCTGAAAACTTCGACCTGCACTCCCTTCGTCATGATATCTGCAATCTGATTCTCAGTTCTGCAGTGTTCCAAGTTCATCTTCCCTTCTGCTACCTGCTCTCGAAGATTATGGAACCTCATTTTGATGTGCTTGCTTTGACCGTGTGCTATTGGATTCTTCGCCAAGTTGATAACTGATATGTTGTCGATCTTTATGGTAATTGCTCCATGACTCTTCCCTGTAATCTCTTCGACCAAGTTCACCATCCAAGTTGCTTGACATGCACAAAGAGAAGCAGCTATATATTCTGCTTTGCATGATGACAATGCCACTACTGGCTCCTTTCTCGAACTCCAAGCAACTGGTGCACCACCTAACATAAACACATATCCAGCTGTGGATTTTCTATCCTCAACATCACTACACCAGCTAGAGTCGGTGTATCCCACTAACTTGCATTCTTTCCCTTCATTAACTGCAGGAAACAAAATGCCGTAGTCGAGAGTTTCTTTCAGATACCTCAGTATCCTCTTCGTTGCTGCTAGGTGTGATACCTTTGGTTTATGCATGAATCTACTTACCATACCCACACTGTATGCTAAGTCAGGCCTTGTGTGACAAAGGTATTTAAGTGACCCAATAAGTCTTTTGTATTGGGTTGGGTCGACATTATCTTCATCTGAATCCTTCGACAGTTGCAGTCTGGTCTCAGCTGGAGTCGAAGTTGGGTTACAATCTTGCATCTCAAATCTCTTGAGTATTTCGCCTGCATATCTTCTTTGGTGCATCATCAAACCTCTACTATTCTTGTAGAATTCGATGCCAAGGAAATATGAGAGATTTCCCAAGTCTGACATTTCAAATTCCCCGCTTAGGTCGTGTTTGAAATCTTCGATCTCCTTCTTGCAACTCCCTGTTATCAACAGGTCATCGACATAAAGGCATAGTATAAGCAATTCATTATTGTTTCTCCATACATACACTTCATGCTCAGTCGTACACTTCACAAATTCCTTCTCCCTTAAAAAGCAATCGATTTTCTTATTCCAAGCTCTTGGAGCTTGCTTAAGTCCATACATGGCTTTATACAGTCTGTACATCTTTCCTTCTTCGCCTCGTTTCACATACCCAGCTGGTTGTGCGACATAAACTTCTTCATCTAAGGGACCATTAAGAAACGCACACTTCACGTCCATCTAACATGTGTGCCAATTGTTCATATTTTCTAGACCAACAACCAACCTGATTGTTTCGATCCTAGCAACAAGTGCGAACACTGCATCGAAGTCGATTCCTTCCTTCTGTAGAAATCCTTTCGCCATAAGTCTCGCCTTGTGTCGAGTTACTTCTCCTCTAGGATTCACCTTCACCTTGTAAACCCACTTCACATCAATTGCCTTCTTGCCTTGAGGCAATTCAACAAGTGAACAGGTGTTGTTGACTTCGATGGACTCTAACTCCTCATTCATTGCTTTCACCCACTTCGAATCTTTCAATGCCTCAGCTGCATTGACTGGTTCGACATCTGCGTAGAAAGCATAATGTACCAGCTCACCCTCTTCATTGACCACATCATCTGATGTAATTACACATTCTTGCAACCTTGCAGGCATATGTCTTGTTCGTCGAGGTCTGCTTAGGCCTGCTTCATCTATGACTAGTTCCTGTTGAACTTCTCTTTCGACTTCAGTGGCTGGTTCTTCACAAGAGATTCTTGCTGAATCCTTCTTGACATTCTCAGTCCAATCCCATTCTTTAAGATCATCTATGATCACGTCCCTGCTGATCACTGCCTGCTTATTCACTGGGTCGAACAACTTGTAACCTCCAGTCGAATGATATCATATTAAGATTATCTGATTTGACTTGTCATCAAGCTTCCTTCTCAACTGATCTGGCACATGTCTATGTGTTATAGATCCAAACACCTTCAAGTGACTGAGGCTAAGCTTGACACCAGACCAACATTCTTCTGGTGTGATTCCTTCAAGCTTCTTCATCGGACATCTATTCAAAATATATGTTGTTGTCAAAACTGCTTCTCCCCATAGTTCTTTGGGTAAGTGCTTTCTATTCAACATACTTCTCACCATGTTCATGATGGTTCTATTCTTCCTTTCTGCAACTCCATTTTGTTGTGGAGTGTAGGGTGGCACCACCTCATGCACAATCCCTTCTTTTTCGCACAATGCATCGAACTCTTTCGACACATACTCTCCACCACCATCAGTCCTCAGAGTTTTCAACTTTCGACCACTCTGTCTTTCGATCATGGATTTGAATCTGGCAAATACCTCGATTACATCACTTTTCTTCTTGATGAGGTAAGTCCACAAATTTCGACTGTAATCATCTATGAACGTGACAAAGTATCTGTTGCCGCCAATCAAATCCACCTGGACTGGACCACATACATCAGAGTATATGACTTCCAGAATTACCTTCGACTTCCTTCTTGCATCCTTGCTGAAGCTATTCTTGTGTTGTTTCGACTGAACACACTCTTCACAGACTTCACTTTGAATGTCGATTTCTAGTAATCCTGAAACCATATTTCTTCTCTTTAACTCTCTGATGTCATTGAAGTTGAGATGGCCAAGTCGAAAATGCCATAACCACTCATCTCTGCTGGTTGCAGTTGCTAGGCACTTGTGCTCCATCACCTTGATTTCAATCTTGAAGGTCCTATTCTGAGACATTGGAGCCTTCAAGATCAACCTACCACCTGCGTCGAGGACTCTCATCATCTTGTCTTCGACAACTACCTTGTAGTTCTTTTCGACCAGCTGCCCTATACTGAGCAAATTACTCTTCATGCCTGGTATGTACAACACATTGGAAATTGTTAACTTCTTTCCAACATTCCTCATAATCATAACATCACCAACACCTTCAGTTGCTAGAGTGTTGTCATTTGCAAACTTCACCGTGTTCTTCGACGAGGGCTTCATGTTAACAAACCAATCTTTCTTTCCAGTCATGTGTGATGAGCATCCTGAGTTCAAGTACCACTGATCTTGGAACATTTCTTCATCTCTTGTTGTGACCATCAGCAACGTCTCTTCTTCTTCATGTTTCGCCATCTTTGCATCAGTTTCTTGATTTTTCTTCTTTTCTGGACAGTCACTAAAATAGTGGCCATACTTCTGACAATTAAAACATTGAATGTGACTCTTGTCAGATTTTTGACCACCGCCTCTTCCTCTACCTGCAGCACCACCTCTTTGGTTGCCTTGGTTCCAGGGTTTTCTCTGATTCGACCAGTTTCCTCCTCTACCTTTGTTTCCATTCCCGCTTCCTTTGCCTTTTCTTTCCTTTTCTGACTGCGCCTGCAAAGCCATATCGCTCTTCGACTTTCCTGTAGCTCTTTCAGCCATCCTTTGTTCATGAGACTCAAGCGTCCCTTGAAGCTCTTCCTTCGTCAATACTGACAAATCTTTCGACTCTTCTATGGCTACTACCACGTGGTCGAACTTTGGAGCCAATGACCTCAAGATCTTTGCAACAACTGATCTTGATGTCAACACCTCTCCACATACCTTGATTTGATTCACCAGCTTTGTAACTCTGGTGAAGAAATCTGTTATACTCTCATTGTCTTCCATCTGAAGAAACTCATAGATTCTCTTGTGAGTTTGTAACCTCATCTCTTTCACCTTCTCTGCGCCTCCAAACGACTTTTCAAGAATCTCTCACGCTTCCTTCGCTGACTCTACATCACTAACCTTTTCAAAGTTATCTGGATCAACACATCTAGATCGACACACTGATGGATTATAAAGAGAGCTTTATAATCTTTCTTCTTCAACTCTTTGTGTGCAGCTTTTTCTTGATCCGTCGCGTTCTCCTCAAGCGGTGTTACTCCTTCCTTCACAGGATCCCAAAGATCTTGATAACAGAAAACCACCTTCATCTGCTTGCACCAATTCTCATAATTATCTTTCTTGAGAATCGGAAGACTTGCCGAAAAGTGCTCGTTCAAATGATTCATTGCCATTATGATTTTCCTTCCTTGAATCGCAACCGGAGCTCTAGATACCAGATGTTGGAATTAACCCAAAACCTATGGGAATTCCGACCCTATATCTTGATAAACAAGAAGGGTTCTTAGCACAACAATACCAAAGAAAAGAAGAAAATAGAGAAATAAAGGAAATCAGGATTCTAAGAGAATTTGGAGAAGAATGTTGTTACCCACAAACTGTGGGATTTTTCTCTTTCTATTCACTTGCAACTGCAAACCGTGAATTACAATGTGTTGTGATTATTTACAAAAATAAGGGTTACTCCCTATTTATAGTTTTAGGTTTACTTGTTCTCCAAGCCAAAGCCAAAAACTATAAAAGTCCAAAATAACTATTTTGGAACTATATCAAATCAAATATAAATCAAATCTAAATCAAATCTGTGTGAAACAACTTTTTCGACACACCCTTGCTTCGACACTTCGACATTTCGACTACTCCTTGTTTCTGTCGAGCTAAATTGCTTTGACAAAAGGAATTACAACTCAACAACTACCACATTTTTTTTATAAATATAATATGTTTTTGTAGTTTTTCGAATATTTAAAAAATCAATGTAAAATTATAATTTATTTTAAAAATTTTATGATTTTATACCGGATATTTGAAAAATATAGTATAAAGAAATACAATTTTATATCAATTTTCAAATATTCAATATAAAATCATAAATTTTTTAAAACAAATTATGTTTTTACATTAATTTTTTTAAATAGATATAAAATATATGTTTTTATATCAATTTAGTCAAAAAATCCGATAAATATTTATGAAATTCTCAAAAATCCAGTGTTACACATAAATAAATCTGGTACAAACTCAAATAAAAAACCAAAAATTAAGAATTTTATAAATATTAATTCAAAATCCAAAAAATCACAATTTTTTTTTTGAAAAATTTAAATACTTTTATTAAAATATTTTGATAAAATTGTACGCAATAGAGCTTTGAGGTCAAATTAAATGGATGAGAGTATATGCTTAGAGCCTTAAAATTTTTATTATTTTTTATTTTTTTACAACACTAGTGTTCTTACATTTATTTTTAAAATGATGGATCTTTGTTAGTAAGGCTATTTATTTTTAAAATGACGGATCTTTGTTAGTAAGGCTATGAAGAGAATTATACCCGTACAAATTAGGCATGATATTCTTACATTTTATTCGAATATCTATTTTATCTTTAAAGTGAAAAACTGAAATAATTTTTTTTTTTTAATTGTAGGAATTTTTATATTTTATATTAGTTTTTTTTTTAAATCCGATATAAATTTATAATTTTTTGAAAAAATCTATAATTTTATCAGATTTTTCTAATATTTAATATAAAATTATAAACTTTAGGAAATCTTTGGGTTCATATATTGGAATTTGGACGCGCCTAAAAGATCACATCCAATTTAAAATCAGAACCACATAATTTTCAAACTAATATGAGTTTCAAAGTCCGTATTTCAAACGGAGATTGGAATCCGAACAATGATGTGTTGGGTGAGAATATGGATAAGAAATAATCTAGAGATGGTGAATAGACACAAGATGTTCCAAAGTACTAAGAACTAGATCAACAAAGTGATCTCAAATAAATCTCCACAACGGAACCTACGCCATCCCAAAAAGCCAGGACATATAAGGATAATCAAACAGCTTTATCCTTACCCTTCGCGGAACCTGAAGTACCTGTAATATAATCAACAACATGGGGTGAGATATTAAATCTCAGTGAGTTCCCTATCTTATAGATTCTCTCGGCTTTACAAGGTTCTATCATCCTAACTCAAGTCAAAGGAAAGGGAAGTGACATTGAGTTCACAATCTCACACTATATGGAAACATGTTCATGAGTTCACCAACTCAAAATATCACTAATCGATAACCTTACCAAGGCATCCCCTTTTCCCGTCAGCTTCTACGTCTAGAAGTCGACCCGAGTTATGAATCCTTGTAACTTACTTGACATACGAAATGGATTCGGGTTATACGGGTCATTAACCATTATGAACCGTCACTTCACACGGGCCATAAACCGTCACAAGTCTCTACCCTTAGGTTCCATTCGTACTACATGCGGGAATCAAACCTGCAAAGTAATCATGCGTATATTCCAGAGGAGCTCTAAGCTCATGAAACAACAACTAAAGGGAAACGGTTACGATTACGTGATCTCACACACAAACGTGATTCTATTCGACAATCACAAGGCCACATACGCCTTAAGGCCACTTTCGCCTTTTCACCAACACAAGGTTCACACATGTTCCATACTAGTGTTTCACTCTCCTCTAGACCATTACTCGACAAGGATGCACCTTTCTACATCAAATGCACGAGCATCGCCATCTAGATTATCTATCAATTCCTAGTCACCTTACTAGGTTCTAATATAGATTCATGGTAAAGTTCCTCACTCTTCCTATTCCATATTTTAAACATGTTATCACTCAATTCCCTTTCACAATAAGAGATTAGATACAAGAAATGCAATAATATAACAAAATGTATATAATAGTTCAACTCATAACATTAACACAAATCTTGGGTTTCCTCCGACTTATTTAATCAGGTATTATAATCGATATTTTTCACTTCTATCACATAGGATATTTTCATAGCTTTCCAACGACTATTACCATGCCTCGATCGGAATCACGATCCAAAAGATATGAATTTTTTAAACATTTTTCAAAGTCACAACAGTGGTATCCGGTTACCTCAAAATGAGTAACCGGTTACCCAGGCTGCACTGTTTAAAACAGAGTCAAAATGGGAGTTAGAGGCACATTTTGGTAACCGGTTACCTCAAAATGAGTAACCGGTTACTTGGTTCATTTTTCACGCAGAACACAAATTTTCCTTCAGGTAACCGGTTACCTCAAAGTGAGTAACCGATTACCACTGAATCGGAACCAAAAAAATTTGTTTTCAATGGTACAAACTCAAACCAAAACCAACCAAAAAATGATCCATCACAACAACAGGTATTATAGATTAATTTCTCACACAACCCAATCATATTATCCATTATATTTCATGTTTTAACCATAGAAACAACATTGAACACATTTAATCCAAATCCACCATTTTTATTCAAAGCTATAACCTAAGTTTCTATACTTAGGGTTCTAACTAGAACTCACCTAGGAACAAGATGATGAAGATTAAGAAGATGTTGGGATGATTCGATGAAGAAGAGATGATGATCCAATTTGCTCTTCCTCTAGGTTTCTCCTCTTTCTCTTCCTTCTCTCTATCTCTTTCCAACTTTATTTCTACCTTTGACACAAGTGACGAAATGAAAAGATATATAGAAATTTCAACTAGCTAGTAACACTACTAAATGTCCAAATATCTCTATAGCACCAAATGCTAACACCTCATAGTCAGATAATATTAATCTGATCTGATCTGAGCTCATCGGTTGCTCAAATTATCTTTGTAGATAATTTCTCAGAGTACACCAGAACCCAGTTAATCAAAACTAATATTATCCAGAGCAAAATAAAATACGGGGTATTACATCCTCCCCTCCTTAAATAGAAAATTGTCCACAAATTTAAATATTACCTGAAAAGATGAGGGTAAGCATCCCGCATCTCCGATTCCAGTTCCCAAGTTGCATCACCCGAATGCGTCTCATCCCATTGAACCTTCACAAGAGGAATCTCTTTATTCTTTAGTACCTTAGTTTCTCTTCCAGTGATACGACTTGGTTGAGGTTCAAACGTCAAATCTGCTTCTATCTCAATCGTATCTAGTAGAATTGGCTGAAGAGGATCTGGAACAATCTTCCGGAGTTGAGACACATGAAAAACATCGTGCATCTCTGCCAGAGAAGGTGGTAAGGCTAATCTGTAAGCTACTTCACCAATCCTTTCTAAAATTTTATACGGTTCCACGTATCTCAGACTTAACTTCCGTAATTCAACCTCAATCTCGGAGTAACCTTCCAAAACACATGATCACCTTCATCAAACTCTAAAGGTCTCATACGGTTATCCGCATAACTCTTCTGACGATCTTGTGCTTGTTTAACTTTGTCACAGATCATTCTAATCTTTTTCGTAGTCTCTTGATTAATCTCGGGTCCTAAAATTCTATCTTCGCCAACTTCCGCCCAACACAAAGGCGTCCTACATTTCCTTCCATATAATGCCTCATAAGGAGCCATACCAATACTCGTATGATAACTATTATTGTATGAAAACTCAATCAACGATAAAAGTTCTATCCAATTTCCTCCACTTCCAAATACACAAGCCCTTAGCATATCTTCCATTATTTGTATCGTCCGTTCCGTCTGACCATCCGTTTGAGGATGATTCGACGTACTCAAACACAACTTTGTTCCCATAGCTTGTTGAAAAGCTCTCCAAAATCTTGAAGTAAACTTTGGATCTCTATCCGAAACAATACTAGAGGGAATACCATACAACCTCACAATTTCTGAAATAAACAACCTTGCAAGATTACTTGCCTTGTATGTAGTCTTTACGGCTAAGAAATGCGCAGATTTCGTCAAACGATCCACAATCACCCAAATAGAATCGTAACCACCTTGTGCACGTGGTAATCCAACTGCAAAGTCTATAGAAATACTATCCAACTTCCATACTGGAATTTCTAACGGTTTTAATAAGCCACCCGGTCTTTGGTGCTTAATCTTTACCTGTTGGCATACCGCACACTCCGATACATACACCACAATATCTTTTTTCATACCGGACCACCAATAGCCCCTCTTTAAGTCTTGGTACATCTTTGAAGAACCAGGATGTATAGTAAAAGCACCTTTATGCGCTTCCTCCAAAATTCTTCTTTTCAACACCGCATCATCCGGAATGCAAATTCTTTGGTTAAACAAAATAATTTCGTCGGTAGCTCGCACGAAACCCGGTTAAACTAACACTTCCTGTAACTTTTCATCCAACACTTGCCTTTGTTGAATTTCTTCTCTAAGAGTAGAATTAACATTCAAGTTTCCCATAATCACACCATTAGGAGTCCAAATAAATTGAAGATTAAGATCTCGAAACTTTTCCAATAAAACATATTCTAACATCATCAACTCAGCATTATGCAACACTTTGCGGCTTAATGCATCCGCTACTTTATTTGCCTTACCCGGATGGTACTTTAGTTCCAAGTCATAATCCTTTAAATACTCCATTCATCTCCTTTGACGCATGTTCAACTCTTTTTGGTCAAATAGATACTTTAAACTCTTGTGGTCGCTGAACATTTCAAAACGTACTCCATACAAATAATGACGCCACACTTTCAGTGTAAAAACAACCGCCGCTAATTCCAAATCATGAGTTGGATAATTCTTCTCGTGAACTTTTAGTTGTTGAGAAGCATAAGCCACCACGTGACTAGCCTGCATTAAGACACCTTTCATTCCCATCTTTGATGCATCACAAAATACCTCATACGACTTGCCAGGATTAGGAATGATCAAAACAGGAGCAGTCGTCAATCTTTCCTTCAAACTCATAAAACTTTGTTCGCAAGCCGAATCCCACTCATAAGGACAATCTTTCGAGTAAGTTTGGTAATTGGTAAAGCCAATTGAGAGAAGCCTTTGATAAACCTTCTATAATAACCTGCCAGTCCCAAGAAACTTCTAACTTCGGAAACGTTCTTTGGTCTCTCCCAATTGATTACCGCTTCAACTTTCGATGGATCCACTACCACGCCTCCTTGATATATGACATGACCAAGAAAATTAACCTCCGACATCCAAAATGCACACTTGCTTAGCTTGGCAAAAAGTTGTCTCTCTTGTAAGATCGATAAAATGATTCTTAAATGCTCTTCGTGCTCTTGAGAAGTACGAAAATAAATAAGAATGTCATCAATGAAGATCACTACAAATTGGTCCAAATAAGCTTGAAATATCTGATTCATATAATCCATAAAAACTACCGGAGCATTCGTCACACCGAAAGGCATTACTAAGAATTCATAATGGCCATAACGGGTTCTAAATGCGGTCTTTGATATATCTGAGCTCTTCACACGAATCTGATGATAGCCCGACTGCAAGTCAATCTTCGAGAACACACAGGCTCTTTTCAATTGATCTAACAGGTCGTCTATCCTAGGTAATGGGTATTTGTTCTTGATGGTGACTTTATTCAACTACCGGTAATCAATACATAACCGCATTCCACCACCCTTCTTCTTTACTAACAATACTGGAGCTCCCCAGGGCAAAACACTGGGTTGAACAAAATGCTTAGCCATTAACTCTTCCAATTGATCCTTTAATTCTCTTAACTCAAGTGGCGTCATCCGATACGGAGAAATGGATATAGGAGTCGTTCCCGTATCAAGTCAATAGAGAATTCCACTTCCCTTTTCGAAGGAAGAGAAGTGACATCCTCGGGGAAAACTTCAGAAAACTCACAGACTACAGGAATATTCAGAACTTGAAGGTCGCTACTCTTCTCCTTAGTGAGAGCCAAAAGAACAGATTTTTCCTTCTAAAATAAGAAATTTATCATTTAAACCGTACCTTCTAAAATAGTAGTTAACACATCTTTCAGAGTAGCTTCAACAGATGGAATGATGATTAACTTTTCTTTACAACCAATAAATACCGAATTAGCAGAAAGTCAATCCATTCCCAAAACAACATCCACTTTCTTAAGCGGCAAACAAATAAGATCAATCTGAAAGACTCTCCATTCCACAGATAATACACAGTTTTCAGGCATTAAAGGTGTTTCAACCATCTCATCCATGGCAGTAGTAACCACCATGGGTGGAGACAACAGAATAGCTTGCAACCCAAGTCGCTTCATACATTGCATTGACACAAAAGAGTGTGTTGCTCCACAATCAAATAATACAAAACAAGGATTCCCATTAACGAAACATATACCAGCAATCAAAGAGTTATAACCCTTTGCCTTCTTTGCATCCAACGTATAGACTCGACCGGTACTCTTTCCTTGCATCTGATTCCTACTCTGAGGACAATCCCTCGCCAGATGACCCATCTTCTGACACTGAAAGCATCTCACACTTTCAATACCACACCTTCCATGATGATTCCTACCACAAGTACGACACACAGGAGGTGCACTAGTCCTAGAATTCTGGACTTGTTTCCCTTTGAAAGCTTGTTGTCTAGGCCTAAACTGTTGGTTTGATCTCCCACGATCATTCTGATTCGACCTACTCAAATCCCTCTCTGTTTGAACTTTCTTTAAATTGTTCTCAGCTACATAACATTATCTTAGTAACTCAGCATAAGTAGTGAACTCTCTTTGAGACACACTGTGAGAAATCTCAGCTTTCAATCCAAAAAGAAATTGGTTAATCTTCCACTTTTCATCCGGAGAATACACGGTCTGCCTAGAGTAAGCAACCATGATTTCAAACCTCTCAGCATAAGCAGCCACAGTCGAAGCACCTTGCCTTAACTGTTGGAAATCGAACTCTTTTTGGGTCCTTAAAGAACTAGAGAAATAATTCTCCATAAAGTAATCTTAAATTGCTCCCAGACATTAGGCACATCTTGGATAGTCATTAAAGCTGAAGCACTTTTCCACCACCTCATAGCAGGATCTTTCAATGAGTGAGAAGAAAACACCACTTTGTTCTCTTCACTACACTGAACTATCAGAAAGACTCTCTACATACCAGCCACCCATTCATGAGTTTTCACAAGATCTAATCCACCATGAAATTCTGGAGGATTCATGCGGATGAAATCCCGAAAACTTCCACCTACAGCATCTGGAACAACTACTAGAGGATGAAGATTCCCATTCATATGTTGTACCATCTGCTGCAAGAATTGGTTATGCTGCTTCTGCATCTGTTGTAAAAACTGGGGCCATATGAGATATTCCTTGCCGCCTAACGGATTCGTCTCAGTAGGAGTAGTTCTGGGTCTACCACGGGTTCTGCGTCCGTCAGCGATGTTCCTAAGGGTCATAAAAATAGGATTAAGTTGATCAGGCTCAATGCCATAAATATAACACTTAAGACCAATGGCGACACACCGCATATGAACGAAAAGAACACTTATACGATTTCATGGCTAGGTCGAGGGTACGACCTGCTATGATACCAACTGTAACACCCATGTAGAACAACATACATCAAAGCATATATATTATACATGAATCCAAGTTTTGGTATTGAAATACCATAAGTTCCTAGTTAACACATTGTATACATTACATGCCCAATACACCAAATACTAAAACTATGGCATAATATACACAAGATGTTCCAAAGTACTAAGAACTAGATCAACAAAGTGATCTCAAAATAAATCTCCACAACGGAAGCTACGCCATCCCAAAAAGCCAAAACATGTAAGGATAATCAAACAACTTTATCCTTACCCTTCGCGGAACCTGAAGTACCTGTAATATAATCAACAACATGGGGTGACATATTAAATCTCAGTGAGTTCCCTATCTTATAGATTCTCTCGGCTTTACAAGGTTCTATCATCCTAACTCAAGTCAAAGGGAAGGGAAGTGACCTTGAGTTCACAATCTCACACTATATGGAAACATGTTCATGAGTTCACCAACTCAAAATATCACTAATCGATAACCTTACCAAGGCATTCCCTTTTCCAGTCCGCTTCTACGTCTAGAAGTCGACTCGAGTCATGGATCCTTGTAACTTACTTGACATACTAAATGGATTCGGGTTCTACGGGCCATTAACCGTTATGAACTGTCACTTCACACGGGCCATAAACCGTCACAAGTCTCTACCCTTAGGTTCTATTCATACTACACGCAGGAATCAAACCTGCCAAGTAATCATGCGTACATTCCAGAAGAGCTCCAAGCTCATGAAATGACAACTCAAGGGAAACGGGTACGATTACGTGATCTCACACACAAACGTGATTTTATTCGACAATCACAAGGCCACATACGCCTTAAAGCCACTTCCGACTTTTCACCAACACAAGGTTCACACATGTTCCATACTAGTGTTTCACTCTCCTCTAGACCATTACTCGATAAGGATGCACCTTTCTACATCGAATGCACGAGCATCGCCATCTAGATTATCTATCAATTCCTAGTCACCTTACTAGGTTCTAATATAGATTCATGGTAAAGTTCCTCACTCTTCCTATTCCATATTTTAAACATGTTATCACTCAATTCCCTTTCACAATAAGAGATTAGATACAAGCAATGCAATAATATAACAAAATGTATATAATAGTTCAACTCATAACATTAACACAAATCTTGGGTTCCCTCCGACTTATTTAATCGGGTATCGTAATCGATATTTTTCACTTCTATCACATAGGATATTTTCATAGCTTTCCAACGACTATTACCATGCCTCGATCGGAATCACGATCCAAAAGATATGAATTTTTTTAACATTTTTCAAAGTCACAACAGTGGTAACCGGTTACCTCAAAATGAGTAACCGGTTACCCAAGTTGCACTGTTCAAAGCAGAGTCAAAATGGGAGTTAGAGGCACATTTTGATAACCGGTTACCTCAAAATGAGTAACCGGTTACTTTGGTTCATTTTTCACACAGAACACAAATTTTCCTTCAGGTAACCGGTTACCTCAAAGTGAGTAACCGGTTACCACTGAACCAGAACCAAAAACACCTGTTTTCAATGGTACAAACTCAAACCAAAACCAACCAAAACATGATACATCACAACAACAGGTATTATATATCAATTTCTCACACAACCCAATCATATTATGCATTCTATTTCATGTTTTAACCATAGAAACAACATTGAACACATTTAATCCAAATCCACCATTTTCATTCAAAGTTCTAACCTAAGTTTCTATACTTAAGGTTCTAACTAGAACTCACCTAGGAACAAGATGATGAAGATTAAGAAGATGTTGGGATGATTCGATGAAGAAGAGATGATGATCCAAGCTCTTTGCTCTTCCTATAGGTTTCTCCTCTTTCTCTTCCTTCTCTCTATCTCTTTCCAATTTTGTTTCTATCTTTGACACAAGTGAAGAAATGAAAAGATATAGAGAAATTTCAATTAGCTAGTAACACTACTAAATGTCCAAATATCTCTATAGCACCAAATGCTAACACCTCAGAGTCAGATAATATTAATCAGATCTGATCTGTGCTCATCGGTTACTCAAATTATCTTTGCAGATAATTTCTCAGAGTACACCGGAACCCAGTTGATCAAAACTAATATTATCCAGAGCAAAATAAAATACGGGGTATTACATAATATATTATTTAAATTTCACTAATAAGAAAGTGCCATGTAATAAACTATTTCACAATTGACAATCTTAAGAAATGCACTACACCATCTTCAACTATTTCAGAGTAATAAACTATTTACAGTAATAAACTAAAATTATTATTTTAAATTTCACTTCACACTCGTTTCAATAAATTATTTAGTATTTTAATACTAAAATATTCACAGTAATAAACTGAAATTAATTATTAATAAATTATTAAATTGAAATTATTAATAATATAAATTAATAAACTGAAATTATTAATTAATAATAAAATGAAATTATTAAGAATAAACTAAAATTTATTAATTAAAAATAAACTGAAAGTAAGTAATATAAATTAATAAATAAAAATTATTAAAATTAAATAATAAAAACGAAATAATGAATTGAAATTAAATAATAATTTGCGTTTAATAATATATGTTTATTAATAAAAATTTAAGTTTATTAATTTATATTAATAATTTCAGTTTAAGAATTTAATAATTTTTATTACTTAAGTAATTTCAATTTATTATTAATAATTAATTTTAGTTTATTATTAATATTTAATTTATTAATAATAGTTTCAGTTTATTACTAATAATTTAAGTTTATTAAATTATATATATATATATATATATATATATATATATATATATATATATATATATATATATATTACTATTAATCAATAAAACATAATAATTATTCAGTATATAATATATTAATAGTTTAAAATAATAATTTTAGTTTATTACTGTAAATAGTTTATTACTATGAAATAGTGCAGTGAGAGAAAGATTTTAGACAATAAAGCTAAATCATTGTGTAAGACATATAAACAAGTGTGAAGTGGTGTAGTCGTTTGGTATGCTTTGTAGCAACCAAGTGAACCTGTGTTCGAATCCTTGTTTCAACAAAAAAGTTTACGATTTTTCTGGGAATTTAATGACCTTAAAGATGAATGTCAGGCAAGTCACGTGCTATGGCATATGCCACCCAAGCGAAAGTTGACGTTTTTTAAAAAAATTGGACGGAAAGGACTAACGTGGACCTTTTTGAACAATTAAAGGACCACTTTGGAACTTTTTAAAGATAAGGGATCAGAATGGACCCCGAGATAAACTTAAGGGACCAAAAGGGGTATTTTGTCTTGAATTTTTTATAAGAGTTTCTCAAACAAAAGTGATTTTGCATGGCAGAAGCAAATTTTTGTACAAAAGAGATTATGCTTATCGATTGGAATCAACATGTAACAATTCAAACAGTTCAAAGCATAAGTAAGATTGATACACAAATCTGACCAAAACGTACAAACTTGTAATGTATTTAATAATTGATAAATTACACAAGTAGTGTGATTTCACAATATCAACATTGAATGAACTCCACAACCACGATTTTGAGTTTAATCGAGAACAAGACATAATTAAAGTACCAATTCTAACAAAGCCTACACCTTTACAATTAATTGCTACCAAAAGGAACTCTAATGGCATGCAATTTCTAGAAAGCAATACAGAACCTAATCATGCAATTAACTACAAAAATTAAAAAGTAGAGAGAGAGAGAGGGAGAGAGAACATCGAGATTTATACTAGTTTAGTGTGTTTGTTCTCGCTTTGCACTTACTATAGTCTTCAATGGTTTTCCGTTGAAATTTTATGGGTATTTCATTATGATTTGTAACAATATTAGATGAGTTCGTATAATCACAATATTAAAAATAAATGCTAAAAAATGAATTTCTTCTTTCTGGATCTTTGACTTGTATAGAGTCCTCAAATTGAACTCTATGCAAAATCTTTATTCAAATTCTCTTATTGAATCTTCCAGCGCCAACAACCTTCTCTTAAGTCTCCGTTCTACAAAAATATTTACTCGATCCCACCTGTATCTTGAGTGTTGGTCTGTTCAAAGATTGAGAAGAATTCCTACCTTGTCTATAGGGTTCCACACAACACAATCAAGGTCAACCTGAATAGAAGAACCTCCTTATTTTTCACTCAAATTTTCAAAAACCGACACAACATCGCACACCATTGCAAACCTCTGAAATCTTAACCAATTCTTCAAAGAAACGTTAAATTCAAAAACGGATCTCCTCGACAATCACGAATCTCCAAAGATAAGATTCGAATCCATGCAACAATTGAAAAAGAATGAGGTAGAAGATGAAAGAGATTGTTTGTAAGTGTTCACAGAAGATCCAAAACTCTTTTAAAAATTAAAAGAACAAGTGATCTATGAGTTTTCAAATCAATTTGGAAGAATGTGTTTTCTAACATTGTGAAAGATTTGAGAAAAAAATGATTTATAGGTGATGGAAATTTAGCAAAAAAAAAAGTGACAAAATCATGTTTGATTTGAGTCATGAACACTTGTGTGATTTAAGTCAAGTGAGAAAGTAGTTTGGAACAATATCTATATTTATGAGAAACCCATTTTTGCTATGATTCGGGTCAAGGCAAGGTTATGATATGAATGAAATTTGATGAAGGTTTTGGAGAGGTATAGGGTAGAGAGAGAAAGATGTGTGATAATGAGATGTAAATATGATGAAAATGCATATTAAATATACAATTATGAATGGTTAATATTGGAAGTTCAAAGGTTTTGACGGATAAAATTTGGTTTGGAAGTTGATTCGAGTTAAGATTTGATGTGATTCGAATAAACAGGAGAAACACACTTGATTCAAGTCAAGCATACATTTTATTCGAGTCAAGAGTTTTTAAAAGATGCTACACTAGTTTTTATTCGAGTCAATGGATTATGTGACTCTAGTCACATATCGTGAACTGAAATATTTGAGAAACATAAAATTTTGACTCGATTCAAATAGCCTTGTGACTCACAACTTAATATTATTTCTTGATTTGAGTCATACCATCCTCTGACTCGAACCACCTAACATGAAATTTTTGAAAAAATATATAGATTTTAATAAAAAATACTTTAATACATGATTAATTTTTTATTTAAAAAAGATATTTTAATGAAAATAAAATCTTAATGTAGATAAAAATGATGCAAATAAAATTTGATGCAGATGAAAAATATTTTGATTAATGCTCATGATGCAATAAGATATGCTATGCACATATAACACAATCAAATGATCACACATAAAAAATGGTTACACGTGGCAACTAACATGGCATACAATATTCAAAATTAAGATAAATCACACACGATGACAAGAAGATTAAGGACTTGGAACAATTATACCAATTGTGATTATCTATAAATTAGTTTGTTGTACAAGTAAAGTTAGTAAACAACAAAACTTATAAAGCAAAATCATAATACGATAAATTATGATTGAATACATCTTCCTTCACTTGTCTTAAGGATTTGCTAACAAGAAACACTTGTCATGTTTGAGATTCTCAGACATTCATGCATTAAATATCAATGAAGTAACACATGTACTCAATTGGAGTTCGATCCTTTGGGGTTATTAAAAAGATCTTTAGGTACATAAGTTATGAGACCACTCGGAACTTTAATGTTCCTAATTTGACATTCGGGACTTATATAACTTTTCACAATAATAATGATGCACCACTTTGGAAAATTTATTATTTCTATTCTTCATGGTGATATAGATATTTCAATTAAAATCTTGTCTTTTATCACTTGGACTCAAGAAACAACACTATGTAATTTGTGAAGTTGTGCTAGTTATACTTTTAAATTTTCAATTTCAAGCTTTAAACTCTAACTAGAGAATGCACCTAAGAGGGATGAATTAGGTACTTTGATCGGTTATTAAAAATGTTGTAACCGGTTACACCTGAAGCGGTATAACATATATAATTCATTTGAATAAATATGATTTAATTAAATAAATGAGAATTAACTATTAACTAAATTAAATATGATTTAATTTAATTAATTAATATTTTATTTTTTCTAAAAGAGTTTAATTAAATACAAATAATATTTAATTTAATTTTATTAAAAATATTTAATTAAATAATATTGATCTTATTTTAAACAAGTCCAACATAAGAGCGTTAGGGTTTTAGTTGCTCTCTATAAATAGATAATATATTTCCTTTACAATCTTAATTATCGTCATTCTCGGAAAAAGGCTAGCAACACATTTCACTTTATACTCGCGTGTACTTCGTAGAGACGATGATATTTTCTACGTTCGTGATTAAAGTTAAAAAAAACGTTTTAAGATGTGTGTCAATAATCCTAATTATGTTTGATTCCTGATTGATGATTTAATCAATATCTATTTATTGAGATTGTTTTGCTGAGAGAATCAAAATTTTGAAAAACCCCTTTTATATCCCTAATAGTTGACAAAATTTCAATGGACACAATAATTTAACTGATCACCTCTTGTGTTTTAGAAAATTCATGTATTTGCGGGCTGAAGCATAATTAGAAGATATTTTATATAATTTTCTATCTATTTGTTGAATTCCTTTTTGTTGGCTCAATCTAACTCAATACAAATATTAGCTATCAACCTAGTTTATAATAACATGACCATGACCAATACACATTATTTTTAAGGATTGCTAATTACACACTATGTATTTCTCACAAATTTTTTATGATAATTCAAAAATGCTCTTGTCTGAAAGTTGTCTTCTGGATGCATATATTACATTGTTGTTCATATGGACTTATTCAGTAAAAGATCAAAGGAGTGTGTCCGGAACATAACATTTAAATACATCATCTAGATGTAAACTTCCCAAGAGTATATTAATATACATGATTCAACCTTCTCTCCTCCCATTCAGTAACTTTAAAATATATATATATAAAACACTTCCAAAGTATCACACACTCATCTATTTTCTTTATCGCTCTAAACCCTAACTCATATATATATATATATATATATATATATATATATATATATATATATATATATATATATATATATATATTTGAAATCAAAATTTATGAATCCTAGTAAGCAACCATGACTACCCAATATATTTAGAGAGAAAGGGTTCACCTTCTCTCTAGCTCTTCTCTAATTTTATGGTGGAATCTTTTGCAACGTGGACGAAAGTTTCTCACCGTAGAAAGTTCAAGAAAGACAAATGGGATGCTGAAGTGAACAAGGAGCACAAGGAAGAAGCAGCGGGGAAGGAAAATACTACTATATTTTTCACTGAGTTTCCTGATTCTCTCAAGGCCAAGGACCTTTTCAATCACTTTGAAGAGTTCGGAGTGATTGACGAGGTCGTTATCCCGGCAAAAAGAGACAAGTTTGGTAGGAAATATGGGTTTGTTCGATTTTTAGGGGTTACGGACAAGAGAAGTCTGGTGATTAAGCTGGACAACCTCTGGATTGGTGGGAAGAAACTACATGCAAATATTCCCAAGTTCCTTAGGGCTATTAAGGCAGCCTTCCCGGAGCACGATGGCCATCGCAAAGAAAAGTTTATTAACCGGAAATTGTTCAACAACGTAAGAGTTCAGAGAGAAGAAGAGAGGTTTTTTCATGCTGGCAACGTCTCGGTGAGGAGTAAATCGTTTGCTGAAGTCGTTGGTAATAGAAGGGGGCCTGCTTCTGAGAAGGAGACATCTTTAGAGTTTGAGGTGGAGAATACTGAGTTGAAGAGGTTCGAAAAGGCGTTTGTGGGGAAGGTACATAACCCAGGGTCGACCTACAACATCCAAAGATTAATGTTTGAGGAAGGGTTCTTTGCTTTAAAGATTACTCCTTTGGGAGCTAATCTTTGTCTGATCGAAGAAGATGAATAAGGCGAGTTGGAAGCTTTGGTGGAAGGGGCAGCAGGGTGGTTGAGCCAGTGGTTTTCTGAGGTTAAGAAGTGGAGGATGGAAGATGTTGACGTGGAGAGGATTACTTGGTTACGGGTGTATGGTATCCCTAGTTTCGCCTGGTGTTCTGGTTTCTTCGAGTTCTTATCGGCAACGATTGGCAAATATATCTGCAGTGATTCCTCTACTTCAGATTTCTCGAAGATGGACGTTGCAAGTTTGATGGTGAGGACTTCGTGTGGGAATCTGATTAAGGAAGTCCTGAAGGTTAAGATTAATGGTAAGATTTTTAGGATCCGCATGGTGGAGGAATCTCTTGGCCCAGCTTCCAGGGTGGTTAATCCCCCCTCTGTAGGCAGTTCGTCGTCGAATTCTGAAGAAAGCTATGCTACCTCTTCTTGGGAAGCGAATCGGTTTAACGAAGATGAAAGGTCTATTTTTGATGATGGTGGGTCCAAAGCCTCTGCAGGGGAGCAACCCATTAAAGTGGATATTTCCAAAAAGGTGATTCCTGTCTCTTCTGGGGTGGAGTGTGTTTAGGTAGGTGTTCAGAATATTCACAAAAGTGGTGAGGGTGGTGTAGGGGTCTGTATTGTTCAGTCTGATACAGGCCTTGGTAAGCATGCAGATTTAGCTGAGGCTGTTGAAGTAGTTGGGTCCTCTTTGGATTTAAGCGAAGGAAGCAGGGTGGCGTCTGAGGCGAATAAGGTGGGCCCGGACCACGTTTAGCAAGTTATTTTCGATGATGTTCTCTTGGCCCACAAGGAAAAAAGGTCTTGTACGGGGGAAAGTTGTTACTAGTAATAATCGAGTCTTTCCATATAAAAGCATTGAAAGTCAACCCATCGTTCCTTTGGTGTCCGAAAATAGTTTAGAATCCTTCGTAGCTTGTACCAATCTCCAGGATTTTGTTCGTGAGAAGAAGATGGTTTCGAAGTCGGGTGAAAACCTTGCAGTGGAGTCCCCGGTTAGTAGCCTTTCCCACCGGTCAGAGACTAGTGATAGTAGTAAAGCTCAGTGTCATCTCAGCAAGAAGAAGGGGAAGAAGAAGGGTAAGAAGGTGAAACCTCAATCCAGATGCCACTCGGTCACGGATTCGGAAGTGGTTCAAGGTAATAGGAGATTTTGGGTGGAGTTAGAATCTAAGGTAGCTATCAAGGTAAGGGAGATGATATCCTCTCTTGGTGTTAGAGGAGGTGGAGATAATAAAGTTATCGAGGATGAAATTAGGAGGTTGGAAATTAGAGATAAATAGCAAGGAGTAAAGAAGGCGTCCATTTCCAAAGTTTTCCAATAAATATTGTCTCAATCAACATTAGAGGGGGTGGCTGTGCCATTAAAAGGAAGAGAATATCCCATCTTATTCAATCAGGGAAGACAGATATGTGTTTCATCCAAGAATCAAAATTGGCGGTCATTAATCAAGCTACAGCGGAGTCCTTGTGTGGTGATAAGGAAGTAGAATGGATGGAGTCGGGGGCGTTGGGAGCTTCAGGTGGGATTGTTATTTTGTGGAGGAAAGGTTTACTCAATCTCCTTTTCAGTTTCAGAGGATTAGGTTTCGTGGGAGTGTGTGCTATGTGGAAAGGTATCGAATTCTTTTTTGTCAACGTTTACTCCCTATGTAAGCTTGACCTTAAGAAGAGATTTTGGAGTGAGCTCCTTAAAGCTAAAGCTCGCTTCTCAGGAAATCGTTGGCTTGTGGGCGGAGATTTTAATGCTATCCTTAATGAAAATGAGAGGAAAGGCATGTCTGTTGGTGGTAGAGCTTCTGAGATCCTTAGTTTTGGGAAATTTGTTGAAGACCTTGGGTGCGTTGATTCTCCTTGTTTTAAGGGGAGATTCACCTGGTTCAATAGTAGTGGCTCGGCCATGAGTAGGCTGGACCGGTTCTTTGTTTCTAGTTCTATAGTTGAGGACTGGAATGTTGTCGGCCAAGCTATTGGTAAGAGAGTTTTCTCCGATCACTGTCCCGTCTGGTTGAAAACCAATAGCGAAGATTGGGGGCCGAAGCCATTCAAGTTCAACAACGGTTGGCTCAAACGCCCTCTCTTTATGGAGTTTATTGCTAAGGAATGGAACTCTTGGTTGTTCATGGGCAGAGGCGACTTTGTCTTGAAAGAGAAGCTGAACTTGTTGAAAAATTTGCTGCGTCAATGGAGTGTGGAAGTCTACGGGTGGATTGATCTTAAGGTGGATAACTTGGTGGACGAACTCCATCAGCTTGACGAGTTTGTTAGTTCGAATGTAGTAGTAGGCCAGGATCTTGAAGTTTTGCAAGCTAAAAGAGTTTCTGCTGCTGAAGGTATTTGGAGCAACTTGAGGCTTAAGGAGAGTTTCATCAGACAGAAATCGAGACAGTTGTGGATTAAAGAAGGAGATTGTAATACTGGTTACTTCCATAGAGCTTTGAAGGGAAGGCAACGGAAAAATTTTATAGCATTAGTTCTTACGGAGGATGGGTTGCAAGTGGGGGTGCAAGAGATAAAATTGGCTGTTCATGACCATTTCAAGCATATTTTCACAGAACCCAATCTTAATAGACCTGATCTGGATGGGCTTGATTTTGCCACGTTATCAGATTTGGAGAGAAGAGCTTTGGAGGTTGAATTCACCAGTGCTGAAATCAAGGCTGCCGTCTAGGACTGTAATGGTAGCAAAAGTCCGGGGCCTGATGGGGTTTCTTTTCTTTTCTTGCAGGATTGTTGGGAAGTGGTGAAGAATGATGTTTTTAAAATGGTGACTGATTTTTCGGTGAACCCTTCCCTCACAAAAGCTGCGACGTCTACTTTCTTGACTTTAGTTCCTAAGGTGCAAAACCCTCAATCCCTCTTTGAATACATACCTATTTGCTTGGTCGGCTACGTGCAGAAAATCTTGTCTAAGTTGCTAGCCAACCGCTTGAAGAAGGTTATTGGTTCGCTTATCTCGGTTGAGCAATCCGCGTTCCAGACAGGTAAAAGCATTGGGGATGGTGTTCTCATTGTTAACGAGGTGTTGGATTATGCTAAAAGAATGAAGAAAGATTGTTTGGCTTTCAAAGTGGACTTCGAACGGGCTTACGATTGCGTCTCGTGGAACTATTTGAGGTTTCTTTTCTCTAAGATGAATTTCGGATCGAAGTGGTTTAGATGGATGGAGGCGTTAGTGTTTAGAGGCTCGTGCTCTATTTTGGTAAATGGGAGTGCTACTAAAGATTTCTCTGTCAGCCGCGGGTTACGCCAAGGTGACCCTCTATCACCCTTTCTCTTCTTGCTCGTCATGGAGGGTCTTACGCAGCTTATGAGAAGGGCGGTTGTCTTAGGAGCTTTCCAAGGGTTTAAGTTTAGCAACGAGTTAAATGTCAGCATTGTTCAATTCACCGACGACACTATGTTTTTGGGTGCTTGTAATCGGGATAACCTTTGGTGTATCAAAAGTATCCTCCGAGGGTTCGAGTTGGTTTCCGGTTTGAAGGTCAACTTTGCTAAGAGTTGTTTGTTGGGTGTTAATTTTCCAGCAGGTTTTCTTCAGGCTTTCAAAATTTTGGGCATTCTTGTTGGAGCTAGCCCTAGAAGATACTCTTCTTGGGGTTTTGTGATCGGGAATATTAGGAAGAGGTTAGCGGTTTGGAGTGGGAAGAATTTGTCCATAGGTGGGCGTGTTGTGCTGATAAACTCGATCTTGAATTCTCTGCCTATTTATGCCCTATCGTTTTATAAGGCACCGGTGAAAGTGCTGAAAGAAATTGCTAGTATCCAGAGCAAGTTTCTTTGGGGAGGTATGGATAATACTAAGAAAATCCACTGGGTGAGCTGGAGTAAGGTTTGTAGGGCTAAGGAGGAAGGAGGGTTGGGCGTGAAAAATCTTTTCCAGTTTAACAAAGCGTTGCTCCTGAAATGGAAGTGGAGGATGTTGTCGAATTCGGATGAGTTATGGAACCGTATTATCAGGTTTCGTTACTTTAATCGTAGCAGTCCTTTACTTACTTTTTGCAATCCGGACCTACAGGTAGTTAGTAAAGGATCAATATGGTGGAGAGATATTTCAACCATTTCGTTTGATAACGAGCAGCGTTCGGATTGGTTTGTCAACAACCTTAAGTGTTCTGTCGGGAATGGTAACCTGTTACTGTTCTGGGAATCTAAGTGGCTCAATGGCTCTTCTATCATTGATCTTTATCCAATGTTGTACCCTTTGTTTAATTGTTATGATATTTCTGTAGCTGATGGTATTAATTGTGTCAAGGCTTCGCTTTCCAGGCTGCTGTCAACAGATGACAGCGTTTCGGTTGCTGTCAATAGCAGTAGAATTTTAGCGGAGGAGTGTGTTGAGTTTCTCGACTCAGTTGTGCTGCGGGAGGATGTCGAGGATGAGGTAACTTGGCTTTGGACTGATGACGGTAACTATTCTGTCTCCAGCGGGTACGCTGCTCTTATGAAGGTTACAACTGATACCTCTGTTGATCAGTCCTTGGTGGAAGTGTTGCGCTTGGTTTGGACATTTGGTGTTCCCTCACAGATACAATGTTTCCTGTGGCGCCTCCTTCAGCATAGGATCCCGACGAAGGATAAGCTCAGTGAGAGGGGCATGAATTTCGATGCCGATCAATTAAAATGTCCCTTCTGTAGGAGTAACGTTGAAAGCGTAGATCATTTATTCTGCTTATGCCCCTTTGCAGTCTCAGTTTGGGAATCAATTTATCAGTGGCTTGGAATTGATCTCCCCCTCCAGATTTCTTGCAATGGTTCTTTTGCAGCGGCTTTGTCGTTTTTCAAGCTTAGGTGTGGTAACAGTCTTGGTATGTTTGTGTGGGGAGCTGTAGTCGGGCAGCTGTGGCTCTGTCGCAACAAGGTTACTTTTAACAGTGGTAGTCATTTGGTGCAGGTAGTTGTGAGCTCAATCAAAGCCACTACTTGGTTGTGGTTGGGGAGGATTCTTAAACCCTCTTCTTCTTGTAATTAGGTTGTTTGGAACTCTAATCCTTTCGCTTGTCTTTCTTGACAGTTCCTTTTCTTGTAAGGGTTCGAGTACTCCTTGTACTCGGTTTTAATTCCAATTGCCTTTTAAATATATATATATATATATATATATATATATATATATATATATATATATATATATATATATATATATATATATGTGTGTGTGTGTGTGTGTGTGTGTGTGAGATATTGGATCGAACTCTAGTTTTAGCATGTCGTCAAAGTCCGCTCACATGCTGTTGTCGAAGACCTACATGTTGTAGTCGAATTGTGTTCTAGTTTGTAGGATATCGAATTGAGCTTTGTGTTATGGATCCAATTGTTTAAGTTAGCTCGTACCCTAAGTTAGCTTGTAATGGGTAATTATTAAAAAGCCCATTAGTTTAGTATGTTAGGTTTATTATAAATAGCATACTAGTCTCTCTTCCTAAGGTGTGACAAAACCTTATTAGGTTTAGAGAGGTTAATTATTGGTATTCACTTGTAATCTTTGAACCCTATTGAGAAAGTGAATAGTAAAACAAATTTAACCAATTCTTTATTCTTCTTCCTCTTTTCTCTTCCTTTGTGAACCCTAATAGGTTTCGTTTGTTTGTTCAAGTTTTTCCCTTCTTTTCTACCCTTGTGGATTTCTTGGTGTTCAAGAAACCAAACACACTTTGTTATTCAGGTATCGTTTTTCACAACAAATTGGTGCGGTGAGCGTGGAGAAGATGCCTTCAACAAAGTATGAGATTGAAAAGTTCACCGGAGTGAACGATTTCGGTCTGTGGCACTTGAAGATGAAAGCCCTACTGGTTCAGCAGGGTTGTTTGGAAGCGTTGAAGGGAGAGGCAGCCATGGATGACGCGTTAATGGTAAAAGAAAAGACGGCCATGATAGAGAAAACCCACGGCGCAATATTGTTGAGCCTTGGTGATAAGGTTCTTCGACAGGTATCAAAGGAGACTACGACATCGAGGTTATGGTTGAAACTTAAAAGTTTATACATGACCAAATCTCTGGTGAATCGACTCTACCTGAAGCAAGCTTTGTATTCATTCAAGATGAGTGAAGACAAAGTTTTGGCTGAGCAGTTGGATATGTTCAACAAGCTGATTCTTGATCTTGAAAATATTGATGTGAAGATCGATGACGAAGATCAAGCACTGTTGCTGTTGTGTGCTTTGCCCATAACACATGCTCACTTCAAATAAACTCTCTTGTATGGAAGGGAGTCCCTGAGTTTTGAAAAAGTTCAATCAACCTTGTATTCTAAGGACCTGAACGAACGAAAGGAGTATAAACCTTCAACGGTTGGTGAAGGTTTGGCCGTTAAGGAAAAATTCTTGCGAAAGGATGATAAGTTCGACAAGAAGAAATGTAAAAGTCAGCAGAAGTCTTATAGTGACGAAACATCTGGTATTCGATGTTATCACTATAAGAAGGAGGGTCACATAAGAAAGGTGTGCCCTGAACGCCTAAAAGATCTTGGAGGTAAGGATTATGGCAACGCAACCATTGTTCAAGATAACTTCGACTCATTTGATGTCCTTGTAGTTTCAAGCGGCGACTCAAGAAAAGAGTGGATTATGGATTCAGGTTGCACTTGGCACATGACTCGAAACAGAGAATTATTCGAGGAGCTATGTGATCAAGATGGTGGATCGGTGTTGTTGGGAAATAACAAATCCTACAAAATTGCAGGTATTGGATCTGTGAGATTCAAGCTCCATGATGAGTCAATAAGGCTATTGACTGAAGTCAGGTATGTACCTGATTTGAAGAGAAATTTAATTTCTCTTGGTGAATTTGACAGGAAGGGACATGTTTTCCAAGGAGAGAAAAATATCCTAAGAGTCATGAAGGGGTCGAAGGAAGTCTTGAGAGGCGTGAAGAAACAAGGCTTGTATACCTTTGAGGCTGAGGTTGTAAGTGGTTCGACAAATATTGCATCCACGAAACCTGTGTCGAAGACAGAATTATGGCACATGAGATTAGGCCATATAAGCGAAAGAGGCCTGGTCGAATTGGGGAAGCAGAACCTGCTAGGTGGTGACAAAGTCGAAAAGTTGGAGTTTTGTGAATCTTGCGTATTTGGTAAATCCTGTAGGGAGAAGTTTAACAAAGGCAAGCAAAGAACACATGGATCCCTGAATTACATTCATGCTGATCTTTGGGGGCCTGCAAGGAATCTTTCACACTCAGGTGCAAGGTATTTTCTATCCATTATTGATGACTATTCTAGAAAGTTATGGGTATTCATTCAGAAGATGAAGGATGAAACTTTTGAGAATTTCAAAAGTTGGAAGGTTCTGGTCAAAACTCAAACTGGAAGAAAAGTTAAGAGGTTGAGAACCGACAATGGTCTTGAGTTCTGCAATGAAGCGTTCGACAGTTACTGTGTTGAGTTTGGGATTGCAAGGCATAAGACTGTAGCAGGTACTCCTCAACAAAATGGCCTAGCTGAGAGATTCAATCGAACAATCCTTGAAAGGGTTAGATGCATGTTGGTTAGTGCTGGATTGAAGAAGGTGTTTTGGGCAGAGGCTGTTTCGACAACAGCTTATCTGATAAACAGATGTCCTTCGACTGCATTAGATATGAAGACACCTGAAGAAGTCTGGTCGAGACATCCATCTAGTCTCGACAGACTGAGAGTATTTGGCTATGTACCCTATGCTCATATTAGGCAAGACAAGGTTGAACCTAGAGCTCTGAAATGCATGTTCATGGGATACCCTGAAGGAGTCAAAGCTTATAGGATATGGTGCCTAGAGCCAGGTCAGAGGAGGTGTATCACCAGTCGAGATGTAGTTTTCAATGAAACTGAGATGACTTTCTAGAAAACTGATGATGTTGATGAAGAGCTAGAACAGGGAGAGATTCCTGTTGAGGTGGAGCATGTTCATGCTGAATTGCATACCCTAGATGAAGTCGAAGCAGAAGCAGAAGATGCTGTCGGAGATGAGGAGACTGATAATGACTACCTACTAGCAAGAGACAGGTCGAGGAGAGTCATTAAGCCACATCAGAGACTTGGGTATGCAGATCTTATAGCTTATGCCTTAATCTCTGCAAGTGAGGTTCTCGACGAAGAACCTAGAGACTATAAGGAAGTTATGAAGAGTTGAAAGAAGACTGAATGGCTGATGGCCATGGATGATGAGATGAAATATCTTCATGATAACAACACATGGGAATTGATCAAGAAACCTGTTGGAGCCAGGTTAGTCAGCTGTAAATGGATTTTCAAAGTTAAGGAAGGAATTGAAGGAGTGGCGTCGAAGAGATACAAGGCAAGATTGGTCGCTAGGGGGTTCACTCAGAAAGAAGGTGTCAACTTCAATGATGTGTTCTCTTCTGTTGTGAAGCACAAGTCCATTATAATGTTTCTTGCCATGGTGGCACAGTTCGACCTTGAACTAGAACAGATGGATGTGAAGACTGTGTTCTTGTATGGTGATCTAGATGATATAATCCTGATGAGGCAACCTGAAGGGTATGTCGAAAAGGGGAAGGAAGATTATGTGTGCAAACTGAAGAGATCTTTATATGAACTGAAACAATCTCCTCGACAGTGGAATACGAGATTCGACAAGTTCATGGCACGCATAAGTTTCATTAGAAGTCACTTTGACCACTGTGTTTACTTCAGATTTTGACCTGGTAATTCATTTGTTATTTTGTTGCTTTAAGTGGATGATATTCTAATAGCAAGCAACAATGTCGAAGATGTAATGAGGGTGAAGGCTGAACTCAATAAGGAGTTCAACATGAAGGATCTGGGAACTGCGTCCAGGATTCTTGGGATTGACATCTGAAGAGATAGAAATCTGTCAAAATTATGCTTATCTCAAGAGGCATACCTACGGAAGATTCTCGAAAAGTATGGTATATCAAATTCAAAGCCTGTTGTGACTCCGACAAACCCTCAATTTAAGCTGAGTATAGATCAGTGTCCCAGTACTGATGTCGAAAGAGCTTATATGAATAACATTCCATATGCTAATATAGTGGCTTCTTTGATGTATGTTATGGTTTATACTAGACCTGACATAACATATGCAGTAAGTCTTGTAAGCAGGTACATGGTGAATCCTGGAAAGGCTCACTGGCAAGCATTGAAGTGGATTTTAAGGTACATAAATGGGTCTATGAATAGAGTCCTAATTTATGGTGGAGCCTTGGTGAAGATAGTAAAGCAGCTATCGAAGAATATGTCGACTCTGATTATGCAGGTTGTATGGATTCTAGAAAATCTATTTCTGGATATGTGTTCACTATGTTTGGGACAACAATCAGTTGGAAAGCAACACTTCAGAAGGTTGTTGCCTTATCAACCACTGCAGCGGAATATATCGCTCTAAGTGAAGTTGTAAAGGAAGCATTGTGGCTTGAAGATTTTGCAAATGAGCTGAAACTTCAAGGTCCAGTTATCACTATTAAATGTGATAGTCAAAGTGCAATACATCTGTTGAAGAATTTAACCTATCATGAGCGAACCAATCACATTGATGTGAGGCTGGATTTCGTCAGGGGGTAATCGAGCGTGGAGAAGTCTAAGTGCTGAAGGTTTCGACAGATCATAATGCTGCTGATATGATCACCAAGACGTTGCCCAGTTACAAGTTTTTCCACTGTATGCAATTGATAAAGCTGCATGAAGAAAACTAGTTTATTTCTTGAGGATATAGAGTTAGATCCAAGGTGGAGATTTGTGAGATATTGGACCGAACTCTAGTTTTAGCATGTCGTCGAAGTCCGCTCACATGCTGTTGTCAAAGACCTACATGTTGTAGTCGAATTGTGTTCTAGTTTGTAGGATATCGAATTGGGCCTTGTGTTATGCATTTAATTGTTTAAGTTAGCTCGTACCCTAAGTTAGCTTGTAATGGATAATTGTTAAAAGCCCATTAGTTTAGTATGTTAGGTTTATTATAAATAACATACTAGTCTCTCTTCCTAAGGTGTGACAAAACCATATTAGGTTTAGAGAGGTTAATTGTTGGTATTCACTTGTAATCTTTGAACCCTATTGAAAAAGTGAATAGTAAAATAGATTTAACCAATTCTCTATTCTTCTTCCTCTTTTCTCTTCCTTTGTGAACCCTAACCTAATAGGGTTTCGTTTGTTTGTTCAAGTTTTTCCCTTCTTTTCTACCCTTGTGGATTTCTTGGTGTTCAAGAAACCAAATATACTTTGTTATTCAGGTATCGTTTTTCACAATAATATATATATATATATATATATATATATATATATATATATATATATATATATATATATATATATTTGATTTAATGAATATATCTTCATTACTCTTCTTATAGAGTTAGTTTGTTAGATTTGAGATTTTGTTAGATTTTTTTTAGGGAGGAGAGGGCAAGGGTTGAGGTTGGGGGCTATTCTCACATTTTTTAATTTAGGTGTGTCTGAAGAAACACCGTCAAGATTTTATTTTTGGACCATGAAAAAATTTATGATAGAATGTTCTTCCTTAATATAACAACATTTTCTAGTCAAATTTTCATTATTTCTCATCTATTTGATTTGTATACTTTGTAATATTTGACATATCACATTGAGCAACTATTTATGCTTAAACATTATATTTATACTGTATTAACTTGTGTACTGTATGATCAATCTTGCGTGCAGGATCAAGTAGCAATATAAATTCTATATTGCAATTTCTTAATACACTTAAGCGTATTAGCCATGGTAGGAAGATTGTGGGGATGGTGCAACCCGATGCTCCATGGTTTTAGGAATTTTTAGTAGCATTCTGTTGGTTGCGGAATAGCGGCAAGCAAACAAAAAGAATTGGAAGTATTTTTTCGGGAATTTATCGTGTCCACAGAGATCGGTGCTACTGAATTGTCGTTTGACAATTTCAATGTTAATGAGTTTGGTTTAAAATGGGTTTAAAGCGTAAATCAGAAAAGTAAATAAAAACATAAAAACTAATTCATTCTTCAAACAGACAAACTTATCAGGCGTGTATATATTCGACTCATCACAGACTTAAACTTACCGACCAATTACACTCAACTTACAATACTCCTCAATATCACCTGGTATCGCTCACAACAGTGTCCATCTCTGGCACACTGAGTTGAGAAATCACCCGTATCACTCTCTTCGTCACTCTCGCGCACGAAGCCTCGAGACACGGACGTCATTAAGTTTCGAAACCCTTACGGATTGTTAGCCCTAAATCTATCTCTAGCATTCAGAAACTAACAGATAATCACCCCTAATCGAAGTTTGTGAAGTTTATCTCTAACACGACCCAAACCCCGCACATAAAGCAAAAATCAGAGACAATCACCAATAGAGATTTGTAAAGCAAATTTCATATAACGCCATGGGAGACAAATATACATAGGATCAAAGTAAGACATATACAAACCCAACATAGAAGAAAAACATGAAGAAAATCAGAAATGAACCAAACACTTCACGGTTTGTCGGCGCCGATCGATGAGAAATTCGACTTCGGATCATCCAAATGCAAGCTCTAATGATGTTTTCTAAGCTAATCTACAAGAAAAATGAAGTTGGATGGAGTTGGGAGCAAAAAATACCCAAAACCATCCCAAAAAATGTGTTTTTTTCACTATATTTATTGCTGTCAAAGTCGCAGAGCGCGCTCAGCGCGCTACGGGCGCTCAGCGCGCGTTTTTGAAGTTAAACCGCCTTAAAAAGCACGCTCAGCGCGCAACCTACTGTAAGTAGCTCTTTCTGGGGGCTTGGAGCGCGCTCAGCGCGCTCCAAGCATGCTTCCTGGGGCTTGGAGCACGCTCAGTGCGCTCAAAGCATGCTCGAAAATCCAAAGCTTATTTTCTTCATAACTTTTGAACCGTAATTCCGTTTTTCACCCGGTTCGAAGCGTTGGAAAGCTTATTCAATGCTCTATACAACAATGGCAAAATCCCACTGCTTGAATACCTACAAAAAATGAGATAAAATCAATTAAACTCAATGATATATACACGAAACGCAATATATACACTAAAATGTAACTATACGCATTTATAAACAAAACAGGGTTTATTCGTATGATATTTAACAAAAAGCAACGATAAGTGCAACAAAACATATATACAAAAACAGGTACATTTTGCACTTATCAACTCTCCCCAACTTACATAATTGTTTGTCCTCAAACAAAGCCAACAAACTAAAGGAACAAAAGTGAAATCACGCAACAACAAGTTTTGAAAACGGAAAACAAATGCAATGGTTCAATCGAAAATGGTACACACAAAGTAAATACTTACCACTAAACTACAACGATAACATAATCACGAAACAAATGCTAAATACAAAAATCATGCCAAACATTCTAAAACAACACAAGTTCAAATGTGAATCACACCTAGCAAAAACAATCATCGGTAGATGAAAAACATAAAATGAGGTACTTTCACTCACACAACAATCTTGCAAACAAAAGACTAAATTATGCATCCATCCAAAAATTCACATTGAACATACAAAGGCAAGAATCACAAGGACTTTTCAAGGTTGTATTGTGGTCGGGTAAACAAACAAGGAACAATTCCTAAAGCTAATCGAAACAAAAACTTGTCGAAACCTAAGGGAGTGATCAACTCACAAAAGTTCAAACACAAAATTTCAATGAAACTTCTTCCACACACCCAAGTGTTACACAACAACACACAACTTATTTAGCACAATTATTGGAACTCTTTTTGTTTCCTTTTTCAAGGATTTTCTTTTTCTCCCCTTTTTTTTTTTTTCCTTTTCTTTGTCACATTTTTTTCCTCTTTTTTTTTTTCTTTTCTTTTTCAATCCTCATAGAATCCAACTAATGAATACACAATCATTCTCTCCCCAACTTGAATTCAGCCGCACCATCATGTGAATACTCCCTCCTTTCTAAGGCAAGGAAAAAATCCATACAACAACACAAAATTGAGGTCCAAGAAAAAACAAAATCCATTCAAAAATAAGTGAACTAAATACTCATACACAAGCATTAAGTTCAAATAAAAACATGGATCTAAAAGCTCAAAGGGGTTACAAATTCTCACACACTCACAAGGTGAATTGACTATTTGGCTTGGTGGTTGTGCTCAAAATGAAACAAATGCCTTGATCCTTTTCATGCATTCATATACACAACATAAACAACAGATTCAACATAATAAAATCCAGTAAAACAAAATTGTCGGTACTCCGAGCATATAACAATGGAAGGCTTCCTCACAAAAAGGGTAGGAACTAAAGTGATTCACATACGAACAAGTATACAAAAGAACAAATGGCATGAAAGTTGTAAAAAGCCTAAGTATCATGAATATGCTAAAGTATAGAAAGCGATAAATACATACCTTGAACGTGTACAAAACTTAAAACACTATCATTACCACACATTTGCAAGTTGAAACGATCAAAATCGGAAAAATCACCGAATGCGACTTCAAGCAATCGGGCAAAAATTTGAGTCCAAACAACAACAAAAGAATTAGAAAAATTACTAATAATTACTAATATATAAGGCCTTGGTGGAAGTGGGAAGAAAGGGGAACCAAGTGAACAATTAAAAGAATTCAATGGCTCAGCACAGCAGAGCGTGCTCAGCGCGCAGGCCCGCGCTCAGCGCGCTACACCAGAACCAGAAAAATCAGTACAGCAACAGGGTTCTGGTGTAGGCCTCCACTTAACACCTACACAATCTCATATACAACGAAAAAGTAATAACGGAACAAAAAATGATAAAACACGCTTGTTTTACGTCGTAAGCTCGACGCCTATTATTTATACACACTTCTCCAAGTTGCCTCTTTACACGGTTAGCGCTCACCGACGATGAAACCTAACCAAACACTTAGCAAACGTGAAGAGAAACAAACAAATACACTAAATTTACAAGTATACAAAACATGTAAAATTCACAAATATGGTAAACATATACAAATATCAATATAAACAAGTGAAAATAGACAATATATACGATATCTACAAAACTCAAAAACGAAGAAACTATCGCAATGCGATCCAATAAAAACACCAATCCCCGGCAACGGCGCCATTTTGTTGGTTGCGGAATAGCGGCAAGCAAGCAAAAAGAATTGGAAGTATTTTTCCGGGAATTTATCGTGTCCACAGAGATCGGTGCTACTGAACTGCCGTTCGACAATTTCAATGTTAATGAGTTTGGTTTAAAATGGGTTTAAAGCGTAAATCAGAAAAGTAAATAAAAACATAAAAACTAATTCATTCTTCAAACAGACAAACTTATCAGGCGTGTATATATTCGACTCATCACAGACTTAAACTTACCGACCAATTACACTCAACTTACAATACTCCTCAATATCACCCGGTATCGCTCACAACAGTGTCCATCTCTGGCACACTGAGTTGAGAAATCACCCGTATCACTCTCTTCGTCACTCTCGCGCACGAAGCCTCGAGACACGGACGCCATTAAGTTTCGAAACCCTTACGGATTGTTAGCCCTAAATCTATCTCTAGCATTCAGAAACTAACAGATAATCACCCCTAATCGAAGTTTGTGAAGTTTATCTCTAACACGACCCAAACCCCGCGCATAAAGCAAAAATCAGAGACAATCACCAATAGAGATTTGTAAAGCAAATTTCATATAACGCCATGGGCGACAAATATACATAGGATCAAAGTAAGACATATACAAACCCAACATAGAAGAAAAACATGAAGAAAATCAGAAATGAACCAAACACTTCACGGTTTGTCGGCGGCGATCGATGAGAAATTCGACTCCGGATCATCCAAATGCAAGCTCCAATGATGTTTTCTAAGCTAATCTACAAGAAAAATGAAGTTGGATGGAGTTGGGAGCAAAAAATACCCAAAACCATCCCAAAAAATGTGTTTTTTCACTATATTTATTGCTGTCAAAGTCGCAGAGCGCGCTCAGCGCGCGTTTTTGAAGTTAAACCGCCTTAAAAAGCGCGCACAGCGGGCTTGGAGCGCGCTCAGCGCGCAACCTACTGTAAGTAGCTCTTTCTGGGGGCTTGGAGCGCGCTCAGCACGCTCCAAGCATGCTTCCTGGGGCTTGGAGCGCGCTCAGCGCGCTCAAAGCATGCTCGAAAATCCAAAGCTTATTTTCTTCATAACTTTTGAACCGTAATTCCGTTTTTCGCCCGGTTCGAAGCGTTGGAAAGCTTATTCAATGCTCTATACAACAATGGCAAAATCCCACTGCTTGAATACCTACAAAAAATGAGATAAAATCAATTAAACTCAATGATATATACACGAAACGCAATATATACACTAAAATGTAACTATACGCATTTATAAACAAAACAGGGTTTATTCGTATGATATTTAACAAAAAGCAACGATAAGTGCAACAAAACATATATACAAAAACAAGTACATTTTGCACTTATCACATTCAGGCTATGGGATATTGCTAGCACCGATCATGCACTTTTCCCTATTTTTGTTTAGATATGACACTAAGAGATTCTGTTCTTTTATCTCCCCATTGGTGAGATGAACATCATTTTGGATGACGTGTCATTTTTTTTTGCATTAGAAATAAAATAAAAGTCAAGTGCTAAATATAAGTGCGTCAGAATGTTATTTTTAACTTTTTTTTTTTTAATTTTTTAAGTATATGTAAAATGGATTTCTCTTTATTATAACTTTATTTCTAAATAATAAAATGTCATATTCACATTTATTTGTTTAAAAATTATCCTTACATTAATTGTTTAATAATGTAAAGAGACAATATAATTAGGAATAAATAAATAATTCTGTTTCTTAACATAAAACAAACAAAAAATTAAATCCACTTAAATATATTTGCAATAAACTTAATATTTTTATTTATTTAAAAAAAAAAACACGAGGAAATACTCTTTTATTCATTTATTTATCCATTCTGATCCCAAGAGAAGACACGACAATACTACCATGAAGTAGTCCAAAAAAAGCAAAGAAAGAGTACCATACGTTATACGACACGTCGTATACAGTATTTGCTACGCGGACGCAAACACCAACTTAAAACCAATTTAATCAACATCCATAAACGACAAAACCGTACTCTCTTTTTCACCACTCTTCTCTTTTTTTCACTCCACATAACACGTTCACTTTCCACTCCACAAAAACCAACCCACAATACAACTTCAAACTCGATTCAACAAAACGGTTACTTCATCTCTCTCTCTCTCTCTCTCTCTCTCTCTCTCTAACAACAACACCTTCCGTAAGTTCATCACAACTCTCTTAACTATTTTCCATTTATTCATCTTATAGTTTCTACATTCCACCAAAATGCAGCATATCATAATCTCTCTCTTGTTCTCTTTGGTTCTCTTTTTAGAAAATCACTTTTAGCAAAATCACTTTTCCAAAAGAATCTGACATTAATGTTGTTCTTTCTCTGTAATATTGAACTCAGCGTCTGCAAACAAAGCAAGACATAGTTTGAAATAAAAATTTAGTAAGGCATTTCACATGAAAAATGAAAAAGCTATTTTAGATAGATCTTTACATTAAATGCACTATCTACTTTTAATTAATTTATTATTATTATTTTTTCCGACAATAATGGAAATGTAGTATTTTTTTTGGAAAGCAAATAGAATATAATTTTTTATAAAAAAGGTTGATTCCGTAACGTACTACTAGAAATTCTTTTGTCCGTTTGTTCTTGTGCTTGTTCCTTTTTCTTCTTCTTTATCGAGTACTATATGTTCTTATATTTGTACAATCTCAAAAGTTGGGTCTTTTGCATTCCATTATCTTTTTTAGTTGTAGACTTCAATGTTATTGCATGGTTTTTCTAAAATTTTTTTTTTTTTTTCTTAATGTGAAAATTTTAATTGGTTATAGCAAAATTAGTTATTATATAGAAGAAATAATTAGAAGGTTTAAGTTTTTTTGGGTTAAAACATGTGTTGTATCATATGCGCCATGTTTTGCGGCTGAATTATAGGTTAAGAAAATTTTACTATTCAAATTACTAGAATACCCATGGATCATCTATGAGGTATTGAGATGGGTACCACATGATCGTAACATTGGGGGTTGTTAGTCCGAAAGACCTTATATCATAGCACCAGTTGGTAAAAAGAGGGCATTTTTTCCTCATTTGTCAACACTTATTTGTTAGAAAATACAAATGTGCTTGACTTTTTGTATTATATTTAGCCTAAGGTATGCTTTCAATAATTCATAATTTTAGTTCAGTCTTGTAGTATTGAAATAATGGTTACATTTTTCATGTTAAAAGATGCGTTTTCGGTATTAAATATAGGGAATTGCTGACGAGTGCCTCAGAGCTTTAAGGCTTCTGAGACACTCGATAACAAGACCCTTAAATATATGAGAAAGTTGGATCCAAAAGTTAACTGATACGTTTGATCTAAAATTTAGATCAAATGCATTAATTTTTGTGGATTCAACTTTCTCATATATCTGAGACTAAAGGTAGAGGTAGTGAAAATCATGCTCATGTGCAATGATTCAGCATTTACAGCTAGGGGTGAAGAATGAAGATGAGAAAGATAACCTCATCATCTGCATGAATACATTAATTATTTGAATAAATTCATGGACTTCAATTGTCTCCTCAATTTGTGCCACTGTCATATTTTTCTGAAGTTTTATAGTACTTGTAGGTCAGGGCGCATTCATATTTCAACGTGTGTGAGGCCCAAACCATTAACCCTTTGAGCTATAAGCTATGCATGCCCCAAAGACAAGGTAATCTTTGAAATTCTAACACTTTTTTCACATTGCCTAAATGCATAATCATGTCTCGTTAGTCATTATTGTGTTTCCTCTTTGGTTGAAGTAGGTTCCTTTCTTAAATATGGGATGAGAGATTGGGACCCATGGCAGTTATTACCTTGTTTTATTGACTCAACAAAAATATTGTACCTATTTTTTTTTTTTTTTTTTTTTTGTGTTTTTTGAAATGGTTAGAGTATGATCTAGAATTTGAAATAATAGAATTTGTGTTGCTATTTGAGTGAGAGGAACTGAGGATTTGTTTAATAATGACAACAAAGTATAAATTTATTGAACTCAATTGAGAGATATATGAGTTTTATGTTTGTTGTTGTAACAATTTTTTGATTCAAATTTCAGAAGTGGTTCTTCTTCTGAAGTGACTCAGAAGGTTTCTGGACGCGCTGTACGCCAAATGAGGACGACTACGATAGACACAAACTCTATATCTTCTTCTTCGTCGTCTTCAACTCAAGTTAATAGATTATCAAAGGAAAGAAGTCCAAAACTCAATGATCGCAAATCGCCCAGAAGCCCTGTTCCTGAGGTAATAGTTTCACTCTGTCATATTCAGTGTCTGTGTCCGTGTCTGTGTGTAGCACATTGCTAGCATTGGTTTCTGTACATATTTCCTTGTCTTCAACTTTGTTGAGAAGATAGTTTTAACCATCATAATTTATGTTGCAATAGAGGAAACGTCCCAGCAAAATATCTGAATTGGAATCTCAAATTTCTCAACTTCAAGATGATTTGAAAAAGGTGATGGACCAGCTAGTTTTAACTGAATCAAGCAAGAAGCAAGCTCAGCAAGACGCTGAGGAATCCAAGGAGCAACTCTTAACGCTATCTGCAAAACTCGAAGAGTCTCAAAACCAATACCTGGAGCTCTGTGCTAACGGAGAAGATCGTGATATCGAGCTCCAGAAAATGACCGAAGAACGCGACAGGGCATGGCAATCCGAGGTTGATGCTTCCGAAAAGAATCTCTCGGTTGACTCAACAGCTTTGGCTTCTGCAGTGAATGAAATTCAACTGCTAAAGATACAGCTTGAGTTGGTAGCTAATTGCGGTAGTGTTCAATCTCAACATGCTGAATCGGCGAATACGGAGCTACTAAACCTTAAGCAGAAGTTATCAGAATCTCTTTCTCTGATGGAGAGCATGAAAAACCAACTCGATAATTCCAAAGAATCCGAAGCTCAGGCTCAAGCTGTTGTCGATGAAGCTTTGTTTCAACTCGAAGCGGCAAAAAAAACCGTCGAGATTTTAGCGGATGATGCTGTGAAAGATGTAGATGACTACAACTCCATTGCTTTGGAATTAGAACATTCTCGAGCAAGGGTGAACACGCTAGAGACACTTGTTAGCAAACTTAAGACACACGTCAATGATAATGAATCAACTCATTCGGATCAAAATCTTCTACATGATCGCGAATTTGAGAAGGAATGTGAAATAGTGAAAGATGGAGAGGATCCTAATCAAATTGAAGTTGAGATTTGTTCTTTAAAGTCCGAGGTTGAACGGTTGAGATCTGCTCTAGAGACTACCGAGACTAAATATCAACAAGAACAGATTCAAAGCACGGGTCAGATGAAAACCGCGTACGAGTTGATGGAGCAGATAAAATCTGAATCAGGTGAAAGACAGCGCGAGTTGGAGGCTGAATTACAAAGAAAGAAAGTCAATATTGAAGAATTGAAGGCTAATCTAATGGACAAGGAGACCGAGTTGCAAGGTATTATGGAAGAGAATGAGAACTTGAATTCGAAGCTCGAAAATAACATGTCATCACAAAATGATAACGGACTTGCAAAGGAAGTTAAAAGATTGGAACAATGTTTGGATGAAGTGAAAGCTGATATGATGGACAAAGAAACAGCATTGCAAACCATATCAGAAGAGAACAAGACGCTGAAGATGGAGATCAGCAAGCGCTGTTTGGATGTCGAAAACGCGAGAGAGGAAATAGAGAAAGCCAAGGCTGCAGAACGTGAGGTGGCAACGAAACTCGGGATTGCAGTGGAGGAAGCAGACAGAAGCAACCGAAAGGCCGCGAGAGTGACCGAGCAGTTAGAAGCAGCGCAAGCGGCAAGCTCGGAAATGGAAGGCGAACTGCGGAAGCTTAAGGTACAGTCTGATCAATGGAGGAAGGCTGCAGAAGCAGCTGCTGCTATGCTTTCGGCGGGGAACAATGAGAAGCTTACAGAGAGAGGTGTGTCTCTGGAGAATAACTATAAGTGTTCACCACCTTATGGTGAAGATATTGATGATGAGTTTCAGAGAAAGAAAAATGGTAACATGCTGAAGAAGATTGGTGTCTTGTGGAAGAAACCTCAGAAATAGTGACTGAAAGATCTATCTATCTATATATGGTGATGTTATAATTGTGTTATGTTCTGTGTTATGTTTATGCCTTTTTGCAATTTTGTACAATTAGATTAATTTGCATTGTAAATTTTGTCTGGCTGAAACTGTTTGTTGTCTTTTAGTTGGAAAATTGACATTTAGTTGTTGAATGAGTTGAGATCTTTTTATATAATCAACATGCTAGCACTAAAGAACACAACTATTAGTCTACCTCTAATATTTCTAAAGTTGGATTAGGATAACTATGAGATCATTGACATAAATATGTAGGAGAATTTTAGCTGCCGCCCCAAATTTTATATAGCACTCAAAATTTTCTATAATACCTATATTATTTGTCAAAATTTTAATAAAAAAATCTGGACGAAAAATTCGATACAACAAATAAAATTTTTGGTATAAATAAAAAAAATCGGTATATAGTTATACTTGTTTTTTTTCTTTTCTTTTCTAAATAGCCGATGTGTGTGGATAAATTAACTTTAAAAAAAAATCATGTTGTATTGGATTATTTGCAAACCTTTAAAAAGTACGGCAGTGTAAAAGCACCTGATTTTTTAAAAAGTTCATGCGCTTACGGGATCTTTAGAGAATCTTAAAAAAAATCAATAATGTAATTGTTAATGGTTGAGATTTTGTCGACAGTTTTGTACGGTTCTGATTGTACTTACCGTTTTGTGTGGTTCAGAATGAATTCAAACTTGTATAAATAAGGATAATGTGTTGTTAAGAAAAACATCTTACAATGTCTCACTATTTGTACAAGGCATAAGTGTGCTTCAACACAGTGAAACCTCCTGTTGGTTTTGGGCTCTCAGAGGACACTACCCGTCTTGTTCTTCTGAGATCTAAATTGAATAATATGTTGCCCGACACCGAGAACAGAAAGGCTAGTAAGATTGAGTTTCTTGCACCATGGATCGATACTGATGAAAGAGTGGAATATGACTATTGGGTTGAAAATTTGAAGGTTATATGGAGAACATATCACCATAGGTTAACAAATGGACCGATAGAGTTTGGTGCGACAATATCTAGATATGTCGACGACATAATCAAGATGTTGAAACGTCCAAAATCATCTAGTGGTGTTTAGGTTTTGTTATTTATTATTATTTTGTTATGTATTCGCCTGTGTTAAGTTATGTTATTTCTGAAATGTTAAGTTATATTAATCCCGCAATAATGGAAGTGACATATGTTATCTAATAAATTGTACGGTGCGAATGTCTGAGTAATAATACACACAATATATGAATAATACAAAAATGAGAATAATGTCTACATAGGTCCCCCACGGGTTAAGTGTGATGCATGCAATGTCAAAGTATAAACTTCACCATCTGGGTTTACCAAACCCATGAGATTATACATAATGTCTGCTATCATCTGCAGATGTTGTTGGTCATCTTCACCATGTGAAGGCACTGGAGGCGACAACACATCATCAGTAAGTCCTCTAGCATGAGAAAGTCCATCATCATCTCCATGCTCAACACGTGAGATGATGCGAGGGTGTGATACAATAAAGTACCAATCCAAGTACCCATCCTTACACTGCGCACGAAACTCAGCCTCCACCGCACGATCTCTAATGACACATACAAAGCTAATAACCTTACCAACAAACCATCTATCTATGCCTTGAGATGGAATAGCAGAGACTGTCCGTGGGATGTCATGGACATACCCAAACTAGTGTAAACACCTATCATATAAATGTCTAGCCACTAAGGTCTCCCATCGCAGATAAATAGAAAAAATTGAAGTGTCATCGAACTTTCGATGCACTCTATGGTCTGTTTAGGGTGTCTAGATGATATCAACTACAGTTACCGCATCAATCCTCTTCCTATAATCCATAACACCTCTTGGGTGTTCATGTTTGGACTTCCACCTCTTGGGCCATGTGGAGCCAACAGTGGTAGTACCTACCTCTCACAAATGGATGGAAAATGCTCGTATTTCTAACGCTTCACAAAAACATAGACCTATGAAGAAATGTCATAAATAAGAACCAAATTAGTAAGTAAAAAAATGCATACCTGAAATAGAGTCATATAATTGACAAGCTGCCTAGTCTCAAAGACAGTCGTCTCTCCAAGTGCAGAATATAAAACAAGTCCTATCACCCGCTCCTTAGTAACTCCCAAGTCCTATACCGCAATAATATGTGTTAGCTGCTGGCTAATGATAAAAACAGTGAAAAAACTACCTGTCTGGGGAAGATGGACCAGGGAGGAGACATCATCCAAGGTGATTGTTATCTCACTAAACATAAGATGAAAGGAAGATGTCTACTTATGTCATCACTTAACAAAGGTTGTCAATAATTGACCGTCGAACATCATCAATGAATAATCCATCAATGAAAGGAGACCACAATCATCCACAATCACCCTGACCTCCCTAGGCATTAGGGCATCTAAGACATTCTTCAACTTCCTCTCATGGATGGGCACCTTCACCGACACTCAGTCATGTGTAAATCAAAGTAACCAGCATTAATTATACTTAATGTATCAATAATAACCATGCCACATAATCAACATAACAATAATATATACCTTTCCATGCCATAATCTGCATGCCACATGATCAACATATCTAGTGAGCACGGAAAGGTCATTAGGCCCTCAAGGAAACCCTTCATTCGGTATAGACGGCTCCGTTGAAGCAGGAGCAGTAACCTAAGTATCAATAGGAGGAGTAACCTCTATAACACTAATAGCTGGTGCCTTTATATGTGCCGAAAAAGTAACCTCCATATCACTAGTAGCCTCGATCTCGCCAACCATATATCTATCATCCTTAACTGATGTCAAGACATCCTCAACAAACACAATATCGGGCTCATCATCACTATCTTTAGTCCATCCATGAGCTATAGATCCTCTACATCAGATATTGCAGAGTGCATGAAATAGCTCAGCAACCAATCGCCTCCTGTGCAAACCGGTCGGGGCTACTCTCCTTGCACGAATATGCAAGTCCTCTACACCATCTACCCTCGCACGAGCCATCGATGCAGCAACTGCAGCTCTATCATGCTGCCTAGACGCAATCGTCCCGTCTGATCCTTTTGTCCTCATTGAAAAGACAAAAAACTGTGAAATATGTACTACCGATTTAAAAAAAACAGAAATCATCAAGATTTTTTTTTTTTTTTTGAAATATTCGGGTCCTCTTATATTCATTTTAAACTATCTATTTTTTTCCCTTCAAAATAGGGAGTGAAAATGAATGCATTTTATCGAGTTTTTCAAAAAATTTGGTAGAAAACATGCATTTTTAATGGTTTTTTCAATATAGCCGGTGGAAAACATGAATTTTTACTGGGTTTTTCGAAATAGTTGGTAGGAAACATCATCTTTTTACTGAATTTTTTAAAATAACCGGTACAAATTATGCATTTTTACCGGTTTTTTTTTTAAATCGGTAAAAATGCAGCACACACATGAGTTTTTATTGGAGATTTCTATAAAACCAAAACAAATGCATGCTTTCTACGAAATTTGGTAAAAATATACACTTATTAGTTATAAATCCGGTAGAATGCAAGAAAAATCCAAGAAATTTGAGAGCTTTTAAATTTTTTTAAAATGTTACAATACAACCGTGAAATGACTTTTTAATTGTCAAGGTTAATATGGTTAAATGACACTATTTGATACAGATGGCAATAAAATCCATTATGAAAATATACATCCAATAATTTATCCATCTAATTCATCTAATAATTTATCTATCCAATTCATCCATAAAAAATAACAAATTTAAAGAATTGGTCCAATCCATCCATCAAACTATATGGATGGATTCAATCCATCCATCTCATTTTATAAATTCAATGGATTTTACTTTATTACTTATTAAATATTTTTATTTATTAAAAAACATGAAAAATCTAAAGTTAAACCATTTCTTGACATAATTGTTTCTCACAAATTCACCCATAGTTTTTCTTTCCTGTATCTTTCTTTATGTAAAAATGTGTGAAGAATATATTTGCTGATGGTGATGTAAACATGAAATATATATATATATATATATATATATATATATATATATATATATATATATATATATATATATATATATATATATATATATATATATATATTGTTAAATGTAATTTATAGTGTCGAAATCGAAGTCGAAGCATTCATGTGTCGAATAATTTCGATAGATTCATTTTAGATTTGATTGGATTCTGTTTTGATTAGATTAGATTTTATATGATTTAGATTAGATTTGATATTTTGGGTTTTTAGAGTTTTGGGCCTTTGTAAATCTAAATCTATAAATAGGGAGTTACTCTTGTACATTGCAACAACAATTGCATTCACAGTTTGCAGATTAGCAAGTGAATAATAGCAATAGAAGAAATCCCACAGTTCGTGGGTAGAAACACTTTTCTCCAAATATTTCTCTTCTCTCTCTTTTCTTTCTTGCTGTTAGTTTGTTCTTCTTCTTTTTTCTTTGTTCTTCATTGTCATTACGTATTATTTGTGGGTTGGTGATCAATCTTGAGATCAAGATTGAAGCGAAATCATCATAGGGTGTGGTGAATTTCCAACATCTGGTATCTAGAGCTCCGGTTACGATTCAAGGAGGAAAATCGTGATGGCTATGAATCATTCAAATGGACACTTTCCGACGACCCTACCAATTCTCAAGAAAGATATTTATGAGAATTGGTGCAAGCAGATCAAGGTGGTGTTCTGCTATCAAGATCTGTGGGATCTTGTGAAGGAAGGAGTAACACCGCTTGGGGAAAACGCGACAGATCAAGAAAAGGCTGCACTCAAAGATTTGAAGAAGAAAGATTATAAAGCGTCATTTATAATCCATCAATGTGTTGATCCAGATAACTTTGAAAAAGTTAGCGATGCAGAATCAGCAAAGGAAGCATGGGAGATTCTTGAAAAGTCATTTGGAGGTGCAGAGAAGGTGAAAGAGGTGAGGTTACAAACTCACAAGAGAACCTATGAGTTGCTTCAAATGGAAGACAACGAAAGTATTACAGATTTCTTCACAAGAGTTACAAAACTTGTGAATCAAATCAAAGTATGTGGAGAAACGCTGACGACGAAAGCAGTTGTCTCAAAGATTTTGAGATCGTTGGCTCCTAAGTTCGACCACGTGGTAGTAGTCATAGAAGAGTCGAAAGACTTGTCAGTATTGATGAAGGAAGAGCTTCAAGGGACGCTTGAGTCTCATGAACAAAGGATGGCTGAGAGAGCTGCAGGAAAGTCAAAGAGTGATATGGCTTTGCAAGCGCAATCAGAAAAGGAAAGGAAATGCAAAGGAAACGTGAATGGCACCAAAGATAGAGGAGGCAGTAATTCGACTCAGAAGAAACCTTGGAACCAAGGCAACCAAAGAGGTGGTGATACGAGTAGAGGAAGAGGTGGTGGTCGAAAGCCAGACAAAAGTCACATTCAATGTTTCAATTGTCAGAAGTATGGCCATTATGTTAGTAACTGTCTAGAAAAGAAGAAAAATCAAGAAACTGATGCAAATCTGGCGAAGCATGAAGAAGAAGAGACGTTGTTAATGGTCACAACAAAAGATGAAGAGAGATTCCAAGATCAGTGGTACTTGGACTCAGGATGCTCATCACACATGACTGGAAGGAAAGATTGATTTGTCAACATGAAGCCCTCGTCGAAGAACACGGTGAAGTTTGCAAATGACAACACTCTAGCAGCTGAAGGTGTTGGTGATGTTCTGATTATGAGGAAAGATGGCAAAAGGTCAACAATTTCCAATGTGTTGTACATACCAGGCATGAAGAGTAATTTACTCAGTATAGGGCAGCTTGTCGAAAAGAACTACAAGGTAGTTGTCGAAGACAAGATGATGAGAGTTCTCGACGCAAGTGGTAGGTTGATCTTGAAGGCTCCAATGTCTCAGAATAGGACCTTCAAGATTGAACTCAATGTGATGGATCACAAGTGTCTAGCAATAGCAGCCAGCAGAGATGAGTGGCTATGGAACTTTCGACTAGGCCATCTCAACTTCAATGACATCAGAGAATTGAAGAGAAGAAATATGGTTTCAGGATTACCAGAAATTGACATTCCAAGTGAAGTCTGTGAAGAGTGTGTTCAGTCGAAACAACACAAGAATAGCTTCAGCAAGGATGCAGGAAGGAAGTCGAAGGCAATACTTGAAGTCATATACTCTGATGTATGTGGTCCAATCCAGGTGGATTCGATTAGTGGCAACAGATATTTTGTCACGTTTATAGATGATTTCAGTCGAAAGTTATGGACCTACCTCATCAAGAAGAAAAGTGATGTGTTTGAGGTATTTGTCAGATTCAAATCCATGGTCGAAAGACAGAGTGGTCGAAGGTTGAAAACTCTGAGAACTGATGGTGGTGGAGAATATGTGTCGAAAGAGTTCGATGCATTGTGTAGAAAAGAAGGGATTGTGCATGAGGTGGTGCCACCCTACACTCCACAGTAGAATGGGGTTGCAGAACGCAAGAACAGAACCATCATGAACATGGTAAGAAGTATGTTGAATGGAAAGCATCTACCCAAAGAATTATGGGGAGAAGCAGTTTCGAGAGCAACATATATTTTGAACAGATGTTCGACGAAGAAGCTTGAAGGAGTCACACCAGAAGAATGTTGGTCTGGTGTCAAGCCAAGCCTCAGTCACTTAAAGGTGTTTGGATCTATAGCACATAGACATGTGCCAGATCAGTTGAGAAGGAAGCTTGATGACAAGTTGAATCAGATGATCTTGATAGGATATCATTCGACTGGAGGTTACAAGTTGTTCGACCCAGTGAATAAGCAGGTAGTGATCAACAGAGACGTGATCATAGATGAGCTTAAAGAATGGGATTGGACTGAGAATGCCAAGAAGGATTCAGTGAGAATCTCTTGTGAAGAACTAGCCACTGAAGTCGAAAGAGAAGTTCGACAGGAACCAGTTGCAGATGAAGCAGGTTCAAGCAGACCTCGACGAACAAGACACATGCCTGCAAGGTTGCAAGAATGTGTAATCACATCAGATGATGTGGTCGATGAAGAGGGTGAGCTGGTACATTATGATTTCTACGCAGATGTCGAACCAGTCAATGTAACTGAGGCATTGAAAGATTCGAAGTGGGTGAAAGAAACGAATGAAGAGTTAGAATCCATCGAAGTCAACAACACCTGGTCACTTATCGAATTGCCTCAAGGCAAGAAGACAATTGATGTGAAGTGGGTTTACAAGGTAAAGGTGAATCCTAGAGGAGAAGTAACTCGACACAAGGTGAGACTTGTGGCGAAAGAATTTCTTCAGAAGGAAGGAATCGACTTCGATGAAGTGTTCGCACCTGTTGCTAGGATCGAAATAATCAGGTTGGTTGTTGGTCTAGCAAATATGAATAATTGGCACACATGTTAGATGGACGTGAAGTGTGCATTCCTTAATGGTCCCTTAGATGAAGAAGTTTATGTCGCATAACCAGCTGGGTATGTGAAACGAGGCGAAGAAAAAAAAGTGTACATGCTGCATAAAGCCCTGTATGGACTTAAGCAAGCTCCAAGAGCTTGGAATAAGAAAATCGACAGCTTCTTAAGGGAAAAGGAATTTGTGAAGTGTACAACTGAGCATGGAGTATATGTAAGAAGAAGCAATGGCGAATTGCTTATACTATGTCTCTATGTCGATGATTTGTTGATAGCAGGAAGTTGCAAGAAGGAGATCGAAGATTTCAAACATGATCTAAGCAAGGAGTTTGAAATGTCAGACTTGGGAGATCTCTCATATTTCCTTGGCATCGAATTCTACAAGACTAGTAGAGGTTTGATGATGCACCAACGAAGATATGCAGGCGAAATACTCAAGAGATTTGAGATGCAAGATTGCAACTCAACTTCAACTCCAGCTGAGATCAGACTGCAACTGTCGAAGGATCCAGACGAAGATGATATCGACCCAACCCAATACAGAAGACTTATTGGGTTACTTAGATACCTTTGTCACACAAGGCCTGACTTAGCATACATTGTTGGTATGGTAAGTAGATTCATGCAGAAGCCAAAGGTATCACACCTAACAGCGACGAAGAGGATACCGAGGTATCTGAAAGGGACTCTCGACTATGGCATTTTGTTTCCTGCAGCTGATGAAGGAAAAGAATGCAAGTTAGTGGGATACACAGACTCTAGCTGGTGTAGTGATGCAGAGGATAGAAAATCCACAACTGGATATGTGTTTATGTTAGGTGGTGCACCAGTTGCTTGGAGTTCGAGAAAGGAGCTAGTAGTGGCATTGTCATCATGCGAAGCAGAATATATAGCTGCTTCTCTTTGTGCATGTCAAGCAACTTGGATGGTGAACTTGGTCGAAGAGATTACAGGGAAGAATCATGGAGCAATTACCATGAAGATCGACAGCATGTCATCTATCAACTTGGCGAAGAATCCAATAGCACACGGTCGAAGCAAACACATCGAAATGAGGTTCCATTATCTTCGATAGCAGGTAGCAGAAGGGAAGATGAAGTTGGAACACTGCAGAACTGAGAATCAGATTGCAGATATCATGATGAAGGGAGTGCAGGTCGAAGCCTTCAGAAGACTAAGATTGATGATGAATGTAGATAGTTTAGACACAATGAATTAGATTGTGTGTTAAATGTAATTCATAGTGTCAAAGTCGAAGTCGAAGCATTCATGTGTCGAATAGTTTCGACAGATTCATTTTAGATTTGATTGGATTCTGTTTTGATTAGATTAGATTTTATACGATTTAGATTAGATTTGATATTTTGGGCTTTTAGAGTTTTTGGCCTTTGTAAATCTAAATCTATAAATAGGGAGTTACCCTTGTACATTGTAACAACAATTGCATTCACAGTTTGCAGATTAGCAAGTGAATAATAGCAATAGAAGAAATCCCACAGTTCGTGGGTAGAAACACTTTTCTCCAAATATTTCTCTTCTCTCTCTTTTCTTTCTTGCTGTTAGTTTGTTCTTCTTCTTTCTTTGTTCTTCATTGTCATTACGTATTATTTGTGGGTTGGTGATCAATCTTGAGATCAAGATTGAAGCGAAATCATCATAGGGTGTGGTGAATTTCCAACATATATATATATATATATATATATATATATATATATATATATATATATATATATATATATATATATATATATATATATATATATATATATAAGGAAATCCTAACACACACCCAAAATTAGTGGACCCCACACAAAAATACACTACATTTATTTTCTTTCTATTTTTTTCTTCATTTTTTAATGTGGGTCCCACTCAAAATTGGTGGGCCTCACACAAAAATACACTAAGGTGTATGTTGTTAATGCACACCTATATGGGTGTGCATTAGCATGACCCATATATATATATATATATATATATATATATATATATATATATATATATATATAAGTTCGTAAAACAATAATAATTTACTTCTTTATCGACTATTTTTCTATTTTAAAAATTCTACTGCATTACCTGCATATAGTTAATTAAATATGTAAAAAGTGGTTTGTTTTTTCTATGAAAAATTAATGATGCTCAAACGGAAAGGCAGTTTGTTTTAACTTTAAAAAAAATTGATTTTTCTTTTTGTACTTTTAAAAATGAATTGTATAAAAATGTTTTTTAAAATATTACAAGTTATTTTAAATTTGTTTTTTATAAATTAAAAGACTAATTTTAACATTCTATAACAGTAATATACATTATTCCAGATCAAAACATAATCAAAATCATAATTTTTTTCAAAAAGTTGTATTTCAAAAATGATTTTCATGAAAAGCTATTTGAAACAGCTTTAAAATTAAGTGATATTTTGAAATTTTGATATCTAATTTTTTTTTGATAAAATGATGAAATACCTAAAATAATATTTTAAGAATAAATATTCAACCCAAATTTTCATTTGAAGCTTTTATAAAAAGTTTCTTTGTAAAATTTTTTTCACAAAATTATGTCACACTATAAAAATCATTTTTAAAAAAATCAAAACAAACGGGCCCTTAATTGGTAGGTATTGAATTTCGATTTTCTTTGGATAAAATTAGCTAATGAGTAGTTAGTTGGTTAAAATTATAAAGTTAATTAAAAAGTAAAGTTAATCAAGACGTTAATTGGTTAGTTATAATTTTAAAAATAAAAAAATATTTTTTTGTAAAATTAACAGAAAATTAAAAAGAATAAAATATTTAAGTTAATTTTATGGATGGTATCTATCCATTAGAAATGCTTTAATGATGAATTGAGTGAATTATACCCATGGATTGAATTGAAATTTTTGAAGAAAGATTTACTGATTTGTAAATCGATTAATGAATTATTTTAATCAATTTATTAATAATTAAATCCAAATTCATTCAATTCAATTATTTTACCACCCCTACTATTTGAGGGGTGTCAAGTTTAATTTAGAGGATTGTAGATAAAATTCTCAAAATGTAACTTATGTCTATAATTGAGTGTTCAAATAAAATAGTTCTTGAATAAGTGGTTTTTAGGGTTCCAACATAAGTCAAGATTTTAAAATATTTTTTAGTTTTATTTATATTTAATTTAAAGGTGAACACTATAATATTCTTAGATTCAGATGAATACTGATATCCTCATTCAATAAAATATTCATATTTAATATCATATTATTTTTTATATATATTTATTTAAAAATAAATTAATACCAAATTACTTATGGATATCTAAAAATTATTGTAATTTAAAGTTTACTTTAGTTAAATGGAGTAACCACAATATTAGTCAGAGAATTGGTTTTATGATCTATTTTTGGAATAGTTTAGCCTTTCCGATAGAAGAGAGAAAATCATTCCTTATTATATCGGAACACTCTAAGCCCACGTATTCACATATCCGGTTTGAAGATTTTCCCATAAAACATAGGGTTGGAAATGAGTCAAGTCGAGTCGAATTCGTTTTAGTTTAGTTCGACTTGTTAAGAATTAGCCGAGTTCGAGTTCGAGTTCATCACAATTTTTTTTTTCAGCTCAAACTCGACTCGTTAATAATTGGCCGAGTTCGAGTTCATCACAAACTTTTTTTTCAGGTCAAACTCGACTTGTTAGAAGTTCACGAATATCTCGGTTCAACTTGTTAGGTTTATCTTGTTAGGTTCAACTCGCTTATTTCACAGATTTAAAAGTAATTTTTTAAAATCTATTATATATATATATATATATATATATATATATATATATATATATATATATATATATATATATATATATATATATATATATATATGACATTTTAAATTATTATTTTTTAAATAAAAAATATAGAAATAAAATCAAAGTTATAAGATTGAAATTTATACGATGTTAATTTTATTTGTATAATTATTCGTAGAAATATTTTACTCACTTGAGAATATAAATTATCAATTAAAACCGTTAGATTAAAAGAAAATATGAGACTACGATTTAAAACAAATCTTTGAACCTACTCTTAAAGACAATATAATATATCTCATATATATTCGAATTGACTCATGAACCTAACAAGTCGAATTATGTATAATTCAAGTTCAGATCATTTAGTTAACGAACTTAGTTTTTAGCTTATATTCAGTTCATTTAATTTATGAACCTAGTTCAACGATTTAATTTTCGAATCGAATTTCAAACTATTTTCGAGTTGGTTTGATTCATTGTCAGCCTGTAAAGGATTGAGTCCGTTTGTTTTTTATTTATAAATTTGGTCTTCATTGGATTCCTTAAAATTGGATAATTTATTATGTTATCTATTTTTTCTTCATTGGATTACATATTTTTCCTTGATGCATAAAGTTGTTATAATTGATTACATAATTGAGTGTAGATTTTTATGTGTTTCATCGAATTATATATTTTTGTGTGATCTGGTATACTATTAAAAAATTTATTTGTATTTATGTTTTATTAAAATATTTTTATTAGTAGTGTGATATAGAGAACGTGACGTAGGATCATCCCGCTTGGACAAAGAATTCGAGAACATTTCCAAACTTAATTGGTGATGGATGCATAGGAGTAGAGTTGTTTATGATACACTTCGGTTAGAAAATTGAATCGAATCAAACTGAACCATAATAAAATATCATCTGAACGGAATCGTTTCAATTAAGTCAGAATTGAACCGAATCAAATTTATTGGTGTGGTATACCAGTTTGGAATTCCAAACCATACCAAACCGTTAAAAAATAGTTTTTCTTTGAACAGAACTATTTGTTAAATAATCGATTTTTTTTTACTTTTTGAATAAAATCATTTTAAATTTGTTTTAAGCTTTTTTCTTTAATAGAAAATGATTTTATTTTTTTAAGGGAAGGAACTCATTTTCCTCATGATATACTATTAACTTAATCCAATCTTATTCTTACAAGCAGGTTTGATTTAGTTTGAACAATTTCTCCTGCTTTTGTTTTCTGTGGAGTATAATGGCTAATTGATCTGTTTGCTATCTTTATATATAAATAAGATCATTTAGTGTTAATAAAAAATATATATAATGAGTTACTGCTATAGCCTATAATATGTAAATTATAAGCATAATTTTACTGTTTTATAGAAATGTATAACAATGCATCAATTATATACCGGATTAATTAAGGCTATACCATATATTATACACTATTAACGTTTTAGAAATTTAGATTTTAGAAATAATGGTTCAGTTTTGGTTTAGGTTTGGTTATTTACTATTTGGTTTGGTTCTAGAATCGTTAGTAAAATAATGGTTCGGTTTACTAACCAAACATAATGGTTCAGTTATTTTAACTTCAGTTCAGTTTGCTTCATGGTTTTCTTAAACAACCCTACATAGGAAGATGAACACAATTGCAGAGCAACATCATTTTTTAGGAGGGTTGTAAGACATTTCTTTTGATACAATACGAGTGTCATGCCGACCTTCACCAATTATGACATGGAAAAATAAGAAAATCATTAAAAAGTGGAGTAGGTATAGAGAAGACAAATTGTCGAACTAATATGTATCCGATGTATATTTTTTCTTTTTCTAATTCTTTTTTTGTGTGCATAATATCATGTATGTTAAATGTTTGTTCATCTTTAGAATGTCGTTTTGATTTAGATCTTTCTTATAGTATTTTATCATATAAATTTAGGTTTGTGATGTATCTAATTTATTGAACATTCAACTTTGATTAATATTAGGTTAACTCCATGTTTTTAATTGAATTGCTTGTCAAAGCAAATTCTTTTATCTTTGTTGTTTTCAACGTTGATTGAATCATTCCTATTAGGAAGACGATGAAACATATATTTCTTGAATTCATCCGCTGCTATTTGTATCTGTACTTTAAACTCTGATTTTGTATGAAAACTATTTTTGAAAAGGGTATAAGGGGACCGGTCTATTTATCCCTCTTCTAGACCGTTTCATCCTCATATTCTCGCCCAATAATTGGCAGATGAAATGGTCTTTTGATCAAGTATAAGCAACTCAAAAAGTTTTGCATATGGGTAAAATAATCCAAAGGGTACTTTATGTTAAAATGTTTTTCTTTTCTAAGAATATTCAAACTGTTTCATAGTCATCTAAATGTATGATTGACATCATTATCTGAATGACCTAGAGATATCGAAAGTAATTCATTTCTAGTGTGTTAATAAGTCTTTAATTGTATGTTAGAATTTCATTGTAACTAGATCCATCAAGGATTGGGCTAACAAATTTTTGTGTTGGGTGCAGATAGCTGGGAACCTAGCAGTGTAGCTTACAATTTTGTTCATACATTATAATTATTTGTAAAGCTAACAATTTTTTTTTCATATAGTGTATGTATGTTTGAATTTTGTGAAAGGATTGTAGAAAGGAAGAATAAGCATCTCCTTATTGACACACTCTTCCAAGGTCATTGTAAAAGAAGATGAAGATAGTTTCATGAAAATTCAAATGTTCACTAATTGTTCAACAAACATCTAAGAAATTCAAAGCATCAAGTTTTGATAGAGTTATGTCACTATCAAAGTGTTGAATCATTTATCCAAGATTATCAAGACATAAGGTCAAAGCAATGAAGTAGCTAATCGTTTTCTTAAATTAAAGGATGGTCAAAGATAATCAGAACATATGCCGTTTCATTTCATTTAACATCTTGTAAAGAAGTGTCAACTAATGCTTTCTAGATGTGCAAAGGGAATTGTATCCAAATTTATACTTCTTCCATTATTATTTATAAGCAAATTTTAACATTTGAGATTCATTAAGTAATTTATGTATCTAGCCTCTATATAATCCAAATACATCATTTATTCAATGAATTCAAGATTTCAAAATTTGCTTATAAAAGAGAATAGAGGGAGTATGTTTGATTATATTTTGAATTTGTTATTATTGTTGTTGTTTACTAACTATTTCGTGTGTAGAAAGTGTTGGAACAAGTTTGGTTCTATAACTATTCTTATGTTTTGATGATAACAAAGTGTAATGAAAAATTTTATACTCAGACTATTCTTGTTAAGTGCGCAGAGAAAAGAAAATAGATTCTGACTCTAAAGAAGTCAAATCTGAACGTAGACGAAGTTTGAAGAAAGATGAAAGCAGATATTAAAGTGAAGACACACTATGAACAAAAGGAATAAAAAGGCGTGTTTCAAAGCAAAGTCAAGCTTCGGAATTATCAAAGTCAACACTCCTACAAAGAATTATTCAGAACGGTTCTGACAAAAGACTATGTTAGATTAAGCCTCTAAACTCTACTCAAGCTTCAACAAGTTTTATATGAAGCCTCTGACTAGAAGTCAGTAAACAAATGAAATGCTTATCCAACAGTCAAAGCATCTGAACAAACTAGTAAATGCTTCTGCATTTCTTGTTCAAATTTACTCTTGGCTCTAATACTTTCTAGCATCACTCTAAATAGATTTTGTAGTCTACATCATCTAGGTTCTAAATTACGATCAAGCTTCACTTCATCTCTTATATGAAGCCTCTAACTATGACGAGAAGTATATTCAAGGAAAGTATAATTTTAAAGGTATTTTCTTAAAAGGACGGACATGTCATATCTTCAAGGATTGTACTATCAACGGCTAGAAAAAGATTTTCTACATACTCAAGATTCACTGTTGTACCTACCTACTCTATGATAAAAGTGTACCTTAAAGAAAGTTCCAATCCTATCCTTCAACTGATCTATTTATCTCCTATATATTTAGAGGAAGAAGGATATGAAAATGTGTGAGTCATCGCCTACGCCGAAGCTAAAACGCCACAACAACAACAAAGAGAGAAACACTTAGAGCTTTAATTGTATATCATTTTAAGTGTATTATTTGATCCTCATTTTGTATATTATCTTCTTATTTGAGAATCAATCTTTGTAAACACAACAATATATTCTTAACCTTAGTTAAGTCCTTGAGTATCTAGTGTTAGTATGAATACTCAAGAAGTATTAGACAGTTTGTCTTTGAGTTGGTTTCCTTAAGTGACACGTGTTAGTCTGAATACTCAAAAAGACATTGACAACACAAGACTAGTGTTAGTCTTTGAGTTATGTATATGTTTTTAATGTTATTAGTTGAGATTCAAGCATTCATGTATATTGGAGATAGGTAAGACTTCGGTCCAAGGAGGTCATGGTTCAGAGAGGAACTAATGACGGTCTCAGGTTCAGAGAGGGATCAGGTTCATAGAGGAACAAAGACATGGATAATTCAGTAATATAACTTTGACATCTAAACCTTGGTACCTCATGAATTGAGAAGTAAGGGAGAAATGCATTGCATTTATTTGCATTGATGATTATCTAATTGTTGTGAATTATTTTATGAGATTAGGAATATTGTTGTTAAACTACCCTAACTGTTTACATACACCATTGACATTATGAACTTATTTCTCACCCCCTTCTGTTTTGTTGTGTTGCTCATTGTGATGATGGTATAGATACTCAGGTAGAGGAGTACTAGATGCTGATTGTTCAAAGGATTGGTGTAGATGCCTACTTCTTTATGTTATTGTTTTGAGTTTTAATTTTCCGCGGTGTCGCTCTGATAGTGTAACATCGGGACGAATTTTTGTTATTTGATGTTTTCAAAGAATTGTTAACTTATTAGATTATGTCGAGTTTAAGTCATTTATTTTGATGAGGTATGAGATGTTTCAGTTGAGATAATATAATTTGAATTTCCGCTACGTTGTTATAAAGTTTTTTAGAAGAATGTTTTATGAGAGAGGTGGGATACTCTATGTTTGAAATAATATGATATTGCATGATTTTATTTTAAAAATTTGCGCTGGTGTTTTTAGGGTGTTACATTGTTGGTATCAGAGCATGTCGGTCCATTCGGCCAAGATTGTGACTGATTTGTGCCGTTGTGTGCGACATGTGTGTGAACACTATCAGTGCTTTACAATTATCTCCTCTAATGATTGTAATTAGTAAAATTGTTTGAGCTAGTTATGCAGAGAGAAATGGCTGGCAGAAATGATCGTGTGACTGTTGATGCTTTGGAAGCAATGAGTCATGTGATAGGGCAGGTGAATCACATTTTTTAGGCTAATTAGAGTCAACATGGCGTAGATGATGAATTTTGTGAGCTAGGTAGGTCTCATAGGAACAATCCTCCTACCTTTAAGAGGAGGTACGATCTTGAGGGTGATTAGAGTTGGCTTCAAGAAATCGAGAAGATTTTCTAGGTTATGGCTTGCACGGATGCTCAGAAGGTTATGTTAGTGATGCATATGTTGTTAGAGGAGGCTGAGTATTGGTGGGATGATTCCCACCAGAGGTTAGAAGCTGCAGGTACTGCGATCACCTGGGAGAACTTCAACTGGGAGTTTCTAGAGAAGTAATGTTCGACTGATGCTCCCAATAAGAAAGAGATTTAATTCCTTGATTATGCGGCTAAGTTCGAGGAGTTGTCTAGGTTTTTCCCTCATTACAACAGGGTAGAAGCTGAAGGATCTAATTGTGTAAAGTTTGAGAGTGGCTTACGTCTCGAGATTAGACAGTTCATTGGTTATCAAGAGATCTGTCGGTTTTCAGTGTTGGTTAACAAATGAAGGATATATGATAAGGATAGTCGTGCCAAGTCTGCTTACTACAAGAGTGTTAGTGAGAAGAAAATCAGAAATCAGAATCACTTTAAACCTTATAGAGCTATAGATGCTAAAGGTAAATAGTAATTCCAACAGAAAACTGCATGTGGGAAAGGAACAAATGTGGGAGGTGCTCTTACTTCTCTTAAGTGTTTCAAGTGTGGAGGATGGGGACATCGTGCTTCAAAATGTACTGTTGTGAAGTGGTTTAAAGGGTGGGAAACTGGGACATCGTATTGTTGAATGCAAGAGTGCAGTGGTGACTTGTTTAAAATATGGAGAACAAGGTCATATCTGTACTCAGTGCCAGAAACCAAAGTAAGCTCAATTAGGTGGAAAGGTTTTTGATTTGAGTGGAGTGGAGACTTTTGGGTCCAATGACTTGATTTGAGGTACATGTTCCATTAAAGGTGTCTCTTCTATTGTTGTTATTGATATGGGTGCGACACATTCGTTCATATCTCTTAGTTGTGTGAAAAGGTTAAATCTTGAAGTGTCTTCTATAAATTGCAGTACGACCATTAATACTCCAGTTAATGGTTCGTTGACTACTACGTTAGTTTGTCTGAATTATCCTTTGACAGTTTATGGTAAGGACTTTGGGGTTGACATAATTTGTTTGCCTTTGTGTCAACTTGACATTATTTTGGGAATGAATTAGTTAGAGTTTAACCATGTTCATATCAATTGTTTCAACAAGTTAGTGTTTTTCCTGAGTTTGACGAAGAGGAAGATTTGAGGTTTATATCTACTAATCAAGTGGAGTAGTTCATGAAATATGATGCCCAAGTGTTTGCGATGTTTGCTTCTTTGAAAGTAGAAAATGAAGTTGCAGGTGTTGATCTGCCAGTGGTGTACGAGTTTCCAGATGTGTTCCCAGACCATTAGCGACTTGCCATCAGAGAGAGAAGTTGAGTTCACCATTGATTTAGTACCCGGTACTATGCTTATGTTGATGGCACCATTCAGAATGTTGGCATCATATTTGAGTGAGCTAAAGAAATAGTTAGAAGATCTGTTAGAGAAGAAGTTCTTCAGGAATAATGTATCGCTATGAGGAGCGCCAATGTTGTTGGTTAAGAAGAAGGATGGTCACATGAGATTATGTGTTGATTATCGACAACTAAATAAGGTTACTATCAAGAACAAGTATCCTTTTCCCAGAATTGACGAACTTATGGATCACTTAGTTGTAGCTTGTGTGTTTAACAAGATTGATTTGAGACCGGGCTATCATCAAATTTGAGTGAATGATGAAGATATTCTGAAGAATGTGCTTAGAAATCGATACGGTCATTATGAGTATTGAGTGATGTTGTTCGGTGTGCCTAATGCCCCACGTGTGGTCATGGAGTATATGAATAGGATCTTCCATCCTTACTTGGATCAATTTGTTGTGGTGTTCATAGATGATATTTTGGTGTACTCTAAATCAGATGAAGAGCATAAAGAGCATTTGCGAGTTGTATTGGAGACTTTTCAAGAGAAGAAGTTGTATGCTAAGATGTCCAAGTGTGTGTTCTAGTTTCGAGAAGTGAGTTTCCTTGGTCATGTAATATCCAATGGTGGAATAGCATTTGATCCGTCAAATGTAGACGTGGTGCTGGAGTGGGAGACTCCTAAGTTAGTTATAGAGATCATATGTTTTTTGGGTTTGTTTGGTTACGATATGAGGTTTATAAAAGGCTTTTTAAAGTTAGTGTTTCCTTTGACTCATTTGACATAGAAAGGAAAAGCTTATGTGTAGTATGTCTAGTGCGAAGAAAGTTTCCTAGAGTTGAAAAAGCAGTTGACATTGGCGCCAATTTTGATTTTACCAAATGTGAAACAATCTTTCGTTATTTATTGTGATACTTATAAGATGGGCTTACATGGTGTAATTATGCAGAATCTTCAGGTTGTTGCGTATGCTTCGAGGCATTAGAGGATTCATGAGAGGAGTTGTCCTACCCATGATTTAGAGTTGGCGGCAATGGTTGTTATACTTAAGGTTTTGAGGCAATATTTGTATGGTTCGAGATTCAAAGTTTTTTGCAATAATAAGTGTTTAAAGTACTTGTTTAATCAGAAAAAGTTGAATACGAGGCAGAGAAGGTGGCTTGAATTCCTAAAGGACTATGATTTTGGGTTAAATTACCATCCTAGTAAAGCCAATGTTGAAGCAGACACTCTGAGTAGGAAGTCCTTGCATATGTCAACACTGATGGTTAGAGAGGTAGATTTGATCGAGCAGTTAGGGATCTTAGCTTAGTGTGTGAGATAACTCTAGATAGTGTGAAGTTGGGTATGCTAAATTGGACAAACAACATTCTTGAGGAAATCAAAGAAGATCAGAAGCTGGATTTAGGATTAATTGATTGTTTAGTGTTGATTAATCAAGGTATATAAGTGGACTTTAGAGTTGATGAGAATGGGATTATAAGATTCCAAGACAGAGTTTATGTGCCAGAATTTCCAGAGGTTAAGAAGAGAATTCTAGAAGAAGGTCACATGAGTAGTTTGAGTATTCATCCTAGAGCTACTAAAATGTACCAAGATCTTAAAAAGATGTTTTGGTGGCCAGGTATGAAGAAGGATGTAGTTGAGTTTGTGTATTCCTGTTTGACTTGTCAGAAGTCAAAGATCGAGCATTAGAAATCGTTAAGAATAATGCAACCATTGAGTATTCCTGAATGGAAATGGGACAATATCTCTATGGATTTTGTGTCAGGTTTATCAAAGATGTTTATATGGAGTAATTCGATTTGGGTTGTTGCGGATAGAATAAATAAGTCAGCTCATTTTATTCTAATAAGGATCGGTTTTCCGTTGCAGAAGCTAATATAGATCTACATCAGTGTAATTGTGAAGCTACACGAGATTTCGTCGAGTATTGTTTCTGATAGAGGTTTGAGGTTCACGTCAAGGTTTTGGGAAAGTTTGCAGGAAGCCTTGGGAACAAAATTGAGGTTGAATTTTTTCTATCATCCGTAGACAGACTGTCAGACTAAAAGGACTATCCAATCCTTGGAAGATTTATTGAGCACTTGTGTATTAGAGCAAAGAGGTGGTTGGGATACTTACTTGCTATTGATCAAGTTTACTTATAATTATAGTTTCCATTCTAGTATTGGAATGGAACTTTTTGAGGATTTTTATGGTAGGAGGTGTATGACACCTTTGTGTTGGTATGAATTCGGTGAAAGTGTTGTGCTTGGGCCAGAGATTGCTCAACAAACTACTGAGAAGGTTAAGATGATTTAGGAGAAGATGAAGACATCATAGAGAAGGCAGAATAGTTATCATGACAAGCGAAATAAGGCTCTTGAGTTTTAATAGGGTGACCATGTGTTTTTGAGAGTCACTCTGGTGACTGGTGTTGGTCATGTGTTAAAGTCTTAGAAGCTTACTCCTCGTTTCATTGGTCCTTATCAGATCCTCTAGAGAGTCAAAGATATTGCATATCGAGTTTCCTTACCACTGTCTCTCTCGAATCTTCATGTTGTTTCCATGTGTTTCAACTCTGTAAGTATATTCCCGATTCGGCTCTTGTGATTCAATTAGATGTTGTGCAAGTGAGAGATAACTTGACTATTAAGGCATCACCCTTGCAGATTAAGGATCGAGAGGTGAAACATTTAATAGGTAAAGAGATTTCTCTTGTGAAGGTAGTATGGGGAGGACCTGTTGGAGGTAGCGTGACGTATGAGCCGGAGAATAAGATGAAGGGGTAGTATCCAGAGCTATTCCCTTCAAATAACTTCTGAGGGCGAAAATCCTTTTAAGTGGGGGAGAGTTGTAACATCTCAATTTTTATTTTAATAGTATTAATATTATTCTACGATTATCGTTATTATTTTTAATTATTTTATTTGCGTATTGGCGTATTTTAAATAATTATTTGAGTGTTTTATTTAATTAACTTGTTGGTATGGTTAAATTTATTAGAAAAATTAGAGAATTATGTTAGTTTAATTAAATTAGAGTAATATTTAATTTAAATAATAATATAATAAAATATAGAGTTTTAGAAAAATGGAAAGAGTGGGGGTGTAAGAGAATTGAGGGGTGAGAGGAGATTAAGATAAATTAGGATAAATAAATAGAGAAAGCGAGGTAGAGTTTTATACTGTACGCAGAAAACTTGGGGAAAAAAAGGCAAACGGGCATAACCTAGGAAGGGACCTTGGAGAGCGAGGAAAAATCCCAAAAAGTCAAAAGTTTTCATCGATCTACAAATTTGAGATAATATAGGAATGATTCGTGTATGTATGGCTAAATAGAGGGATGGTGAAGGGTCCTTACCATCATGTCTTTTTCCTTCCTTTATCTGTATTTGATGTTTATGGCAAAAAAGGTTTGGGCAAAACCTTTGAGGTGACCATTTATAATAGTTTCCTTTTAATTATGATGTGATATGTTATTCTTATTGTTGAGTTCAGATCTATCTTTGACCAAGTATAATGGTGTGTTTATGAGTTGACGCCTTTGATAAGGCGAAGTTGTCTGAGTATCGATAGTTACGCCATAAGGCGGAAATGTAAAAACTTGGATAATTGTGTATCATTTTTATTTGTTTACAATCCTATGACAGGTTTAGAGTTAGAATTGAAGGTATATGATACACAAGAGTTTTGTTTGGAACCTTTTGACATTATAGAGCTGAATTTTGAGTTATATTTTTATTTGTTTAAGGCTGCCAAGTCAAAAGGGTTAAATTTTGAGTTGTTGAGTTATTTAGAGTAATTTTATTGAGTTGTTAGTGTTAAATTTGAGTAATCTGACATGTTCAAAATTGTGTTGATGAGTAGCGGGATAAAGCTAGAATATGTTTGTTAGTAATTATTTTCTTACCCTGTAGGTGAGATTACATGAGTAATAATGTGCTTACCCTGTTGATGAATAAATGTGAATATTTATATATTTATATTAAATTGAGTTGTAATTATATAACATGTTGAGTTGAGTAGTTCAGAGAGCAACTACAGTGTTAGCCTCACATTGGCAAAATTGTGGGTTCAGAGAGGAATGTTGTTAAGTATGTGTTTTGAATGTTATTTGTTGAGACTCATACACTCATGTATATTTGAGATAGGTAGGACTTTGATACAGCGAGATCGTGGTTCAAAGAGGAACTAACAGTGGTATCAGGTTCAGAGAAGAACTAGATTCAGAGAGGAACCAAAGACATGGATAATTCAATAATATAACTCTGACATTTAAACCTTTGTACCACATGCACTGAGAAGTAGGGGAAAATACATTGCATTATATTTGCATTGATGATTATCTAATTCTTATGAATTGTTTTATGAGATTGTGAATGTTATTGTTAAACTATCCTAAATATTTACATACATAATTGGCATTATGAACATACTTCTCACTCCGTTTTGTTTTGTTGTGTAGCTCTTTGTGATGATGGTATAGATATTCTGGTAGAAGAGCACTATAAGCTGCTTGTTCGATGGATTGACATAGATGCCTACTTCTTTATGTTATCATTTTGAGTTTTAATTTTCTACGGTGTCATTCTGACAGTGTAACATCAGGATGAGTTTATGTTATTAGATGTTTTCTGAGAATTGTTAACTAATTTGCTTATATTGAGATCAAGTCATTTGTTTTGATGAAGTATGAGATGTTTCAGTTGAGATAATATGATTTGAATATCTACTGTGTTGTTATAAAGTTTTTGAGAAGCATGTTTTATTGGAGAGGTGTGACACTCTATGTTTAGAATAATTTTTTATTGCATATTTTACTTTTAGAATGTGCGCTGGGGTTTTTAGGGTGTTACAGTTACCATCTCAAGAAAGAGATTAAATGCCTGATCCAAGACGGACATCTCAAGAATTATGTTAAGGGCGACCACTCCCAAGGCTCAGAAGATTCCAAATCTTGAGGGTGGAACGACGTGGGAAGCTTTGGATCCAAAAAAGGAAAGGAGCCATCCAAAGAAGAGGGCTATAAGGTTGTACGTCATATGCTCAATACAATTGCAGGAGAATTGGCTAAGGGTAGGAAGACTAGCTCCGTCTGCAAAAGGTACACCCGCCAAATGTTAAATAGATAGGATCTCCCTAAAGAGTTAGAGGAAGGAAAAACTAAGATGCTAGAGACCAATATCGCCTTCTCCAAAAAATTTGCAACAGGCATCCACCCTCATAATGATGACACCATGGTGATCATCGTTAGGTGTGATGATTGGGAGATAAAAAAGAGTTCTCGTAGACAAAAGGAGCTCTGCGGATATCATTTACCGAGGATCATTCGAGAGGTTCCACCTTGACCAAAATTACTTAAAGGCTTTAAAGGGATCATTAGTGGGATTTGTAGCACCCCAAAATTCGCCCTCGTTTTTTTTTCTAACTACTAACTGGCTTATGTTTCATTTCATTTTGCATTATCATCTGTGCATATCATTGGTTCTTAGCATGTGATCAAGGTATTTTTGGTTCTCAAGAAGAAGAGAATCTGTTCCAAAAGCTAGCTTGGGTTTATTTTTCAACCTTGGGGCTCCCTCAAAGCCTCGAGTCCCTCATCTCATCAAGGCATGGCTCATAATCAAGAAAAGCACTGATCACATCCTCCTAGCTTGAGTTCTCAAGTTAGGGTTTTAGGAATTCTTAGGTATAACACCCATATGGTCAAGATTTTTGAGGTTTTATCATCATCAAGTGGCACATCTCATCATTCTTTAAGAGGATGCACCTCATATTCAGAGAAATTTAGATTTTGAGCATGGGTCGATTTCTCCTAAGCTAGGGGTGCCAAAATTAGGGTTTGCCATAAAATCAGTTTATTTCTGATTTTTTGGGCAAGACTTGATTTCATGGTCTTTTACATGTCCCTAAGTGTCTAGGAATGGAAAATTATTCATCAATTTCATTCAGAGGATTGTCAATTGTTCAAAAAATTGAAAATCATGAGAATTGGGAATAAAGTCAATTGTGCAATGAAAAAGTCAACTCCTGACTTTTTGAAGTCAACATGGTGATTTTCAAGTCAAATATGATCCATGGAGGAGATTTGATCAAGATATGTTCATGAAATCATCAAAAATCAAGAATTTATGAAAGTTTCCATTTTTGGCAAAAATAGGGTTTTAGAACTTACTATTTTTGGCAAATTTTGCATGGTTTGGTAGCTACTTTCAAGGCCATATTTCTTTATGATCCAAGCTCCATTTAAATTTTCCTCAAACATGAAAGTTGTACTACACATTCCATGCTTTCCAACCATGTAAAGTTTGTCTCATTTGGATCATTTTTGAATGAGTTATGGTGCTCCAAAGTCTGAAGTTTTCACCTTGCAAAATTCAAAAACTTAGAATTTTTTCTAAGTTACTTTTGAACAGACTTATGCACCAATGTTCATAGCCAGTTTTGAGTGACTTCTAAGCCTTGAATTGAAGAATCTTCCACATGAAAGTTACAAAGGGTAATCTCACCTTTCCAAAGAGTCCAAGTTTGCTTCATTTAGATAATTGTAGTACAAGATATGAAGGCTCAAAGGTAGTGTCACCAAGTGGTCAAGGCAAGTTCATGACTTAGTTTTTTCCCCACTCCATCTTGGCAGTCGTGAATACATGCTTTCATGGTTTATTTTCACATGATCCTAAGCCATATCTCATTTAACAATAAATTTGAGATTTGTTCTATGTCATGACTACTTTATGGTGATATCAAATGCAAATCGTTTGGAGCCATATTCATTAAGTTCTACCTTTACAAAGTGGATACTTTTAAAAGAATTGTAAGACATGGTATGATGCATTTTGACATAGGATGATGATATTTCTTGCAGCAGGAGTACGTGCCACATGTGTTACCATGATCTCATCATGTTTACTACAAATGGACCAACCATTTCTTCATGATTTCATGCACATGCCATGCATGCTTTTGGCAATTATTGGAAAAATGGATTGGTACAAATCTAACTCCATTAATTCTCACGTGCCCTCTCTCCTCACACACTCTTCATGATTCTCTTTTGCTCAGCAAGTCACACACAATCCCCTCATCATGTGCCAAACTCGTGGCTCACTCTCTCCACTCTCATTTGTCAATTTTTCAAACAAAAACTCAAACCAACTCTCTACCCTTCTTCTCACGTGCCAAGCTTGATATTTATAAACCTCTCAAACCCTAAACACGCAGAGACTCTCATTTGGTGCAATCTCAGATCTGAAAATAAGCTTTCTCTCTCAATTTTTCACCACCTTCGAGTTCCAAGTTTCACAAGGATTTACATCATTCTCTTACTTGATCCACACTCTCTGAGGCTCAGTGAAGATTTCCAATTGGTTTTCTGAAGCTCTCATCATTGTTTGAAGAGCCAACGGAGCTCCTCCGCTAGGTAATATTTCTCACTGTGAATCTTCCATGTTAGATGTGATTTAAGCTAGCTGATGGTGATTCTGAAGTCCCCTGTATGTAGAGGCAATGATTGCATGTGTTGTGTTAGTTTACATGATTTCCAGTTTGTATGTTGAAATTTCAAGCTCGGTTTTCATGGCTTTTAAGTGATTATAAGTGATTTTTGATGGTGGATTTGAATTCTCCTTGGACTTCTGTGCAAGATGATGTACTTGTTTGTACATTTTGGTGAGATCTTGTTCTGCAACTCCGACAATGTCACCGGAGAAGATGACCGAAGAGGATCTCCGGCGCCTAGGGTTTCATTCGACCGGTGAGGATTTTTGAAATATTGACCAGCCAATGGGGTCCTGGTTTTTTGCCACCTCACGTTAGTGAATGTCCAGCATGGCATGTTGATGAAACAGTACGCACCGTTTCACTAAGTTTTTCTGAATTTTTGTTGGTTTTTGTTTGGATGGGCATTTCACTTTTTTGATATCCACACCCTCTATTTTAGGCCCAAGTCGCTGATGACTGAAGCCATGTTGTTGTTGTTTCTGCTTATGCACCCCTTCCTTTTCCTTTTGTTCTTTTTATTTCATTTTCTTTTATTTTCTATTTCATTTTTATTTTAATTGTTAAACTATTTTAAAAATACAAAAAAAATGCTTTTCTGGTCAATTGATGTGTTGACCTATTTTTCATAATTTTTATTTTATTTTTCATTTATTTTTACTATTTTATTTGGAATTATTTTATGGATGAGTTTCCAAGGATACCCTTCATCTAGGGTTAGGAACTTTTGTAACTTTACTTATTCTTTCGAAGCTGATTTCTTGGTCACTCTTAGAACTTGATAGAAGGATGTTTTGATGCTGGTTTTGGCTTAGTTTGAGTTGCTTTAGGTGACTTGCCATTCAAGTTTTATATCCCTCAATCCATGCTCGACTATTTGCATACCTTACCTTGTGGAGCACCTTTGGACATGTTCTTGAACTATTTTTGTTCCAATATCTTTGTACATGTTACTTGGATGTTTAAGCTTGCCTTTGATTATTTTTTGGGTGTTTATTGGATCACTTTTCTATTTTTGGTTAATGCCTTCATTTGATGATGTTTTGAGCCTGATAGTGCACACTTCTTGACCTAATTTTGTGCCTTTGAATGACATGAACTTCCTTGATGCTTCATGATCCTTCTTTGATTGATAATACATGTTTGGGATTCTGATTTTCCTTGGCCCTTGGTGCATGACCTATCTTTTGTATGGCTTTACTTGTGTTGAAGTATATGAATCATTTTGAACCTTACTTTGTTGCATGCTTGCATAGTTTTGATACATGCTTTAAGTATGATGCTTGATGTTTCTTCTTAATTGGTTTGAGTTTGATTATGATTCATGGATGATGCATGTGCTACTGTCCACTTGGATTCACATCATGTTTTTCATTGCATTTGATCATTATGGATTAATTTTTATGATGCATTTCATTAGCATTTGATTGTTGCTACTTGTTTTTGAGTTGTGAATTGAATGTACAAATTCCGGTTGCATTTACTTGTTGTTTCTAACGTGTTTGTAAAGTTTGTGCAATGATTTACAAGGTTTCTGACGACGATTGATCGTTTGGTATTCCACTTTATTTGTGGGATACCGCTTCACTTCCGATGCGATTTCTCTTTTCTCTCATTCTTGAGACATATATATGCATTTGTTATGTTTTGCTTGGATTGCGTTTTCTTGCAGGTTACTTATATGGTGGTGTCTGATACACACACCACATGTCGGTTGTGATTTATTTTCACACTGACAATGTACCAGATTTCTGACTCGTTTTTGTTTTCCTGATGATAGCTTGCTCTCCGGGTTTCTTGTTCTGCTTGCATTGCTATTTACGGATTGCTATCCATTTGGTATAATTTCTTGAACCGATTTACTCTCTTTCCGCATTTTTTCTTTTGATGCCATGAGAAGTAGGATTGGGAGTCCGTGCCACTTGGCCGGCAATTCAGGAAGTCCTCAAAAGAGGCCATGTTTGTGATTGTTTACTTTTGTGCCAAAGACCTCAAAAGAGGCGTCCCATCCCTAATTCCCCTGATAAGTCCTCAGAGAAGGCAAGCGAAAAGGGACCTGCAATCGGTACCCCCGCACTTTCAGTTGAGTCGTTCACTCGCTCGCACTACGTGTTGGCGCATTAAACATGTGCCCCCGCTCTTGTTATCGAGTCGTCAAGTGGAAGAAGTGTTTAGCAATCAGACCCCCACACTTTGTTTAGCTCGCGTCGACCGACGTTTATGCTTTGTGCTCGTACGCACAATCCTTTTTCCCCGCTTCTGTCTTACCCGATAACAATGATATCGTGGTTAGGCTTCCATATTCCCACAGTTAGCTTGTTTGTCGCAGTTGATATGACCCCGTGGCTAAAGCTCCTCATCCTGCCCGATGAATTAATATCGTGGCTAGGTGTCCCTGTTGGTTTGTCCTGCTTCGATGATATGATATCGTTGCTAGGCATTTCCCTTTGCCACTGTGATGACATGAATCCACAGTCGGATGTGTGCTACTCGGGCGATGTGGATACTCCTCGAGCTTGTTTGTTTTTGTTATGTTGTGGTCGTTACCACGAACTACGGACGCTCTGATTTCCTTTCTCTGGATAGATTGAGGATACGTAGGCACAAGACGACGATGTCTTGGCTTGCACACTTCCCACCTTTCTTTCCGTAGTCCCACGAACTACGGACGCTCTGATTTCCTCTCTCTGGTTAGATTGAGGATATGTAGGCATAAGCCGGCGATGTCTTGGCGAGCAACCTCCCCCCCCCCCCCCCCCCCCCCCCCCCCCCCCCCCGTAGTCCTCCGAACTACGTTGACTCTGAATTTCCCATTGCATAAGGGAATACATAGGCCTAGGACGACGATGTCCTACCGAGTCACTTTTTCTTTTCTTTCCCCTGTTTTGTTTCTGTTTAGCCGTAGACTTTAGGATAACTCACCCTTTAATTAGACAACAAGCGTGGATCCCATCGAGTACGATGGACGCGTGGGGGTGCTAATACCTTTCCCTCGCGTAAACGACTCCCTTACCCGTTTCTCTTGGTCGCGATGACCATGCTTTTTCCTTCCCTCAGGTTTACGCGGTGTTTCCTTTCCCTATCTTGGGATAAATACACATTGCTGGCGACTCTGTTTCCGCGCCACTTTCGCGTTTGTACTTGGATGAAAATCTCGGGAGCGACAGCTGGCGACTCTGCTGGGGACGGTATTGACCTCTTGCTGGTCCATCCCCTATGCGAGTCAGTCGAAGCGCTTGTGTGTTTATTAGTCTTTGGGTGTTTACTTTACTGCTTTGCATGATTATCTGTTTGCATTGCATCCTACATGCGCTTTTATTTCCTGCATACTAGTTATTGGTTAGACTGTATGGTTCTTCTTGGCGGGTTGGGTTGTTACAAGAGGTAAAAGGCCCAATACACAGGCTATGAGTTATCCATAGGAACACTAGGAATAGAGTGGTCCATGGGCGGCGGGTGGTGTCACGCCACCTTAGCCAAGCATAATGCCATGAGCAGTGGAGGTTCAAATGGAGCATTATCGTTGAACACTTTCGTGTGAATATGATGATGCTTCCGGATGAATTGTCGATACTGTGTTTCTCTTTGACCTACCCTGACCTAGTTTACACCCGTGAGAGGGGCGAGAATGATTCTTACAGGTACAGGTACTGTTGGTGACTTTGTTTCTGATGGTGACTATGTTTCTGTCCGTGACTGTGGTTCAGATGGTTACTTTTTTGTGGTTCCCAGTTTTCTGAGATTGGACCGAACCTTTGATCTTGTGTCGTGTAATTCAGACAGTTCAGCACATCAGTTATCTAGATTATGTGGCAACAGTGATCCCATGTTTGCATCTGCATCATCATTTTGCATTCTGACATACATGTTCTCATATTTCCATGGATCTTAACTTTGAGATTAGCTGTTGAGCATTTCTATTTATTTCTTGGGGTTTGTATGTGAAAAAAAACTTGAATCAAAGAATAATGGTTCCTTGGAAATATTCGAACATGGAATTTTGCATTGCATTCTCATACTCATATGCATAACAGGTGTTCTGGAGCGGATTTCTTATTTTGACTTGGTATTATCTTCAGAATAGCCAGCTTGACCTTCCACCACTACTCAACCTGTGATAATCAAAGGATAGCCATGGAACAACTCCGTGCAGAAATAACTGAAATGAAGATTCAGATGAGGCAGTTTATTGGAGACATGCAAGCGTTGATTCAAGACCAAAAAATGATAAAAGAAGGGGTCAATCAACTAAAGACTCAGATGAGTCTGGTTATGGAAGTTGTGAGATGTGTGTTAAGTAAGGATAATAATCCCATGCCTGAGGCTACGACTGGATTTGTCTCTCCTCCATTGCCTGAGGAATCCCTCCCAAAGAGTGAGCAGATTGCCACTATGACCATCCCGATTGTATCTCAGCAACAGGGTAATGCTCTTCGTCGATATCAGGATAGACCAAAGAGGAACAAGCACTTTGAGATTCCACCAGTGCCATATTCTCAACTATTGCCGACACTACTCCAGTTTCAATTAGTTGAGATTAGGACGCTGGATCTGCCTACTAGTATTCCCCCACTGGATTATGATGCAAGTGCCCACTGTGATTTTCATTCTGGGGCACCGGGGCATAATGTAGAGAGATGGAAAGCCTTGCAACATGATGTCCAGGATCTGATAGACTCAAAGACAATTGAGTTCACGCCAAACGGCCTGAGCATACCGGACGGTCTTATGCCAGTTGCTGGAAAAGAAATGGATATCCCGGTTTCCTCATCTGAAGTTGCCTCGAATCAGGGGCACGTCGTGCAGTCCTTGATCTTAAAGTCACCACATCCTCAATCGCTCCCTATTCCCCGACTAGGTCTGAAAAGGAAAGGGCCTGAGCCAGATGAATATCCAAATCAGAATCAACGACAGAATAACTCTCAGCAGGGGCGACGGAGGGCAGGAAAGAGACAGCTTACTGCGCTGCTAGTGTCGTACAGTCAAATATTGCCAGGGTTGGTCAAAAGAGGGTTGATAGTGCTGAAGAAGCCATATTCGTTCATTCCTCTATATCCACCTAGATTCAATGCCAATGCCCGATGTGAATACCATGCTGGGGCACAGGGGCATTCAACTGAGGATTGTAAGGCGCTCCCGCACTAGGTGCAAGATCTGATTGATGCAGAGGTCATTACTTTCACTGCGGATGGTATGCATTTCAAATAAAACTTCCGAAGTGAGCACTTGAGGCTGCAAAAACATCATCAGAAGCAATAAGTCCAGGCGGAGTCAAGTCTCCTCAACAATGGCGATCATCAGTTTCTTTACTGCATTTTCATATGTAGCTTTCATTTGTTTGTTTAAACACTGTCTACATGTAAAAACTTGTTTGTTTTTGAATGACAATCATAATATAATAAGCATGTTTTTCTTAAAGTAATCCATCCGTGTTCACTCAAATCATGTTTATATGCACTGCAATACCAACTTTCTTGCCTTAAACTCTTGAGGGAGGATGATGAAGTGAAAAACGCAAAATCTTTGGTTGGGTGCTTTTGGATAAAACCCTGTTGATGATGTACAGGCATTGTTTCAAATCCCTAAACACTGGAGATATAAGGGAGATAAACCCTCGTTAACCCCTTTGAGCCTTGAAGTAGGAGTTTCTTTCGTACGAAAAACCCTAACATTTAACCTAGGGGCTGGGTAGGCATTGTAGCGCGATTTTTGTGGTCCTGAGTCACGATCGCTTGGGTACTATAGTTTGATTCATTTTTTATCCTATTGAGCTGATTAAGGAAGGGAAATAGATGTCTCCAATTAACCCTGCTTGCATACTGAGTTTGAATAGCGGTTTGTTAGGTTACATATGCGATTAAGATAAGGGTCCTTCTTCGGTTTATTTTGGTAAAATTCGAATGTCTGGATCATTTGCGAGGTTTTTGGTAGGATGTTAGGACTTGGTGCTTTTGGGTTGATATATGGGGGTACTGGATTTTGGGTTTTTGATTAGTATGCTCGCTAATATTTTTTGGTAATCTTATGCCTACGTATTCCCGTTTAACGAAACAGGGAAATCAGAGCGATCGTAGTTCCTCCTATTCTATGGGAGGAAAAAGGTGTTTTGGTGTCTTATTCAAAGCCCAAGACGTGAAGATAAAGGTGGTTTGTATCTTGTTCAAAGCATAAGATGTGAAGCTAAGGTTATTGGCTGAGAGAGAATTTGTCATCTCTAAAGAGGAGTTGTTGATGTTTGTATGCTGTGAACAAGGCACAACTTTGATGCTAAAAGGTTGATTGACTCAACCGGGGTTTCTTTATACAAAGCCTAAGAGGAGGCCAGAAGTTTGACTTTTCTGGGGAAAATGTTCTTTCTGTCTTGTGCAACGCCCAAGATCGAGGCTAAAAGGGTTTACTCAACAAGAGAGGGTTTTCATGTGTCTTGTACAAAGCCCAAGACGGAGGCTAAAAAGGTTGACTCAACAAGAGAGTCTGAAGGTGATTGACTCAACAAGAGAGTCTAAAAGTTGTTTGACTCAACAAGAGAGTCTTTTATACTCAACAAGATAGTGGTTTGTTGTCTTGTACGAAGCCCGAGATTGAGGCTAAAAGGAGATTGACTCAACAAGAGAGTCTTTTATACTCAACAAGAGAGTGTTTTATATGCCTTGTACAAAGCCCAAGACGGAGGCTAAAAGTCGTTGACTCAACAAGAGAGTCTTTTATACTCAACAAGAGAGTTTTTATGCGTGTCTTATACGAAGCCCAAGACGGAGGCTAAAAGGAAAGGGTTTGACTCAACAAGAGAGTCTTTTATACTCAACAAGAGAGTTTTTCTATCTCGTACAAAGCCTGAGATTGAGGCGAAAAGGTTGACTCAACAAGAGAGTCTTTTATACTCAACAAGAGAGTGTTTTTCTATCTCGTACAAAGCCCGAGATTGAGGCGAAAAGGTTGACTCAACAAGAGAGTCTTTTATACTCAACAAGAGAGTGATTTATATGTCTTGTACAAAGCCCAAGGCAGAGGCTAAAGGTGTTTGACTTAACAAGAGAGTCTGCAAAGGTTAGCTTTGCTGGAGAGGATCATTTGTACAAAGCCCAAGAGGAGGCTGTCTTACCGCTGTGGATTCTGGAGATCCTGAAGCGGGTCCAAGTGTGGAGATCTCTCATGAGAGAGACAGGAGTTTCTGTTGGAGATTGATCCAGAGTGATCGGTGTTTTTTCCTATGTTTGAAAGGAACTTGAGAATGTCTTTGAGACTCGAGAGTTTTAGACTGTCCAAGTTTAGAGTTTTATCTTTTGTACAATGCCCAAGAGGAGGCACGACATTAAGGGATGAGTATCAACCCTACAACGGCCGGAGTTTTGATGCTGGAAAGAATGCTCTAGCAAAGGATGACTAAGTTCTGTCTTATACCTTTAAGAGGTCGTCAGGGTCCTTGTATGAAGCCTAAGAGAAGGCATAAGAACTTCTAAGAAGCCGAAGGGTCCTTGTACAACGCCCAAGAAGAGGCGGGGATGCTTTTAGGAAGCCTGTGGGTCCCCAAACCCCGAGAAGTTCAAGACATGCTATTCACCGAGAATAGATCAAGCCAGGAAAGTATGAAAATTTGGAAGAAACTCAAGAGATGCCATTCACGGAGAAAAGATCACCTCTGGGGAGTTAGAGTTTCTTTGACAATTTCTAAGGGTGACAGTCTGAGAAAGGGTTCACAGAGAATGTTGCCTTTCACGTCTCCATATTGTTTAACCCCAAGAGGAGGTAAGAATTTATCTGGAAATCCTATGGGGATCTAGTTTTGTTTGTATTTAAGAGTGACCAACAGGGCTTTACCTAGTGCTAGACGTAGTTGCCGGGGAAAACTCTAAATAGCTATACTAGTATTACAAAGTGGATATTTGACAAGTATATAAAAGTTTGTGAAAGAATACTTACACTGAAACAACCCCACAATACAGTTTGTTAGTTCTTTTATTGGCAGCAATTTTGGTAAAACTATGTGTTTGTTCAAGATGTCTTGTCGGATGTCTTAACATGTGCTTCTAACATTCTGCATGTGGTGTGTTACAATTTCTATGCATGATGTCAAGACTAATGTCTTAACATCTGTTGACAGAACATCAGTAGTGTGGTTTAGGGCTGCGTGTTAAGTGTTATATCTTAAGGATTGTTTGAGAGATTGCAGGTGAGATTCTTGGAGGAGATTTTATCTGATGCAATCGTTTTATATTCTTTATGATGTATATTCTGTTCTATTTTTAGGGCTAAAAGATTTGAAGTTTAATTATGTTTTAGAGTGAGATTCAAATATGGGAATTAATGCTGCCCAAGCCCATGAAGAGAGTTGCTATATTAAGACGTATCAAACCTACTTGCCGGATAGAGAAGTTTAATTGAAGAGCTGCATTATTGTGTTAGGGTTTGAGTCTTTATGCGTCTTGTATTTTTATGAGCCATTCATTCATCTATTTGGATGTGTGAATTGGACTGATTTAGTTGAGTTGTATTTTGTCCACTATAAGCTTTTAAGCACGAGTGTTTGTTCTTGATTGAAGCTTTTAAGTAAGATCAAGTATTGTCTTTGAAGTGTGTCTTCTATTCTCATTATTGTAAGTTGTTATCACTGGTGTGATTGAGGGGGAGTGAGAGGTGTCTCATATCTAAGAGTGTCTTAGGTAGAAGTATCATTGGGTAGTGATTAAGTGAGTAGATTATCAACTTGTGTGTTAATTATGGAGTCTATGAATTGATACTACTAATAGTGATTTTCCTCCCTGGCTTGGTAGCCCCCAGACGTAGGGTGTTAGACCGAACTGGGTGAACAATTCTCCGTGTGGTTTATTGTTTTTTTTAAGTTCTGTTACTGTTGTTGTCTTGTTCATATAACAGATATTGATGTTGTGACATCTCACTCAACATCACATATCTGATACCAGAATTTCAATTGGTATCAGAGCAGGTTATCCTGCTCTGTATCTGGGTGAGATCTAGGGTTGTTACTTTCTGGTGCAATGGACAAGGAGAGTGGAGGATTTGTGAATAGACCCCCTATCCTAGATGGATCAAATTATGACTATTGGAAACCTCATATGGTTGCCTTTTTGAAGTCTTTAGACAGTAGAGCTTGGAAGGCTGTTTTGAAAGCATGGAAACACCCTGTCATTGTGGAAAAAGATGGTGTGTCAAAGCTGAAACCTGAAGAGGAGTGGACAAAGGAAGAAGATGAACTCGCTCTTGGGAATTCTAAGGCCTTGAATGCCTTATTCAATGGTATTGACAAGAACATTTTCAGGCTGGTCAACACATGTGAGGTGGCTAAGGAGGCTTGGGATATCCTGAAGGAACCAAGTTTGAGGTCAAGATGTCAAGACTTCATCTGCTAACAACCAAGTTTAAAAGTTTAAGGATGAAAGATGAAGAGACCATTCATGACTTCCACATGAATATACTTGAACTGTCAAATGCTTCTAGTGCCCTAGAAGAGAGGATGTCTGATGAGAAGCTGGTGAGAAAAATTCTCAAATCTCTTCCCAAGAGATTTGATATGAAGGTGACTGCTATAGAGGAAGCTCAAGACATCAGCCAGATGAGGGTAAATGAATTGATTGGGTCACTTCATACATTTGAATTAGGGCTGAATGACAGATCTGAAAAGAAGGTCAAAAGCATAGCTCTGGTGTCCAGTACAGAAGGTGATGAGGAAGAGGGTGATCCTGAAACTCAGGAGGAGCTCTTCAATGCCATTGTTCTGCTGGGAAGACAGTTTAATAAGGTGTGGAAAAGAATGGACAAGAGATATAAACCCAATGTCAAGAACATCACATCTGACATCAACAAGTCAACTGATCAGATGAAGAAAACCAAAGCAGAGGATAGATCTGATAATGACAAAGGAATCCAATGCCATGGCTGTGAAGGTTTTGGTCACATCAGAGCTAAATGTCCCACATACCTTAAACAAAAAAAAGGTTTGTCTATCACGTGGTCTGATGAGGAAACTGAAAGTGAAGATGAATCAGCCAAGCATGTCAGAGCTATGACTGGAATATATGAGTCTGATAATGATTCTAGTGATGGAGATATTACGTATGAGGAGCTAGCTGCATCATATAGAGAGTTGTGCATTAGAAATGAACAAGTGTGTCTAGATGGGGAAAAGCAAAAGAAAGTTATAGTACACCTAAAGGCTGAAAAGACTGATCTAGAGAATGAAGTAAGTCTGCTAAACTCCAAGCTTGATCAAATGGTCAAATTTATCATAATGCTAAACAAGGGGACTGATATCTTGGATGACATTCTTCAGACTGGAAAACTGGCTGGAGACATGACTGGGCTAGGACTTGAAGGTGAGAAGAAACCTTCGTCAGATGCTAGTTCTTCTGGTACTAAACAGAACCTGCCTCATCATAAGACTCATCACCATGGGAAAGCTCATACTTCTGGACCCAAACAGAACATGCCCCATCAGATGTCGCAACATCATGGGAAGATGCATGTTTCTGGGCCAAATCATTTTGTGTCTCATCATCATAGCAGATGACAACCTCATCACCATGGCAGAAGACCTCCTCAATAGTATGGGAGAAGACACCCTCAAGGGAGAATACATCCCAACCATTTTAGAGAAGGATTTCAAAGGCGGAGATGTCATTACTGTGGAAGGTTTGGTCACATAAAACCTTTTTGCTTCAGACTGCATTGATTTCCTGAACCTAATCCTCAACCTAGATCAAATCAGAATACTCCAACAAGTGAAAAACAATGGGTTTCCAAGGTTGTTGTTACAAGCTTATTAGCTCACATGTCTATTAGAGCCTCAACTATGGAAGATTGGTACTTTGACAGTGGGTGTTCTAAACATATGACAGGTGTTAAGAGACTATTGGTGGATGTCAAACCTTATTCCACATGTGATGTGACTTTTGGGGATGGAGCCAAAGGTGAGGTCAAAGGGATTGGAAAGCTGAATTGTTCAGTTGGGCCTAGTCTTGATAATGTGTTGCTTGTTAAAGGGTTGACTGCTAATTTAATTAACATCAGTCAACTGTGTGATGAAGGTTTAGAGGTCAGCTATACAAAATCTGAATGTTTAGTGGCAAATGAGAAGAGTGAAGTTGTTATGAGGGGAGTTAGATCTAAAGATAACTGCTACTTGTGGGTTCCTCAAGAGTCCAGTTACTCCACCATATGTACTATTGCCAAAGATGATGATGTGGATTTGGGCCATCAAAGACTTGGTCATCTACATCTGAAAGAGGTGAAACAAAGTATGATTGAGTATAATGTCAAACATGATGTCATGACATCTTGCTGTGACATCCTGAGGGACACTAAGCACATTAATGTTCATCATCTGCTCAGAAGAGAACTTGAAGAAAACAAGGTCATTCAGTTGGAACATGTCACTAGACAAAAGAAGGTTACTGATATTCACTCTAAGGATGTAGATGCAAGTCAATGTGAAACCCTAAGAGAAGAATTGGAAATGGGTAATTATGAAGGCCAACAGAAGTTAGTGGCGTGTGGAAAATGTTCATTAAAATTCAAAAATTTAAAAAGTCATTTATTTTGGTATGGAAATACCATTTATTACCTTTTAATCTTCCAACAAAAGTAGCCCCCTTTGCATAAGCAATCATTTCACGTCTTTACTACCACACGCTACCTCCATTTTGCTTCATATTGTTGTTCGTCTTCTCTCCCGGAGAAAGAAGCTCTTCCAACCATTTGACAATCAGTTGCAAGAAAGTAACAATGTCTCAACAACAACCTTCACCATCCAAGAAATCTGCTACAAAAAATCCTTTGCATGCTAAATCTAGGGTTTCTACTAAAAAGGCCTCGCTTGATGATACTCTGGATATTGCGCCTCTATCTATGGTTCCTCTCTCTGGTTCTGAAAAGATATGACCAAGCAAGCTACAGGCGAAGAGGTCTACACGTCCTAGTACAGGTAAACCTTTTGATCCTTCTGAGTCTAGAAAGTTTGATGATAGTGAAGCTAGGAGGGTTATCACTGGAATTTTGTTTGGAGAAAAATCTGTTCCTGGGAATTCTACTCAAGGTGATAAAAATCAAAGTGAGGAAGAAGAGTATTCTGTAGATAAGAGTCTTGACAGGATAGTTACCACGGTTCTTGAAAAGGTTATTTCTGTGGCTGGGATATCGAGCCCACTCGCTCAAATGTCTGCCTCTCACTCTGAGGGTAAGAGAGATGAGAGGGAAACTGCTAAAGACAATCTTCACAGGTTGGCTATGTCTGTTCTTGAAGATGCTGAAACTGAAGGTGGAGCTGATGTTGAAACAGATGTTGGAACATCACCTGCTAAGAAAGGCACTCCTAGTCCTAGAGGAAAGAAGCCAGTTGATGTGGTAGATGTGGATGATTTGTCAGACAATGAGATAATTGCAAATGTGGTGCCTGGGATAGCAAAAAGGATGAAGACAAGAAGAGAGAAGGTTGTTGCTATGACAGGGTCTCTTGGTAGTGGTAAGAAGAAGTCTGTGGTTGGTCCTAAAAAATCATGGAGCAAGGTGGCTACCAGTTCCAAGAAAAGGAAGGCCAGGTCTGACTCAGACCCAGACTTTGATGCTGAGGAGGATGTCGAGGACATCAATCCTGAGAAGAAGGCTGCTAGCAAGAAGATTGTTAACAAAGTTCCTGATGTCCCTTTAGATAATATTTCATTCCATTCTGTTGACAATGTGAGTAAGTGGAAGTATGTTTATCTAAGAAGAATTGCTTTGGAGAGGGAGCTTGGTAAAGATGCATTGGAGGTCAAGGAAATCATGAAGTTGATTCATGTTGCAGGATTATTAAAGACTGTGTCAGATTTTTCAAAGTGTTATGATGTGCTAGTTAAGGAATTCATTGTGAACATTCCTGCTGATATTGCTGATGGTAGAAGTGTGAATTTCATGAAGGTTTATGTTAGGGGCAAATGTATTCATTTCTCTCCTAGTGCCATCAACAAGTACTTGGGAAGGAGTGATGAAGAGGAGTGTGAACTGGAGGTTACTGACAACCATGTGTGCAAGGTGATCACTGCCAGTCAAGTGACTAGTTGGCCTTTGAAAGGTAAATTGCCTGCTAGCCAACTAAGTGTCAAATATGCAATTTTGCATAGGATTGGGGCTGCAAATTGGGTACCTGCAAATCACAAAACTACCATAGCAGTATGGTTAGGAAGGTTCATCTTTGCTGTTGGCAACAAGGTCAAGTTTGATTATGGGAATTACATCTTTGATCAGATTACGAAGCATGCTACAACTAATGCTGTTAAGATGCCTATAGCATTTCCTTCCCTTATTTGTGGAATGATTTTGAATCAACATCCTGGAATCTTAACTAACTCTGATATTGCTTGCAAGAGGGAGGTTGCCTTGTCTCTGCATCCTAAGCTGTTTATAGGGAATCATGTCCCAGATATTGTTTCAACATCAGGCACTGGTGTCAACAAGACATGTACCAAAAATGATCTGATCAATGAGTTGAAGTTAGCTTGTAAAGATATAGATGTTGTTATCACCACCAGCACTGCCAGGAGGATGAGACTTGAAAAAATGATTAAGTCTTTAGAACAGGGTGAAGGTGGTGAAGATGATAATGCCAAGGAAGTTGGTAATGTTTCAGGTTCTGAGGAGGGTGGCACAACAACTGATAATGAGGGTGATGAAGATGCTTCTGATGATTCTGAGGAAGATTGATTCTGCTGGTTAAGTTGGCTATGTTTTTGTTTCTTTTTTTTGGTTTCTTTAGGCACTTATATGTGTTGTTCTGGATTTCTGATGGCACCTGTGTGTGCTTGGTTTGTGACTTAATTTGTCTGTACTACTCTTGTTAACAACTTCAATATGATATATTTTGCTATGGTTATCTTGTTGGACTGACTACTTCTTCTCTAATCTAACAAGGGAGAGCCTGTGTGACTGACTGCTGGCTAGGTTGTCTATTCTAACCATGACAGTTTGTGACTGACTACTTCTTCTTTAATTTGTCCAATTATGGCTAAAAAGGGGGAGATAAAGTAGACTAGTAGTTTTTTTGGTTCAGCTAACTGGTTTATTCTTCTTGTTGGCTTGAGGGGGAGCCTCTGTTTTGCAGTAGTTTTTGAGTGATCTGTGTTAACTCAAGAGTGTCAGTGTTGTATGTTGCTTTCTGGTCTGGTATGTGTGGTTCCTTGGCTTGAGGGGGAGCCTTTGTTTTGATTAATGTTGTTGAATGTTAGTGGTATGGTGTGTTTGGATTGTTTCTGCTGCAGGTATCTCTGATGTGTGCTGATGTTGTTTTAGCCAAAATTAGCCAAAGGGGGAGATTGTTAGTTCTTTTATTGGCAGCAATTTTGGTAAAACTATGTGTTTGTTCAAGATGTCTTGTCGGATGTCTTAACATGTGCTTCTAACATTCTGCATGTGGTGTGTTGCAGTTTCTATGCATGATGTCAAGATTGATGTCTTAACACCTGTTGACAGAACATCAGTAGTGTGGTTTAGGGCTATGTGTTAAGTGTTATATCTTAAGGATTGTTTGAGAGATTGCAGGCGAGATTCTTGGAGGAGATTTTATCTGATGCAATCGTTTTATATTCTTTATGATGTATATTCTGTTCTATTTTTAGGGCTAAAAGATTTGAAGTTTAATTATGTTTTAGAGTGAGATTCAAATCTGGGAATTAATGCTGCCCAAGCCCATGAAGAGAGTTGCTATATTAAGATGTATCAAACCTACTTGCCGGCTAGAGAAGTTTAATTGAAGAGCTGCATTATTGTGTTAGGGTTTGAGTCTTTGTGCGTCTTGTATTTTTGTGAGCCATTCATTCATCTATTTGGATGTGTGAATTAGACTGATTTAGTTGAGTTATATTTTGTCCACTCTAAGCTTTTAAGCACGAGTGTTTGTTCTTGATTGAAGCTTTTAAGTAAGATCAAGTATTGTCTTTGAAGTGTGTCTTCTATTCTCATTATTGTAAGTTGTTATCACTGGTGTGATTGAGGGGGAGTGAGAGGTGTCTCATATCTAAGAGTGTCTTAGGTAAAAGTATCATTGGGTAGTGATTAAGTGAGTAGATTATCAACTTGTGTGTTGATTGTGGAGTCTATGAATTGATACTACTAATAGTGATTTTCCTCCCTGGCTTAGTAGCCCCCAGACGTAGGTTGTTAGACCGAACTGGGTGAACAATTCTCCGTGTGGTTTATTGTTTTTTTTAAGTACTGTTACTGTTGTTGTCTTGTTCATATAACAGATATTGATGTTGTGACATCTCACTCAACATCACATATCTGATACCAGAATTTCACAGTTATATACATATGAAAGCGGTAAATGAAAGCGGATAAACACTTACCCGTTGTAGAGCTTCCATGCTGTTTGGTTAGTTGTTCAACAAAGAAATTTTTTATAACAACATATTCAAAATCAAAGGAGAAAGTGCTTTGAAAAGATTGTTGGGGGCTTACAGCTCAAGGAGAGACCCAAGGTTTTATCAGTGATTGCACTTGTTGTTTGAATTCGTACAGAGGGACTTATATAATATGTGAGGCCCAAAAGGTTTCCTATACAGAGGGATGGGTGTTACACTCTCTCAAGAGGCCTAAAGGTTATTTAAAGAAAAGGAATGGGGCTTATAACACGAGGGTAGGCCCAGATGATTTGTTTTTGAACTGGCAATCGTGCCGGGGTTTTTCTTTTAACGCAGAGGGACTTATACAATGTCTAAGGCCCAAAATGATTTTGGTTAAAAGGGGATTGGGTCTTACACTCTATTAGAGGCCCATGAGACTTATTTTTTTGTACAAGTGATGGGGCTTACAGCTCATGGAGAGGCCCATGGGTTTTGTTTTAAACTGGCGATCGCGCCGAGATTTTTGAAAATGTGTTGGGACTTATACAATGGCTGAGGCCCAAACTATTTTGGTTTCAAAAAGGATTGGGTCTTACACTCTATTAGAGGCCGATGAGTGTTTGAAAATGATTGATGAGGGTGAAATCAAAGAAACCCTAATTTTGTTTTTCTTTAAAAGTAAATATTTAAAGAAAATCAATAAAAATACCAAAAAGATTTGAATAAACCACTTGTGATTTTTGTTTAAGGTTTGAAAAATGAGATTTTAATCACAAGATGAATTAAAACTCATTTGGTTTTGATTTTTAAGATGAATATTCACTTTTCATGGTTACCCCTTTTACAAGTTATCCCACTTTTCTTGATTTTTCTTGATGAATGATGGTTCCAACCACACATTAACATCATTTTAGGGTCAAAGAACCATAATTGTGAAAAATCTCAAAAAGTCAAAGTTGACTTTTGTGCACAGTTGACTTTTTGTCAGATGAACTCCAAACTGTGCGATCCTCTATGAAATTAAGTCCTTGACCTAAATAAAACTTGATTGACATGTTCCATGGGTGTTATAGTGTGTATTGAATCATGTCCCAAGGTTTGGGAGCATGCCTGGGTCAAAAGTCAAAGGTATAGTTGACTTTTTCCTCAAAACCCTAACCGTGGCTCTGATGCACTTGAAACTTGTGAATCAAGCTTCTTGGATTAATCCATTGTTGAAAATGGATCAATGTGATGTGTGGGAGACCCTCAAATCCTCTCTTGAGGTCTTGGCTCATGTTTTGTCCCAAAAGTCAACTTAGGGGTGAATTAGGTCAAGAAACCCTAATTCCTGATTTTTGGTGAATGCATCCCCTGAGGCTAAATTGACTTGATGATTGGTTTATGAGATCCCTTAGAGTATTTTGGGTTATGCTTTGAAGCATTGGATCATGCCCAGATGAAAATTTCCATCTGGAGGCCCTGGTCGACCAAAACCCTAATTTGGTGACACTGGCGATCTTGAGGCTTAATCCACTTGGAATGTTGCAACATTGTGCTTGATCCTTGATGTGGGAGTCCTCTTGATCCATTGTGGATGTTTGAGAGGTTTAGACAAATTGAGGATCATGTCATCTCTTGATTGATCCTTTGTCTAAGAGCTCTGAGAGGCTTGGAACCCTAATTTTGATTGTAGTGGATGCTCACCCATCTTTGGGGAGACTAATGAATATGAAAGTTCATCCATATTGCGATGATGATTTTCACAGTGATGGGAAATCTTAGTTGTCAAAATTTTGGGTATGACAGATGCCCCTATTTAATCTTCTTGGACCCGAAGGTGTAAATGGCGAAGGTATTCGGGCATTCGGGGTGCAAGAGGATTAAATATCAGAATACCCGAAATTTTGATGGTCTGCTGTGAACGATAATTTGCTCGTCCATATTTTTTAGCTAAGCAATGATGCTTAGAAAAGGTAAAAAACTTCCCCTCGACCCTGGTTTCCTACCAAGGAACTGGTCTCAATTTTCTTTTGAAATAAACTTCGCCTCGATCTTGGTTTCCTACCAAGGAACTGGTCTTATTTTCTGAAATAAACTTCCCCTTGATCCTGCTCTCCTACCAAGGAACTGGTCTTAGTTTCTGAAATAAACTTCCCCTCGATCCTGGTTTCCTACCAAGGAACTGGTCTTAGTTTCTTTTGTCAATAAACTTTATAGACAAGGGACGTTATTCGTAGCGGTTTTCCTCAAACTTCTCGCCGAATTTTCCTGGGAGATGCCATTTGATGGAATAAGTTTCGATGTCATACTTGCTGGGGACCCCATCTGTCTGAGCTGTAGAGGTGTACAAACTTCTCTATTTCAAGACACCATTTGTCGACTCTACCGGGGAAAACGAGTCTCTTGAGGTGCCGATGACCTTTTCGTCAGCGAATTTTTCAGAGAAAAACTGCTATGTTGCTGAATATTTGCTAAATAGGCTTTCCCTGGGGATTTTCCTTAATCCGAGAAAGCGAAGATATCATCTTCAATGGTGAAGAGTGACGTTTGTCGAAAGCTCTCTGGCTTTTCAGAGGTTCAAGTTATCAAAGTGGTCAAAGGACCAACCTCAATCCAGAAATAAACTGGAGGAGAGGTTGTTCAGACACGACGTTTCCTGACAAGGAAAGAACTGACAACTCGACTGGGAGGACTTTTATCACTAGGGAACAAAACCGACTAGAGTGATAGTGATGCAATATGAATATGAAGGTAAATCAATAATGCATGATGTATGTATGTATATGCTGACAAACTGACGCGACATACAGACTAATGGATGAACACGACTGGATACTCGGCCACAGCGGGAGATGAAAAGTATCGTTGGTTCAAAAAAAGCAATTCTGCCTTGCTTGGGAGGGATAGTCCCTGTTGGGAGCTACGTTGGTCGGACTTAGGAGGTGAGAACTCTGCCGAAGATGTCAGATGAAACATGGTCTCTAACACAGTTGATCCTTCATTCAGGTGCACTGGTTTAGAAGGAGTACTTTGATTTTGCCCTTCGGAGCTCAATTGCTTCTGGAGAAGCGATCGACGTTCTTTCGATGTTCAACAGTCAAAAGAAATTGCCATCTTTATTTTGAAAAGCAGAAAAATTTTAACAAGTAAATTCATTTTTGTTTTATTTCAAGAATTTTTGATCATGTTAAAATGTCGTTCTATAAAGCTAAAACAAATAATAATTGCAAACAAAAGCACAAGGGCTCAAATTTTATTGATAGGATGGAAATCAGCCAAGTGCGTGATTCCATAGAGTATGTACAAAGTTTAGAAAATGGTAATTTAAGGGAAAAGGGCTACATTGAAACATGACAACCACTATCCTTCTACCAAATTTGAATTCAGGACATCCTGAGCTTCCATCGAAGATGACCTTGACTGGCGTTTTTCCTGATGGTGTAACTGTTGCGGAGCTGAACTGATCAGACGTAGTTACTTGCCATTAATCCCTAACCTTTGCCTGGATTGTACTTTGAGATTTCCAATCCACCGAGACGATTTTTGATCATGTCTCTAATTTTTTCCTGGACCGCCCTTTCGGGTTTGTCAATCCACCGAGACTTTTTTTTTTTTTTAATTTAGGCGAAGTATTTCTTGACTACATCAACATTTGTGGGGTAGGCAAATTCCTCTCCATCCATGGTTGCAAGTCTCAAGGCACCGCCTGAGAAGGCTTTCTTGACCACATAGGGGCTGTCATAATTCGGAGTCCATTTGCCCCAGGAATCAGTGAGAAATGATTGTATCTTTTTGAGAACAAGGTCTCCTTTTCTGAAGACGCGAGGTTGGACCTTTTTGTCGAAGGCCTTCTTCATTCTTTGCTGATACAGCTAACAATGGCATAGTGCCGTCATTCGTTTCTCTTCGATCAGATTCAGTTCGTCGTGTCGACTTTGACACCATTCAGCCTCTGTTAGCTTAGCTTCCATTAATACCTGAATCGATGGGATCTCTACTTCGATGGGAAGCACTGCTTCCATGCCATATACTAGAGAGAAAGGGGTTGCCCCTGTTGAAGTGCGGACAGATGTGCGATAACCGTGAAGGGCAAAGGGTAGCATCTCGTGCCAGTCTTTGTAGGTTACAACCCTCTTTTGAACGATCCTCTTAATGTTCTTGTTAGCCACTTCTATCGCTCCTTCATCTTAGGTCGTTAGGGAGATGAGTTATGGTGTTCAATTTTGAACTCTGCGCACAACTCTTTCATCATCTTGTTGTTCAAGTTAGATCCATTATCGGTAATGATCTGGCCACGAACACCATAACGGCAGATAAGATTTGTTTTTGATAAATCGGACCACCACTTGTCGGGTGACATTGGCGAAGGACGCTGCTTCGACCCACTTGGTGAAGTAGTCAATGGCTACCAGGATGAACTGATGTCCGTTTGAAGCCTTGGGCTTAATCATGCCAATCATGCTGATTCCCCATATGGAAAAAGGCCATGGGGAAGAAAGAACTTTAAGATGCATTGGCGGTACATGTATTTTGTCTGAGTATATCTGACGCTTGTGACACGTCCTCATGCACTTGTAGCAGTCGGATTCCATTGTCAACCAATAGTACCCTGCTCTCATAATTTTTCTCGCCATTGTATGTCCGTTGGCATGAGTGCCAAATGATCCTTCGTGAATTTCTTTCATCAGCATGTCTGCTTCTGGTCTGTCTACTCATCGGAGCAAGACCATGTCAAAATTCCGCTTATAGAGTGTATCACCGCTCAGAAAGAAACTGCCTGCTAGCCTTCTGAGGGTTTTTCTATCTTTTCTGGATGCCCCAGGTGGGTATTCTTGTTTCTGAAGGAAGCATTTGATATCGTGATACCAAGGTTTGTCGTCTATGACTGCTTCAATCGTGAAGATGTAAGCGGGCCTTTCTAGGCGCATTATGTCAATCTTAGGTAAGTCGTTCCATTGACCTACACTAACCATGGAAGAGAGAGTGGCTAATGCATCAGCCGTGTGATTCTCTTCACGAGGGATATGGTGAAACTCGATTCTGTTGAAGAATGGTAACAACCTTCTTGCGTATTCTTTGTAAGGAATCAATCCTGATTGGTATGTGTTCCAATCTCCTTTGATCTGGTTGATAACCAGGGCTGAGTCGCCATATATATCCAAGTTCTTAATTCTCAAGTCAATCGCTTCTTCGAGACCCATGATACAAGCTTCGTATTCGGCCTCGTTGTTTGTACACTTGAATGTTAGTCGGGCAGTGAAAGGAATGTGGGTACCCTGAGGTGTTATGATGATTGTCCCAATTCTGTTTCCATTATGATTGACAGCTCCGTCAAAGATAAGTCCCCATTGGGAACCTGGTTCTGGCCCTTCACTGGGTAGCGGTTCATCGCAATCTTTCATTTTTAAGTACATGACATCTTCGTCTGGGAAGTCAAATCCGACTGATTCCTGATCGTCAATCGGTTGAAGAGCCAAATAATCGGCTAAAACACTTCCCTTAATGGCTTTCTGAGCGTGGTACTCTATGTCATATTCTGATAACAACATCTGCCAACGGGCAATCCTTCCCGTGAGAGCAGGCTTTTCAAAGACGTACTTGATTGGATCCATTTTTGAGATTAACTAAGTAGTGTGACGAATCATATACTGGCGAAGACGTTTGGCTGCCCAAGCCAGAGCACAGCAAGTTTTCTCAAGCATATTGTACTGAGTCTCACAGTCGGTGAATTTCTTGCTTAAATAGTAAATGGCAGACTCTTTCCTTTTGGTTTCGTCTTGTTGGCCAAGTACACAACCCATCGAGTCTTCCAAGACTGTTAGGTAAATGATCAGTGGTCTTCCTTCCACTGGAGGTGATAGAATCGGCGGGTTCAACAGGTATCCCTTGATACTGTCGAAGGCCGTTTGACAGTCTTCTGTCCAAACGCAATCCTGATTTTCTTGAGTAATTTGAAAATTGGCGCGCATGTCGCGGTCATGAGGAATATAAATCTGGAAACATAGTTTAAACGTCCCAGGAATCCCCTGACTTATTTTTCAGTTCGCGGAGAAGGCGTTTCTTGAATGGCCTTAACCTTGTCAGGATCAACCTCTATTCCTTTTTTCTTGACGATGAACCCTAAGAGTTTCCCTGAACGGACACCGAAGGCGTACTTGTTGGGATTCAAGCGGAGTCTGTATTTTCTCAACCGTTCAAATAGCTTTGACAGATGGGTCACATGCTCCTCTTCTGTCTTAGATTTGGCAATCATATCATCGACATAAACCTCAATTTCCTTGTGTATCATGTCATGAAAAAGAGTAGTCATGGCCCTTTGATAGGTTGCCCCGACATTCTTCAAACCGAACGACATTACCTTGTAACAAAAAGTACCCCATGGGGTGATAAAGGAAGTTTTCTCCATGTCTTTCGGCACCATTTTTATTTGATTATAGCCCGAGAATCCATCCATGAAGGAGAAGACTTTGAACTTTGCTGTACTGTCAACCAGCATATCAATGTGTGGTAAAGGAAAATCGTCCTTTGGACTAGCCTTGTTTAGATCCCTGTAATCTACACACATTCTGACATTTCCGTCCTTTTTCGGAACCGGTACTATGTTGGCTAACCATTGAGGATATTCTGATGTGGTGAGGAAACCCGCGTTAATCTGTTTCTGGACTTCCTCCTTGATTTTGATGGCCATGTTTGGATGAGTCCGTCTCAACCTCTGTTTTACTGGCGGGCATTCTAACCTTAACGGTAGATGATGTTCCACGATGCTGGTATCCAACCCTGGCATGTCCTGATAAGACCAAGCGAATACATCGGGAAACTCTTTGAGAAGCTTTATCAAACTCTCTTTGACAGTCGGCTGAGCAGTGCCCAAATTCTGACTTCTTTTCTCTCTTCCTCTGAGGCCAAGTTGACCGTTTCCAACGGCTCTTTGTGAGGTTTAATGGACCTTTCCTCTTGTCTGAGTAATCGGGAGATCTCTTCTGGAATTTCGTTGTCATCTTCTTCTTCAGACTCAAATACCGGGAATTCAAAGTTAGGAGAAGGCATTGGATCGTATGTTTCAATGGGGTTTAAAATAAGTAATCTGCATGACGGTATGATTTGTGTTTAGAAGAGATAGAGAAAATGCAAGAGTGTGTGCAGTGTATTTTTTTACTGCTTGTTTTTATTATTTGAATTGTTTTTTAGGATTACCATTTTCTGAAAAAAGAAAAGAGAAAACAGTAATAAATGCAGAAATTACAGAACGACGTTTATTAATTTATGATTTTGTCGATTCTTGAAACTATAGCCCTATAAAACAAAACTATGTCGCTTTGGGCGAAGCGAAGAGGGATATTTACAGGAAGTGAGCCCTATCAAAACATCCGTTTCACCTGGGCAGGGTGAAAGGTTAAAGACAGTAATTACTTTGACTTATGAACGATCTTCGGAACATCGACTATAACCCATTGGCGGCGAACTCCTCGGTGAATCACAAAGTCTGGTACCTTCCTTGATTTGTCTTCAATAACGCTGATTTCTGGAGGAGCAGGGTCATTGGAATTTGTCTCCCAGGCAGAGTTTTCGTAGGAGGATTCCTCAGTTGTATTTTGTATAGTATTTGTGCTCTCAGGTATATCTCCCCACCCTGTTGGCTGAATGTCTTCGAGCCTGATGCGAGAGCTTTCAGGAGCGGTGTATTTGACCATGAAGTCGTATTTACCACTTGGTTGTCCCAAGGTGTCCCACACTTCTTTCGAACTGGAGGAGTCACCTCTCTCGATGACGTTGACCTCGGGAAAGGCATAGTTAATGAATTCCAGTCTTGCAAATTTTGCAAATTCATCGTCGTGCTGGATATTTTCTGAATGACCTGCGTGTTGATCCCATGACATGGTGGGGACAGGTATTCTTTTTAATGATGCTCAGCTGATTTTCATTGTTCGGCTGATTTTCTTGCCCCGAGTCTCCTGGGTACGGCTGCCAGATAGGCAGACCATCCATCAGGCCATAGTAGTCGTGGTCAAAGTTGTCTTTCATCAGAGTGTCTTCCTCTAATGAATTTGGCGGAGCACGGCATCCTTCTGGATCATAATATCCGTATATCATTTCAACGTCTGACCTCGGTATAAATCTCGGACTCTGTGCAAGATAGAAAAATGGCGTAGGAACCTCTTCCTGAGACATATAACTGTCCTTATTAAGATAGGATTCCCAATCTTCCTCTGTATCGGAGGAATCTCCCTCGTTGATGGTATGTACTTCTTGAGACACTGAGTGAAGGAAACCTCCACTATGGAAGAAGTTCTGAATGGGATGACGACTTTCATCGTTAGCAGCTGTCTAGGTACAGGTTGCAGAAAAACCAAGACCCTTCTCTGCTTTATTATCAGTAGGAGTGACAAGCTGTCCCCACCCTTTTGCATTGTTACTCTCGATTACTTTGAGAGCATCTTTGTATGAGGAAATCGATGTTCCCTTCTCTAATTTATTTTCATTGCTCACCGAAAGTGCCTGGAACTGAGTTCCAACAACCTCCTTCGGCTCTACACAAGTAGATAATGAAAGGTTACTCACGATCAAGGCTTGTTCTCCACAGACCGTGACGAGTTGGTCATTCTTGACAAACTTCAGCTTCTGGTGAAGTGTCGAAGTTACTGCTCCAGCCTGGTGTATCCAAGGTCTTCCTAATAAGCAACTGTATGTTTCCCGGATGTCCATGACCTAGAAAGTGACTTGGAAAGTGTGAGGAATGATAGTTATGGGAAGGCCGACTTCGCCGATAACTGTTTTCTTGGATCCGTCAAATGCTTTGACGACGACCTCACTGCCTCTCATCGGAGGTCCTTTGAATGATAGTTGCATCAGAGTGGACTTCGGCATAACGTTGAGAGACGATCTGGTGTCTACCAGTACGCTGGCTAAAGTATCGCCCTGGCAGTTAACTGTGATATTGAGCGCCATGTTGTGGCTTTTGCCTTCTTCTGGCAATTCCTCATCACTAAACCCCAAGGTGTTGCAGGAAGTGATGTTAGAAATGATGCTATTGAACTATCTTATTGACACATCCTGTTCCACAAAGGTCTGTTCTAAGACTTTCTGTATAGCCTCTCTGTGGGCTTCGGAACTAAGTAAAAGAGATAACACAGAGATCTTTGAAGGAGTTTGTAACAGTTGATCAACAATATTGTATTCACTCCTTTGAATGGGCTTCAGCATCTCATCCTCGTTCTTTGAAGGGTTGGGATCACTAGATTGACCGACTGGTTGATTAGGAACTTCTGTTTGAGGTTCCTTTTCTCTGCTGGGTTCTCCAACTCCTCTGTTGAAGATTCTACCGCTCCGTGTTACTCGACTGATGTCTGAAATATTCAAGACGGAGGGTAATGGAATTTCCTTCCCATTCTCAACTGTTGTTGCACCGTATTTGTAAGGGATAGCCTTAGCTGATTCATACGGTAATGGTCCTGGTAGATAGATAACTATAGGAGCCTTCTGACTTCTCTGACTGTCGTAAGTAACTTCGATTAATTCTTGGTTAAGAACCTTTGATTCGTCAAGTAGGGGGAAGATGGTACAAACATCCTTGGTCCTTTCGTGATCAGAGATCACAACAACATCCTTAATCTGATCTGCGAAATAGTCGGGCGTCCAGTTGATAGACCCTGAAACTGAATATTGTTGGATTTCTTTGCGGTCTAACTGACTCTGAAAGGTTGCTCGCACGAGGTAACATGCTTGATTATTTTTCAAGCAGACCCTACAGCGCTCGTAATTGTGTGGTGGCATTTGGCCACGCCCGCTTTGAATGCAGTGTAACCTCACTAGATCTGTCCTCGTAGATCGGTCATCCTGATTTGGATGCCGAGTAGGGTTCCCGTCAATCACACTGATCTGCGGCGTGTCTTCATCCATATAGATCTGAAGCCACCAATGGTTTAATAAGTGTTGCAAAGTTCTTTGAATAAGAGCGCACCCCTGGTTACTCTCACAACATACTTTTCAGCTTGGATAATCATGTGAAGTGAGAAAACCGAGTTGGACTTGCTTGGCGTGTAACTCCACCAAGCTGGTATTCATCAAACGAATATCGAAGATTTGAACCATGTTAATCTGATAAGGATTTATATCTTGGTAGTCCTGGATCCATCCAAGATCCATCTGACGCTGAAGGGCCTCTTGTACAAAAGAGCATCTCTGTTTGTTTACCGAGCAAGTCAGACGGGAATTGTAATCGTGCCACGGCAGATTATGATACTGGCTTTGCCTTGAGTGCGTTGCCACTAAGTTGACATTCATTGCACGGATGTCGTGGTTCTGAATGATGTTGGAAATCGTATAAGTCATGTTAACCCCACGAACTCGGTGTTCCTGGATCCATCCGAGATCCAGCTGTTCATGTAGAGCTGCTTGCACCACAGAACATCCTTGATTATTTTTAGAGCAGATATCACACTGGTGATAATTATGAGGTCACACATGGCCATATCCGCTCTGTCTACAATGCATCTTGACCAAGTTGGCCCTTAATAAGACTACATCATGAGTTTGATAGCTGTTGTTAGACTCTCCTTCTATCAAATTGACTGCAGCTTTCTCATGTTGAGGCAGCGGGTTCGTGAGAACATTCAGATTCGTATCTTTGAAAGATAAGACTTCGCTCCTAATAAGCTTTTGCACATCGGATTTGAAACTGAGATAATTCTCTATGCTCTGTCATGATCCTCCTTGATGGTAGGGACAAGTCTGATATGCTTTAAACCAAAAAGGTGGATTTTCTGGTATTGTAAGAGGAGCCCTGGTTTGGACATGACCCTTGACCAGTAATAATGGAAACAATTCGGCGTACAACATTGGTATAGGATCAAACCCTGGTGGTCGTGTTGTGTGGTTGTGGTTGTACAGAGGACGAGCCTGGTGAAGAGGCTGTTGCGTCCTTTGCTAAAATTGTGAATTAGGTTGGCTTTGAGCAACCTGAGGTTGATACGTAGGAACAGGCGTAGAGTTGATAGCAGGAGTTACAGCTGCTACAGGTTGATACCGTTGCCTTTGCTTCCCGGGAGAGATATTCCTAATATCCTGCTCTTTTTTCTTAGGGAGAGCACTACCGTATCGTTTTTTATTACTTGATGATCCAGCGTCTTTAACTAACCATCCTTCTCGGACTGCTTCCTCAAGACGAACTCCCATGCCCACCATCTCGGTGAAGTCACTGGGCGCACTGGAGACCATTCTGTCGTAGTAAAATGAGCTTAAGGTTTTCAAGAAGATCTTTATCATCTCTTTTTCCTCAAGAGGTGGACAAATCTGGGCGGTAATTTCACACCATCTCTGAGCGTACTTCTTAAAGGTTTCCTTGTCCTTTTGTGACATCGATCTGAGTTGATCTCGGTCCGGTGCCATGTCCAAATTATACTTATATTATTGAACGAAGGCTGTGCCAAGATCTCTGAAAGTGGCGATCTTAGTGCGGTTTAAACTCATGTACCATTTTAATGCGGCACCGGTTAAACTATCCTAAAAATAGTGAATCAGTAGCTCCTGGTTCTTTTTCTGAGCTGACATTCGCCAAGCGTACATCACCAAATGGCTCTGAGGGCAAGAGTTACCCTTGTACTTTTCGAAGTCGGTCACCTGGAACTTGTGCGGAACTTTCACATTAGGGAACAAACAAATGTCGGCGGTGTCCTTTCCAAATAGATCCTGACCGCGAAGGGCTTGTAGTTCTCTCTGCATTTCCAGGAACTATTCTTGGACCTCATTCATTATGTCGAACATACTTTCGTTTCCACCAGAGGGTATCTGTGGAATCTGTCCTTCCGGGACAGTGTGTACCACAGGCGATGGTATAGTCATTATGGCCGAGACTCTAGGTGCCTCCCGAAGTTTGTAACCTTTAGGAGTTGCTGTCATGTCCCTGGCATCTTCGCTTTCCTGAATTTAGTAACCTTCAGGCCTAGCGGCTCCTGCTGCGGTTCCTTGATCCTCAGTGATCGGCGGAACATATCCTTCCTGGATATAGTTAATAGGCATTCCCCAGGGACGATCTTTCAGCATTTTGTACCTAGGATCATGCTTCTCCACTATGGGCGTTGATGCGATTTCTAAGATCACAGTTCTTTATTGTTGCATCTGAGCTTCTGTTAGAGCTTGCATGTCGTTACGAGGCTTTCTCAGATCCTCTTTCAGAGTGTCGATCTCTTCCCTTAACTCTCTGTTCTCTTCCTTGAGATCATCCATCTTTTTCTGACGATTGGCCCGAGTATTGTACGAATGAGACAGTTTGACTCTAGAATCGAGACGCAAACGTGAGATTCGTAGGTTAGAAGAATGCGTTAAGTGAGAATGATGAATGATATGCAATGATTATATTAATTGTATTTTTTTTGTTTAATCAAAATAAACTTCGACAATTAGACTGCAAATATCAAACAGAGGGGAAACCCCGTTTTATTGAATTCAAAGGATTGCGGAAATGGAAATACAGTAATTCACATAGTGATGCGAAAGGAAATCTAAGCTAATGGGTCCTGAGTCCTCTCTGAGGAGAGCTCAGGTGTTAGTTCTGGTACTTTCCTTTTCTTTGATCGGGGATCTTGAGCCGTTGTCAGGTCTTCATTCCTTTGCCAAGTGAAAGGAGCGAGCAAATTCCTCGGATCATCCTGATTTTCTACAACATGTTGCTCTAAAATCTCAATCAGAGCATCCTTTTTTTTAACAGTTGTTGTATTTTCTTGCACTCCACATTGAGAATACGGTACTTGTTCCTCCAAGACCTCCTCTCCTGCTGAACTTTGTTGAGAGTAACCTGAAGTTTTTCCATCTCAGACATAAAATAAAGGGCAACGTCCCTTAATGGAAGAACTTCCTGGCGAGGGTAAGGCATCCTCAGCTTGAGAGCTCTAGTTTGTACCCAGTGGAGATAAGGCTCCACCGAGACACAGTCTGGTTTTCCTAAAGACTCTCTTCCTTTTCTATGAACGTGTTTCCAGGCACGCACTATTTCTGTCTTTAGTGCCCTGTCACTTTCTCCTTCCTTGAAGAAAAGACCTTCCAGATGAGCATTACGCGGGATATGCCTCATTGGGTATCCAAATTGACGACGAACTAAAATTGGATGATAATTGATTCCTCCCTTAGTTCCTATAAGGGGTACATTTGGGAAATTTCCACAACGGTCAATGATTCTGATCCCATCATAGATTCGATTGTACCAATTGATATCAGAGTTGGTAAGAGACATGATTCTCTGTGACCAACGTAAAGTATTCTTTTGATCCCAAAATGGAGCAGACTTGGGCAAGTGAGAAGTGAACCATTTGTACAGCAGAGGTACACAACACGTGATCATTCCTCCGCTATACAAATTCCTTAAGTGTACCGAATGATAAGCATCTGCGAGCAAAGTCGGTACAGGGTTTCCAATCAGGAAAATTTTAATGGCGTTGATATCTACAAAGTTATTGATGTTGGGAAACAAAAATAACCCGTAGGTGAGCAAAACAAAGATGCTCTCGAAAGCGGCCACGTTCCCTATACTAGCAAAGTACAGAGCCTTCTTTGTCAAGAACTGGGCTGGCAAACCCTGGGTTCCACCCTTAGTGGTCATGTAAGTCCTGACCTCTGACTCATCCAAATAGATTGCTCCCGCAATGGTTGGATCCTTTGGAATCTCTTCCAGTCCAGAAAAGGGAGCCTGATCAGTGATATGCAGATCAGTCAGGTGAGAGTACTCCTCCAGTGTTGGTGCTAGTTGATAATCTGGGAATGTGAAACAGTGAAAGACCGGATCGTAGAACTGGATTAGTGTGGACAGGATTCCTTCAATAACATAGACCCTTAGCAGAGACAGCAGTCCACCATACTTGGCTCTGAAAGCCTCATGGTTGGTTATCATTCTCGTCAGACCTCTTAAATCCTCTAGTTTTAGAACCTTGAAGGTTTACTTATGAGTTTTCCTTCTACCGAAATCCATTAGCGCAATCTCCTTTCCCTGACATTTGCAATCATAGTCTTAGTTTAATTTGAAAAAGAGAGACTAGAAGAGAAGATTTTTTTTGTTTTAATGTGTTTTAGATGAATGCATGAATGCAGAACACAAAAACATAGAAAAAACATGGGGTCAAAAGGGTCGGTGTCATGAAGTCAAGGCTCTACCCCCCCCCCCCCCCCCCAAAGGTTTATACTGGTGATTTTTTGTACATGTCCGCAAAATCATTGACCCCTCTTGGGATAACAACAGCAAGCGGATCGCTAGCGAGCTGATGCATCTTAGAGTGATCTCAGATAAGGGTAGTATCGCGTGATAGCTATTTCCAATAGCTTCCGCACTACAAAATGGTTTCAGCCTACTAAAAACCTCAGCTTCTCAGATAACCCAGTCGACCACACTACTTTTAACAATCAAAGTCGTATAGGCAATGTATCTGCAAAGGGGGTCTCCACTGAGTTTGATGGTCGATCAGGGACTCTTAATTGGGATTCACTCCCCGCAAGATTACCCGCATTGCCATCACCTATCTTAGGTGTATACTCAATCTTTCCACATGCGGCATCACACGCATTCCCAATAGCAGAAAAATAAACACAGATATCAATTAGGAAAAGCAGTATATATATTTGTCTTAATCATCCTATACCTCTAGTTTTATGATCCTATACAGACAATGACTTCCCAGCAGAGTTGCCATTTCTGTGACACCTTGGTTGAATTTACGGTTTCCATCGAGAATTGTAAGAGAGAGAAGAAGGCCCCACGATGGGCGCCATTTTTCTGTAGTGCGATTTCTGTGGTCCTGAGTCACGATCGCTTGGGTACTACAGTTCGATTCATTTTTTATCCTATTGAGCTGATTAAGGAAGGGAAATAGATGTCTCCAATTAACCCTGCTTGCATACTGAGTTTGAAAAACGGTATGTTAGGTTACAGATGCGATTAAGATGTGGGTCCCTCTTCAGTTTATTTTGGTTAAATTCAAATGTCTGGATCATTTGCGAGGTTTTTGGTAGGATGTTCGGACTTGGTGCTTTTGGGTTGATATATGGGGGTACTGGATTTTGGGTTTTTTATTAGTATGCTCGCTAAGATTTTTTGGTAATCTTATGCCTACGTATTCCCATGTAACAAAACAGGGAAATCAGAGCGATCGTAGTTCCTCCTATTCTATGGGAGGAAAAAGGTGTTTTGGTGTCTTGTTCAAAGCCCAAGACGTGAAGCTAAAGGTGGTTTGTATCTTGTTCAAAGCCCAAGATGTGAAGCTAAAGGTTGTTGGCTGAGAGAGAATTTGTCACCTCTAAAGAGGAGTTGTGGATGTTTGTATGTTGTGAACAAGGCACAACTTTGATGCTAAAAGGTTGATTGACTCAACCGGGGTTTTATTTATACAAAGCCTAAGAGGAGGCTAGAAGTTTGACATTTCTGGGGAAAATGTTCTTTCTGTCTTTGTACAATGCCCAAGATTGAGGCTAAAAGGGTTCACTCAACAAGAGAGGGTTTTCATGTGTCTTGTACAAAGCCCAAGGCGGAGGCTAAAAAGGTTGACTCAATAAGAGAGTCTGAAGGTGATTGACTCAACAAGAGAGTCTGAAGGTTGTTTAACTCAACAAGAGAGTCTTTTACACTCAACAAGAGAGTGATTTGCTGTCTCGTACGAAGCCCGAGATTGAGGCTAAAAGGAGATTGACTCAACAAGAGAGTCTTTTATACTCAACAAGAGAGTGTTTTATATGCCTTGTACAAAGTCCAAGACGGAGGCTAAAAGTTATTGACTCAATAAGAGGGTCTTTTATACTCAACAAGAGAGTTTTTATGTGTGTCTTGTACAAAGCCCAAGACGGATGCTAAAAGGAAAGGGTTTGACTCAACAAGAGAGTCTTTTATACTCAACAAGAGAGTTTTTCTATCTCGTACAAAGCTCGAGATTGAGGCGAAAATGTTGACTCAACAAGAGAGTCCTTTATACTCAACAAGAGAGTGTTTTTCTATCTCGTACAAAGTCCGAGATTGAGGCGAAAAGGTTGACTCAACAAGAGAGTCTTTTATACTCAACAAGAGAGTGATTTATATGTCTTGTACAAAGCCCAAGACGGAGGCTAAAGGTGTTTGACTCAACAAGAGAGTCTGCAAAGGTTAGCTTTGCTGGAGATGATCATTTGTACAAAGCCCAAGAGGAGGCTGTCTTACCGCTGTAGATTCTGGAGATCCTGAAGCGGGTCCAAGTGTTGATATTTCTCATGAGAGAGACCGGAGTTTTTGTTGGAGATTGATCCAGAGTGATCGGTGTTTTTTCCTATGTTTGAAAGGAACTTAAGAATGTCTTTGAGACTCGGGAGTTTTAGACTGTTCAAGTCTAGAGTTTTATCTTTTGTACAATGCCCAAGAGGAGGCACGAGCATTAAGGGATGAGTACCAACCCTACAACGGCCGGAGTTTTGACGCTGGAAAGACTGCTCTAGCAAAGGATGATTAAGTTTTGTCTTATACCTTTAAGAGGTCGTCAGGGTCCTTGTATGAAGCCCAAGAGATGGCATGAGAACTTCTAAGAAGCCGAAGGGTCCTTGTACAACACCCAAGAGGAGGCGGGGATGCTTTTAGGAAGCCTGTGGGTCCCCAAACCCCGAGAAGTTTAATACATGCTATTCACCGAGAATAGATCAAGCTAGGAAAGTCCGAGAATTTAGAAGAAACTCAAGAGATGTCATTCACAGAGAAAAGATCACCTCTGGGGAGTTAGAGTTTCTTTGACAATTTCTAAGGGTGACAGTCTGAGAAAGGGTTCACAGAGAATGTTGTCTTTCACGTCTCCATATTGTTTAACCTCAAGAGGAGGGAAGACTGTATCTAGAAATCCTATGGGGATCTAGTTTTGTTTGTATTTAAGAGTGACGAACAACGTTTTACTTAGTGCTAGACGTAGTTGCCGGGGAAAACTCTAAATAGCTATACTAGTATTACACAGTGGATATTTGACAAGTATATAAAAGTTTGTCAAAGAAGACTTACAGTGAAACAACCCCACAATACAGTTATATACATATGAAAGCGGTAAATGAAAGCGGATAAACACTTACCCGTGGTAGAGCTTCCATGCTGTTTGGTTAGTTGTTCAACAAAGAAAGTTTTGATAGCAACATTCAAAATCAAAGGAGAAAGTTCTTTGAAAAGATTGTTGGTGGCTTACAGCTCAAGGAGAGGCCCAAGGTTTTATCAGTGATTGCACTTGTTGTTTGAATTCGTACAGAGGGACTTATACAATATGTGAGGCCCAAAAGGTTTTTTTGTACAGAGGGATGGGTCTTACACTCTCTCAAGAGGCCCAAAGGTTATTTAAAGAAAAGGAATGAGGCTTATAACACGAGGGTAGGCCCAGATGATTTGTTTTTTATCTGGCGATCGTGCCGAGGTTTTTCTTTTAACTCAGGGGGACTTATACAATGTCTGAGGCCCAAATGGTTTTGGTTAAAAAGGGATTGGATCTTACACTCTATTAGAGGCCCATGATATTTATTTTTTGTACAAGTGATGGGGCTTACAGCTCAAGGAGATGCCCATGGGTTTTATTTTAAACTGGCGATCGCGCTGAGATTTTTGAAAATGTGTTGGGACTTATACAATGGCTGAGGCCCAAACTATTTTGGTTTTAAAAAGGATTGGGTCTTACACTCTATTAGAGGCCCATGGGTGTTTGAAAATGATTGATGAGGGTGAAATCAAAGAAACCCTAATTTTGTTTTTCTTTAAAAGTAAATATTTAAAGAAAATCAATAAAAATGATAAAAATACCAAATAGGTTTGAATAAACCACTTGTGATTTTTGTTTAAGGTTTGAAAAATGAGGTTTTAATCACAAGATGAATTAAAACTCATTTGGTTTTGATTTTTAAGATGAATATTCACTTTTAAAATGTTTAAAAACAATTAAAAATGAATTTATTCACAAAAATACTAATTATATTAAATAAATAATATAAACTCTTTTGGAGCTTTTTGGGCAATCTGTCAAGTGCCTTGTTCCAGAAATGTTTTGATGCTTTGGACAATCTCAAATGATCCCTTAGAAGCTTTTAGGATGGTTGGAACCAGTTGGAAACCTCAGGAATGGAAACTGGCCCTTTCTTGCAAAAGGGGCAAAAGTGGCCAAAATAGCAACTCTCTCAAATGATGCTCCAGATGTGTGACACCATTTGGGACAATTCAAGGATGATATTTGGAGTGTGTGTGAGGTTTTATCTAGTTTGGAAAGTGACTGAATCAAGACATGGCTTGAAAAATGCACAAAAGTCCTATTTTGAGGTTTTGAGAGGGGACTTTGTGATTTTGGTGTTACAGGTCACTTGTGAGAGTTTGGACAACTTAGATATGACATATTGGATGTGTTTGGATCATGAGCTGTGGTGGAATTGCTCTCTAACTCAAAAACTCAGAGTTACCTTGCTAAAGAAGGTATTTTTGCCTAGAGAAAGAGATTTTGAGGAAAGCAAGTGTTGTAGTGCTTTGGTGTACTCAAACTGAGCACAAATGAGTTCTATTTATAGTATAGCAAGTTTGTTTTGGCTGTAATAGTGAATGGCGACTGCTGCAGAGGTTTGGCCAATGTTGATCAATGGGAATCCAAGTCTCCTCTAGCCATTGACTAGAGGTTAGGGCACAGGCTGCTGGTTCCCTAGTTGTTGGATAAGTATTGACTGAATTCAGTTGGAAAGGGCTCAGTCAATGCCACCTTGGTGTATCCATTAAATGCTCCAAACCAAAATTGGAGTCTTGTCCCTCTTTTAGGCATTTCTTGGTTTGGCATGCTACTTTTGGTTCCAAAGACTTAGGAGGCTTATAGATTATAGTTAGTTCCTCCTTGGTCTCCCCCTGAGGTGTTCAGATGGATAGACTTGCTTGCCCTTTGCAAAATTTGGGCAAATCGAGCAAAATCTCTAAATCTGCCTTACCATGACAGTTTGCAGCAAGGCATATTGCCACTGCCATAACTTCTTGCTCAGATTGAGTTTGGTGAAGTTCTTGGTCATTTTGGAAAGCCCTCATATGATACAACATATGTGTGATCATAGTTTGTTTTAATACTTTTTGGATCCAAGTGAAAAATCCCCCTATTTTTGGAAAAAAAGCAAGACAGATTCTGACTTAGTGAAAATTTCACTAAAGTGTTGGAAAAAGTGACATTTCATGTTTTCAGCCATTTTGATCATTCCATAACTCAAAATCCATGATGAATTGGAATGAGGTGTGTTTGAAGCTTTTGTAGAGGGCCATGAGAGCTACAAATCCAGCTTTGGATGGGTAAAATGGCCTTGTGGTTTAGGAGATATGATCCTCCAAAGTTGGTACCCTAGCCACTTTGTTTCATAACTTAGAAAATTTCCAAGTTTTTCATGGTTACCCCTTTTATAAGTTATCCCACTTTTCTTGATTTTTCTTGATGAATGATGATTCCAACCACACATTAACATCATTTTAGAGTCAAATAGCCATAATTGTGAAAAATCTCAAAAAGTCAAAGTTGACTTTTGTGCACAATTGACTTTTTGTCAGATGAACTCTAAACTGTGCGACCCTCTATGAAATCAAGTCCTTGACCTAAATCAAACTTGATGGACATGTTCCATGGGTGTTATAGGGTGTATTGAATCATGTCACAAGGTTTGGGAGCATGCCTGAGTCAAAAGTCAAAGGTACAGTTGACTTTTTCCTCAAAACCCTAACTGTGGCTCTGATGCACTTGAAACTTGTGAATCAAGCTTCTTGGATTAATCCATTGTTGAAAATGGATCAATGTGGTGTGTGGGAGACCCTCAAATCCTCTCTTGAGGTCTTGGCTCATGTTTTGTACCAAAAGTCAACTTAGAGGTGAATTAGGTCAAGAAACCCTAATTCCTAATTTTTGGTGAATGCATCCCCTGAGGCTAGATTGACTTGATGATTGGGTTTATGAGGTCCCTTAGAGTATTTTGGGTTATGCTTTGAAGCATTGGCTCATGCCCAGATGAAAATTTCCATCTGGAGGCCCTGGTTGACTAAAACCCTAATTTGGTGACACTGGCGATCTTGAGGCGTAATCCACTTGGAATGTTGCAACATTGTGCTTGATCCTTGATGTGGGAGTCCTCTTGATCCATTGTGGATGTTAGAGAGGTTTAGACAAATTGAGGATCATGTCATCTCTTGATTGATCCTTTGTCTAAGAGCTCTGAGAGGGCTTGAAACCCTAATTTTGATTGTAATGGATGCTCACCCATCTTTGGGGAGACTAATGAATATGAAAGCTCATCCATATTGTGATGATGATTTTCATAGTGATGGGAAATCTTAGTGGTCAAAATTTAGGGTATGACAGGCGTCAGTTAATTTGACCGAGCGTTCAAATTTTGAAAGGAGTGTGCATCTGAGGATCCATTACCTTCTATTCCACACCATCAAGAGGTCAAAAGATGTGAAACCACAATGGTTATCCATCAATGATCAAGGAGTGAGGTAGTCACAACCCTTTCAAACAACTCAGGCAGCCAGTGGCACACGATTTGTTCAAAAGAAAAAGAGGAAAAAAAAGAAAGAAAGCCCGCTAAGTCGAAAACTTGAAAACAAGTGACTTAGGCAAAAGTTAGGGCATCCCGCTGGACTTCAAAATCGAAAAATTCAAAAAGAATCAGTCTAGGAAAAATCAGGGAAATAAAAAACAAAAAAGCGAAAAACAAAAAAGGACGATCCAAAGAAAAACCCTCGATAAAGAACAAAGTCGTGTGACCGCAACACTGAAAGCATAAAAAGGGTGACTGCCACTCCAAAAACTCGTGGGTCCATTAACCATCGCTCCTCACAAAAAAAATCCTTTGGGAAATGAGCGCTTGTGTCGAATCAATTGAACGTAGGACCGAAGGACATCATGGAGAATGGGTGGGTACAGACAAATTTCAAGCCATAAATCCTTTGTTCTTAAACCGTGAACCAGGCCATGTTACAACCCTCAAAAGTCCTAATTGAAACAGGGTTTATTTCGAGAGCTTACTCCGATGAGATAGCGTTCCTGACTCCCAAGAGTGGTGCTAAAAGATCTTGTTGGTATTGCATGTGCATTCAAAAATCAATGTCGTATTCTAAGCAGTGATTCGCTCACGTGGCCTTGCGACATCTTTTCAATAAAAAACTTTGATATTAGCATGGGTGTTGCATTAGATTTCTCATTCTCAGGATAAACATATTCTGCTTGCATACATGTGCTTAAGCATCAAGGAAGCTTACACAATGAACGTCAGTCGAGAAGCTCGATCCTGCCAAGTTGAGATGCTTGAAAATTCCGAAGGACAGTCATGTCAAGGGGCATGTTTCCAAGAGACTGTGCGGATCCTGGGAATTCCCGGTGAATGGTGATAAGATGTAGCCAATCGAGAGCAGTCACATTAAAAACTCTCCATGAAGCAGCCAAACAGGGGCAATCACGTCGAGATTTAGTAAATCTCTCGAAGACAAGTCAGTCAGAGGCTAATTCACTTCAAGGCTCGTATTGGGGTAGGACACCTCTAGAGCATGAGAAGTTATCCACTCCTGAAGATGGTTAATTGAAAGCACCTTTTCAAGGTTCAGAATACTGGGGCAGAGTATTTCAGGACATTACGAATCCTCTTGAGGCAGTTTACTTCATGGATTAAGAAGTCTGGGGCAGTTATGTCGAGGTCTGATACATCTCTAAGAGTTTGAAGACCCGGGGCATGTTGAAAGCCAGGTCTTCTATAAAATCCTCTTGAGACGATTTCTTCAGTTAGACCCTATAGTTAGGGGCAAGTGGAGATCAAAGGGCCATTAGTCACGTATGAGAATCAGCACGCAGTCGATCAACAGAAGCGTGAAGCGGCAAAGTAGTTCCCAGTATGGAATTTATCTTCCTCAACAAGGCGCGCCAAAAGGTATCATTTTCCAGCGAGGCATTTAAATTGCCATTCGTCCTCAGCAGAGATAGTTAAAGTGCTAACATCCATGGCAGAGCATTATGGAAATGCTGACTATCATCGCCAACCAGAGTTCAGAAGTTTGCTCTCCCCCGACCGGGTTGGTGATGTTTATTGCTTGTCAACACGAATTTATATTCCCCCGTACAAGTCAAGTGTGTTGGGCTGATGTTTCTCAAGCTTGCGATGAAGTGGTTTCCGTCTCCCCAACAGAGTAAGGGTATAATGTTGTCCCCTAGCAGAGCAGATATCGTCAATAGTCGTTCCCCAAACAGATTTGTGGGTGGTGGTTAGCTTTCCTCAACAGGTCAGAGGCCAATTGCTATTGGTACTTCTCTTCAGCAGATCCCTGGGGCATTTTTAGCAAATGTTTATCACAGAACGGAGGTTTGGTTGGATTCTCGAGCAGAGTCTATGAACATAGAAACGGGTCAGTTTACTGTATGTTTGCAGGGTAACAAGTTTGTTTTTCCCCAGTAGAGTTACTCTCTCCACCATTGAAATTTCATCATCATCAGCAGAGCTTACTTTCCCCAGCAAGAGTGCAGAGGACTGTGTCCCCCAGCCGAAGTCATGGTTGGTTTATTATTCCCCGGCAAGCTGTTAGAAGTGGATTGCTCAAAGGTGGATGTTATGGTATCTCCAGCAGAAGACGTGTTGGTTGTCTCTGGTAAAGACTTCATCTTCCCCACATAGTCTGGTATTCACTTTCCTCAGCAGGTCAGGAAGTGTAGTTCTGTCAGCAACGACATGCTCTAATCCCCAGCAAGGTAAAATCTTTCCTCCAACGGCAGGTTAAGCTTAATGATATCCCTCGGCGGGTTTGATATTATTGACTTCTCTCCCCAAGCAGTGTTTGGTGGTAATCCTAGCAACAGTTTCTTCAGCGGTGGTTGACATCCCCAATAGGTTTTAAGTCCAATGGTTATTGGCACCTTTTCCATAGCAGGTCTCTAGGTTCCATCTTCAGTAGTGGTAATTCTTAATCCCCAACAGAGTAGGGGTTCTCTCTAGGTTTCATCTTTTAGCAGAGTTTGTGATTCGGAAAGTTGCTCAGTGTGGTTTTCCTCAGCAGGGTTTAGTTTTCAGAGGACAATTTAGGTTGTCGTCCCCGGTGGAGTTGCCTTCACTTTCAGCGTTTATTTTGCTGAGGTGGTTCTTTTGCATAGCATAGGCATTTTTGCATGGCATCCTCCTAAACGCGTAGCATTTCCATTTCGTATGGAGCATTACACCATAGAAAAATTCAAACATATGCATTCGAAGCATAAGTCAGGTTTGATATCCTTTGCCAAACTATTTTCCCCAACAAAAAGTGGCATAACTCAGGAGATGTTGTTTAACTTTACACCTAAAAAAATGGATTCGTCCTTCTTATGGTTGTTCTCCTTCGGTGCTCCCCTGCAGAGTTTTCTGGTTAGATTTCTCTTTTCCCCAGCGGAGTCATCTTTGTAGATCGGTTGATTCTACTAGCTTTAGGATCTAAGACCGCCTTCGTGTCGTCTTTCCTTATGAAATCCATCTTGTGATGGTAACCTTTGGTTATGAGACTGCCTTCGTGTCGGCCTACCTTAGAGTTTAGGATTTGAGACCGCCCTCGTGTCGGCTTTCCTTCTAAAATCCATCTTGTGATGGTACCCTCTGGTTATGAGACCACCTTCGTGCCGGCCTACCTTAGAGTTTAGGATTTGAGATCGCCTTCGTGTCAGCTTTCCTTCTAAAATCCATCTTGTGATGGTACCCTCTGGTTATGAGACCGCCTTCATGTCAGCCTACCTTAGAGTTTAGGATTTGAGACCTCCCTCGTGTCGGCTTTCCTTCTAAAATCCATCTTGTGATGGCAACCTTTGGTTATGAGACCGCCTTCGTGTCGACCTACCTTAGAGTTTAGGATTAGAGACCGCCCTCGTGTCGGCTTTCCTTCTAAAATCCATCTTGTGATGGTAACCTTTGGTTATGAGACCGCCTTCGTGTCGGCCTACCTCAGAGTTTAAGATTTGAGACCACCCTCATGTCGGATTTCCTTCTAAAATCCATCTTGTGATGGTAACCTTTGGTTATGAGACCGCCTTCGTGTCGGCCTACCTTAGAGTTTAGGATTTGAGACCCTCTTCGTGTCGGCTTTCCTTCTGAAATTCTGGCCTATATATCAGATGTCCTATCGAGATGTCGAGACACTGATATAAGACAACAATGAACAAGTTCAATACAATAGTGTGCAGAAAATGTCAAGAACACCAAAAATTGTTAACCCAGTTCGGATCTAACTATCCTACATCTGGGGGCTACCAAGCCAGGGATGAAATCAATATTCGATAGTATCAATTCACTGATAACCACACCCAGTTCAATCAGCTCACTTAATCACTACCCTTCCTATGACTTCTACCTAAGACTTCCTTAGGTATGAGGCCCTCCTCAAATCCCTCTTCAATCACAACCCGTGACTGGTTCCTTACAAGACACGTAACAATGGTCGAAACACAAATTCTCAATACTTCACAGCTTATGAGAATTAACACACAGCCACTCAATGCTTAAAAGCTTATGAGCAACCTTACACAACTTACACTACAGTCCTTATACTGTTATCATAAGATACCAGTTAGGCTCACAAAATACAAGCACACAACCCTAAAAATACATGTAAGTTTGACACCTAAAACTAGGTTTACATCAGTCTATTTATAGCTTATAATATGGACTGAATTGGGCTTCAAAAACGCAGCAAATAGACTGCTCACAATTCTGCAAAATTAACTCCAACAAAATAGGTCTTCAATCCAAAGTTTCCTATTATGTCTCCATAATTAGAAACAGCAGCAAATCCGAAAACCAACAAATAACCATAATCCAAAAATGCTTGGGATGCCACATAGGATAACCAAATATTCACAGAATATTCAGTAACAAATCATAGTAACAGAATCTGCATTAAAACTGACTTCACAGCGCGATGTCCTATGAGCTGCCATGGAACATCTTCATTCGACATGTTGCTGCTACATGAGTTTTAGAAAAATAATGCCAACCATAAAACCAAGGAAATAACAATCTCCCCCTTTGGCTTATTTTTGGCTAAAACTCCACACACTTAAACACCATCAGTATCAGCAGCGGAAAAAACACCATTAATAGCAGCAAAAAAAAATCTTCCTCATCTGCAGCAAAAAAAAAAACTCATCATAGTAAACTGGCAAAACTCCCCCTCAACAGCAGCAACATTCCACATTCCCCCTCAACAACTGCAGCACACACCTAACCTGCATCAGCACATTCATACAGCTGCAGCACACACCATCTACCTGCAGCATACCCAATCTACCTTCAACAGCACAAGCACATAACAATGCTGGTCCTTCTCACATACCAACAACACAGCTCCCCCTCACACTTACTACTCCCCCTTTTTAGCCACAAATATGACAAAGAGAGGTCATAGACAAATGTAAATATATTGTTCAAAACCAAAACAGAATTAAGTTGTCCTAAAAAAACAAAAACAAAAACAGACAAAAAAACAGAAAATAAACTTGCAGATAGCCTATAGCTATTCAGCACTGTCCTCTTCATCAGCAACCTCATTAATTTCACCTTCAGATTCAGAAGCATCATTCTCAGAACCAGAATCATCAGACTGCTGGACACTCCTTCTATCAGACTCAATAGATTCACCTTGTCCATCATCTTCAGTCAGCTCTTGATCTTTAGCAGCATTTTTCTTTTCAACCAAGGTTTTAATCAGCTGCTTGAGCTTTGCCTTCCTTGTTGTATCTCTCCTGATAGATTCTTCCAGCTCTTTGCAAGTTTCTTGCATCTGTGTAATGGCTTCATCATCAAGAGTGGCATGACTTGAAGTTGAGGAGGATGTCCCAACAACATCAGACACATGAACTCCACCTAGCAGCCTATAATGCAAAGTCATTGGAGGTTTTCTCTTGCTGACTTTGTCACTTCTTACTAAGCAGTCAGGAAATTGGTCCAGGATCATTCCACAGATTAAGGATGGAAAACATAAGGGTAGCTTAACAGCAGATGAGCTAGCTTGCTTCAAAACTTGTTCAAAGATATATGCTCCAAAGTTGAAAGGGACCTTCTTTCCAATAGTATAGATGAATTTTCCAAGCATGGATGAGATGGTGGAAGTATGGTTGGTAGAAACCCAGTTTACCACTGCAATTCTGTGAAGAATAGCATATTTGACACTTAGCTTCCCAGACGAGAGCTTTCCTTCATTTGGCCAAACTTTGATGCAACCACCTGTTATCTCCTCACAGATTTCATCATCTGTTGCTCCTAACTCAGCCTGATGGTCCATAGGTCTCCCCAGAAAGTTATTAATCACTTTGGGAGAAAATTTCACAGCTTTACCTCTTACATAGACTTTTCTGAGTTTGCTATTACAGTCTTCAGGGATACTCACAACAAACTCCTTAAGCAACTTCTCATAACATGGTCCTATGTCAGACACAGTCTTCATCAACCCAGCAACTTTAATAAGATCAACCACTTCCTTATACTTGTTGAAGTCCTTTCCCAGTTCTCTCTCTAAAGCTACTCTTCTTTGGCTGACAATTTTCCACCTATCAGTTTGCCTCTGAGACCTGATAGTTTGATCCTCCCTTCTCCCACTGATGTCCTAGACATCAGTTCCAGCATTTGACTCATTCAGGCCTGTGACCCTCCTTTTCTTGATTGGAACCACAACTTTACTCCATTGCTTAGAGGGACCTGCTCCAGCCTTTCTTTTGTTACTCTTCACATTAGCAGATTTCCTAATCATTTCTGCATCCTTTGAATTCTCAGCCACAATGGTATTCTCTTTTCTACTCTTGATTCTTTGTAGTATGTCAGCTATTGGTTCCTCATCAGAGTTTTTCTCAGCAACATTACTACACATCTCAGCCCTCTTCTTGCTTCTTCTTTCCCTAGCCACCTGAACTGGTATACAACTCTCAGTCCTATCAGTAGGACTATTATTTGTATTTCAAGCCATGGATGTTGGGACATCAGACCCGACACCTTTATCAGCTTCACTAACAGCAATGATGACAAATCTTCTAAGACTCTGATCTCTACTGAAAACATTATCATCAAGAGTCCTACTAGCATTCTTAGTTTCATCCACCCTCCTATTTGAATTCTTATCAGTAACATTTTTTCTAGGGCTTATCTTATCAGAATAAAACCTAGTAATCATTTTGTCTTTCTTTCTAGATGAAAGGGGTTTAGACTTCTTACTTGACATACTTTCATTCACAGAGTGAGACACTAGTTGCTCACCTCTAGTGTCAGCAGGAACAACATTCAACCGGGCGATATCAAGAACAAGGTCTGTGAGTTTGATCATTCGGTGAGGATCATAGTCTTCATCATTGACTTGAGAAGTTCTTGAATCAGCAGGAGAATCATGATGTTGAGACATTTTTTGTTGCTCACAAAATGCAGTATTGAAGAGAGTAAGAGCAAACCCTAGCGGAGAAGAGTTTTGAAAGAATAGGTCAGATGAAATTTTTGCACTGTAGGATTGAAGTTGGAATGTGTTAGCTGGACTATTTATAAGTTTTGGAAATGGGTCCTTATACACGTGTCATTCACAAGTTCTTTGGTTTAACACTTCCATAATAGTGCTTTCATCTTTCCACAAATAGCAATCCTCTGAGGTTCTTTCACCTCTCATAACAACAGAATTCTTTTCATCCATTATTAAATATTCGTAGTTTGTAAAGATGACCCTAAGACCTTGATCACACAACTGGCTTATGCTTATTAGGTTAGTATCTAATCCTTCAACAAGCAATACTTCTTCCAGAATTGGCTGTCCTGGACAATCCACTCTTCCAACACCAAGCACTTTTCCTTTTGATCCATTACCAAAAATCACCTCATTAGTTGCATGATACTTAACATCTGACATATATCTACTAACACCAGTCATATGTCGAGAACATCCACTATCAAAGAACTATTTTTCATCTGTAGAGACTCTGAAAGACTTGTAGTCCCTGTGTTCTTTTACAGTATCCTTTGACGTCCATATCCTTTTTGTTTCAGCCCTGCCCTTTTTTCTACTATACTGTTGCATGGGTTTGGGATAACCATGTAGCTTGTAGCAAAAAGCTTTTATATGACCAAACTTCCCACAATGGTAGCATGTCCATCTTTGATTCCTTTTCTTTATGAACTTCTTCTGATGTCTGGGAGGATGTTGCAACATGTTATTCAACATCTTCAAACTTCTCTTATCTTGAACGGGTACTTCCTCAGATTTCTTTCCTTCATCTAATTCATTTGTACCTTCAAATCCAATACCACTGACATTTCTATCATCTCTTCCTGACTTCAAAATTTCATCTAGTACATCAGAACTCCCATTTAACATTCTGACATTTTTGATCATGTTGTCCAGTTTTGAATTCAAAACATTTACTTCACTTTGTAGATCAGCTATAGTAGACACATGCTCAGTATTCTCAGCTTTTAAATGAACAATAACACATGCTTGTTCTTCTTTCTGCTGACATACTTCTTCATGTTCAATGCACAACTTCTTATAAGTCTTCAAAAGTAAGCTCTTCAGATTCTTCATCTGATTCACATACTCTTGTTAATGCTGTCACCAACTTTGCAGATTTCTCATCAGCTTCAATTTCAGAGTCATCTTCTGACCATGTCACGGATAATCCCTTCTTCTATCTTTTGAGATAAGTGGGACACTCAGTTTTTACGTGCCCAAATCCTTCACATTCATAGCATTGAACTCTCTTCCCTTGATTAGAGTCTTCTTCAGTTCTGGATCTTCTGCCTCCATCCTGATTTTTGTTGATGTCGAGAGACTTGTTTTGAACATTTTCTCTTGACTTCCAGTCCATCCTTTTCAACACTTTATTAAATTGTCTTCCAAGCAACACTAGCTCTTTGGACACATCTTCATCTTTGACCAGTTTTCCCTCATCATCTGAGTCATCAGCATTCAACACAAATGCTATACTCTTCTTCTTTTCAGCTTTTTCACTGAATCCTAACTCAAAAGTTTGGAGTGATCCCATAAGCTCATCCACCTTCATCTTGTCAATGTCCTGAGCTTCCTCTATAGCAGTGACCTTCATATCAAATCTCTTAGGTAGAGACCTAAGGATCTTCCTGACCAGCTTGCTGTCAGACATCTTTTCTCCTAAAGCACTTGAGGCATTTGCTATCTCAATGATATTCATGTGGAAGTCATGAATACTCTCATCTTCCTTCATCTTTAGATTTTCAAACTTGGAAGTGATGAGTTTAAGCTTTGACAACTTCACCTTTGAGGTTCCTTCATGTGTGACTTTCAAGACCTGCCAAGCCTCTTTGGCAATAGTACAATGCTCAATCAGCCTGAAGATATTTCTGTTGACACCATTGAACAATGCATTCATGGCTTTAGAATTTCCAACAGATCCTTTGTAGTCAGCATCATCCCAGTCCTCTTCTTCCTTCAGAACATCAGTAAGATTTCCTTCTCCATCTCTTACCTTTGGAGGCTCCCAACCTTTGAGAACAGCTTTCCATGCTTGATCATCCATGGACTTGATAAAAGCTATCATCCTAGGTTTCCAATACTCATAGTTTGAACCATCCAGCAGAGGTGGTTTATTCAGAGCTCCTCCATCCTTGTCCATTGTACCAGAAAGTACCTTCCCTGAATCTCACCCAGAAACAACTAAGGGTGCCTGCTCTTAATGCCAATTGAAATTCTGGCCTATATATCAGATGTCCTATCGAGATGTCAAGACACTGATATAAGACAACAATGAACAAGTTCAATACAATAGTGTGCAAAAAATGTAAAGAACACCAGAAATTGTTAACCCAGTTCGGATCTAACTATCCTACATCTGGGGGCTACCAAGCCAGGGATGAAATCAATATTCGATAGTATCAATTCACTGATAGCCACACCCAGTTTAATCAGCTCACTTAATCACTACCCTTCCTATGAATTCTACCTAAGACTCCCCTAGGTATGAGGCCCTCCTCAAATCCCTCTTCAATCACAACCCGTGACTGGTTCCTTACATGACACGTAACAATGGTCGAAACACAAATTCTCAATACTTCACAGCTTATGAGAATTAACACACATCCACTCAATGCTTAAAAGCTTATGAGCAACCTTACACAACTTACACTACAGTCCTTATACTGTTATCATAAGATACCAGTTAGGCTCACAAAATACAAGCACACAACCCTAAAAATACATGTAAGTTCGACACCTAAAACTAGGTTTACATCAGTCTATTTATAGCTTATAATCTGGACTGAATTGAGCTTCAAAAACGCAGCAAATAGACTGCTCACAATTCTGCAAAATTAACTCCAACAAAATAGGTCTTCAATCCAAAGTTTCCTATTATGTCTCCATAATTAGAAACAGCAGCAAATCCGAAAACCAACAAATAACCATAATCCAAAAATGCTTTGGATGCCACATAGGATAACCAAATATTCACAGAATATTCAGTAACAAATCATAGTAACAGAATCTGCATTAAAACTGACTTCACAGCGCGATGTCCTATGAGCTGCCAAGGAACATCTTCATTCGACATGTTGCTGCTACATGAGTTTTAGAAAAATAATTCCAACCATAAAACCAAGGAAATAACACCTTCTCAAATCCATCTTGTGATGGTACGCTCTGAATATGAGACCGCCTTCGTGTCGGCCTACCTTAGAGTTTAGGATTTGAGACCGCCCTCGTGTCGGCTTTCCTTCTAAAATCCATCTTGTGATGGTAACCTTTGGTTATGAGACCGCCTTCGTGTCGGCCTACCTTAGAGTTTAGGATTTGAGATCGCCTTCGTGTCGGCTTTCCTTCTAAAATCCATCTTGTAATGGTAACCTTTGGTTATGAGACCGCCTTCGTGTCGGCCTACCTTAGAGTTTAGGATTTGAGACCGCCCTCATGTTGGCTTTCCTTCTAAAATCCATCTTGTGATGGTACCCTCTGGTTATGAGACCGCCTTCGTGTCGGCCTACCTTAGAGTTTAGGATTTGAGACCGCCCTCGTGTCGGCTTTCCTTCTAAAATCCATCTTGTGATGGTAACCTTTGGTTATGATACCGCCTTCGTGTCGGCCTACCTTAGAGTTAAGGATTTGAGGCCGCCTTCGTGTCGACTTTCCTTCTAAAATCCATCTTGTGATGGTACCCTTTGGTTATGAGACCGCCTTCGTGTCGGCCTACCTTAGAGTTTAGGATTTGAGACCGCCCTCGTGTCGGCTTTCCTTCTAAAATCCATCTTGTGATGGTAACCTTTGGTTATGAGACCGCCTTCGTGTCGGTCTACCGTAGAGTTTAGGATCTGAGACCGCCCTCATGTCGGCTTTCCTTCTAAAACCCACCTTCGGCTGGTAAACCTTTGTTTGAGATCTGAGTCCGTCTTCGTGTCGGTATTCCTTTTGTGAATCCACCTTCGGCAGGTAAACCTTTGTTTGTTTGTGAGACCGCCTCCGGCCGGCATTCCCTCCTTCACTCCTTAATTATGAGTCCACATTCGGTTGGCAAACACTTTGTATATCCCCACAGGTTGCAAATTTCAGGGTCCTTTTGATATTCAATCTCTGTGCATCCTTGAACGTCTGAAAGCCATTGCTATCATACCTTCAGGACCAGGTCGATTGAATAAGGGCAGCTGTAGCACCCCAAAATTCGCCCTCTTTTTTTTTTCTAACCACTAACTGGCTTATATTTCATTTCATTTTGCATTATCATCTCTGCATATCATTGGTTCTTAGCATGGGATCAAGGTATTTTTGGTTCTCAAGGAGAAGAGCATCAGTTCCAAAAGCAAGCTTGGGTTTATTTTTCAACCTTGGGGCTCCCTCAAAGCCTCGAGTCCCTCACCTCATCAAGGCATGGTTCATAATCAAGAGAAGCACTGATCACATCCTCCTAGCTTGAGTTCTCAAGTTAGGGTTTTTGGAATTCTTGGGTATAACAACCCTATGGTCAAGATTTTTGAGGTTTTATCATCATCAAGTGGCACATCTCATCATTCTTTAAGAGGATGCACCTCATATTCAGAGAAATTTGGATTTGTAGTATGGGTCGATTTCTCCTAAGCTAGGGGTGCCAAAATTAGGGTTTGCATAAAATCAGTTTATTTCTAATTTTTTGGGAAAGACTTGATTTCATGGTCTTTTACATGTCCCTAAGTGTCTAGGAATGGAAAATTATTCATCAATTTCATTCAGAGGATTGTCAATTGTTCAAAAAATAGAAAATCAAGAGAATTGGGAATAAAGTCAATTATGCAGTGAAAAAATCAACTCCTGACTTTTTGAGGTCAACATGGTGATTTTCAAGTCAAATATGATCCATGGAGGAGATTTGATCAAGATATGTTCAAGGAATCATCAAAAATCAAGAATTTTGAAAGTTTCCATTTTTGGCAAAAATAGGGTTTTAGAACTTACTATTTTTGGCAAATTTTGCATGGTTTGGTAGCTACTTTCAAGGCCAGATTTCTTTATGATCCAAGCTCATTTCAATTTTCCTCAAACATGAAAGTTGTAGTACACATTCCATGCTTTCCAACCATGTAAAGTTTGTCTCATTTGGATCATTTTTGAATGAGTTATGGTGCTCCAAAGTCTGAAGTTTTCACCTTGCAAAATTCATAAACTTAGAATTTTTTCTAAGTTACTTTTGGACAGTCTTATGCACCAATGTTCATAGCCAGTTTTTAGTGACTTCCAAGCCTTGAATTGAATAATCTTCCACATGAAAGTTACAAAGGGTAATCTCACCTTTCCAAAGAGTCCAAGTTTGCTTCATTTGGATAATTGTAGTACAAGATATGAAGGCTCAAAGGTAGTGTCATCAAGTGGTCAAGGCAAGTTCATGACTTAGTTTTTTCCCCACTCCATCTTGGCAGTCGTGAGTACATGCTTTTATGGTTTATTTTCACATGATCCTAAGCCATATCTAATTTGACAATAAACTTGAGATTTGTTCTATGTCATGACTACTTTATGGTGATATCAAATGCAAATCGTTTGGAGCCATATTCATTAAGTTCTACCTTTACAAAGTGGATACTTTTCAAAGAATTGTAAGACATGGTATGATGCATTGTGACATATGATGATGATATTTCTTGCAGCAGGAGTACGTGCCACATGTGTTACCATGATCTCATCATGTTTACTACAAATAGACCAACCATTTCTTCATGATTTCATGCACATGCCATGCATGCTTTTGGAAATTCTTGGAAAAATGGATTGGTACAAATCTAACTCCACTAATTCTCACGTGCCCTCTCTCCACACACACTCTTCATGATTCTCTTTTGCTCAGCAAGTCACACACAATCCCCTCATCATGTGCCAAACCCGTGGCTCACTCTCTCCACTCTTATTTTTCAAAGTTTCAAACAAAAACTCAAACCAACTCTCTACCCTCCTTTTCACGTGCCAAGCTTGATATTTATAAACCTCTCAAACCCTAAACACGCAGAGACTCTCATTTGGTGCAATCTCAGATTTGAAACAAGCTTTCTCTCTCCATTTTTCATCACCTTCGAGTTCCAAGTTTCACAAGGATTTACCTCATTCTCTTGCTTGATCCACACTCTCTGAGGCTCAGTGAAAATTTCCAATTGGTTTCTAGAAGCTCTCATCGTTGTTTGAAGAGCCAACGGAGCTCCTCCGTTAGGTAATATTTCTCACTGCGAATCTCTCATGTTAGATGTGATTTAAGCTAGCTGATGGTGATTCTAAAGTCCTCTGTATATAAAGGCAATGATTGCATATGTGTTGTGTTAGTTTACATGATTTCCAGTTTGTATGTTGAATTTTCAAGCTCGGTTTTCATGGCCGTTAAGTGATTATAAGAGATTTTTTATGGTGGATTTGAAATCTCCTTGGAATTCTGTGCAAGATGATGTACTTGTTTGTACATTTTGGTGAGATCTTGTTCTGCAACTCCGGAAATGTCACCGGAGAAGACGACCGGACAGGATCTCCGGCGTCTAGGGTTTTATTCGACCGGTGAGGATTTTTGAAATTTTGACCAGCCAATGGGGTCCTGGTCTTTTGCCACCTCACGTTAGTGAATGTCCAGCATGGCATGTTGATGAAGCAGTACGCACCGTTTCACTAAGTTTTTCTGAATTTTTGTTGGTTTTTGTTTGGAAATTGGGTGGGCCTTGCACTTTTTTAATATCCACACCCCATATTTTAGGCCAAAGGCGTTGATGACTGAAGCATGTTGTTGTTGTTTCTGCTTATGCACCCCCTCATTTTCCTTTTGTTCTTTTTATTTCATTTTCTTTTATTTTCTATTTCATTTTTATTTTAATTGTTAAACTATTTTAAAATTACAAAAAAATGGTTTTCTGGTCAATTAATGTGTTGACCTATTTTTCACAATATTTATTTTATTTTTCATTTATTTTTACTATTTTATTTGGAATTATTTTGTGGATGAGTTTCCAAGGATACCCTTCATCTAGGGTTAGGAACTTTTGTAACTTTGCGTATTATTTCGAAGCTGATTTCTTGGTCACTCTTAGACCTAGATAGAAGGATATTTTTATGCTGGTTTTGGCTTGGTTTGAGTTGCTTTAGGTGACTTTCCATTCAAGTTTTGTAGCCCTCGATCCATGCTCGACTATTTGTATACCTTGCCTTGTGGAGCACCTTTGGACATGTTCTTGAACTATTTTTGTTCCAATCTCTTTGTACATGTTACTTGGATGTTTAAGCTTTCCTTTAATTATTTTTTGGGAATTTATTGGATCACTTTGCTATTTTTGGTTGATGCCTTCATTTGATGATGTTTTGAGCATGATAGTGCACACTTTTTGACCTAATTTTGTGCCTTTGAATGACATGAACTTCCTTGATGCTTCGTGATCCTTCTTTGATTGATAATACATGTTTGGGATTCTGATTTTCCTTGGCCCTTGGTGCATGACCTATCTTTTTTATGGGTTTACTTGTGTGGAAGTATATGAATCATTTTGAACCTTACTTTGTTGCATGCTTGCATAGTTTTGATACATGCTTTGAGTATGATGCTTGATGTTTCTTCTTGATTGGTTTGAGTTTGATTATGATTAATGGATGATGCATGTGCTACTGCCCACTTGGATTCACATCATGTTTTTCATTGCATTTGATCATTATGGATTGATTTTTATGATGCATTTCATTAGCATTTGATTGTTGCTACTTGTTTTTGAGTTGTGAATTGAATGTGCAAATTCCGGTTGCATTTCCTTGTTGTTTCTAAGGTGTTTGTTAAGCTTGTGAAATGATTTGCAAGGTTTCCGACGACGATTGATCATTTGGTATTCCACTTTATTTGTGGGATACCGCTTCACTTTCGATGCGATTTCTCTTTGTCTCTCATTCTTGAGACGTATATATGCATTTGTTGTGTTTTGCTTGGATTGCGTTTTCTTGCAGATTACTTATATAGTGGTGTCTGATACACACACCACATGTCGGTTGTGATTTATTTTTACACCGACAATGTTTTGACGCTTATGCTTGTACCGGATTTCTGACTCGCTTTTGTTTGCCTGATGATAGCTTGCTCTCTGGGTTTCTTGTTCTGCTTGCATTGCTATTTACGGATTGCTATCCGTTCGGTATAATTTCTTGAACCGATTTACTCTCTTTCCGCATTTTTTCTTTTGATGCCATGAGAAGTAGGATTGGGAGTCCGTGCCACTTGGCCGACAATTCTGGAAGTCCTCAAAGGATGCCATGTTTGTGATTGTTTACTTTTGTGCCAAAGACCTCAAAAGAGGCGTCCCATCCCCGATTCCCCTGATAAATCCTCAAAGAAGGCAAGTGAAAAGGGACCTGTAATCGGTAACCCGCACTTTCAGTTGAGTCGTTCACTCGCTCGCACTACGTGTTGACGCATTGAACATGTGCCCCCGCTCTTGTTATCGAGTCGTCAAGTGGAAGAAGGGTTTAGCAATTAGACCCCCACACTTTTTTTAGCTCACATCGATTGACGTTGATGCTTTGTGCTCGTACGCACAATCCTTTTTCCCTGCTTCTGTCCTACCCGATAACATGATATCGTGGTTAGGCTTCCATATTCCCCTAGTTAGCTTGTTTGTCGCGGTTGATATGACCCCGTGGCTAAAGCTCCTCATCCTGCCCGATGAATTGATATCGTGGATAGGTGTCCCTGTTGCTTTGTCCTGATTCGATGATATGATATCGTTGCTAGGCATCTCCCTTTGCCACTATGATGACATGAATCCACAATCGGATGTGTGCTACTCGAGCGATGTGGATACATCTCGAGCTTTTTTGTTTTTGTTATGTTGTGGTCGTTACCACGAACTACGAACGCTCTGATTTCCTCTCTCTGGATAGATTGAGGATACGTAGGCACAAGACGGCGATGTCTTGGCGATCACACTTCCCACCTTTCTTTCTGTAGTCCCACAAACTACGAACGCTCTGATTTCCTCTCTCTAGTTAGATTGAGGATACGTAGGCATAAGATGACGATGTCTTAGCGAGCAACCTCCCCCCGTAGTCCTCCGAACTACGTTGACTCTAAATTTCCCATTGTATAAGGGAATACGTAGGCCTAGGATGGCGATGTCCTACCGAGTCACTTTTTCTTTTCTTTCCCCCATTTCGTTTCCGTTTAGCCGTAGACTTTAGGATAACTCACCCTTTGATTAAACAACAAGCATGGATCCCATCGAGTACGATGGACGCGTGGGGGTACTAATACCTTCCCCTCGCGTAACCGACTCCCTTACCCGTTTCTCTTGGTCGCGATGACCATGCTTTTTCCTTCCCTCAGGTTTACGCAGTGTTTCCTTTCCCTCTCTTGGGATAAATACACATTGTTGGCGACTCTGTTTCCGCGCCACTTTCGCGTTTGTACTTGGATGAAAATCTCAGGAGCGACATGATTCTCTGGGGAGCTATTCGAAGTCGAAGGCTACATCACACTGAAGACCACCTTTGGGTTAGAAGAACAAGCCAAGGAGATCAAGGTCAGGTATCTTGTTATAGATGCCCCTTCTTCTTATAACATGATTATTGGGCGACCAACTATTAATCAGGTGGGCGCCATATTGTCTACCTTAAATTTGTGCATGAAATACCTCATCTTCGATGGGCGGGTGGGTGTCATCCAATGAGCCCTAGAAATTGCTAAGAAATGTTATGTAGAGAGTCTGAAACTAAAGAGGATTCAAACTTTGGGCGTAAATACTAATAAATTTGGTTCGAGAATCAAGGCACCAGAGGAAGCTCGCCAAGATGAAGAGACTTCACCTTCAGGAGGGCAAAAAGATTGGAGATTAAGGTCTCTGTGGGAATGCCCTGTGATGGCTATTCTCTTTACTTCTATTTTTTATTTGTTTTACCATTGGTTATTTTCTTCGTTGTTATTTCATTTAGGAAAGTATTATATCTCTGTCGTGTGTAAGGACATATTGTTTTCCTGGGGATGCACTATTTTCCTTGTCTGCCTCGTAAGGGGCAAGGGTTTTCAATGATGCCCCCTTTATTATTTCTTAAGTATTTGCATTTCTATATCTTATTTATTTAAAAGAAACCTAAAGGATACTTAAGAAGACCGCCCTTTGAGGCGATCAAAATGTTGGATCTTCAAGAGGGATTCTTGCTGCCCTTGAGGCAATTAAAAATGATGGATTCCTAAGTGGGATCCTTGTCGCCCTTGAGGAGATAAAAATGGTGGATTCCTAAGTGGGGTCCATTTTGCCATTCGAGGTGATTAAAAAGATGGATCTCCAAGAGGGATCCTTGTCGGCGTCAGAGGCGATAAACAAATATAAATCTCCAAGAGGTATCTTTCCCGCCCTTTGAGGCGATCAAAATGTTGGATCCCTCAGGAAGGATCCTTGTGGCCCTTTGAAGCAATCAAAATGTTGGATCTACAAGAGGGGTCTTCACCGCTCCTAGAGGTTGAAATGTTAGACTCCTAAGAGGCACCCTTGCCGTCCCTAGAGGTGATTAGAATGTTGGATCTTCGAGAAGGATCCTGGCCGCCATTAGAGGTGATCACGAGCGCATGATCCCATAGATGAATTATTTCCTCCCTTTAAAATAATTAATACATTAAACCCTCAGAAAGAACCATAATCGCCTCCCTTTTGGTAGTCAAGGGCTTTAAGGTCCCTACTTAACAAGTCAACTTTGTCTAAGTATGAACCAAACACATATTACAAGTAAAAAAAGAGGTGGTATACTAATAAGGATATCATTCAAATAGTAAAGTGGGATATTATAGTAGATGGCACATCACAAAGAGCCAAAACACAAGGAACTACTACTCTTCATCCACTAATCGTCCATCTCAGACCACATGAAACAAGTCCATTTGTCTAAAGTTTAGGTTCAGGTAAAAGAAGGCCATTTGTTCCCTCGCCTTCTCGAAATACTAGTTGGAGGCAGCCATAATTTCTTCCATGAGTGATGACGTTTCCTCCTCCAGACCTTTTACATAATGGAGGGCTTCCTCGAGTGATTGCTCTAGGCGCTTCCCTTCCTGAATGCGAGTCAGGGCCTTGGTGGTCACCTCATAGGCACGAGTCCTTAAATCATCTTGTTCCTTCATCGACACCGTTACCATCCTCTAATGCTCTTAGACGCCCCCTAATATAAGGTCCACCATGTACTGTCGTTCTCGCATTATTTCAAGATGTTTTTCTTGTTGGGCTCTGTCCACCTAGAGATACTTCAACATTTGGACCTCTATGGGGTTTGTTAATTTAGAAGAAGAATTATTGAAAAGTGATTGATATTCGCCAAAAAATGTGCCTGAGAGGGAGTTTTGACGCCCATTGAACTCAATGGTGCTGAAGGAGGCGTCGTTCTACAAAAGGGTCTAAAAACTCTTATCATCGGACCAGGGGCCCTGCCTTTCCTCCCTCACCTACGTGGAACCATGTTTTATAGGTTAGTGATCAAAGAAGCCCTAAGATGAATATGCTTTTGATGATTACAACTATATCTATTATGAATGATGAGTAATATGCTTTGAATAATGAAACCCTAAAGTCATGTATAAAGCGGTTAAAGATGTAATCTGACTAAGTAGGGATTGATAAGTTTGATCATTTGATGATGGTATCTAAATGGAATATAACTCAAGTCTAATCACCAAGAAAGCGTCCATAAGATTGAAGTATCTAACAAGCAACAAGTTAGGGTGTCTCCCCGTAAACATGAGAACCTACTCACTTTCATCTCTTCCACAAAACTAGTGACAGGGGAAAACAACCACTAAAGCCTAGTGATTAACTTCAATCTTAACAAGATAAAATAATGTCGAATATTACAACTCAACCAGACAAACCTTCTATGTCAAGTTACCGAAACATAGAGGTGTAAATAATAATGTTGAATTTACAACTCAACTAGACAAACCTTTTATGCCAAGTTACCAAAACATAGAGGTGTAGATAAAAATAACAAGGACTCTCGCAAATCCAAGCACTCTAAAATCTTAAATGTGAATGCTTTCTTTCTAATGTAGGTTTGAGCTTCTTATATAGAAAAATAACTCTAGATTTTTTCTTTGTGCATCTGCAGTTATTTTTGTTCAGAATCTTTGTCTAATCTATTGGATATTTGATTTGGTCATTGAATATCTCCAACAAAAAGATATGATTTGGTTTGTTACAAATTCAAATTTAAATCTCTTTTAAATCAGTTTTGATCTTCACAGTCCCTCAAATTATATAATCACATTACTAAACCAATATCAATAAAACATAATTAAATCTTCTAAAAATATTTTGTTAAAATGTAACAATCTGGCGCTTGTTGTATAAGGCCCAAGTGTCGTACCAACATGCTGGAGCATCACGCTCAACATGTGTCCCTTTTGTAGTTCCATACAGCTTTAGCAAGCTAGACCAATCTTGAACACTTAAACACTTCTCCAAGGTGTTACTTTTCTAAATTCAGCCAATCCAAAGGACCAATCCACTAGGAACAACAATCTCCCCCTTTGGAAATTTGTGGCAAAACAACTCTTCAAGATAGACAACACTTCTTCCTTGAGAATAAGTGGCAACCATTATATGTGCTGGATCTTTAGCAACATCAACTTCCATGTATCATAATTAAGCACCAGCAGTAGCACAAGTCAGAAGCATCAACAGTCGCATGCTTATAAATAATCCATTCAGTTGCTTCAAACCAAACAAACAATCATGCAAACATTCACAGGCTTAGTCATCCATGAATCTAGTATCACATAGTTAGTAGCATACAATCCTACTAACTAACATATATCAGTATGCAATCATTCACATACTAAGTCATGCATACACAATCATTTAGTAGTTTATATCAGAATAAGCAAATAATACTGCTAACACAGATATATCTGTTTTCACATATACAAGGTCCAGGACCAGATATCCAACCTGATGCTCCAACACTAAACAAAAATTGTTTATTAATCCCCCTTTTTGCAATAATTTGGCAAAGGGTTAGGTCCCCTTAATTTGGTTTGCAGATTTAGTGATTAAGTGTTTTTTCGGTTCGATGGTTTAACCCTTGTAAAATCTTTCATTGGTTCAAGATCATCCTGGTTATAAAATCTCAAATTGGTTAGTGGTTATCTTGTGTAAAACCTCTTTTCGGTCGTAAGCTAAGCATGGTTAAAAGCTTACTAAGGTTAGTGATAAGCCCGATATAAAATTTCCTAAGTTCAAGGTCAGACCGTGAAAACTTCGATTCAGCTCGAGTTCAGCCCGTATTTAAAGCTCACCCAGGTTCGAGATCAGTCCATGAAAACCCCGATTCAGTTCGACTTTTACCCATATTAAAAGGTCACCCAGGTTTGAGATCAACCCGTGTAAAATCTTGGTTTTAAATCTTCTAGACTAACTGCTCCAAGTTTCTATTTGGAAAGAAGACTAACCACTTCAATCAATCGTTTGGAAGGAAGACTCGCCGCTTATCTAGGTGTTTGCTTTAACACCCCGATTGGTTTTTTTTACTTATTTAATTAAGTTAATTTATGTATTTGAGTGATTTAGCGTGGTTATATGATTTTATATATTGCTTTACGTGTTTGGGGTGTAGTGAGATGTTTGGGAAAAATAGAGTAGTATGGTAATAGTGTATAAGTGGTAGAACAATTAAAATAATAGTGTTTTAATTATTAAATGAAATAATATTAGTAGTAAAATTTTTAGTGAATTTAATTATTTTGTTATTGAAGATAAAAAATAAGAATAGAGTGATTAAATATAGGAAATAAAAGAGGAAGGGCATTATTGGATTTTTGTGAGTAAGTGAGGATAAAAAGGTAAGCCCAAAATTTAGGAGTTTTGTTATTATAAAAAGAAAGTTAGAAAGTTAGAGGGTTTTTGACAACATGTGAACACGAAGAATGAAAGAGCTAGGGAAAAGAGAAGAGCAAGAGGAGACCTAGCATTTAAGGAGAGGAGAACCAAGAAAAAAACTAACCATTGTTGCTAGGAGAACAAGGTAAGGGGGAGAATAGCTTTCAAAAGGGCTTATGCAAGAGAGATAGGATATTGGAGTTCTTAACCTCCAATAGGGCATTGGGTTGTTCGTAAAATTTTGAGTTTCTATGATATTATGATGTTGATTGGCTGAATTGATGTGTATTTTTGTGTAGAATTTGGTATGTGATTACTGTTGTGAAATTGTTAATATTTTCCACCATTGTCAAAGGTTTGAAGTTTTGGGGTAAATGTGAAAGTATGAAAATACATTATTTTGTTGATGTTAATCTGTGATAAATTATGAATTTGGGGTTTTAATAATTGGATCATTGTTGAATGTAAAATTCTGAGATCGAGGCATTTTACGGAATCGAAATCAGAGGTCCAGAAGGGCTTCTATGATGGGAAACACAGAAAAATAAATTCTGGGTATTTACCCGTGGATTCTGGGACTTAGCGGCGAACTGACCGTGGGAAAAACCCAGTTCTGGTGACATCCGTAATCCCTCATAGCTTCCACTATGCCTAACAAAAAATAACATAACTTGAGATTTGTGACTCCGTTTGAGACGAGTTAGGTGTGAGAATGTATTGTGATATACTTTGTGAAATTCTGGCATAGTAGATAGCAGATGTCCTAACACATGTCAAGACATTGTTCTCTGCACATCTTTAAAATAAAACAGATCAACAAACTGATATTCAGAATATCAGTAACAGCAGCAAGACAGATGTTTCAACATCTATTACATCATGTTAATCAAAACTGAACTGTAAATTACAGAATGATAAACAACACAGAATATGATAACCCAGTTCGGTGCATATCACCTATATCTGGGGGCATACCAAGCCAGGAAGAAGAATCCACTATCAGTAGTATAGTTTTATGTAAATAACCGTTGGTTTACAAAAAACAACCTCTGGTTTACCTATCACTACCCAATGAAAACATTATCTAAGAACTTCATCCTAGATAAGAGAAACCCATCTCACTCCCTAAATCACAACCTGTGATTATCTAACAGTTATAGTCACAATAACTGTATCATTCTACTTAAAAGACACCCCTTTCAATAAAAAGTTCAGTCAAGCATTCTTGACTAAAAAGTTAACTTGGATTTGCTTAAAAGCTTCATCCAAGAATAATACATGATTCATTATCTACGAGTTTCTGAATCTGTACAAGTACCTATGTCTTCCACAATGTATCAAATCGATACAGAGGGAGACTTACAAGAAAGCCTAAGACTCTCAAAACCCTAAACCCTATTTTCTACTTTACAAAAGTGTTACAATAGGTTCGGTTATTCAGTCCTACGTCTTGGTCTTATTTTATAGCCTTCTGCTTCTTTGGGCTTCAAATCTTCTATTTATTTCTTCCTTGATCCATGTTCTGATTGCTCCTTAAATCTTGCACCAGATTTAAAACCTGCTATATTTTTCAAATATGGATGTTGGAACATTTGTATTCGACATCTTTGTCTGCTGTATTCTTTAATAAGTTTTAACCAAAATTTAGTCAAACTTCAGGAGCTTTCACTGTGAATGATATTGTGTAAAATATGTTGTGTAGATATCCTACATTCCAGTATATGCTTGTTGTTATTATTTGTGATTTCTCACCCCTTTTGTTCTTGTTGTGGTCTGTGCTCCTTTTTGGAGTATAGATAAGCAGTTAACTGAGTAGCTGCTTAGACAGGAAGGTTGTCTAGAGGTTGAATCTATACTTCCTCACTTGGGGGGAAGAATTTTGTGACTGAAGCAACCAAACACTAACATGGGTAACTCAGAACACAGGGCACGACTATGTTCATTACTCAGATCATAGGACACGAAAGAAGGACTCAGAACATATGGGAAGAAACCTGAGACTCATTCAGAGTGTCAAAACATTCTATCCAACATCCTTGCAAACCAACTGCAAGGACATACTCAACCCTTGTACTTTTCTCCCCCTTTTAGCCAAAAATTTACAAACATGTCTAAGACAGACCCATACCCAAACCGAGCAACCCCAAAAACGGATAAAACCCATGAGAACCCAGCACAACAGAAAAGACAACCTGAGACAAGATGAGGATGAGAACACCCTTTATATACAAGAGCGTTTTTCTTAGGATGTAACGAACCATTGGAAGTAACACATGTCCATTCAATGTGAGCATTAAATGAAAGGATGTATCTTCATAGACAAAAGTGCACCGGCCAAATCGCATTTGACTGTTTCTTTTTTTAACGAGGACCATCCAAGGAATGCGCATTTACCGAGACGCATGTTTAACACGCGATCCCTAAGACACATTCTCTCGACCGCCCAAAGCAATCAATAAGGATACAACCATACATCCTAGACAATGTTCTGACATCTTGTCAGACTTTGTTTAGTCCCTCTTGTAACATCTGATGCATATTCACAATCCCTTTCAATGAGCCCCTAGAATAATCCTTTCAACCAGAAGACCAAGAATAACTGACCAAGATGTTAAGATATTTCTTTAAACATCTCCCAGTTAGCAGAAAAGACTCTCAAGATACTTGTATCACTCTGATTCAATCCATTGACACCCAATGAGAGAATCAGAACAACCTGATAAGTCCACCTAGAACTTATACCAGTAGAGCAATGTCACGACATCTCGTCTGACATATCATCCTCACCTGAGGCATTCTATCACAAACTGCTTAAAACCACAAATAATCTTGATAAACAACTGCACTACTGCAGCAACATATCCAAAACAGAAGTTTAACTCCCCCTGTCGTAGATACCCAGTACTCCTTTGCAAGAAGAACACCTTAAATGAATGGAAAACATAAGATGCATCTTCATGCCTTCAAGAGCGCACCCTCTGTTCAACACACCTTCTGAACGCATTCACCTAATTCCTGATCCTTAAACAATCCATGTACCAAACTAGTACATTCAACAGAATGAAGTTCTCCCCATATCTTTCACAAAAGATGCTCCTTCAGCAAGAAACACCCAAAATCGCCACATGATATCCCATGAAAACTTCATGATCATATAGTGAGAAAGTACCAGGACCACATCCTTGTACCACAACCAACAAACTCTTGGATTGAGACCAAAATCACTATTGATCCCTCTCATCCAGAAACCATTCATACCCTGTACAAATTCCCCTTGAATTATACAACCATAGATATCCTTGTTCCTTGAGATACAATCCAATTGATTCTGGAATGCTTCACATTCCCCAAATAAACATACATAGCCCATTAGTTTACTAGCTCGCCCAGATGTTCTTCAACCTTGAAAACATCAAACACATGCTCCAAAAATCCTCAGCTTATTTGCTCCACAAGCACCAAACTGATCCACTTCTCTCTAACATGACTTGTAGCAGAAGAAACCACCTCTCCACAAGCATTCTGACCTCAGCAAGAGTCAGTCTTCCAGATAAACACCCCATGATTCAAGACAGTCTTCAATTTATCATTCTCCCATATAATAAGATAGAACACTTCTGATTCAACTGATGATTATCAGCTTCCACAATCTGAACTCCATGTTCAGAAACCATGATGATGTTCTAACATCATTTAGGACATCCTGCTCATATCACAGACACCATACACAATGGTTCTTGATACAATTACCACTGGACTTACTATTAACATAGTAATCCAACTGGAGATCTTCACACAACACTGTGCCACCAACTTGATCAATAAGAACTCCAGATAACCAAAGAGAGAAATAAACTCTCATTCAACTCCCAAAAGAAGGTAATCTTCCATAAGTAACTTAGGGCTTCTACCAAAAGCTCCAAGATATGAACAGAACGAGAACCTCCTTTGATATTCAACCAACTACCCTTCTGCACAAGAGTAATTAGTTCCAAGCACCCTGCTTGAATGCACTTATAGAAATTAACCAAATGACATTGTTTGATTAATCTCAACATTCTTCAGAGTTCCAGAAAATCTTCTGATCCACAAATGAAACCTAATCTTCAAGTTACATAATCCACTTACTCCATAGCAAGCCATCTTAGATACACCAAGACTTAGACATGTAACATCTACTCCTTCTCGTAACTCCCGCAAACTGCATGAGATAGACCTTTTTGAAGCATTAATTCCATTTATTTATGAGAAGATCAACTTATCTTACGATGATGTGCCACAACATCAACTAAGACCTCGAAGTTCTTGCTTGATGTCACAACATCTGATCAGACATCCAGCTGAAGAATTTAGCTCTTCCTTCTGCCACTTAGAAGAACCTTTTCCCTATAACAGAACAAGAGTTCCATGTTCTCATAGACTTGATCAATGATATCAAGTTAGAGTAGACAACCTCCATCCCGCTTTACTGCACTATAACAACCCCCCACCTTCAGAGAAACCACACCCGCCAAAGCTTAATTCTTCAAAAGAGATTGGTCACACAAGGTCGTTACAAAAGGAATCCCACTTTCCTTGAGTAGAGACTTCTTTAGGAAGTCAGAGATAACTGCCACTTATCCTTCACCTCCAAGATAATCAAGATAACATGCTCCTGCACACCTAGATCAGAAACAAACTGACCCAAGCAGTGCTATCACCAACACCATATTCTAGACAAGTTTCTTGCCAGGAAACTTTCCAGATAAGATCAGATGTTTCTAGTAACGACTGGAACACACCTGCTGCACTCCAATACTCCTAGGTCAGAAATAAACTGAACCAAGAGAATTGTCTTCATCTTCACTTCCAACAGCACTACATTCTAGTCAAGCTTCCTGCCACGAAACTTCCTAGTTTGAATACATGCCTTGTAATAAAGACTGATTCTACCACACACATGTGTATGGTACCAATATCATCAGCTACAACTCCTTTGCTCTAGAGATTCACTCCTTGAATCAATAGGATTCTGCACATACTCCACTATCAAGGTGTTTCAACATTTGATAGAACATCAGTTCCTTATCTTGACTGTACTCATTCACTAGAGAACAGATCTTTGAGCAGATGCAACAAAAGATGTTGTACTTCCTGATGTACCACTTGTCATCAGTGATCTTGTACTCCAATTACAAGAATAATCAAATAAATATTTGTGAATTCCACTAATAGCAATTGATCTTGAATCCTTGTTTAGTAACCCTATCATACCGTTGAAGATATAATCCAACAGATCACTTCATGAACACTTATCAAGTATTCAATTTTTGCAAGTATCTTCCTTGGCAAACAAAGTGTTGAGATATCAAGGCTTCCACCCTTGACTCAAGTAACTAAGATTTTCTCTGAACAAACGCCATTTACCTCAACAGATCCGAAATCTCCTTTCAGATTGGATTCATCCTTAGGATTAAGAAAGAAGAATCCTTCCTTGTAAATTTTGATGGTAAAAATAAATCACCTCCACTATCTTCAGATTTATGTTTCACAGAAACACCCTCTAGTCAGAAGAGTAACTAGAAGTCTCCAGATGCACGACTGAGATGCCTTTATAAGTGGACTTGAGAGAAATCTCAAGTATCTTTGACAACTTACCCGAAAAATAATTTACGAATTTCCTAGAGCATGAACTTGATAAACCCAATCTCAACTCACCTTATCTTCAAACTGACTTCAAGATACAAGATGGAACCAAACTTCCAAGTACCAAGTTACCATGAAAGACATCAACCAACAACTCTCTCCATTCCATCGCTCCCGACTTTGGAATAAACACAAAACAAGTGTTAACCTAGTTCTGTGAAAATCACCTACGTCTGGGGGCTACCAAGCCAGGAATGAAGTCCACTATAATAGTATTAATTCAAAGCTAAACTCCCCCGTTTACAACTTCTCACTTAATCACTACTCGTGCAACTTCTATCTAAGACTCTCCTAGATATGAGACTCATCTCAATTCCCTTTACAATCACCATGTGATAACAAATACTCAATGCTTAAAAGCTTAAGAGTGAACAATTTACAACAACCTATGTTGACCACATAGTATCAAAAGATACATGGGTGACTTACAAACTACACAAGAGACTCTCAAAACCATAAACCCTTATGTTGCACCGACAACTTGTTGTTGTGTGTGCTATCTCTTTTAGGTCTAGCAAGTCCTTATTTATAGACTCTTGCAGTGTGGGTTTGGACTCTTAAATCAGGTCCAATCTTCACTTTTTAAATCAACTGCAAGATCTTCACATAAAAATAGGAACAAATCTTTTATAGTTTCCTAAAAACTCTCAAAGATCTTTTTTATGAATTCCAATTAAATCTGGACTTGCTCCTAATAAATCTCCTTGACCTGCGCATAATAATGAGGTATATCCAAAGATTCTCATCAAATAAAATCAAATATGTCAAGAGAAATAAAACAGCAGTGCCTGTTGTACTATACAAAGATGTCATGACATTGTCTTCGACATCTGTCTGAAAATCACATAACAGCAGCACCTGCTGTACCAGACCAAGATGTCATGACACTGTCTTCGACATCTGTCTAAAAATCACATAACAGCAACGCCTGCTATACCAGACCAAGATGTCATGACATCTGTCATGATAGTAATACTGTCATGACAGTTGATGAAGATGCTTCAATATCTTGCTCGACATCTTGCCAGGTATTATAACCACATCTATACTGATGTCTGGGCAACCATGTCAAGACATCTTACCCAACATCTTGTTGTAGACTTGTTTTAGCTAAAATGCAGCCAATCAAAGACCTAACAATCTCCCCCTTTGGCAAATTCTGGCTAAAACAACCTTTGAATAACACATCCGGCAATTCCATCTGGGAAACAACTAAGGAACACTACTACTACATACTTCTCCCCCTTTTTAGCCATAATATCACAAACTAATCAACTATTCATTAAGGGAAACCAACCAAAAGCAAGCAAGTCAGTAGCAGAACACATCCAACTCAGAAGCTTGTACAATCTGACAGGTTAGAATACTCCCCCTGTCATACACAATTAGTCCTCCCCCTCAAGGGAAAACCCCCACACATCAGAGCAAATGCAGCAGAACAGCAGAAGTAGTAGCAAGCAGCACAAGCATGACACACTATCATGCTCCCCCTAAGTGGTTGCATACAACAAGCAACCACAAATACTTTGCCTCTCCCCCCTTTTAGCCACAAATTAGCCAATTGAGATATCATCAGTATTAACATTTTCCTCTTCTTGATCTCCTTGTCCATCGTACCAGAAAATATCTTCCCTAGATCTCACCCAGAAACAGAACAGGATGCCCGCTCTGATACCAATTAAAATTCTGGAATAACAGATAGCAGATGTCCTAACACATGTCAAGACATTGTTCTCTGCACATCTTTAAAACAAGAACATATTAACATACTGATATTCAGAATATCAGTAACAGCAACAAGACAGATGTTTCAACATCTATTACAACATGTTAATCAAAACTGAACTGTAAATTGCAGAATGATAAACAACACAAAATATGATAACCCAGTTCAGTGCAAATCACCTACATCTGGGGGCATACCAAGCCAGGAAGAAGAATCCATTATCAGTAGTATAGTTTTATGTAAACAACCGCTGGTTTACAGTTAACAACCTCTGGCTTACCTATCATTACCCAATGAAAACTTTATCTAAGAACTCCATCCTAGATAAGAGAAACCCGTCTCACTCCCTAAATTACAACCTGTGATTATCTAACAATTATAGTCATAATAATTGTATCATTCTACTTAAAAGACACCCCTTTCAATACAAAGTTCAGTCAAGCATTCTTGACTAAAAAGTTAACTTGGATTTGCTTAAAAGCTTCATCCAAGAATAATACATGATTCATTATCTACGAGTTTCTGAATCTGTACAAGTACCTATGTCTTCCACAATGTATCAAATCGATACAGAGGGAGACTTACAAGAAAGCCTACGACTCTCAAAACCCTAAACCCTATTTTCTACTTTACAAAAGTGTTACAATAGGTTCGGTTATTCAGTCCTAGGTCTTGGTCTTCTTTTATAGCCTTCTGCTTCTTTGGGCTTCAAATCTTCTGTTTATTTCTTCCTTGATCCATGTTCTGATTGCTCCTTAAATCTTGCACCAGATTTAAAACCTGCTATATTTGTCGAATCTGGATGTTGGAACATTGTATTCGACATCTTTGTCTGCTGTATTCTTTAATAAGTTTTAACCAAAATTTAGTCAAACTTCAGGAGCTTTCACTGTGAATTATATTGTGTAAAATATGTTGTGTAGATATCCTACATTCCAGTATATGCTTGTTGTTATTATTTGTGATTTCTCACCCCTTTTGTTCTTGTTATGGTCTGTGCTCCTTTTTGGAGTATAGATAAGCAGTTAACTGAGTAGCTGCTTAGACAGGAAGGTTGTCTAGAGGTTGTTTCTTCTTCTTTTACTTTCTCCGTTTAGTTTACGTGCTTTAATATGTATCACTGGAGGAAACATTTGTGATTTTTCTTCTGTTGTGTTGAGTAAAGAGTTAAAGTATACTATCATAGTTGACATTTTGAAGTTTTGAAGAGATGGAATTTATGCTTTTGTTTATGTTATAATGTATTTGAAATTAAATTATTTAGTTAATGCATACTTGATTATGAGAAATTCTATTGTGATGATACCCTAAGTGAAGGTGAGCATGCGATGACGCCTTAAGTGAAGATGTTAATTGTTCGTTTTATTTGATAAAGTGTTATGGGGCATGTATGTTTTGAAAAGAGAATGTGTGACATCCTATTTGTTTGTGTGAATATTATGATTTATTGCATATTTATGCACGGGGAAAATAGGGTATTATATATTTGGTATTAGAGCAGGTCGGTCCATCTATCCAGGTTTTTGTAATATTGTTTGTTTCTTAATACACGACATATGTGTGAAACATTATCGGTGCTTGTTTGTTTTCTTACGGCTTGTCAGCAGGAGCAGGATTGAAACAAGTGGGGGAAAAGCTTATACTTCTCTGTGGTGTTTCAGGTGTGGAGAGTTGGTTCGTCATGTCGTTGTTTGCAATAGTGCAGGTTGTTGGATAAGTCAATGTTGTTTCCTGAGTTTGTTGAAGATGAATATATATATTTTTATCAGCTAAGTAAGTAAGAGAGTCCTTAAGGGATGGTGCGCAAGTGTTGGTGATGTTAGCCTCATTAGGAGCTAAAGGAAATGGAGTAATTGATGATTTTCTGGTTGTTTATGATTTCCCATAAGTGTTTCCTGAAGGCATCAACGATTTTCCGCCAGAACACGAGGTTGGGTTTGTTATATATTTGGTACCAAGTACTATTCCAGTGTCAATGGCTCCTTATCGAATGTCTGCTTCAAAGTTGAGTGAGCTGAAGAAGCAATTAGAGGATTTGCTTGAGAAAAAGTTCATTCTTCTGAGTGTTTCGGCGTGGGTTGCGCCAGTGTTGTTAGTCAGGAAGAAATATGGTAGTATGAGGTTACATGTCGACTACTGATAGTTGAACAAAGAAACTATTAAGAATAAATATCCACTTCTAAGAATTGATGACTTAGAGTTGGCTGCAATTATATTTTTGCTAAAGATTTGGAGACATTATTTGTTTAGTTCGAGATTCGAGGTGTGCAGTGATCACAAAAGTCTGAAGTATATTTTCGACTAGAAAGAGTTGAATATGAGATAGAGAAGATGGCTTGAGTTTCTGAAAGATTATGACTTTGGTTTGAATTACCATCCTGGTAAAGTCAATGTCTTAGCTAATGCATTGAGTCGTAAGACCTTGCATATATTGATGGCTTGAGAGTTGGATCTGATCAAAGTATTCAGAGATTTGAGTTTGGTATCTGAAGTAATGCCACAAAGTGTGGGATAAAGTATGTTGAAGCTTGCCAATGGTACTCTTGAAGAAATTAGAGCGGGTCAGAAGATGGACTTGAAATTGATTGGTCAATTGACTTTAATCCGTCATGGTCAAGGTGGTGATTTTAGAATCTACGAGAATATAGTGATAAGATTTTGAGACCATGTGTGTGCTCCAGATGTGCCATAACTTAAGCAGAATATTCTTGATAAAGGTTACAGAAGTGGCTTGAGTATTCATCCAGGTGCTACTAAGATGTATCAAGACTTGAAGATGATCTTTTTGTGGGCAGGAATGAAAAAGGAAGTTTCTAGTTTTGTGTATGCCTGTTTGACTTGTCATAAGTCAAAAGTGGATCATCAAAAGCCGTTGGGATTGATGCAGCCGTTGTCTATTCTTGAGTGGAAATGGGAAAACATTTCAGTGGATTTTGTGTCTAGTTTACCAAGGACAACGAAAGGATGTGATACGATTTGGGTCATTGCCGTCAAGTTGACTAAATCGGCCCATTTCCTTCCGATGAGACTTAATTATCCATTGGAGAAACTAAATGAGATGTATATTGAGAGGATTATCAGTATGCATGGTATTCCTTCCGACATCGTATTTGATAGAGATTCGAGGTTTACTTCAGGGTTTTGAGAGAGCTTGCAAAAAGTATTGGGTACAAAGTTGTGGTTGAGTTCCGCTTATCACCTACAGATGGATGGTCAGACGGAGAGGATTATCCAATCTTTAGAAGACTTGTAGATTTTTTTACCATTGATAGAGTTTACCTACAACAACAGTTTCCATTTGAGTATCGGAATGACACCATTTGAGGAGTTGTATGGTAGAAGATGTATGACACATTTGTGTTGGTATGAATAAGGAAAGAGTGTTGTAATTAGGCCTAAGATTTTCCAACAGATGACAGAGAAGATTAAAATGATTCAAGAGAATATGAGAGCTTCGTAGAGTCTCCAGAATAGTTACCATGACAAGAGGAGGAAAATACTTAAGTTTCAAAAGGGTGATCATGTATTTCTTAGATTTACTTTGATAACTAGTGTTGGTCGAGCTTTAAAGTCTCGAAAGCTCACTCCGCGTTACATAGGTCCATACCATATTTTTCAAAGGATATGAGAGGTGGCCTATCGTATTGCTTTACCAGTGTCACTAGCTAACCTTCATGATGTGTTTCATGTGTCTCACTTGAGGAGATACATTCTGGATATGTCTCATGTGGTCCAAGTGGATGATACACAGGTGAGAGATAGCCTGACTGTTGAGGCATCATCCATGCGAATAGAGGATCAGAAAGTGAAACAGTTGCATGGTAAAGAGATTATCTTGGTGAAGGTAGCTTGGGGAGGATCTGCTGATGGAAACGTGACTTGGGAGCTAGAGAGCCAGGTGAGGGATTCGTATCCGACTCTGTTTGTTTAAGGTTATTTTCGAGGGCAACAATTCTTTAAGTGAGGGAGAGTTACAACACCCCATTTTTTGTTTAATTATTTAATTAAGTTAATTTGTGTATTTGAGTGATTTAGTGTGGTTATATGATTTCATATATTGATTTAAATTAAATATTTCTTTTATGTGTGTGGGACCTGGTGAGATGGTTGGGAAGAATATAGTAGTATAGTGATAGTGAAGAAGTGGTAGAATAATTAAAATAATAGTTTTTTAATTATTAAATGAAATTATATGAGTAGTAGCATTTTTAGTGAGTTTAATTTTTTTAGAGATAAAAGAATAAGAATAGAGTAATTAAATATAGAAAATAAAAGAGGAAGGACACTGTTGGATTTTTGTGAGTAAGTGAGGATAGACAGGTGAGCCCAAAATTTAGGAGTTTTGTTATTATAAAAAAGAAAGTTAGAGAGTTAGAGGGTTTTTGACAATACGTGAATTGGAAGAGTGAAATAGCTAAGGCAAAGAGAAGAACAAGAGGGGGCTAGCATATAAGAAGAGGAAAACCAAGAATGGAACCAACCATTGCTACTAGGAGAATAAGGTAAGGGAGAGAATAGCTTTTAATAGGGCTTATGCATGAGGGGTAGGGTAAATGAGTCCTTAACATTCAATAGGGCATTGGGTTTTTCGTGAAATTTTGAGTTTCTATGATATTATAATGTTGATTGGCTAAATTGATGTGTATTTTCGTGTAGAATGTGGTGTATGATTACTGTTTTGAAATTGTTAATATTTTCCACCATTGTTGTTGTATGAAAATACATGATTTTGTTGATGTTAATCTGTGATAAATTATGAATTTGTGGTTTTAATCATTGGATCATTGTTGTATGTCAAATTCTGAGATCGGGGCTTTTTACAGAATCGAAATTGGAGGTCCGAAAGGGCTTCTATGATGGAAAACACAAAAAAATAAATTATGGGTATATACCTGTAGATTTTGGGACTTAGTGATGAACTGGCCGTGGGAAAAAAAACCCAATTCTGGGTGATGTCCGTCAGCCCTCATGACTTCTGCTATGCTTAACGAAAAATATCATAACTTGAGATCCGTTATTTCATTTGGTACGTGGTTCAAAGCGTTGGAAATCTAATGTGTAGTACTATCTCATGGTGATGTATTAAGAGGCTTAATATGTACTTAATGATGTGAATATACTATTTTACTTAAGGTGTAATGTCTGTTGTTGTGTTTCTAATTGTTGAGTTGGGTTTTATGTGTTGTGTTGTCGTGCGATTCATGTTAATGTTGTTGGGTATGTTTTGGGTGACTTAAATTAATTAATTGCATGATTACATTGGGTTGTTGAGTGATAATAATTGATTTAGATAAATTATTTAATTGTTATAATTAAATCGATAATGTTATTTGTGTTTTTATGTGATTGACGAAAGATGATGTTTTGTATTCATAAACTTGGTTGTATATGGTGTATGAATAATTGAGTTGTGTGATGCTTGTATGTGAATATGCATAATTGTTGTTGTGGTGGTGGTAGTTCGACGGGGGAACTATGTTTTTGTATTTTATTTATGTTTTGATGTTGTTTAAGGAATATTGTATGATTAGTGGTTGTGATCATTATGTTTCCACAATGAGTTGATAAAATTGATGTGTTGTTTAAAATATAATTCGGTTGAGATGAATTGTTAGCATGCTCGTGTTGGACCGTTGATTGATAATGTGCATTTTTTAATTTTGGTTTGATGTAATCCAGAGAGAGGATTACTTGAGCTGTCAATGCATTTATGTTAGGATCAGAGAGGGGTCTTAACCTATTATTTTGCTAATATGATCATGCATCATACAAATTATGTCAAAGGCATGTTTGCTAGTTCGTAGAGAGGACTAGTGGCTTGTTTCAAGCTCAGAAGAGGGGGCTAATGGGTTCAGAAGAGGGGACCTGGTTCTAGAGAGAACCAAATATTAAATTGGTACCACATGCATATGCATAGAGTTGAATAGTCGAGTTGCATTGAATAATGAGTTATATGCATAATTGTTGAGTTGTGATTGATTGACGAATTGGGTGTGAGAATGTATTGTTATATAGTGTAAATGATATTGTGTAGAATATGCTGTGTAGATATCCTACATTACATTATATGCCTATTATTATCGTTTGTGATTTCTCACCCCATTTGTTGTTGTTGTGGTCTGTGCTCCTCTTTGGAGTACAAATAAGCATGTAACTGAGTAACTTCTTAGACTGGAAGGATGGCGAGAGGTTGTTTCTTCTTATTCTTCTTCTTTTTCTTTCTACGTTTAGTTTACGTGCTCTGATATGTAACACTGGGGGAAACGTTGGTGATTTATCTTCTGTTGTATTGAGTAGAGAGTTAAAGTATACTCTCATGTTTGATGTTTTGAGGTTTTGAAGAGATGGTATTTATGATTTCATTTATGTTATAAAGTCTGTAAAATTAAATGATTTAGTTAATGTGTGCTTTATTATGAGAAATTCCGCTATGATGATACCCTAAATGAAGGTGGGCATGTGATGACACCTTAAGTGAAGACGTTGATTGTTCTTTTTATTTGATAAAGTGTTACAGGGTATGTATGTTTTGAAAAGAGATTGTGTGACATCCTATTTGTTTGTGTGAATACTCTAATTTATTGTATATTTAAGCGCGGGGAAAATAGGGTGTTATATTTTATAGTTGGTTGGAATATAGCCATAAACTTAATTTTCCTTGTATATGGGGGGTTCGAGAGTTCAACTTACTAAAATATCTTAAGTTTATTAGATACGTTGTGTGGCTTGCATATTAACCAACTTCTCTCTTTGAGATTCCAATCACAACTCTACAAAAAGGTGTTATTAATACGTGTAAAACAAAAAAGAAGGGATCAAGTCAGAAGTTTATTTTCATACAATAGGGCTTACACAGTACTTTTCCATCCCATCTTCGCCCTCTCGGTCCCAGTTAATTAGAGTATGGGAGTTCAAGAGCTAGAATCAGCTCAAAATTTGGATCACCTCTTATTCGAAGGGAGAAAGGGTGTTGAAGTCTATCCCTTTAATAAGTTGAGGATCTGATGTCCATGATAAAGGAAAGAGAGGAAAACCTATCACCTATGTGGTCACTATAGAGGCATTTTCTCGCCCTATGACTTGTATAAACCTATATTTCCAGTTATCATAAGGATCTGCATAAGGCTATAAGAAGTGCATACCTGATAAAGCGCGCAAATTTATCCAACCACGGTTAGGGAGGACCTTTATGCCAAAGAAGGATAGGAATATCTAAATAGGAGGGGGGATGCCTGTTATACCCCAAATTTTCACCCCTTAGATGTCATAACATCTTGCACTTGCATATAGGTTTCAATCATTTATGCATTGTTAACTAACCCCCATATCTTGTTAGTTTGTTCCTTTTTGTGTAAAAGTTAGGTTTGGCACAAGAAGGAGGGCAAGATCATCAGAGATTATCCAGTGGAATTCCTGAAGAAGATTAGGGTTTTGACAGACAAATCAAGCCTTTGACTTTTGATACTTTGATCCAAGGTGAAGCATTCAAGCTATATTCCATCAATACCTGCCTGATTCTTGAGTTAGAGCATGAGAAGTCAACCTTTGAGAGGTTTCTCGCAAAAAGGGCAAGGTTTGGTCCTTAAGATTTTCTAAGTATGGAAAAGTTCACTCCTTGTGTAAAATTGGGAAGACCATAACTTTCAAACTACACATCCAAATTGAGTGACTCAAAGCTCAAATAGAATCTCTTTCCATGAACTTCAAAGTGTATTAGAGGACCCTTCTCCAAAAAATGCATGGTTTTTAAGTTATGAGACTTGGAAGATAAGATGCCTTTATAACTTAGTGAAATTTTGGTTGTTTTGCCCTAGTTTCACACTAACTTCATGGCTATTTTTCACCTTGTTCCAAGCTTCAAATAAAAAATCTTTGGACATGAAATTTGTTCCTTGTTCTTCAAGCTTTCCAAACATGTGTAGAACTCCTCATTTGGATAAACCAATATCAAGTTATGATGTTTTAAAGTTAGGTTTTTCAAATTGTGAAAACTCAATAACTTAGAAAAATTTTCTAAGTCTTTATGGACAGCTTGGAGTGCATAGGTTCATAGCCTTTTGTCTCCTTGTTGCAAGCCTCATCTCAAGTTGTCTTCCACATGAAAAATGCTCTATTAAATGCCTACTCTTCATGGAACCAAAAATCTCAAGAATTGGTGGAGTATTTATCAAGATGTGGTGCCATAAAGTTGTCACGATGGATATTTCCAAACACTTAGAAAAATTCTGGTTTCTAGTCTTTTGTTGCACCAAACTTTGTCATGAATTCTCACATGCTTCTATGACTCATTTCAACTCTCCAACAACACAAAAGTCACTCTACCACATGCCAACTTTCCAAGGTATCAAGAACCATCTCATTTGGTCCATTGGCTAAGGAACTATCGTGTGGTAAAGTGAGGTCCATGACTTTGTTGTTTCATTACACAAACTACATTTCCACTTGAACCAAATCTTCTAATCACCAAGTACAATCCAACTGACTCTTTCCACCATTTTTCAACACCAAAGCCATAAAACCCGTGCATGGAAAGTTCTCAAGTACATGTACTTTGTACTATGCAGTTGACACACAAAAGGTAAAGCCACAGACCGTTATATCTACACCACCACATGTTGGCTGATAACTTTTTTTCTCTGACTCAAGAGAGTATACAAGCAATCCATGATTTGCACTTGGCTCAATGTTGATGGAGCAGAAAGTTCATGCGTGTAGCAGCTACTCTATCATGCCTTCTCTTCAAGACAATACCAATATCCTTTGTGTCCTCAAGACCATTAACCAGCTGCTATGCCTATAAAAGGAGACTCCATTATCCTCTGTTAGACATCAATAAAACAATCAGAACAACACACAGAAATTTCATGGTCCACAACATATCACACAAAGTATTAGGGCTCATGAGTTTCTCTTTGCAATCAAGATCAGAACATAACCACAACACCATAAATTCATTCACTACAAACACATCAAAAAGAGAGAAGGCCGGTAATCTACAAACAGAGGGAGAGAAGTGATATAGTAAGCTGCACAGTTCACTCGGGTTCCAGCACATCTCCATTAACAAAAGGGAAGGAGTTGAGTCATTAGATTCCATAGCCTCCAAGTGAAGAAGCAGTGGACTGACTCCACTTGGTAAGCCTTTATCACCCCTTCATACCTTTATGTTCAATGCACGACCATGACTGAAGGATACCACATGTCCATGCTATGCATTTGAGTTAGCCTTGAAGAATAATATGAATGTTTTGTTGAGCTTGCATTATGCATCATGTTTCTGTTAGCACATGCCAGTTTGAATGCATAACTTTCGTGTCCATTTTTATCCAAGTTTTGGTTATTGTATGGTGTTGTTTAGGGTTTAGTATTGTTCCACACTGTAAGTAGTACGATTTGAGGCTTTACCTCATGAATTTTGGTTGAGATTTGGTGGAGGAAATGTGAAGTAATGGCGACTGCCATGCTGGTTGCCTAATGCCGATTACCATATTGCTCACCAAAGGCGCCCGCCATGGTGCCTTTTGGTTTCCATGACGATTTTTAGGTTTTCTTTCACGTATGCATGAAGAGGAGAGGTCGTGGCAGCGTGTGATTGGCAAGGCCACCATTTTGTCGTGTTGTGACTTAAAGAGTTAACGACCGGTTGATCTTATGTCACATGGTTTTTTTTACACGGCTGTTGTTTTAATATGTTTATTTCATTTTGGAACCTGTCATTTTAATGAGCTTATGGAATATATAGTTATAGGGTTGGCTTATACATTGGATGTATAGCCACCCCAGTGGCGGGAACTTTGCGGGTGTAGCCTTGGGGTCTGGGGTTCGAATCCCCCTCGCCTCAGACCCCTTTTATTCATTTTCCTTGTTTTCTGATTCATTCCACTTGGATCATAGGCCTTAATTTTTCACTAATTGCACCCTCCTGTTTAGGCCCATACGCATAAAATAACTAAACTCAGTTCATTCTCACTTTACTAATACTCCCCCTGTTTTATTTCTTTTTCAAATATTTTCATTCCAAATTTGCATTATTAAAAATAGTTTTTCCCCGTAGAAAATTCCCAAAAAATTCACAAATACATTTTAATGTTTAATTTAATTTAATTTTTATTTTATTTTCATATTTATTTCTAAATTTTCAAAAACATGAATAACCTTAGGTTTAATTCTTGAACTTCCTTTTGGAAATCAACCTTTCCTTACAACATTTTGAGAAGGATCTTTAGAGTGTTGTGTGACACATATAAGGATTGATTGGACGATTGTTTCTTGACTTTTGAAAAGTCTCTTGTTAGGTTTTTATTGGCCTCATTTGACCTTTGTTTCTTAAGCTCATACCTTTGACATTTTGTCTTTGATTTCAAGCTTTGAAGATGCTATCTTTGTCACACTTATGTTTGTTATGAACTATCTCATTATCTTTTGCCATACTCATACACGGAGGTTCATCTCAGTGTTTTGTTATTGTTCATACTTGATTTTTGTTACTACCTTTCTTGATTGTTTATCCCCTTTGAGTCCTTGAACTCATATTGCTTATCACTTAATTTAACCCCCTTTCAACTCTTGTTTACAAGAAGTTGTCCTTCCCTTCCTTCCAAAGGAAAGTCTCTCTATTGACCTCAAAGTCATAGATAGCTCATTACCCTCTCTTGGCCTCATAGCCATCTTCAACCCTTGACCTCATAGTCATAGGTAGCCATCATCTTCCCTTGACCTCCTAGCCTTAGGGTTAGAGTCACCGTACTCCACGTAGGTGTCTTGCTGTCAGACCCTACTTTCCTGTGGACACTTCCTTTCCCATTTTGCCTAGCCTTAAGTTTGGAGTCGCCGCACTCCGTGTAGGTGTCTTGCTGTCAGACCCTACTTTCCCTTGGAACGTTGACCGCAGTCAATAGTTCCTCATCCCCGTTGAGGGGAACTACGGATGCTCTGATTTCTCAAAGTATCTTTTGAGAATACGTAGGCATAGGATTGCGAGATCCTAGCGAGCTACCTTTTTCTTTTTCTACCTTTTTGTTTTTTCATCTTTTTCATTTCTCACTTTTTTACCCCATAGTGAGGGGAACTACGAATGCTATGATTCCATTCCCATCAGGATACGTAGGCACGAGATGCGATGTCTTGGCGAGCATACTTAGTGTATATACCCCTAGGTCTTTACCTTAGCATATTTCCCTTAGCAAGCAAACATTAGCATAACACAAATACTAACAAGAGGTTCCTGTAGAGTACTACAGATACTTAGGATGCTAACACCTTCCCTAGGTATAACCAACCCCTGAACCTTAGATCTCTAGCTGTGTTCCTACATAGTGCACTTAGGGTTTTTCGGTCTTTACCATTTCCTTTGGATAAATCAAAGCTCGGTGGTGAATTTCAAAGATCTGTGATTCAAGTTAATTAATAGCTTGATATCCGATTCTCACTGCAACAGAAATGGCGACTTCACTGGGGACATCCCCCTAAGAGGGTTAAGCCCACCTTGTTTGCATTTGTGTTATTTATATGTTTGCTTGCTTAAATACTTGTACATTATTTATATCTGTATATATACCTGTGTGCTTGGGTTTTCTGTATGCAGGGTTGTTACTTTGAGAGCTAATGATATGTCCTATACCCGGACTTGAGAGTACAGTTATGATAGGACGATGGTACATTCAAGGAGACCTTGAGGGAGTCGATTTTGAAAAAGTTGACTTGAGACACTATCACTCAGTTGAGGCCCTCTTGAGAGTTTAGTCATGTTGAACGAGTCTATTCGTGAAAACGTTACTACTCTCGACCTAGGTGCCTGTGAAACTGAGAACCGTAGTTACCTCTAACCCCACTTGGCCTTTTTAGGACGTAGTGCGATGACTGTGAGGGAGTCTATTCCCAAAATAGTTGGTATGCGATACTACACTCAGACGAGACTCTCTTGAAAATAATATTGACTACCGAGTCATTCGGGAAATCGATAATATCCGAAAGATGGGTTGTTGACTTTGGGAACTTCTTAGAACCCTGTTTTACGGATACAAGAACCCTAGTACACACCCTGTGGTTGGTTCTTTACCCATACTCCATGTTGTGATCTCTAACCCTTGATCCTGTTGCATGTGTTTTGTATCCTGTTTGCATCGCATTGCATATCATTTACATCTTTGCATGATTCATTGCATACGTCTGTCTGTCCAGTTACTCATCCCCAGTTGTCTCTATATTCCAGAGTCTGTCTGTGAGTCGTCAAGCTGATTCCTCGACACTGATATCAGACTAGAGCTAACATCAGATGCTAAATGTCAAGAAAAACCCCCTGCCAGGGCACGCCAGGTGAAGCTTCAGTCGACTTCAGCTCAGCTACTTCTTAAAGACAGGACAACTCATCCTTGTGTTTAACTAATCACTAGGCCTTATTTCTTGTTGTTTGCATTTTCCTTATTTTGTAAGGGCTGTTTGGCTTTAATTATGTTTGTACTTTCGTGATTAATGAAATGAGCATTGCAACTTTTGATTTAATTCATTTTGTCCACTATTTACATCTTTATGCTTTCTTTTGCAAAATATTTTATCTCTTTTCCACTTTCTTTTTGATTCTGCAAAGATTGGAGGGAGGATGATGAAAACGGCATACCCAAATTACTGTTAGTATGCTTTCAAATAAAGACTTTGCTGACGATGTAAGACATTGTTTCAACTCCCAAACACTGGAGACATAAGGAAGATAATCCCTCGTCAACCCCTTTGAGCCTTGAAGTAGGAGTTTCTTTCTGTACCAAAAAACATGCAATCTTAACCTGGGGCAGGGTAGTTCTTAGTTAACTTGATTGTGCAAGAGTTTCATGCAAGACGCCTTTCAACAAAAGTTTCCATTCATAAGTTTTCCTTTGCACACAGCAAGAAAGTGTCGAAGATGTCTTTCAAGTCAGAAGCCAATGATGGTTCACTGTAATCATTAAGCCAGACATTCACAACCTTTCAACTCTTCCAAATTAAATGAATAAATGAAGTACAAGTTGTTCCCAAAGTGATAAATGAAGAAGGATCGTCAAGGAATCCTTACTCAAAGAATGAGTCGAGTCCCTTACGAGACAAAAGCTAAGAAAGATGTGAAGCTCATGACCTTACCTTATACAAAGAGAAGTAAGAACAAGCTTGTATGACAACCAAAAGTTGTAAGGAAGCAGTGACTGCCATCTCAAGTCCATTGAATTTTGAACCATCATCATTACTATCATCAGTGCAATTCCTAACCTATGGGAGCCTGAGTGCATAATTTGAGTTAACTGAGCGTAGGTCTGGAGATCATCACGAAGATTGGGTGGGTACAAAAAAACTTTGAGCCTTTATCCTTTGTTTTTTAAACCGTGAACCAAGCCACATTACAACCCTCAAAAGACCTAACTGAAGCAAGGTTATTTTGAAAGCATACTATAGCAAGTTTCAGCGTAAACTGACTCCTAAAGGTCTTTGCAGATCATTTGTTTTTGGCATCAAACCTTTTGCTTAAACTTTTCATTTAGGTGTCTTGAACCGCCGTGTTCAGACCAATGACTCATATGTTTTTCATTCCAAAGTAATTTTGATTTCAATGGTTGCATGAACTTTGCATTTACCATGTTTGTACAAATACTTTTGTTTGCAAACTGGCTTTCTTATCAAGGAATTTGAAACAATTAAGAAACTTGGTCGGTGATCCTATCAGGGGCAAGTTCCTTCCATATCCTGTTGAGAATCAGTTCAAGATTTGTGGTTTAGTGCAAGTCCTTCTCGGAAGTGGTTTATACAAAAGATTTTTCAAGACTCAAACCGGGGCAAGCTTTCCAAGAGCACCATGAAACAATCATTTACAGAATCAGTCAAGCTGAAGCAATTATGAGCTTATCTACAATAGTCAGCTAATCTGGGGCAGTTTACCTGAAGAATCCCCAAGTGGCTCTCCGCCCTTCCTACAAGGATCATAACTTGATACAGTTTATCAGTATGGCAGATGATGTGCTCAGTGGTAGCATTTTTAGTCCTCAAGCAGAAGGGCAGTGATCTCCGTGTAGAGGAACCAGTCTTTCAGTCCCGTCCTTCTTACCAAAACAGTCGAGCTGTGTTGTCAGCATCTGCATCTGCATTTGATCATATATCATCTGCATAATTCATATACATATGCATATCAAGAGTGTTTCATCCTCATTTTCATTTCTCCCGAGGTCGTGTTGTTATCCACGTCTTACCTTGTGGTCAAAGTCCAACTTACTTGGCGCCTACCAAAACGTTACCTTTCCTTTCATTCAGTGCCATTCCTGAATGTTGTCATTTCCTTGTACATCTAATCCTGTTGATAGATGTTTGTCTTCTTTCATTCCAATGCTATTCCTGGATCTTTATATTCTTTCACTCCAGTGCCATTCCTAGATGTCTGTCTCTTTTGACCTCCAGTGCCATTCTTGGATATCTTGTTCCTCTTGTTTCTCCCAGTGCTATTCCCGGAAGTTTTACCTTTCTTCTGTAATCCCCATCAAGTTTGCTTGGGTATCTTTCAGTGTCATTCCTAAAAGTCTTATCTGTTCATTCAGTGCCATTCCTGGATGAGTTTTCTCCTTTTCATTCAGTGCCATTCCTGGATGTCTTTCTCACTATCATTCGATGCCATTCCTGAATATAGTGATTTGCCTTTACTTTCAGTGTCATTCCTGAAAGTTCTTTCTCTTTTATCCAATGTTTTCTTGGGTATCTCTTTGTTCACGGTCATTTAATACTTTCTTGGATACTGTGATTCCTTTTATCCAATGCTTTCTTGGGTATCTCTTCGTTCACAGTCATTCAATGTTGTCTTGGATACTGTGATTCCTTTTATCCAATGCTTTCTTGGATTTCACCTTTATTCACATTCATCCAATGCTTTCTTGGATATCTTTTATCCAATGCTTTCTTGGATATCTTCTTGTTCATATTCGTTCAATGTTTTCTTGGACGTTGTGGTTTCTTTTTATCCAATGCCTTCTTGGATTTCACCTTTTGTCTCATTTGCATCTGATGCCTTCTCAGATATTATGATTTTACCTTTCATTCAAATCCATTATTGGATGTCTGGTTTCTTTACCATCTGATGCTTTTCTGGATGTGTCCCTCTTTCTGATGTTCTTCCAGATCGAGTCTTTGTTCACTTTCATCTGATGCCTTCTCAGATATTGTGATTATACCTTTCATTTAAAGCCATTATTGGACGACTGGTTTCTTTTCATCCAATGCCTTCTTGGATTACCCTTGTTTGCTCACTTTCATCTGATGCCATTCTCAGATATTGTGATTGTACCTTTCATTCAAAGCTAATATTTGATGATTATTTTCTTTGCATTGAATGCTGTTTTGGATCCCTGTTTGCTCACTTTCATCTGATGTCATTCTCAGATATTGTGATTGTACCTTTCATTCAAAGCCATTATTGGATGTCTAGTTTCTTTACCATCTGATGCTTTTCTGGATGTGCCCCTCTTTCTGATGTTCTTCCAGATTGAGTCTTTGTTCACTTTCATCTGATGCCTTCTCAGATATTGTGATTATACCTTTCATTCAAAGCCATTATTGGATGACTGGTTTCTTTACATCCAATGCCTTCTTGGATTACCCCTTTTTACCTCATTCTCATTTGATGCTTTCTCAGATATTATGAGTTGTACCTTTCATCCAAAGCCATTATTAGATGATTGGTTTCTTTTATCCAATGTTTTCTTGGATATCTCCTTGTCCACTTTCCTCCAATGCTTTCTTGGATACTGTGGTTTCTTTGCATCCAATGCTTTATGGGATCCCCACTTTGTTCACTTTTATCTAAAGCCATTATTAGATATTGTGATTATACCTCTCATTCAAAGTCATTATTGGATGACTGGTTCCTTTACATCCAATGCCTTCTTAGATTACCCTTTTATCTCATTCTCATCTGATGCCTTCTCAGATATTATGAGTTTGCCTTTCATTCAAAGCCATTATTGGATGACTGGTGTCTTTACATCTAATGCCTTCTTGGATTTCACCTTTTGTTTCATATTCATCTGACGCTTTCTCAGATATTATGAGTTTGTCTTTCATTCAAAGCCATTATTGGATGTTTGGTGTCTTTACATCCAATGCCTTCTTGGATTTCACCTTTTATCTCATTCTCATCTGATGCCTTCTCAGATATTATGAGTTTGCCTTTCATTCAAAGCCATTATTGGATGACTGGTTTCTTTGCATCCAATGCTTTCTTGGATCCCTATTTTGCTCACTTACATTTGATGCCTTCTCAGATATTGTGACTATACCTTTCGTTCAAAGCCATTATTGGATGTCTGGTTTCTTTAGCCATCTGATGTTCTTCCGGATGTGCCTTTCTCTTTCTGATGTTCTTCCAGATTGAGTCTTTGTTATGTGATTTCCCAATGGAGACCGTCTTTCCGGTGTTGCTTCCATTGAGGATCCTGCCTTAACTTTTCTTTCTAAAGTGTCAGCCGGTCACGCTTAAACTAGTTGCTCCATCACCTTAGATTTTCCCCGGTTTTATTTCAGTTCCCTAGTGTAGTTGTCATCCCCAGTGAGTGGTTATTCATTGTGCGACTTTATCTCTTTTTGCTTTCGTCTTGGTCTGCATTTTTGCACTATCATGGCATCATACCATTATATTAGAAATTCATGGCATGTCTGCATTTGCATGTCTGTTAGTTTTCCTTAGCATTTGCATTCCATTTAAGGGAAAAATTTTCGGTTTGCTATATTTAAATACCTTTTACCTTGACGTCCCGAGGATTCCCATCTCTCGTGTCGTCCAGTGAAGCTATTTAAATAGGGGCAACTGTTGTACCCCAAATTTTCACCCCTTAGATGTCATAGCATCTTGCACTTGCATTTAGGTTTCAATCATCTATGCATTGTTAACTAACCACCATATCTTGTTAGTTTGTTCCTTTTTGTGTAAAAGTTAGGTTTGGCACAAGAAGGAGGGCAAGATTGTAACACCCCAATTTAAATTATTAATCGCCGTGTTATTATTTCTGTTTGTTGGGCCTGGTTAAGGGTGAGTGAAGGGTGGTGCCTTAGTGAATTAACAAGAATTAAGACTTTAGTTAATAATAAGGATAGTGAGGTGAAAATAATAATATTAATATGGTTAATATTAGTGTTATTATTATTATTCTTGTTATTATTTTATTATTATTAGAATTGTTATTATCAATATTATTTTATTATTAATTAAGTAAAAATCTAATTAAAGAGAATTAAGGGGAGTTTTAGTGGTCTAAGGTGGTTTTCACGTAAAACAAGAATAAGAGAGAAAGAAGAACAAGGAAGAGGAAGGTGTGCTAGGGCAAGGATTTCTTCCCAGTTTTTCCAGATTTCTGAACAATTCGAGGTAAGGGGGGAGAACGGGTTCATATTTGGTGAATTGATCGTATAAGGGTAGTGGGGAGTCCTTAACCCCGTAGGAAATTTGTATGCAAATTGTTAAATTGATAAATGTTGTATATGTCTGTTGTGATTCTGAGAATCGTACATGAATTGATGTGTAATTTCATGAATTTTTGTGGTTGTTGCTGTTGTATGAATATCCCTTGCAGATCTGTCGTTTTTTATTCGAACTGAGAGAACGATTTGAGAATTTAGGCTTGCAATACCTGTAGTAACTCTAGGTACAAGAGAAGAGATGAAAATAGGACCTAAAATCAATGTAGAAACGAGTATAGGACTGGTTGGGAGTGAAGAAGTGTAGAAATCGTAGCAGAGTGTAGAATAGTGAGGCTTCTGGTGATTTGCGTAATAGATCTGGTGATACGCGTACCAGGAAGCGTGATACGCGTATGGGAAGGCGTGATACGCAGCCATACGCGTATGGGAGGTAGCATTACGCGTAATTGGAAGGCAATACGCGTATAGTGTTGGAAATTGGGAAATTCAGTGTGAAGGTATCTCTGTCCGTACGCGTACAGTATAAGGCAATACGCATAAGGAATGTAGGCATTTTAAGGAGATACGCGTATGAGGGGAGTCAATACGCGTATGGGTGGCCGAGTGAGCTGGCAATACGCGTATGGCATGGGGCGATACACGTATGGCCATCGAAGTTGCAGAATTTTACCGTTTTGCGATTTCCTTCCCGTTTTCGCGTCTGATTCGGTTTCTCTTGGTTTGAGAGGTTGGGATTGGGAGTCAGATGCTGAGTGATACACAGTTAGTGATGAAACTAATTAATTTTATAATTTTTAGGAATTAATTAGTGTTTGGTGAATTATGGTGGCTTATGAGGGTTCGATGATTATGGTGCAAGTGGGAACGATTAGGTGTCTCATGTATGATCAGGAGGATCGTAACTATGTATGCCTATTCTTATACATGTGTGTTATATGTATGTTTGATGTGATCAGGAGGATCGTGAATTTGTTTATCATTGATATATATATATATATATATATATATATATATATATATATATATATATATATATATATGTGTGTGTTATATGTATGTTTGTTGTGATCGGGAGGATCGTGAATTTGGTTATCATTTGAGATACATGTGGGTTATATGTATGATGTGATCAGGAGGATCGTGGGCATGTATTTACGCTTATATACATGTTTTGTTATGCATCATTGAGTCTTGAATATTCATGGTGATTGGTGGGATGAATCATTGCTCAGGAGGAGTGTATGTGATTCATCCGTACTCCTATATGGAGAATGGCGAGGGATAGATCATTGCCAAGTAGAGGTGTATGTGATCTATCCGGGGTTCAATTGAATGAACCAATGAGTCGGTACCGCATGCATGGTGTTGCGTTGCATTATATTATCATATGTCGATTGTTGGTGATTGAACATGACAGTAGGTCGTGATTATATGTTGTTGTTGTTGGTGTGAGATACTACTTCCTTATATGTATTATTCACCTTTTTATATTGAATGTAGTTCTCACCCCTTTGTTGTTGTTGTGTCTGTGCTTCTTCGGAAGTACAGATATTCAGGTGACAGGTTAGTGCTTGGAGCTTGTGTAGCTTGTTCGAGTTTAGAGAGTCGCTCTGATACGTAACACGGGATTGGGGGTTTTTACCATTTGTTTTATGTTGTATACTTGTTACGTATCTTTCAAATGATGAATATTATGGTGGACCACGATTATGTGGAGTTTTTGGTGTTATAGGCAGATGGCCGTAAATTGAATAATTGAGTAAATTTTCCGCTGTTTGATTTTATTGAAATAAAGGAGATTTGTTTTGTTGATTTTAAAATGTGGCATCCTACTTTAGGTGTGGAAACTCTGATTTATCTTTACTATTTTGTTTATTTTGAAAAATGGGAAAGTGGGGTGTTACAATTGGTATCAGAGCAGGTCGGTCCGTCCGGCCAGGTTGTCTAGTATGAGTTGTGTCGTGGTATGCGACATGTGTGTAGAGCACTGTCGGTACGTGCTTGTTTTCTAACCGGTTGGTTACAGGAGTTGAGGTTGCGATAAGTGGGGGAGAAGCTGGTGCTTCTCCAGGATGCTTCCATTCTGGAAGGACGGATTGGTAAGTAATGGAGTGTTATCATAGTTGGTGAGGGAGGGTCTATACTTCATCGGGATGATCGGCCGTCTATGAACAAATTGGGGAACTGATCACCCTCAATCTCTTGTTGATAGTAGTCAGAATCAAGATGAATGGATAGATTCGCCTTGACAATTAAGATAGCATGTGATGTGGAAGGTGGTTGTGTTGAGTCGGTAGAGACCTTTATTATCTAAAAGAGGATGTAGAAGAGCAGTACTTGTCGGTCAAGTTGAAGAATATCTCTGAGGAAGGACAATCAGGTATGGTTAGTGATTGCTTGTCAAGGAGTGGAGAACAAGGTGATGGCTAGAGAGATACCGGTGTTGGGTAATCCTTGATGTCTTTCTTAGGTGTGGATCCGAATTGGATAGTGATAGGGAACTGGTATTGTGGTGTGCTGAGCGAACGGGTGAATATTTATCAGGAGAAGCCTCAGTGTATTAACGTTGGTGTTGTGCGAGTTAGTAGTGAAGTTGCACGTGTCGAGTTTCTGGTTGTTTGTGAATTTCTTCTTGGATTTATTTTCAGGCAAGATACGTGGATCATAGGCACGTTAAGAAGATAGAAGTGATTATTGATCCAACACTTGGTACGAGTTTGATGTTATTGACTCCGTACGGAAAGTAGATGCAGGGTGTATTTGTGGAGTATATGAATTGAACCGTCAGGATTTGTTGAAGGTATTTGACCATTCCAAATCGGAGGAAGATCACGCAGAGCATATGAGAATTGTTTTGGTAGGTGCAGAAGGATAATGAATTATTCACAAGTTTTGACTTGGGGGTTTTGATTGTAAACGGTGAGTTTGTTGGAACAAGTATTATTGGTGAGGATATGGTGGTAGATACATCGGGAAATTAGCGCAGTGCTTCGGTGGGAAAACCTTTTGAAGACAGTGACAGAGACTAAGAGTGTCTTGGACTTAGTAGGTTATCATTGAAGATTCTTATATCAGAAAATGAGGAGGATTAGAGGTATTAATATGTTGGTCAGGTCAGGATGTCTCTGAGGGAAAAACTCTTAGGCGATGAAACCAAGATGTTTTTCATGTTTGTGATAGTATCGTTCTAGAATTGACAGGAAAGCCACAGTAAAGGGCTGCTGGTTGTGCATGATCCCCAGATGTGGTTCCGGATGGAATAACAGCGTGATGTGTATAAGGGTATCGAGGCTTTGGGAAGCAAACTTATAGTTTGGATAAGTTTTGGAATTATTAGAGTTTTAGGGCGTTAATGGAAAATTTGAGAAAAACCCTTGGGTGTGGATGTAATATTGAGATTGAGAGTTCTTTTTGGTTGATTGTTGATACATGTTAGAAATTATAGAATGTGGATTGTTCAGAGAATGAAATTGTGTATGGATTACTGACAGTTGAATGAGGTGACGATTGAGAATAATTGTCCACTTTCAAGAATGGGGAGTTGGAATTGTTTGGTTGAGCTTGTATATGAGTCTGGAGAAGATGGGATGAGTTCGGAGTGGTGTTCATTAGGGAGATTCAGATCTAATATAAAGTCAGAAGGAGACTTTGTAGGGTGTTTGGAATCTAAGTTGCAAGTGTTGGAAAATAGGGAATTTTTATGCTAAATTATTCGAGTGAGAATTTTGGTTGAAAAGAGATTAGTTTCTTGGACATGTTAACTCTGATGATGGTATTGTATGAATCCATCGGAAGTAGATGCAGTTCTACAATGAGAAGCTCCGAAGTCGGTGAAGGTGATTAGAAGCTTTTGGACTTTAGTTGGTTATTACCGGAGGTTGTGGAAGGCTCTTCCAAGTTAGAATTTTGTTACTTCAGTTGACTTGCAAAGGGTAAGTCGTTTGCTTTGGATGTTCATTGTGAAGAAGTTGAGGGGGCTAAAGTAGAATTTGTCTGCAGTCCCAGTTTACTTCTTCGTGATCCTAATAAACCATTGTGAGGTATTGGGATGTGTCCATGATGAATTTAGTCGGCGTGTGGATGCAGGATGGAAAAGTCGTCGCTTATGCTTTGCGACAATTGAGAATTCATGATTTCAAGATGGCTGCGGTTATTGCCGTGTTGAGGATCCAGCAATATTATTTTTTTTTATGGTTTCGAATTCAAATTGTTTAGTAATCACAAGAATATTGAGTACCTGTTTGGTCGGAAATAATAGAGTATGAGACAACGAGGACGGTTGAGATTCTGGACGAGTTATGACCTTAGCTGGAATCATCCTATTGGAGAAGTTAATGTCGTGCCAGATGAGTTAAGTCGGAAGTTTTTGTACATGTCTGTTTTGATGACCAGATGGATTAGAACTATTTGAGCAGTTCAGAAACTTGCGTCTGGTGTGTAAGATAACACAGCAGAGTGTGAGGTTGGGTATATTAGTAATGACTATGATTTTGCCGGTGAAGATTAGAGAAGGTCAAAAGTTGGACATGACTTTTGGTGAATTTGATTGTTGCGAGTAATCAGAGTGCGCATCGAACGCGGGATATGGTATCTTTCGTATAAGCGTGTGTGACTTGTAAAAGTTCATAGGCTGAATAGTGGAAATATGTAGTAGCGATGAGACCATTGGACGTTTTAGAATAGAAGTCGAAAAGTTTAAATATTATTCTTAGACTATTAAGTAGATGGATGCTTTAGTCTTATGTTGATTGGTGAATTGTAGCATTGTTGTAATGATATTGTGTGACGAGGATGTTGATATCATGGTTATGTAGAGGTTGTTGAAACGATGTTGTGTCGTGGAACTTTATGTTCTTGTTTTGCTGTTGTCTCGTTGCCTATGGTGATGGTTCGAGTGCGAGTGGCTAATTCCTATGGTGGGGAATTAGGAGAGGGTTACCTATGGTGAGGGTAACGATCTTTGTGTGTGTTCGTAACTTGAGTATTCTTTGGGTCGTGAATTAGTCGTCAAGGGCATTGTATGGGCATTGCATCTTGTCGTTGTCGTAGTCGCTGTTAGCAAGGTCGTCTGTTAGTCTGTGTCATTCGTGGTGTACCTTTTGCTGGTATGATTATTTGTTATCGATTGTGATAGTTGTACCCGGAGTGATTCATTTCCGTTATATTTTCGAGGACGAAAATAATTTAAGTGGGGGAGAGTTGTAACACCCCAATTTAAATTATTAATCGTCGTGTTATTATTTCTGTTTGTTGGGCCTGGTTAAGGGTGAGTGAAGGGTGGTGCCTTAGTGAATTAACAAGAATTAAGACTTTAGTTAATAATAAGGATAGTGAGGTGAAAATAATAATATTAATATGGTTAATATTAGTGTTATTATTATTATTCTTGTTATTATTTTATTATTATTAGAATTATTATTATCAATATTATTTTATTATTAATTAAGTAAAAACCTGATTAAAGAGAATTAAGGGGAGTTTTAGTGGTCTAAGGTGGTTTTCACGTAAAACAAGAATAAGAGAGAAAGAAGAACAAGGAAGAGGAAGGTGTGCTAGGGCAAGGATTTCTTCCCAGTTTTTCCAGATTTCTGAACAATTCGAGGTAAGGGGGGAGAACGGGTTCATATTTGGTGAATTGATCGTATAAGGGTAGTGGGGAGTCCTTAACCCCGTAGGAAATTTGTATGCAAACTGTTAAATTGATAAATGTTGTATATGTCTGTTGTGATTCTGAGAATCGTACATGAATTGATGTGTAATTTCATGAATTTTTGTGGTTGTTGCTGTTGTATGAATATCCCTTGCAGATCTGTCGTTTTTGATTCGAACTGAGAGAACGATTTGAGATTTTAGGCTTGCAATACCTGTAGTAACTCTAGGTACAAGAGAAGAGATGAAAATAGGACCTAAAATCAATGTAGAAACGAGTATAGGACTGGTTGGGAGTGAAGAAGTGTAGAAATCGTAGCAGAGTGTAGAATAGTGAGGCTTCTGGTGATTTGCGTAATAGATCTGGTGATACGCGTACCAGGAAGGGTGATACGCGTATGGGAAGGCGTGATACGCAGCCATACGCGTATGGGAGGTAGCATTACGTGTAATTATAAGGCAATACGCGTATAGTGTTGGAAATTGGGAAATTCAGTGTGAAGGTATCTATGTCCGTACGCGTATAGTATAAGGCAATATGCGTAAGGAATGTGGGCATTTTGAGGAGATACGCGTATGAGGGGAGTCAATACGCGTATGGGTGGCCGAGTGAGCTGGAAATACACGTATGGCATGGGGCGATACGCGTATGGCCATCGAAGTTGCAAAATTTTACCGTTTCGCGATTTCCTTCCCGTTTTCGCGTCTGATTCGGTTTCTCTTGGTTTGAGAGGTTGGGATTGGGAGTCAGATGCTGAGTGATACACAGTTAGTGATGAAACTAATTAATTTTATAATTTTTAGGAATTAATTAGTGTTTGGTGAATTATGGTGGCTTGTGAGGGTTCGATGATTATGGTGCAAGTGGGAACGATTAGGTGTCTCATGTATGATCAGGAGGATCGTAACTATGTATGCCTATTCTTATACATGTGTGTTATATGTATGTTTGATGTGATCAGGAGGATCGTGAATTTGTTTATCATTGATATATATATATGTGTGTTATATGTATGTTTGTTGTGATCGGGAGGATCATGAATTTGGTTATCATTTGAGATACATGTGGGTTATATGTATGATGTGATCAGGAGGATCGTGGGCATGTATTTACGCTTATATACATGTTTTGTTATGTATCGTTGAGTCTTACATATTCATGGTGATTGGTGGGATGAATCATTGCTCAAGAGGAGTGTATGTGATTCATCCGTACTCCTATATGGAGAATGGCGAGGGATAGATCATTGCCAAGTAGAGGTGTATGTGATCTATCCGGGGTTCGATTGAATGAACCAATGAGTCGGTACCGCATGCATGGTGTTGCGTTGCATTATATTATCATATGTCGATTGTTGGTGATTGAACATGACAGTAGGTCGTGATTATATGTTGTTGTTGTTGGTGTGAGATACTACTTCCTTATATGTATTATTCACCTTTTTATATTGAATGTAGTTCTCACCCCTTTGTTGTTGTTGTGTCTGTGCTTCTTCGGAAGTACAGATATTCAGGTGACAAGTTAGTGCTTGGAGCTTGTGTAGCTTGTTCGAGTTTAGAGAGTCGCTCTGATACGTAACACGGGATTGGGGGTTTTTACCATTTGTTTTATGTTGTATACTTGTTACGTATCTTTCAAATGATGAATATTATGGTGGACCACGATTATGTGGAGTTTTTGGTGTTATAGGCAGATGGCCGTAAATTAAATAATTGAGTAAATTTTCCGCTGTTTGATTTTATTGAAATAAAGGAGATTTGTTTTGTTGATTTTAAAATGTGGCATCCTACTTTAGGTGTGGAAACTCTGATTTATCTTTACTATTTTGTTTATTTTGAAAAATGGGAAAGTGGGGTGTTACAAAGATCATCGGAGATTATCCAGTGGAATTCCTGAAGAAGATTAGGGTTTTGACATACAAATCAAGCCTTTGACTTTTGATACTTTGATCCAAGGCGAAGCATTCAAGCTATATTCCATAAATACCTACCTGATTCTTGAGTTAGAGCATGAGAAGTCAACCTTTGAGAGATTTCTCGCAAAAAGGGCAAGGTTTAGTCCTTAAGATTTTCTAAGTATGGAAAAGTTCACTCCTTGTGAAAAATTGGGAAGACCTTAACTTTCAAACCACACATCCATATTGAGTGACTCAAAGCTCAAATGGAAGCTCTTTCCATGAACTTCTAAGGGTATTATAGGACCCTTCTCCAAAAAATGCATGGTTTTTAAGTTATGAGACTTGGAAGATAAGATGCCTTTATAACTTAGTGAAATTTTGGTTGTTTTGCCCTAGTTTTCACACTAACTTCATGGCTAATTTTCACCTTGTTCCAAGCTTCAAATAAAAAATCTTTGGACATGAAAGTTGTTCCTTGTTCGTCAAGCTTTCCAAGCATGTGTAGAACTTCTCATTTGGATAAACCAAATTCAAGTTATGATGTTTTAAAGTTAGGTGTTTCAAATTGTGAAAAGTCAATAACTTAGAAAATTTTCTAAGTCTTTATGGACAGCTTGGAGTGCATAGGTTCATGGCCTTTTGTCTCCATGTTGCAAGCCTCATCTCAAGTTGTCTTCTACATGAAAAATGCTCTATTAAATGCCTACTATTCATGGAACCAAAAATCTCAAGAATTGGTGAAGTATTTATCAAGACGTGGTGCCATAAAGTTGTCACGATGGATATTGCCAAACAGTTAGAAAAATTCTGGTTTCTAGTCTTTTGTTGCACCAAACTTTGTCATGAATTCTCACATGCTTCTATGACTCATTTCAACTCTCCAAAAACACAAAAGTCACTCTACCACATGCCAACTTTCCAAGGGATCAAGAACCATCTCATTTGGTCCATTGGCTAAGGAACTATCGTGTGGTAAAGTGAGGTCCATGACTTTGTTGTTTCATTACACAAACTACATTTCCACTTGAACCAAATCTTCTGATCACCAAGTATAATCCAACTGACTCTTTCCACCATTTTTCAACACCAAAGCCATAAAACCCGTGCATGGAAAGTTCTCAAGTACATGTACTTTGTACTATGCAGTTGACACACAAAAGGTAAAGCCACATACCGTTATATCTACACAACCACATGTTGGCTGATAACTTTTTTTCTCTAACTGAAGAGAGTATACAAGCAATCCATGATTTGCACTTGGCTCAATGTTGATGGAGCAGAAAGTTCATGCGTAGCCGCTACTCTATCATGCCTTCTCTTCAAGACAATACCAATATCCTTTGTGTCCTCAAGACCATTAACCAACTGTTATACCTATAAAAGGAGACTTCATTCTCCTCTGTTAGACATCAATAAAACAATCAGAATAACGCACAGAAATTCCATTGTCCACAACATATCACACAAAGTATTAGGGCTCGTGAGTTTCTCTTTGTAATCAAGATCAGAACATCAACACAACACCAGAACTTCATTCACTACAAACACGTCAAAAAGAGAGAGAGTTGGTAATCTACAAACAGAGGGAGAGAAGTGATACAGTAACTGCACAGTTCACTCGGGTTCCAGCACATCACCATTAACAAAAGGGAATGAGTTGAGTCATTAGATTCCATAGCCTCCAAGTGAAGAAGCAGTGGACTGACTCCACTTGGTAAGCCTTTTCCACCCCTTTATACCTTTATGTTCAATGCACGACCATGTCTGAATGATACCACATGTCCATGCTATGCATTTGAGTTAGCCTTGAAGAATAATATAAATGTTTTGTTGAGCTTGCATAATGCGTCATGTTTCTGTTAGTACATGCCAATTTGAATGCATAACTTTCGTGTCCATTTTTCTCCAAGTTTTGGTTATTGTATGATGTTGTTTAGGGTTTAGTATTATTCTACACTGTGAGTAGTATGATTTGAGGCTCTACTTCATGAATTTTGGTTGAGATTTGGTGGAGGAAATGTGAAGTAATGGCGACTGCCATGCTGGTTGCCTAATGGCGACTGCCATATTGCTCATCAATGGCGACCGCCATGGTGCCTTCTGGTTTCCATGAGGATTTTTAGGTTTTCTTTCACGTATGCATGAAGAGGAGAGGTCGTGGCAGCGTGTGATTGGCAAGGACACCATTTTGTCGTGTTGTGACTTAAAGAGTTAACGACTGGTTGATCTTATGTCACATGGGTTTTTTTACACGGTTGTTGTTTTAATATGTTTATTTCATTTTGGAACCTGTCATTTTAATGAGCTTATGGAATATATAATTATGGGGTTGGCTTATTCATTGGATGTATAGCCACCCCAGTGGCAAGAACTTTGTGCGTGTAGCCTTGGGGTCTGGGGTTCGAATCACCCTCGCCCCAGACCCCTTTTATTCATTTTCCTTGTTTTCTGATTCATTCCACTTGGATCATAGGCCTTAATTTTTCACTAATTGCACCCTCCTGTTTAGTCCCATACGCATAAAATAACTAAACTCAGTTCATTCCCACTTTACTAATACACCCCCTGTTTTATTTCTTTTTCAAATATTTTCATTCCAATTTTGCATTATTAAAAATAGTTTTTCCTCATAGAAAATTCCCAAAAAAATCACAAATACATTTTAATGTTTAATTAAATTTTCTTTAATTTATATTTTCATTTTTATTTTATTTTCATATTTATTTCTAAATTTTCAAAAACATGAATAACCTTAGGTTTAATTCTTGAACTTCTTTTTGGAAATCAACCTTTCCTTACAACCTTTTGAGAATGATCTTTAGAGTGTTGTGTGACACATATAAGGATTGATTGGACGATTGTTTCTTGACTTTTGAAAAGTCTCTTGTTAGGTTTTTATAGGCCTCATTTGACCTTTGTTTCTTAAGCTCATACCTTTGACATTTTGTCTTTGATTTCAAGCTTTAAAGATGCTATCTTTGTCACACTTATGTTTGTTATGAATTATCTCATTATCTTTTGCCATGCTCATACATGGAGGTTTATCTCAGTGTTTTGTTATTGTTTATACTTGATTTTTGTTACTACCTTTCCTGATTGTTTATCCCCTTTGAGTCCTTGAACTCATATTGCTTATCACTCAATTTAACCCCGCTTCAGCTCTTGTTTACAAGAAGTTGTCCTTCCCTTCCTTCCAAAGGAAAGTCTCTCTATTGACATCAAAGTCATAGATAGATCATTACCCTCTCTTGGCCTCATATCCATGTTCAACCCCTGGCCTCATAGTCATAGGTAGCCATCATCTTCCCTTGACCCCCTAGCCTTAGGTTTCGAGTCGCCGTACTCCACATAGGTGTCTTGCTATCAGACCCTACTTTCCCGTGGACACTTCTTTTCCCGTTTTTCCTAGCCTTAAGTTTGGAGTCGCCGCACTTCGCGTAGGTGTCTTGCTGTCAGACCCTACTTTCCCTTGGAACCTTGACCGCAGTCAAGAGTTCCTCATCCCCGTTGAGGGGAACTACGGACGCTCTGATTTCTCAAAGTATATTTTGAGAATACGTAGGCATAGGATTGCGAGATCCTAGCGAGCTACCTTTTTATTTTTCTACCTTTTTGTTTTTCCATCTTTTTCATTTCTCGGTTTTTTACCCCGTAGTGAGGGGAACTACGAATGCTCTGATTCCATTCTCGCAGGATACATAGGCACGAGATGTGATGTCTTGGCGAGCATACTTAGTGTATATACCCCTAGATCTTTACCTTAGCACATTTCCGTTAACAAGCAAACATTAGCATAACACAAATACTAACAAGAGGTTCCTGTAGAGTACTATAGATACTTAGGATGCTAACACCTTCCCTAGGTATAACCAACCCATGAACCTTAGATCTCTAGCTGTGTTCCTACATAGCGCACTTAGGGTTTTTCGGTCTTTACCCTTTCCTTTGGATAAATCAAAGCTCGGTGGTGAATTTAAAAGATGTGTGATTTAAGTTAATTAATAGCTTGATATCAAATTCTCACCGCAACAATGCCTAGGTTACAATAAATTATCTAGAATTCCCTAATAATGCTCCACACGTTGGGTGTGATCTGAGAAACGGTGACATTAATTGTTGCAAAAAAAGCTTCCTCAAAGGATGTAAAAGAGATCAAAACCCTCTAATTGTGAATGACGAGGAGATAAAAGTAGAAGTACGGAGCAGATGACCCACCCGTGGTGGTCATGTTGGTCCTCTCCGTCTCTGAACAGGGTTCCAGGAACACGTCCTCTTCACGCACTGTACTTGAAAATCCAACACCATGACAAAACCTTTTAATCATGACAGGACTTGAGTATAGAAACAAAATGTCTCGAACGTGAACATATTTGTCTCCCTTCCTAGCCATTAGCTTCTAACGAAGTATAAAGGATGAGGAAAAATAACAGTGTTTGTGCCTTAGGGGAGGACGAACCTCATAATGCCTTTCTCCTCCCTGAAACTTTCCTATGCCTGTGTATTTTTCCCGAGGGAGAAAAATGGAGGTTCCGAGAAGGAAGAAAAGGAAAAATATTTCTTGGAAAAATTATTAGGATCTTTTATACCAATAACACACACAACATACCACTTTGATGGAATGATTGTTGAAAAGAGTGGAAAGGTTTCCACACATTGAGGAAACATGTTAGAAGAGGGTGAGATTGGTTTTCCCTAGGAAAATAATCATGAGATGCATTAAATTCCACTCACGCTCCTTTCTTACTAAACAATCAATATTTCATAACTGTCTGACGTTAGGATATCTCTAGAGTGACGTTTCATGTCCCCTGCTGACACTCTGGCTACTCATAAGACATTTGCTAAGGAGGTGATGACTCACCTTTAGCTGAGGGACTCATCCTCAACTAAGGAAATCACCCTCCAATTGAATGAGCTATCTTCAACTGAGGAATTACCTTCAACTGAAGGACTCACCTTCAACCGAGGGACTCACCTTCAATTGGGGGACTCACCCATAGCCAAAAAGTTCACTCCAAAGGAAGCATAAAACACTTTTCCCTTTACAATTCTGATGATTGGTCTCAGTGGTACAACAACTCTTAAACTACCTCGATATTTTCGTATGCATGTGGCATATTAAGGTTGACGATGATGATGCGCGGGTTTTGCATCTTAGAGCATGTGCATTGAGGTCATGCCTCATGTATTTGGTTGGCACGCCCATATTTATGTGCAAAAGTGTTTATTATGTTGATTTCGTTTACCTTTGATACTTCATGAACTTCAAGCGGATTCATGAGTACAGCCTAGGGGCGCTTGTTTGGTTTAACTATACTCTAAGATAGGTGAAGCTTATCTTTGGAAGACTAGACAGATGAAAGTAAGCAACACGTTCCGAGTGTTTCTTGACTGCGTCCGAGCAGATGATATATGCTACATACCCTACGATGATCACCATCAGATGTGTCCCTTGGATGACATAGCCTTATACTTTAGATGGTTGGCATATGGGTCACGCCTTATGTATATGCGTCTTTCTAAGCGAGTCATTCTCCAGTTTGAGTTTCTACATAGTATTTCAAAAGACTATGTCGTGTATTCTCCTTACATTATCGTTCGCATAAATGTTTATGCGATGTTTGATGATTTTTATAATCATTCGATACTAGAGGAAATACGAAATGTTCCAGCTTCTCAAGCATGAAGTGCAGCATACGACTACATCCAATGGTTTTTCAGAGTGTCACCTACTTACATGATACCACATGCTGAGGAAAAACCATATATGCAAACTCATCAGGAAATATTAGAGGAGGAGCAAGTTAGGACAAATCATGTTGTTGATGTGTTACCTACATGTTAGTGTATTATGGCTATTGGCGAGTAAATATAGAGAAGACTTTTCAAAAAGCACTATTGGGAGGGCCGCTGTAGAGTCCATGTTAGTCGAGACACAAAATGTCTTGCAGTACAGAAGACAAAGACAAAACTGGGAGGTCAGATATACCAAGTAGTTCATTTTTACTTGTATTTTGATAATATTTGTATTATGGTTTCTAGTTTGTCAACAATAATGTTTGATTATAGATTTTAATTGAATTAATATATGACATTTTAATTGAATTACATATGTGTATGGTTTAATAGAATAACAATTACGTATACTTAGTACAAATAGCCTAAAATATAAGGTTTCTTAAAAAATGTCAAATTTGTAACAAACTTACTGCTCAAGGATTATTACAAAGTATACTTCCGAATTATTTTCTGAGGTGTGAAATAAACACAATACCATGAGTTCAAAATATGTTTAGAGATTATTACAAAAGTGCACATACGGATTCATCATTCTATTAATACGAAGATACACTTCCGAACTAATTTTTGACAAATGAATAGGTGTCTCACCTACGAATAGATGTGATGTATTTTAGATGCATATGAAAATATATTTCATATTTTAAAAAGAGAAATTTTTTAATTTTTTTTAAAAGTGACTCTTCACCCTTAAAAATGTAACGTGAAGAACAACCTTCATTTTTTTAGAGTCTAACTTATATTAAAATATGAGAATTTCTTATCCCACCCTATGAGTTTCTTTCCCACCATGTGGTTTTTCACAAATGCCCCCCAGATTCTGGAGATATATCTCCGGACGTGCCACATGGCTTAATAATATTCTGGAGATATATATCCGAAATAATTTAAACCTTGAACGATCACAACATATCTCCCACAATACATTTCCGTTTGAATTTGTCCAGAGATGCATTTACGAAAAATTTTCGGAGATACATCTCCGAAGTGTTTCACAATAGGTTTTTTTTGTTAAATCGCATTGTGTATTTGTTCGCAAATGAATTATAAAATAACATACACACCAAAATAACATAACAATATAGTAATAGGATGTCATACAAGCCTTAAGGCCAAAATGTAATAAAAATGTCATGAAAAACGTACAAATCATAGTACTTAAACAAAATAAATACAAACAACTATTCGGTATGCCTGACAACCACTCCTCTGCTTCCTGTGCCTGGTCTACCTCCTCGGTCCTCGATCCCCCCTATCCTTGCGCGATTTCTATGGTACAAAATTGCCATATGTGCCTCCGTAATAATGTCATCCAGTATTCATCTGACAACAGACGCCTTAGGGAAGATACCCTCAGCAATGCCTGCCTGCGCCATCTCTAATATGTGACGATAACGAGGCAAGCCATCCTTAGTATGATCCATCTGAGATTGTTGCTCCTCTAGAATCTTCTGATGAGGGGGTCTTGGCAGATCTCCTAGAGTAGTCGGCACCATGTACGGATGTGACACCCTGAAGAACCACCTGATGTATCCGTCGACGTAGCTCCAATCATTTGGCGCTATGGTAGCCCGAGCCTCATCCGGTACCAAATGACTCTGATAATCAGCAAACATCTCCTTTATTTGTATACGAGTTAAGGTCAGAGGTGCAAAGACAATAGGGTATCTGGGTGTACCCGAACGGCCGCATGACGCGCTCTGTTAGATGAGGAGTAATGACCGTCGACGAGCAGGCGAACCATCCGGTGTATAGCGATATGTCGTCAAAAGGCCGCGCCTGACGGTGATCCACATAGCAATTGAAGTGGATGTCCTCACCAACCAAGCGATCATGATAGACTCTGAAAGGCTCGACTGTCAGGTTTCCTCTCAGCGGGATAAAAGCACAGGCACGAGGCATCTCTTTAGTGTACTCATCCCAACACGACCAGCCAGCAATGCGCGGGAAGTTCTGGAGGATCCAAGCCTGAAATGAAAATAAAAAAGCATTCAGGGATCAAGAACTATCGCAAATATGAAGTGAAAAAGATAAAAAATAATCAAGGATAAAAAATTATTAGCACTAGTAGGGTTGTGCTGCCTGTGGTCTGCCTCGTCGTCCATCGACATCCATCTCTCAACTTCGAATACAGATAGGCCAAGCAAGCTGCCACCCAGTTGTGAGATCCAAGAAGTACCGGAGCCATGCAACATCAGTATAGGTGGCACTCGTGTCCATAAAAAGTACAGTGCCAGCTAAAAATAGAAAATAACACCTCAAAGCATGACTCTTGTGGATCTCCACCTCTTGGGCATCACCATGAGCTTGCGCTGAAGCAACGAGCGCCTCATCAGATCTCTCATTCAAGAATGAAAACCTAACACGATCACCCTTAGTCCTATCCACATCCCTCAGTGCCTTCACTGGATCAGCCCCCAGATGCTCCACCATCATATTGACCGCCTCGTCTTTGGTCATACTACCACGATGGAGAAATGTCCCTCTGATTGGTAGATGCAATAAACACTAGACACCGTCCAGTGTAATTGATATCTCACCATGCGGTAGATGAAAGGAAGAGGTCTCAGAGTGCCATTGCTCCATGAATGCTCCCATCATCCCGTAGTTGACCAAAGTGTAATCGGTCAAGCATAGGTCACTCAACCCAGAAGCGGTGAGAACCAACTAAAGCCACTCCACCTCAGGCTGATGAAATGCTAAAATCTTCCGCCCATGGTTCACAAACTTATGGGGTTCACGCACCTACGAATTTCCAGAAATAATCAATGTCAACTAGAATCAATGTTAGAAATAATCAATATCAGCCATTTAAATTAATGTAAAAAAAATATAGTAACAATGTGACTAATTTTACCTCTTTGTCCCATATATGTCTAGCAGTGTGGTCTAGGTACAAAGGAAGTAGGGACATATCAGATGGACCCCCTCTGAAAGCCTCTGACTCGACATCACCAATATTACCTCTTCGTCTTATATATGTCTAGCAGTGTGGTCTGGGTAAAAAGGAAGTAGGGACATATCAGATGGTCCCCCTCCGAAAGCCTCTGACTCGACATCAGCAATATCACCCTCCGGAGGTGGCACGTGCATCACGATCAGCAGGTGCGACTGGGTCAACAGGAGGTGGCACCGGATCAACAGGAGGTGGCACAGGTTCATCGTGCCGCCTGCGAGAGGATGAAGGAAGTGACGCGTCAGCTGATGCATCCCGTGGTTTGAGGGAAGAAAATGAAGAAGGTGGTGTGGGATGAGACGTAGATGGAGTGACCTGAGATGTAGCTGGAGTGGCTTGAGACGTGGATGGAGTGGTCTGAGGTGAATGTTGAACCACATGAGTGGATTGAGCCTCAGGAGTAGACTGTACACCAACAGTAGATGTCTCTCCCTGACCAGAGGTACCTGCTGCATCCGAACCCGGCTGGCTACCCTATCTTCTAACGGATGCGTGCTGGGCAACCTATCTATGCCTCAATTAGTCGGCTCTGTCAGCAATTATGCTTGCAAGATATAATATAATTAATCATATAATGAGTTTACGAAATAAGAAAAATTATAAAACAAAAAGAAAAAAAAAAACAGACTTAGAAAATTTCGGAGATACATCTCGGAAAAAATTCAATGTTTCATGTACTATAGGTGATTCCAGAGATACAACTACGGAAATATTCTGCAGTTGTATCTCCAAAATCACCCAGAGTACATGAAACGTTGAATGACGTCATCTGCCCCTCAGAATCTCAAATTTGAGGCCCTGGTCGTCCGTTTGAGCCAACAAACAATACATGCAGTTACTCTAAACTATGTTTCATCTAATTTCTAAACATTTCGACACGTAACAATGGATTATAACTCGTTTACAACAAAACTCGAATATTTATCGGAAACTTGAAAAACTTACCCGAATTATATGATTCAGAAGATGTTGAATGATGCACTGGATGCAACTTGATGATTACTTGATCCTCGAACGGAAGAAATCAAATTTGGTGAAGTTTGGGAAATTTGGGAATGAGAGAGATGAAGAGGTATGAGAGAGATGAAGAGAAAAGAAAAAGTGTAGAAGGAGAAAGCCTGGCGCGACAATATGCTCCAAATTGTTCTGGAGATATATCTCTGGAATATTTCAACGTTCAATTGATCTTTGGTGTATTAGGAAATATATCTCAAGAATATCTTAACGTTTAGTTAAAATAAGATGCGTTCGGAGATATATCTCTTAAAATTATGGACATTATACTAAGAAACATATAGAGTGCTTTAAAAAATTCTCTAAAATATAAGGCTAATTGTTCAAAGTGATGGGTCAGATCCATTTTAACAAATCTACCAAAAACAAAATTAGAAACAACTGTTTAAAAAGAAAAAAAAAAGTTTGACTCACTGGAAAAAAAAAACTCAAAAAACAATCTAATTTTTAGACCGATTCTATTCAATTTTATTGATTTTGGTTCGATTTAGTGACTTATTACTTAATAAAGTAGTAAAGCTTTTATTATCATAGTTATAATTTATATATAAAGAACATCATATACTTACTTTAATAAGCTTGTATTCATTCATTTAATTTTAAAGCTTATCTTTCTCTTACACTAAAATTTTTCATTTTGATGTTTGATGAATAGCTTCCCACATTCATAAATTTCAAACATATTATAGATCTTACTAATTTCCTTGATGAACATATTTTATAACGCTCACCAAGGGTATCTTACTACTTAAGTAAAAGCTTTAAAGTGATTCTTTGTAAAATTATAATTTAAAACTTATTAATATTGCTCCTTACCTTTGGCCATAAGGTTCTTATATATTCCCATTGTCTGCAACAAATAGTTCAACTTGGATTTCATTTTCAAGTTAGGTATCTTTCAACCTGGATTTCATTTTCAACTTGGATTTCATTTTCAAGTTAGGAAATTAGTGTTGATACATTGATTAATAATAAAAACAATAATATAGTATACCATCACTTTTGTGGCATGTGATTGTCACTGTCAGATAAAGAAATGATAGTGGTAGCTAGTTGAAGACTTTGACTAGTTGTACTTGCTTCACCTCTTTCTCATTTGAATGGATGAAAGCCCCAACCATAGTAGGACCCAATGTTTGTTGCGCTTTGAAGAGATTATTATGGTGGTCAATTTAATCCGATTATTATTTTGTAATAAATAAAGTATAATGATGGTTCATTAATAAAGATGCTATTCATATTAGGAAATTCCTCACCCCTTTCCTAGGATTCCGAAGTCCACACAACACCCTTTATCAACACATCATTTTAACATAAGTAATTTAAATTTTCATTAGGAAATAAGCAAATGACCAGATTTATGAAAGAATAAAATAATGTCCAAACGCACTAAAACTAATAAAAATTGAGATATTCAATCATAATTTAATTTGACAAAATATTTTATAAGATCTTATTCAACTACAATTTAATTCTCACAAAATTTGAGATATTGAATTGGTAATCTCATATATAGTGCAGCTTATGGACTAACAAAACTTACAATTCAATAAAATAAACATTTCTCTTTGTTAAGTGAAAAAGAGTAATTCATATGCTTGTATTAATGCGGCATTGTAACCAATCACACCCCTTTAGAGAAAACAAACAAACAATTGTTACAACTGATTATGGGATTTAGGTAACCCATTAAACAATAGAGTTCAATAACCGATTACTTCTGGAATGTAATTGATAACAACTTTATATCTCATTAATGCAGAGCACTATTTTCACACCCTCTCTCTTATTAGAATTCATCACTCTTGTGGTTCTATGTTCTAATATTTAGCATCAAGAGCCTGGTTCGATCTATTAAACACTCAGTGTGCAAAAATGCATTTCTTCTCCAATGAACATATTCCTACAAATCTCTCAATTCTCGATGTAAAGAATTATGACAAATGGTGCAAATAAATAAAGGTGTTGTTTGGTTATCAAGATGTTATTGAAGTGATCAAGAACAGTGTTAATCCACTCGTATACGGTGCAACCATTACACAAAGGACTTCGCATAAGGAAGAAAAGACGAAAGATTACAATGCGCTGTATCTCACTCAGCAATATGTTGATGCCGACAACTTTGTTGTACATCTTCAAAGGAAGCTTGAAAAATCTTAGAGAAGAGTTATGTAAGAGCTAATAAGGAAAAGGTAGTGAGGTTACAAACTCACAAAAGACAATTGGAATTAATTCAAGGGGAGGAGAAAGAAATTGTAGTGTTATATTTGTAAAGGGCCTCGCCTAGGGCGATGTCTTTCTACCGCCAAAGGAGAGGTGACTGGTGAATGTCGCCCCCAAAATGATGTATCGCCTCGCCCTGTAGTCTTTTCTCTCCCTTACGTGGGAAACGTGAGATAAAACGATTTCTGGGGCTGAGAGAAAGTCAAGGTCATTAACTGACCCATGACTCCCTTGGAAATAAGAGTTCAATTGTCCACTTTTTACTAAGTGGGTGATGGCCCTTTCCGAGAAAACCCTAGGTCTTAGAGACCTCTATAAATAAATCTCCTCTCAAGGAGATGGGGACAAACTTTATGTCATATACACCCTTCAGAACTAAAAGAGCATCACACTAGTTATCACAAACAACCTAACCGCCCGCCTGCAATCCTAGCAGCATCGGCCACCAAAAGGGTCCTCCCATCTCACGCGAGCGGATCCCTTAAATAGCCCCAAACACCACCGTACAGGGCCTCTGTCCGCTATGAGAAAGCACTCACAACCGAAACATGTTATACACCTACTAAGGCCTCTGTCTCCATGCCCTTGTAATGGGAACACGCATACCTGTACTTTTTTACCAGTAAAGTGGAGTCCACCATGGGGGTCCGGTAAAACTAACCTAGGCCATATCTCCATTATAACCTTTTATTATCCCTACTGAAGATGACTGACAGGGTCCTACGTTATGAAGAAAACATCATTTCCAAGGGTATCTTCGGGAAAGGCAACTCCAGAGCTACCCGAAGTAGATGTGTGAAGCACGTGTTCTTGTCCAATGTTATATCCCATGGCCTTCCTAGAAGAGCCCTAGAGAAAATAGGACCTGATATCGTTTTCTCCAAGGAGGATGTCGTCGACGTTAACCCTCACAGCAACGATCTTGTAGTCATCACTGTTCAGCACGACAATTGGGATATCAAGTGCGTCTTGATAGATTCGGGTAACTCCGATGATGTTCTTTTCTGAGATGTCTTCTGAAAACTACATTTGGATCTGGGTTACATAAAGAGGTTCAACGGTTCTTTAATAGGATTATCAAGCGAACAGGTACAGATAATGGGCCATGTTACCCTAAAAACCTCACGCGGTTAGGGAGCGAACACCAACGTCATTGACATCAGCTACCTCATCGTAGACACCATGTCACCTTACAACATCATCCTGGGCATTATGCTATCAATTCCCTAGGATAGGTCATATACACATGATACTTAACCTTAAAATATTTACTACTAGATGGGCGAGTGGGTATAATTCGAGGAGATTAACCAGTGGCTCGCGAATGCTATCTGAGCAACTTGGAGACAGCCAGAGAAGAGCTTACATTAGTTCATGCCTATCCTTTTGAAGTTCCAAACACTGACTTCGAGAGTTGAGACCCCAGATTGGGCGCGGAGGCGGAGTAACTCACGCCCATGAAAGACTTGAAGGATGTCCAGATATATCCTCACGCCCATCAAGTTACGAAGATAGACACTTCCTTGTATGCAGGAGAGGAATAGGAGCTAGTCGACCGACTCAGAAATAACGTCGACCTACTTTCTTGGGGGCTCTCAGACATGCCAGGTATATAGACAATTTGTAAGCCACCGCTTTTTCATCCATTCGTCCTCCAAAAGATAGGCGATGAAAAAAGGGATGTCATTGATGAACAGGTAAAAAAAACTGTCCAATGTTGGATTCATCACTAAAACAAAATAACCTACATGGCTGGCCAACATAGTCCTAGTACGAAAGGCCAATACTAGATGACGTATGTGTGTAGACTTCACGGATTTGAGTGTTGCATATCCCAAGGATCCATAACCACTGCCAGACATCAATTGTCTAATTGATAGATCATCAGGCTACCGAACATTAAGTTTTATAGATGCCTACTCTGGATAAAATGAGATCCGGATGGATCTCCTGGATGAGCCTAAAACTGTTTTCATGATGAACCATTGCAATTACTACTACAATTTCATTCCTTTCGACCTTAAGAACACGGGAGTCACATCCTAGTGACTCATGGATGCGGTCTTCGCCCATTGGATAGGACGAAACTTGGAGGTATACGTCGTCGATATGATTGTTAAAACTGTGGAAGAGCGTAGCCGAGCCGATGACATGGAGGATATCCTACACTCAATGAGAAGATATAGAATGTGCTAAAAAACCGCCAAATGCTCATTCGGGGTTCAGGCACTGGAATGTCTAGGTTTTATGGTAACAAAGAGAGGTATTGAAGCCAATCCAGACATGTGCCAAGTGGTTATTGACACGAGGAGTCCCACAAACTTAAAAGAAGTTGACCAACTTACTAGAGGCCTTGCGGCTTTTTCTCGCTTCCTATCCTGTGTAGGAAATAAATCCTTCCTTTTCTTTGTCGCCTTGAAGAAAAAGGAGAAATTCGGGTGGACCTCCGAGTGTGATGAGGCTTTCACCAAGGTCATAGAGTTCCTCACATCGCCTTCGGTCCTTACTCGTCCAAAGGAGGACTTATCTTTGCTTCTCTACCTCTTAGTTACATAATGGGCGATGAACTCAGTCTTCGTCCAAGAAACCGAAAGGCTAGATGGACGTGTGTATTTCATAAGCAAGTTATTAAAGGGCACCGAGACATGCTACCAGAATATTGAGAAACTGGAGTTGGTCATTGTTATTGCAGCGAAAAACCTCAAGCCATACTTTCAGGGGCACACCATCCTGGTAAAAACCAATTATACCATCCGACAAGTTTTGGAAAAACCTGGTCTTGAAGGAAGAATGGTATCTTGGGCGGTAGGGCTCTCAAAATACGACATCCAATACATCCCGAGGGGAAGCATCAATTCTGAAACCCTAGCCAATTTCGTAGCTGAACTCAACTCACCAATAGAAGAGAAACCCATTCAGATTGGGCGTTATCTGTAGATGACGCCTCCAACATAAAAGGAAGTGGTGCCGAAATAATCCTCTAAGGAGTTGGTGATATAGTTATCTAGCAGGCGATGAAGTTTGGGTTCACTGCCAGCAAAAATGAAGCTGAATATGAAGCCTTTATCGTTGGTATGATCTCGCCTTGGAGATGGGAGCCACCAGAATGAAGTTTAAAAGTGACTCCCATTTGGTCGCCAACCAGGTCTCGGGCCAACATTAGGCCAAAAATCCACAATTGATAAAATATCTACAGAATGTATGAAATTTATCCTCACGTTTCCTCTCTTTTGAAGTAGAGCACATCCCTCGTGAGCAGAACTTCAGGGAAGACCTCATATCCAAACTAGACACCTAGCATCGAGGTTTAATAGAACAGTCATACATGAGACTCTCGCCTCACCTAGCATCGAGGTGGATGAAGTATACTCTTTAGAACTTGTCCCTTCCACCAGTTAGATGTCACCCATACTACAATACCTACAATTGGGCGAGCTCCCACTATATGAGGGAGAAGCAAGGAAGATTAGAAAGCAAGATTCCAAGTATACCCTACTTTGAGAGATGCTTTACCGAATGGGAAAGGCTACACCCATATCGCGATGCCTGAGCAAGGATGAAACTGCACTGGTAATTGTAGAAGTTCACAAGGGAGCTTGCAATAGACACATAAGCGGGAAAGCCATTGCCCACAAGTTATTGTGAGTCGGATATTACTGGCCCACTCTAATGAAGGACAACATCGCTTTCGTCAAAAATTGCTATCAATGTTAGAGACATGATGGCCTTCACCGCACCCCGACATAAATTATCTAGTCGATGACTTCGCCTTGGCCCTTCTACCAATGGGGCATGGACATCCTAGGCTCATTCCCCTTGGAGCTGGGTCAGTTAAAATTCCTAATAGTATGAGATAATTATTTCACCAAATAGATAGAAACAGAAGAAGTAGCCAAGATTACGACAAAAATAATGCGTAGTTTCCCCTAGCAGAAGATTATACGCATATATAGACTCCATTGGCCCATTATCTCCGACAAGGGACCCATTTAACCAGTGCCATGGTCATTAACTTCTATAAAAACTTGGTTGTGCACACGAAATTCGTGTTTGTGGTGCACCCTCAAGCTAACGGTCTAGCTGAGTCAACAAACAGTGTAATTCTTAAGGGACTCAAGAAAAAGCTTGATGACGCCAAAGGCATGTAGGCGGAACTACTCCATGAGATAGTGTAGTTTTACTACACCACACCATATTCCACTACCAAGGAGACTTTGTTTTTCATGGTCCATGGGGCAGACGCGATACTATTCATAGAGATTGATACGCGTTCGTGGCGAAGGACACAGTTCAATAAGGAGGCAAACGATATAGGCTTAAAATATGCAGTAGATTTGATCGATGATGTAAGAGAAGCTACCCATGTTCGATAATTTGCCACCAAGCACAGGGCGGTGAGAAGGTACAACTCTAAAGTAAATCCAAGAGAGATGTAAGAGGGTGACCTTGTCTTGAAATAAGTAGTTCTACCTTTATAGTAAGGGAAGCTGTAACCTAAATGAGAAGAACTATACTGCATATATCAGAAGCTTCCGCACGGAGCATAATGTTAGAACAAGTTTTGTTCATGACATATTTTCCTTGGGTTTTGATGATAACTAAGTATCGAAAGAACAATGGTTTATTTGATGTGTGTTACATGTGTGCAGGTTCTAATACTTGTAAATATTATTGTCAGAATCTGTTCTATATTAAGCACACTTTGAGAGTTGTTGTATAGCTAGCTTTTGGTGGCAGAATCTGAAGAACATTTGCTAAGTGATGTCTGGCGTAGACTCTGAAGCTGGAGGTCTAAGCATCACAAGAAGCAACATTATTGTCTCTACACTTAGTGAATGCAAATTAGCTTGTGGTACCATCCAGGGTTGGTGATAAAGCTGAAGTTGACCGTGCTGCAGAAAGCAAGTTGTATTGTCAAAACAATTTGTCAGCTAAAGTCTACATATTGCAAAGCTCAAGAAAGGCTGAGAGGCTTTATGGATATCTACACTCGACGGCTCTAATAGTACAGAATCTCTTGAAGACTCAAAAGTTAAACATGTTACACATTGGATTAAAATCTTCTGGTGTATCTATCTTCAACGACTCTTGTACTATGTAGTAACAGCAAAGACTCTTGATCAAGTTATCTCTTCAACGGATAGTTTGTGAAAAGGCTATAAATATGGATGAAGGTTCAAACTAAATCTTTAACAATGAACAACCAGAAGGAGTTACAAGATCAGCAATTATCAACTCATTGTATATGCAGATTTTTCTGATGTAGGTTGTAATTGTAAAAGCCTTAAGATTTCTTACACATTGAATATCTTAGAAATCTTAAGTGCTTTAGGTCTTTGTTATGGTGATTTCCCGTACCTCTGATACTTGTATCATGTACACCTTTTTCTCTATTCTGCTGAGCTTGTTCAGCAGTTTAGATAAAAGTCTTGTGTCATTGGGATACAAAAAGGAAGTCTTGAGCCAAGATGCTTGAGCCACATAAGTCTCTTGCTATGTGCTTGAGCTGTGAAAGTCTTAATCACGTGGATTGATTGAGCAGAAGTCTTATAACATTGGGATACAAGCAAGGAAGTCTCGAGCCAAGATGCTTGAGCCTCGTAAGTCTCTTGCTATGTGCTTGAGCAGTGAAAGTCTTAATCAAGTAGATTGATTGAGCAGGAAAGTATGAACCAGTGTGGCTTGAGCAGGATAGCTCGGTTCATAAAATTTGGAGTAGTAAGTCTTGACTGGTGGGGTGCAAGCAGAAAGGCTCATTTCATTTGACCTGGAGACAAAGTCTTGAGCCTGGGGGCTTGAGCAGGAATGCTCGGTAAATGGAATTAGAGCAGTAAGTCTTGACCTGAGGGGTGCAAGCAGAGAGGCTCGTTTCATGGGACTTGGAGCAGAAGTCTTGGGCTGAGGTCCCGAGCAAGGAAGTCTTGGGTTCGTGGAACCTAAGCAAGAAGTTTCGAGTGAGGAGCTTGAGCAGAAGTCTTGGACCTTGGGTCTGAGCAATTGTAAAAGACTTATGCAGAATGCATAAGCGATTGTAATCATGTTTTGATTATAGTGAAAATCTCTTGTGAAGTAAGGGGACTGGACTACTCTCAGTTTAGGAGGAACCAATATAAATCTTTGTGTCTTCTGCTATTATTTATTTGCTTTTGTTAACATTCCGCTACTAAGAATTAACCAGAATCTGAACACCAGTTTAGATTCTGAACTCTGATCAGATGCAAACTAAGAAAACAGAAAACGCAATTCAATCCCCCTTCTTGTGTACTTTTCTCACCTTCAATTGGATTTTGGGTTAAACGTATGTACGTATTCTGATCATTGGCATTTTATATGAAGCAGTCATTTATCTGATTTGGGTGTCATCTTTGGTTACCTGTTTATCTTTGATTTGAACCGCTATAGACATATACTCTTCAGATCTGGAACTAAGATGATTATCTGTTTTGTTCTAAACTCTAGAAATAGATTTAGGCTTAACACTTGCGTGAGTATCAGCTCTTAATGCTCTGTGTTGGTTTTTGTTGCGTGAGACATCACCAATGAGGCAATACGGTCGATCTCTCGATGTTGCGTTAGACATAACCTCGGTCGTGGGTGATACGTGAGGATATTAGGAGAATGATTGATTTATGTATAATATGATTAGAAGAATGCATGTGTTATCAATTGATGAGATCCAATTCCTCACGTATCAATCATTCGATACATAAATCAATCATTCGCCTAATATCCTCACGTATCACCCACGACCGAGGTTATGTCTAACGCAACATCGAGAGATCGACCGTATTGTCTCATTGGTGATGTCTCACACAACAAAAACCAACACAGAGCATTAAGAGTTAATACTCACGCAAGTGTTAAGCCTAAATCTATTTCTAGAGTTTAGAACAAAACAGATAATCATCTTAGTTCCAGATCTGAAGAGTATATGTCTATAGCGGTTCAAATCAAAGATAAACAGGTAACCAAAGATGACACCCAAATCAGATAAATGACTGCTTCATATAAAATGCCAATGATCAGAATACGTACATACGTTTAACCCTTTTTACATGTATTCAACTAATTTGCCAAATGAATGTGAATAGCATTCTTCATCACTATTATCACGCATCCTCGCAATACCGTATTGATCCTACTTGTAACACCCCGATTTTTAGTAATTAATTATTTATATTAATTATTGAGTGATTTTGTGAAATATTGATTTATCTAATTTATTTGAAATATTTGATTTAAATGAATTACTTGATTTAGTGAATTTATATGAATTAATTGATTTATATAGTTTATTGAGTTTATATAAATTAAGTGGTTTGTTCAACTTATATGAATTAATTGATTTAATTGATTAAATTGAAATATGTGATTTAATTTATTATTTGAAAATAAATTGAATTGTGGAATTTATCTAATTATTTATTTTAATTAGATTGTTAGTATTTAGTAAACTATTTAATTTATTCTATTTAAGAGAATTTATGGTTACTAGAATTAATGGGCTTTGAGGGAGGTGTTAGAAGAAAAAGAAAATAATGGTTGAGCTAGGCCCATTTTATTGAATGAATAGTAGGGTTTTAGTAAGATAGTTAGTAAGGTTGGGAAAACAAAAACCAGAAAAATTAGAAGAGGAAAAGTGTAGAGGAAGAGGAGAGGAAGGAGGAAACCAAAGAACAAGAGCAAATTCATCAAGAAATTCAAGGTAAGGGTGGGTTTTTCTCTCATTATTGGAGTTATTGGGTGTTAATTATTGCGTAGAAATAGTAATAGAATAATCCTAAAAATTTTCTGTGAAATATGAAATTAAATAGGTTGAGAATAATTTCTGAGATGATTAATTTTGGATGTTGAGGAATTGATTTAGGTGACATTTTAGAGACCCATTAATAACTGTACTGTAGTGTAAAGGTTGGAAATAAATGATTTTTACAGATCTATTCCCAGTCCTGTAGCGCAGCATCTACAGTAGGACTAGAACAAATTTTCTTTTCATGCCTTTAACTCACACTGTAGCGGTATTAGAAACAGGAATAGTAAATATTTATAATTTCTTCCATGAAGGAGTGTAGCGCATAGATTCATTAACAAATCTTTTCCTGTGCTATAATACTAACCAATGAATTCTGTAGTGATAATGAGAAGTATACATCATATGCATTTATTAAGTGGCTTATTAATTAATATAAAAATAATAATGTTAGTCGGTTAATGGAATATCTACCTTGTGGCCACACTGCCCTTAGTACATATGGCGCAGGAAATCATGGTGAATTGTGAGAGTAGTTCAAGTGAAACAAATCTACAGTGATCCTCATTAACTGTAGCGTTAAAGTCAAACAAATGAATAAAAAGTGATACATTCACGCAATTGCCACTGTAGCGATGACTAGAACAAGGCAATGAAAAATTACTGATCCTATTATCCTGTAGCCACTATAATATATATATATATATATATATATATATATATATATATATATATATATATATATATATATATATATATATATATAAGAATAATTATTAATTAATCATTATAATATTAATTAATAAATTATTTAATTAGTGATTACTTATTAATTATGAATAGTATTTAAATATGAATTATCTATTTAATTATTAAATTACTTATTTGAATGTTGATAGTTTATTGAAATGGTGATTTTATTTATTTGAATAGTAGAATGCTATTGGATATTGGATTCAATTATTAATGAGTGATTAATTAGTCTATATTTAATTGGTAGATTATATTGTGAATTATGATTGGAACTAGTTAGTCCTTGTGTACTATTGATTGATTGTGGTGACTAAATTTAAAGTATGATTACTTTAATTATGAAATGTAATTATGTGTGCAATTGTGTGATAATTCAAGTGTGATGAATTATTTGAGATATGCATGATATTAAGATTAGAGAACGATCTTAATTGCATATGGTTGTTGATTGCATACACATCATTTGTGTCAAGAGGCAATGTTTGGTAATTCCGTGGGAATTATTGACTTGTCCCAAACCTAACGCCGAATGGGGTTTGAAAGCCTAGGGGACGGGCTTTTGTTTTGTTATTGGTCTAGGGGACGGACCCGGTTTAAATGTAAAAACCGAAAAAAAATAACAAGTGTTGGTACCACATGGCATGAGTTGCATTGAGTTTGCATCGAGTCGCATGGCATATATGATTGTTATATGGAAGTATGTGTGTGATTGTGACTTGTTGAGTATTGAAATTTGATATGAACTGTGTGGATACTTGAGTGATACTTGTTGATGAACATTGAAGTGTGAGATTATTTATTATTTGTGTTTATATGTTTTACAATAATCATTATCTTATAATTTCAATATTGATGTGAATTCTCACCCTTCTGTTGGAATGATGTTTTATGCGACATCGCACAAGTACTGAAGATTAGAGTTGCTTTCTAGTACGAGGATAGCTATTTGGAGTAGCTTGTTTAGCTTCCTTATTTATTTTGGGTTGAGTCGTGCTCTGATTATGTAACACTGGGGAACGTTTGATCATGTTTTGAGAGATACGATTGTATACTTTATTTATTTGTAAATTTGATTTGAATTTTACGGTGAAGTGGCTTTTTATGCCTAAGTTGATTTAATGAAGGAAATTTATTTAAGACTTGAATGTGATGAGATTCTTAATGAAAGTGATTCCGCTGCTACATGCTAATTGTTGAGTGCCAAAAGAGCATAAAATGTTGTTATTTTTAGTAGTAATTTGTGGCACTCAATAGTTCTTTTTGTTAATAATACCCCATTTTGTTTGTAAATATGTTTAGTTTACGTTAAAGTGTATATTTTGCGGTATCGGGTAAATATCATTGAGTTTAATTGTTTTCCATTTATTTTTGTAGGTATTTAATCATTTTTATTTGAGCATTGTTAGATAGAGCATTGAATAAGCTTTCCAGCGCTTCAAACCGTGCGTCAAACGGAGTTACGGTTCAAAAGTTACGAATAAAACAGTGCAGAAAAATTCTGCAGACTGGTGCGCTGCGCCTCTGCGCCGCCGGGATGTGCAGGGGCGGTCCGGACACTCCAAAATTGTGAAAAACTTACAGAATGATGGCCATTCGCCGCCGGGCGAAGCCAGACCACCGCGGGGCGAAATTTGACGATCAGAAACTCCATTAAAGCCCCAAAAACACATTTTTTAGGTTATGGTTGGATTTTTGAGAGTTCCATACCATCCAATAGCATTTTTTGAGTGGAATTAGGCTAGAAAACACATTGGAGCTGTCAAATGGATGATCCGGGGTTGAATCCTTCATCAATCGGAGCCGATTAACCGGTAGATTTTTGGTAAACCGGGTGATTTTTGGGTTTTTCTCTATTTTCTTCTCTTTGATTCTCTTTTGTGGAGTTTTGTATATGTATAGACTTTGAATCATGTATGTATTTCAACTCATCTATGTATTGTGAATTAGTTTTTGAATTATTATTGATGTTATCTTTGATTTGGTATTTGTGGTATTGACAAAACCTTATCAAATCTTAAATCTTTGATTTTCATCTATCGATGAGCAAGCTTTTGACATGGTTTGTGAGTTGATATTCATTTGCATCACCTATTTTTTATTGTGTTGATTAAGTAGCATGAGTAGGATTAACACGGTAAAAGTCGTGATAACGCATAACGAACGGTATTGCGACTATGCGTGATAATAGTGATAAAGAACTTTGTTCACGTATGTTTGGCGAATTAGTTGAATGCATATTAATCATTTGTATTTTTGTCTCCATGGTGTATTTAATATGCTTTACAAATCATTATTGTGCTTTCCTTGATCTTTTTGCATTTGTATTGAATTTGTGTTGTGTTAGAGATAAACATCACAAATAACTCTTTTGATTAGGGAAGGAAATCTATTAGGACTAATGGCTAGAGATAGTTTTAGGCTTAATATTCACTTTAGTATCGGAACTTAATGCTTCCGTGTGTCTGAGTCGTGCGCGAGAGTGACGACGAGAGATGCGGTTGATATCTCAACGATGTGTTCGAGAGAAACTTGTTGTGAGCGATACGTGATGATTTTGATGAGTATTGTATGTTAAGCATACTTGGTCGATAAGTTTACATTTGTGAGAGGTCGATTATATACAATGCTTGATAGATTCCTTCTATTTGAAAAATGTATTCTTTTTATGTTAATACTTTTACTTTTCCGCATTTCCTTTTAAACCATTTTAATCCAAACCCATGAGCTTAGAAATATAGAAACCGTTGAATTGCAATTCTTTCCCTCGCACTGATCCCTGTGGAGACGACAAAACTGGGTTACTTATATATTTTTGCTTGCTGCTATTCTAGCTTCAACAAAATGGCGCCGTTGCCGGGGATTAGTGTTTAGATATTGAGTTGCATCGCATAGTTTCTATGTTTTTAAGCTTCGTACATAATTGTCTATATTGTATATTTACATGTATAAACACTTGTTTTGCTTTTGTACATACTTGTTAATAGTTGTTTTCCATAAGTCATTGTATATATGTATTTTCCATCATGTTTATGTGTGTGTACATATTTTTGTTTTTGGTTTACGTTTGCTCAAGTGTTGCAGGTTTTATTGGGTCGCTACCAGTGAACAAAACATCATGGAAGAGCTTGTACGTAAATAAGGTGTCGAGCTTATGACGTGAAACAAGCGCTTGTTGGGAGGCAACCCAACGATTTGAGTTTGTACAGTTTTATATTTAGTAGTATTGTAGTATTGTGTGAGATTGGATGGATTGAATGCGAGAAAGAACTTGAAAAACTTAGCAAGCCTGTGCGCGCTTAGCGCGCTTTGCTTTTTGTAGAAAAACTCTCTTATTCTCTTATCCACTTTCACACATTTTGTTAGTATATGTTTATTAGTTTTAGAATTTTTTGTGTTTGTTCTCAAGTTTTGTTTTTGACTTATTTGAGGATGCTTTGGTGATTTTCCAAGTTGGTTCGTTTCAACTTGCGGATGTATGGTAATGATAGTTTTCAAAGTTGGTACTCGCCAGGTATTTGTTTATTGCTTTCTAGAACATAGCATGTTTACGAAACTTTTCTTTTGTACAAATTTCATGTTATTCATTCTTTTGCAATTGTTGTTCGTTCTTGAATCACTTTAGAACCAAACCCTTTGTGAGGTAGCTTTGCATTGTATACTATATGCGGGAAACCGACATCCACGTTTAGCTTGTTCTTATTATGTTTAAATCTTGCATGTGTGTTGATTTGTATGAAAGGAAGAAAATGAACAAGGCAAATTTTTTGTGTACTATGAGAAAAACCACTTGACCAAAATTGTATGACCAATCTACCTTGTGAGTGAGTGAGCATTTGATAGCCCCATTGAGCCTTTCCATCAAGATCCATGTTTATGATTGAATTGTGTAAACTTTGCACACAAAAAAAAGGAATTGGATCTTGATTTTTGTTGGAAGCCTTTGAACCTCAACCTTTATGTTTGGTTGCTTTTGTTGTTCCTTGCCTTAGATGTGTGAGAGCATTCGAAAAACTACATTGTGGTTGAATTCAAGTTGGGGAGAAAAAGGTAGATTGATGCATTATTTACAAGAATGTGGTTGTAAATAAAAAAAGAAAGAAAAATAAATAAAAAAGAAAGAGAAAATTGAAAAAGAAAGAAAATGTGGCATGAATTGCCAACAAAAAGAGAATATAAGTTGTAAAGAAACATCAATGAAAAGAAAACAAGAAGGTGAAGGTCTTGGAGTGTGTATGAATTTGAGAATGTAATGCTCTCATAGGATTAGGCATTTTTGTGTCCATGACTTGTATATATGACCTTTCCTTGTAGCCCAAGCTTTGTTACAACCTCTTAAGTCCTTGAGTTCCTTCTTTCATACTTATTATTGCATTTTGTTTGTTGAACACATAATTGGTTCAGGATGCTTGCATGTTTGTTTGGTGAGAGATAAAACCTCATGTTTGTGTTTTTCATCTACCGATGATGTGTGTGATAGGTGTGATTCATTTTTGAACATTGTATTGTTTTAGAGTTTTTGACATGTGTTTTGTATTTAAGAGTTGTTTCGTTTTCATGCTATCGTTGTAGTTTAGTGGTAAGTGTTTACTTTGCTTATATCGATTTTCAGTTGAACCATACATTTGTTTTTCGTTTTCAAAACCTGTTGATTCATGATTCTTTGGTTGATTGCTTTTGTTTCTTTAAGTTGTTTGACTTTGTTTGAGGACAAACAATGTTTCAAGTTGGGGAGATTGTTGAGTGCCAAAAGAGCATAAAATGTTGTTATTTTTAGTAGTAATTTGTGGCACTCAATAGTTCTTTTTGTTAATAATACCCCATTTTGTTTGTAAATATGTTTAGTTTACGTTAAAGTGTATATTTTGCGGTATCGGGTAAATATCATTGAGTTTAATTGTTTTCCATTTATTTTTGTAGGTATTTAATCATTTTTATTTGAGCATTGTTAGATAGAGCATTGAATAAGCTTTCCAGCGCTTCAAACCGTGCGTCAAACGGAGTTACGGTTCAAAAGTTACGAATAAAACAGTGCAGAAAAATTCTGCAGACTGGTGCGCTGCGCCTCTGCGCCGCCGGGATGTGCAGGGGCGGTCCGGACACTCCAAAATTGTGAAAAACTTACAGAATGATGGCCATTCGCCGCCGGGCGAAGCCAGACCACCGCGGGGCGAAATTTGACGATCAGAAACTCCATTAAAGCCCCAAAAACACATTTTTTAGGTTATGGTTGGATTTTTGAGAGTTCCATACCATCCAATAGCATTTTTTGAGTGGAATTAGGCTAGAAAACACATTGGAGCTGTCAAATGGATGATCCGGGGTTGAATCCTTCATCAATCGGAGCCGATTAACCGGTAGATTTTTGGTAAACCGGGTGATTTTTGGGTTTTTCTCTATTTTCTTCTCTTTGATTCTCTTTTGTGGAGTTTTGTATATGTATAGACTTTGAATCATGTATGTATTTCAACTCATCTATGTATTGTGAATTGGTTTTTGAATTATTATTGATGTTATCTTTGATTTGGTATTTGTGGTATTGACAAAACCTTATCAAATCTTAAATCTTTGATTTTCATCTATCGATGAGCAAGCTTTTGACATGGTTTGTGAGTTGATATTCATTTGCATCACCTATTTTTTATTGTGTTGATTAAGTAGCATGAGTAGGATTAACACGGTAAAAGCCGTGATAACGCGTAACGAACGGTATTGCGAGGATGCGTGATAATAGTGATGAAGAACTTTGTTCACGTATGTTTGGCGAATTAGTTGAATGCATATTAATCATTTGTATTTTTGTCTCCATGGTGTATTTAATATGCTTTACAAATCATTATTGTGCTTTCCTTGATCTTTTTGCATTTGTATTGAATTTGTGTTGTGTTAGAGATAAACATCACAAATAACTCTTTTGATTTGGGAAGGAAATCTATTAGGATTAATGGCTAGAGATAGTTTTAGGCTTAATATTCACTTGAGTATCGGAACTTAATGCTTCCGTGTGTCTGAGTCGTGCGCGAGAGTGACGACGAGAGATGTGGTTGATATCTCAACGATGTGTTCGAGAGAAACTTGTTGTGAGCGATACGTGATGATTTTGATGAGTATTGTATGTTGAGCATACTTGGTCGATAAGTTTACATTTGTGAGAGGTCGATTATATACAATGCTTGATAGTTTCCTTGTATTTGAAAAATGTATTATTTTTATGTTAATACTTTTACTTTTCCGCATTTCCTTTTAAACCATTTTAATCCAAACCTATGAGCTTAGAAATATAGAAACCGTTGAATGGCAATTCTTTCCCTCGCACTGATCCCTGTGGAGACGACAAAACTGGGTTACTTATATATTTTTGCTTGCTGCTATTCTAGCTTCAACACTAATGTGAAAGTTTTTGAAAAGCATGAAATTACTAAAGTGTTAATGAGCATGACAGGTGTTTTATGATGTTTTATGATTATGTGTGACACCCTTAAATGAATAGCATGATTATTTACTCTGGTTTATTGTATGTTTATGCGGGGATTAGAAGGGTGTTACATTAGTGGTATCAGAGCAGGTCGGTCCATCCGGCCAGGTTGTCTAATGTTGTTATTCCCTAGTATGCGACACGTGTGTGAAAACACTGTCGGTACTCGTTTATCTTTCTAACCTTTGTCTGCAGGAGTGGGATTGAAACAAGTGGGGGAGAAGCTTGTGCTTCTCTAAGATGCTTCAAGTGTGGAGTGGTGGCTTGGTGTGTCGTTGAAAGCTATTAAAGTTTGGTAAAGATGGTTTATGCCCCATCATGATTGTCGGCTGTCTATTGACAAATTGAGGAACTGATCACCCTTAATCTATTGTTGATAGTAGACGGGATCCTGTTGGATGGTATAGACGTGTCTTGCAAGCTTAGATGGTGTGTACAATGAATTATTTGGAGTTAAGCCAAGTGCTTACAGATTGTGGTGATAAGCTGGTTATTTTCTTGAACCTGAGAATGAAGAACACTTGTTTATGTCTGCTAAGCAAGTGAATGAGTCGGTGCAAGATGGCGCCAAGGTGTTTATGTTGATGGCAACTTTGAGCATTTGTGAAAGTGGAGCAATTGATGCTTTACCAATTGTTCGTGACTTTCCGGAAGTTTTTCCTGATGAGATAAGTAATTTACCGCCGGAACGCGAGGTGGAGTTTTTGATCGACTTAGTTCCTGGAACTAGTACGGTATCGATGGCTCCATATCGTATGTCCGCATCAGAGTTAAAAGAGTTGAAGAGTCAACTTGAGGATTTGCTTGATAAGAGGTTTATTCGTTCAAGTGTGTCACCGTGGGGTGCACCAATTTTGTTGGTTAAGAAGAAAGAAGGTTCTATGAGACTTTGTGTGGACTATAGAAAAGTGAACAAGGTGACTATCAAGAATAAGTATCCACTTCCGAGGATTGATGATTTGATGGATCAGTTGGCTAGTGCAAGTGTGTTCAGTAAGATAGATTTGAGATCTGGGTATCATTAGATTCGTGTGAGGGCTGAAGATATTCAGAAAACTGCTTTTAGAACGAGGTATGGACATTATGAGTATTCTGTGATGCCATTTGGTGTGACTAATGCACCAGGTGTATTTATGGAGTACATGAATAAGATTTTCCATCCTTATTTGGACAAGTTTATGGTTGTGTTCATTAATGATATTTTGATCTATTCGAAGAGTGAAGAGGAACACGCTGAGCATCTGAAGATTGTGTTATCTGTGTTGAGAGAGAAGCAGTTGTATGCTAAATTTTCTAAGTGCGAGTTTTGGTTAAAGGAAGTTAGTTTTCTTGGGCATGTGATTTCTAGTAGAGGTATTGCAATAGATCCATCGAAGGTTGAAGCGGTATCGCAATGGGAAGCTCCGAAATTAGTTTTTTGAGATTATAAGTTTTCTTGGTTTGGCAGGTTATTATTGGAAATTTATTGAAGGATTTTCTAAGTTATCCTTGCCGTTGACGCAGTTGACTAGGAAGGGTCAAGCTTTTGTTTGGGATGCAAAGTGTGAGGAAAGTTTTCAAGAACTTAAGAGAAGATTGACTACAGCTCCTGTTTTGGTTTTACCAAATTCGTCAGAACCATTTGTTGTGTATTGTGGTGCTTATTTGATGGGTTTAGGAGGTGTGTTGATGCAAAATCGGCAAGTTGTAGCTTATGCTTCAAGGAAACTTAAAGTGCATGAGAGGAATTATCCGTCGGATGACTTAGAGTTAGCCGCTGTTGTGTTTGTGTTGAAACTTTGGAGGCATTATTTGTTTGGTACGAGATTTGAGGTGTATAGTGATCATAAGAGTTTGAAATATCTCTTTGACCAGAAGGAATTGAATGCGAGGCAAAGGAGATGGTTTGAACTTTTGAAAGATTATGATTTTGGCTTGAATTACCATCCGGGTAAAGCGAACGTGGTAGCTGATGTATTGAGTAGGAAATCTTTGCATATGTCTATGATGATGGTAAAAGAGTTGGAAATGATTGAACAATTCTGTGATTTGAGTTTGGTGTGTGAGAAGACTTCTTATGGAGTCCGGCTTGGTATGTTGAAACTTAATAGTGGCATTCTCGATGAGATTCGAGGAGGTCAAAAATTTGATTTGGATTTATTTGATCGGTTAACTTTGATCAATCAAGGTCAATGTGGTGATTTTCGAATTGATGAGAACGGTATCATGAGGTGTCAGAATAGAGTTTGTGTTTCAGATATGGTTGAACTGAAGAAGAGTATTCTTGAGGAAGGGCATCATAATGGGTTAAGTATTCATCCCGGTGCTACTAAGATGTACCAAGATTTGAGGAAAGTATTTTGGTGGCCTCGTATGAAGAAGGATATTGCCGAGTTTGTGTATTCTTGTTTGACTTGCCAGAAGTCGAAGATTGAGCATCAGAAACCGTCGGGTTTGATGCAAGCGTTATCTATTCCTGAGTGGAAATAGGATAACATATATATGGATTTTGTTTCTGGTTTACCTAGAACACCGAGTAACTTTGAAGCTATTTGGGTTATTGTGGACAGATTGACGAAATCTGCTCACTTTATTCTTATGCGTATGGATTACCCGTTGGAGAGATTGGCGAAGCTGTACATTGAGAGGATTGTCAGTTTGCATGGTAATCCATCTAGCATTGTGTCAGATAGAGATCCGAGATTCACTTCGAGATTTTGGAAGAGTTTGCAAGGTGCCTTGGGTATGAAGTTGCGGTTGAGTTCTGCTTATCATCCGCAGATCGATGGACAGACTGAGAGGACGATTAAGTCACTTGAGGATCTTTTGAGAGCTTGTGTGTTGGAGAAATGAGGAGCTTGGGATAGCTACTTGCCTTTGATTGAGTTCACTTACAACAACAGCTTTCATTCGAGTATTGGTATGACACCGTTTGAGACACTGTATGGTAGGCAGAGTAGGACACCGTTGTGTTGGTATGAGTCGAGAGAGAATGTTGTGGTTGGACCCGAGATAGTTCAACAGACTACTGATAAGATTAAGATGATTAGGGAGAAAATGAAGATTTCTCAGAGTCGTCAGAAAAGTTATCATGATAAGATAAGGAAAGCATTTGAGTATCAAGAAGGAGATCATGTGTTTCTTCGAGTTACTCATGTGACTGGTGTTGGTAGGGCGTTAAAGTCACGTAAGTTGACACCGCGTTTCATTGGTCCTTATCAGATCTTCCAAAGGATAGGAGAGGTAGCATATCGGATCGCTTTGTCGTCGTCGCTTGCTAATCTCCATGACATGTTTCATGTATCTCAGTTGAGGAAATACATTATGGATCCGTCTCATGTAGTCCAAGTAGATGATGTGCAGGTGAGAGATAACCTGACTGTGGAGACATCACCTATGCGGATTGAGGATCGAGAGTTGAATCAACTTCGAGGAAAAGAGATCGCGTTGGTGAAGGTCGCTTGGGGAGGACCGGCCGGTGGAAACGTGACTTGGGAGCTTGAGAGTCAGATGAAGGAGTCATATCCCGAGTTATTCGTTTGAGGTAATTTTCGAGGGCGAAAATCTTTTAAGTGGGAGAGAGTTGTAACACCCCGATTTTTAGTAATTAATTATTTATATTAATTATTGAGTGATTTTGTGAAATATTGATTTATCTAATTTATTTGAAATATTTGATTTAAATGAATTACTTGATTTAGTGAATTTATATGAATTAATTGATTTATATAGTTTATTGAGTTTATATAAATTAAGTGGTTTGTTCAACTTATATGAATTAATTGATTTAATTGATTAAATTGAAATATGTGATTTAATTTATTATTTGAAAATAAATTGAATTGTGGAATTTATCTAATTATTTATTTTAATTAGATTGTTAGTATTTAGTAAACTATTTAATTTATTCTATTTAAGAGAATTTATGGTTACTAGAATTAATGGGCTTTGAGGGAGGTGTTAGAAGAAAAAGAAAATAATGGTTGAGCTAGGCCCATTTTATTGAATGAATAGTAGGGTTTTAGTAAGATAGTTAGTAAGGTTGGGAAAACAAAAACCAGAAAAATTAGAAGAGGAAAAGTGTAGAGGAAGAGGAGAGGAAGGAGGAAACCAAAGAACAAGAGCAAATTCATCAAGAAATTCAAGGTAAGGGTGGGTTTTTCTCTCATTATTGGAGTTATTGGGTGTTAATTATTGCGTAGAAATAGTAATAGAATAATCCTAAAAATTTTCTGTGAAATCTGAAATTAAATAGGTTGAGAATAATTTCTGAGATGATTAATTTTGGATGTTGAGGAATTGATTTAGGTGACATTTTAGAGACCCATTAATAACTGTACTGTAGTGTAAAGGTTGGAAATAAATTATTTTTACAGATCTATTCCCAGTCCTGTAGCGCAGCATCTACAGTAGGACTAGAACAAATTCTCTTTTCATGCCTTTAACTCACACTGTAGCGGTATTAGAAACAGGAATAGTAAATATTTATAATTTCTTCCATGAAGGAGTGTAGCGCATAGATTCATTAACAAATCTTTTCCTGTGCTATAATACTAACCAATGAATTCTGTAGTGATAATGAGAAGTATACATCATATGCATTTATTAAGTGGCTTATTAATTAATATAAAAATAATAATGTTAGTCGGTTAATGGAATATCTACCTTGTGGCCACACTGCCCTTAGTACATATGGCGCAGGAAATCATGGTGAATTGTGAGAGTAGTTCAAGTGAAACAAATCTACAGTGATCCTCATTAACTGTAGCGTTAAAGTCAAACAAATGAATAAAAAGTGATACATTCACGCAATTGCCACTGTAGCGATGACTAGAACAAGGCAATGAAAAATTACTGATCCTATTATCCTGTAGCCACTATATATATATATATATATATATATATATATATATATATATATATATATATATATATATATATATATATATATATATATATATAAGAATAATTATTAATTAATCATTATAATATTAATTAATAAATTATTTAATTAGTGTTTACTTATTAATTATGAATAGTATTTAAATATGAATTATCTATTAAATTATTAAATTACTTATTTGAATGTTGATAGTTTATTGAAATGGTGATTTTATTTATTTGAATAGTAGAATGCTATTGGATATTGGATTCAATTATTAATGAGTGATTAATTAGTCTATATTTAATTGGTAGATTATATTGTGAATTATGATTGGAACTAGTTAGTCCTTGTGTACTATTGATTGATTGTGGTGACTAAATTTAAAGTATGATTACTTTAATTATGAAATGTAATTGTGTGTGCAATTGTGTGATAATTCAAGTGTGATGAATTATTTGAGATATGCATGATATTAAGATTAGAGAACGATCTTAATTGCATATGGTTGTTGATTGCATACGCATCATTTGTGTCAAGAGGCAATGTTTGGTAATTCCGTGGGAATTATTGACTTGTCCCAAACCTAACGCCGAATGGGGTTTGAAAGCCTAGGGGACGGGCTTTTGTTTTGTTATTGGTCTAGGGGACGGACCCGGTTTAAATGTAAAAACCGAAAAAAAATAACAAGTGTTGGTACCACATGGCATGAGTTGCATTGAGTTTGCATCGAGTCGCATGGCATATATGATTGTTATATGGAAGTATGTGTGTGATTGTGACTTGTTGAGTATTGAAATTTGATATGAACTGTGTGGATACTTGAGTGATACTTGTTGATGAACATTGAAGTGTGAGATTATTTATTATTTGTGTTTATATGTTTTACAATAATCATTATCTTATAATTTCAATATTGATGTGAATTCTCACCCTTCTGTTGGAATGATGTTTTATACGACATCGCACAAGTACTGAAGATTAGAGTTGCTTTCTAGTACGAGGATAGCTATTTGGAGTAGCTTGTTTAGCTTCCTTATTTATTTTGGGTTGAGTCGTGCTCTGATTATGTAACACTGGGGAACGTTTGATCATGTTTTGAGAGATACGATTGTATACTCTATTTATTTGTTAATTTGATTTGAATTTTACGGTGAAGTGGCTTTTTATGCCTAAGTTGATTTAATGAAGGAAATTTATTTAAGACTTGAATGTGATGAGATTCTTAATGAAAGTGATTCCGCTACTACATGCTAATTGTTGAGTGCCAAAAGAGCATAAAATGTTGTTATTTTTAGTAGTAATTTGTGGCACTCAATAGTTCTTTTTGTTAATAATACCCCATTTTGTTTGTAAATATGTTTAGTTTACGTTAAAGTGTATATTTTGCGGTATCGGGTAAATATCATTGAGTTTAATTGTTTTCCATTTATTTTTGTAGGTATTTAATCATTTTTATTTGAGCATTGTTAGATAGAGCATTGAATAAGCTTTCCAGCGCTTCAAACCGTGCGTCAAACGGAGTTACGGTTCAAAAGTTACGAATAAAACAGTGCAGAAAAATTCTGCAGACTGGTGCGCTGCGCCTCTGCGCCGCCGGGCGGTGCAGGGGCGGTCCGGACACTCCAAAATTGTGAAAAACTTACAGAATGATGGCCATTCGCCGCCGGGCGAAGCCAGACCACCGTCGGGCGAAATTTGACGATCAGAAACTCCATTAAAGCCCCAAAAACACATTTTTTAGGTTATGGTTGGATTTTTTAGAGTTCCATACCATCCAATAGCATTTTTTGAGTGGAATTAGGCTAGAAAACACATTGGAGCTATCAAATGGATGATCCGGGGTTGAATCCTTCATCAATCGGAGCCGATTAATCGGTAGATTTTTGGTAAACCGGGTGATTTTTGGGTTTTTCTCTATTTTCTTCTCTTTGATTCTCTTTATACACATTCAGGAATTTTCATGTTCGCAAAGCGAACCAATTATTCGCACAGCGAATGAAGAAAAATGGCACTTCAGGTGCCTCTGAATAGTTAAACCACCCCAAAAATTCTCGTGATTTCGCAATGCGAAGGATCACTCGCAAAGCGAACACTCGATTTCCCGTTTACAAAGCGAACTTTAGTGCCTTTTGCCCCTGCCAAATTCTGGGACCATTCACTGGGACCTCGCTAGCCTTCGCAAAGCGAACTTTTGCTAACTAATTGTAGCGAGCGATTTTGGACGCAGTTGCGAAGCGCTATCGCTCTTTGGAGTCTACAGCTCGATTCATTTTTTATCCTATTAAAGCTGATGAAGGAAGGGAAATAGATGTCTCAAATTAACCCTGCTTGCAAACTGAGGTTAAACAGTCAAAACTGTTGGTTTACACATGCTACAAAGATTCGGGGTCTCTATTAGGTTTATTTTTTTAAAAGTGGTGTTCGGTTAATTGGTGGGGGGTTAAGATGTTAGGACGGATATATGAAAGTATGGGATTTTGGGTTTTTGTTTAGTGTGCTCGCTAAGATTTTTCTTTCAATCTTATGCCTACGTATTCCCATTTACTGAAACAGGGAAATCAAAGCGTTCGTAGTTCCTCCTATTCTATGGGAGGAAATGGTGTTTTGGTGTCTTGTTCAAAGCCCAAGACGTGAAGCTAAAGGTGGTTTGTATCTTGTTTAAAGCCCAAGATATGAAGCTAAAAGGTCTATTTGTACCTTGTTCAAAGCCCAAGATATGAAGCTAAAAGGGTGTTGACTTTAGAGAGAATTTGTCATCTCTAAAGAGGGGGTTGTATGTCACTACTGTTTATAAAGGAGAATTACTTTAACCGGGATGTGTGAATCCGGCAATGCCATAATTTTCTTTATAGGAGATTTTTAACCTGAAGGAGAAGACTTTAACTCAGTGTAGAGCAATGCTATCTTTCCTTAGGAATTTCTCATGCTAAAAAAGGGACAGTGGCATGGATGTAGATGATCCAGAGGCTTGCCGCTTATAGCAATTAGATGAAGGGAAATGAGTTGTTGATGTTTGTGTACTGTGAACGAGGCACAGCTTTGATGCTAAAAGGTTGATTGGATCAAACAGTGGTTTTCTTATACAAAGCCTAAGAGGAGGATAAAAGGTTTTCCTTATACAAAGCCTAAGAGGAGGCTAGTGGCCCAACAAGAGGGTGTTTTTGTGTCTCGTACAAAGCCCGAGAGAGAGGCTAAAAGGGGTTGGTCCTACAAGAGGATCTTTTATACTCAACAAGAGAGTGTTTTTGTATCTCGTACAAAGCCCGAGATAGAGGCTAAAATTTGTTTGGCTCAATAAGAACCTTTTTGTATCTCGTATAAAGCCCGAGATGGAGGCGAAAGGGGTGATTGACCCAACGAGGGAGTCTCTTGTATCTCGTACGAAGCCCGAGAAAGAGGCTAAATGTTTGCTTCCCTGGGAAGAATCATTGTACAAAGCCCAAGAGGAGGCTATTGTAACTATTTCAGTTGAGTGACAGATCCAGTATACTGATTTTAAAGAGAAAATCAATTCTTATATGAGTAACACTGTACTCAAGGATTTGATTCAGGGATATTTCCTTTTCTTTGAGGAAACGGGAAATCCAAAGGGTATTGAGACTGTCCGAATCTACGGGTTTTTTTTCCTATTTTAACGAAGGGGTCACTTGAGAATGTCTTTGAGACTCAAGGATATTAGACTGTCCGTGTCTAGAGTTTCATCTTTTGTACTATGCTTTGAGAAACAATAGTAGACTCTTTGAAAGGACTGTTTCTGTGAAGATGACTAGGTTCTGTTCCTATACCTAAGAGGAGACTGTGAATATTTCTAAGAAGCCGACGGCTCCTTGTACTAAACCCAAGAGGAGGCGGGGTTGCTTTTAGGAAGCCTGTGGGTCCTTGTACGATGCCCAAGAGGAGGCCGATGCTTTTAAGAAGCCCGTGGGTCCCCAAACCCCGAGAAATTCAAGACAGGCTATTCACAAGGAATAGATCAAGCCAGGAAAGTTCGAGAATTTAGAAGAAACTCATAGATGCCATTCACGGAGAATACATTCATCTCTGGGAGTAGAGTTTCTTGACAATTCCTAATGAGGACAGCCGAAGAGAAGACTGTATCTGGTGATCCTATTGGGGATCTAGCTGTCTATTTCTACGAATAAACGAAACGACGTTACCTAGTTCTAGACGTAGTTGCCGGGGAAACTCTAAATATCTATACTATTATTACACAGTTGAAATGAGTTTATGAAAGAAGACTTACAGCGAAACAGCCCCGCAATACAGTTATATGTATATGAAAGCGGTAAATGAAAGCGTATAAACACTTACTCGGTTGTAGAGCTTCCATGCTGTTTGGTTAGTTGTTCAACAAAGATAGATTGAAAACAACAGTATATTCAAAATCAAAGGAGAAAGTGCTTTGAAAAAGAAAGATTTGAGGCTTACAACTCAAGGAGAGGCCCAGGGTTTTACAAGTGATTTCATTGTTGAATTTGTACAGAGGGACTTATACAAGTGACTATGGCCCAAAAAGGTTTTCTGTACAAAGGGATGGGTCTTACACTCTCTCAAGAGGCCCAAGAGGTTCTTTAAGAAAAAGAGTGGGGCTTATAACACGAGGGTAGGCCCAAATGATTTTTCGTTAAAAATGGCGATCGCGCCGAGGTTTTCTTTTAACGCAGAGGGACTTATACAATAAGTGAGGCCCAAAGTTGGTTTTGGTTAAAAGAGGATTGGGTCTTATACTCTATTAGAGGCCCAAAAGATTTGAATGGGTCTTATAGCTCAAGGAGAGGCCCAGATGGTTTATTTTTAAACTGGCGACGATCGTGCCGAATTTAAAAATGTACAGAGGGACTTATACAATAAGTGAGGCCCAAAATATTTCTGTACAAGTGGGTTGGGTCTTACACTCTAATAGAGGCCCAAAAGTTTTTTGAAAATGATTTGTGAGGGTTGAATTAATCAAAAACCCTAATTTATTTCCAAAATGTATTTTAATTGAATAAAAATTCAATTAAAATGATCAAAAATTGTTTAACATGTGGGAAACAAATTATGATCTTGGATTAATGCTTCAAAAATCAAGTATTGACCTACAAAATAATTAGAAGTCATTAATCTTTACAAAATCAAGAGGGAAAAAATATTTTAAATGTCAAAAACAATTAAAATATTAATTCTTTGCAAAAATATAAATTATATGAAATAAATAATATTTTTGGGATTTTTTTGGAAAAATAAAATATTTCAACATTTTTGTGAATTATTAAAAAAAGTATCAACTCAAAATCATTAAAATTCAGAGAGAAATTAATTTTTGAATCAATTAAATAAAAATCACAAAATTCAAATATTCAAATGTTGGAAAATGGCACCAAGAACACGTGCGTGTTCTGAGTTTCCCAGATTTTCATTTTCTATCCAATCTCACTGAATACTTAATCATATCATGCAATCCATATACCAATCTACTCGTTTCAACCTCACGATCATGTCTATGACAATTAATTTCATTTAAATTAAACATAAAACAAGAAATCATGAACAATCCTCAAGAACCCTAGATTCTGCATGAAGGCTGGGATTTTTGATACACGATTCAAACAATGCAATTAATTGACGGGAAACATTCCATGCATGATTATGAACATATGGCCAAATTATTGTGCAGCAAAAATTGCATGGATTGAGAGATAACCAAGTTTAGGCTTACCTCTAAGTCATGATAGCAAGAGCAAATTGATTTCTGAGTTGGAGGTGTTACAGATAAGTTGGGATGATCTGAACAGCTTCCCTACACCCTATGAAGTGTGTTTGAATGCTTGGACTTGATTGAAACTGGCTGGATCACTTCATGGCATCTCAACTGCAACTTGGTTAAAACCTTGAGCAATTGACTGGTGATTCTGAGAAATCAGTGTTCCAGTTGTTGTTTAAGTGTTTGATCAGCTCATATGTGATGTATATGAGGTGTGTGTGTGATTGGTTTGATTGGAAAAGCTCTCAAACTCAAAACTCGATAGTGACTTGCTTTAGAAGGCAAAATTGGAGTGAAAAAAGAGATTTTGAGGAAAGCATCTGTTTGATGGCTTTGGTGTACTCAAACTGATCACAATTGAGCTCTATTTATAGTAGAGCAAGTTTGTTTTGCAAGGAATAATGAATGGCAACTGCTGAGTAGGTTTGGCCAATGTTGGCAAATGAAAATCCAAGTCTCCTCTAGCCATTGGCTAGAGGTTAGGGCACAGGCTGCTGATTCCCTTGGTCTTGGATAAGTCTTGACTGAATTCAGTTGCTAAGAGCTCAGTCCATGCCACCTTGATGCTTCCATTGAATGCTCCAATCCAAAATTGGAGTCTTGTCCCTATTTTGGCAATTCTAGGTTCAACATGCTATTTCTTGTTCCAAAGACTTTGGAGGCTTGGCTCAGTGATTGTCCTCTTTAGATTTAATCCTCAGAGGTGTCCAAGTGGATAGGAGTGTTTGGATTTGGCTGATTTTGGAAAATCGACCAAAAGTGCAAAAATCTGCCTTGCCTTGGCAGATTTCAACAAGGCATCTTGCCAATGTCATATCTCATAGCTCAAATTGAATTTGATAATGTTCTTGGCCATTTTGGAAAGCCCTTACATGATACAACAACTGTTTGAACATGTTTGGTTTTGATCTCTTTTGAATCCAAGTGAAAAATCCCCCTACATTTGGAAAAAAGTAAAGGCAAATTCTGACTTAGTGAAATTTTCACCAAGTGTTGGAACAAAGTGACTTTTCTTGATTTTGATCACTCCATAACTCAAAATCCATGAGGAATTTGGACATAGGTCAGTATGAAGCTTTTGTAGAGGGCAATGTGATCTACAAATCAAGATTTGAATAGGGAACAATGGCCTTGTGGTTTAGGAGTTATGGTCCTCCAAAGTTGGCACATTAGTGTCACTTTTTCCATAACTTAGAATTTTTTCTAAGTTTTTATGGTTACCCCTTTTACAAGTTATCCCACTTTCTTTGATTTTTCTTGATGAATGATGATTCAAATCATACATTAACATCATTTTAGGGTTAAAAATCCATTTTGGTGAAAAATCTCAAAAAGTCAAAGTTGACTTTTGTGCACAGTTGACTTTTTATCAGATGAATTCCAAACTGTGTAATTCTTTAGGAAATCATGCCCTTGACCTAAATCAAACTTGATGGACATGTTCCATGGGTGTCATAGGGTATATTGAATCATGTCTTAGGGTTTGGGAGCATGTCCTGGTCAAAAGTCAAAGTTACAGTTGACTTTCCTCGCGAAACCCTAATTGTGGTTCAGATGAAATTGAGACTTGTTGCTCAAGCTTCTTGATTAATCCATTGTTACAAATGGATCAATATAGTATATTAGAGACCCTCAAATCATGTCTTGAGGTCTTGGCTCATGATTTGTCCCAAAAGTCAACTTAGGGGTGAATTAGGTCAAGAAACCCTAATTCCTGATTTTTGATGAATGCATCCCCTGAGGTCAAATTGACTTGATGATTGGGTCCATGAGGTTCCATGGAGTATATTAGGTTATGTTTTGGATCATTGGCTTGTGCCCAAATGAAAAATTTCCATCTGGAGGCTCTGGTCGACCAAAACCCTAATTCGGTGACACTGTCGATCTTGAGACTTGATCCACCTAGAAGGGAGCAGCCTTGTGCTTAATCCTTGAAGTGGGAGTCCTTTTGATCCATTGTGGATATTTTTAGAGGCTAGACAAGTTGAATATCAAGACATTCCTTGATTGCTCCTTGGACTAAGGCTCTGAGAGGGCTTAAAACCCTAATTTTGATTGTAGTGAATGCTCAACAACCCTTGAGGCATTTGATGAGGCATGATGGTTCATCCATATTGTGACGATGATTGACACAATGATGGGAATCTTAGTGGTCAAAATTTGGGGTATGACAGATGCCCCTATTTAATCTTCTTGGACCCGAAGGTGTGAATGACGAAGGTATTCGGGCATTCGGGGTGCAAGAGGATTAAATATCGGAATACCCAAAATTTTGATGGCTATGAATGGCAGCTTGCGCATTCATCTTCTTTTGCTAAGCAATGATGCTTTAGAAAAGGTAGACTTCCCCTCGATCCTGGTTTCCTACCAAGGAACTGGTCTCAGTTTTCTTTTGAAATAAACTCCCCTCGATCCTGGTTTCCTACCAAGGAACTGGTCTCAGTTTTCTTTTGAAATAAACCTCCCCTCGATCCTGGTTTCCTACCAAGGAACTGGTCTAAGTTTCTGATTTAAACTTCCCCTCGATCCTGGTTTCCTACCAAGGAATTGGTCTTAGTTTCTGATTTAAACTTCCTATCGATCCTGGTTTCGTACCAAGGAACTGGTCTAAGTTTCTTTTGTCAATAAACTTTCTTGACAAGGGACACTATTTGTAGCAGTTTTCCTCAAACTTCTCGCCGAATTTTCCTGGGGAGATGCCATTTGAGTGGATAAAGTTTTGATGTCAGACTCGCTGGGGAACCCATTCGTCTGAATTTTAGAGGTACACAAACTTCTCTATTTTGGGAGACGCCATTTGTCGATTCTACCTGGGGAAAATGAGTCTCTTGAGAGACTGCTTCCGCGTGGGGTCTTACATCATACTTTTCTCAGGATCTTCCCGGAGAAATGCCATATGATGGGCTCTAATTTTAAGGTACCGATGACCTTTTCATCAGCGGTCTTTCGGAGGAAGGCAGCTGTACTGCCAAATCTCTGCTTAGAAGGCTTTCTCTAGGGATTTTTCTTTAATCCGGGAAAGCAAGGATATCATCTTCGATGGCGAAGAGTGACATCTGTAGAAAGCTTCTCTGGATTTTCAGAGGTTCAAGTTATCAAAGTGGTCGAGTGTCGATTCTAATCCAGAGATACACTGGAGGCGAGATTGTTCAAACGCAGCATTTCCTGATGAGGCAAGAACTGACAACTCGATTGAGAAGACTGTTATCACTAGGGGACAAGACCGACTAGAGTGATAGTGATGCAATATGAAATGTGAATGCAAATCAAATGCATGATGTATGTATGTATGTGTATGCTGACAAAACTGATGCGACATACAGACTGACGAGTGAACACGACTGGATACTCGACCATCGCGGGGCGAAGAAGTACTGTTGGTCAAAAAAAGTAGTAATTCTACCTTGCTTAGGAGAAATAGTCCCTGCGGGGAATACCGTTGATCGGACTTAGGAGATAAGAACTCGGCCGAGGGTATCAGATGGGAAAGCCGCATCTCATACTGCTGATCCTTCGTTTAGGCGTACTGGCCTAGAAGGAGTACTTTGATTCTGCACTTTGAAATTCAAACGCCTTTGGAGATGCGATCGACGTTCTTTCGATGTTCAACAGTCAAAAGCAATTGCCATCTTTAATTTAAAAGCAGAAAAAGTTTTAACAAGTAAATTCATTTTTGTTTCATTTCAAGAATCGCTAATCATGTTAAAACGCCATTCTGTAAAGCTAAAACAAATAAGAATTACAAACAAAAGCACAAGGGCTCAAATTTTATTGATAAGATGGAAATCAGCCAAACGCGTGATTCCAAAGAGTATTTACAAAGTTAGAAAATGGTAATTTACAGGGAAAAGGGCTACGTTAAAACATAACGACCACTATCCTTCTACCAAATTTAAATTCGGGACATCCTGAGCTTCTGTCGACGATGACCTTGACCGGAGTTTTCCTCTAATGGATGATGTAACTGCTGCTAAGGGACTTGCCTCTGTTGAACATAGTTACTTGCCATTATCCCTAACTTTTGCCTGGATTGTACTATGAGATTTCCAATCCATCGGGATGATTTTTTTTCTCTAACTTTTGCCTGGACCGCCCTTTTGGGTTTTCAATCCACCGAGACTTTTTTTTTAGGCAAAGTATTTCTTGACTACATCAACATTCGTGGGGTAGGCAAATTCCTCTCCGTCCATGGTTGCAAGTCTCAAGGCACCGCCTGAGAAAGCTTTCGTGACCACATAGGGGCCATCGTAATTTGGGGTCCATTTGCCCCGAGAGTCAGTGAGAAACGATTGTATCTTCTTGAGCACGAGGTCTCCTTTTCTGAAGACACGAGGTCGGACCTTTTTGTCGAACGCCTTCTTCATTCTCTGCTGATACAACTGACCGTGGCATAGTGTCATGATTCGCTTCTCTTCAATCAGATTCAGTTCGTCGTGTCGACTTTGACACCATTTAGCTTCTGAAAGCTTAGCTTCCATCAATACCCAGATTGATGGGATCTCTACTTCTATGGGGAGAACTGCCTCCATGCCATATACTAGAGAGAAAGGGGTTGCCCCTGTTGAAGTGCAGACAGATGTTCGATAACTGTGAAGAGCAAAGGGTAGCATGTTATGCCAATCTTTATAGGTTACGACCATCTTCTGAACAATCCTCTTGATGTTCTTGTAAGCCGCTTCTACCGCTCCATTCATCTTGGGTCGGTAGGGAGATGAGTATGGTGTTTGATCTTGAACTCTGCGCGTAACTCTTTCATCATCTTATTATTCAAGTTAGATCCATTATCAGTAATGATCTGGCTCGGAACACCATAACGGTAGATGATATTATTTTTGATAAATCGGACCACCACTTGTCGGGTTACACTGGCGTATGACGCTGCTTCGACCCACTCGGTGAAGTAGTCAATGACTACCAGGATGAACCGATGTCCGTTTGAAGCCTTAGGTTCGATCAAGCCAATCATGTCGATTCCCCATATCGAAAAAGGCCACAGGGAAGAGAGAACTTTGAGATGCGTTGGCGGTACATGAATTTTGTCGGAGTATATCTGACACTTGTGACACCTCCTCATGTACTTGCAGCAGTCGGATTCCATTGTCAACCAATAATACCCTGCTCTCAGAATTTTTCTCGCCATTGTGTGTCCGTTGGCATGAGTGCCAAAGGATCCTTCATGAATTTCTTTCATCAGCATGTCTGCTTCTGGTCTGTCTTCGCATCGGAGCAAGACCAAGTCAAAATTCCTCTTATAAAGAGTGTCACTGCTCAGGAAGAAGTTTCCAGCCAGTCTTCTGAGGGTTTTTCTGTCCTTTCTAGACGCCCCAGATGGGTACTCTTATTTCTGACCCTTCACTTGGTAACGGTTCATCGCAATCTTTGATTTTTAGATACATGACATCTTCTTCTGGGAAGTCAAACCCGGTTGATTCTTGATCGTCAATCGGTTGATGAGCCAAATGATCGGCTAAAATACTTCCTTTAACAGCTTTCTGAGCGTGGTACTCTATGTCATATTCTGATAATAACATCTGCCAACGGGCAATTCTTCCCGTGAGAGCAGGCTTTTCGAAGACATACTTGATTGAATCCATTTCCGAGATTAACCAAGTAGTGTGACGAATCATGTATTGGCGAAGACGTTTGGCTGCCCAAGCCAAAGCGCAACAAGTTTTCTCAAGCATCGTGTACCGAGTCTCACAGTCGGTGAATTTCTTGCTCAGATAGTAGATGGCAGACTCTTTCCGTTTGGTTTCGTCTTGTTGGCCAAGTACACATCCCATTGAGTCCTCTAGGACTGTGAGGTAAATGATCAGTGGTCTTCCTTCCACTGGAGGTGATAGAATCGGCGGATTCAACAGGTATTCCTTAATACTGTCGAAGGCGGTTTGGCAATTTTCTAACCAAACGCAATCCTAGTTCTTTTTGAGTAATTTGAAAATCGGCGCACACGTGGCGATCATAAGGAATATGAACCTGGAGATGTATTTCAAACGTCCCAGGAATCCTCTGACTTGTTTTTCAGTTTTCGGAGAAGGCATTTCTCGAATGGCCTTGACCTTGTCAGGATCAACCTCAATTCCTTTCTGGCTGACGATGAACCCTAAGAGTTTCCCTGAACCGACACTGAAGGTTCACTTGTTGGGATTCAAGCGGAGTTTATACTTCCTCAAACGCTCGAATAGTTTCGACAGGTGGGTCACATGCTCATCTTCTGTCTTAGATTTTGCAATCATGTCATCGACATATACCTCTATTTCCTTGTGTATCATGTCATGAAAAAGAGTAGTCATGGCCCTTTGATAGGTTGCCTCGGCGTTCTTCAAACCGAACGGCATCACCTTGTAACAAAAGGTACCCCATGGGGTAATGAACGAAGTTTTCTCCATGTCTTTCGGCGCCATTTTGATCTGGTTATAGCCCGAGAATCCATCCATGAAGGAGATAATTTTGAACTTTGCTGTGTTGTCTACCAGCATGTCAATGTGTGGTAAAGGAAAGTCATCCTCTGGACTTGCCTTGTTCAGATCCCTGTAATCAACACACATTCTAACCTTTCCATCCTTTTTGGGAACGGGTACGATGTTGGCTAACATTGAGGATATTCAGATGTAGCGAGGAAACCTGCGTCGATCTGTTTCTGTACCTCCTCTTTGATTTTGATGGCCATGTCCGGGTGAGTCCGTCTCAACCTTTGCTTTACTGGCGGACATTCCGATCTTAAAGGTAAGTGATGTTCCACGATGTTGGTATCCAACCCTGGCATATCCTGATAGGACCAAGCGAATACATCGGGAAATTCTCTGAGAAGCTTTATCAAACCCTCTCTGGCAGTTGGACCGAGTAGTGCCCCAATCTTGATTTCTTTTCTCTCTTTTTCCAAACCCATATTGATCGTTTCCAACGGCTCTTTGTGAGGTTCAATAGACCTTTCCTCCTGTCTGAGTAGTCGACAGATCTCTTCTGGAATTTCGTTGTAAACTTCTTCTTCATCCCCAAATATCGGGAACTCAAAGTCGGGAGAAGGCATCGGATCGTATGTTTCAACTGGGTTTAAAACAAGCAATCTGCATGACGTGATAATTCGTGTTTAGTAGAGATAGAGAAAATGCGAGTGTGTGCAGTGTATTTATTTTACTGCTTATTTTTATTTTTAATTGTTTTTTAGGATTACCATTTTCTGAGAAAAGCGAAAAGAAAACAGCAATTAATGCGGAAATTACAGAACGACATTATTTTATTAATGAACAAGTCGATCCTTGAAACTACAGCCCTATAAAACAAAACTCTGTCGCTTTGGGCGAAGCGAAGAGGGAAAATTTACAGAAAGCGAGCCCTATCAAAAAATCCGTTTCACCTGGGCAGGGTGAAAGGTTAAAGATGGAAATTACTTTGACAGATGAACGATCTTCGGAACCTCGACGGCAACCCATTAGCGGCGAACTCCTCGGTGAATCACAAAGTATGGCACCTTCCTCGATTTGTCTTTAGAAATAACACTGATTTCTGGTGGAGTAGGATCATTGGAATCTGTCTCCCAGGCAGAATTATCGTAGGAGAATTCCTCTGTTGCATTTTGCATAACATTTGTGCTCTCAGCTGTATCTCCCCATCCAGTTGGCTGGATGTCTTCGAGCCTGATACGAGAGCTTTCGGGAGCGGTGTACTTGACCATATAGTCGTATTTTCCACTCGGTTGTCCCAGGGTATCCCATACTTTCCTGGAATTGGAGGGATCATCCCTCTCGATGACGTTGACCTCGGGAAAAGCGTAGTTGATGAATTCCAGTCCAGCAAACATTGTAAATTCATCGTCATGTTGAGTAGTTTCTGAATGACCTGAGTGTTGATCCCATGACATGGTGGGGACACAGGTATTCTGTTCAATGACGGTCAGCTGATTTTCATTGTTCGGCTGACTCTCTTGCCCCAAATCTCCTAGATAAGGTTGCCACATTGGCAGACCATCCATTGGGCCATAGTAGGTGTAGTCAAAATTATCTTTCATAGGAGTGTCTTCCTCTAATGAATTTGGCGGAGCACGGCATCCTTCCGGATCACAATCCCCGTATATCATTTCGATGTCTAGCCTGGGTATAAATCTCGGACTCTCTGTAGGAAAGCAAAAAGGAGTTTGCGTTTTGTCCTGAGACATATAACCGTCCTTGTTAAGATAGGACTCCCACTCTTCCTCTGTGTCAGAGGGATCTTCCTCATTGATAGCATGGACTGCTTGAGGGACTGGGTGAAGAAAACCTCCATTGTGGAAGAAGTTCTGAATGGGATGAAGACTTCCATCGCTGGCAGCTGTCTAGGTACAGGTTGTAGAAAAACCAAGACCCTTCTTTGTTTTATTGTTAATAGGAATGACAAGCTGTCCCCATTCGGTTGTATCGGTACTCTCGACCTCTTTGATAGCATCTTTGTATGAGGAAATCGAGGTTCCTCCTTGGGATTGATTGTCCTTTCCCACCGACAGCGCTTGGAACTGGTCCCAATAACCTCCTCGGGTTCTACACAAGTAGATAATGATAAGTTACTCACGAGCAAGGCCTGTTCTCCATAGACTGTGACAAGTTGATCGTTCTGAACGAACTTTAGCTTTTGGTGGAGGGTCGAAATGACCGCTCCAGCCTGATGTATCCAAGGTCTTCCTAATAAACAACTGTATGTTGCCCGGATGTCCATGACCTGGAAAGTGACTTGGAAAGTGTGAGGACCGATAGTTATAGGAAGATCAACTTTGCCGATAACTGTTTTTCTGGATCCGTCGAACGCTTTGACGAAGACCTCGCTGATTCTCATCGGAGGGCCTTTGAATGATAATTGCATCAAAGTGGACTTCGGCATAACATTCAGGGCTGACCCTGTGTCTACCAGTACGCTGGCTAAAGCATCGTCCTGGCAGTTAACTGTAATGTTGAGCGCCATGTTATGACGGCGACCCTCTTCGGGGAATTACTCATCACTAAATCCCAAATTATTGCAGGAAGTGATGTTAGAGACAATGCTATCGAACTGTCTGATTGTTACATCCTGTTCCACAAAGGCTTGCTCCAAGACTTTCTGTAGAGCCTCCCTGTGGGCTTCTGAACTGAGTAACAGTGATAATACCGAGATCTTTGAAGGAGTTTGTAATAGCTGATCAACAATGTTGTATTCACTCCTTTGGATGAGCTTTAGCATCTCATCATTATTTTTCGAAAGGTCGGGATTACTGGATTGACCGACTGATGGATCGGGAGCTTCTGTCTAAAGTTCCTTTTCTTTGTTAGACTCTCAAACTCCCCTGTTGAAGATTCTACCACTCCTCGTTACACGACTGATGTCTGCAATATTCACGATGGAGGGTAATGGAATTTCCTTTCCATTTTCAATTGTCGTTGCACCGTATTTGTATGGGATAACCTTAGTTGATTCATACGGTAGTGGTCCCGGTAGATAGATGACTATGGGAACCTTCTGATTTTTCTGACCATCATAAGTAATCTCGATCCGTTCCCAGTTGGGAGCTCTAGCTTCGTCAAGTAGAGGGATGATGGCAAAAACATCCCTGGTCTAGTGACGACCAGAGATTGCGACAACATCCTCAACTTGATTGGCAAGGTAGTTCGGCGACCAATTGATGGGTCCAGAACCCGGATATGGGCGAATCTCTCCATGATCCACCTGACCCTGAAGAGCTGGTCTCACAAGGTAACACCCTTGGTTACTTTCTGAACAGACACTACAACGGTCATAATTGTGTGGTGGCACCTGGCCACGCCCACTTTGAATACAATGTAACCTCACTAGGTTAGCTTCCACAGATCGGACATCCTGACTTTGACGTCGAGTAGGATTCCTGTTACTGATACTAATCTGCTGAGTATCTTCATCCATATAGATTGGCATCCACCAGTGATTTAACAAGTGCTGAAGTGCCTCCTGGACAAGGGTACAACCTCGATCATTTTCGCAACCTGCTTTACAGCTTTGATAGTCGTGTGATATTAAGAATCCGAGTCGGACCTGCTCAGCATGTAACTCTACCAGGTTGGTATTCATCACGCGAATATCGAAGATCTGAACCATGTTGATCTGATAAGGGTTCCTATCATGGTAGTCTTGGATCCATCCAAGATCCATCTGACGCTGGAGGGCCTCTTGTATGAAAGAGCATCCCTGTTTATTTACCGAGCAAGTCAGACAGGAACTGTAATAGTGTCGTGGCAGATTATGATACTGGCTTTGCCTTGAGTGCATTGCCACCAAGTTGGCATTCATCGCATGGATGTCGTGGTTCTGAATAATGTTGGAATTTGTATAGACCATGTTAACTCCAAGAACTCGGTGCTCTTGGATCCATCCGAGATCCATCTGCTCCTGTAGAGCTGATTGCACTACCGAACATCCTTGATTGCTTTTAGAGCAGACATCACATTGATGATAATTATGAGGTGGCACATGGCCATATCCACTCTATCTAAAATGCATCTTGACCAGATTGGTCCTCAATAAGAGGACATTGTGAATTTGATAGATGTTGTTAGACTCTTTCTCAATCAGGTTGACTGCAGCTTTCTCGTGTTGAGGCAGCGGGTTCGTGAGAACATTGGGATTCGTATCTTTGAAAGATAAGAGCCCGCTCCTAACAAGCTTTTGCACGTCAGATTTGAAATTGAGACAGTTCTCTATGTTATACCCTGATCCTCCTTGATGATAAGGGCATGTCTGGTCCACCTTAAACTAAAAAGGCGGATTTTTTGGTACTGTAAGAGGAGACTTAGTATGGATGTGCCCCTTAGCCAGTACTAACAGAAATAGTTCTGCGTACAACATGGGTATAGGATCGAACACTGATGGTCGTGTTGTACGGTTGTTATTGTATGGAGGACGAGCCTGCTGAAGAGGCTATTGTGTCCTTTGCTGATTAGGTTGGCTCTGCGCAACCTGAGGTTGATACGTAGGAATAGGCGCAGGGCTAATAGTAGGAGTTACAGCTGCTACTGGTTAATAACGTCGCCTTTTCTTTCCGAGAGAGATATTCCCAATATCCTGCTCTTTTTTCTTAGGGAGAGCACTACCGTATCGTTTTGTAATACTCGATGATCCAGCATCTTTTGCCAAACGTCCTTCTCAGACGGCTTCCTCAAGACGAACTCCCATGCCCACCATCTCGGTGAAGTCACTGGGCGCACTGGCAACCATTCTGTCGTAGTAAAATGAGCTTAAGGTCTTTAAGAAGATCTTTGTCATCTCTTCTTCCTCAAGAGGTGGACAAATTTGAGCGGCAATTTCGCGCCATCTCTGGGCGTACTCCTTAAAGGTTTCCTTGTCCTTTTGGGACATTGATCTGAGTTGATCTCTGTCCGGTGCCATGTCCAAATTGTATTTTTATTGTTGGACAAAGGCAGTACCAAGATCTCTGAATGTGCTAATCGTAGCACGGTTTAAACCCATGTACCATTTTAATGCGGGTACCGGTTAAACTATCCTGAAAGTAGTGAATCAGCAGGTCCTGATTCTCAGTCTGAGCTGACATTCGCTGAGCATACATCACCAGATGACTCTGAGGGCAAGAGTTACCCTAGTACTTTTCAAAGTCGGGCACTTGGAACTTGTGCGGGACTTTCACATTGGGGACCAAGCAGAGGTCTGCGACGTCCTTTCCAAATAGATCCTGACCGCGGATGGCTTGCAGTTCCTTCTGCATTTCCAAGAACTGTTCCTGGAATTCATCCATCCGGTCAAACATAGTTTCCTTTTTATCAGAAGGTATCTGTGGAATCTGTCCTTCCGGGACAATGTGCACCACAGGGGGTGGTACGTGACTACGGCAATGAGTCTTGGCTTTTCCCGAAGTTTGTAACCTTTAGGAGCCTTCAATATGCCTATGGGATCTTCGCTTTCCCGAAGTTTGTAACCTTCAGGACCAGCGGTATCTGTCGTGATTCCCTGATCCTCAGCGATCGGCGGAACATGTCCTTCCAGGATATAGTTTGCAACCATGCCCCAGGGACGATCTTTCGGCATCTGATACCTAGGATCAAACTTCTCCACTATGGGCGCTGAGGTGATCTCTGAGATCACAGTCCTTTGTAGCTGAGCTTCTGCATGGCTTGCATGTCTTTACGAAGCTTTCTCATATCCTCTCTCAGAGCGTCGATCTCTTCTTTCAACTCTCTGTTCTCTTCCTCAAGATCATCCATCTTTTTCTGACGATTGGCCCGAGTATTGTACGAATGAGACAATTTGACTCTAGAAGCGAGACACAAACGTGAGATTCGTAGGTAAGAAGAATACGCGATGTGAGAATGATGAATGCAATGATCATATTAATTGTTTTTTGGTTTAATCAAAATAAACTTCGACAATTAGATTGCAAATATCAAACGGTGGGGAAACCCCTTTTTATTGAAATTCAAAGGATTGCGGAAACGAAAATACAATAGATTACAAAGTGCAGAAACAGAAACCTAATCTAATGGGTCCCGAGAGAACTCGGGTGCTGATTCTGGTATCTTCCTTTTCTTTGACCGATGCTCTTGAGCCGTTGTCGGGTTGTCATTCCTTTGCCAGGTGAAAGGAGTGAGCAAATTCCTTTGGTCATCTTGATTCTCTATAGCATGTTGCTCTAAAATCTCGATCAGAGCATCCTTATCTTTCATTAACTGCTGTATTTTGATACACTCTACATTGAGGGTGCAGTACTTGTTCTTCCAAGACCTCCTCTCCCTTTGAACTTTGTTGAGAGTAACCTGAAGTTTTTCAGTTTCCGTCATGAAGTACATGACAGATTCCCTTGGTGGAAGAATTCTGTAACGAGGATAAGGCATCTTTAGCTTGAGAACTCTTGTTTGTACCCAGTGGAGATAAGGCTCCACTGAGACACAGTCCGATTTTCCTAGAGACTCCCGTCCTTTCTTATGAACGTGCTTGCAAGCGTGCACTATTTCTGTCTTTAGTGCTCTGTCATTTTCTCCTTCCTTGAAGAAAAGACCTTCCAGATGAGCATTCCGGGGAACATGCCTCATCGGGTATCCAAACTGACGGTGAACCAATATCGGATGATAGTTGATTCCTCCCTTAGTTCCTATAAGGGGTACGTTGGGGAAGTTTCCACAATGGTCAATGATCCTGATTCCATCATAAATCCTATTACACCAATCTATGTCAGAGTTGGTGAGAGACATGATCTTCTGCGACCAGCGCAAGGCACTCTTGTGATCCCAAAAAGCAGCAGACTTGGGCAAATGGGAGATAAACCATTTGTAAAGCAAAGGTACACAACATGTGATCTCCCCTCCGCTGTACAAATTCCCTAAGTGTACAGAATGATACGCATCTGCGAGCAAAGTCGGCACAGGGTTTCCAATGAGAAAAACCTTAATAGCGTTTATAGCGACGAAGTTATTAATGTTGGGCAACAAAAATAATCCGTAGGTGAGTAAAACCAAGATGCTTTCAAAAGCAGCCCCGTTCCCTATACTAGCGAAGTACAGAGCTTTCTTTGTCAGAAACTGGGCTGGCAAACCTTGTATGCCACCCTTGGTGGTCATGTGAATCCTGACCTCAGACTCGTCCAAATGAATTGCTCTTGCAATGGTCTGATTCTTTGGAATTTCTTCCAGTCCAGAAAATGGAGCTCGATCAGTGATATGTAAATTGATCAGATGAGAATACTCCTCCAGCGTTGGTGCTAGCTGGTAATCCAGGAATGTAAAACAGTGATAAACTGGATCGTAGAACTGAATGAGCGCATCCATGATTCCCTCAATCACATGGACCCTTAACAGAGGTAGCAGACCTCCGTACTTGGCTCTGAAGGCCTCTTGGTTTATGATCATTCTCTCCAAACCTCTCAAATCCTCTAGTTTTGGAACCTTGAAGGTGTACTTATGAGTTCTCCTTCTACCGAAATCCATTAGCACAATCCTTTTCTCTGATATTTGCAATCACAGTCTTAGTTTAATTTGAAAAACAGAGAGACTAGAAGAGAAGAATTGTTTTTTTGAATATTTTAATGTTTTTTAGATGAATGCATGAATGCAACACACAAAAACATAGAAAAAACATGGGGTAAAAGGGTCGTTGTCATGGAGTCAAGGATCTACCCATCCCAAAGGTTTACTAGTGACTTTTGTACCTGTCTCTCATCATCATCAACTCTTGTCAAGAAAACACCAGCGGGCCGGGAACCGTGCTAGGTGATGTTTTTTGAAGTGTCCTCAGAAAAGGGTGGCATCGCATGACAACTATTTCTGATAGCCTCTGCGCCACTAATTTGCTCCTCAGCTTCTCAGACTTCACAATCGACCCATTGTCTGTGAGAGGGAATGGGTTACATTGGGAAGCCTCCACTGAGGTTGATGGTCGACCTCGTCGCCATCACCTATCTTAAGTGTATACTCAATCTTTCCACATGCGGCATCACACGCATTCCCATTAGCAGAAAAATAAACACATATATCAATCAGGAAAAGGAGTATATATATTTGTCCTAATCATCCTAGACCTTTAAAGCTATGAATCCTATGTTCCTTACAGAAAATGGGTTCCCCAGCGGAAGCCCCTAATCTGTGGTTTTCACACAAGAGAAGAGAAAAAATGGTAGAAGAGCCCCACGGTGGGCGCCACTTTTAAAGTTTCCACCTAATAGATGGGAAGAGAACAAGATCTCGCTACAAAGGGGAGATAGATCCTAATGACACGTCCCCAGCAGAGTCGCCAAGTCCCCAGTGAAGTCGCCATTTTTCTGTAGCGAGCGATTTTGGACGCGGTTGCGAAGCGCTATCGCTCTTTGGAGTCTATAGCTCGATTCATTTTTTATCCTATTAAAGCTGATGAAGGAAGGGAAATAGATGTCTCAAATTAACCCTACTTGCAAACTGAGGTTAAACAGTCAAAACTGTTGGTTTACACATGCTACAAAGATTCGGGGTCTCTATTAGGTTTATTTTTTTAAAAGTGGTGTTCGGTTAATTGGTGAGGGGTTAAGATGTTAGGACGGATATATGAAAGTATGAGATTTTGGGTTTTTGTTTAGTGTGCTCGCTAAGATTTTTCTTTCAATCTTATGCCTACGTATTCCCGTTTACCGAAACAGGGAAATCAGAGCGTTCGTAGTTCCTCCTATTCTATGGGAGGAAATGGTGTTTTGGTGTCTTGTTCAAAGCCTAAGACGTGAAGCTAAAGGTGGTTTGTATCTTATTTAAAACCCAAGATATGAAGCTAAAAGGTCTATTTGTATCTTGTTCAAAGCCCAAGATATGAAGCTAAAAGGGTGTTGACTTTAGAGAGAATTTGTCATCTCTAAAGAGGGGGTTGTATGTCACAACTGTTTATAAAGGAGAATTACTTTAACCGGGATGTGTGAATCCAGCAATGCCATAATTTCCTTTATAGGAGATTTTTAACCTGAAGGAGAAGACTTTAACTCAGTGTAGAGCAATGCTATCTTTCCTTAGGAATTTCTCATGCTAAAAGAGGGACAGTGGCATGGATGTAGATGATCCAGAGGCTTGCCGCTTACAGCAATTATATGAAGGGAAAGGAGTTGTTGATGTTTGTGTACTGTGAACGAGGCACAACTTTGATGCTAAAAGGTTGATTGGATCAAACAGTGGTTTTCTTATACAAAGCCTAAGAGGAGGCTAAAAGATTTTCCTTATACAAAGCCTAAGAGGAGGCTAGTGGCCCAACAAGAGGGTGTTTTTGTGTCTCGTACAAAGCCCGAGAGAGAGGCTAAAAGGGGTTGGTCCTACAAGAGGATCTTTTATACTCAACAAGAGAGTGTTTTTGTATCTCGTACAAAGCTCGAGATGGAGGATAAAATTTGTTTGGCTCAATAAGAACCTTTTTGTATCTCGTATAAAGCCCGAGATGGAGGCGAAAGCGGTGATTGAGCCAACGAGGGAGTCTCTTGTATCTCGTACGAAGCCCGAGAAAGAGGCTAAATGTTTGCTTCGCTGGGAAGAATCATTGTACAAAGCCCAAGAGGAGGCTATTATAACTGTTTCAGTTGAGTGACAGATCCAGTATACTGATTTTAAAGAGAAAATCAGTTCTTATATGAGTAACACTGTACTCAAGGATTTGATTCAGGGATATTTCCTTTTCTTTGAGGAAACGGGAAATCCAAAGCGTATTGAGACTGTCCGAATCTACGGGTTTCCTTCCTATTTTAACGAAGGGGTCACTTGAGAATGTCTTTGAGACTCAAGGATATTAGACTGTCCGTTACTAGAGTTTCATCTTTTGTAATATGCTTTGAGAAACAGTAGTAGACTCTTTGAAAGGATTGTTTCTATGAAGATGACTAGGTTCTGTTCCTATACCTCTAGGAGGTCGTCGGGACAATTTGTACGAAGCCCAAGAGGAGGCTGGAAGCTTTTAAGAAGCCGACGGGTCCTTGTACTAAGCCCAAGAGAAGGCTATCATTCCCGGAGGAAGAGATCATTATACGAAGCCTAAGAGGAGGCTGTGAATACTTCTAAGAAGCTGACGGGTCCTTGTACTAAACCCAAGAGGAGGCGGGTGCTTTTAAGAAGCCCGTGGGTCCCCAAACCCCGAGAAATTCAAGACAGGCTATTCACACGGAATAGATCAAGCCAAGAAAGTTCGAGAATTTGGAAGAAACTCAAAGATGCCATTCATGGAGAATACATTCATCTCTGGGAGTAGAGTTTCTTGACAATTCCTAATGAGGATAGCCGAAGAGAAGACTGTATCTGGTGATCCTATTGGGGATCTAGCTATCTATTTCTACGAATAAACGAAACGGTGTTACCTAGTTCTAGACGTAGTTGCCAGGGAAACTCTAAATATCTATACTATTATTACACAGTTGATATGAGTTTATGAAATAAGACTTACAGCGAAACAGCCCCACAATACAGTTATATGTATATGAAAGCGGTAAATGGAAGCGTATAAACACTTACTCGGTTGTAGAGCTTCCATGCTGTTTGGTTAGTTGTTCAACAAAGATAGATTGAAAACAACAGTATATTCAAAATCAAAGGAGAAAGTGCTTTGAAAAAGAAAGATTTAGGGCTTACAGCTCAAGGAGAGGCCCAGGGTTTTACCAGTGATTTCACTGTTGAATTTGTACAGAGGGACTTATACAAGTGACTATGGCAAAAAAAGGTTTTTTGTACAAAGGGATGGGTCTTACACTCTCGCAAGAGGCCCAAGAGGTTCTTTAAGAAAAAAAGTGGGGCTTATAACACGAGGGTAGGCCCAAATGATTTTTCGTTAAAAATGGCGATCGCACCGAGGTTTTCTTTTAAGGCAGAGGGACTTATACAATAAGTGAGGCCCAAAGTTGTTTTTGGTTAAAAGGGGATTGGGTCTTATACTCTATTAGAGGCCCAAAAGATTTGAATGGGTCTTATAGCTCAAGGAGAGGCCCAGATGGTTTATTTTTAAACTGGCGACGATCGTGCCGAATTTAAAAATGTACAGAGGGACTTATACAATAAGTGAGGCCCAAAATATTTCTGTACAAGTGGGTTGGGTCTTACACTCTAATAGAGGCCCAAAAGTTTTTTGAAAATGATTTGTGAGGGTTGAATTAATCAAAAACCCTAATTTATTTCCAAAATGTATTTTAATTGAATAAAAATTCAATTAAAATGATCAAAAATTGTTTAACATGTGGGAAACAAATTATGATCTTGGATTAATGCTTCAAAAATCAAGTATTGACCTACAAAATAATTAGAAGTCATTAATCTTTACAAAATCAAGAGGGAAAAAATATTTTAAATGTCAAAAACAATTAAAAATATTAATTCTTTACAAAAATATCATTTATATGAAATAAATAATATTTTTGGGATTTTTTTTGGAAAAATAAAATATTTCAACATTTTTGTGAATTATTAAAAAAAGAATCAACTCAAAATCATTAAAACTCAGAGAGAAATTAATTTTTGAATCAATTAAATAAAAATCACAAAATTCATATATTCAAATGTTGGAAAATGGCGCCAAGAAGAAGGGCAAGAACACGCGCGTGTTCTGAGTTTCCCAGATTTGCATTTTTTATCCAATCTCACTGAATACTTAACTGTATCATGCAATCCACATACCAATCAACTCATTTCAACCTCACGATCATGTCTATGACAATTAATTTCATTTAAATTAAACATAAAACAAGAAATCATGAACAATCCTCAAGAACCCTAGATTCTGCATGAAGGCTGGGATTTTTGATACACGATTCAAACAATGCAATTAATTGAGGGGAAACATTCCATGCATGATTATGAACATATGGCCAAATTATTGTGCAGCAAAAATTGCATGGATTGAGAGATGACCAAGTTTAGGCTTACCTCTAAGTCGTGATTGCAAGAGAAAATTGATTTCTGAGTTGGAGGTGTTACATATGAGTTGTGATGATCTGAACAGCTTCCCTACACCGTATGGAGTGTGTTTGAATGCTTGGACTTAATTGAAACTGGCTGGATCACTTCATGGCATCTCAACTGCAACTTGGTTAAAACCTTGAGCAATTGACTGGTGATTCTGAGAAATCAGTGTTCCAGTTGTTGTTTAAGTGTTTGATCAACTCATATGTGATGTATATGAGGTGTGTGTGTAATTGGTTTGATTGGAAAAGCTCTCAAACTCAAAACCCGATAGTGACTTGCCTTAGAAGGCAAAATTGGAGTGAAAGAAGAGATTTTGAGGAAAGCATCTGTTTGATGGCTTTGGTGTACTCAAACTGATCACAATTGAGCTCTATTTATATTAGAGCAAGTTTGTTTTGCAAGGAATAGTGAATGGCAACTGCTGAGTAGGTTTGGCCAATGTTGGCAAATGAAAATCCAAGTCTCCTCTAGCCATTGACTAGAGGTTAGGGCACAGGCTGCTGGTTCCCTTGGTCTTAGATAAGTCTTGACTGAATTCAGTTGCTAAGAGCTCAGTCCATGCCACCTTGATGCTTCCATTGAATGCTCCAATCCAAAATTGGAGTCTTGTCCCTATTTTGGCAATTCTAGGTTCAACATGCTATTTCTTGTTCCAAAGACTTTGGAGGCTTGGCTCAGTGATTGTCCCCTTTAGATTTAATCCTCAGAGGTGTCCAAGTGGATAGGAGTGTTTGGATTTGGCTGATTTTGGGAAATCGACCAAAAGTGCAAAAATCTGCCTTGCCTTGGCAGATTTCAGCAAGGCATCTTGCCAATGTCATATCTTATAGCTCAAATTGAATTTGGTAATGTTCTTGGCCATTTTGGAAAGCCCTTACATGATACAACAACTGTTTGAACATGTTTGGTTTTGATCTCTTTTGAATCCAAGTGAAAAATCCCCCTACATTTGGAAAAAAGTAAAGGCAGATTCTGACTTAGTGAAATTTTCACCAAGTGTTGGAACAAAGTGACTTTTCTTGATTTTGATCACTCCATAACTCAAAATCCATGAGGAATTTGGACATAGGTCAGTATGAAGCTTTTGTAGAGGGCAATGTGATCTGCAAATCAAGCTTTGAATGGGGAACAATGGCCTTGTGGTTTAGGAGTTATGGTCCTCCAAAGTTGGCACATTAGTGTCACTTTTTCGATAACTTAGAAATTTTTCTAAGTTTTTATGGTTACCCCTTTTACAAGTTATCCCACTTTCTTTGATTTTTCTTGATGAATGATGATTCAAATCATACATTAACATTATTTTAGGGTTAAAAATCCATCTTGGTGAAAAATCTCAAAAAGTCAAAGTTGACTTTTGTGCATAGTTGACTTTTTATCAGATGAATTCCAAACTGTGCAATTCTTCAGGAAATCATGCCCTTGACCTAAATCAAACTTGATGGACATGTTCCATGGGTGTCATAGGGTATATTGAATCATGTCTTAGGGTTTAGGAGCATGTCCTGGTCAAAAGTCAAAGTTACAGTTGACTTTCCTCGCGAAACCCTAATTGTGGTGCAGATGAAATTGAGACTTGTTGCTCAAGCTTCTTGGATTAATCCATTGTTCCAAATGGATCAATATAGTATATTAGAGACCCTTAAATCATGTCTTGAGGTCTTGGCTCATGATTTGTCCCAAAATTCAACTTAGGGGTGAATTAGGTCAAGAAACCCTAATTCCTGATTTTTGATGAATGCATCCCCTGAGGTCAAATTGACTTGATGATTGGGTCCATGAGGTTCCATGGAGTATATTAGGTTATGTTTTGGATCATTGGCTTGTGCCCAGATGAAAAATTTCCATCTGGAGGCCCTGGTCGACCAAAACCCTAATTCGGTGACACTGTCGATCTTGAGACTTGATCCACCTAGAAGGGAGCAGCCTTGTGCTTAATCCTTGAAGTGGGAGTCCTTTTGATCCATTGTGGATATTTTTAGAGGCTAGACAAGTTGAATATCAAGACATTCCTTTATTGCTCCTTTGTCTAAGGCTCTGAGAGGGCTTAAAACCCTAATTTTGATTGTAGTGAATGCTCAACAACCCTTGAGGCATTTGATGAGGCATGATGGTTCATCCATATTGTGATGATGATTGACACAATGATGGGAATCTTAGTGGTCAAAATTGGGGGTATGACACTAATTCGGAAAGTGAATTTCTTGAAGTTTTCCTCTGTTCTTTGGTAGCTTGCACCACTTTCTTGTGTCTTACAACTTTGATCATTTATGCCTTTTACTGCACAATAACACACACATTACAAGCACCAAAGGTATTTTTTCAAGGTTAGAAGAACAACAACAATTATTAGTAAAATCAATGAAAACATGAGAATTGAGTAGAAAAAATGCAAGGAAAGATAGTTCATTTTTAGGTCAAATTTGCACCTAACAACTCTCCCAAACTAGATTTTTGCTTCTCCTCAAGCAAAGTATGCCCCTCATGAAACAAGAGGATTTGCTCAAGCGTTTAATCAACCAAGAAAAGATGAAAATGCGCACAAGCAACGTTCACCACTCAATAGAATCGAACAATGACAAAGAATTAAGTTCTTAAACAAATATCATGGAATGGTTCAAAGAACAACTAAATTTTCATACTTGAATCACTCTAACACTCCTCTTCAAAAATAAGAATGAAGAAATTGACGCGTTTGCAACCGCAGGGAAATTTCACGCACCTGACAAACAATGCTAATAGCAATCCAATTCATACAACATCTAACAATCAAAAATGAAAACATGGAAGCAAAAAGATCACTAAGGGCTTTAAGGGTTATAGCTTGTTCGGGTTCACAACAAAGGGACATTTCTAAAGGCCATTGAATCGAAATTGCCGATGCAAAAAGAAACATTCACTATACATGGTATTTACACATCACAACTTTATTCACCATTTTCATTCCCTTTATCACCAACCTTCTCAAACTTCCTTATGCACGATTATTTCATTCTCTATTTTTCTTATTCAAACAAGCATTCATTTTCTTTTGTTTTTCACATTCATATTCACACTTTTTCTTTTCATGCTTGTTTGAACTTTTTCAAAAGTTTTATAGCAACCTACCATTCTTCTTTTTCATTCTCCCCAACTTGAATTCAACCAAACCTCAAGTGAATGCTCCTTGCTTTTTAAGGTAAGGAAATCAAATTAAAACAATGCTCAAAGGTTCAAGAAGAAATTTTTAGAACCTCACAAAATTCAATGATGAACTACACTTTCAAATTATGTACATAAACCAAGTTCATCACTAAAATGAGATCTAAACTGTTTAGGCTCAAAGGGGTTAACGAATTCTCTCTACTCACGGGTAAGGTACTTTTGGATACAGTTGTGCTCAATATAAACAAATGCCTTGATCATTTCTAATGCTTCCACAAAATCACAATAATCAAAAGATAAAGCATGAATCAAACGAATTAAACAATGTTATCAGTCATCCTAGCATATAGTAAACAATGGAGGTTTCTCACAATTTGTGGCTTTTGGACCTAAGTGAAACAAGCATTCAAACAAGTTGCAAAATGAAACAAGAGTACACATTTGCACAAAGCACAAAATTCTTAAATCATTCTAACATTCTATAAAGCATTACAATTTACCTCGCATACATTCAAATCTCACCATCCAGACTCGGTCGAAGCTTCATTGAATACTTTTATACAAATAGCAACCAATCTAGAAGGAGTTCTCATCATTCCTGATCACACTAGAGAAAACATATAAGAAAACAAATACATATAATATAAACAAATGTACAAAGCTCAAAAATATAGAAACTATCGCAATGCGATTCAATATCTAAACACCGATCCCCGACAACGGCGCCATTTTGTTGAGGCTGTAACACAGCAGCAAGCAAAAACATTTAAGTAACCCAGTTTTGTCGTATCCACAGGGATCAGTGCGAGGGAAAGAATGACATCCGACAGTATCTATATTTCTAAACTTATGGTTCAAAATTTATGGTTTAAAAGGGAACCAAAAGCAAAGACGGAAAATGTAAAGACTGAAAATATAAAATAAAGACTGAATTATAAATAGAGCCTTGTTGGAATTGGATCTCATCAATTGATAACACATGCATTCTTCTAATCATATTATACATAAATCAATCATTCGCCTAATATCCTCACGTATCACCCACGACCGAGGTTATGTCTAACGCAACGTCGAGAGATCGACCGTATTGCCTCATTAGTGATGTCTCACGTAACAAAAACCAACACAGAGCATTAAGATCTGATACTCACGCAAGTGTTAAGCCTAAATCTATTTCTAGAGTTTAGAACAAAACAGATAATCATCTTAGATCCAAATCTGAAGAGTATATGTCTATAGGGGTTCAAATCAAAGATAAACAGGTAAACAAAGATGACACCCAAATTAGATAAATGGTTGCTTCATATAAAATGTCAATGATCAGAATACGCACATACGTTTAAACTTTTTTACATGTATTCAACTGATTCGCCAAATGAATGTGAATATCGTTCTTCATCACTATTATCATGCATCCTCACAATACTGTATCGATCCTACTCATGCTAGCCATGCTACTTAATCAACACAATACAACAAAAGATACAGTGAATATCAACTCACAAAACCTTGCCAAAAGTTTTACTCATTGATAGATGAAAATCTAAGATCAAGGATTTGTAAAGGTTTTGTCAAGACCATAAATAATCAATCAAAGACAATAAACAATAGAGAATCGAAACATATTCACAAACATACATTAGATGAATTACATAAGGTATCAAAAGATTACATCCTTTCCCAACAAGAAATCATAGATCCTACCTTTTCTCCCTTGAAATGAAGAGATGCAAAGTTCTGATCTTCAAATTACAAGTTTCTTTATCTCCAAAATTAAAACCTAATCTCAAAAAGTGTGAAAATTCTATTTATACACATTCAGGAATTTTCATGTTCGCAAAGCGAACCAATTATTCGCACAACGAATGAAGAAAACTGGCACTTCAGGTGCCTGTGAATAGTTAAACCGCCCCAGAAGTTCTCGTGATTTTGCAATGCAAATGATCACTCACAAAGCGAACACTCGCTTTCCCGTTCGCAAAGCGAACTTTAGTGCCTTTTGCCCCTGCCAAATTCTGGGACCATTCACTAGGACCTCGCTAGCCTTCGCAAAGCGAACTTTCGCTAGCTTATTCGCAAAGCGAATTTCTTGAAGTTTTCCTCTGTTCTTTGGCAGCTTGCACCACTTTCTTGTGTCTTACAACTTTGATCATTTATGCCTTTTACTGCATAATAACACACACATTACAAGCACCAAAGGTATTTTCTCAAGGTTAGAAGAACAACAACAATTATTAGTAAAATCAATTAAAACGTGAGAATTGGGTAGAAAAAGTGTAAGGAAAGATAGTTCATTTTTAGGTCAAATCCGCACCTAACAGTGCTCAGATTTGTGGGAGTCAGTTTTGAAGCTTGTCTAGTTACACTTCATCTTATCTTTCAAGCAAATTCTAAGAAGATTGGTTTAGATTCAAACCTGAGGTCCCATTTATTCAAGAAGTTATACAACTTGAATTTATTGTGATATGTTGGTTTATCTTGCAAATCATTGAAGAAAATAAATGAAATTAGATGATAAAAATCTATCTAACAGATCACCTTTCCTAAAGCATGGTTCTTTGGAATGTCTGATGATAAGGAACTTAAATTTCTTGTCAGAAGTACTTCTTAACCAGCTGGATGGGTTGTAATATCTGTTGATAGAAGATTAACTTCAGAAGCTTTTGAAATACTTGTATTTCGACTAATTTCCCAATTCTAAAAGCAAGCAGAAACACTACCAGAACCTAATTTCAGTTAATCTTCACTACATATTCTTTTGAAGATGACATTAGTGCAGGATTCAGATAAAAGAGTAATTTGGCTCTGCAGGTCATTACTGTTTCTGAAGATGCATTTGAGTCCTGAAATAAAAATCAAGTATTGAAGATAAAGAGATTATGCCAAATCTATCTTGCTTCAATATTTTATAATAAGGAGTCTGCTCTTTAAGGTGATATCTTAAGAGACTCCACTGATCCTTGATTGAGGGTCATCATGGAACTTGTATTAAAGGACAAGTCAATGAGTAACCTTCAACTTTTCTTTGTGTTATGCAGACAATTAGATTAAGGTACTTTATTTTGTTTTATGCCATTCTCTGATAGTTAACATCCTCTGGTTCTTTGCTTATCAAAGATCTCAATGTCTTGAGTCAAGACAATGAAATTAATGATTCTGCTACGAACAAGATCTTGTTCATATTATCGTCAATTCTAGATTGATACTCTGGAATAAATCATGGTTCTACTATCATAATGTGGCATAAGGCGAAGGAAAGCATGTCTGAACATTTATGTATGGTCTCATAGAAATATGAGTGTCATTATTTAAATATATTTGCTACATATATCAAAGAAAGGAGCAGAGGCATTTTCCATGGCATTTATCAAAGTTTGTTTACGACATTTAATGAAAGAAGAGCCCACAACCCAGACTCAAGTGCTAGAGGTACTGAGTTTGGTGAGAGTAGTGGAGTCATTGGTTTAACAACCATTGAATCAGAATCCACTCAAAGCGATGTTCAGACTCTATGGTCAAGTCTGAATACTGATACGAGTCTGATCGAGAAAATAACAAAAAAAGGGTATGCTTGATCTTTTCTGGCTTATCTTTTGATTCAATGAGATATTTGTGTAGGTGTAAATACAAATTTTCTGTTAGATTTCTAGAGAAGCTCCTTTGAAAGGATCTTCAGAAATCTTTAAGAAGAAACTTTGTTGTATTTATCTATACTGAATATTTCATTAAGCTAGATGATGATCATATTTATGAAAACAGTTTCCTCACTTTTTATGATGTTACTGTTGTTTGTTAGTTGTCAAAGGAAACAATTCAATATTCATCTATCACTCATAACTCTTGCTTCAAGATGAAATGTTGGTTCTGAATAGAATCTTGGAGACTTATAACTGACAGAAAATATCTCTCTCTCTCTCTCTCTCTCTCTCTCTCTCTCTCTCTCTCTCTCTCTCTCTCTCTCTCTTTCTCTCTCTCAGTCTAGTTCTACTAGACTCTGATGGATGATATCTTTTGAAAGTTGTCAGATTCTAAGATTCAGAAGAGAATTCTTTACTTCTGATAAAGCAGTTTAAGTAAAAGGTTTTTCAAATACTTTTATAATACTTAAATCTTCATAAAGGTGAAATTCATCCACTGGATTCATGAAATCTGTTGGATAAGAACCTTTGGGTAATGATGTTTTCTTTTTTGGATACTTATTGTCACTATCCCATGTCTTGTGAAACATCATTTTGTCCTTCTTCTGAAAAGATTCTTATTCTTTTAGGAATTTTGTTCAGTTCTTTTTCTTTTTATCTTCTCTGTGGTTGTATGCTAATCAAGCCAAACTTGAGATGGGTTTCCTAGTCAATTCTTCTTTGAATCAATTGGTAGTCATCAATGAAAATTTTGTGAATTTTGATGAGTTTCTTAAGTTAGGATTTAACTTCTGGAAGACCGTGTGTGATCAAGGATGGAATGGATACTTTAAGATGCTCTGTGGTTTCACTTATCCAGATCTTGTCAAAGAGTTTTGGATTAATGCTTCCATTGTTAAGCTAAATTCTAAGTGTGTTATTCTCTCCAAAGTAACTGGTGTTTCTATAACAGTAACCTCTAAAGCGATTCCTAATATGATCAATTGTGAGAAAATTGGAGAAATCCAAGGAACTCTTGTTTGGGAACACTGTCTTCCTACTTGGCGTATCTTTATAGATCCATATAATATATCAGTGGTCTCAAATCTTCGTCCTGGTGTTGTTTGGAATCAGATTCTAAATTCAAACTTACTTCCTAAGGATAAGGATTTAGACCTTGTGGACCCTATTGAAAAAGATCTGCTTCTACTTCTCAAGTCAGACTTACAGATTGATCATCCTCAAGTTATGTTTGACTATTTGAAGAATACTCTTTCTTCCTTTCACAAGGGAAAGATTTTCTTCATTCCTTTTGGAAGAATTATTTCATAACTACTTGTTCAGCAGGGAGTTATCATATGTTCTGAGGATGATTTGTCTAAAATCTGGAGAGACAAGTTTGAAGCTATCTATGAAAGATTCTGATGTTAGATTTCTGCATAGTTATGCCTTGTAATTGTTAGAACCTTTAAATTAAGTTATCTTATTATTAATTCAAAGTTTGTTCATGTTGTTGTTCAGTTAACTGTTGATTATATTTATTTATGATTGTTCAAAAGAATTAAAAGTAATGGGAGTAAGAACATAATGTTTGCGACTTTTATCATTGATAAGAAGGAAGGGATTACAAATTATTTAGAAATTCTAGTCTGTTGGATTGGCCCTAAGGTATTCCCTAGGATCATCTGACATGTCCAGATTATCTAAGTAATATTGCCATTCTTCCTTGGCAAGCTCCAAATCCTCATTTCTCAGTTGATTTCTACGTCTAGACACAGAACATCTTCTTCTTCTATGTATCTTCACAAAGGATACTGAAGAGGTGAGAGCTTCTTAAGTCATATGCTTGCTAGTAGATCCTTCAGCCGCTGCTTTGCTTTCAATTGCCTGAGTTGCTGCATTCAGTATGGCTGTCTTTCTGAAATCTCTCTTTGGAACCCAAATTTGCTTCTGTTTGTACATCTTGGTTTTTTAAGGATTAAGTGATTATGAAATTATGCCTACTATGAGTTCTTATATAGACGTGTTACATACATTGTTTCAAGTATTTATTGTTTTAATATTGATTAAGTCTTATCAATATCTTAAATGATATATCTTGGAAATGTTATCTAACAGTCTAACCTATTAAAGATTCTTTAACAGCTATGAATGTTATACTTGACTCGTTTAACTGTTGCTTCTTGTATCCGTTTTACTTCATTAATGTCTTTCAGTAAATCTAAGGGAAGTTATTGAAAGTATTTGCATGCAATAAACAAAATTTGGTCAAAATGGTACTTTTTCATTAATTGAAGCAGAGGATTACAAAACATTGATTCATAAGGAACTACTAATGCTTAGTATAGATCCCTTTCTAAGTCATCATGAGCCTTATGATGATAATAATTGTCATAGTCTATGTCTAGCTCATACACATCAACTTCTTCCTCTTATACCTCTGGTATTGGATGGTAGAGCACCTTGTTGAACCGTCTTCTTCTCTTTCCCCTCTTCATTATCTTTCTTCAGGGCTTCATCAAAACTTCTGATGAACCTACTCCTGTAGGTTGTGTTGGAGCTGTTGATGTCGCCTCTTCAGAAATAAGTCTTGCAGAGGACACATGCCCAGTGGTAGATGATTCATAAACAACTCATTTTTGTACGTTCTGGACATTTTGTCTTGTAAAGCTCTCAGATATTTCTGTTACTACATAAATCTTATGACTCTCAGCTAATGCCTCCATGACTCTGGTGGATGTGGATGAAAATGAACTAGATTTGGAATGCTTTTATAATGACTTCTGATCAACTCAAATGATTGATTTAATCCAGCTTGATTCTTGGAACAATAACGACCACTAAAAATTTAAAGCATGCACTATACAATCCTTAGTGACCCCATGTTGCTTGATCGTTTCTCAATTTCTTGGAAAGATATCATGTAATGATGGTTTGTGATGCATTTATGACTGTAATTCTTTTCTTCTTCTTTTTATTTCTTTTTGATGTGACAAAAGGGGGAGAAATAATGGTAAGTATTTAACTAGAAACTGAACCCATTGAGTACCTATTCAGTTGTACATATTGCTCATTTATAATTTTGTTGTTTGTATTTCTGTTTTTATGGTTATCTTGCCCGGGCGACACATTTTAACTTTCTTGTACATAGAACTAAGGAGGAGCTTACAAACCTCAGCCTTAGCCTATCAAACTCGGAAGGAGCTTACAAACCTCGTATTCTGATGTTGCCAAAGGAAGTTAAAATATTATTTTTGGTTTTATTAAATATGGAACTAAGGGGGAGCATACAAAAATTAACCTTGGAACTGTTTGACTCAGGGGGAGCTTACAAACCTCAGACTCTGATGTTACTATGAAAAATGAATTACTTTTTATTGAGAGTAATACCTAGTATGATATCTACAGAACTCTGCTTTGGACCATTAGACTCAGGGGGAGCTTACAAACCTCATACCCTGATGTTGCAAAGAAAATTATAAGTGCCCAACATTGTCCTTTAAATACTTGTGTTTGTCATCATCAAAAAGGGAGAGATTGTTAAAACAAGATTTGTTCATGCCATATTTTCCTTGGGTTTTGATGATAAAAAAGTATTGAAAAAACAATGGTTTATTTGATGTGTGTTACATGAGTGCAGGTTCTAATACTTCTAAATATCATTGTCAGAATCTGTTCTGCATTAAGCACACTTTGAGAGTTGTTGAATTGCTAGCTTCTGGTGGCATAATCTGAAGAATACTTGCTACGTGATGTTTGGCGTTGACTCTAAAGCTGAAGGTCTCAGCATCAGAAGAAGAAAATTTATTGTCTCTGCACTTAGTGAATGCAAATTGGCTTTTGGTACCATTCAGAGTTGGTGACAAAGCTGAAGTTGTCCGTACTGCAGAAAGCAAGTTGTATTGTCAAATCAGTTTGTGAGCTAGAGTCTAAATATTGCAAGGCTCAAGAAAGGCTGAGATACTTTATGGATATCTACTCTGTTAGTTTCTTGGATTGGCTAGAATTTTGGTAAAACAAAGGTTGTTCAATGTTTGATGTCATATGGGTGATGTCACAACATTGAGTCTTAACACTGGGCTGTGTTAAGTGTTTAAGTTACTGAAGTTTGGATGTCTGATGTCACAAGCGATGTTGTGACATTATATCTACAGAATTAATAACATCAGGTTTTGTGATGTTGTTAGGGTGTGCGTCTTAGCTGGAATTGTGGAGAGCAGGTAGTCTCATTGGATGCGAATATCTTGGGATAGATATTCTCTGCTGCATAGGAGATCTGGTGCAGATTTGTAGGAGATTTAAAAGGTTGAAGATTTGAAAAGATTTTAGGAGAAAATCTATTTTGAAGATTCAGTTTTAAATAACAAATCAAGTCAGATATTGTAGCAGGTCCAAGCCCAATTCAGGTGGCTATATAAAGCGCATAGATCAAAGGAAGAATGTACAGAAATACAGAGAGAAGATCAAGAGCATAGGCTGAGTGTCTTAAGTATTTTGTACGAGTTTTGTATACATCATTCTAGGTTGAATAGGTGAGTTGTTTTCTGTCCTCTCTTAGAAGCTGTGAAGCGATAGAGAGTTGTGTAACTTGATCAAAGCTATGAAGCAGGATCAAGGTTTCTCGAAGAGGTTGTTCTTTGAGAGGTTTTAGGGATTGAGTAGTGTTCTCATATCTAAGTGGTTTCTTAGGTAGAAAGTCACTAGTAGGAATTAAGATTAGGAGATTGTCAACTGGTTTGTTGAGTCTGTAATTTAATTCTACAAGTAGTGAATTTCATCCCTGGCTTGGTAGCCCCCAGACGTAGGTAGTTCGACCGAACTGGGTGAACAATTCATTGTGTTGATTTACTGCTGTTTATTTTGTCCATTGTGCAGAGTGTGTTGTTGTAACATTGTGTGTGACATCACACATATCTGGTACTAGAATTTCAATTGGTATCAGAGCATGCATCCTGTCTGTCTCTGGGTGAGATCTAGGGAAGTTACTTTCTGGTGTAAAGATGGACAAAGAAGTTAGAGGATTTGTCAACAGACCCCCTATTTTGGATGGCTCGAATTATGATTATTGGAAGCCAAGGATGATCACCTTTTTGAAATCCTTGGACAGCAGGGCTTGGAAGGAGATCATAAAAGAATGGAAAGCACCTGTTGTGTTTGAAAAAGATGATGCTGGGAAAGATAAAGAGGGCACCTCAAAGCCGAAGCCTGAAGAAGAATGGACCAACGAAGAAGATGAGCTTGCCCTTGGTAATTCCAAAGCTCTAAATGCAATTTTCAATGGAGTGGATAAGAATATATTCAGGTTGATCAATACCTATGAAGTTGCTAAGCTTGGGATATTTTGAAGGCTACACATGAAGGAACATCTAGAGTTAAGATGTCAAGACTTCAGCTTCTAACATCGAAGTTTGAAAGTCTGAAGATGAAGGAAGATGAGACTATGCATGACTTCCATATGAGTGTTCTTGAGCTGGCTAATGCATCCAGTGCTCTTGGAGAAAAGATGTCAAAAGAAAAGCTTGTAAGGAAAATCCTTAGGTCCCTTCCTAAGAGGTACAAGATGAAGGTGACTGCTATTAAAAAAGCTCAAGACATCAGCAAGATGAGGGTTGATGATCTCATTGGATCTCTTCAAACGTTTGAGCTTGGGTTAAAAGAAGAAGAGCCTGAAAAGAAGCCAAAAAGTATAACCTTGACTTCAAATGCTCAAGAAGAGGAAGGGAAGAGTAATGAATCCCAGGAGGACTTATCTCAGGCCATAGCTATGTTGGGAATGCAGTTCAACAAAGTGTTCAAGAGGATGAACAATAACTCCAGGCCTAATGTCAAGAACATATCTTCTGACATCAGCAAGTCAAAAGAGAAGGATGAAGAGAAAACTTCCCAAGATAAAGGAGTTCAGTGCTTTGAGTGTGAAGGGTATGGACATGTCAAGAAAGAGTGTCCCACCTTCTTGAAGAAGCAGAAGAAGGGCATGACAGTTTCCTGGTCTGACTCTGATAGTGAAAGTGAAGGTGAGTCAGCAAAGCATGTTAGAGCCTTAACAGGAACTGTTGTTTCTGATGATGATAGTGATGGAGAAATAACTTATGAGGAGTTAGCATCTACTTATCAAGAGTTGTGTTTAAAAAGTGCTGAGATTTGTCAAGAAAACAAGTGTCACAAGCAACAGATTGCTCAGCTTGAGAATGAAAAAGTTGATCTGGAAAATGAAGTTGTACTAGTTAAATCTCAACTTGATCAGATGACAAAATCTGTTAGGATGATGAACAGTGGTACAACTACTCTTGATAAGATTCTTCAGTCAGAGAAAGCTGCTAGAGATAAATCAGGTATAGGATATGTGGCTAGCACTTCAGGAACAAAGAAGGAGGTGTCTCAACCATTGTCTCAACATCAAAATAAGAGACAGGATCCTACACCAAAGAAGGTGGTTCAGCCACAGAATATTGAGAAGAAAAATAGTACTCCTCAAAGGAAGGTGCAGCCTCAAGGAGCTAGTCAGTATATGCCTCCCCAATATCACAAGAGCATGCAAGCTTCCAGGTTCAAACAGAACATGTCTCAACAATAGGGAAACTGATATGGATATGGATACGACAATGCTGTGCCTCATTACTATGGAAGAAGAAAGCCTCATCACCATAGGAGACAACCTAGGAGACAGCATCCTCAGAACAGGAGAAGACAACCGCACCATAGAAGACAGGCCAACTATGGTATAAGGAGACATCATTATGGGTGGCAGCACCAACAATATCACCATCAAAGTGGCAGAAGGTTTAACCACTTCATAGGTGACAGAGTCAAATGCTTCTATTGTGGCAGATTTGGACATATGCAGTCCTCTTGCTTCAAGCTTCATGGTTATCCAAATTCTGCTCCGCAACTCAGACAGAAGGAGGTCAGGCCCAAGGTGGGGAAACAATGGGTTCCTAAAGCTCAGGTCACATGTCTATTGGCTCATACCTCAGATGGACAATTTGCCATGGATGCATGGTACTTTGACAGTGGATGTTCAAAGCACATGACTGGATCCAAGGAGCATTTGGTGGAGTTCAATCTGTGCCATGCAAATAATGTTATGTTTGGCAATGGAGAAAAAGGAGTAGTAGAAGGAGTTGGAAGAGTGAAGAATCATGATGGTCTTACTTTTGATAGTGTGATCCTTGTCCAAGGTTTGAATGCTAAGCTGATTAGCATAAGTCAGCTATGTGATGAAGGCTACAAAGTTAACTACACCAAAGATGAGTGTGTGGTATCTGATGAGCATAATCAGGTTGTTATGAAGGGTGCCAGATCCAAAGATAACTGCTATCAGTGGATTCCTCTTGAAGTTAATTCAACTGATGATGTTCAAGTTGATGTTATAACATCAGACTATGACATCAGGTGTGAAAGGATGCTGAAAGGTCACTCAGAGTTAATGAGTTCTGACGTGAATCATTTTAAATTTTTAAAAGGAAAGTCTTTATGGAGGGAGAAAATTAGTGATTGGTCTTTAAGAGGTACTCAAAATCTGGCGCCTTACCATATTGATTCTATATCAAGATTTATCAAAGCGTTCTCTTCTTAACGGTTCATCTCCCTTAATCTCAACAGAATAGAAAAATCTTCTCTAAACCTAGTCTGTTACAAAGGAACGGTGTCTTCCCCATCCAAGAACTCTGATTCTCAAAGACCTGCGCATGTACGAACTAGGGTTTCTTCGAAAAAAGAACTTGTTGACAAAGAACACATTCCTATGGCACTCCCAGATTCAGGTAACTCTAAACCTTCAACCAAGTTGAATAAAACTGAAACTAGGTCATCATCCTCTCAAGATGTTGAGGAGAAGTATGATGTGGACATGCATTTGGAGCAGATTGCCACCAAAATTCTTGAGAAGGGAATACGTATGAAAGGGATTTCTGTCCCTTTAAGGTAAATGCCTGCTGAACAGGTGGACTCTCAAAGTGAGGACACAAATCTTCACAGACTGACCTTGTCTGTGATTCAAGACACTGAAGGTGGTAGTAAAGAAGAAGATCTTGAAGATACTGATGTCATCCCTGATGTCATAACATCGTCCCCTAGGGATGAAAGTCACAGTTATAAAGGGAAGGATCAGGTTGAGGTTATAGATGTTGAGGACTCATCTGATAGTGATATCATTGGTAATGCGATAGCAAGAAGAAGGGAGGATAGGAAAGGGAAAGGAGTGGAGTCACTTCCTAATGAAAATATGGTCAAGGATAAGAAAAGGACTTCAGTTGCAGACTCTTCCAAGTTATGGAGCAAAGTTGCCATGTCTGGTAAGAAGAGGAGAATCAGGGAAGAATCAGATTCAGAGTGTGATGTTCAAGACATCAACCCTGTGAGGAACAGAGCTGTTGATCAAGTGCCTGATAACATCTCATTTCACTGTGCCAGAAGTGCATCCATATGGAATTGTGTGAGCCAAAGAAGGATAGCTCTGGAAAGAGAGCTAGTTACAGATGATTTAAAGTCTAATGGAATTGTAGATCTAATTAAGTTTGCTGGTCTCATAAGGACTGTGTTAGGATTGACTAGTTGCTATGATAGACTGGTCAGAGAATTTATAGTGAATATCCCTGAGTCTATTAATAACAGCAAAAGCCTAACTTTCAGAAGAGTTACTGTTAGGGGTAAGTGTGTCTGGTTCTCTCCTAAGGTGATTAATGCCTACTTAGGAAGAAGTGAGGAAGATTATGGAGAATTAGAAGTTTCTAATAATGTTATCTGCAAAGAAATCACAGCTAGTCAGGTAGAAGTTTGGCCTTCAAAAGGGAAGTTATCAGCAAGTTTATTAAGTGTGAAATATGCTCTTCTTCATAGAATAGGTGTTGTTAACTAGGTTCCTACTAACCACAAGACCTCTGTTTTTGCTGGTTTGGGAAAATTAGTTTATGTCATTGGAACAAAAAGACTAATTGATTATGGCTCTTACATTTATAATCAGACTATCAAGCATGCTCCAACAAGAGCTGTGAAATTGCCTAATGCATTTCCATCCCTCATTTATGGGATAATTCTGTCTCAGCATCCTGGGATTCTTCACCAGTATGATATTGTGTGTAGAAGGAAGCCTGACTTGTCTTTTCATCAGAAGCTGTTTGAAGGAAATCGTGTTCCTGATCATGTCAAGGCATCTGCCTCAACATCTACTCATCATACTCATGTCAAGACTGATATAATTTATGAACTGGAGGAAGCCTGTAAAGAATTAGATGAAGCCATCAAAGTAAGCACTGAAAGAAAGGAGAAGTTCAAAAGATTACTTATGACTCTGAAGATGACAGAAAAAGAAGTTACTGATAAGAAAGTTGAATCTGATAATGACAGCTCAAAAGAAGATGAAGAAGATAATGATGATCTCAGCTCAGATGATTAAAGCTTTTAATGTTTTTCTTAGATAGTAGTTTTATGCAATGTTGTTTTTTATTCTGCATTGTTGTGCTTGGTTTGTAATTTGAATATTGTGCAAGTATATGCACCTGTTTTGTTCTATGATTTGTTATGTCTTTTTGCTGTCTGTGAGACTGACAATGAGAGCTAGGGTAGTACTAACTGTAGTTAGACTTACTTGATGAGGTTGTCAAAATTGTGGCTAAAAAGGGGGAGAAGTAGCCAAGAGAGCCAAGAGTATCAAAGAGTACAATTGTCAGAGCAAAGAGTACAAATGTCAAATGCTGTCTAAAGGAGTTGATTGTTGCTGCTAAGGAATGAAGTCAAGGTATATGCTGCTGATGATGTTATAGTACAGAAGTGCAGATATTGAGGGGGAGTAACTGTTGAACTGCTGCTATGCTGGTTGTTGCATTGAGGGGGAGTGCTCATTGCTGCTAATTCTGAGATATGTGCAACTGTTTGAAGATTGTAGCTGTTGAAGATGGTACTGCAGCAGAGTCTTGTGTGAAGTGAAGCCTTTATGTATTGAAGATGTTGCTGCTTATATGTATTGAAGATGCTGCTACTGAAAGTTTCAAAAATATTCAAGTTTATTCCGCTGCTGAAGTCTCTGAAGGTACAGAGATTGTTTTAGCCAAAATTAGCCAAAGGGGGAGATTGTTAGTTTCTTGGATTGGCTAGAATTTTGGTAAAACAAAGGTTGTTCAATGTTTGATGTCATATGGGTGATGTCACAACATTGAGTCTTAACACTGGGCTGTGTTAAGTGTTTAAGTTACTGAAGTTTGGATGTCTGATGTCACAAGCGATATTGTGACATTAGATCTGCAGAATTAATAACATCAAGTTTTGTGATGTTGTTAGGGTGTGCGTCTTAGCTGGAATTGTGGAGAGCAGGTAGTCTCATTGGATGCGAATATCTTGGGATAGATATTCTCTGCTGCATAGGAGATCTGGTGCAGATTTGTAGGAGATTTAAAAGGTTGAAGATTTGAAAAGATTTGAGGAGAAAATCTGTTTTGAAGATTCAGTTTTAAATAACAAATCAAGTCAGATATTGTAGCAGGTCCAAGTCCAATTCAGGTGGCTATATAAAGCGCATAGATCAAAGGAAGAATGTACAGAAATACAGAGAGAAGATCAAGATCATAGGCTGAGTGTCTTAAGTATTTTGTACGAGTTTTGTATACACCATTCTAGGTTGAATAGGTGAGTTGTTTTCTGTCCTCTCTTAGAAGCTATGAAGCGATAGAGAGTTGTGTAACTTGATCAAAGTTGTGAAGCAGGATCAAGGTTTCTCGAAGAGGTTATTCTTTGAGAGGTTTTAGGGATTGAGTAGTGTTCTCATATCTAAGTGGTTTCTTAGGTAGAAAGTCACTAGTAGGAATTAAGATTAGGAGATTGTCAACTGGGTTGTTGAGTCTGTAATTTAATTCTACAAGTAGTGAATTTCATCCCTGGCTTGGTAGCCCCCAGACGTAGGTAGTTAGACCGCACTGGGTGAACAATTCATTGTGTTGATTTACTGCTGTTTATTTTGTCCATTGTGTAAAGTGTGTTGTTGTAACATTGTGTGTGACATCGCATATATCTGGTACCAGAATTTCATACTCTCAACGGCTCTAATAGTATAAAATCTCTTGAAGACTCAAAGGTTAAACATGTCACACATTGGATTAAGATCTTCTGGTGTATCTATCTTCAACGACTCTTGTACTATGGAGTAATAGTAAAGACTCTTGATCAAGTTACCCCTTCAAAGGCTAGTTTCTGAAAAGGCTATAAATATGGCTAAAGGTTCAAACTGAATCTTTAATAAGGATCAACCAGAAGAAGGAGTAACAAGATCAGTAATTATCAACTCATTGTATATGCAAATTTTTCTGATGTATGTTGTAATGTTAAAAGCCTTAAGATTTCTTACACATTGAATATCTTAGAAATCTTAAGTGCTTTAGGTCTTTGTTATGGTGATTTCCTGTACCTCTGATACTTGTTTCATGTACACCTTGTTCTATATTTTTGTGAGCATGTTCAGCAGTTTAGATAAAAGTCTTGTGTCATTAGGATACAAACAAGGAAGTATCGAGCCAAGATGCTTGAGCCACGTAAGTCTCTTGCTATGTGCTTGGGCTGTGAAAGTCTTAATAAAGTAGATTGATTGAGCAGAAGTCTTGTATCATTGGGATACAAGTAAGGAAGTATCGATCCAAGATGCTTAAGCCCTGTAAGTCTCGTGCTATGTGCTTGAGCAGTGAAAGTATTAATCAAGTAGATTGATTGAGCAAGAAAGTCTTGAGCCAATGTGGCTTGAGCAGGATAGTTCGTTTCATGAAATTTGGAGCAATAAGTCTTGACCGGTGGGGTGCAAGCAGAGAGGCTGGTTTCATGGGACCTGAAGCATAAGTCTTGAGCCTGAGGGGCTTGAGAAGGAATGCTCATTACATGGAATTGGAGCAGTAAGTCTTGATCTGAGGGGTGCAAGTAGAGAGGCTCGTTTCATGGGACTTTGAGCAGAATTCTTGGGCTAAGGAACTTAGCAAGGAAGTCTTGGGTGTGTGGAACCTGAGCAAGAAGTCTTGGACCTTGGGTCTGAGAATTTGTAAAAGTCTTATGCCGAATGCATAAGCGATTGTAATCATGTTTTGATTATAGTGAAAATCTCTTGTGAAGCAATGAGACTGGACTACTCTCAGTTTTGGAGGAACCAATATAAATATTTGTGTCTTCTGCTATTATTTATTTGCTTCTGTTAACATTCCACTGCTAAGAATTAACCAGAATCTGAACACCAGTTTAGATTCTGAACTCTAATCAGATGCAAACTAAGAAAATGGAAAACACAATTCAATCCCCCCCCCCCCCTTCTTGTGTACTTTTCTCACCTTCACATACAAGTTATAGGAGCTCGAAGGGTCACTTCTGCCCAAGACCTGGAATGCTCTTCACCTTCGTTAATATTACACTTATAATTATTTGTAATTCTTGATAATCACTGTGCCAATGTACTTCTGAACGATTATTTAAATATTTTATTTCCAACATGGATATCCCCTCTCTAAAAAACATATTACGTTAGACTTTTCAAAAAGGCCCTTGTTGCCCCATGAATCGATACATTGTGCTGGACTTCTCGACGAAGGTCCTTGCCATCCCACGAAGAGATATATTATGTTGGACTTCTAAAAAAAGGTCTTTATCACCCCTCAAGGCGATATATTATATTGGACTTCTCGAAGAAGACCCTTGCCGCCCTCGAGACAATATATTGTATTGAACTTCTTAACGAAGGGCTTTTCTAGCCATCGAGGCGATACCTTATGTTGAACTTCTCAACAAATATCCTTTCCTCCCCTTGAGGCGATGCATTATGCTGGATTTCTCGATGAAGGGCCTTGCTTCCCCTTGAGGCGATATATTGTGTTGGACTTCTCAACGAAGGTCTTTGCCGCCCCTCGAGGCGATACGTTATGCTAGACTTTCTGATGAAAGTCCTTGACGCCCCACGAGGAGATGCTTTAAGATGGAATTCTAGACGAATATCCTTGGTGCCTCTCAAATCAATATAAATATAAGTGTTATACTTCCACGAGAAAGTCCTTGTCACCATTCAGGAGAATACAAATAAACTAAACTTCTGCCTGAGGGACTTTGTGTTTCCTCGGGCAAGATCATATCCAATAGATCATGCCTAAGAGGCGAGACACTTATCTTACTCCAGAGACATGATCACCAGTCTTATTTGAGGGGTCAATAAAAGTCATGCCTGATAGGATAAAACACCTCGCCTGAGGGGTGTAGCGGGGAAATTTGTGAGTGTAAGCTATGGATTAACTTAACTAAAAAATAAGCAAGAGTCGCCACCGCACTTTTATTTTATCCACAAAGGGAAAGGAAAAAGAGCGAACAAAACCTAAAGAATTCTATAAACAACAAGAATAAACAGAGAATGGGTAAGGGGGTTGGTTACGCAATGGGAAGGTGTTAGCACCCAAAACGTCTATAGTACTCTATAGGAGCCCTTTGAAATATCTACCGCTTTTTGGTCTGAAAAGGTTTACTTGCAAAGAGATTGAGGAAATGAGAGGAGGATTATTTTTTAAGATTTTTGTGTTTGGAGAGACTTATCGCCTCAAGCCTATGTACCCACGATGTGCAATGTAGGATCAAAACCTCGGTAGTTCGTGGTACAAAGAACGAAAATTTGTTGGTTTTGATTGATTTTTAAGTGTAAAGACAAGTCGTCATTTCTAAGCGAATAATTTCGCTTAAAGAAATGAATCATGTCTAAACTTATGAAAAAAAGAGTTTAAAAGAAAAAAGGTGCATAAAAGAACAAAAAAAAATTGATGAGTTTTTGTATTTTTTATGTTTTTATGAAATGGTCAAAGTATGGTTAAGATGAATTAACATTTATTAAAGAAAACAAAATTTTAAAAGTCACTTGACAAAAGTCAAGGTTTTATTATGAAAGCGGTTTTAAGTTGAAAACAAGAAGATTTTGAAAAAAGAGAGAGGATTTTGAAAATTTAAGAATGGGGAGGAGAAGAAGTGACTATCCTAGTGCATAAAATAAAAGCTAGGGAAAAGAAAGATCTAACCAAAATGGATCCACTTCAAAGCAATATTAAAAGAATTCCATCCTTAAGCAAATTGGCCAATAAAGGCAAGTCTTCAATCAATACTCCAAGCAAAGGGATAAGAAGTCCTAATTCTAGGTCCATAAGTCCAATATTACTTCAAAAGAGGTCCATAGAGAGATCACTCCAAAGCATAGGATAGTAACCAATAGTCCAAGATGAGGAGAATTAAGTTTTTTTATGGTTTAAGCCTTTATTAATGTTTTGAGTTCAAATGGACAAAGTGAAAAAAAAAGGCATAAGCACAAACATGTGTCCAACGGACAAAGGAAAAAGTGCGGAAGCATAAACATGTGTCCAACGGACAAAGGAAAAATTGCGGAAACATAAACATGATATGAAATGAAGCATAAATATAAAAGAGATGGGGAGCGAGAATGAAACATAAACAAAATTAATACAAAATATTGTTAGTAAGTTAGTGATTAAATGTTAGTGTTAGTGATCAATAACAATTGAATAATTGCACTTAGGTCAAGGTTGATGAAACTCATTAGAGGATTGATAAGACCAAAGCCTCCTAACAACAAGTTTCATGAGTTATGAACCATAAGACAAATAATCAACCATTCTTGATAGTTTTCCGATTCGGGACAAATATTGCGCTATGTTAAGTAATCGCCGAGTAATTTATGGAGTAATTACCCTACAATGAGGCCGGGCAATAGCTCTTTGTGCTAATGTAGGCTAGATGAACGATATATTGATTGTCATCCGAAAGCACTACCGCACGAAAAGAAAAGTGGTAGCGATCTCGTCTCGATCGAAATTCAACAAAAGAATTCCAAGATCTTTAGACTTTCATCGATCAAAAGAAAAAAAGAAATAGATGAAGAGAAAGCCAAATTGAATTACAAAGTCAAGAACCTTTCATCTTCAAGTTCAATCACTTTTAATTGATAAGTTTAACTGTGAAAACATATCACTAATTCAAAGCACCTCAAATGAATTCAACAATTCATTAAAATATAGATTTGAACTAATGAATGTTTAATTACTTTAACCATATCCAAAGTCCATTGAAATTGAAGAGAAATTAATCTCAACAATGTGCTTCAAGGCTAAAATAAGAAGAAAGGGGAAGAAAGAGGAAGAAAAACCAAAACAGCCCCAAAAACAAGCATTTTTCACATTCTGGATGCTGGTTAATCGATTAACCAACTCACAGTGTAGTTATGTTAATCGATTAACCAGTGTAAACTTCCAGTTTTTTTTGCACAAAAACAAGCTGTTAATCGATTAACCTAATTGTACATGTTTTGGTTAATCGATTAACACTGTGAAAACAGTAGAAAATTAGTTTGAAAATTGCCAAATCCTTGATCACTCATTTCTTCAAACACCTTAGGATCAAGGATTCAATTGTGCACGAATTTTGGAGTAAAACAGCAGCAAAAACTAGCAAACAACACAAATTGCAAGATCCAATGATCAAGCAAACAAAATCAACAAAGGATCTACAATATGGAAGATGAAGATGAAGCTTCAACAATGGTGAAAAGTGAATTACCAATCCAAATCAGAAAATCCTTCCAAATTGCAGCAAGATCTACACTCCAAAGCCTTGCTCTATGAGCAAAAACAAGAATGGATGGAGGTTTAGCTCTAAATTAGTAAGAATCAATGTGAATTCTTACTAACTTATGAAAGAAGAAATTGAGTTTTTGGTGAATTTGTGGTTTGGGGTGAGAAATTGCAAGGGATTTGTTGGCTATCAAAAGCTTGTAGAATGAATGAAATGAAGGCTCTATTTATAGAGTTTAGGCTTGGAAATTTGGAGGTTTGGAATTAGGCTTGGATGATCAAAATTAGGATTGGAATTCAAATTTGGAGGGAAATCACAAAAGAGTGGTGATTAGTGATGGTGCATGGAGGGGAATGATCAAAGTGATGTAGGGGAATTAAAATGAGGTGATCTAGAATATTCCAAATGTGATCAAGGGCTGAGATTGGTGCCAATTGCTGAATTTTGAATTTGGCACATTTTTTTCAAAAACTGCACGTGTTAATCGGTTAACCATTTCACAGTGTAATTAGGTTAATCGATTAACACGGTGAAAAATGGGAAAAAATGGCTTTTTGATGTGCTGTCTTGACTCTGGCTCGATTCTTTTGCTCGTCAAAGAAGGCATGGAAATAAACACATGAACCTTGGAGTCTCTTGAATGATAATCAATTAAATCTTGGAAACTCTTGATCCGATAATTTTTGAATTAATCGCAGATCAACATTGACTTTATTCAGATGAAATTCATTCGAGCTGAGGGACCGTTATTTTGGCAATTTTAACCTGTTCTTCCCCTGAAAATGTTAGTGAAAGAAAACAAAGTATTTTTGGATTTTAATTAATGGTTAGTAAACATAAACAAATTAAGCAATAAAACAACTAACAAACGCACACAAACTCCAAAGATCTCTGCAAGGCACAATCCTATCAAAGAGGGAACCAACGTGTGATCTTGCTTGTGGTATGCAAAAATGCAAATGACATGTGGGATCTTAGGGGTAAAAATTAGGGTATTACAGCTCCCCCTATTTAAGTTTCTTCTATCCGGAGATACGAAGATGGGCATCTTTGTCTCGACGAGATAGAAGAGACTTAAATATAACAATAACCCAATTTTTGGCCCTAAGAGACCACAAAATGATATGATCATGCAAATGATATGCAAACATAAGACCACTGTGGGGAGAATACGCCACAGGAGATAAACAAAAACCAGAGAGCAAAAGAAAAGAGAAGAGACTACACAGGGGAAAACACATCCCAACAAAGGGATGAGACAAACTGGGGATAAGAGTATGCGGAAATAAACCACTTCACAACAAGGATAAAACCCAACAGGGAAGACCTAGCACAGCAAGGCTCTACTCAGAAAAACAAGACTTCAACAATGAATTGTCTCTAGCATACCGATGAGACTCACTGGAGTCTCAAAAATCTCAACAACGAACTGTCCCATCAAACCGAAGAGACTTACCATTCATTGGAGTCACAAAATCCTCAACAACGAACTGTCCCGTCAAACCGAAGAGACTTACCATTCACTGGAGTCACAAAAATCCTCAACAACGAACTGTCTCGTCAAACCAAAGAGACTTACCATTCATCGGAGTAACAAATCTCAACAACGAACTGTCCCATCAAACCGAAGAGACTTACCATTCATCAGAGTAACAAATCTCAACAACAAACTGTCCCATCAAACCGAAGAGACTTACCATTCATTGGAGTCACAAAATCCTCAACAACGAACTGTCCCGTCAAACCGAAGAGACTTACCATTCATCGGAGTAACAAATCTCAACAACGAATTGTCCCACCAAACCGAAGAGACTTACCATTCATCGGAGTAACAAAAAACGAACTGTCTCATCAAACCGAAGAGACTTACCATTCATTGGAGTCACAAAATCCTCAACAACGAACTGTCCCGTCAAACCGAAGAGACTTACCATTCATCGGAGTAACAAATCTCAACAACGAACTGTCCCATCAAACCGAAGAGACTTACCATTCATCGGAGTAACAAATCTCAACAACGAACTGACCCATCAAACCGAAGAGACTTACCATTCATCGGAGTAACAAATCTCAACAACGAACTATCCCATCAAACCGAAGAGACTTACCATTCATTGGAGTAACAAAAGGTACTAACTGCATCGCCTCAGGATTCTCAAATAAAGGCATGCCACGAAACAGTATTGAACCTTCCAAAAGGGGAATCATATGCAGATTTCAGCTGAAGGGCGCAGAATCCTCAAAGGTGCAAAATAAATGCACTCTCAATCTAGGTTTCACAGACTAGAGATCCAAACAAATGTTGCAGGGGACCAAAGTTCAATCCAGGAACAAGCTGGAGAGAAACGGTCAAACAAGACTCATCCCGAGGAGGAAATATCTCAACTGGGGACTAATTACATCCAGATAAGGAACTGGGAAGGAAACTGAATCAAAATCTTCCACGAGAAACAACTCAGTGGGGAATTAACATAGATAGGCATTTTCTGCTTACTGCTTACGGGTCGACGCTCTAAATGGAGATAGGACATGCACGCTCTACGGGGATAACAACACCAGAGAGCAAAGAAGCACCAACACAAATGCAAAATGCACAATGCAACAACAATATGCTATGCACAACAAATGAATGTGCATGCAATGCTTATGAGTATGAATATGCTGACAACACAGACATAAAGACAAACAGAGGGTGAACAAACATCACAACACCACTGAATACTCGGCTAATCTCAACAAGATGGAGATATCATTAGCAACTCTGCTAGGGATTCATCTGAAGAAATCCTGCAAGAGATTAACAAAAGCCATCAAAGGAAAATAAATCCTACTACGAGGCTCAAATCTTGCTGGAGAAAAGAAGATACTCCTTGGGGAGAAACCCAAATATCCATCTTCTAACATAGATGATCCACAAAAGAGGATAACAACATAAACTCTACTTTGAGGATGGCAGGAAAACTGTTGGGGAATCATAACAACCCAAACTTTCTGATTCTTCCCAGGGATCGTAAAAAATCACAGAAACTTCCATTTCAAAAGGAGCGAAGAGATTTACTGCGGAGAAACAATGAATCCTCTGGGGATTGCAGACATATAAACATCTACGCAAAATCCACTGGGAAGACCAGGTAGATCTGCTGGAGATACGAGAACATTCTCAGAGGAATAACCAATTTTGAGCAAAGCATCCTGAACCTGCTGGGAAAATAGCAAAAGGTCAAACTGTGGGGGATTCTAGATCAATACTCATCATGAATGAGAGAAAACCCAACAGGTGACTAGAAGAGATATCATCAGCGACTTCACTGGGGAATAGCCACAATAGTGATGCGCAATTTTCACTAGGAGGATAAATCTCTGAAAAATAATCCGGAGAGGAGTACATCTTGGACTTGCCGGGGGAAATGAGAAATTAACCTCACTGCTTTATGATTGGAGAACAAACGAAACAGTAATGCTCTATCTCCGCTGGGGAATCATCAAGGGTAAATCATCATGGCGAGAAATACAACCACATATAAGAATCCAACAAACAAACACCAAGTCCATGCTTCTTAAAGGAGAAAAACATGGTTCTCTGTTTGGGGATATTCAAATCAACACGTCTAGAGGGTAAAATTCTGAGTGAAGATTCCTCATATGATTTCGGCTGGGGACAGCAAAAATGAATTTCTACGTAGGGACCACCGTTAAGGAGAAATGGACCTCAAAACTACTCAACTGCCTGACTATAACATAATCAGCTGGAGAGGATTCAGATCAAGACCTAGCTGGGGAAGAAACCAAACAGCATTGGACCACATGAATTCAACACATCATAACAAATCCAACATCTTGTCATCAATTAATCACATTCATAGGGATAAACTCTGCTGAGGAAATATCAACAAACTCTACTGGGGAAATATCGACAAACTCTACTGGGGAGCTGTCAATAATTCTGCCAAAGGAGCGAGAACGAACCCTACTGAGGAAAACATCGATCTTACCATCCTTGGAATAACCATTGATGTTCCTTTTCACATTCATAACTCAAAGGAAAATGTTTTTATAATTTTCAAAAATTGAAATCAATTATTCACATTTTGTTTCAAAAATCATCATAAAAAATAAATGAAATTTTGCAAATAGAAACAAGGTAAGAATGGCAAACAAAGGGACACATGCCCAAATTTTATTAATAGAATGGAAGTCCGCAAATGGCGTAACTCCATGGATCATTACAAAGTTTGAAAAATGGTAAATACATGGAAAGGGTTACATTAAAATACAATGACCACTATTCTCCCTAACAACTTTGAATTCCACTGTGCTCAAAACTTCAGTTGAGGATGATTGAAGCAGAATCCTTGATAGACAATGTTGCTTTCAAATTATCAAGACTGGCCAGATGCAGTTACTTGCCATAATCCCTAACTTTTGCCTAGATTTCCTTTTAGGTTTTCAATCTACCGGGATGATTATTTCTGTTTTTGTCTCTAATTTTTGCCTGGACCGCTCTTTTGGGTTTTCAGTCCACCGAGACGCTCCTTTTTGCCTAAGCCGCCCTTTCGGGTTTTCAACTTAGCGAGCTATTCTTTTTATTTTTAGGGGAAGTATTTCTTGACTGCATCGACATTCACAGGAAGAGTGAACACTTCACCATCCATAGTTGTAAGAAGTAATGCACCGCCAGAGAAGGCTCTCTTAACAACATACGGGCCTTTATAATTAGGAGTCCACTTGCCCCTAGAATCATTGGTAAAAGTCGAGATCTTTTTGAGCACGAGGTCGCCTTCTCTGAACACACGAGGTCGAACCTTCTTATCAAAAGCTTTCTTCATTCTCTGTTGATATAATTGGCCATGACACAAGGCCGTCATTCTTTTCTCTTCAATTAAATTCAATTGGTCATATCTGCTTTGGCACCATTCAGCCTCAGATAATTCAGCTTCCATCATAACTCTCATAGAAAGGATTTCAACCTCTACCGGGAGCACTGCTTCCATACCATAAACAAGAGAGAAAGGGGTTGCCCCTGTTGACGTGCAGACGGATGTACGATACCCATGCAAAGCAAAAGGGAGCATCTCATGCCAATCCTTGTAAGTAACAACCATCTTTTGAACAATCTTCTTGATATTCTTATTAGCAGCTTCAACAGCTCCATTCATCTTAGGTCTGTAAGGAGAAGAATTATGATGCTCAATCTTAAACTCGTCGCATAATTCCTTCATCATCTTGTTATTCATATTCGACCAATTGTCAGTGATAATCTTGCTTGGAACACCATACCGACAAATGATTTGATTCTTGATAAACTGGACCACTACTTGCTTGGTCACATTGGCATATGATGCCGCCTCAACCCACTTGGTAAAACAGTCAATAGCCACCAGTATGAAACGGTGTCCATTTGACGCTTTAGGCTCAATCATTCCAATCATATCAATGCCCCACATGGAGAAAGGCCATGGGGAAGAGATAGCATTGAGAGGAGTTGGAGGCACATGAATTTTGTCAGCATAAACTTGGCACTTATGGCACTTCTTCACAAATTTGCAACAGTCGGATTCCATTGTCAGCCAATAGTAACCTGCCCTCAACATCTTCTTAGCCATTGCATGCCCATTGGCATGAGTACCAAAAGTCCCTTCATGAATTTCTTTCATCAACATGTCTGCTTCGTGTCTATCCACGCATCTGAGCAAGACCATGTCATAATTTCTTTTATACAACACATCATCGTTCAAGAAGAAACTACCAGCCAACCTTCTCAAAGTCTTCTTATCTTTCTTGGATGCCCCAAGCGGGTACTCTTGATTTGAAGAAAGCATTTAATATCATAATACCACGATTTATCATCAACGACCTCTTCAACCGCAAACACATGAGTTGGTTTGTCAAGCCGCATAACATCAATTTTGGGCACATCATTCTACCGACCCACCACAATCATGGAGGATATAGTGGCTAAAGCATCCGTCATTCGATTTGCTGCTCTGGGTACATGGTGAAACTCAACCTTATTGAAGAAAGTTAACAACCTTCTTGCATAATCTCGATAAGGAATCAAATCAGGTTGACGCGTCTCCCATTCTCCTTTAATCTAATTAATCACCAGGGATGAATCTCCGTATACATCAAGAATCTTGATTCTTAAATCAATAGCTTCTTCCAAGCCCATAATACATGCTTCATACTCAGCCGCATTATTTGTGCAAGTGAACATCAACCTTCCAGTGAAAGGAATATGAGAACCATGAGGAGTAACAATTATTGCTCCAATACCATTGCCATACTCATTAACAGCTCCGTCAAAAATCAAACCCCAACGTGATCCAGGCTCAGGCCCTTCATCAAGTAATGGTTCTTCACAATCTTTTACCTTTAGATGCATCACATCCTCATCCGGAAAATCAAACCTGATAGGTCGATAATCATCAATGGGCTGGTGTGCCAAATGGTCAGCCAGAACACTTCCTTTTATCGCTTTTTGAGTTCGGTACTCGATATCATATTCTGACAACAACATTTGCCAACGAGCAATCCTCCCAGTTAAAGCAGACTTTTCAAAGATGTGCTTGATTGGATCCATTTTGGATATCAACCAAGTTGTATAATTCAACATATACTGGCGGAGGCGCTTCGCAGCCCAAGCTAAAGCACAACATGTATTTTTAAGCATTAAGTACTGAGACTCACAATCAGTGAACTTTTTACTCAAATAATAAATGGCAAACTCTTTTCGACCAGATTTATTTTGTTGACCCAGAACACAGCCCATAGACTCTTCCAGCACAGTCAAATACATGATCAAAGGTCTTCCTTCCACAGGAGGAGACAAAATCGGAGGTTCAAGCAGATACTCTTTAATTCTTTCAAAAGCTTTCTGACAATCCTCTGTCCAGACATAACCCTGATCTTTGCAAAGCAGGTTGAAGATCGACGCACAGGTGGCAGTCATATTGGATATAAATCAGGAGATATAATTCAAACGTCCCAGGAATCCTCTTACTTGTTTCTCTGTTTTGGGCGCAGGAATTTCCTGAATGGCTTTAACTTTACCAGGATCAACTTCAATGCCTTTTTGGCTGACAATAAAGCCCAACAATTTTCCAGAACGGACACCAAAAGTGCATTTATTTGGATTCAAACGGAGCTTAAACTCTCTCAAACGTTGAAACAGCTTCAATAAGTACTCAATATGATCTTCTTCAGTCTTCGACTTGCAAATCATATCATCCACAAAGACCTCAATTTCTTTATGCATCATATCATGGAACAAAGTGGTCATAGCTCTCTGGTACGTTGCACCAGCATTTTTCAAACCGAAGGGCATCACTCTGTAACAGAATGTTCCCCAGGGTGTAATGAATGTTGTTTTTTCCATATCCTCGGGTGCCATCTTTATTTTATTATAACCGGAAAATCCATCCATAAAAGAAAAGATACTGAATTTAGTAATATTATCTACCAACATGTCAATGTGTGGCAATGGAAAATCATCTTTTGGACTCGCTTTATTCAAATCTCTATAATCGACGCACATTCAGACTTTTCCGTCTTTCTTTGGAACAGGCACAATATTGGCCACCCATTGAGGATACTCAGAAGTCACAAGAAAACCAGCATCAATCTGCTTTTGAACCTCCTCTTTGATCTTCACAGCCATGTCGGGATGAGTTCTTCTCAATTTCTGCTTCACCGGCGGACATTCAGGCTTCAACGGTAATCTATGCTCCACAATATCAGTATCAAGACTAGGCATGTCTTGATAGAACCAAGCAAACACGTCAACATATTCTCTAAGAAGCTCCACAATCCTCTTCTTAACATCTGACTGAAGTAGTGCCCTAATCTTGACTTCTTTTACATCATCCTCTGAACCCAAATTAACCAATTCCACCGGCTCTTCATGAGGCTGAATGGCCTTTTCCTCGTGCTAAGCAACCGAGAAATTTCATCTGGAATCTCCTCAATACCCTCTTCTTCAGCTCCAAACACAGGGAACTGAAAGTTGGGAGGGGGCATAGGGTCATTGTTTTCAATGGGTTTAACAATCGATCTGCACAATAATTTATGTTTGATTTTAGAATATGAAAAAAATGCAAGTATCGTGCAGAGAAAAGTGATTATCACATTATTATATTTTTTGGTTTTTTATGTTACCGTTTTTCAGAAATAAAGCAAAAAGGAAAAACATAATATGGATAAACAAAATAACATTTTATTGATGATGATAAAATTTGAAATAAAGCCCTCACAAATTCACTTTCACCTTGGGCAGAGTGAAAGGATTTTTTTTGAAAAACAACAAAAACAAATTACTTTGAAATATAAACAACAGTGGGAACATCAACAACTATCCAATTTTGGCAGACTTGACCATGTGTCACGAAATTGGGAAGTTCTTCCTCTTCATCATCTTCAATGATGGCAGCAATAGAGTGATCCTTGTGGATGAATCCGGCGTTGTGAAAGGTCTCATTAGTACGCTTTAAATCTCTTTGGACTGTACCAGGCGTAAAGCCTAAACCAGTTTTGCCCAGGTTATCAACCACATCAATGACTCAGCCCCAACCGTCAGACCGACCAGTTTCTAACACATGCAGAGCATCTTTCAAAGAAGACATGGGTAACTCATTCTTCTTAATAGCTTTATCATCAACAGAAAGAGCTTGGAACGGAGTTCCAACAGTTTCATCAGCATCAACATACGAAAAGGATGAAAGGTGGCTCACCAGTATTGCTTGCTCACCTCCAACAATTACCAGCTTATCGTTCTTAACAAATTTCAACTTCTGATGAAGAGTCGAAGTCACTGCCCCAGCTTCATGAATCCAGGGTCGGTCAAGCAGACAACTATAAGCAGGACGGATATCCATTACTTGAAAAGTAATATGGAAAAAGCATGGTCCTATTTTGATCGGAAGATCAACCTCTCCAATCACAGTCTTTCGCTATCCATCAAAAGCTTTGACAATAACTCCATTATACCTCATGGGAGTACCTTGGTACGAAAGCTTTGATAAAGTAGATTTTGGCAACATATTTAAAGAAGAGCCAGTATCAACCAACACATTAGAGAGTGCATCTTCTTGACAGTTCATGGAGATATGTAAAGCCAAATTGTGATTCCTTCCCTCCTCGGGTAACTCTTCATCACAGAAACTCAAATTATTACATGTTGTGAGATTGGCAACAATGCCATCAAACTGATTAACAGTAACATCATGCTCAACATATGCTTGTTCCAATACCTTCTGCAAAGATTTCCTATGAGCTTCAGAATTCATCAGTAAAGAAAACACTGAAATCTTGGACGGGGTGTGCAAGAGTTGATCCACAACACTGTAATCACTCTTCTTGATCAACTTTAATACTTCATCCTCAAAAAATTTCAAACCACTGGACTGACCAGAAACATCGACATTACTCTCCTCTTGAGTTCGTTTGCCAGCTTTAACACTCTCCACAATCTTTGGAGGCTCAAGAGCAAAGACACGTCCACTTCGGGTCACTCTACTCACATCAGCGATGCTTACCACAAAAGACAAAGAAGGAATGGGCACTTCCTTACCATCATCTACCATGGTAGCATTGTACTTATATGGAACAGCCTTATCAGATTCATATGGTACTGGTCTGGGCAACCGAATAACCAAAGGCGTAACAGCTGTCTTCCGACTGTCAAAAGAAATAACAACTCTTTCAGGAATATTAAAGCGTGTCTCAATAGCATTCACCTCATTCTGATATTCGTCTCTCTTAGCAGTGACTTCAATCAAATTCTCGTCCATCATCCTTTGAATATCCCTTTTCACTATTACACAACCACGAGGATTCACAGAACAGATACAGCAAGCCGCATAATCATGATCAATATCATGGTATTCACTCAAAAGTGCATGCATTTCCACAAGAGATCTTCGGATCCAACGGATATAAAATTTTTTGAATGTGCCAGGGCAACCATAAACCATATTGACAGATGCCTTGCTGTGATTAGGCAGCGGATTCGACTAGACATTAGGATTAGAATCTTCGAAAGACAAAATACCACTTCTAGCCAACCTTTGCACTTCCATCTTCAATGGATAACAGTTCTCAGTGTCATGCTCAGCTCCTCCCTGATGGAAAGCACAATGAGCTTCAAGCTTATACCACCATGGTGAATCTTTTGGAACGGCAGGTGGTGGACGGGTCTGAACCAGATTCTTCTTAATTAAACAAGGAAGCAACTCTGTATATGTCATTGGAATCGGATCAAAATCTTTCTGAAAACGGCCCCGTTGATTGTTTGGCTAGTTAGAACGTTGTTGCTCAACAGGAACTGAACTAATAACAGGAGTGACAGATGCAACATGTTGCTGACGCTGATTGTTCCTATCATGAGGTCTTCTATACCTTTCTCGAGAAACGGCATTGGTCTCTCCTTCTTTCATTTTGGCAAATCCTCCACCATATTTCTTGGAATTACCAGCAGAACTACCATCTTTTAACAAACGTCCCTCACGGACACCTTCTTCCAATCTCATCCCCATATTAACCATCTCAGTGAAATCACTTGGGGCACTAGCAATCATACGCTCATAATAGAAAGGACTCAGAGTTTTCAGAAAAATCTTGGTCATCTCCTTTTCTTCCAAAGGAGGGCTGGTCTGAGCAGCAATCTCGCGCCACCTTTGCGCGTACTCTTTAAATGTCTCCTTATCTTTCTGAGCCATTGCTCGAAGCTGGCCACGATCAGGAGCCATATCCACATTATACTTATATTGTCTCACAAACGCCTCACCCAAGTCTTCGAAAGTGTGAATTCGAGCACTATCGAGTCCCATATACCATTTCAAAGCAGCACCGGACAAACTATCTTAAAAATAGTGAATAAGCAGCTGATCATTATCCTTCTGGGCCGACATCTTACGAGCATACATAGTCAAGTGACTCAACGGACAAGAATTACCCTTATACTTTTCAAAGTCAGGGGCCTTGAACTTATGCGGGATCTTCACATTTGGAACCAAGCATAACTCATGAGCATTCTTTCCAAACAGCTCTTTACCTCTCAGCGCTTTGATCTCTTTCTGTATTTCAGCAAACTGGTCTTGAATTTCTTCTATTCTATCATACGCACTGGCATTCTCACTTGGAGCAGTATGGAAAATTTACTCTTCACCAAAAGGAACAGTGTGAACCACAGGCAGTGGCACAGTCATCACAGGTTGAACAGTAGGAACAACTGGAATTTCAGGAGGTGGTGGTGGTTGATAACCCTCAGGAACAAAGACGACCCAGGGGAAACCAGAAGGCATGGAATACTGAGGAACACTAGCAGGCGCCACAGAGATGGGCGTGGAGACAATCTCAGAAATGACTGTCCTTTGCATAGGAGTTGAAAGCGGAGGAGAAGGAGGTGGTGGTGGCTGATTCTGAACATCCACCAGAGCTTCCATCATAGCAGTGAGTCTTTCCAAACCATCCTTCAGAGTTGATACTTCTTCACGAAGCTCACGATTCTCTTATTGCAATTGATCCATCTTTTTCTTCAGGTTAGCTCGAGTATTTACTTGTGCGACAGCTTGACTGAACGAGAACCAAAGTCAAACAATAAGACACCTGGAAAAGGCAAGGAACAAATGCAGAATGATGCTTGATGCAAATGCAATGCAATATGAATGCAGCAGGCAAAGCTTCCAAAAACTCTGAATAACTGCTGCGCTGATGAGTTCAAAGGTCCGCTCTGAGGAGAATACCAGAATACCAGGTCTATAAGTCCACACTGATAAGAAATCCAAAGTACCGGGCATGTTGAAAGTCAGGGTTTCCTGCAAACCTGTAAACACCTGCCCATTCTCACATGTGGGTACTAAAAGCCGGGATCCTCAGTTTCAGATTTCGATTTGAGAAACAATAGTACATTCATCCCTCGGGGTACAATACTATCGCCAAATAAAGAGGTCGTCCACTGATTCCCCAAAAAAAGGATATCCTATAACAAGTTCTCAGCATTGGGTCCTCGGATCGACAAGTGTAACGGGTTTGCCATTTCTGGTCTGCCATTATCACATGTCGGGAGGAGAGACGTTACTGAGTTCTCGGGGAAACGGTCACCAGAGTCGACAACTTTCTAGATCAACACCCCGAAATGCGCAAGACACGCACGTCAGAATATCTCCCAAGAAAACCTCGTCTGGATGTGAATTTCGTGAACACCAAACGTACCAAGACGGCGCGTAGGTCCCACTACTTTCCATTCTAATCCCAAGTGTATACTCAAACCTATGTATTGGGCTTATCTCTCATAACATCCCAACCAGAACAAACAAATAACAAGCAAGTCAGACAAAAAGCAATAAATAAATCAAAGTAGGCTAAACCCCTTAAGGGATGGACCAGCAAGAGGTCAATCTTTCCCCAGCAGAGTTGCCACTTTTCTGTAGCGGGGAAATTTGTGAGTGTAAGCTATGGATTAACTTAACTAAAAAATAAGCAAGAGTCGCCACCGCACTTTTATTTTATCCACAAAGGGAAAGGAAAAAGAGCGAACAAAACCTAAAGAATTCTATAAACAACAAGAACAAACAGAGAATGGGTAAGGGGGTTGGTTACGCAATGGGAAGGTGTTAGCACCCAAAACGTCTATAGTACTCTATAGGAGCCCTTTGAAATATCTACTGCTTTTTGGTCTGAAAAGGTTTGCTTGCAAAGAGATTGAGGAGATGAGAGGAGAATTATTTTTTAAGATTTTTGTGTTTGGAGAGACTTATCGCCTCATGCCTACGTACCCACGATGTGCAATGTAGGATCAAAACCTCAGTAGTTCGTGGTACAAAGAACGAAAATTTGATGGTTTTGATTGATTTTTAAGTGTAAAGACAAGTCGTCATTTCTAAGCGAATAATTTAGCTTAAAGAAATGAATCATGTCTAAACTTATGAAAAAAAGAGTTTAAAAGAAAAAAGGTGCATAAAAGCACAAAAAAAATTTGATGAGTTTTTGTATTTTTTATGTTTTTATGAAATGGTCAAAGTATGGTTAAGATGGATTGACATTTATTAAAGAAAACAAAATTTTAAAAGTCACTTGATAAAAGTCAAGGTTTTATTATGAAATCGGTTTTAAGTTGAAAACAATAAGATTTTGCAAAAAAGAGAGAGGATTTTGAAAATTTAAGAATAGGGAGGAGAAGAAGTGACTATCCTAGTGCATAAAATAAAAGCTAGGGAAAAGAAGGATCTAACCAAAATGGAGCCACTTCAAAGCAATATTAAAAGAATTCCATCCTTAAGCAAATTGCCCAATAAAGGCAAGTCTTCAATCAATACTCCAAGCAAAGGGATAAGAAGTCCTAATTCTAGGTCCATAAGTCCAATATTACTTCAAAAGAGGTCCATAGAGAGATCACTCCAAAGCATAGGATAGTAACCAATAGTCCAAGATGAGGAGAATTAAGTTTTTTATGGTTTAAGCCTTTATTAATGTTTTGAGTCCAAATGGACAAAGTGAAAAAAAAAGGCATAAGCACAAACATGTGTCCAACGGACAAAGGAAAAATTGCGGAAGCATAAACATGTGTTCAACGGACAAAGGAAAAATTGCGGAAACATAAACATGATATGAAATGAAGCATAAAAATAAAAGAGATAGGGAGAGAGAAGGAAACATAAACAAAATTAATACAAAATATTGTTAGTAAGTTAGTGATTAAATGTTAGTGTTAGTGATCAATAACAATTGAATAATTGCACTTAGGTCAAGGTTGATGAAACTCATTAGAGGATTGATAAGACCAAAGCCTCCTAACAACAAGTTTCATGAGTTATGAACCATAAGACAAATAATCAACCATTCTTGATAGTTTTCTGATTCGGGACAAATATTGTGCTATGTTAAGCAATCGCCGAGTAATTTACGGAGTAATTACCCTACAATGAGGCCGGTCAATAGCTCTTTGTGCTAATGTAGGCTAGATGAACGATATATAGATCGTCATCCGAAAGCACTACCGCACGAAAAGAAAAGTGGTAGCGATCTCGTCTCGATCGAAATTCAACAAAAGAATTCCAAGATCTTTAGACTTTCATCGATCAAAAGAAAAAAGGAAATAGATGAAGAGAAAGCCAAATTGAATTACAAAGTCAAGAACCTTTCATCTTCAAGTTCAATCACTTTTAATTGATAAGTGTGAAAACATATCACTAATTCAAAGCACCTCAAATGAATTCAAAAATTCATTAAAAGATAGATTTGAACTAATGAATGTTTAATTACTTTAACCATATCCAAAGTCCATTGAAATTGAAGAGAAACTAATCTCAACAATGTGCTTCAAGGCTAAAATAAGAAGAAAGGGGAAGAAAGAGGAAGAAAAAGCAAAACAGCCCCAAAAACAAGCATTTTTCACATTCTGGATGCTGGTTAATCGATTAACCAACTCACAGTGTAGTTATGTTAATCGATTAACCAGTGTAAACTTCCAGTTATTTTTGCGCAAAAACAAGTTGTTAATCGATTAACCTAATTGTACATGTTTTGGTTAATCGATTAACACTGTGAAAACAGCAGAAAATCAGTTTGAAAATTGCCAAATCCTTGATCACTCATTTCTTCAAACACATTAGGATCAAGGATTCAATTGTGCACGAATTTTGGAGTAAAACAGCAGCAAAAACCAGCAAACAACACAAATTGCAAGATCCAATGATCAAGCAAACAAAATCAACAAAGGATCTACATTATGGAAGATGAAGATGAAGCTTCAACAATGGTGAAAAGTGAATTACCAATCCAAATCAGAAAATCCTTCTAAATTGCAGCAAGATCTACACTACAAAGCCTTGCTTTATGAACAAAAACAAGAATGAATGGAGGTTTCGCTCTAAATTAGTAATAATCAATGTGAATTCTTACTAACTTATGAAAGAAGAAATTGAGCTTTTGGTGAATTTGTGGTTTGGGGAGAGAAATTGCAAGGGATTTGTTGGCTATCAAAAGCTTGTAGAATGAATGAAATGAAGGCTCTATTTATAGAGTTTAGGCTTGGATGATCAAAATTAGGATTGGAATTCAAATTTGGAGGGAAATCATAAAAGAGTGGTGATTAGTGATGGTACATGGTGGGGAATGATCAAAGTGATGTAGGGGAATTAAAATGAGGTGATCTAGAACATTCCAAATGTGATCAAGGACTGAGATTGGTGCCAATTGCTGAATTTTGAATGTGGCACTTTTTTTTTTCAAAAATTGCACGTGTTAATCGATTAACCATTTCAAAGTGTAATTAGGTTAACCGATTAACACAGTGAAAAATGGGGGAAAATGGCTTTTTGATGTGCTGTCTTGGCTCTGGCTCGATTCTTTTGCTCGTCAAAGAATGCATGGAAATAAACACATGAACCTTGGAGTCTCTTGAATGATAATCAATTAAATCTTGGAAACCCTTGATGAAATAATTTTTGAATTAATCACAGATCAACATTGACTTTATTCAGATGAAATTCATTCGAGCTGAGGGACCGTTATTTTGGCATTTTTAACCTGTTCTTCCCCTGAAAATGTTAGTGAAAGAAAACAAAGTATTTTTGGATTTTAATTAATGGTTAGTAAACATAAACAAATTAAGCAATAAAACAGCTAACAAACGCACACAAACTCTAAAGATCTCTGCAAGGCACAATCCTATCAAAGAGGGAACCAACGTGTGATCTTGCTTGTGGTATGCAAAAATGCAAATGACATGTGGGATCTTAGGGGTAAAAATTAGGGTATCACAAGGGGCTTAGGGTCTCTCATCAGTTGAGTTATACATTATTTTTCCTAAGAACTTAGCCTAACTAAATATTCTCTTGGGGAACTTAGTGTCTCCTCGGGAGGGATCATATCCAATAAATCACGCCTAAAAGGCATGACCCATATCCTGCCCCAGAGATAGGATCACCAGTCTTGCTTAAGGGCTCGATAGATCTCCCGCCTGAGAAGATAAAACACCTCGTCTGGGGGACTTTGTGTCTCATCAGTCGAGTTATACATTATTATGCCTAAGAACTCAGGCTAACTAAACTTCCACCTAAGGGACTTAGTGTTTCCTCAGGCGGGATAATATCCAATAGATCACGCCTAAGAGGAACGACACATATCCGCCCCAGAGACAGGATCACCAATCTTACTTAATGGCACGATAGGAGTCTCGTCAGAGAAGTTGAACGCCTTACTTAAGGGACTTGGTGTCCCATCATCCAGGCTATACATCACTACGCCTAAAGGATATGGAATCTCAAAGTCCACTAAGCTCATATTCGAGGAAACCATAGCGAGTTATATTGCAGGCACTATAACTAAAGATTCAGGTTTCCTGAGGAGGACCAAAAACTCAAGAGAAAAATATAGGTTCTCGGGATACTCCCACGAGCCGTGATCTAAAAACACTTCATCTTTTACCAAAGGCCTCAGGCTTGAGGGACTATGCAATGTTATAATTCCAAATGGCCTTTCCTAGGGTGATTCCTTTATACTTCCCAAGGAGATACGACATGTGAATGTCTCCCAAAGGGAGGTATTACCTCTCCCTGTAGTCTTCCTTTACCCCCTACGTGGGAAGGTGGGATAATGCACTTTTTGAGGAAGAGAGAAAGTCAAGGTCATTAAATGACCCACAACTCACTTATAAATAGGAGTTCAACTGTCCATTATTGACTAAGTGGGCGGTGGCCCTTTCTGAAAAAATCCTAGGTCCCAGAGACCCTTATAAATACATCTCCTCTCAAGGAGATGGGATCAAACTCTAAGTGATACACATTATCCACAACTAAAAGAGCACCACACTCGTTATCACGACGGCCACCAACAGGGCCTCTAACCTTATGTTTGCGGGTCCCTTAAATAGCCTAAAATACCACCTTATAGGGATTCTCACCTCTGTGAGCAAGACCTCACAACTGAAATGTGTTATACACCTACTAAGGTCTCTGAGTTTCCCTACCCTTACAGGGGAAACACACACACACTTGTACTTTTTGACAAGTAAACCATTAGTGAATTTACTACAAGAATTGCATGATTGGTGAATCAAGTGAAGGCTTATGGAGAAACGACCACAGAGCTGTATGTTGTCGCAAAAATCTTGCGTCCTTTGACGTCAAGATTTGACAATGTAGTCGTTGCGATTGAGGAATAGAAGGATCTTGATACTATGAGAATGAAGGAGCTACAAACCTCCCTTGAAGCTCATGATCAGAGAATGAAGAGAGGGAATGTTTATAAAGAAAAAGTGGAGATCGATTTGCAAGCCTGTTTCAATGAGAGAGACAAAAGGCGAAGGGAAAGTGGCCCATGACAAAGGTAGAAGGAACTTTCAGAATTTTGGAGGAAGAGAATCGCAAAATTTTAAAATTTCAGAATTCCAAAAGGGTAAAAGCAGTGGCAATATGGAAAGTGGATCATACAAATCTAGAGGTGGCAACATTAGAGGAAGATGAGGAAGCAAGAAACATGACAAAAGTAGTGTTCAGTTCTTTAATTATAAAAAACTTGGTCATTTTGAAAGAGAGTGTAATGCCAACAAGAAAGAGTCTAAAGAGGATGAAGCTAGAGTTGTAAGACAAAAGTGTGATGATGAAAACAAAATTTATGTGATGATCACTAAATTATAATGCAGCAATAGCAAGCATCAAGAAAAACTAAAACATGATGTGGCAAGCCTGGAAAATGAGTTATAACCGTTACCAACAGACTCATTGCACTTATAATCATTTCATGTTATCTCGCAATCTCACAAAATTGTTCATTATCTAGGTAAACTTTACTAAGATTTCTGAATAAATAATTCTTAAGGAATTCTTTTTAGGAAGTAGTGTGAAGGGATGCTCCAGATTCTAACGCTCAATAATTTTCACCACTCTCTAAAGAACATATCAAAGCATCTTCTAGTGCCTCTTGATTATTTGCAGGGATCCTAAACTAATTTTTATATTTCCCCCTTCTTTCCATAATTCCAACACTTGTTAATCTTCAAGTTGTGAGGACTATAGTGATTTTTGGATTTGAATTGTCTATCCTTTTATTTACCACACTCATTTACTCTTGTTGAATGTCTTCCTCTTGAATATTATGTAGTACTGAAGAGGGTGGAGATCCACCTAATTATCTCCATTGGATCTATTCATTTAGAGTCGTATCATAAACATCATTAAATTTTATCTTTTTACTTCCTGTCAAGCTACTCATAGTCGTTGCAATAGAACTCTAGCTATTTGTTAGGGAAGGAAAAAGTATCAATATTTGAACCTCATTTTCGAATTCGACTCCAATTAAACTCAATTGGGTTGTGACAATATTAAGATTGATATGTTGTGCAGTTGTTGAGCTTTATATCATTTAAAGCATATAAAATCGCCTTATAAAATGAACTTTATTCAAAGCATAAACAATTGTAGTTATCGTGACAATATTAAGTGCATACTAGAAAGAGTCATCATAAGACTAGAAGTGGTTTTCTCCTTTGTGATTTTAAAATCAAAATTCATAAATAATGAAAAATGCTTGTATGTCTAGAAGGTACAGCTCATCTTCCTTCATCATATCTGGATTATTTTTAGTGAGAGGTTGATGTAGCTTTTTTGAACACAAGTCACACAGTTTAAATAACTTGGGTCCATGATAAAAAAAATGATGGATAAATAGAAGGGGATGTAAACCATTGAATTCAACATGGGTGGATAAAATGGAGAAGGCCTCGGGGTTTTTATGTGACACAAAAGTACTGCTCAAGCTGAAGAGAAACTTTTATCAAATAATGATAAGACATATGATATTGTACATGACATAATGTTGGGTTGTTAAGAATCAACACAAGAATAAATTTAGTATGACAGAGATGAGGATGTTTTATCGAATGTGTGGTAAGATTAGACGAGATAATATTTGAAATGACAAAATTAGATAGAGTGTTAGGGGTAACAAGTATAGCGGAAAATATGGTAAAAAAAATAGGCTTAGGTGATATAAGCAAGTAGAGAGAAAACATCTAGATTCTATTGTAAGGATAATAGAGCAGATTTAGAGGAGTAAAACAACTATTGGTATAGGAAAATCTAGAAAAACTATTAAAGAAACTATTAAAAAAATATCTTGAGATTAACAAATTGGATAGAAACATGATCTTGAATAGAAAATTAGGGAATATTTTGAACCATATAGCCAATCCCACTTAGTGGAATATGACTCGGTTCTTGTTGTTGTTGAACACTTTACTTTAGAAAAATTTGAGATAATAAGTGCTCTTTCATTTTTTTTTTAATTTTTTGATCTGGTAAAAAGTGATTTTGTTGTTCGTGGCATTTGAGACAATTAGTATGGAAGAAGAGTTAACTTCTAACAAATTTCAAGGGTAAAAACAAATCTATACAATATCGAAATGGCATGTTTGATAGGATATTTTGACAAAAAAAATAACAAAATTAGTATTCAAATTTTGATCAATTTAACAACTTACAAATGTTTTTTTCTGATAAAATCCTGTTCAAAAGCATACTTCCACTAAGGTGTGTTTTGGGTTTTTTTTTTTGCACAGGGAGGTGGGGATTTAAGCATATAGGCATGATATATGATTTTCTTCACATTTTATATAGGTGCGATTCAATTTAATGTGAAAATCTAGTTAGTGGATCGTTCTGGACCGGCCATGTAACACCCCCAATTTATACCCCCAATAAAACAAAGCGATAAATAAAATTCAAATTTTCATCAGAGTATATTTAAAACGTTCACGGCACAGACCGAGGGGCCACATCAATTTGAAACAAACATACAATAACCCTGCTCATACAGATATGCAACAATTCAGGTAGCACAACAAAGGAACTGAGTTCCTAACACCCACAATCCAATTACAGAATAAAAGCGAAAAAACCGTAACTGAATCTCATATATATATATATATATATATATATATATATATATATATATATATAAAGTGTATCTGTCAAATACAACCATACATGTACAATCCAAAAGATACATATACATATACATATACACACAATCACAGACGGCCTCCCTAACTACCCGGTGCTACATATCAGAGCCGACCGACAAAAGAATGAAGACCCAAGCTTCACAAAAAGACCTCCAGCAACTCTAATCTACAATGCCTCATAGAGCATTGTAAAACAGCAAAAGGGTGAGAAACACAATCATAATATAGTTGCATATAATTATATAATAGCACCAAATTACACAGGTAGAATATTCTCACCACAACTACACCATAATCAAATACAACACAACCCAATACATATATCATATATTCATCACCAATGTATATCAATCATGCATAATACACTCATCATCAACACAAATACATATATTACATCTCATCAATCACATTCACAATTCCACACACAATCAATCCATTCATGATTTATGCAAATGCACAGAGACCGACACAACGACTCTATCCAATGCACATGCGGTACCATCCATCCATCAATCTCACCACTAGTTCACTCAGGAACTATTGGAACCATCACTCGTTACATCACTGTAACTCCCCGTCGGGCATACGATGTTCCCCGTCGCCCACACCCCACACGGGCATACGACGTTTATGGATCGCTCACACCCCACACGACCACACGACCCAATCGCTCACACCCCACACGGCCACACGATCGTCTATAATCATCACTCACACCCCACACGGGCACACGACGTTATAGAAAATTCCCTCTGGAATCGATTCGCCGCTCACACCCCACACGGGCACACGACATCACAAGAATGCATATCATGATGCTTGGCATACAATGACTCATGACATTCAAAATGCACACATATACACATCCATAATCATGCATATATCATCAAATACCCCACATTACATTTTCTTGCCCTTAGGCCACAAATCATCATCACAAAATCTAAACACATGCATTTACCTCATATAATCAGCACGCAACTCATACAACATATATCACAATCATGTTGCATAATAACACATCAAACGCACACCATTAAAATGGTACAAGTCAACAAACAACACATTTCCATATTCCCTACATAATTAAATCGGTCAACAATCTCAAAACCATCATTATAAGAAAGTGCATGCTACAAGCTTTCTAACGCATCAAACCACGCCTCAAACCGAATCACAGATCAAAAGTTACAAAGAAAATAAATTGGAATAAACTGTCATGTTCGCAGTGCGAAGCTCCTAGCGAGTCCTTCGCTTCTTCATTCGCAGTGCGAATGTCTCAGCGAATAGTGGCAGAAGCAAAATAGCCTAGAAATTTCCCAACGTTCGCAGTGCGAACTCCCAGCGAATTCTCGCTACCCCCTTCGCAGTGCGAGTCACCCAGCAAACCAAGTCAGAGAGCAAACAACACAAAATAACCCAAAGTTCGCAGTGCAAACTCCCAGCGAACGTTCGCCTTCACCTTTGCAGTGCGAACTGCCAGCGAATGCTCGCTTTCCCCTTCGTAGGGGATTCGCAGTGCGAACCTGCGAATACCAAAAATCCCAGCAGCGCTGTTACATAACCCAAAACCATATTTTCTCCCCCAAAACATTTCCAAACCAACATATATCAATCAGAACCTAATCTAATCATGGTAACAAGTATTATACCACATTTACATCGATTTCTAACCGCGAAAAACATCGATTTCTATCGTTTATCTCATTTTGACCTATGTTTGAAAACCGATAAAACTTCCACACAAACATACATAATCATGCACAAACATAGTATAATCAAGTTTCGCACCCTTACCTGATTAAATCACGTTTGAAAAGTCGGTTGAATCGGTTCCTAGATTTTCCAAGTTTCTCTCTTTTTCTTCTTTCTCTTCTCTTTCCTTCTTTCTCTTTTGCTTCTCTTCTTTTTCTTTCCCTTACTATTTTTCTCTCTTTCTATTTCTATTATAAGAAAATTATAATATCTACCCAACCAAAAGACCAAAATACCCCTACACTCAAATATCTCGCAAACGCTCTCCAGACGCGATAGAATATAATCACGATGAAAAATAACATATTTTCGAATAAAAGTCAGAAATTAAATAATATAATAATAAAATACTCAAAACAACTCAATTAAATAAAAACGACAAAACTGGGGCGTTACAACTCTCCCCCACTTAGAACTTTTCGTCCTCGAAAATATTACCTGAGACGAACAACTCTGGATACGACTCCCGCATCCGACTCTCCAACTCCCAAGTCAAATTGCCCTCAGTAGCACCTCCCCACGCTACCTTCACAAGTGCAATCTCCTTGCCCCTCAACTGCTTCACCTCGCGATCCAAAATACTCACTGGTAATGCCTCGACGGTAAGGTTCTCCCTTACCTCTACCTCATCCATCAGAATCACATGAGATGGATCCGGAACATACTTTCGAAGCTGTGAAACATGGAACACGTCATGCAAATTCGACAGATTCGGCGGCAACGCCACCCTATAAGCCACAGCACCCACTCTCGCGGATATCTGGTAAGGACCAATAAACCAAGAAGTAAGTTTCTTCGACTTCAACGCCCTACCAACACCCGTTACCGGCGTAACCCTCAGAAATACATGATCGCCCTCTTGAAACTCAAGATCCTTCCGTCTCCGATCATGATAACTCTTTTGTCTACTCTGAGAAGCCTTCATTTTCTCACGAATAAGCTTCACCTTGTCGGTAGTCTGTTACACCAACTCTGGTCCAACTACCGCACTCTCGCCCGATTCATGCCAACACAAAGGTGTTCGAAATCTTCATCCATACAATGCTTCAAATGGTGCCATTCCAATACTAGAATAGAAACTGTTATTATACGTGAATTCCACCAACGCAAGATAACTATCTCACGCGCCACATTGTTCAAGAACACAAGCCCGCAACAAATCCTCCAAAGACTGAATCGTCCTCTCCGTCTGACCATCCGTCTGAGGATGATAAGCCGAACTCAACCTCAACTTAGAACCCAACGCCTTCTGTAAACTCTCCCAAAATCTCGAAGTAAACCTCGGGTCTCGATCCGAAACAATACTCAACGGAACCCCATGTAGCTTCACAATCACACAGATGTAAATCTCAGCTAACCGCTCTAAGGAAAAACTGATGTCAATCGGAATGAAATGCGCCGATTTAGTCAGTCTGTCCACAACCACCCAAATAGCATTATGCTCCCTCAGTGTATTCGGCAACCCTATTACAAAATCCATAGAAATGTTATCCCATTTCCATTCCGGAATATCCAACGGTTGCAACAAACCACTAGGCCTCTGATGTTCCACTTTCGACTTTTGGCATGTCAAACAAGCATACACAAACTGAGCCACATCTCTTTTCAATCCAGACCACCAGAACATCTTCTTCAAATCTTGGTACATCTTGTTCGCTCCTAGATGTATACTCAAATTACTCTGGTGTCCTTCTTCCAAAATCATCCTTTTCAACTCCGAATCGCCAGGAATACAAATTCGCCCACGGAATCTCAAAACACCATTAACATCCACTCGAAAATCACTATTCGCATATTTTCCTCCAACCAACATCAAATCCACCAATTTCACATCCAACTTCTGTTTCTCACTTACCGTCATCAGAAAATCATTAGTAACCTTCAACATACCCAGCCTCACATTATCCGACGTCACTTCACATACCAAACTCAAATCTCTAAACGATTCCAAAAGTTCCCACTCCTTAACCATTAAAGTGGACATATGCAACGATTTTCGACTCAACACATCGGCTACCACATTAGCTTTACCAGGATGATAATTCAAGTCAAAGTCGTAGTCCTTCAAAAATTCCAACAATCTTCGCTGCCTCATATTCAGTTCCTTCTGATCAAACAAATATTTCAAACTTTTGTGATCACTAAAGACTTCAAGCCTTACACCAAAAAGATAATGCCTCCACATCTTCAACACAAACACCACAGCCACTAATTCCAAGTCATGCGTAAGGTAAGTTTTCTCATGCACTCTCAACTGCCTCGAAGTATAAGCCACGACCTTACCTTCTTGCATTAGCACACCACCTAGACCAATCAAAGACGCATCACAATACACCACAAATGGTTCAGTAGGATTCGGCAAAATCAAAATCGGAGCTATCGTCAATCTTCTCTTCAGCTCATTAAAACTTTCCTCACACCGAATATCCCAAATGAACGCTTGCCCTTTACAAGTCAATTGGGTCAAAGGAAGTACTAGCTTAGAAAACCCTTCAATGAGCTGTCGATAATAACCGGCCAAACCCAAAAAGCTTCGAATTTCAGTAACGGATCTCAGAGCCTCCCATTGTAGAACTACTTCTACTTTAGATGGATCCACCGCAATACCATTATCTGAAATTATATGCCCAAGAAAGCTCACTTCTGACAGCCAGAATTCACACTTGGACAATTTGGCAAAAAGCTTATTTTCCTTCAAAACCTGCAAAACAATACGCAAATACTCCGCGTGCTCCTCCCGAGACTTAGAATAAATCAATATGTCATTAATAAACACAACAACAAATCGATCCAAATGCTCGTGGAAAATATGATTCATGTACTCCATAAACACACCTGGCGCATTAGAAACCCCGAACGACATCACAAAATATTCATAATGACCGTATCGTGTCCTAAAAGCCGTCTTCTGAATATCTTCCTCCTTCACCCTAATCTGATGATACCCCGATCTCAAATTAATCTTACTAAACACACAAGCACCAACCAATTGATCCATCAGATCATCAATCCTTGGAAGAGGATACTTATTCTTAATCGTCACCTTATTCAACTGGCGATAATCAATACACAATCGCATACTTCCATCTTTCTTTTTCACCAATAAAACTGGAGCACCCTAAGGCGACACACTCGGCCTCACAAACCTCTTCTCTAACAATTCATTCAACTGCTTCTTCAACTCAACCAACTCAGATGCCTACATACGATAAGGCACCATAGAAACAGGTCTAGTACAAGGAACTAGATCTATAGAAAATTCCACCTCTCTCTCTGGCGGCACATCTAAAATATCCTCAGGAAACACTTCCGGAAAATCACACACAACAGGAAACACATCAAGCGAAACTTGACTATCCACGGATAACGAAGCAAACAACCCGAACAACTGAGCTTCATCCGCCAAAAGTTTCTTCAACTCTTTGGTGGATAAGAAACTCGAGTCCTCGTCTTCCTCAAGAGAAGGAAATCTTACCAGCTTATGATAACAATCAATATGAACCCTATTGAACTGCAACCAATTCATTCCCAGAACCACATCTAAACCCTCCAACGGCAAACACACCAAATCCATCTCAAAGTCTTTACCATAAATGGTCAAAGGACAACTTAAACAAACCAAAGAAGTAGTTACTGACCCCATTGCTGGAGTATCAATAACCATCTCACCACCCATCGAAGACAACACCAGATTCAAACGCTTCGCGCACTCAGACGAAATAAACGAATGAGTCACTCCAGTATCAATAATAGCAACTAAAGGCGTACTATTAATAAAACAAGTACCTCTGATCAGACGATCTGCACTAGTAGTCTGAGTCCCCGCCAATGCAAAAACTTTCCCACCAGCTGGAGCTTGCTTCGGTTTCGGACACTTTGTACTAATATGACCAGGTTCCCCACATTTGAAACACTTCACCACATTCTTCCTTTTGCACTCAGCCGCTACATGACCTAAACCTCCACAATTGGTACACTTCCTCATATCTTTCCTACATTCAAACTGACGATGTCCCAATTCACCACATCTATAACATCTCAAAGAATTAGACATACCTCCTCCACTGGGCCTTCGATCAAAAGTACCCCTTGGCTTACCCTTATCAGCTGGTGTCACATACAGACCACTACGAAACGGTTGCTTCCCTTTCCTGTCGTTCACACTCTTATAGTGCGTAGAACGAGCTTTACTATCTTCCTCATAAATCTTACAACAGTCCACCAAATCAGAAAACCTTATTATCCTTTGATAACCGATAGTCTGCTTAATCTCAGGACGCAATCCGGTCTCATACTTCACACACTTAGAAAACTCCACAGTCGCTTCAGCATAGTGAGGATAAAACTGCACAAGCTCCACAAACTTAGCAGTATAATCAACAACAGACATATTACCTTGTTTCAATTCCAAGAACTCTATCTCCTTCTTTCCTCTAACATCCTCGGGAAAGTACTTCCTCAGAAACTCCCTGCTAAACACAGTCCAAGTAACTTCTTCATCCCCAGCTTCTAACACCTGACGAGTACTAACCCACCAGTCAACCACTTCCTCCTACAACATGTGAGTACCCAGTCTCACCTTCTGATCCTCAGCACAATCCATCACTCGGAAGATCCTTTCAATCTCTTTCAGCCAAATCTGAGCACCATCAGGATCATGTCTCCCTTTGAAGACAGACAATTTGTTCTTCCTGAACTCATCATTTCCAGCAGCATTAGGTGCACCCTGCACAGCCCGAGCCATAGCTTGCATAGCAGCATCCAAAGCAGCATCATTCCTACCAGCCATATTCTGTTCATTTCCAATAACAGCAACTATGGTTAAACAAACAGCTCACCCAAACGCCAACACCGACAAGGACAGAAACAAACAGACACGGATTGACACGGACTGGCTCTGATACCACTTAATGTAACACCCCCAATCTATACCCCCAATAAAATAAAGCGATAAATAAAATTCAAAATTTCATCAGAGTATATTTAAAACGTTCACGGCACAGACCGAGGGGCCACATCAATTTGAAACAAACATACAATAACCCTGCTCATATAGATATGCAACAATTCAGGTAGCACAACAAAGGAACTGAGTTCCTAACACCCACAATCCAATTACAGAATAAAAGCAGAAAAACCGTAACTGAATCTCATATATATATATATATATATATATATATAAAGTGTATCTGTCAAATACAACCATACATGTACAATCCAAAAGATACATATACATATACATATACACACAATCACAGACGGCCTCCCTAACTACCTGGTGCTACATATCAGAGCTGACCAACAAAAGAATAAAGACCCAAGCTTCACAAAAAGACCTCCAGCAACTCTAATCTGCAATGCCTCATAGAGCATGGTAAAATAGCAGAAGGGTGAGAAACACAATCATAATATAGTTGCATATAATTATATAATAGCACCAAATTACACAGGTAGAATATTCTCACCACAAATACACCATAATCAAATACAACACAACCCAATACATATATCATATATTCATCACCAATGTATATCAATCATGCACGATACACTCATCATCAACACAAATACATATATTCCATCTCATCAATCACATTCACAATTCCACGCACAATCAATCCATTCATGATTTATGCAAATGCACAGAGACCGACACAACGACTCTATGCAATGCACATGCGGTACCATCCATCCATTAATCTCACCACTAGTTCACTCAGGAACTATTGGAACCATCGCTCGTTACATCACTGTAACTCCCCGTCGGGCATACGATGTTCCCTGTCGCTCACACCTCACACGGGCACACGACGTTTATGGATCACTCACACCCCACATGGGCACACGACCCGATCGCTCACACCTCACACGGGCACACGATCGTCTATAATCATCGCTCACACCCCACACGGGCACACGGCGTTATAGCGGATTCCCTCTGGAATCGATTCACCGTTCACACCCCACACGGGCACACGACATCACAAGAATGCATATCATGATGTTTGGCATACAATGACTCATGAGATTCGAAATGCACACATATACACATCCATAATCATGCATATATCATCAAATACCACACATTACATTTTCTTGCCCTTAGGCCACAAATCATCATCACAACATCTAAACACATGCATTTACCTCATATAATCAGCATGCAAGTCATACAACATATATCACAATCATGTTGCATAATAACACATCAAACGCACACCATTAAAACGGTACAAGTCAACAAACAACACATTTCCATATTCCCTACATAATTAAATCGGTCAACAATCTCAAAAATATCATTATAAGAAAGTACATGCTACAAGCTTTCTAACGCATCAAACCACGCCTCAAACCGAATCACAGATCAAAAGTTACAAAGAAAACAAATTGGAATAAACTGTCATGTTCGCAGTGCGAAGCTCCTAGCGAGTCCTTCGCTTCTTCATTCGCAGTGCGAATGTCTCAGCGAACAGTGGCAGAAGAAAAATAGCCTAGAAATTTCCCAACGTTCGTAGTGCGAACTCCCAGCGAATTCTCGCTACCCCCCTTCGCAGTGCAAGTCACCCAGCGAACCAAGACAGAGAGCAAACAACACAAAATAACCCAAAGTTCGCAGTGCAAACTCCCAGCGAACGTTCGCCTTCACCTTCGCAGTGTAAACTTCCAGCGAATGCTCGCTTTCCCCTTCGCTAGGGGATTCGCAGTGCGAACCTGCGAATACCATAAATCCCAACAGCACTGTTACATAACCCAAAACCATATTTTCTCCCCCAAAAGATTTCCAAACCAACATATATCAATCAAAACCTAATCTAATCATGGTAACAAGTATTCTACCACATTTACATCGATTTCTAACCGCGGAAAACATCGATTTCTATCGTTTATCTCATTTCGACCTATGTTTGAAAACCGATAAAACTTCCACACAAACATACATAATCATGCACAAACATAGTATAATCGAGTTTCACACCCTTACCCGATTAAATCACGTTTGAAAAGTCGGTTGAATCGGTTCCTAGATTTTCCAAGTTTCTCTCTTTCTCTTCTCTTTCCTTCTTTCTCTTTTTCTTCTCTTCTTTTTCTTTCCCTTACTATTTTTCTCTCTTTCTATTTCTATTATAAGAAAATTATAATATCTACCCAACCAAAAGACCAAAATACCCCTACACTCAAATATCTCGCAAACGCTCTCCAAACGCGATAGAATATAATCACGATGAAAAATAACATATTTTCGAATAAAAGTCAGAAATAAAATAATATAATAATAAAATACTCAAAACGACTCAATTAAATAAAAACGACAAAACTGGGGCGTTACAGGCCACAGACCTAATACAAAGTAAGCCCAATTACCACCCATTGTATAGAAGTCATCACGTGTGTAGTATAAGATATATTTCTATGAATAATTCACTCAAACCATCTTCATTCACTCACTAACTTGAGCATTGGAGTACTAACCTTGCAGATCCATCCCTACAGAACCGCACCAAAGATCTGCACCACCACATCAATATTTTACATAAATAATTATGGTTCCTGAACAGAACAATGACATCATATGTGGGAATCAACTTCTGATTCATGTGAATTTCCATAATCAGATCTCTCTTGAGTCTATCAAATTTCTCCCGATTCCATCATATCTCTTTTGATTCAATCAGATCTTCTCCAATTTAAACCTCAATCGCTTTAACAGTTACACTAAGATGGAAACATCTTTGAATCTCATTTAGGAAAATATTTCAAAATCCTCCACCGCAAGGTTCTCTCAAACCAGCGTCACTGATTGAGGAACGAAAAGCGACAAGCCAATCATTGAGTACCAAGACCATGAGAAGGTGGATGAAACTTCTAATGCGGAGATTTTGTTGATCATTGTCACTATCATTGCTAATCATTATGCCTCAAGGATCCTCGTTGATGATGGGAGTTTCTGCAACTTAATATATCTTAGAGACTTCACAAAGATGGTCTTAAGAAAGAAAAAACTGAGATCGTGCGAAGGCCAGAGCGTCCTAGCATTCAATGACTCTTCTACTCGTCCACGTGGATATGTAGATTTATTGGGTTCCTTAGGAGAATGGAAAAATAAGAGAACCCTGAACATCCACTTCTTCATAATTACTTGCAAAAGTGTTTACAATTGCATCCTATATATAGACCATTTTTAGCAACTCTTGACGTAATGGCCTCTCCCGCTTACATGAAAATGATATACCAAAATGATTCTAGCAATATATAAAATATCAAAATGACTTATATAATAATATCTTTTGATAGAAAAACAACAAAATTAATATTCAGAATTTTGGTCAATTTAGCAACATCAAAAAATATTTTTTTTTTATAAAATCCTGTTCGAAAGCATTATTCCCTTAACGAGCGTGAATGCAGAGGGGGGGGGGGGGGGGGTCCGGCCGGTTTGACATCCTTTTTTCCCACATTTTTTTTTTGCGGAGCGAGTCAAGGTTTTAAGCCTGCGACCTCTAATATGTTGTCTCGCCCCATCTTTTGGCGTGCGTCGGGATTAACATAAGTTTTCTCAAATTTTATGTTAAAAAGGTGCAGTGCGTGTGGGCCCGCTCGCCCCGCCTTCATTTTTTGTGGACCAGGCCAAGATTTTAAGTCAGCGTCTTACATAGTATCCACCCCATTTTGTCACCCTAGAGTTATGCATATACACATGATACATGATTTTTTTTCCGCATTTTATATTAGTGCGAGTTCAATTTTTGTGACAATGTGAAAATCTAAATAGTTGACCATATATAAACACATTTCTTAGCTTCAAAAGCTACTTTGATGCATGTGAGCGATGAATGACAGATATATAAATATAGACTTATCACTTGCATTTCAACATACTAATAATGAAATAAGTCGTGGCACTATTCTTTTTGGATGACAAAATCAATCCTCTTAAAAATTATATCTATTAACCTAAGTGACACAACATTGATGCATGAGTTTTAGGGCTTCCTTTAAAAGATACACTACATCTGGTGCTAACCAAAAATATCAAAGACAAATAGTGTGAAAGTATGTTGATTGAAAGTAAACTATATGTGCATACATTTTTGTTGGGTGTAAATATGAGTGATTAAGTGTCACATTGATTATGAATCTATGAAATATTATATTTATAAGAGAGATGATCCATATACCATATGCCTTAAGGTTTTGGGTGGAGATGTGGTGTTTCCCTCTCTTGTGGTCCTGGACCTTTGGGTGCTCGTTAGTGCTCCCGATTTCTCTGGTCTCTCTAACAAGTGGTATTAGAACTTATGATTTGGTTTGGTGGGGAAGTGAGAGTTGGATTCGAAAAAACTCATATATATATATATATATATATATATATATATATATATATATATATATATATATATATATATATATATATATATATATATATGATGTCTTAACATTTTATGTGAAGATATGGTGTCTCTCAGTCTCTCTCTTATGATTCTGTTATGCTTCCAGAGCATTGGACTCTATTAGTGCTCTCGATTTTTCCGATCTTTCCAACAATTTTATATCTATGTCGGATATCAAACACGCCATCTATTTAAAATATTACATAATTTTTTAAAACTAAAATATGATGCTAAATAGTTGGTGAGTAATATTCAACTCATATGAAATTTTAACCCAAATGAAATTTTAACCTTTATAAAATATTACTCTCATAAAATCACAATCATGTAATTAAAAATCAACCCCTCCACCCGTTCGTTCCTATCAAATACCAATTTCTCAAAACTATAATTTTATCGCAACTAAGAGGAAAATGACTCATTCACATTAATGCTATACAGCTGCATCAATTTTATATATTCATACTTAGAAAATAAAATTCCACAAGAGTGACAGCCAAACAAACCAGATTCTGTTTCTGACTCCATTGAATTTTTTATGCCCCGAATCCTAGTCCAATAAAAAAATCAAACAATGATGTAGCATTTGTAGCTTATTGTCGTTGATTATTTAAGCACGTTGAAATTATTTTCAAACTTGATTACTGACGGTTTATCACGCCCAAATCCTAAATTAGATTTTGTCTGTTCAGTGCCAATACAAACAAAATCTTCCCCATAATTAGTGAAATTATATCCACCAAAAAAAAAAAAAACACACACACATACACACACACACACATATATATATATATATATATATATATATATATATATATATTGAGCATATCAAATGAGAGTGATTTTAAAATGAGAGATGAGAGGAATAAATATCAACCATTAAATCAATCAAATAATAATGATTAAACTTATTCATTAATGTGACTATTACTTTTTCTCTCTTGATAATCTGATATAATGGTTGTTGTTTATTCTTCTCATCTCTCATTTTAAAATCACTCTCACTTGATATGTCCCATATATATATATATATATATATATATATATATATATATATATATAATCCGTCTTTATCTCGCCAAAATTAGAGTGGGTCGAACAAGTTCTGCCAATAAAATTAAGTTTAAAAATCTAATTCATCCTATCAAGACGTACTAACTAAATAAATGACGGTCACAAAATTTCAATCCACTCGGACCGGTCCGGCTTGCCACAGTTTGTTTTGCCATATATATATATATATATATATTAAAGAATCTACCTGATGAGAATAATAAGATGAAATGGTGGCAGAATATCTTTGAAATCACCAAAACCAATAGTTAAGAAACCCAAGACTCCTGAAAATTTGATTCTAACTGTAACCTTTCAGAATGTTCAGGTTTAGGCTGCATTTACGATTCAACCATGAAACATCACTCTTAATTTTATTTTAGTTTTTTACTAAATCTGACATATAATATTTATATACTCCTTGATGATTTATCTACTTCTCTCCAACTTCATTGATTTTTCTTTTACTCTTTGATATTTCAAATAAGGAAATGATGATTTATCTACTTCTCTCCAACTTCATTGACTTAGTTAACAAAACATCTCAATTCCATTAGTCTATTCACTTCACCAATTAAAAAACACTGGTAGTACAAAATTTTGACAATTTAACAAAATGCTAAAGAAAAAAAAAACATAAATAAAATTAAACAAACTAAAAATAAAATTGAAGTGATACAACACAAACTAAGTATGATGATAGTTTAAAATTGCAATATAACTTCAACTGCAATTAAAACCGTGACCTGAAACTGCGACAGTGTCTACATTAGGGGGCTATTGAGAAGGCCATGCCAAGGTGAAGTGAGACCATTCCACCCAGCTCTTCCTGAATGATCAATTTCAGCCATGTTTGAATCTCCATTATTGAACTGCCATGGAAAACCTAACAAAACCCTATTTTCATTCTGTTCCCTAACATTACACATTTCTTGTTTCATAGTTGTTACTGTCACTGCTTGAGTTGTTGCAATGCTCATTTCATGATCATAAGGCAACATCATCTCACCACTAACATTGCCATTATCCACTTCTCCCATGTCCCTATTCCCATATCCATAGTACAGATTCTGCACATTGTTCTGAGATCCCATAAGTGCTTCAAAGAAACCGTGATTGTTTGAGGAATGGTTCATACCATGATTGTTTGTGTTTATGTTTATGTTTGAGTTGGCATGGTTTCCTAAAATGGAAAAATCATGTTCATGATCAAATCCAAGTTGACCCTTTTGAAGCCTAGCTAAAGCAAGAGTAAGATCATTGGAATCATAAGACAACGAAGGGAAACAAGTGACCGGATTCGGATTGTTTACAAATGCTTGATCTTGAATTCTTCTCGACACCGACGACGATCTTTTGTTCTTTCTACACCCCCCACCAACCGGAACATTTCTTAATGTACCTCCTTTAGTCCAATATCTCCTACATGACTTGCAGAAATATCTTGGTTGCGAAAGACTGTAATTGTTGTAGTAACAAAACTTGGTGTTGCCCGAGTCACATCTCGGACATTTTAGAGCTTCCGGTTGAGGTTTTGCCTTTTTGTCTTGCTCTCCTTTTGAACATGTTAACATGCTCTCCAATGACTGGTTAGACATTTGCTGCAACAATACAACAAAACACAAAACATCCAAATTTAGTGAACATAAAACCAAATTCCAGACAAATTTTTGTCATCTATGTATAGTAATTATACAGAAATAGAAGACAAACAGATTATAGACAAGAAACTGTGTATTTAATAGTACGGAGAGAATTGTATATTACTATAGACATATGAATAATTATTTGTTGTGAAATTAATATTTCACCTGATGTTGTTGTTCACTAGAAGAATCCATCCATACAAATAGAATTAACTAGTTCTTAATCAACTTAGTTTGAAGATAGAGAAGAAAAAGTGAGATGATTTTTGTGTGTAGATAAGAGGAAAGAAAATTAGGAAGTGATGATGCAAATGAAGTGAGGTAGTAATAAAAATGAAAGGTGAAGTGGTGGTTATATATAAAGCAATCCGAAGAGAGAGAAAGTAACAAGTAATGATGAATTTTGTCGTACGAAATGATGGATGAGGTTAGAGAGAGAAGAAATTAAATTCGAGACACTTCCAAATTCTGCTCTGCAACGGTTTCATAGTGAAGCAAAAAAAGATAAAAAAAATAAAATAAAATACTAGAAGAAAAAGAAGAAACATATTATGATATTACCTCTGTCTCTGTAACAATGTGGGGCCCTCTTTCGCGTGGATGCCACTATTTTGTGGACCCCACTTGGTGTTTTTGTGTGGTCCCCACACATCCACCACACCTTACTTAGATAGACTCCCTCCATTTTTACGCAAAATTTCAATCTGAATTGCGTGTATATAAACATCCTCCGCAATCAATTCGTTAGCCCCCAAACACAAAACCTCGTCCACTCCCGTTCACATCTTGTTACCTTTTTTGTTTTTTTAATAATAAATGTTTAGGGGACTAAGATTTTGTGACTCATTTAGATTAAGGAAAACTTAGATTGGGTACTAAGTAGGGGTGTGTATGGTTCTAAAATCAAATTAAATTGAACTAAATATATGGCTCAGTTTGGTTTTTAAAATCATTTTAATAAAACTGGTTTATTTTTCTAAAACCGGTTTATGTTTGGATCAGTTTGGTTATAATCGGTTTGCACCAAAAAACCAGTTTTTGTTTGGATCAGTTTTAAAATCAAATTCTTCTTAATCTTGTTTTGACTAATTAAATGAAATTAATTGGCAGTAAGTTGATTAATGTTATTTATTATTATTTAATAAATAAGTTGAATGATACTTTAATTTATCAAATATTTAAAACTTAAATTTAAATTATTTGAAGTGGTAACTAATATCATCTACGTGCTTTAGTATAATAATAATTTGACTTTTTATAAATGAGTTGCAAAAAATTACAAGATTACCATTAATGAAAAGAGTCACTTTTTCGTGTGTTCTCGTTCTGAATTGTAGTTCAAAATTGAAAAGTAGAAATCGAAAACATGTATTATCAGTTCTACTTTTTTTATTTTAAAAACAATAATTCTAAAAATGGTTTTTAGAAAGAGTTTTGTAAAATAGTAGATCCAAACAAGTTTTCTATTTTTAAAATTTTAAAAACTAAAATACAGTTTTTGAAAACTAATTCAAACAGACCCTAAATGCATCATTACGAGACTATATATATATATATATATATAACCTTAATTGTCATTTATGACTATGAAACAAAAATAAGACAAAGAGCAAATTATGTTTAAAAAATGGACTAACCATTCATGTATTGGTTTTAAAAAGTGGACATTAGTTTTTTATGGTTTTAGTAAAATGAATTTGGACTAGTTTTAAAACCAAATAATATGGATTTTAGAAATTGGTGCACCATATTTTTAAATTTGGTTCTTGTGAACCAGTTTTTTTGCACACCTCTAATACTAAGTGTTTGTAATTAGAGTTGTCAATTTAGATGTTACACTTATACTCTAGTTTACAATAATTGCACGCAATGATACTAGTAACTATTTGTGTTATACTCTTGTGGTGATAACCTTATGTTTTAAATCGAACTATATCCTTTATAAGTTGAACTAATTTGAAATCGTATAATACGAGTCACATTATGAATATTGATATGTGAGATAAAAAACAATAGTAATGGAATTACACTATCTCAAGTAAAATTAACCTATCATTAGTAAACAACACAAATAAAATTAAAATAAAAGATAAGAATGCATATATTCTATTTATCTAATTAGACTAAACTCATCTACTACGGAGGAGAAAAGAGATCTCTCATCCACTATATTTATATAGTTGTTACAATAGATTACATAATAAGTTATAACAAAAAAAAAAGCATTTTAAGTTCACACGAACATCTCATATTTTTTACTCAAGTGTTTCTCAATCTCTTTTCCATTTAATACATGAATCGTATAAATCTAAGGTGTTTAAAAGTTTTTCTCAAATTCATTAGATATCCTCAAATCTCTTATAATTCTTAGAACAATTGAATCCTAAGAATTTCTACCATTGCCTCTCTAAGTTTCTTTATCTGTGATTTCACCATATTTCCCCTCATCTCACAAAAGTGATAGAGAACTGCCTTAATAGATGCTTAAAACCCTCGATGGACAAGGTTTTCGAGTCTGGACTATGACCCGACATGCCTGACCTAACAATGTTTAAAAAACAGAAAAGAGTTTTGAGATATGTTTCCACAATTCTCCACCTAAACTTAAAAGTTAAAACTAATGATAATTCCTATATATCAATCAACCACTTTATTGCATTCTTCATATATTGAATCATTGTTCAACAAACTTGATTAAGTTTAAATAATACTTGAACCCTAATCTAGGCACTTGCATCCAGGACCATTTATTTCTTAACTAGTTTCATAAGCTTAAAAGCATGACTCTTCATTAGTGAATGCATCTCATCATTCTTTACCTTCAACCAGTTTTAACTTCTTTGCCTTTGAATGCATCCCTATAGATCTCTGGTTTTTAGTCGCAACCTTTCAGTCACATTCAAAGTATAATAAATAAGGTTAACGCAAATGTATCTCTAATGTGATATAATTTTCCTCTTTACCTTTTTACGCGTCAAATGATAATCATGACTCACTATAGATTCCTTTCACTAGGACTAGAATCAAGATTCTTAACTCCATCCACATATATAGTTTATCTAGTAGGAACCTCCACCTTAAATCAAGTATTATTCACGTTAATTTTTTATTCTTTCACCTCCATGTCTTTACACTTTAACTCCTTACAAGACTCACCGAAAGTAGCATCTCTACTTATAATGAATTTTGATTATCTAGATTCCACATTCCATAACTTGTAACCTTTCACACTTTCTGAATAACAAATGAAGACACACATCACAACCTTAGTATCAAGCTTATCTTGCTTATATGGGCAAAAGCCAAAGTTTTGAAAACCTTCTAATTAAAGTAGTCTACTGATTTTCCACTCCAAACCTCCAGAAGTGTCTTAAAGTCTATTCTTGTGAATAGAGACCTATCGATCAAGCAAGTTGTTGTAGGAACAAACTCGCCATATAAATCTTTGAAAACCTAGCTTCAAGCAACATGCACCTTAATATCTTCAAAATAGTATTTTCTTGCATTCAAGATGGTCATTTTGTTGAGTTGTGCCAACAACATTTCTATGCCTCTTGATATCGTATTTCTTTCAAAATCATTAAAATAAGGAGTCTTAACTTCCTATATATCTATAGTGTCCCTAGTAGGAATCTCCACCTTAAATAAAGTATTCTCCACCTTAATTTTCAATTCTTGCTCACCTCTAAGTCTTTACACTTCAACCCCTTACAGATCTTACCGAAGAAGCATCTCTATTTAATATGAATTTTGATTCTCTATATTTCACCTTCCATAACTTATAACCTTTCACTCCTTTTGAATAACCAATGAAGACACACTTCACAACCCTATCACCAGGCTTGTATTTCTTGATATGTGCAAACACCATAGCTCCAAAAAACCTTCAAATTAGAGTAGTATATTGATTTCTCACTCCATACCTTCATAAGTGTCTTAAAGTTTAATCATGCAAATGGACATCTATCAATTAGGTAAGTTATTGTAGTAATAACCTTACCCCTTAAACTCTTTAAAAACCCAGTTTCAAGAAACATGCACCTTATTCTCTCCAAAATGATATTTTCATGCGTTCAACCAGGTCATTTTGCGAGGTGTGTTAGTAGTTATTTTCAGCCTCTTGATACTTTGTTTCCTACGAAACTCATTAACCTACTCTGAAATAAACACCAGACGATTGTCAGTTCTTCTTTCACTATCATGCCTTGATCTAAAATTCCATAACTTGTTTTTGTCATGAAAATATTTACTAGCTAATAATGAATGACCAATAGTTATAGAATCATCTAAGATATATAACCCATATATTTTAGACCCTTTAGCTACAATCAATGCACCATGTAAAATTTTTAGCACTTCATGTCTAACTCTGGGGAAATAACCTAGATCACGGAATATGTTTATGGACATTATTTTTTCTTAAGCTCGAGAACATATTTTAGATTATGCAAAAGGAACTCACATTTATCACACATTTAAGTTTAATTGTACTTATAACATGAACATTGCAAGCCTTGTTGTTACCAAGTAAAACGAATCCATTTTATTTCAACGTCTAAGTCTCAAAGTAATATTTCCTTGTGCATATATGATAAAGCATAATAAGTTCATGAACCAACTCTTATCAGTGTCCAAACTTGTCACCACTAACACACCAACATTTTCATAACCATCCTCATCTTAGGAAAATGAAATCTAAACATAATCATTCTTTCTTCCCTCTCGAACAATCCTTCTTGAACTAACCATTTTTATGACAAGTGAAGAATTTTAACCTTGACTTCTCAAAACTTTTAGATTTGGACTTTCCTCTACTTTGATTCATTCCTCTTTAGACATTCCAGCTTTCACTATTATCTTCGATCTTCAAATCTTTCATTTTTGATAACTCCTTAGACTATACGGCCGTATGGACTTTATCCATGGTAATAACATTCCTTACCATGAAGAATTGTGTCCTTGAAATACTCAAAGGATTTCAATAATGAGCTTAACAAGACTATAACTGTATCCTCATCACCTTAATAGTTTTCAAGTCATCAATGATCTTATGAATTTTTTCCAATTGCTCGGCAATAGATTTGTTCCCCACTATTTGGAAAGAATAGGTTTGTTGCTTCAAGCATAATCAGTGAGTCAAGGAATTAGTCATATACAATGGTTCAAACTTGACCCACATCTCTGTCGCACTTTTCTCCCTACTTACATTAAGACTTTATCTCTAAGACACAAGATAATGACATTCTTGGTCTTATCCACTGTCTTAGTATTCTCTACTTGTGTTAGGCGTGCATATATCAATGTCCGACCCTTTAATGCTTTTACATACTTTTTTTAGTTAAGATTGTGTGCATCTTCACTTTTCACAATCCAAAATTGTTGTCTCCATAAAAAATTTCACTGTCCCATTTAGATCCCATATTGTTCAATTGTAAACTTAACTTCTTTGTTCCATGATGGGAGCCATTTGCTGTGAAATATGTTAATGTAAATCCCACCATGAATATTGATATATGAAACAAAGAACTATGGCAAACAAAATATATGGGTTTAAGCAAAATTAATTTGTCAAATATTGTTAACAAATTTACACGAACAAGAATACAATAAAAGACGAGAACACGTAGAGTTTTTATATCTCGTTCGATCAAACTGATTTACTTTGGAGGAGAGAGAAACTTTGTCACTACAAGAAAAAGTGTTTTTAGCTAGGGGTTAAACCCCTTACTATTGCAAAAAACCCTTCACAAAACAAAAATTTGTGAGGGGACAAGCCCCTTAGCTAAACAGGGAGTCGCAAATAATTAGCTAGAGAAAGAGAAAGAGAAAAATATTTGTGGAAGAATGAGGTTAATAGAGTGAATTTGGGGAAAAAAATGAAAAACCAAAGAAAGAGAAAGAGATCGTCTAAAGTGGTAAATGGGAAAATGGAAGGGGCGGTGCAAATATATGGAAGCAGTTTGTGAGGGGTCTCCCTACGCCAGCTAAACGATCATAATTAGTTGGGGGTAGTTTCTCGCAAATTGTAATGACTTTATTAAAGCGAATGATACACGCTCAGGTGATGGGATAGTGTGCAGAATCATCTCAAACATTTCGAGGGGCTTCCCCTTGCAAATGTAATAGAAATATATGGTTAGGGGTGCCCTTCGCAAATGTAATCACCTTTATTAAAGTGACTGACACAAGGTAGGTGTGACGGGACAAATGTTATATTGGTCTCGAAACCTGCGTAGAGTTGCCCCTTACAAATTTATTAGCTAGGGGTGTCCCCTCGCAAATGGTCAATTTCAAAATTCAAAATCTCCCTCCTTAACATTTGTGAGGGGTTGCCCCACACCATTTGCTTTATTAATTTTGTTTTTAATTTTATGTATTGTGAGGAGATAAATCTCAAGCAAAGTAGAAATTTAGTGAAGGATTTCTCACCTCATAAAGGCCCCTGGCTAATCAAACAATTTTTTGTAGTGTCTGTTCCAGTATATTTCAAGAGTTGTTACAAAAAATTAAAATATGAGTTACAAATAAATAACCTTCCAAATTTACAAGAACATCTCTTATTTTCTATTTAGATGTTTCACAATCTCTCCCCCATCTAAATTCATATGTTAGTATATTTCCTCCTTCATATTTTACAAAATAGATAGTTCTAATCAAAATATCAATTGGTTTAACACATACCATTTTTAATTTAACCCAATATCTTATATCAAATTAAAAACACAAATCTGTTATATATATATATATTTTCTCCGTTGAGTCAATAGAATATACACAAATATTTTTATAGGGTACGAATACAAGGAAGTATTCAAATCAAAATAATTTGAGATTATTGGATTTTTTTTCTTCATAATTTACATCTACCGCATTTAAAATTATTTGTTTTTTTATAAACTCTAATTTATATGAAAAGGGTCTACTTCGGATTGTTCCAAAAGTAAATCAAGATTAACTAGTTATCATTTGATTAAAATTAAAAAAAAAATTATTAAATCATTTTCAATCCAGCAATTTAGTTATTTAAAATAAAATAAAAAACATGGTGTGCCTCCTTTTTAAAAGAAAACTAGTAAGAAACTCGTGCTATCGCACGGGTCCCGTCTGGATTCACATCACATGTCTACTAAACCATCATTTGTAAAGTTTGAATTTATTTTTCAATTGGTTAATATTGACATAGTTACAAATATATGCTAATAGTATGCACTAACTTTTAACATTGATTTATACTTACAATAAATCGTACAGCCGATTCTCTAACTTCAATTATATAAAACAGCAGCAAGTAAAATATTTAAAAGATTGATATTAAAATGAATAGTCTACCGCTGGTATTTCATAGATACATTTACATCTACCCGTGTTTACATCTACCCGTGAATTCAGATGAGTTAACAAAACTCAGTTGAATTCAGATGAGTTAATTTTAAATCTACAGATTTGAATAAAATCATTTTTTTCAATTCAAATAACATTACTTTTTAGATATTAGTCAATTTTTACAAACCTAAAATTTATAACAGCTTCCCGTCAAATATCAGTTTTAAATCTTTCTTATTATATTATATTTACAATTTTTACAAACCTACAATATATGACAGCTCCCCGTCAAATTTCAGTTCTAAATGAATATCTACACTCCATGGTATCTTGAAATTTCAGTTCTAAATGAATATTTTATCTATCTTTTTGTCTAGGAGAATTTCATAATAGAAGTTTAACTCTACAAAATTAATAAAATTCTGTAAATTTTAAAATTTTAAAATTATTTGATATTTCATTGAATAAATTTAAATAAAAATAAATAAAATTAAAAAAAAAAAAATTTCAAACATAAAATTTATAACAGCTTCCGTCAAATATCAGTTTTAAATCCTTCTTATAATATCATATTTACAATGTTTACAAACCTACAATATATGACAGCTCCCCGTCAAATTTCAGTTCTAAATGAATATCTACACTACATAGTATCTTGAAATTTCAGTTCTAAATGAATATTGTATTTATCTTTTTGTCTAGGAGAAATTCATAATAGAAGTTTAACTATACAAAATTTATAAAATTTTAAATTATTTGATATTTCATTCAATAATTTTAAATAAAAATATAATAAAATTTAGTATGCTTGATAATAATATATATTGATAATAATTAAAAATTAAATTAATTGACAATTATTTCAAATCAATATTATTTCAGCAAGGATGTAATTAGTCTATTTTGTCTTTGAAATTAGAAAAGTTTATGTTTGTAATCAGAAGGTTAATTGTGGTTAATCCAGGTACTTTTATTTTTATAGATTTATAATAGATTAATATATCTAGTTCATATATATAATCCAAATACATTCATTATTGAATGAATAAAAAAATAAATTTTACTTGTGATAAGTGAATGCATTAAAAACACGGGTAAATATTTGACAATTATACATAAAAAATGGGGAAATATTTAATATTAATAAATATTAAATAATATTAAACAAAAGTTTGCAATTATATACTAAACACATTATTTTTAATGTAACATTAAAAGAAACATGACCCATGTTTTATATTCTATTGATTAATATAAAAAAAACATATAACAAAAATTTCTATTAATAAATATACAAAAATAAATATGGAAGAGATTCGTTAAGAATCAATATTAAAAAAAAAACCTAAAACAATTTTTTTTTTGATAAATTTTTATAAAAAAAAATAAACGATGGAATTATAGATATGTTTATTTTATTTTTTTTGCTTATCGCACTGGTGTCGATCCACCAAAGGTGTGCCACTAATCCGGCTCGTGCGGAGAGGCATGCGCACTGGCCAAACATGATGTTCTGTATCTGGGAATCGAACCCGGTATTCTCCGAGTACGTCCTTGGACGGGGCTCCATGCCACTGGAGCACAACCGCTTGGTTAAATTATAGATATGTTTAGAATATACAAAAGTTAATTCTAAGGATTTGCTGCATATATTTAAAATCAACCTATAATATCTATAATTATTTGATTCAATTACTTTAGAAATGTCTCATTATTGCGTAAAAACAAATATTTTATTTAGGATGTTGTTTAATTTCAATTATAACTACATCTTATATTTCTATAATAAATTAATTAAATATATTAGGAAAACTATATTTCTAAAATCAACCGGATTAATTGAAAATGAGTATCATATTAATGTCATGAACATTTCGCTTTCCAAAACTAATACAGTAGTTAATAATTTGATATTTATAGATGATTTAATTTATAATAAAATAAAAAATCATAAGATAATTTAGTTTCTAATTCAATAATAATAATTTAATTCAATTTTAATTTAGTTTCATGATTTTCAGCATTGCCTATCTTATTCTGCATTCAACGTATGTATTGGGAGATTCCACTTGTATTAGAATAAAAAAACTATATTTAATTTGAATTTTTTTTACATGTTAGTATTTTTAAAAAAACGTTAACTTTTATTTTTCATAAGAAATTTATGTATTTATCAATCATAATTGTCTCATATTTTTTATTTATAAAAATACATATTTGTAGCATTTTTTTGTGATTGTATGATACATTTTGTAACCACAAAAATAATGAAGCATAAATTGGACCTTTTATTTTCAATAAATATTGGACCTTTCACATTTATTTAACCAATTTCAATCTTAGTATTTATTTATACAATATAAGATATAATATTATAAAATAATCAAATAGTAGAATCTAATTTATTTATTTTGGATTAAAAATTATATTATAACATATATAAAATAAACTCTCTTGAAGAATAGGTTTTCTAGATAAATAAAATTTGTAAATTATTATTATTGTTATTGAATTTTTTTTTTGTTTTTTGTTATTGAAAAATATTTTATCTTTATAATATTTAATCTTATAATGATTTAGTTTCCAATTCAAAAATATAATATAATTTAATAATAAAATGTCATAAAGTGTGGTTTGTGTCATATTTTCTATTTAGATGTTTCACAATCTCTCCCCATCTAAATTCATATGTTAGTATATTTCCTCCTTCATATTTTACAAAATAGATAGTTCTAATCAAAATATCAATTGGTTCAACACACACCATTTTTAATTTAACCCAATATCTTATATCAAATTAAAAACACAAATCTGATATATATATATATATATATATATATATATATATATATATATATATATATATATATATATATATATATATATATATATATATATATATATATTATTTTATTTTATTTTTTTTTATTTATTTTTTTTTTTCTCCGTTGAGTCAATAGAATATACACAAATATTTTTATAGGGTCCGAATACAAGGAAGTACTCTAATCAAAATAATATGAGATTATTGAATTTTTTTCTTCATAATTTACATCTACTGCATTTAAAATTATTTGTTTTTTTTATAAACTCTAATTTATGTGAAAAGGGTCTACTTCGCATTGTTCCAAAACTAAATCAAAACTAACTCGTTATCATTTAATTAAAATTAAAAAAAATTATTAAATTATTTTCAATCCAGCAATTTAGTTATTTAAAATAAAATAAAAATAAAATAAAAAACATGGCGTGTCTCCTTTTTAATTAAGAAAATAACAACAAGCAATATATAATTAATAAGCATGACAACTATTTGTTACTATTAAAATATTCAAGGACCAATAAAAACAGAGATTTGGTCCAAGAAGGACGGTGTAAAACGTAGACGTTTTTGTATTTGTGCATAATGAAGTAAGACCAAAAGCAAAGAAAGAATGGAGCAATAAGATTTATTAATTGAAATTGATGGTAGGGAAGGGATTGTGGTCGTTTGTTGAATGTCCGGTTTGATGTTGATTTGTAATGATGTTAAAGACAGGCAAGGGGACACCATTGAAAGTGACATGGGATCTCTCTCTAGTTTTTCATACTTTTGGTCCATTCATTCTTCCCTACACACTCCCTGTTCCTCCATTTTCTTTCTTCAATCTTTGTTGATAATTTTGTTTCTTATCTCTTGTTTTACATATATGGAATGGAATGGAACACATTGTGCATGCCTCATATATTCCCTGCCTCATTCATACTTGTGTGTCCGTTTCTTTGTTTCAACCACCAATTTTGTTTTTCAAAAATTATTATGGTGCATGGATATTTAATGTATGTTTTTATTCACCATGTAAGTTTTATAGAATTACCACTCCATCCCACTTTGGGGTAAATTGATTTTGATATGTGTGCCTTTGATTTTAAGGTGAAGATAAAGTAACATAAAAACTACATTTAAATTTAAAATATACAAACTTTTATTAATTATAAAAACAAAATCAATTTCATTTTAAAATAACTAAACATCAAAATCAATTCTTCACTTTAAAATTGCTTCTTTCAAAATGAAAAATATACATTCTATTAGAATTTGAAACTACAAAATAAATGAATAATGGAGAAATTGAACGTGGGGAGGAAGAGAATGAGAGAGAGAGAAGTGTAATTAGAGAGATAGAGAGTAATTGAGGGTGAAAATTTTGAATTTTCATTAACAATAGGTGAGGATGCCTATTGTCATTTATACACAAACAAGCAACATAAGCTAAAAACAGAAATAATTTCATAACAGTGGTAACCAGTTATTGTGAATGCGTAACCGGATACAACTTCGAGAATTTTCTTTTTCAGCTTTTCTTGTTACTTTTCAACACAACTGTAATCGATTACACTCTCGTAGTAACCGATTACAACACTTGAATTATCAATTTTCTCTGAACACACTATCTTAATTCAAATGCTCCAAGTCTTCCATGCTCATGTTCATCTTTAACCTCTTGAACACTTCAATTGTGACTCCCTCGGTCAAAAAATCAACAGCTTGATCTCCACTTCGACAATATCCAAATCTCAACCTTTCTTCACTAACAAGTTCCCTAAAGTAGTGAAACTTCATCTCAATGTGCTTCCTCCTCCCATGTGCAATTGAGTTCTTAGTAAGATTTATTGCAGAAACTTTATCAAACATAAGCGTAACAATATCACCCTTATTTGTGCCTAGCTACTTCAATAGATTCATTAGTCACATAGTTTGGCACGCACATAACGAAGCAGCAATAAGATCGGCCTCCCAAGACGAGAGTGCTACTACCGATTCCCTTTTCGAACACCATGAGATTGGTGTTGTGTCGAACATAAATATGTATTCAGTTGTAGACTTTCCATCATTTTATCTCCGCACCAATTGAAATCGGTAAAACCGAGTTAATTGCATTTTTTCCCCGTGTGCGCTGCGGGAAAGATAATTCCACAGCCAATACATCTTTTGACATATCTTAGGATCCTCTTGAGGGCTGCCAAGTGAGACACCTTCGGTATTTCCATGAATCTACTCAAAATACTTATGCTAAATGCCAAGTCCGGTAGCGTATTGCAAAAGTAACGCAAGAATCCAACCAACCTCCTATACTGAGTTGGATCAACATCTTGCTCATCCTCATTCTTTGACAACTGTAGCCTCGGTTGAGTTAGAGTAATGACAACATTACAATGCTCAATTTCAAACTTCTTCAATATCTCAAGTGCATACCTTCTTTGGTGTATGAGCAATCATCTTTTAGACTTGTGGAACTCAATGCCAAGGAAGTATGTCATGAGACCAAGGTCGATCATCTCAAACTCTTTCATAAGTCCACTCTTGAACTTTGAAATTCATTTTCTGTCCCTGGCAGTTATCAACAAGTCGTCTACGTATAGATAAAGGATAATCACTCATTCACTTGTATCTGTCTTCACATATATGCCATGTTCGGATACACATTTAGTGAAGCCAACTTCCTTTATGAAACCATAAATCCTATTGTTCAAAGCTCTTGAAGCTTGCTTCAAACAGTACAATGCTTTTTAAACTTGTAGAATTTTAACTCTTGGTTTCTCACAACAAAACCAAGGGGGATTGTTCTACATACACCTCTTCTTCAAGCAATCCGTTCAAAAACGTAGATTTGACATCCATTTGATAGATGAACCAATTGTTGTTATTTGCAATACTAACAACTAGCCTAATGGTTTCAATCCTATCAACCGATGTGAATACCTCTTCAAAATTATGCCTTCTCTTTACAAGAATCTCATTGCAACTAATCGAGTCATATGCTTGATTATTTCACCTTTAGAATTTGTCTTCACTTTGAACACCAATCTCACACCAATTGACTTCTTCTCGTCCGGTAGATGAACCAACTCCCAAGTATTTTTCTTTTTAATAGATTTCAGCTCCTCTTTCATAACACAAAACCATTTTGGATCATTTAAAGCATCTTCCATTTTAACAGGTTCGATTTTGACTATAAGTGTAAAATAAGTGAAATCACCATCATCATTGACTTAGTTGTCTCGAAACAACTCACAATCTTGGAGTCTTTGAGGCAAACATCTTTTCCTAGTTGATCTTCTTACATTCTCTTCAATTTGGGCTTCGACGACGGGCGTTTGTGCACTGAAATTCTGCAAAAACTGAATTTTCAATGCAGTAACCGATTACAGCTTTTATGTAACCAGTTACAGGTTGTTACAGCTGCTTGATCTCGTAAAAAATGACGTCCTGAATGATCACAATCCTCCAGTAGAGTGACACCCTACAAGTATCATTAACTCTTCCTAATCATCTAGCTTCTTTCTAAGTTGCCTCGGAACATATCGATACGTTACAGAACCAAAAACTCTTAAATGGTTCGATTTAAATCCCGACCATGCTTCCTTCGATTTTACCTTCTCAAGCTTCTTTGATGGACACCTATTCAACAAATAGGAAGCTGTGGATATTGCTTTTCTCCATAACTCTTTCAGCAAGTTCTTCCTCTTTAACATGCATCTTACCATGTTCATGATCGATCGATTCTTCCTTTTGACAATACAGTTTTGTTGTGGTGTATAAGGTGGTACAAATTCATGTACTATTCCTTCTTGATTAGAAAATCTCTCAAAGTCTTTTGAGACATATTCACCTCCATCAACCGTTTTGAGCCCTTTGAGCTTATGACCGCTTTGCCTCTCAACCATGAACTTGAACTTCTTAAGCACTTTAAATACCTCATCTTTTCTCTTGACTAGGTATGTCCATAGCTTTCTACTATGATCGTCGATGAATGTGACAAAATATCTATTGTCACCAATCAAGTCAACTTGCATCGGTCCACATACGTCTGAATACTCCATTTGAAGGTGATTCTTGTTCTATAACCCGCACATTTGCTGAATTTACTTTTATGTTGCTTCACTTGCATACATTTTTCACAAATTTCAACCGGTATGTTGATCAATATCAACTCTATTATCATTCCGTTCTTTTAGTAATCTTTGACATCTCGAAAATTGAGATGTCCAAAACAATTATTAGAATGAGTAATAAGATTTGATTTATAAATTATATATAGTCTCGGTTTTCAATTAATAATAACTCTTTAAATTATGTGTTGGAACAAAAACATAAAATAGTTTTTATTTTTAAAAATTCTCTAAACTATTAAATATTAAAATCTTTATTTTTATAATATGTGACAAACACCTTCAATATTTGAAAACATCTCGTAGATTTTAACAGTTATTTATTTATTTTAAATTATAATTTTTTTTAAAAAGTATTTATTTTAAATTTAAAAAATCAACTTGATTGATAGTGTTATAATTTGAAAGACAAAATTGAAGATTCGGTGGTTAACTATGCAGGACACCTCACCACTCACTAAAAATCAATATTCATCAGTCAATTTATGCTTTGCTTGTTTTGGGTCTTCAAATTTGGTGTTTGTGGTCCCTTTATACTGCTCATGATCAATAATAATAGGTACATAGTAAGTGACTTGTCTTACTCAACTTCCACTTATTTTTATCAAACTCTTACCCTTTCTTTGCAATATGTTACTTTATACACATAATCTCCCATAATAGCCACTTCACTCACAAAATCAATCTTTTCATAGCAAAATTTGTATGTAGCATTTGGATTTTTAATGACACTCATTTGTAGATTCTGTATATCACTAGGTAGAAGGATGTGCACATTCCTTGTAATAACACAAACATATAATGTCTAGGACTGTTTTAAAATATTATACAAGATTAAAAATGTTTGGAACAAGGCTAAGAAATCAGTCACACAGTTGTTGTATTGACGCATTTGGGACATTGGTGATTGTTAGATCAAAATTGAATAATTCAAATTAGATTAATTATACAATACCCTTGTAATATAGGGGTGAGGTAAACCATACAGGAGGTAATTTTGACCATTACAGGCAAAATACATAGAATTTTAACATTTTAAGGGAGGTCCACATTTTATTTTTTTACAAAAGTAAACCGAAACTCGTCTATATTGCAGGTGTTGTATATTTAACCATTTTAAATTTGTTTTAAAATAAAAAAAAATTAAAAAAATAAATAAATGCGGTCCACGACTAAGAATTGTTAGAAGTCATTTATATTCAGTCATAATATTAGTTTTGGTAAGCTTAACCTAGCTAGTATAAGTTAACATTTTCACATACGTGACATTATTGTTTGTGTATATAAACAAAGCGTGGTAATCATTCATTGTAACCGTTTTGCGAGAGTGGTAGAAGTTTGTTATTCAATTCTCTCCCTTATATCTCTTCTTCCATCTTCATCTTTTTCATCTTGTGCACCAACAATTGGTATCTAGAGCTCTGGTTCAGATCCACAAGGAAATACAAATGAACGGTGATGCGTTGTGTGATTGATTTCGTTTCTTAAATTCGTTTTGAATTTTTTATCGGAATCATAACAGAATCACATTTTTTGATTCTGCGGGATTGGGAAACACTAGTGTTTGGTGAGATCTGAGTGTATTGCACATGGTTGAAGATGAAAGGAAACAATAATCTGAGTACTAAGCTTCCAGTGTTCAATGGTAAGAGTTGGAATAGGTGGATAATTCAGATGCGTGTGTTGTTTGGTGCTCAAGATGTTCTTGATCTCAACAACGACGATTACGTTTCGGTTGCATTTTGGACAAACGCAACAGATGCACAGAGGAATGCTCAACGTGACCTGAGGAAGAAGGATCACGCGTGCAATTTGAACACTGACTTTGAGGGGGGGGGGGGGGGAGGTAAACCAAAAAATATATATTACAGGAAGTAATTTTAACCATTACGGGGCAAAAGACATAGAATTTTAACATTTTAAGGGAGGTCCACATTTTATTTTTTTACAAAGGTAAACCAAAACTCGTATATATTGCAGGTGTTATATATTTAACCATTTTTAATTTATTTTAAAATAAAAAAAAAATTAAAAATAAATAAACGCGGTCCACGACTAAGAATTGTTAGAAGTCATTTATATTCAGTCATAATATTAGTTTTGTTAAGCTTAACCTAGCCAGTATAAGTTAACATTTTCACATATGTGACATTATTGTTTGTGTATATAAACAAAGCGTGGTAATCATTCATTGTAACCATTTTGCGAGAGTGGTAGAAGTTTGTTATTCAATTCTCTCTCTTCTCTCTCTTCTTCCATCTTCATCTTTTTCATCTTGTGAACCAACAATTGGTATCTAGAGCTCTGGTTCAGATCCACAAGGAAATACAAGTGAACGATGATGCGTTGTGTGATTGATTTCGTTTCTTAAATTCGTTTTGAATTTTTTTATCGGAATCATAACAGAATCACATTTTTTATGTCTGCGGGATTGGGAAACACTAGTGTTTGGTGAGATCTGAGTGGATTGAACAAGGTTGAAGATGAAAGGAAACAATAATCTGAGTACTAAGCTTCCAGTGTTCAATGGTAAGAGTTGGAATAGGTGGGTAATTCAGATGCGTGTGTTGTTTGGTGCTCAAGATGTTCTTGATCTCGTCAACGACGATTACGTTTCGGTTGCATTTTGGACAAACGCAACAGATGCACAAAGGAATGCTCAACGTGACCTGAGGAAGAAGGATCACGCGTGCAATTTGAACACTGAATTTTAGGGGGGGGGGGGGGAGGTAAACCAAAAAATATATATTACAGGAAGTAATTTTAACCATTACGGGGCAAAAGACATAGAATTTTAACATTTTAAGGCAGATCCACATTTTATTTTTTTACAAAGGTAAACCGAAACTCGTTTATATTGCAGGTGTTGTATATTTAACCATTTTCAATTTATTTTAAAATTAAAAAAAATTAAAAATAAATAAACGCGGTCCACGACTAAGAATTGTTAGAAGTCATTTATATTCAGTCATAATATTAGTTTTGTTAAGCTTAACCTAGCTAGTATAAGTTAACATTTTCACGTATGTGACATTATTGTTTGTGTATATAAACAAAGTGTGGTAATCATTCATTGTAACTGTTTTGCGAGAGTGGTAGAAGTTTGTTATTCAATTCTCTCTCTTCTCTCTCTTCTTCCATCTTCATCTTTTTCATCTTGTGCACCAACAGTTGGTATCTAGAGCTCCGGTTCAGATCCACAAGGAAATACAAGTGAACGGTGATGCGTTGTGTGATTAATTTCGTTTCTTAAATTCGTTTTAAATTTCTTATCGGAATCATAACAGAATCACATTTTTTGATTCTGCGGGATTGGGAAACACTAGTGTTTGGTGAGATCTGAGTGGATTGCACAAGGTTGAAGATGAAAGGAAACAATAATCTGAGTACTAAGCTTTCAGTGTTCAATGGTAAGAGTTGGAATAGGTGGGTAATTCAGATGCGTGTGTTTTTTGGTGCTCAAGATGTTCTTGATTTCGTCAACGACGATTACGTTCGGGTTACATTTTGGACAAACGCAACAGATGCATAGAGGAATGCTAAGCGTGACCTGAGGAAGAAGGATCACGCGTGCAATTTGAACACTGAATTTGAGGGGGGGGGGGGGGAGGTAAACCAAAAAATATATATTACAGGAGGTAATTTTGACCATTACGGGGCAAAAGACATAGAATTTTAACATTTTAAGGGAGGTCCACATTTTATTTTTTTACAAAGGTAAACCGAAACTCGTCTCTATTGCAGGTGTTGTATATTTAACCATTTTTACTTTGTTTTAAAATAAAAAAAAATTTAAAAAATAAATAAACGCGGTCCACGACTAAGAATTGTTAGAAGTCATTTATATTCAGTCATAATATTAGTTTTGTTAAGCTTAACCTAGCTAGTATAAGTTAACATTTTCACGTATGTGACATTATTGTTTGTGTATATAAACAAAGTGTGGTAATCATTCATTGTAACTGTTTTGCGAGAGTGGTATAAGTTTGTTATTCAATTCTCTCTCTTCTCTCTCTTCTTCCATCTTCATCTTTTTCATCTTGTGAACCAACAATTGGTATCTAGAGCTCCGGTTCAAATCCACAAGGAAATACAAGTGAATGGTGATGCATTGTGTGATTGATTTTGTTTCTTAAATTCGTTTTGAATTTTTTATCGGAATCATAACAGAATCGCATTTTTTGATTCTGCGGGATTGGGAAACACTAGTGTTTGGTGAGATCTGAGTGGATTGCACAAGGTTGAATATGAAAGGAAACAATAATCTGAGTACTAAGCTTCCAGTGTTCAATGGTAAGAGTTGGAATAGGTGGGTAATTCAGATGCGTGTGTTGTTTGGTGCTTAAGATGTTCTTGAATTCGTCAACGACGATTACGTTCCGGTAGTATTTTGGACAAACGCAACAGATGCACAGAGCAATGCTCAGCGTGACCTGAGAAAGAAGGATCACGCGTGCAATTTGAACACTGAATTTGAGGCGGGAGGGGGGGGAGGTAAACCAAAAAATATATATTACAGGAGGTAATTTTGACCATTACGGGGCAAAAGACATAGAATTTTAACATTTTAAGGGAGGTCCACATTTTATTTGTTTACAAAGGTAAACCGAAACTCGTCTATATTGCAGGTGTTGTATATTTAACCATTTTTAATTTGTTTTAAAATAAAAAAAATTTAAAAAAAAAATAAACACGGTCCACGACTAAGAATTGTTAGAAGTCATTTATATTCAGTCATAATATTAGTTTTGTTAAGCTTAACCTAGCTAGTATAAGTTAACATTTTCACATACGTGACATTACTATTTGTGTATATAACAAAGCGTGGTAATCATTCATTGTAACCGTTTTGCGAGAGTGGTAGAAGTTTGTTATTCAATTCTCTCTCTTCTTCCATCTTCATCTTTTCGTCTTGTGCGCCAACAATTGGTATCTAGAGCTCCGGTTCAGATCCACAAGGAAATACAAGTGAACGGTGATGCGTTTTGTGATTGATTTCATTTCTTAAATTCATTTTAAATTTTATATCGGAATCATAACAGAATCACATTTTTTGATTCTGCGGGATTGGGAAACACTAGTGTTTTGTGTGATCTGAGTGGATTGCACAAGCTTGAAGATGAAAGGAAACAATAATTTGAGTACTAAGCTTCCAGTGTTCAATGGTAAGAGTTGGAATTGGTGGGTAATTCAGATGCGTGTGTTTTTTGGTGCTCAAGATGTTCTTGATTTCGTCATCGACGATTACGTTACGGTTGCATTTTGGACAAACGCAACAGATGCACAGAGGAATGCTTAGCGTGACCTGAGGAAGAAGGATCACGCGTGCAATTTGAACACTGAATTTGAGGGGGAGGGGGGGGGGGGGGGGGGGTAAACCAAAAAAAATATGTTACAGGAGGTAATTTTGACCATTACGGGGCAAAAGACATAGAATTTTAACATTTTAAGGGAGGTCCACATTTTATTTTTTTACAAAGGTAAATCGAAACTCGTCTATATTGCAGGTGTTGTATATTTAACCATTTTAAATTTTTTTTAAAATAAAAAAAATTTAAAAAAATAAATAAACGTGGTCCACGACTAAGAAGTGTTAGAAGTCATTTATATTCAGTCATAATATTAGTTTTGTTAAGCTTAACCTAGCTAGTATAAGTTAACATTTTCACATACGTGACATTATTGTTTGTGTATATAAACAAAGCGTGGTAATCATTCATTGTAACCGTTTTACGAGAGTGGTAGAAGTTTGTTATTCAATTCTCTCTCTTCCCTCTCTTCTTCCATCTTCACCTTTTTCATCTTGTGCACCAACAATAGGTATCTAGAGCTCCGGTTCAGATCCACAAGGAAATACAAGTGAACGGTGATGCGTTGTGTGATTGATTTCATTTCTTAAATTAGTTTTGAATTTTTTATCGGAATCATAACAGAATCATATTTTTTGATTCTGCGGGATTGGGAAACACTAGTGTTTGGTGAGATCTGAATGGATTGCACATGGTTGAAGATGAAAGGAAACAATAATCTGAGTACTAAGCTTCCAGTGTTCAATGGTAAAAGTTGGAATATGTGGGTAATTCAGATGCGTGTGTTGTTTGGTGCTTAAGATGTTCTTGAATTCGTCAACGACGATTACGTTCCGGTAGTATTTTGGACAAACGCAACAGATGCACAGAGCAATGCTCAGCGTGACCTGAGAAAGAAGGATCACGCGTGCAATTTGAACACTGAATTTGAGGCGGGAAGGGGGGAGGTAAACCAAAAAATATATATTACAGGAGGTAATTTTGACCATTACGGGGCAAAAGACATAGAATTTTAACATTTTAAGGGAGGTCCACATTTTATTTGTTTACAAAGGTAAACCGAAACTCGTCTATATTGCAGGTGTTGTATATTTAACCATTTTTAATTTGTTTTAAAATATTTTTTTTTTTTAAAATAAATAAACACGGTCCACGACTAAGAATTGTTAGAAGTCATTTATATTCAGTCATAATATTAGTTTTGTTAAGCTTAACCTAGCTAGTATAAGTTAACATTTTCACATACGTGACATTACTATTTGTGTATATAACAAAGCGTGGTAATCATTCATTGTAACCGTTTTGCGAGAGTGGTAGAAGTTTGTTATTCAATTCTCTCTCTTCTTCCATCTTCATCTTTTTCATCTTGTGCGCCAACAATTGGTATCTAGAGCTCCGGTTCAGATCCACAAGGAAATACAAGTGAACGGTGATGCGTTGTGTGATTGATTTCATTTCTTAAATTCATTTTAAATTTTATATCGGAATCATAACAGAATCACATTTTTTGATTCTGCGGGATTGGGAAACACTAGTGTTTGGTGAGATCTGAGTGGATTGCACAAGCTTGAAGATGAAAGGAAACAATAATTTGAGTACTAAGCTTCTAGTGTCCAATGGTAAGAGTTGGAATAGGTGGGTAATTCAGATGCGTGTGTTTTTTGGTGCTCAAGATGTTCTTGATTTCGTCATCGACGATTACGTTACGGTTGCATTTTGGACAAACGCAACAGATGCACAGAGGAATGCTTAGCGTGACCTGAGGAAGAAGGATCACGCGTGCAATTTGAACACTGAATTTGAGGGGGGGGGGGGGGGGTAAACCAAAAAATATATATTACTGGAGGTAATTTTGACCATTACGGGGCAAAAGACATAGAATTTTAACATTTTAAGGGAGGTCCACATTTTATTTTTTTACAAAGGTAAACCGAAACTCGTATATATTGCAGGTGTTGTATATTTAACCATTTTAATTTTTTTTTAAATAAAAAAAATTTTAAAAAATAAATAAACGTGGTCCACGACTAAGAAGGGTTAGAAGTCATTTATATTCAGTCATAATATTAGTTTTGTTAAGCTTAACATAGCTAGTATAAGTTAACATTTTCACATACGTGACATTATTGTTTGTGTATATAAACAAAGCGTGGTAATCATTCATTGTAACCATTTTACGAGAGTGGTAGAAGTTTGTTATTCAATTCTCTCTCTTCTCTCTCTTCTTCCATCTTCACCTTTTTCATCTTGTGCACCAACAATAGGTATCTAGAGCTCCGGTTCAGATCCACAAGGAAATACAAGTGAACGGTGATGCGTTGTGTGATTGATTTCGTTTCTTAAATTAGTTTTGAATTTTTTATCGGAATCAAAACAGAATCACATTTTTTGATTCTGCGGGATTGGGAAACACTAGTGTTTGGTGAGATCTGAGTGTATTGCACATGGTTGAAGATGAAAGGAAACAATAATCTGAGTACTAAGCTTCCAGTGTTCAATGGTAAGAGTTGGAATAGGTGGGTAATTCAGATGCGTGTGTTGTTTGGTGCTTAAGATGTTCTTGAATTCGTCAACGACGATTACGTTCCGGTAGTATTTTGGACAAACGCAACAGATGCACAGAGCAATGCTCAGCGTGACCTGAGAAAGAAGGATCACGCGTGCAATTTGAACACTGAATTTGAGGCGGGAGGGGGGGAGGTAAACCAAAAAATATATATTACAGGAGGTAATTTTGACCATTACGGGGCAAAAGACATAGAATTTTAACATTTTAAGGGAGGTCCACATTTTATTTGTTTACAAAGGTAAACCGAAACTCGTCTATATTGCAGGTGTTGTATATTTAACCATTTTTAATTTGTTTTAAAATAAAAAAAATTTTAAAAATAAATAAACACGGTCCACGACTAAGAATTGTTAGAAATCATTTATATTCAGTCATAATATTAGTTTTGTTAAGCTTAACCTAGCTAGTATAAGTTAACATTTTCACATACGTGACATTACTATTTGTGTATATAACAAAGCGTGGTAATCATTCATTGTAACCGTTTTGCGAGAGTGGTAGAAGTTTGTTATTCAATTCTCTCTCTTCTTCCATCTTCATCTTTTTCGTCTTGTGCGCCAACAATTGGTATCTAGAGCTCCGGTTCAGATCCACAAGGAAATACAAGTGAACGGTGATGCGTTGTGTGATTGATTTCATTTCTTAAATTCATTTTAAATTTTATATCGGAATCATAACAGAATCACATTTTTTGATTCTGCGGGATTGGGAAACACTAGTGTTTGGTGAGATCTGAGTGGATTGCACAAGCTTGAAGATGAAAGGAAACAATAATTTGAGTACTAAGCTTCTAGTGTCCAATGGTAAGAGTTGGAATAGGTGGGTAATTCAGATGCGTGTGTTTTTTGGTGCTCAAGATGTTCTTGATTTCGTCATCGACGATTACGTTACGGTTGCATTTTGGACAAACGCAACAGATGCACAGAGGAATGCTTAGCGTGACCTGAGGAAGAAGGATCACGCGTGCAATTTGAACACTGAATTTGAGGGGGGGGGGGGGGGGGGGGTAAACCAAAAAAAATATATTACAGGAGGTAATTTTGACCATTACGGGGCAAAAGACATAGAATTTTAACATTTTAAGGGAGGTCCACATTTTATTTTTTTACAAAGGTAAACCGAAACTCGTCTATATTGCAGGTGTTGTATATTTAACCATTTTAATTTTTTTTTTAAATAAAAAAAATTTTAAAAAATAAATAAACGTGGTGCACGACTAAGAAGTGTTAGAAGTCATTTATATTCAGTCATAATATTAGTTTTGTTAAGCTTAACATAGCTAGTATAAGTTAACATTTTCACATACGTGACATTATTGTTTGTGTATATAAACAAAGCGTGGTAATCATTCATTGTAACCGTTTTACGAGAGTGGTAGAAGTTTGTTATTCAATTCTCTCTCTTCTCTCTCTTCTTCCATCTTCACCTTTTTCATCTTGTGCACCAACAATAGGTATCTAGAGCTCCGGTTCAGATCCACAAGGAAATACAAGTGAACGGTGATGCGTTGTGTGATTGATTTTGTTTCTTAAATTAGTTTTGAATTTTTTATCGGAATCATAACAGAATCACATTTTTTTATTCTGCGGGATTGGGAAACACTAGTGTTTGGTGAGATCTGAGTGTATTGCACATGGTTGAAGATGAAAGGAAACAATAATCTGAGTACTAAGCTTCCAGTGTTCAATGGTAAGAGTTGGAATAGGTGGGTAATTCAGATGCGTGTGTTGTTTGGTGCTTAAGATGTTCTTGAATTCGTCAACGACGATTACGTTCCGGTAGTATTTTGGACAAACGCAACAGATGCACAGAGCAAAGCTCAGCGTGACCTGAGAAAGAAGGATCACGCGTGCAATTTGAACACTGAATTTGAGGCGGGAGGGGGGGAGGTAAACCAAAAAATATATATTACAGGAGGTAATTTTGACCATTACGGGGCAAAAGACATAGAATTTTAACATTTTAAGGGAGGTCCACATTTTATTTGTTTACAAAGGTAAACCGAAACTCGTCTATATTGCAGGTGTTGTATATTTAACCATTTTTAATTTGTTATAAAATAAAAAAAATTTTAAAAATAAATAAACACGTTCCACGACTAAGAATTGTTGGAAGTCATTTATATTCAGTCATAATATTAGTTTTGTTAAGCTTAACCTAGCTAGTATAAGTTAACATTTTCACATACGTGACATTACTATTTGTGTATATAACAAAGCGTGGTAATCATTCATTGTAACCATTTAGCGAGAGTGGTAGAAGTTTGTTATTCAATTCTCTCTCTTCTTCCATCTTCATCTTTTTCGTCTTGTGCGCCAACAATTGGTATCTAGAGCTCCGGTTCAGATCCACAAGGAAATACAAGTGAACGGTGATGCGTTGTGTGATAGATTTCATTTCTTAAATTCATTTTAAATCTTATATCGGAATCATAACAGAATCACATTTTTTGATTCTGCGGGATTGGGAAACACTAGTGTTTGGTGAGATCTGAGTGGATTGCACAAGCTTGAAGATGAAAGGAAACAATAATTTGAGTACTAAGCTTCTAGTGTTCAATGGTAAGAGTTGGAATAGGTGGGTAATTCAGATGCGTGTGTTTTTTGGTGCTCAAGATGTTCTTGATTTCGTCATCGACGATTACGTTACGGTTGCATTTTGGACAAACGCAACAGATGCACAGAGGAATGCTTAGCGTGACCTGAGGAAGAAGGATCACGCGTGCAATTTGAACACTGAATTTGAGGGGGGGGGGGGGGGGGGGGTAAACCAAAAAAAATATATTACAGGAGGTAATTTTGACCATTACGGGGCAAAAGACATAGAATTTTAACATTTTAAGGGAGGTCCACATTTTATTTGTTTACAAAGGTAAACCGAAACTCGTCTATATTGCAGGTGTTGTATATTTAACCATTTTTAATTTGTTTTAAAATAATTTTTTTTTTAAAATAAATAAACACGGTCCACGACTAAGAATTGTTAGAAGTCATTTATATTCAGTCATAATATTAGTTTTGTTAAGCTTAACCTAGCTAGTATAAGTTAACATTTTCACATACGTGACATTACTATTTGTGTATATAACAAAGCGTGGTAATCATTCATTGTAACCGTTTTGCGAGAGTGGTAGAAGTTTGTTATTCAATTCTCTCTCTTCTTCCATCTTCATCTTTTTCGTCTTGTGTGCCAACAATTGGTATCTAGAGCTCCGGTTCAGATCCACAAGGAAATACAAGTGAACGGTGATGCGTTGTGTGATTGATTTCATTTCTTAAATTCATTTTAAATCTTATATCGGAATCATAACAGAATCACATTTTTTGATTCTGCGGGATTGGGAAACACTAGTGTTTGGTGAGATCTGAGTGGATTGCACAAGCTTGAAGATGAAAGGAAACAATAATTTGAGTACTAAGCTTCTAGTGTTCAATGGTAAGAGTTGGAATAGGTGGGTAATTCAGATGCGTGTGTTTTTTGGTGCTCAAGATGTTCTTGATTTCGTCATCGACGATTACGTTACGGTTGCATTTTGGACAAACGCAACAGATGCACAGAGGAATGCTTAGCGTGACCTGAGGAAGAAGGATCACGCGTGCAATTTGAACACTGAATTTGAGGGGGGGGGGGGGGGGGGTAAACCAAAAAAAATATATTACAGGAGGTAATTTTGACCATTACGGGGCAAAAGACATAGAATTTTAACATTTTAAGGGAGGTCCACATTTTATTTGTTTACAAAGGTAAACCGAAACTCGTCTATATTGCAGGTGTTGTATATTTAACCATTTTTAATTTGTTTTAAAATAAAAAAAATTTTAAAAATAAATAAACACGGTCCACGACTAAGAATTGTTAGAAGTCATTTATATTCAGTCATAATATTAGTTTTGTTAAGCTTAACCTAGCTAGTATAAGTTAACATTTTCACATACGTGACATTACTATTTGTGTATATAACAAAGCGTGGTAATCATTCATTGTAACCGTTTTGCGAGAGTGGTAGAAGTTTGTTATTCAATTCTCTCTCTTCTTCCATCTTCATCTTTTTCGTCTTGTGTGCCAACAATTGGTATCTAGAGCTCCGGTTCAGATCCACAAGGAAATACAAGTGAACGGTGATGCGTTGTGTGATTGATTTCATTTCTTAAATTCATTTTAAATCGTATATCGGAATCATAACAGAATCACATTTTTTGATTCTGCGGGATTGGGAAACACTAGTGTTTGGTGAGATCTGAGTGGATTGCACAAGCTTGAAGATGAAAGGAAACAATAATTTGAGTACTAAGCTTCTAGTGTTCAATGGTAAGAGTTGGAATAGGTGGGTAATTCAGATGCGTGTGTTTTTTGGTGCTCAAGATGTTCTTGATTTCGTCATCGACGATTACGTTACGGTTGCATTTTGGACAAACGCAACAGATGCACAGAGGAATGCTTAGCGTGACCTGAGGAAGAAGGATCACGCGTGCAATTTGAACACTGAATTTGAGGGGGGGGGGGGGGGGGTAAACCAAAAAAAATATATTACAGGAGGTAATTTTGACCATTACGGGGAAAAAGACATAGAATTTTAACATTTTAAGGGAGGTCCACATTTTATTTTTTTACAAAGGTAAACCGAAACTCGTCTATATTGCAGGTGTTGTATATTTAACCATTTTAATTTTTTTTTAAACAAAAAAAAATTTTAAAAATAAATAAACGTGGTCCACGACTAAGAAGTGTTTGAAGTCATTTATATTCAGTCATAATATTAGTTTTGTTAAGCTTAACCTAGCTAGTATAAGTTAACATTTTCACATACGTGACATTATTGTTTGTGTATATAAACAAAGCGTGGTAATCATTCATTGTAACCGTTTTGCGAGAGTGGTAGAAGTTTGTTATTCAATTCTCTCTCTTCTCTCTCTTCTTCCATCTTCACCTTTTTCATCTTTTGCACCAACACTAGGTATCTAGAGCTCCGGTTCAGATCCACAAGGAAATACAAGTGAACGGTGATGCGTTGTGTGATTGATTTCGTTTCTTAAATTGGCTTTGAATTTTTTATCGGAATCATAACAGAATCACATTTTTTGATTCTGCGGGATTGGGAAACACTAGTGTTTGGTGAGATCTGAGTGGATTGCACATGGTTGAAGATGAAAGGAAACAATAATCTGAGTACTAAGCTTCCAGTGTTCAATGGTAAGAGTTGGAATATGTGGGTAATTCAGATGCGTGTGTTGTTTGGTGCTTAAGATGTTCTTGAATTCGTCAACGACGATTACGTTCCGGTAGTATTTTGGACAAACGCAACAGATGCACAGAGCAATGCTCAGCGTGACCTGAGAAAGAAGGATCACGCGTGCAATTTGAACACTGAATTTGAGGCGGGAGGGGGGGGAGGTAAACCAAAAAATATATATTACAGGAGGTAATTTTGACCATTACGGGGCAAAAGACATAGAATTTTAACATTTTAAGGGAGGTCCACATTTTATTTGTTTACAAAGGTAAACCGAAACTCGTCTATATTGCAGGTGTTGTATATTTAACCATTTTTAATTTGTTTTAAAATAATTTTTTTTTTAAAAATAAATAAACACGGTCCACGACTAAGAATTGTTAGAAGACATTTATATTCAGTCATAATATTAGTTTTGTTAAGCTTAACCTAGCTAGTATAAGTTAACATTTTCACATACGTGACATTACTATTTGTGTATATAACAAAGCGTGGTAATCATTCATTGTAACCGTTTTGCGAGAGTGGTAGAAGTTTGTTATTCAATTCTCTCTCTTCTTCCATCTTCATCTTTTTCATCTTGTGCGCCAACAATTGGTATCTAGAGCTCCGGTTCAGATCCACAAGGAAATACAAGTGAACGGTGATGCGTTGTGTGATTGATTTCATTTCTTAAATTCATTTTAAATTTTTTATCGGAATCATAACAGAATCACATTTTTTGATTCTGCGGGATTGGGAAACACTAGTGTTTGGTGAGATCTGAGTGGATTGCACATGGTTGAAGATGAAAGGAAACAATAATCTGAGTACTAAGCTTCCAGTGTTCAATGGTAAGAGTTGGAATAGGTGGGTAATTCAGATGCGTGTGTTGTTTGGTGCTTAAGATGTTCTTGAATTCGTCAACGACGATTACGTTCCGGTAGTATTTAGGACATACGCAACAAATGCACAGAGCAATGCTCAGCGTGACCTGAGAAAGAAGGATCACGCGTGCAATTTGAACACTGAATTTGAGGCGGGAGGGGGGGAGGTAAATCAAAAAATATATATTACAGGAGGTAATTTTGACCATTACGGGGCAAAAGACATAGAATTTTAACATTTTAAGGGAGGTCCACATTTTATTTGTTTACAAAGGTAAACCGAAACTCGTCTATATTGCAGGTGTTGTATATTTAACCATTTTTAATTTGTTTTAAAATAAAAAAATTTAAAAAATAAATAAACACGGTCCACGACTAAGAATTGTTAGAAGTCATTTATATTCAGTCATAATATTAGTTTTGTTAAGCTTAACCTAGCTAGTATAAGTTAACATTTTCACATACGTGACATTACTATTTGTGTATATAACAAAGCGCGGTAATCATTCATTGTAACCGTTTTGCGAGAGTGGTAGAAGTTTGTTATTCAATTCTCTCTCTTCTTCCATCTTCATCTTTTCGTCTTGTGCGCCAACAATTGGTATCTAGAGCTCCGGTTCAGATCCACAAGGAAATACAAGTGAACGGTGATGCGTTTTGTGATTGATTTCATTTCTTAAATTCATTTTAAATTTTATATCGGAATCATAACAGAATCACATTTTTTGATTCTGCGGGATTGGGAAACACTAGTGTTTTGTGTGATCTGAGTGGATTGCACAAGCTTGAAGATGAAAGGAAACAATAATTTGAGTACTAAGCTTCCAGTGTTCAATGGTAAGAGTTGGAATAGGTGGGTAATTCAGATGCGTGTGTTTTTTGGTGCTCAAGATGTTCTTGATTTCGTCATCGACGATTACGTTACGGTTGCATTTTGGACAAACGCAACAGATGCACAGAGGAATGCTTAGCGTGACCTGAGGAAGAAGGATCACGCGTGCAATTTGAACACTGAATTTGAGGGGGAGGGGGGGGGGGGGGGGGGTAAACCAAAAAAAATATGTTACAGGAGGTAATTTTGACCATTACGGGGCAAAAGACATAGAATTTTAACATTTTAAGGGAGGTCCACATTTTATTTTTTTACAAAGGTAAATCGAAACTCGTCTATATTGCAGGTGTTGTATATTTAACCATTTTAAATTTTTTTTAAAATAACAAAAATTTTAAAAAATAAATAAACGTGGTCCACGACTAAGAAGTGTTAGAAGTCATTTATATTCAGTCATAATATTAGTTTTGTTAAGCTTAACCTAGCTAGTATAAGTTAACATTTTCACATACGTGACATTATTGTTTGTGTATATAAACAAAGCGTGGTAATCATTCATTGTAACCGTTTTACGAGAGTGGTAGAAGTTTGTTATTCAATTCTCTCTCTTCCCTCTCTTCTTCCATCTTCACCTTTTTCATCTTGTGCACCAACAATAGGTATCTAGAGCTCCGGTTCAGATCCACAAGGAAATACAAGTGAACGGTGATGCGTTGTGTGATTGATTTTGTTTCTTAAATTAGTTTTGAATTTTTTATCGGAATCATAACAGAATCACATTTTTTGATTCTGCGGGATTGGGAAACACTAGTGTTTGGTGAGATCTGAGTGTATTGCACATGGTTGAAGATGAAAGGAAACAATAATCTGAGTACTAAGCTTCCAGTGTTCAATGGTAAGAGTTGGAATAGGTGGGTAATTCAGATGCGTGTGTTGTTTGGTGCTTAAGATGTTCTTGAATTCGTCAACGACGATTACGTTCCGGTAGTATTTTGGACAAACGCAACAGATGCACAGAGCAATGCTCAGCGTGACCTGAGAAAGAAGGATCACGCGTGCAATTTGAACACTGAATTTGAGGCGGGAGGGGGGGAGGTAAACCAAAAAATATATATTACAGGAGGTAATTTTGACCATTACGGGGCAAAAGACATAGAATTTTAACATTTTAAGGGAGGTCCACATTTTATTTGTTTACAAAGGTAAACCGAAACTCGTCTATATTGCAGGTGTTGTATATTTAACCATTTTTAATTTGTTATAAAATAAAATTTTTTTTAAAAATAAATAAACACGGTCCACGACTAAGAATTGTTAGAAGTCATTTATATTCAGTCATAATATTAGTTTTGTTAAGCTTAACCTAGCTAGTATAAGTTAACATTTTCACATACGTGACATTACTATTTGTGTATATAACAAAGCGTGGTAATCATTCATTGTAACCGTTTTGCGAGAGTGGTAGAAGTTTGTTATTCAATTCTCTCTCTTCTTCCATCTTCATCTTTTTCGTCTTGTGCGCCAACAATTGGTATCTAGAGCTCCGGTTCAGATCCACAAGGAAATACAAGTGAACGGTGATGCGTTGTGTGATTGATTTCATTTCTTAAATTCATTTTAAATCTTATATCGGAATCATAACAGAATCACATTTTTTGATTCTGCGGGATTGGGAAACACTAGTGTTTGGTGAGATCTGAGTGGATTGCACAAGCTTGAAGATGAAAGGAAACAATAATTTGAGTACTAAGCTTCTAGTGTTCAATGGTAAGAGTTGGAATAGGTGGGTAATTCAGATGCGTGTGTTTTTTGGTGCTCAAGATGTTCTTGATTTCGTCATCGACGATTACGTTACGGTTGCATTTTGGACAAACGCAACAGATGCACAGAGGAATGCTTAGCGTGACCTGAGGAAGAAGGATCACGCGTGCAATTTGAACACTGAATTTGAAGGGGGGGGGGGGGGGGGGTAAACCAAAAAAAATATATTACAGGAGGTAATTTTGACCATTACGGGGCAAAAGACATAGAATTTTAACATTTTAAGGGAGGTCCACATTTTATTTGTTTAGAAAGGTAAACCGAAACTCGTCTATATTGCAGGTGTTGTATATTTAACCATTTTTAATTTGTTTTAAAATAATTTTTTTTTTTTAAATAAATAAACACGGTCCACGACTAAGAATTGTTAGAAGTCATTTATATTCAGTCATAATATTAGTTTTGTTAAGCTTAACCTAGCTAGTATAAGTTAACATTTTCACATACGTGACATTACTATTTGTGTATATAACAAAGCGTGGTAATCATTCATTGTAACCGTTTTGCGAGAGTGGTAGAAGTTTGTTATTCAATTCTCTCTCTTCTTCCATCTTCATCTTTTTCGTCTTGTGCGCCAACAATTGGTATCTAGAGCTCCGGTTCAGATCCACAAGGAAATACAAGTGAACGGTGATGCGTTGTGTGATTGATTTCATTTCTTAAATTCATTTTAAATCTTATATCGGAATCATAACAGAATCACATTTTTTGATACTGCGGGATTGGGAAACACTAGTGTTTGGTGAGATCTGAGTGGATTGCACAAGCTTGAAGATGAAAGGAAACAATAATTTGAGTACTAAGCTTCTAGTGTTCAATGGTAAGAGTTGGAATAGGTGGGTAATTCAGATGCGTGTGTTTTTTGGTGCTCAAGATGTTCTTGATTTCGTCATCGACGATTACGTTACGGTTGCATTTTGGACAAACGCAACAGATGCACAGAGGAATGCTTAGCGTGACCTGAGGAAGAAGGATCACGCGTGCAATTTGAACACTGAATTTGAGGGGGGGGGGGGGGGGGGGTAAACCAAAAAATATATATTACACGAGGTAATTTTGACCATTACGGGGAAAAAGACATAGAATTTTAACATTTTAAGGGAGGTCCACATTTTATTTTTTTACAAAGGTAAACCGAAACTCGTCTATATTGCAGGTGTTGTATATTTAACCATTTTAAATTTTTTTTTAAACAAAAAAAAATTTTAAAAATAAATAAACGTGGTCCACGACTAAGAAGTGTTAGAAGTCATTTATATTCAGTCATAATATTAGTTTTGTTAAGCTTAACCTAGCTAGTATAAGTTAACATTTTCACATACGTGACATTATTGTTTGTGTATATAAACAAAGCGTGGTAATCATTCATTGTAACCGTTTTGCGAGAGTGGTAGAAGTTTGTTATTCAATTCTCTCTCTTCTCTCTCTTCTTCCATCTTCACCTTTTTCATCTTTTGCACCGACACTAGGTATCTAGAGCTCCGGTTCAGATCCACAAGGAAATACAAGTGAACGGTGATGCGTTGTGTGATTGATTTCGTTTCTTAAATTGGTTTTGAATTTTTTATCGGAATCATAACAGAATCACATTTTTTGATTCTGCGGGATTGGGAAACACTAGTGTTTGGTGAGATCTGAGTGGATTGCACATGGTTGAAGATGAAAGGTAACAATAATCTGAGTACTAAGCTTCCAGTGTTCAATGGTAAGAGTTGGAATATGTGGGTAATTCAGATGCGTGTGTTGTTTGGTGCTTAAGATGTTCTTGAATTCGTCAACGACGATTACGTTCTGTTAGTATTTTGGACAAACGCAACAGATGCACAGAGCAATGCTCAGCGTGACCTGAGAAAGAAGGATCACGCGTGCAATTTGAACACTGAATTTGAGGCGGGAGGGGGGGAGGTAAACCAAAAAATATATATTACAGGAGGTAATTTTGACCATTACGGGGAAAAAGACATAGAATTTTAACATTTTAAGGGAGGTCCACATTTTATTTGTTTACAAAGGTAAACCGAAACTCGTCTATATTGCAGGTGTTGTATATTTAACCATTTTTAATTTGTTTTAAAATAATTTTTTTTTTAAAAATAAATAAACACGGTCCACGACTAAGAATTGTTAGAAGTCATTTATATTCAGTCATAATATTAGTTTTGTTAAGCTTAACCTAGCTAGTATAAGTTAACATTTTCACATACGTGACATTACTATTTGTGTATATAACAAAGCGTGGTAATCATTCATTATAACCGTTTTGCGAGAGTGGTAGAAGTTTGTTATTCAATTCTCTCTCTTCTTCCATCTTCATCTTTTTCATCTTGTGCGCCAACAATTGGTATCTAGAGCTCCGGTTCAGATCCACAAGGAAATACAAGTGAACGGTGATGCGTTGTGTGATTGATTTCATTTCTTAAATTCATTTTAAATTTTATATCGGAATCATAACAGAATCACATTTTTTGATTCTGCGGGATTGGGAAACACTAGTGTTTGGTGAGATCTGAGTGGATTGCACAAGCTTGAAGATGAAAGGAAACAATAAATTGAGTACTAAGCTTCTAGTGTCCAATGGTAAGAGTTGGAATAGGTGGGTAATTCAGATGCGTGTGTTTTTTGGTGCTCAAGATGTTCTTGATTTCGTCATCGACGATTACATTACGGTTGCATTTTGGACAAACGCAACAGATGCACAGAGGAATGCTTAGCGTGACCTGAGGAAGAAGGATCACGCGTGCAATTTGAACACTGAATTTGAGGGGGGGGGGGGGGGGGTAAACCAAAAAATATATATTACTGGAGGTAATTTTGACCATTACGGGGCAAAAGACATAGAATTTTAACATTTTAAGGGAGGTCCACATTTTATTTTTTTACAAAGGTAAACCGAAACTCGTCTATATTACAGGTGTTGTATATTTAACCATTTTAATTTTTTTTTAAATAAAAAAAATTTTAAAAAATAAATAAACGTGGTCCACGACTAAGAAGGGTTAGAAGTCATTTATATTCAGTCATAATATTAGTTTTGTTAAGCTTAACATAGCTAGTATAAGTTAACATTTTCACATACGTGACATTATTGTTTGTGTATATAAACAAAGCGTGGTAATCATTCATTGTAACCGTTTTACGAGAGTGGTAGAAGTTTGTTATTCAATTCTCTCTCTTCTCTCTCTTCTTCCATCTTCACCTTTTTCATCTTGTGCACCAACAATAGGTATCTAGAGCTCCGGTTCAGATCCACAAGGAAATACAAGTGAACGGTGATGCGTTGTGTGATTGATTTTGTTTCTTAAATTAGTTTTGAATTTTTTATCGGAATCATAACAGAATCACATTTTTTGATTCTGCGGGATTGGGAAACACTAGTGTTTGGTGAGATCTGAGTGTATTGCACATGGTTGAAGATGAAAGGAAACAATAATCTGAGTACTAAGCTTCCAGTGTTCAATGGTAAGAGTTGGAATAGGTGGGTAATTCAGATGCGTGTGTTGTTTGGTGCTTAAGATGTTCTTGAATTCGTAAACGACGATTACGTTCCGGTAGTATTTTGGACAAACGCAACAGATGCACAGAGCAATGCTCAGCGTGACCTGAGAAAGAAGGATCACGCGTGCAATTTGAACACTGAATTTGAGGCGGGAGGGGGGGAGGTAAACCAAAAAATATATATTACAGGAGGTAATTTTGACCATTACGGGGCAAAAGACATAGAATTTTAACATTTTAAGGGAGGTCCACATTTTATTTGTTTACAAAGGTAAACCGAAACTCGTCTATATTGCAGGTGTTGTATATTTAACCATTTTTAATTTGTTATAAAATAAAAATTTTTTTAAAAATAAATAAACACGGTCCACGACTAAGAATTGTTAGAAGTCATTTATATTCAGTCATAATATTAGTTTTGTTAAGCTTAACCTAGCTAGTATAAGTTAACATTTTCACATATGTGACATTACTATTTGTGTATATAACAAAGCGTGGTAATCATTCATTGTAACCGTTTTGCGAGAGTGGTAGAAGTTTGTTATTCAATTCTCTCTCTTCTTCCATCTTCATCTTTTTCGTCTTGTGCGCCAACAATTGGTATCTAGAGCTCCGGTTCAGATCCACAAGGAAATACAAGTGAACGGTGATGCGTTGTGTGATTGATTTCATTTCTTAAATTCATTTTAAATCTTATATTGGAATCATAACAGAATCACATTTTTTGATTCTGCGGGATTGGGAAACACTAGTGTTTGGTGAGATCTGAGTGGATTGCACAAGCTTGAAGATGAAAGGAAACAATAATTTGAGTACTAAGCTTCTAGTGTTCAATGGTAAGAGTTGGAATAGGTGGGTAATTCAGATGCGTGTGTTTTTTGGTGCTCAAGATGTTCTTGATTTCGTCATCGACGATTACGTTACGGTTGCATTTTGGACAAACGCAACAGATGCACAGAGGAATGCTTAGCGTGACCTGAGGAAGAAGGATCACGCGTGCAATTTGAACACTGAATTTGAGGGGGGGGGGGGGGGTAAACCAAAAAAAATATATTACAGGAGGTCATTTTGACCATTACGGGGCAAAAGACATAGAATTTTAACATTTTAAGGGAGGTCCACATTTTATTTGTTTACAAAGGTAAACCGAAACTCGTCTATATTGCAGGTGTTGTATATTTAACCATTTTTAATTTGTTTTAAAATAATTTTTTTTTTTAAAAATAAATAAACACGGTCCACGACTAAGAATTGTTAGAAGTCATTTATATTCAGTCATAATATTAGTTTTGTTAAGCTTAACCTAGCTAGTATAAGTTAACATTTTCACATACGTGACATTACTATTTGTGTATATAACAAAGCGTGGTAATCATTCATTGTAACCGTTTTGCGAGAGTGGTAGAAGTTTGTTATTCAATTCTCTCTCTTCTTCCATCTTCATCTTTTTCGTCTTGTGCGCCAACAATTGGTATCTAGAGCTCCGGTTCAGATCCACAAGGAAATACAAGTGAACGGTGATGCGTTGTGTGATTGATTTCATTTCTTAAATTCATTTTAAATCTTATATCGGAATCATAACAGAATCACATTTTTTGATACTGCGGGATTGGGAAACACTAGTGTTTGGTGAGATCTGAGTGGATTGCACAAGCTTAATGATGAAAGGAAACAATAATTTGAGTACTAAGCTTCTAGTGTTCAATGGTAAGAGTTGGAATAGGTGGGTAATTCAGATGCGTGTGTTTTTTGGTGCTCAAGATGTTCTTGATTTCGTCATCGACGATTACGTTACGGTTCTATTTTGGACAAACGCAACAGATGCACAGAGGAATGCTTAGCGTGACCTGAGGAAGAAGGATCACGCGTGCAATTTGAACACTGAATTTGAGGGGGGGGGGGGGGGGTAAACCAAAAAAAATATATTACACGAGGTAATTTTGACCATTACGGGGAAAAAGACATAGAATTTTAACATTTTAAGGGAGGTCCACATTTTATTTTTTTACAAAGGTAAACCGAAACTCGTCTATATTGCAGGTGTTGTATATTTAACCATTTTAAATTTTTTTTTAAACAAAAAAAAATTTAAAAAATAAATAAACGTGGTCCACGACTAAGAAGTGTTAGAAGTCATTTATATTCAGTCATAATATTAGTTTTGTTAAGCTTAACCTAGCTAGTATAAGTTAACATTTTCACATACGTGACATTATTGTTTGTGTATATAAACAAAGCGTGGTAATCATTCATTGTAACCGTTTTGCGAGAGTGGTAGAAGTTTGTTATTCAATTCTCTCTCTTCTCTCTCTTCTTCCATCTTCACCTTTTTCATCTTTTGCACCGACACTAGGTATCTAGAGCTCCGGTTCAGATCCACAAGGAAATACAAGTGAACGGTGATGCGTTGTGTGATTGATTTCGTTTCTTAAATTGGTTTTGAATTTTTTATCGGAATCATAACAGAATCACATTTTTTGATTCTGCGGGATTGGGAAACACTAGTGTTTGGTGAGATCTGAGTGGATTGCACATGGTTGAAGATGAAAGGAAACAATAATCTGAGTACTAAGCTTCCAGTGTTCAATGGTAAGAGTTGGAATAGGTGGGTAATTCAGATGCGTGTGTTGTTTGGTGCTCAAGATGTTCTTGATCTCGTCAACGACGATTACGTTCCGGTTGCATTTTGGACAAACGTAACAGATGCACAGAGGAATGCTCAGCGTGACCTGAGGAAGAAGGATCACGCGTGTAATTTAAACACTGAATTTGAGGGGGGGGGGAGGTAAACCCAAAAAAAATATATTACAGGAGGTAATTTTGACCATTACGGGGCAAAAGACATAGAATTTTAACATTTTAAGGGAGGTCCACATTTTATTTTTTTACAAAGGTAAACCGAAACTCGTCTCTATTGCAGGTGTTGTATATTTAACCATTTTTAATTTGTTTTAAAATAAAAAAAAATTTAAAAAACAAATAAACGCGGTACACGACTAAGAATTGTTAGAAGTCATTTATATTCAGTCTTAATATTAGTTTTGTTAAGCTTAACCTAGCTAGTATAAATTAACAATTTCAAATACATGACATTATTGTTTGTGTATATAAACAAAGCGTGGTAATCATTCAATGTAACCGTTTTGCGAGAGTGGTAGAAGTTTGTTATTCAATTCTCTCTCTTCTTTTATCTTCATCTTTTTCATCTTGTGCACCAACAATTGGTATCTAGAGCTCCGGTTCAAATCCACAAGGAAATACAAGTGAACGGTGATGCATTGTGTGATTGATTTCGTTTCTTAAATTCGTTTTGAATTTTTTATCGGAATCATAACATAATCACATTTTTTGATTCTGCGGGATTGGGAAACACTTGTGTTTGGTGAGATTTGAGTGGATTGCACAAGGTTGAATATGAAAGGAAACAATAATCTAAGTACTAAGCTTCCAGTGTTCAATGGTAAGAGTTGGAATAGGTGGATAAGTCAGATGCGTGTGTTGTTTGGTGCTTAAGATGTTCTTGATTTCGTCAATGACGATTACGTTTCGGTTGTATTTTGGACAAACGCAACAGATGCACAGAGCAACACTCGGCGTGACCTGAGAAAGAAGGATCACGCGTGCAATTTAAACACTGAATTTGAGGCGGGAGGGGGGGAGGTAAACCAAAAAATATATATTACAGGAGGTAATTTTGACCATTACGGGGCAAAAGACATAGAATTTTAACATTTTAAGGGAGGTCCACATTTTATTTGTTTACAAAGGTAAACCGAAACTCGTCTATATTGCAGGTGTTGTATATTTAACCATTTTTAATTTGTTTTAAAATAAAAAAAATTTAAAAAAACAAATAAACACGGTCCACGACTAAGAATTATTAGAAGTAATTTATATTCAGTCATAATATTAGTTTTGTTAAGCTTAACCTAGCTAGTATAAGTTAACATTTTCACATACGTGACATTACAGTTTGTGTATATAAACAAAGCGTGGTAATCATTCATTGTAACCGTTTTGCGAGAGTGGTAGAAGTTTGTTATTCAATTCTCTCTCTTCTTCCATCTTCATCTTTTTCGTCTTGTGCACCAACAATTGGTATCTAGAGCTCCGGTTCAGATCCACAAGGAAATACAAGTGAACGGTGATGCGTTGTGTGATTGATTTCATTTCTTAAATTCATTTTAAATTTTTTATCGGAATCATAACAGAATCACATTTTTTGATTCTGCGGGATTGGGAAACACTAGTGTTTGGTGAGATCTGAGTGGATTGCACGAGGTTGAAGATGAAAGGAAACAATAATTTGAGTACTAAGCTTCCAGTGTTCAATGGTAAGAGTTGGAATAGGTGGGTAATTCAGATGCGTGTGTTGTTTGGTGCTCAAGATGTTCTTGATTTCGCCAACGAAGATTACGTTACGGTTGCATTTTGGACAAACGCAACAGATGCACAGAGGAATGCTCAGCGTGACCTGAGGAAGAAGGATCACGCGTGCAATTTGAACACTGAATTTGAGAGGGGGGGGGGGGGGGGGGGGGGGTAAACCAAAAAATATATATTACAGGAGGTAATTTTGACCATTACGGGGCAAAAGACATAGAATTTTAACATTTTAAGGGAGGTCCACATTTTATTTTTTTACAAATGTAAACCGAAACTCGTCTATAATGCAGGTGTTGTATATTTAACCATTTTAATTTTTTTTTAAAATAAAAAAAATTTAAAAAAATAAATAAACGCGGTCCACGACTAAGAAGTGTTAGAAGTCATTTATATTCAGTCATAATATTAGTTTTGTTAAGCTTAACCTAGCTAGTATAAGTTAACATTTTCACATACGTGACATTATTGTTTGTGTATATAAACAAAGCGTGGTAATCATTCATTGTAACCATTTTGCGAGAGTAGTAGAAGTTTGTTATTCAATTCTCTCTCTTCTCTCTCTTCTTCCATCTTCATCTTTTTCATCTTGTGCACCAACAATTGGTATCTAGAGCTCCGGTTCAGATCCACAAGGAAATACAAGTGAACGGTGATGCGTTGTGTGATTGATTTCGTTTCTTAAATTCGTTTTGAATTTTTTATCGGAATCATAACAGAATCACATTTTTTGATTCTGCGGGATTGGGAAACACTAGTGTTTGGTGAGATCTGGGTGGATTGCACATGGTTGAAGATGAAAGGAAACAATAATCTGAGTACTAAGCTTCCAGTGTTCAATGGTAAGAGTTGGAATAGGTGGGTAATTCAGATGCGTGTGTTGTTTTGTGCTCAAGATGTTCTTGATCTCGTCAACGATGATTACGTCCCGGTTGCATTTTGGACAAACGCAACAGATGCACAGAGGAATGCTCTGCGTGACCTGAGGAAGAAGGATCAAAAGACGTTGTTCTACATCCATCAGTGTATGGATATGAACATGTTTGAGAAGATCGCAGATTTGATGACGGCGAAGGCTGCGTGGGACACACTATTACGATGCTACGATAGTGATGCATTAGTGAAGAAGGTGAAACTTTAGCCTCTACGTAAGAAGTATGAGAATCTTAGAATTAAGAACAATTAAAAGGTACCTGACTACATCTTTAAAGTGATTCTGATCACAAATGTGATGAAGTCGTATGGAGAACCTCTCTCTGAAGAAAAGATCATTGAGAAGGTACTTAGATATCTTACTCCTCACTTTGATTACATTTTTTTAGCAATTGAACATTCTAAGGATCTTAGCACCATGAGAATTGAAGAGCTACAAAGCGGTATAGAGGCACAAGAGTTGCGTCTAACTGAGAGAAACTCTGAAATGAAGGTAGAGCAGCAGACTCTGAAAGCAGCTTATGGTAAGAAACATCATAAGCATTCTTGGTTAGAAGCCAGGAAGAAATATAATGGGGTTCAGAAGTCAGAAACCCCAACTTCTGAAAGGCAGAAGAGTGCTCAGAAGGGCAATGAGAAGTATGACAAGAGGTAGGTTCTGTGCTATTGCCGTAAGAAGTTTGACCACTTCGTTGTTGATTGTTGGTCAAACAAGGAAAGAAAGTCAGAATAAGCAAACATAACCAAATAAGATTCTGATGAAGAACCTATGTTATTGATGGCTTCTGAATCTGATGGTGCATATTTGGTAGACTAGTGGTATATGGATATTGGTTGCTCAAATCACCCAACTGGAAACAAACAATGACTGGTTGATTTTGAATCTAGAAAGAGAACAAAGATTAGATGTGTTGATGATAAATACCTCAACGTTGAAGGTATACGAAATGTCAAAGCCAAGGTGAAGAATGTTAAAACTGTTCTGATCAAGGATGTTTGGTATGTTCATGGCATGAAGAGCAATCTGATGAGTGTAGGTCAGATTATTGAGAAAGGTTTCTCAGTTACTATGAAGAACAATCTCTTGAAGTTGTATGATTCTGATTAGAAACTAATTATGCAATATGAGCAGGGAAACAACAGAATATTCAAGGTGAATATGGAGACAACTGAACCTAAATGCCTTAGAGCAAAAGGCGCTGAAGGTGACACTAAGCTATGACACATGAAATTGGAGCACCTTAATTTCTGAAGCTTAGGGCATCTGGATTCTAAGAAGTTGGTATATGGAATTCCTAAGATTGTGAAGCCTGAGAAGTCATGTGAGATATGCATGAAAGGAAAGCAACCTAGATTTCCATTTGCATCAGAAGTAGCTCCAAGAGTAAAGTATGCTTTGGGAGTAGTACATTATGATGTTTGTGGATAATTTGAAGTACCTTCACTTGGAGGAAACAAATATTTTATGTCATTTGTGGATGAGTTCACAAGAATGAAATGGGTAGGACTCATCAAGTTTAAGAATGAGGTGTTTGCTGAGTTTCATAAGTTCAATGTGAAGGCCGAAAAACAAAGTGGTTAGAAGCTGAAAATTCTCAGAACCGATGGTGGAGGTAAGTACAACTCTATAGAGTTCAGAAGGTTCTATGAGGTGACTACTTCATACACCCCTCAACACAATGGTCATGCTGAAAGAAGAAATCTAACTTTGCTCGATATGACAAGGAGCATGCTGAAGGAGAAGAAGCTTCCTCACACCTTGTGGGGAGAAGTTGTTGCCACTGTAGCATATGCACTTAACAAGTGTCCAACCAAGAAGCTAAAAGAAATTGTTCCTTTAGAGAAGTGGACTAGAGATAAGCAAAGTGTGAGCCATCTTAAGGTGTTTGGTTTTGTTTGTTACAAACGTGTTCCATATGCTAAGAGAAGGAAGTTGGATGACAGAAGCAGAGTTATGTTGCATCTAGGGTACCGTAGTACAGGTGCTTATAAGCTCCACTGTCCTGTCACTAACAAGGATGAATTTAGCAGAGATGTCATTGTGAAAGAATCAGAAGTGTGGGATTTGAACAAGTCCCAATCCATCTCTGGTGCAATGTTAACACCTGAGTTAACGTCTGAAGATGATTCAGAGTCTGAAAGTGAATCTGATACTGAAGACGAGTCTGAATCTGAAGGTGAATCTGATTCTCATCTAGATTCTGATGGTGACTCAGAATTTGGTGGAGATCCAGAATCTGGGAATATTCCAAACTTTGAAGGTGGTCATATCTCTAAAAATGGTACTTCTGGGGTTCCAGCATCTGATATTGTTCAGTGTCCGAAGAAGATTTTGAACATGTTCAGAGGCCACAAAGAATCAGAAACATTTCAAGAAAATTTGAAGAATTTGATATGGTGCAAGATACTGAAATAGACTCTGAAGGGGAATTCATTCAGTATTCCATGTTAGTAGACTCTGAACCAGTGATTACAAAATAAACTCTCAAGAAGAAAGTGTAGATGAAGGCCATGAAAGAAGAAATTGAGGCTATAGAAAGAAAGAGAACTTGAGAGTTGACTGAGCTTCCAAAGAGCAAGAAAGAAATCAGCGTCAGGTGGGTTTTCAAGGTGAAGATGAAGCCAGATGGATCAATTGGAAAACACAAAGAAAGGTTAGTAGCAAGAGGCTTTCTACAGAAACCTAAGTTAGACTACTTTGAGGTGTTTGCTCCTGTAGCAAGACATGGGATAATCAGATTGGTAATTGTGATAGCTGCTAACAGGAATTGTCCTATGATGCATTTAGATGTGAAATGTGCATTTCTGAATGGTCCATTTCAAGAAGAGGTATATGTGTCACAACCTCCTAGATTTATGAAAAAGAATCGGGAAGGGATTGTGTACAGGTTACATAAAGCGTTGTATGGACTGAAATAAGCTCCTCGAGCTTGGAATCTGAAAATTGATTTATTTTTCAAGCTTCAAAGATTCAGAAAGTGTGAGATGGAGTATGGTGTCTAAGTTCAACATACTTCTAAAGGCAATATGATTCAGGTATGTCTGTATGTTGATTACATATTGCTAATAGGGAGTTGTGAACATGAGATAGTTATATTCAAGAAGGTGTTGATGAATGAGTTTGAGATATATGATATAGGAAATATGACATATTTTCTAGGGATTGAGATTATGTACTCTGAGAAAGATATAATTTTGTATCAGCTGAAGTATGAACTTGAGTTTCTGAAGAGATTTGAGCTACTGAATTGTAATGCTGCTGTCACATCTTCAGAAACAAATTACAAATTGGATTCTGATCCTGGGGGTGATGATGTAGATGCTACAACTTTCAAGCAGTTGGTTGGCTTTCTTACGTGTTTATGTAATACCAGACCTAATATTTTCTATGCAGTTGAAATGGTTAGTAGGTTCATGAGTAAACCCGAGTGGACTCATTACGAAGCCACTGTCAGGATTCTGAGGTATATTAAGGGGACTCTGAAGTATGGAGTGTTGTTACCTTCTGGTGAAAAGGCTAATTCAAAGCTGATGTATTACTCAGACTCTGATTGGTGTGGAGACATAGTAGACATAAGAAGTACTTCTGGATATTTGTTTAAGTATCTGGGAGGTCCTATTTCTTGGTGTTCCAAGAAGCAACTAATTGTTACTTTGTCAACCTATGAAGCTGAATACATTGTAGGTGTCGTGGCTGCATGTCAAGCTATTTGTCCTCTGAATTTACTGTAGGATTTGAAGATTAAGGTAAACAAGCCACTGAAGATGATGATTCATAACAAGTTTGCAATCAATGTTGCCAAGAACCCAGTGTTCCATGGGAGAAGTACGCATATTGATACTAAGTATCACTTTCTGAGAAATCAGGTTCAAAATGGAGTGCTTGAAGTTATGCACTGTAACACCCAAAAGCAGCTGGCAGATGTTCTAACGAAAGCGATCAAGACTGGCAAATTTTGAGGGATAGAATTGGTGTTATTAATTTTAATTAGTTGAATGCGAATTAAGGTATGGTGTTAGAAGTAATCTATATTCAATAGTAGTATTAGTTTTGTTAAGCTTAACCTAGCTAGTGTAGGTTAGTATTTTCACGTACGTGACATTATTGTTTATGTATATAAACAAAGCATGGTAACCATTCATTATAACCTTTTTGCGAGAGTGGTAGAAGTTTGTTATTTAATTCTCTCTCCTCTCTCTCTTCTTCCATCTTCATCTTCTTCATCTTGTGCACCAATAAGAATGTGCAAATGCAAAATGCATGAATACAAAATAGTAGGAATATATCTAAATTGTATGTTTATATCACAAATTTAAATCAATTCTAGAACTTCTAAGAAGGTATGAATGCAACAAACATTAGGATAAATTGAACTATGCTCTTCACATTGCGACAAGATCAATGTTTTGTTACACACATGACAAACTTTTTTGTTAAATTACCTTGGCCTATATACGAAGATCTCTTTTCCAGAATCATACACATTTATCATGTAAATTTCATCCAAACTTAATGCAAAACTTATTGACTTGAACTTTAGAATGCTAATAGGTACACCGCCTCGTGCCAGAGAACTCGCATTGTCGTACTCCAAACATTTTGGCTACTTTACTAAGGTCATCTCAATTTAAAAAAAATATATATCCTCTTTCATATATTTTGATGATTTTAATGGTGTAAAATCAATCAAACAAAATAAACCTAGCAAAATGATCGTCAACAACAAAACAAACAGGTAAAACATGAATAAAATCATAAAAAATCAAAACATTAATGCAATCATTAAAATAAAAAATTTACATTGTTCGACCTTTAAGATATAGTTTACGAAAAAAAGGGAGAGAAAGAGGGCAATATTGAAACTAAAGAGGTAACGAAAGGCGTCATGAAAAATGGGGGTAACGAAAGGCGTCATGGAAAATGGTAACGAAAGGCGTCATGAAATGTATTTAACCTCGGCTACAAAACGAGGTAACGAAATGCGTCATGAAAAATGGTCACTTTATCCTTCAGTTTCTAAATAACCGAGGGGTAAAGTTATCTGCACATGGGTTTGATCCATATCATCTGCCTTTTTATTATTTTTAGAACTGGATAGCGCACCCAATATTAAATCTCGATTTTGTGTAAAACTGAGGTAATAACGTAATATTTTTACCTCACTTATAAGTAAGAACCAAGAAGATATATATATATATATATATATATATATATATATATATATATATATATATATATATATATATATATATATATATATATATATATATATATATATATATATATATATATATATATATATATATACACTTTCGTTTGTACTTGTATTACATAACCATATTTTACAGATTTCTGAAACAGAAACTTGTATAATTTGCCAAATTCTCTAACAGAAACATTGTACCACAAATATTAATTGTTTACACCTAAGACAAAGCAAAAATGGCACACACCTTATATTTTTACAATAAAACTAAAATAAATAATTAACTGATAAAAGCAATAACCAAAATGAAAAGTCTTGTAGGCTGTACAAAATTTTTATGCTAAGATTTATCATTGGTCGTTAGGCACCTATAATTTGAACAACATTTAAAACCAATTAATTAGGATAATTAACAACAACATTAAATCTTTATTAAAAGGAATAAAAATGAGTAAAATGAATAATTTTAAATTACTAAGTGATATAAAACGTTTACTTACTAGTTTTACCATAACCCCTATTTATGATCACGACGAATAACATCCACACCATCTCATTCATTTTCTTCAGATGAATGACATACATGTGTTGCGAAACAAGGGGGCTCCTAGTTAAAATCTTGATTTTCATCAGCACTATTAGGAGGATATATTTTGCGAATAACAATTGATCATCTTGTATTAGAAGGACCAGTGACATAAAAACTTGTTTTGTTTGGGTTACCATGATGAATGGTCCGTTCTTATAAGTTATCTTTCAAAGATCAACCTGTGTGATCCTAATTCATCGGTTTCTACACCAGTGTTACTGTCAATCTACTTGCACTTAAATAAAGGCTCTTTAAAAATAACATAAGTAATCTCCAAAATCTCCTAAATGGCCCTAAAGTACGCTCTAGGTGCTAGTACAAGATTGTTATGTTTAGAACTAGAGAAGTACATGGATTCAACTTCAACCATAACCGCACTATTTTGCATGATACTACGATCATCCTTTCATTTTGTACAGAATGAAAATTTAGTAATTTTGTATGCACTCCAAGTAATTACATTAAACTTAGGCATACATGGCAACCATTTACTTATCTCTGATACACTAGTCACTTTAGAAACACTTTCATTGAACCAAGTTATAAAATTTTTGTTATGCTCTGTCTACAATCATCTTTCATTCATCTGTGGGAAAATTTTCTTTATAAGACTTTTATGAGCGGTCAAGTAAGATCGAACTTCATCCACGTTATTCAATATATACAAATGTGCTTGAATAACTACATCTCGGCCAAAATTCTTAACATTTAAACCTTGAGTACCTCTACCATCATATCTTCTATCATGATGAGACTCAGGAATTCCTATAGAGTTCGCTTCTGATAAATAGTTTGTACAAAACTCAATAGTTTCTTCTATGATGTACCGTTCAATAATCGAAGCCTCTAGACGATAATGATTCTTTGTATACTCTTTAAATATATTCATGTATTGCTCTACCAGATACATCCACCGTAAATTAATTGGACCATATATTCTAATCTCCCTTACTAGATGAACAACTAAGTGAACCATAATGTCAAAGAATGATGGAGGGAAAAACATCTCTTATTGACACAAGTTAATTGCACCCTCATGTTCCAACTTGTCTAAATTTCTAGGATCAATGAATTTACTACATATAGCATTGAAGAATAAGCATAATCTGGTTATAACCCTTACCGTTTTTGGTTGAATTCCAAAGATAGCCACTAGTAGAAGTTGTTACATCAAGACATCACAATCATGAGATCTTAAGCCAACTAATTTGAGATTTTTCATTGACATAAGTTTTTTCACATTTAATGAGCACCCTTGGGGAACTTTGATACCCTGCAAAATTTTGCAAAAGCCTTTTTTTTAGATCGAGTGTGACAAGTTGGGGACAAATATGTTCTATTTCCTATTTATTTTGGGGCTAACTCTTGTCGTATATCCATCACCACCATATCTTCACGGGATTTCTTAGTGTCTTTTGTCTTACCTTTAATGTTGATAAGTGTTCCAATCAAACTATCACATACATTTTTCTCTACATGTATCCCATTAAGACAATGTCATACATCAAAACTAGACCAATATGGAAGATCAAAGAACACCGATCTCTTTTTCCAAATATTTTTCTCCACAGGCCATTTTTGTTTCTTTCCAAAGACAACATTAATGCATTGTTGTCTTTTATAAACTTCCTTCCTGATTAAGGGCTTTGGAGCAATATCAAACTCATGCTCTTTATTAAAAGTCTTCTGTCATACCCCAAATTTTGACCACCAAGATTTCCCATCATTGTGCAAATCATCACCATAATATGGATGTATCATTATGCCTCATCAGTCTCCCCAAAGATGGGTGAGCATTCACTACAAACAAGAATTAGGGTTTCAAGCCCTCTCAGAGCACTTAGACAAAGGATCAATCAAGAATTGACATGATATTCAACTTGTCTAAACTCTCCAACACCCATAAAGGATCAAGAGGACTCCCACATCAAGAACCAAGCACAAAGTTGCTACCTTCCAAGTGGATTAAGCCTCAAGATCGCCAGTGTCACCAAATTAGGGTTTTGGTCGACCAGGGCCAGGGCCTCCAGATGGAAATTTTCCTCTGGGCCTGAGCCAATGCTTCAAAGCATAACCCAAGATACTCCATGGGACCTCATGGACCCAATCATCAAGTCAATTTAACCTCAGGGATACATTTATAAAAAATCAGGAATTAGGGTTTCTTGACCTAATTCACCCCTAAGTTGACTTTTGGGACAAAACATGAGCCAAGACCTCAAGACATGATTTGAGGGTCTCCAATACACCATATTAATCCATTTGCAACAATGGATTGATCCAAGAAGCTTGATCTACAAGTTTCAACTTCATCTGGACCACAATTAGGGTTTTGAAGAAAAAGTCAACCGTGCCTTTGACTTTTGACCAAAGCATGCTCCCAAACCTGGGGACATGATTCAATACACCCTAAAACAGCTATAGAATCCATCTATTAAGTTTGATTTAGGTCAAGGACTTGATTTCATAGAGGATCGCACAGTTTAAAATTCATCTGATAAAAAGTCAACTGTACAAAAAGTCAAAGTTTGACTTTTTAATTTTTTGGTCAACCAAGGTTCCTTAACCCTAAAACATTGTTAATATGTGATTTGAATCATCGTTCATCAAGAAAAATCAAAGAAAATGAGTTAACTTGTAAAAGGGGTAACCATAAAAAATTTAGAATTTTTCTAAGTTATGAAACAAAGTGGTTAGGGTACCAACTTCCAAGGATCATAACTTGAGATCCAAGCAACCATTTTGGATGATCCAAAGATGGATTTGTAGCTCTCATGGCATACTTTAAAAGTGTCAACTACACCTCATTCCAATTCCTCATGGATTTTTTGTTATGGAGTGATCAAAATGGCTGAAAACATGACCATACATGTTTCAAGACAAACTGTCTTGCTTTTTTCAAAATGTAGGGGCATTTTTTACTTGGATCCAAAAAGTTTCAAGACAAACTATGATCATACATGTGTTGTATCATATGAGAGCTTTCCAAAATGACCAAGAACACCATGAAACTCCACTTGAGCTAGGAGTTATGGCAGCTGCAACATGCCTTGCTACAAACTGTCTTGGCAAGGCAGATTTGTGCACAAGGGCTCGATTTTTCCAAATTGTGTAACTTCAAGCATGGTTATCCATCTGCACACCTCAAGGGGGAACAACCAAGGGACAAACACTGATTCATCAGCCTCCAAAGTCCCAAAATCTAAAAGTAGCATGCCAAACCTAAAAAGGCTAAAGATGCTTCAAGACTCCAATTTTGTTTTGGAACATTTAATGGATGCTTAGAGGTGGCATGTATCAGAGCAAGAATGAACACTTCAGTCAAGCCTTATCCTTGAATTAAAGAACCATAGGCATGTGCTCTAATCTCAAGTCAATGGCTAGAGGAGACTTGAGATTCAATTTGATCACAATTGGCCACAGACCTGTACCAGTTGCCATTCCCTATTCCTTGCAAAACAAACTTGCTCTACTATAAATAGAGCTCAATTGTGATCAGTTTGAGTACACCAAAGCACCCAAACTGATGCTTTCCTCAAAATCTCCTCTTTCACTCCAAATTTGCCTTCTAAAGCAAGTCACTATCGGATTTTGAGTTTGAGAGCAATTCCAACCAAACCAATGGTTCACACACCTCACATATAACATATAGAAGTGATCCAAACTCTCACATAACATCTGGAACATCAGAATCACAAAATCACCAGCCATCTGCACAAGTTTTTGACAGATTTGCAGTTGAGGTGCCAAATCAAGTTCCAGCTCAATTCAATCCATTCCAAGCATTCAGACACACTCCATAACACCTAGGGAAGCTGTCCACATCATTGGAACTAAGTTGTAACACCTCCAACACAAAACACGATCACCAGCTGCAAGAGGTAAGCCTCAACTTGGTCATCTCATGATTCATGCATATTTCCTCGCACAATAATTTTGCCATATGTTCATAATCATGTATGGAGTGTTTCCCCTCAATTCATTGCTTTGTTTGGGTCGTGTATCAAATTTTTGAGCCTTCATGCAGAAATTAGGGTTCTTGAGGTTTCTCTTTGATTTCTTATTCCATGCTTAAAATAAATGAGCATGAAAACGAGCAGATTGATATGTGGTTTGTTTGATTTCATCAAGTATTCAGTGAGATTGATAAGAAAATACAAATCTGGGCAAATCAGAACACGCGCGTGTTCTTGGCGCCCTTTTTCAAAAATTCAAATATTTGAATTTTGTGATTTTATCTAATTGATTCAAAAATTAATTTCTCTCTGAATTTTAATGATTTTGAGTTGATTCTTTTTCTAATAATTCACAAAAATGTTAAAATAATTTATTTTACAAAAATTTCCCAAAAATATTATTTATTTCATATATTTGATATTTTTGCAAAGAATTAATTTTTATTTGTTTTTTAACATTTAAAATATTTTTTCCTTCGTGATTTTCCAAACTTAATTGGTTTTCAATCATTTTGTGGATAAAAACATGATTTTTGAAACATTGATCCAAGATCACCACTCATTTTTCGCATGTTTTCAATAATTTTTATTAATTTTTAAACAAAATTAATTCCATTTTAGACAAAATTAGGGTTTTGATTGATTCCACCCTCATCAATCTTTTTCAAACACTCTTGGACTTCTAATAGAGTGTATGACCCATCCATTACCATATACAAATAATTTGGGCCTCAGTCATTTGTATAAGTCCCGATACGATTCTCAAAACGACGGTGCGATCACTGTCCTTCACATGGGCCTCTCCCTGAGTTGTAAGCCCCATTCTCTTTTCTTTTTAAAAACTCTGGGCCTCTAATAGAGTGTAAGACGCAATCCCTATTTGAAACCAAAATTTTTGGGTCTCACTCATTGTATAAGACCCACAGTGTTTTTCAAAAATCTCGGCGCAATCGCCAGTTTAAAATAAAACCACTTGGGCCTGTCCCTGAGTTGTAAACCCCATTCTTTTTCTTAAAATTACTCTTGGGCCTCTAATAGAGTGTAAGACCCAATCCTTGGTACATAACCTATTTTGGGCCTCAGATATTGTATAAGACCCACTGTGTTTTCAAAAACCTCGGCGCGATCGTCACTTTCAAACAAACCATCTGGGCCTACCCTCGTGTTGTAAGTCCCATCTTTCTTTTTCAAAATAACCTTTGGGCCTCTCCTTGAGTTGTAAGACCCATACCTTTGTACAGAAAACCTTTTGGGCCTCAGACGTCGTATAAGTCCCAGTACAATCTTTTCAAAACAACTTCCCTTTTGATTTAGGTTCAAATATACAGTTGTTATCAAAACTTTCTTTAATTTCTTTGAACAACTAACAATACAGCATGGAAGCTTACTCGCCTGTAAGTTTTATCCGCTTTCATTTACTTGCTTTAATATATATAACTGTATTGTGGGAAGCTGCGCATGGTTAGTCTTCTTACATTCTTTTAAATACATGTCAAATATATATAACTATATTGTGGGAAGCTGCACATGGTTAGTCTTCTTTCATACTCCTTTACATACTTGTCATATATCAACTGTATATACACCAGTATAGTTATTTAGAGTTTTCCCCTGTAACTATGTCTAGAACTAGGTAAAGCCCGTTTGGTCACTCTTAAATACAGTAAAAAACTAGACCCCCATAGGATTTCCAGATACAGTCTTCCTTTCTCTTGGGGTTAAATAATATGGACCAAAGAGAAAGGCAGTATTCCTCGTGAACCTTTTCTCAGACTGTCACCCTAGAAATTGTCAAAGAAGTTCTACTCCCCAGAGTTGATCTATTCTCGGTGAATAGCATCTCTTGAGCTTCTTCAAACCTCAGAATTTTCACTAAATGATCTATTCTCGGTGAATAGCATTTCTTGAACTTTTCTTGGTTTGGGACCCACAGGCTTCCTAAAAGCATCCCCGGCTCCTCTTGGGCTTTGTACAAGGACCCTTCGGCTTCTTAAAAGTTCTCATGCCTTCTCTTGGGCTTCATACAAGGACCCTCACGACCTCTTAGAGGTATAGGACAGAACTTAGTCATCCTTTGCTAGAGCCGTCTTTCCAAAAAGAGTCACAAAAGCCCTCAGACCAATTTTAGGGTTGAAACTCATCCCTTAAACGAGTCGGCCTCCTCTTGGGCGTTGTACAAAGATAGACCACACTAATAGACTTGGACAGTCTAAATCCCCTCTTGAGTCTCAAATACATTCTCAAGTTCCCTACGAACATAGGAAGAAACCCCGGATTCTGGATTAATCTCCAGCAGAGCTAAAACTTGCGGGTTCTAAAACCCAGTCTCTCTCCTAAAAATCCCCAGCCAGGGTCAGTTTATCATCATATAACACTATCTCAAATCAGAACCTCAAGGTATCTGATCCATCAATTCTCCTGCATTCCCCTGCAAGAAGTTAATTTCCACATTTGGACATGCCTCGGGATCTCAAGAATCCCCAGCATAAGCTAGCCTCCTCTTAGGCTTTGTATAATGATCCTTTCCTCAGGAAAGTCAGCCTCCTCTTGGGCCTTGTATAATGATTCTCCCCAACGGAGCTAACCTTTTTAGACTCTCTTGTTGAGTCAACCACTTTTCAGACTCTCTTGTTGAGTCAATCACCATTTTCAGACTCTCTTGTTGAGTCAATCACCTTTTTGTACTCTCTTGTTGAGTCAACCCCTTTTAGCCTCAATCTCAGGCTTCGTACGAGACAAATAAAAAGCACTCTCTTGTTGAGTCAACCCCTTTTAGCCTCAATCTTGGGCTTCGTACGAGACAGATAAAAAGCACTCTCTTGTTGAGTCAACCCTTTTTAGCCTCAATCTCGGGCTTCGTACGAGATAGATAAAAAGAACTCTCTTGTTGAGTCAAACCCTTTTCGCCTCAATCTTGGGCTTTATACAAGACAAATAAGTACCTCCCCAGCGGAGTCAGCCTCCTCTTAGGGTTCATATAATGATATCCCCAAAGAGTCAGTCTCTTTTTTTTTGCTTCCATCTTGGGCTTTGTACAAGACACCAATATATCCACTCTCTTGCTGAGTCGGTCTCATACAACCTCCTCTTAGGCTTTGTATAAGGACTTCCCCAGTGGAGTCAATCAACCTCTTAGCTTCAACCTTGGGCTTTGATCAAGGCACACAAAAATCAACAATCCCTCTTTAGAGATAACAAATTCTCTTTCAGTCAACCTTTTAGCTTCAATCTTGGGCTTTGAACAAGACACAAATACTCCATTTAGCCTCTGTCTTGGGCTTTGAATAAGACACCAAAACATCTTTTTCCTCCCTTAGAATAGGGGGAACTACGATTGCTCTGATTTCCCTGTTTCGTTTAAACGGGAATACGTAGGCATAAGATCGCGAAATCTTAGCTAGCATACTAATCAAAAACCCTAAGTCCAGTACCTTCATACCAATCAATCCTTAGGTCCACTACCTTACCAAAAACATCAACAAAAACTCAATCACTCACTCACTCATATTTCCCAAGAAACTTTCCAAACCCATTAACAGATAAACACTATCAATTACAAAGCGAAACCTAAAGCTAACAACCTATGGATAACCACATATAGGATGGGTAATTGACAACTACCCATTGTATAACCTGACCCCGGACCCCCCTAATCTCTTTAAGCGTTTATTTAGTTAAACATTCACGTGTAAGGTTAGTTTTAGATACCTTCCCTTTCCCTTCCAGCTTCATGGGATAAATAAGAAATCAGAAAGTAGCACCCCCTTTCTCCTCGAGGAGGAAAACCCAACCCCAGCGATAAGGTGGTCGCGTCACCGACGAAAATCGCTTGCTACAGTAAAATGGCGACTTCACTGGGGACACATTTTATTGTTTAGGACTAGGATTATTATATCTCCTAAGAGGTCTAGGATGTTAGCTTTAGGAATGAATATATATATATATATATTTCTTTTCCTACTTGATATCCGTGTTTATTTTTCTGCTAATGGGACTACGGGTGAGGCCGCATCTGGAAAGATTGAGTATACACCTAAGATAAGTGACGGCACAAGACGGATAATCTTACAGGGAGTGACTCACAAATAAGAGGTCCCGGTAGCCCATCAAATCAGTAGAGATACCTTTTGCGGATTCAATGCCTATACGACTTCGGTTGTTGAAAGCAGATTGTTTGATTGGGCTGTCCATGAAACTAAGGATTTTAGTAGACTAAGACCATGTTACTATTTTGTAGTGCGGAAGCTATCAGAAATATTTGTCACGCGATACTACCCTCATTTGAGATTACTCTAAGATACATCAGCCCGCTCGGGTGAACCAGCCTGCAATTGTTATCCCAAGAGGGGTCAGTAATTTTGCGGACAAGTACAAAAAATTACCAGTATAACCTTTGGGGATGGGTAGAGCCTTGACTTCATGACACCGAACCTTTGACCCCATGTTTTGTCTATGTTTTTGTGTGCTGCATCCATGCATTCATTTCATTAAAAAACATTAAAATAAAGAAAATTTTCTCTTCTAGTCTCTCTTTTTTAAATTAAACTGATACAATGATTGCAAATGTCAGAGAGAAAGATTACGTAATGGATTTCGGTAGAAGAAAGACTCACTAGTACACCTTCAAGGTTCCAAAACTAGAGAATTTAAGAGGGTTGGCCAGGATGATCACCAACCCTGATGCTTTCAGAGCTAAGTATGGAGGACTGCTGTCTCTGTTAAGGGTCCATGTAATTGAAGGAATCCTGTCTATGCTAATCCAGTTCTACGATCGGGTCTATCACTATTTCACATTCCTGGATTATCAGCTAGCACCAACACTGGAGGAGTACTCTCACCTGACTGATTTACCTATCACTGACCAAGCTCCCTTTTCTGGACTGGAAGAAATTCCAAAGGATTAAACCATTGCAAGAGCAATCTATTTGGACGAGTCAGAAGTCAGGACTCACATGATAACTAAGGGTGGAATCCAAGGTCTGCCAGCCCAGTTTTTGATAAAGAAAGCTCTGTACTTTGCTAGTATAAGGAACGTGCCTGCTTTCGAAAGCATCTTTGCTTTGCTCTCCTACGGGTTATTTTTGTTTCCTAACATTGATAGCTTCGTTGATATCAATGCCATTAAGATTTTTCTAATTGGAAATCCCGTACCAATCTTGCTCGCAGATGCTTATCATTATGTACACTTAAGGAATTTGTACAGTGGAGGAATGATCACATGCTGTGTACCCTTGCTATACAAGTGGTTCACTTCTCATTTACCCAAGTCTGCTGCTTTTTGGGATCAAAAGAGTACTTTACGTTGGTCGCAGAAAATCATGTCTCTTACCAACTCTGACATCGATTGGTACAATCGGATTTATGACGGGATCAGGATCATTGACTGTTGGGGAAACTTCCCTAATGTACCCCTCATAGGAATTAAAGGAGGAATCAATTATCATCCAGTTTTAGTTCGTCGTCAATTTGGATACCCGATGAGGCATATCCCACGTAATGCTCATCTAGAAGGTCTTTTCTTCAAGGAAGGAGAAAATGACAGAGCACTAAAGACATAAATAGTGCATGCTTGGAAACATGTTCATAGGAAAGGAAGAAAGTCTCTAGAAAAACTAGACTGTGTCTCTGTAGAGCCTTATCTCCACTGGGTACAAACTAGAGCTCTCAAACTAAGGATGCCTTACCCTCATCACGAAGTTCTTCCAGTAAGGGAATCTGTCCTTTATTTTATGTCTTATACGGAACAACTTCAGGTTACTCTCAACAAATTTCAACAGGAGAAGAAGTCTTGGAAGAACAAGTACCGTATTCTCAATGTGGAGTGTAACAAAATACAGCAACTGTTAAAAGAAAAAGACGCTCTGATTGAGATTTTTGAGCAACATGCTGTAGAGAATCAAGGTGACCAAAGGAATTTGCTCGCTCCTTTCACTTGGCAAAGGAATGACAACCCGACAACGGCTCAAGAGCCCAGGTCAAAGAAAAGGAAAGCACCAGAACCAACACCTGAGCTCTCCTCAGAGAGGACTCAGGATCCATTAGTTTAGACATTTCCTTTTACAGCACTTTGTAAATTACTGTATTTCCATTTCCGTAATCTTTGAATTCAATAAAACGGGGTTTCCCTACTGTATGATATTTGCAATCCAATTGTCGAAGTTTCTTTTGATTAACAAAAAATTTAATTAATTAATCATTGCATATCATTCATCATTCGCACATAACGCATTCTTCTTCCCTACGAATCTCACATTTGTGTCTTGATTCTAGAGTCAAACTGTCTTATTCGTACAATACTCGGGCCAATTGACAAAAGAAAATGGATAATCTCGAGGAAGAGAATAGAGAGTTGAGAGAAGAACTCGACGTTCTGAAAGGAAATCTGAGAAAACTTCACAATGACATGCAATCTCTGGCAGCAGCCCAGATGCAACAACAAAGGACTGTGATCTCAGAGATATCATCGACAGCCATAGTGGAAAAGTATGATCCTCGGTATAACATGCCTAGAGATCATCCCTGGGGCATGCCACTCAACTATATCCCGGAAGGATATATTTCGCTGATCACGGAAGATCCGGAAACTGCAGCAGGAGCCGCTGGGCGTGAAGGTTACAAACTTCGGGAAAGCGAGATGCAAGGGGCATGACAGCAACTCCTGAAGGTTACAAACTTCGGGAGAGGGAAGCACCAAGAGTCACTACCGTAATGACTATACCACCACCCGTGGTACACACTGTCCCGGAAGGACAGATTCCCCAGATACCTTCTGGTGGAAATGAAAGTATGAACGATAAAATGAAGGAATTCCAGGAACAGTTCTTGGAGATGCAGAAAGAACTTCAACCTATTCGCGGTCAGGATCTATTTGGATAGGACGCCGCAGACCTTTGTTTGGTCCCCAATGTGAAAGTTCCGCACAAATTCAAGGTGCCCGAATTTGAAAAGTACAAGGGTAACTCTTGCCCTCAAAGTCATTTGGTGATGTACGCTTGGAGAATGTCAACGCAGACAGAGAACCAACAGCTACTGATCCACTACTTCCAGGATAGTTTAACCGGTGCCGCACTCAAATGGTACATGGGTTTAAACCGCACTAAGATCGTCACTTTCAGGGATCTTGGCGCTGCCTTTGTTCAACAATATAAGTATAATCTGGACATGGAACCGGAAAAAGATCAACTCAGAGCCATGTCACAGAAGGATAAGGAAACCTTTAAGGAATATGCTCAAAGATGGCGTGAAATTGCCGCTCATATTTTTCCACCTCTTGAGGAAAAAGAGATGACAAAGATCTTCTTGAAAACCTTGAGCTCATTTTACTACGACAGAATGGTCTCCAGTGCGCCCAGTGACTTCACCAAGATGGTGGGCATGAGAGTTCATCTTGAGGAAGCTGTCCGAGAAGGACGTTTAATTAAAGATGCTGGACCATCAAGCAGTACCAAAAGATACAGTAGTGTTTTCCCTAAGAAAAAAGAGCAAGATATCTGTAACATCTCTCTCGGAAAGCAAAGGCGACGATACCAATCAGTAGCAGCTGTAACTCCTGCTATCAACCCTACGTCCATTCCAACGTATCAACCTCAGGTTGTTCAGAGCCAATCAAATCAACAATAATATCAGCAAAGGACACAACATCCTCTTCAGCAGGCTCGTCCTCAGTACAATAACAACCGTACAACGCGACCACCAGGGTTCAACCCTATACCGATGTTGTACGCAGAACTGTTTTCGCTACTACTGGTCAAGGGGCATGTCCAAACCAGGGCTCCTCTTGCAATTCCAGAAAATTTGCCTTTTTGGTTCAAGGCGGATCAGACTTGTCTTTACCATCTTGGAGGACCAGGGCATAACATAGAAAACTGTCTCAGTTTCAAATCCGATGTGCAAAAGCTCGTCAGGAACGGGGTCTTATCCTTCACGGATACAAATCCAAATGTTCAGACGAACCCGTTGCCTCAACGCGAGAAAGATGCAGTTAATTTGATAGAGGGAGATTCTAACCACAACTATCAAATTCATGATGTACTCTTATTAAGGGCTAACCTGGTTAAGATGCATCGCAGATAGAGCGGATATGGGCATGTACCACCTCATAATTATCACTGGTGTGATCTCTGCTCGAAAGACAATCAGGGATGTTCTGTGGTGCAATAAGCTCTACAGGAACAGTTGGATCTCGGATGGATCCAGGATCACCGAATTCGTGTAGTCAACATGACTTATACAAATTCCAACATCATTCAGAACCACGACATCCGTGCGATGAATGTCAACTTGGTAGTAATGCACTCAAGGCAAAGCCAACATCATGATCTGCCACGACACGATTATGATTCCTGTTTGATTTGCTCGGTAAACAATTAGGGATGCTCATTTGTACAAGAGGCCCTCCAGCGTCAGATAGATCTTAGATGGATCTAGGATTACCGTGATAGAAATCCCTATCAGATCAACATGATTCAAATTTTCGATATTCGCTTGATAAATACCAGCTTGGTGGAGTTACACGCTAAGCAAGTCCAGCTTGGTTTTCTGACTTCGCATGAGTATCAGGACTGTAAAGTGTGTCGTGAGAGTGGCCAAGGTTGTGCACTCGTTCAAAGGACACTTCAACATTTGTTAAACCACCGGTGGCTTCCGATTTATCTAGATGAAGACACACAACAAGTCAGTATGATTAACGGGAACCCTACTAGGCATCAAAGTCAGGATGTTCGATCAATGGAAATAGATCTAGTGAAGTTGCACTGCATACAAAGCAGACGTGGCCGGGTGTCACCACACAACTATGAGCGCTGTAGAGTTTGCTCGGAGAATAATCAAGGGTGCTACCTCGTGCGAGCAGCCCTTCAAAGTCAGTGGGACCATGGGGAAATTCAACCATGGTCAAATTCTGGTTCAATGTCCGACTATCTTCCCAATCAAAGCAGGGATGTTGTCTTGATCCCTAAACGAGAAGTGGCCAAAGATGTGTGCGCCATAATCCCTTTACTCCATGAATCAAGAGTTTCTCTTGATAGTGGAAAGGTTCTCAATCTCGAACCAATTGAGGCCGATTATGATGGTCAGAAAAACCAAAAGGCTCCTATAGTTATCTATCTGCCGAGACCAGTACCGTATAAATCCGATAAGGCGATCCCTTACAAGTACGGTGCAACAACAGTTGAGAATGGAAAAGAAGTTCCATTACCCTCTATCGTGAATATTGCAGACATCAGTCGAGTAACACGGAGTGGTCGAATCTTCAACCGAGGAGTTGGAGAACCTAACAGAGAAAAGGAACCTCAAACAGAAGTTCCCGATCAACCAGTCGGTCAGTCTAGTGGTCCCGACCTTTCAAAGAATGACGATGAGATGCTGAAGCTCATCCAAAAGAGTGAATACAACATCGTTGATCAATTGTTGCAAACTCCTTCAAAAATCTTTGTGTTATCTCTTTTACTCAGTTCCGAAGCTCACAGGGAAACTCTGCAAAAAGTCTTAGAGCAAGCCTTTGTGGAGTAAGATGTAACAATAGGACAATTCGATAGCGTCGTCTCCAATATCACTTCCTGCAAAAATTTGGGGTTTAGTGACGAGGAACTACCAGAAGAAGGAAAAGTTCACAACATGGCGCTCAATATTACATTCAACTGCCAGGACGATGCTTTAGCCAGCGTATTGGTAGACACCGGATCGACTCTGAATGTTATGCCGAAGTCCACATTACTGCGACTATCATTTAAAGGATCCCCGATGAGAGGCAGTGAGGTCATTGTCAAAGCATTTGACGGATCCCGAAAAGCAGTTATCGGCGAAGTCGATCTTCCCATAACTATCGGTCCTCACACTTTCCAAGTCACTTTCCAGGTCATAGACGTTCGGGCAGTATACAACTGTTTATTAGGAAGACCTTGGATACACCAGGCTGGGGAAGTCACTTCGACACTGCACCAGAAACTGAAGTTCGTCAAGAACGACCAACTAGTCACAGTCTGTGGAGAACTATCCTTGATCATGAGTAACCTATCGTCATCCACTTACGTGGAACCAGAGGAGATAATCGGAACCCAGTTCCAGGCACTTTCGGTGAGTCACGACAACCAATCAGAAAGAGGAACGTTGATTTCCTTGTATAAAGATGCTCTCGAATTGATCAAAAGTAATAATGCAAAAGGATGGGGACAACTTGTCATTCCTACTGATAACAAAACAAAGAAGGGTCTTGGTTTTCCCTCAAACTGTACCCAGACTGCTACTAACGATGAAAGTCTTCATCCTATTCAGGATTTATTCCACAGTGGAGGCTTCCTTCACCCAGTGCCTCAAGAAGTGCATACCATCAACGAAGGGGACTCCCCCGATAAAGATGAAGAGTGGAAATCCTATCTTAACGAGAATGGTTATATGTCTCAGGAAGAGGTGCCTACACCATTTTGCTATCCCGCATAGAGTCCGAGATTTATACCAAGGTCAGATGTCAAAATGAAATACAGAGGTTGTGATCCGGAAGGATGTCGTGCTCCACCAAACTCGTTAGAGGAGGACACTCTAATGAAAGACAACTTTGACCACGACTATTATGGCCCAATGGATGGCCTTCCTATCTGGCAGCCATACCCAGGAGACTCAGGACAAGAGAATCAGCCCAACGATGCATATCAACTGAGCATTATTAAAAAGAATACATGTGTCCCCACCAAATCGTGGGATCGTTACTCAGGGCATTCAGAAAATATCCATCACGACGATGAATTTGTAAAGCTTGTAGGACTAGAATTCATCAATTATGCTTTTCCTGAGGTCAGCGTCATCGAAAGGGATGACTCCTCCAGTTCCAAAGAAGCGTGGGACACCTTAGGACAACCGAGTGGCAAATACGACTACTTGGTCAAGTACACCGTTCCTGAGAGCTCTCGTATTAGGCTCGAAGACATCCATCCAACTAGATGAGGAGATCCACCTGAGAGTACAAATACTATGCAAGGTACAATAGAAGAGTTTGTCTACGACAACTCTGCTTGGGTAACAAATTCCAACGATCCTGCTCCTCCAGAAATCAGCGTCATTTCTGAAGACAAACCAAGAAAAAAGGTGCCATACTTTGTGATTCACTGAGGAGTTCGCCGCCAATGGGTTGCTGTCAACGTTCCGAAAGTTGTTCATAAGTCTAAGTAATTGCCGTCTTTATTTTAACCTTTCACCCTTCCCAGGTGAAATGAATGTTTTGATAGGGCTTACTTTCTGTAAATGTTTCTCTTCACTTCGCCCAAAGCGACTGAGTTTTGTTTTATAGGGCTGTAGTTTCAAGAATCGACAAAATCATAAATAAAATAACGTCGTTGTGTAATTTTCGCATTTTATTTCCGTTTTCTCTTTTCGCTTTTTCAGAAAATGGTAATCCTAAAAAATAACTCAATAATAAAAACAAGCAGTTTTCCAAAGAAAATACACTGCACACACTCTTGCATTCTCTCTATCTCTTCTAAAAACAGATCATCACGTCATGCAGCTTGCTTGTTTTAAACCCCATTGAAACATACGATCCAACGCCTTCTCCCCACTTTGAATTCTCGGTATTTGAGGCTGAAGAAGAAAATGACAAGGAAATTCCAGAAGAGATCTCCTGATTACTCAGACAAGAGGAAAGGTCCATTAAACCTCACAAAGAGCCGTTGGAAATGGTCAATTTGGGTTCAGAAGAAGAGAGAAAAGAAATCAAGATTGGAGCACTGCTCAGTCCAACTGTCAAACAAGATTTGATAAAGCTTCTCAAAGAATTCCCTGATGTATTCGCTTGGTCCTATCAGGACATGCCAGGGTTGGACACCAGCATCATGGAACATCATTTACCGTTGAGGTCAGAACGTCTGCCAGTAAAACAAAGGTTGAGAAGAACTCACCCAGACATGGCCATCAAAATCAAAGACGAAGTACAGAAACAGATTGACGCGAGTTTCCTCGCCACATCAGAATATCCTCAATGGCTAGCCAACATAGTGCTAGTTCCGAAAAAGGACGGAAAGGTCAGAATGTGTGTAGATTACAGGGATCTGAACAATGCCAGTCCAAAGGATGACTTTCCCCTACCACACATTGACATGTTGGTAGACAGTACCACAAAGTTCAAAATATTCTCCTTCATGGATGGATTCTCGGGCTATAATCAGATAAAAATGGCGCCGAAAGACATGGAGAAAACTTCGTTCATCACCCCATGGGGTACCTTTTGTTCAAAGTAATGCCATTCGGTTTGAAGAACGCTGGGGTAACCTATCAAAGGGCCATGACTACTCTCTTTCATTTTCTTAAGAACCGCGCATTGCTCAAATTGGACATTTTTTATGAGACGGAGTAAAATACTCCGTATTATTTATGAGCACAAAAAGATCATAAATGATTGTAAAAAATATTGAAAAAATTAATATTATAAAATTAATTCCATCATTAAAAAGTATCATGAAAATTAAATAATGCATATAATAAATAAATAAACTTTGTTACTAACATTATTGTTGAAAATTGAAAAATGCATATGAATAATAAATATATTATTTTATTTCTAAACATTAAAAAAACTAATACATATAATATTTTATCCCAAATATTTATAGCACAAAATAAAATATTACAAAAAATAATTTTTTTCTAATTTGTTTAATAAAGAGATGTATTATTGTTATTAAAAATATTTATATCATTTTAAAAATAAATAATAAATATAATAGACTGTTTTTAGATCATGACAGAAAACCGGTGAATAGATGGACTTGAGTTACACATTGTATTGAGTATAATAATAAAATATTATACTGATTTAAGATTCATTATAACTCACAACTCATATTATTTAAAATTGATTGAAATGACTGTTTACTTATTAAATAACTAACTTATTCAATTTTATCATAATTAAGAATTAATTGAATTTTAATAGTATTATAATTTAGAAAAAATATTCATTTATTATTATGACAATCATTTTTTACATGTTTAATAATTAATTTTATGACAATTAACAACTAATTGGATGATTAAATTATATTCAGCTAAAATGTAAATATTTTTTATTATTAGAAAATTAAAATACATATATATATATATATATATATATATATATATATATATATATATATATATATATATATATATATATATATATATATATATATATATATATATATAGGGTTCATATCCTATGAGAATGCATTTTTTATATAAGAACATGAGAATGAATCTGGATCATTAGATTTTAAAATAAATGGTGGAGATTATGTGTGATTTTTGTTTTTCTCCCTCCTCCATTATTAAAATAAATGATGGAGGAGAGAGCAAAAAAACCGACATATAATCTCCACCATTTATTTTAAAATCTAATGGTTCAGATTCATTCTCATGTTCTCACATAAAAATGACATTCTCATATGATACGTTCCCTATATATATATATATATATATATATATATATATATATATATATATATATATATATATATATATATATATATATATATATATATATATATATATATTTATGATTATCTCAAATATTACAAAGATTAAATAATTTTCATTACATATATTACTACAAATAAAAACGTTGGAAATACTTGTAAAAAGTTATTGAGAACATTAATATCATAAAAATTAATGCCATTATTAAGAAACGAATGTTTATTAAATATTTAGTAAAAATTATATTTAAAGTTGCTCCCAATTAAATGCAATGTTGAATATAATAAATATTTAAAATTTATGTTATTAACATCACTACTAAAAATTGAAAAATTAATTGAATACTAGTATATTACATCATACTTTTGACTATCCATATGTAATTTAATTCAATTTTTTATTACTAAACAATATAATCACATCAAATTTATAATTATTTATTTTATAATGATAATAAAAAATTATCAATTTCATTTGTGAACTAAATTGAAATATTTATTACCAATAAAAATTTAATAAAAACTTTAATTATATATTTAATGAAACAATTACACTACACTTACTTTTAACCTTTAATACTATCATTTTAATATATTATATTTTTTATCCAAAAATAAATAAATAAAATAGTATTTATAAGAACAAAAAGGTCATAAATGATTGTAAAATTTTTTTAAAAATTAATGTCATAAAAATTAAACAATGAATATAATAAATAATTAAATTTTGTATTATTAACATTATTATTAAAAATTGAAAAATGCATATGAAATATGCATATGAATAATAAATATATTATTTTATTCATACATATTTAAAAAACTAATAAATAAAATACTTTATCCCAAATATTAATAGTACATAATATAATGTTACAAAAATAATTTATTTTATTTTTTTAAATACTTCAGTAAAGATGTGTATTATTATTATTATTATTATTATTATTATTATTGTTATTATTATTATTATTATTTATATCCCGTTAAAAAAATAAAACTCATGAAATAATGACAAACAATATAATAGACTATTTTTTAGATTAGAAAATCGATGAATTGATGGACTTTGTGGTGAATATAATAATAGAATTGATACGATTTATTGTTCATTGTAACTCACAACTCATATATTTTAAAACTGATTGAATAATTAACATTCAATTTTTTCATACATGTTAAATAATTAAAAAAATTCAATTTTATCACAATTAAGAATTAATTGAATTCTAATTGTCTCAATATTAAAAAAACATTCATTTTTTATTATGACAATCATATTTTACACGTTTAATAATTAATTTTATGACAATTAAAAACTAATTGGATAATTAAATTATATTCAATCAAATGTACATATTTTTTATTATTAGGAGAGTTAGTTTTACACCTTTATCTCAAATCATTTCCATTTATATACATATAAAAAAACAAATATTACTATAAAAAATATTCTTAATCAAAATTTACTAACAATTATGAACTATCATTTTTAGAAAATTAAAATTTAAAGATAATCTTTTACTATCTCTTTTTTATTTTGTATAAATTATACAGTCCATCACATGGTCGGTTAAAAATAAAGGAAATTCCAATAACTAAGTTTTCAAATATGTCTACTCAAAAGAGAATGACTCAAATTTTAACTGCATTACAAAATATAATGATAATGACATGAGAGTGAGATGTTCGGTACACTATAAATTTTATTTAAAAACTCTTTTGTGAATATGCTACTAACTTTATGAATCTTAACAATATATTTATTACATATAGGAGTCCATATCACCATAAATGATTTAAAATAAAAAAGATCATTAAGAAGAAGAACGTGAAAGAGGAAATAATGATGGCAACATCAATGGTAAACCATATAAGAAAAGAAAAACAAAAACTCACAGTGCTAAATGAATGCTAATCATAACAACATCAAATGATGAAACACATATCAAAGAGAATTTAAAAAATAATAGTAGCAACAATGAACTTTATTATCATCTGACGACGAGTCACTTCTCATACACAAAATGAAGACTCAAAAATCCATTAAAAAAACAAAGGAACAACAAAGCCTCATCTAAGAATAAAAACAACCAAAAACCTTAAAAATTGATTCTAATTTTATAGACTTCTTTCATGTTTTAACATTTAATTTGATGTCTCACATTGCATTTTCATTATTCATAAATGTATATTTTATTTCAACAACTTCTATTTACCATCCGCATTATCTTTTTACAACCCGCGCATCGCGTGGGCCCTATTCTAGTTACATCCTTATTTGGAAAGTTTGAGGAGCATGAACAAGAGTTGAAAACGATTGCAGTAAGAATGAAGAGAGAAATAAAAACAAATATAATGAAGGGAACAAAGAAAAGCATTTAAAAGTATAGCTCTTAAGGTTTCTTTGTCCAAGGTTAGGTTTAAAAAGCATTTTATAAGTAGTGATAATGAAGACGGCATCCTAAGTGACGAAGAAATGAGCTTATTTGTGAAATGATAAAACAGGCACATTAAGCATAATTGTTTACAAAATAGTGACTTCAAGAGGTTCAATTTCCTTAGCAATCATTTCTATTTATGGATCAAATTGCAAATCCTTTGAACAAAAGTTGCATACACACTAAACATACAAATACCTTTTGGTATTTATATTTGTATGGTTAATTCCTTCCTAAGTCAATAATGATTTCTCATCTATCATGACTACTTTAAGAAAATAGTTGCATACAATGTCTTGCTATGTAACCTCCCTGTCAGATCATAACCCTCAATGTTATGAGTGACTCGCAACTTACGAATGTTTGAACGATCGTTAAAACACCTAAATCACAACTGAGTAATATCTAGAAATGTAACAATCTCCCAATAATATTATATTCATTCACATTATCTACCGTTAGTTCTCAAAATTTAGTCTATATGAACTCATTCATATTGGGCGAGAATACGAGTACACAATGATCGAAAGGGGGGGGGGGGGGGGGGGGGAGGAGAGAATAGACCTCCCTAAAAAAATGTACCACTTTGAAAAATAGTTTAGTTTGAAAAGACTTAGAGTTTGAAAACAAAAACAGTTTGCGTGGCAGAAGCAATGTGTGTATAGAATTAATTATGCTTATAAGACGATATATACACATAACATCTAGATCAGTACACAATATGATAATAGACTGAATCAAACTACTAGCTAAAATTAATCAAACAGTGTATTAAATTAATATCATATTTACATGAGAAGTGTAAAATTTACAAAATCAATACACTACCGATTCTAACAACATAACAAGATAACTCGTAGTGCTAATTCTAACAAAACCAACACTTAATTGAAAAATCTCTACCAAGGCAAAGACCTAATAGTATATGATTCTAAAAGAGCGATAAAAACAACCTAAACATCCAATTATATATATATATATATATATATATATATATATATATATATATATATATATATATATATAGATAGATAGATAGATAGATAGATAGATAGATAGATAGAGAGAGAGAGAGAGAGGGAGAGAGAGAGAGAGAGAGAGAGGAATTTATAGTGGTTTGCCTATCGTCCTTACTAAGTCTATTCCATTCTCCAATGATTTTCCATTGGAAATTTTGATTCCACTATAGTTTGTGAAAAATTAAACGATGTTTAGTATAATTCAATATCCAAATAATGATGAAATATAAAAATCTTCTATCTAGATCCTTTTGACTTGTATACATCATTTAAATGTATTCCTTTCAAAATTATTACTCAAAATCGTCTTGAATCTTCCAGCCCCAATAGTTTGATCCAAAGTCTCATTCTGCAGCAATCTTTCGTCGATTCTACTAATATATTTAGCATTAATCTGTCCGAAGATTGGGAAGAAATCTCAATTTGTCCGTAGGGTTTCAAAAAATAATACCAAAGTAATTCTGAAGAGAAGAACCTTATTATTTTTCGCTGGACTTGTCAAAATCAACCACAACCACGCACACCTTGCAAACCTCAGAAATTTCAATAAAATCTTTAAAGAAATGTTAAACACAATAACAAAATTTCCTCAACAATTACAAATGAACAAATATGATATTTATATCCACACAAAAATGGAATTAGAATAAGGTAGAAGATGAAGGGAATCATTTGTAATAACACTCAACAAATTCAAAATCCTTTTGAAAATGAGCGAACAAGTGTGTTGTGAAATTTCAAATCAACAGTGGAAGTGTATGTTTTCCAACATTGTGAGAGGTTTTGAGTGATAAAGATTTTATATATGCTAGAGATCTACCACAAAAATGAGTGCAAATGGTGTATGATTCGACTCATCAGTAAGAGGTATGATTCGAGTAAGAAAATTAAGTGTTTTGAATCAATAAGCAAAAGCATATGAGCGCCCATTTGTGTGATTTGAGTAACACAAACTGTGATTTGAATAAAATGATTCAATTCATGAAGTTTTGTGATTCGAATCAGAGTTCCAGGGGCAAAACCAAGGAAATTCCAATTCAGTGTAATTTGAATCAAACAGTCTTGTGATTTGAATTAAAGTGTTGTGATTCGAATCAAACAGTCATGTGATTCAAAACGTGGAAACATGAAATTAGTCCCTGAACTCCATATAATACTAATTAGAATCATGTAATTGTGTGATTTGAATCACACTTCCAGAATCTCATGTAGAATTAGTTTTTGCCGGAGTTGACACTATAGGAGAATTAGTTGATCCGATCATCAACTACTCCTCGCTAAGTAGCATATTTATTTGTATATTTCGAGAAGAACTAAGGAAAAAATTAATGGATGAAGACAAAGTTTTATCTTAACCAGTCGTAGGAAATGATACAGCCTTCAATATACTTCTGGAAATTTGTTAACAAAATGCTCTAGCCATTTAGAATTTGGCAAAGAAGATGGCAATCATCAAGAGAAACAACTCAAGATATGATGATATCAATGGAAATGAGTAGTCTCACTTATGCGCCTTTAGCTTTTAAGTGTGTTTAAATTTCTGCATTTTCCTGCTTTTGTGTAAATTGAATTCTAGTAATAAAGCAATGTTTTCCCCTTCCTTAATAAAATTTGTTTGATCTGTGTGAACTATGTGATTTCATATTTACATTAACTATCTATCATCTTTATCCGCCTTTTTTACTATGATAAATAAGGAGAAGTATTCTCTAAGGGGGAGTAGAGTATACTCTCTACTCATGTGAGGGGTAGTTTTACCACTCTAAATTTTATCTATATGTTTTCTCTTTTACCAATATAAATTTTACCTATTTGTTTTCTCTTTTACCACCTTCCTAAGATCCTTTTATTAATTCAGTATTTCATTAGCAAAACCATGTGACTCGGTACAACATAATTATAAAATTTCCAAATTTCCCCCTCAGGATTATCTGTAAACACACCCAAGTCATTCCCAATCATCTAAGATCATTTCTAGCATAACTCAAATCCATTAAACACATGTAATCCACAAAAAATAGTCATTACAAATCATCTAACCTAGGGTTCATCATACACACTCATCACCATTTCATTAATCCTTAAGCATGCAACTATCATTTTTTTTAACTTAGATAAAATCATAGCTTAGAAGGAAACCTAACTTAGACCGTGTTTCTAGGTTATAGGAAAATTAAAAAGGGTGTTGGAATAAGGAGATGAACTTCAAAACTTCTAATGCTACTCTTGTATGATGATGATTCTTTATTTGCAAGCAAGCTTGACTAACTGCAAAATTCCTTCCTCTTTTACTTCCAAATTCGAGCATTCCATTTGACATTTCTCCCAAAATTCTTCTTAATCTTTCTCAATATCTTCTTTGAATTGATAATGATGTTGGAGATGAACATTGCAAACAAGCAATGAAAGTTTGATCACAAAATCAATCACTATTTTCCCCGTCCTTTCTAAGTGTGGAAGAAGGAAGAAGAAGAGAGAAATATGAATTTCTCTAACAACACACACACGCATGCACGCGCACGCACGCACGCGCGCGCGCGCACACACACACACACACACACTCTCTATCTCTCTCTAACACACACACACACACACACACACACACATGCACGCACGCACGCCATACACACACAGGACTAAGAAATCACTCACACAATTGTAGTATGGATGCATTTGGGATTGGGAGATTGGTGATTGATAGATCAAAATTGAATAGTTTCAATTTAAATGTATCTTTAATTTGTTTTCAAATAAAAAATAGTTAAGAGAAAAATAAATGTGGTCCAACGATTAAGAATGGGCAAAATACGTGAATACAAAATAGTAGAAAATTATAGTTCCGATGATGGACTCTATCTAAATTGTATGTTTGTATCATAAATCCGAATCAATTCTAGAACTTCTAAGAAGGTATGAATGCAACAAACATTAGGATCAATCGAACTATGATTTTCACATTGCGACGACATCCATATTTTGTTATACACACGACAAACTCTTTTGTTAAATTTGGTCAAATATCTAAAACCTTGATTAATTTTCATAATCATTATATGTTCGGCACAATAATCAGTTGGAAAGCAACACTTCAGAAGGTTATTGCCTTATCAACCACTGAAGCGGAATATATTGCCCCAATTGAAGCTGCGAAGGAAGCATTATGGCTTTAAGGTTTTGCAAAGGAGCTGAAACTTCAAGGTTGAGTTATTATTGTTAAATGTGATAGTCAAAGTGCAATACACATGTCAAAGAATTCAGCCTATCATGAGCAAACCAAGCACATCGATCTGAGGTTGCATTTCGTCAGTGGGGTAACCGAGCGTGGAGAAGTCCAAGTGCTAAAGGTTTCGACAGATCATAATGTTGTTGATATGATCACCAAGACATTGCCCTGTTGCAAGTTTTTCCAATGTATGCAGTTGATAAAGCTGCATGAAGAAAGCTAGTATGTTTTTTGTTGCTATAGAGTTTGTTCCAAGGTGGAGATTTATGAGATATTGGATCGAACTCTATTATTGTCGATAGAGGTTTAGCATGCCGTCGAAGTCTGCTCACATGCTGTTGTCGATGCCCTACATGTTGTAGTCGAAATATGTTCTATTATGTAGTTGTCGAATTGGGTTTGTTTGTTATGTCCAATTGTTTAAGTTAGCTTGTACCCTAAGTTAGCTTATAATGGGTAATTATTAAAAAAACCCATTAGCTTAGTAAGTTAGGTTTTATTATACATAGCATACTAGTCTCTCATCATAAGGAGTGTGGAAAATCCTAATTAGGGTGAGAAGGTTATTTGTTATTCTTGAGTACTTGTAATCTGATTTGAAGAGAAAGTAAAGAATAACAGTTATAACCAATTTCTTCGTGCTCTTATTATTTTTCCCGTTAACCATAACCCTTGTGTGTTTCTTGTTAATAAAGAAACTAGTTATACTTTTGTTTCCAAGGCATCGTTTTTCACATCACAAATAATGACAACTTTAAGGAAACCGGTTTATTTCAATCTAAATCGTTGGAGACAACAATATCAAAAATCACATTCTTAACATCTTTAACACAAAATTCCTAACTACCTCCAAGTTTCGACGACCACTTATCATGGAAATTATCATGCAAACATACATAATTACCAATGCAAAATATTCTAAAACTAGTTTGTCCTCCCAAGGAAATAGTATACGCCTTCAGTTATCTCTCTATTGAATACCACCCAACCAACACATCTCAGTTACTAAAACATTTTTATCTCACGAAAAGGAAGTATCCACCCCATCTCCAACCACATGAAACAGATTATCCAAACCCGAAGTTTGTGCACTTATTCCACCTTTTTTGCTAACAAACCACACATCCTTCCACTACACAAGCCCTTTTCTACTACCATTCGAGATGATACCTATATGCTATATATTTATGAGATATAATTCTAAACTAGAGTGTCTCTTGGTCCACATTCATTCTCCACCTCCATTTTTCTCGTACAAAAATATTAAGTGCTCTCACTCGATTAAAACTCAATCCACCTTTTTTCATCTCTAAATAAATGTATTGAAATAAACCCAATAAACTTTTTTTTAATACTCAAATATATTTCATAAGGTCAAGAAAAAAGACCACAAGGCCCCAGCTACACAAATACTGCCAACAATTGATGACAAGAATGTCTGAAGTTTCAAAACCTGAAACTCAACCAACCAAAACAGGAAATATATACAAGAGATAAATATAACTACTACCCTCCCATGACCAAACCTTTAATTTCAAATGTAAGTAATCCAGCCAAACACTTCATCCACACGCCTGATAATAAGAATGCTTAGTGATATCCAAGGGCAGCTTAAACCAATCATAGAAACTTCCCCCAGACACTCCCTTGGACTTCTTCCTCTTCCATTTCCAAGAAACCAGTCTAATTTCTTCTAAAATAGACGAAGGATTTGGAATGGCATCATTAAATATCACCTGATTCCTTGTATTCCACACACACCAGCAAGAGATCAGCCAAACATATGCAAGAGTTGCACCAAAACCAATTGGCTTGGACCAGTTAATGAGCATTTCAGCAATGTTTGAACCCCTTGGTAATAGAATCCCCAACCAGTCTTCTAAAGCCATCCATATTATCTTGATTTTCTCACAACTAAGAAAAACATGGTTGTTTTCTTCCAATTCCTTGAAGCAGAATACACACGATAATTGGTGTGGATCCGTTATCACACATCTCCTACTTAAATTTCCTCTAGTAGGCATTCTATCTAGAAGTAATCTCCAGCCAAAAATCAGAAATTTAAAAGGAGCCTTGATCCTCCACATGATCTCCAATGCCTCTAGAATCTTACCATCCAAATTTACCTCCTCCCTACTATTGTTCCAGTTTCTATAGTAGTCCCTTACACTAAAGGTTTTGTCCTCTTTAGTTGGCCATATCACCTCATCTTCCTGTCCCCTATGCAACACAATGTTATTAATAATCTCCATCATTTGACCTACTGTGGTTTCATCTTCATCGGCCCGAATAACATTATTAATGTTGAAGTCCCATCTCTAATAGTCTTCCTGCCAGAATCCACATTCCTTCACCATGCTGTTTTGGTTTGGAGAGGAGGAGAACACAGCTGGAAACAGAAATTTGAGGGCTTTACCACCTGCCCACTTTGAATTCCAGAATGATGTAAGGTTACCATTTCCAATTTTCCATGTCAGTTGATCAAACATGCCTCGCTCATTAGTAGGCTTAGCCAAATTGATAAGATTTTTCCACCAACATGACCAGATCTTAGAGTTGCTAGTTGATGGATTTAAGATCGGGTTATAAAAGTCTCCTCCATATTTTGCATTCATAATTTCTCTCCAAATTGCTCCTGCATCATTTGTAATTCTCCACATCCATTTAGTTACTAATGCCTTATTAAAAGTGGAGATATCCTTAATTCCTAGCCCACCCTGTTTTGTGGATTTGCAGACCAAGGACCATTTCACCCACGAAACACAGCTTTTGTCCCCTCCACCTGACCATAGGAATCTCCTTTGTATAGATTGTATTTCCTTTACTACTCTTGTTGGAGCAAGGAAGAAAGAAAGAAAGTGAATAGGTAGGCTTGTTAGCACTGAGTTGATTAAAGTTACCCTGCCCCCTATAGACAGCATCCTGCCCCTCCAACTTGCCAAGCGATTTTTTATAGATGCTGACACTGGATGCCAGAAGGAATATGATTTATGTTCCCCCCCCCCCCCCCCCCACCACCAGACCCAAGAACTTAAAGGGAAATTGGCCTGATTTGCAGTTCAAGAAAGAGGCAGCAACTTCTGTCTGGTATCTCTCCACCCCAAATCCCATGAGCACACTTTTATTGTAGTTTACTTTCAAGCTAGACAACACCTCAAAACCTCTTAATATCGAATTTATTGCCCAGATGTTTGTCCAAGCCTCATCACATAATACTAGGGTATCATCAACAAACTAAAGAAGAGAAATACTTGTCACATTTTCAATCTTAATGCCTGTCAACAAACCTTGTTCCTCAGCTTTCTTAAACAACTGAGACATACATTCAGTGATAAGCACAAATAAGAACGGGGATAAAGGATCTCCCTGTTTAAGACCCCTAGATATCCTGAAATCTTTAGAGGACCTCCCATTCACTAAGACAGATCCAAAGTTGTTGCAAATCAGACACCTCATCCACTCTTGCCAAATAGTACTAAAATTCATAGCTTTGAACATTTTAAAAAGAAAACTCCAGTCAACACAATCATAGGCATGAGCAAAATCTATCTTGAACATATATCCTTTTTTCTTCTTCTTTGTCACATAATCCAAAACTTCATTAGCAACTAACACTCAATCCAATAATTGTCTTCCAGGAATAAACGCGGTTTGTAATGGAGAAACCAATTTGTGGATGACAGCTCTCAACCTCCCTGCCAGAATCTTTGAAATTATCTTATGTAGGCAACCAATAAGAGCAATTGGTCTAAACTCCTTTAAGTTTTGTGGATTTTCAACTTTGGGAATAAGAACTAAGAAACTAGAACAGAAAGTTTTTGACAGTGAGGCTTTCTCATGGAACTCAGTTATGCAATCAATAAACTTCTTCCCTACAATCTCCCAAGTCTTTCTAAGAAACTTCAAATTAAAACCATCTGGCCCAGGACTCTTGTCCCCATCACAGTCTTTAACAGCCTCATGAATATCTTCTGGTGTAAACTGAGCAGAAAGGAACAGGTTATCTTCCTCAGAGAGTTTAGTTAAAGAAGACATGTCCATCTCCAAATTATGTGAATAGGTTGAAGACGTGTACTTCTTTGCAAAGTGTTGTTGGATCTCATATTTCACCTCCTCCACTCCAGCATCTTCATTTAGCCCTACATTTAGTGCTGACAGTGAATTCATCCTTCTTCTTCTGTTTATGATCGCATGGAAATATTTAGTGTTGTAGTCTCCCTCCTCGAGCCATCTTGTTCTTGCTTTTTGTTTTAGTACACTTTCCTTGCAATGTAGGTTATTCCACATTGCCTCCATAGCTACCCCCTCAACCTCAATTTGTCTTCAGAATTTTCAACCTCCTCCTCATTTAAATATTCCTCCACCTCATTGATTTTCTTCACATTTTCCGCAATTTTAAGATCAATAATTCCAAACACCTCTAAATTCCATCTCCTCCGACCATTTTTAAGATGCTTGAGTTTCTGAATCAGAATGCTTTCAGCACTACCCTGACTTCTATTTGAGTTCCAGCAATTCTTAACAAAATCAATAAACTTTGGGTGATCAAACCAATCGTTTAAAGTTTTGAAAGGTTTGGGTCCCCAATTCACATCATTTAGACTTAGTGAAACAGACCTGTGGTCTGATATGTCTCTCACCCCAACTTTCTGATTCACAGCTTTCCACCTTTCACATAAGCTCTCATCCAGTAGAAACCTGTCCAATCTACTTTTACAGGATCCATTGGTCTTAAACCATGTGAATTTATTACCAATAACAAGCAAATCTATCAATGCCATATCATCTATAAATACTTCAAACTCCTCCATTTCTGAGTGTTTGTAAACCCCTCTCCCTTTCCTTTCCTCCTTAAATTTAATTGAATTAAAATCCCCCCCCCCACTATCCACTCCCCACTAGATAAACTAGTCTTCAAATGAATTAACTTCTCCCACAATCTTCTTTTTTCAGAATGAACGCAAGAAGAGTATATGTTGACAATATAAATAGGTTTGTCCCTCCAAAATACAAATACGCCCAAATAACCATTTCCTACAAAACTGAAAACCGAAGAGAAGGAATTTTTATTCCATATAGAGAATATACCTCCCGATTGACCAGTAGATCTAGAAGCTGACCAACCAAAACCTCCTCTGCCCCACATGCTGCTGACAAATCCCTCCTCCAAATCTTGGCACTTTATTTCTTGTAAGAGTAAGAATTCTATGTTATCTCTCTCAACTAGTTGTTTCACTCTTCTTCTTTTAATTGAAGAGTGACACCCTCTTATGTTATAAGTTGTGATATTCATGAGATCCTAATGGATGCATCCCTCAATGACTCTCCCTTGGTTCTGTCTTGTTCTTCCACCCTTCTCAATATTCCTTCAAGAGCTTCATCATCCTCTTCCCCTTCTAATCCTAGATTCTTTAGGATTGTCCACACCTTTGCTGGAACATCTTCAATCCTTCTCTTCACTCTATCGTTTCCTTTTTCTACATCCTTGTCTGATATAGATCCACCTGAAAATTTCGACTCACTTCCACTCCTCTGAGATGAGTTAGATGCTAAACCATCATCCATTTCAGATGAGGGTCTCAAATTTTTCTGTTTATATAAGGAGTGAAGCAGCGTCGAAAAGAACGAGGGGGTATAGGGAATCTGCAAGTTTTCATAAATTTCTATCAAAGATTTCTTTTTTCTCAAAACAGGTTTTGGTTCCTGTGTCTGAGTTTTGAGTCCAGGCCCAGTAACTATAGTGAGCCTCAGTACATCAAGCCTTTTAGGACTCGTGTTCAAGCCCACCACCAAACTGCTTTCTGATCTTGGAAGTTCCACCTCTCTAGGTCCCACTGCCAGCTCAGGGACGCTATTCTCTATCCTCCTACTTACTACCTCACCTTCCTCTTGTCCCATCAGGGCACTTTTCTCTGCCTCAGCAATTAAAGCCTCCTCCTTGGCTGACTTTTCTGTTGTCTAACATTCCCCCCCCCAATCCCTCCAAAAAACACCTTTCAAGACAGTTTATTTGCATTTCCCAAGGTATCATGGGGACAGCCAAAGTCTTGAGAGTTGTGTATCCCCGCAAACCTAGTTGTACTCTCAACTCTCCCTTCGTCTCTTGGTTCATGAGAATACACTACTTTTTCTTCATTTTTCTCATTAATGGAGTCTCTTTCTCCCCTGTTATCATCCTCTGAATCATCTTCCATTTCATCAACCATGGATTCATCCGACTCGTTAAATATCTTCTTCTTAGATTCGTTTAATATGATTCTTTTTGGGCCATGGTTATCCTCCACTAACTTGATGCAAAATAACGCCTCATTAATCTCAACATCAACAATCTCATTTAAATTGCTTGTGTATCTTGTTTTTATCAAAATCCTCGCCACATCCAGCTTAGACTGAAAGTCCGTTTCTTCATCGCAGCACACGAACTCACCAAAGTTACTAGTTATATACTTGAAAAAATCATTTTTCCAGGCGTGACAAGGGATGCCGAAACATTTAACCCAAGTTAGCCTCTCTTTGTCAACTTCTTGAGGAGACCACCCTCTAATATCTTCAAACCAATTCAAAAGTCAGTCTTCTTCCTCACGCATCAAATTAACCATTGCATTTTCAGTATTTTCCTCAAGAAGGCACATGTTTGCGCCCATTGGCGTCACCTTGATTTGGAATAAACCTTCTTTATGAAATATATCTTGGATGTTGTAGGAGTTACCCGATTTTTTGATAGCACCAACGTAGGCTTTCTCGAACTGGGTAATTTCTTTGTCTTCAACTTTGAATGAGAGACCCATCCATGGTTTGGTTCCGTGATTTGGGTGAGAAGTGTGTTTATTCATGGTGTACCCCTTCCTTGCCATCTCCAGATAAGAACTATCATGTTTGACCCCTACCCAAGCTTTCTTTTTATCAATATAGGTATCATTCCTCCTCTTTAGATTTGTTTCCTTCCCCTCAACCCCTGGTATTATCCTTCTGTCAAACCTCGGAATGTTTACGAAGATCTTTCTTCCACAGATTTGGATATTATCCAGCTGGATTGATAATATCCTTACGTCATCCACATCTCTTAATCTTGCAAACCTATAACGCTTGCCCCTCTTATCTAGCTTGGCCGGGATAAACACTTCCACTAACATTCCAAATTCTCTGAACAGTCTTGCCATTTCTTTTGCTTCATAATGTTCCGAAAACTCGGTAAAGAAAAAAGAAGAGATTTTATCTCCTCCCTCAATCTGCTTACCATTATTTTCCTTCCAAACAGAAAACCTGAGTCTATGTTCAGCCCGAGACTTTCTTCTCTCAACAACTTTCCATTCCATATTCCTTAGCGTGAGTCAATATTGTATATTGAGAAGTGAACACTAATGACCACTTATAGAGTAATACTCGATCAATGCCAAGGCCCCTAGTCCTAAGACTAGGAATTTAAGCCGAAAACACCGAACCAATATAATTCTTCAATGAGCCATCAATGTTCAAAGAACGATTTATATGTCGATTATAACTTACACTAGTGAGAAGATGAATAGTTCTAGAGAGAGGGCAGAGAGTCTCTCAGTCTATTAAACTTTATAAACACTTTCACTCCATCCTTATAAAAAATTCTATAAACAAAGAATAAAATCTGAGAATGTTCGTACTAATAATTCACCGTTCAAAAAAATTATGAAGAAAATAGGTTGTTTGGCAACATTGTAGTTTGGTTTCTTAATGTATAGATGCTCTATTCAAACTAGGTCTGGGTTCTTTGATTGGTTCGATGAAGATGTGGAATATGAGAAGGGTCATTTTATGATGAGGCGAAAATGGAGGTTGCAAAAGTTAACAAAAGAAAATGAAGAGCATATGCATAATCTTGAAAAAGAAAGAGCCGCAGTTGAGGCACAAAAGCAAGAATTATTAGAGCTTGAAGCGGGTATGGATAACACTTTAAAATGGAATAAAATTTGGAAGACCCTGATTTTTTAGTGACTATTTTAATATTCAAGTTGTTTTAATGTTAGCTGGTACTAGTTAAATGCAAATGTTAGTATATATCAGTTAAATGAAAATGTAATGTTACTTTGTGTCAGTTGAATGCAAATTTGTATCAGTTGAATGCAATTTTGATAACCTATAAACAAGTTGAACACAATATTACTATGTAAACATAATTTTTGAACATAAACCAATCCACTTAAATTGTATTTGCAAACAAATTTTTTGCACATAAACCACTCCACTTAAACTAACATTTGCAATAGAGTTTGTATCAAAAATTTTACAAATAAATTTTTTGCACATAAACTAGTATTTGCAGTAGAGTTTGTATAACTAAACATTCAAAAGCAATTAAAAAGATTGAAGCAAAATTTGATCCAAAAGACATTGAAATAGAATTTTCATTCTTAAACATTCATTGACATTGACATTTTGTGTTCCACTGACATTAAACGTTCATATAACATTCTTTGTACCAGTTACATGGAAAACGATCCAAAAATATACAATAAAACGTTTTTCTAACACTAATGAACATACATAACTAAACTAAATGGTCATATTTTTTTGGAGTAATCCTCTTTGGTATAGTGGTTCTCTTGATAGTTGGTCCAACATCATTCTTTTCAGTACTTAATCTGGTAGTAGGAATTGGGGATACTCCCGATGTTGATGCCCTCCTAATAATCAGCTTTTTTGCCCTTGCATGACTTCCTTGATTTAGTTTAGATGAATGACACACTTGACTTCCCTTAGTTGTGGGAGTAGTTTGAGTTGGTTGAATAGCTTGACTGTTGTGGGTTGTGGGAGTTGCACTTTACAATCAATCTAAATCTTTTCATTTTACTATCAGATCCATCAATTTCACCTTGCTCAAGATTCCTTATCTTCTTTGGTATTCCTAACATTTTTCTGTACATTGGTGGTTGAACATCATGATACTTTGTGCTAACCCACAAATTTGATCCATTGACTTATAGACTTCCTGATACCTGGACGTCTTGTATATTTCAGGTATATACTCATCTACCTTAAAGTTCATGCTTTTCATTTATGCAATTGAATGAACACATGGAAATGTTGTGAGCTGTCATTTGATACATAAGCATACAAATTCCTTCAAGTGGATTGAAAACTTGTCTCTTAAATTTCCAATGTGTCTGACCTCAAATATGTGCTCAGTTGACATCCTATAATATGTTACATTGAATCATATTACATGACCAAATGTGTCAAAAGCAACATATGAGGAACAAGTAATGAACATACCTACCAAATGTTTGTTCCTTGTACCACATAATATATATTTTCTTATATAATAGTTCATTGACTATATCTACCAAATGTTTGTTCCTTGTACCATATAATATATATTTCCTTATATCATAATTCATTGACTATACCTACCAATTCAAAATAACTCCACTTATCAACATCATTTTTTAATTCTGAAAATGCTCCTTCATATATAGTTAGTTCATTATCCAAAAATGACCCACCATGATGAATAACATGATGAATGTATTTTTCCATTTTTCACTATTTTCAACAACATTAAAATTAAAAAGGGAGCAGAATTACTAACACCTTAACAGAGCTACGCAAGAACCCTAAAACCCTAAAACAGATAACAAATGAACATAAAAAATCCTAAAACATAAAAATAGAAAACAGATGAACGCAAAAAACTCTAAAACCTAAAACAGATGTACGTAAAAATTCCCTAAACCCAAATTAGAAAGGGGCTAGAAGTTACTAATTGTGTGAAATGTGTAGCTTCAATGCGTCTGCAGAGTCGTATTGTCTAGAAGTAACTTTTTTCACCTTCAATTTCGCCTACACACTAGTGTTCTCCATCGTCTTCTCCATGAGCCTATTCCTGTCTTAGGGTTTTCTAAATGGAAAATGCAAATAATATTACATGATTTGAGCCTTTTTCCTTTAATTAGATGTGTTTCTTTTTAATTTAACCTCCACATCAACACCATGTAGACATTACGTGATCATTAATTGTCACTTTGATTAACAAAATTAAACAACAAACGTGACACAATTTAAAAAAAAAAATAAAAGATAAATTTTATTTTATTTTTAAAATAAATGTACTAAAATGGAGAAATTTTTACCCACACAACCACCATTTCTTATAATATTTTCCAAAGTAACCAACTTTCCAAACAATTTTCCAAAATGCCCTAGTTTAAAAAAAAAGTTATGTTGAAAGGTGGCGCCATTTGGGTTTGCGACCCCTTTAAAAGTTAATGAGGGGGTGCCATTTGAGTTGGAGTCACCTTTATGCATTAGGAGGGGGCACAATTTGAGTTAGAGTCACCTTTAAACGATTATTTTTTAATAATATTTAATAAATAACATATTAAATAATAAACAATTTCATTTAATAATAAATTAAGTACATAGGCGAAACATTGTACATTGATTTCTACGACTAGGTCGAGCGAAATGTCTGCCAGTACCGCATTCTCGAGTACGTACGTTTCTCGGTGGTCTTTGTGGTGGTGTCGGGTCCATAGGGGGTGTTTAATAGGAAACCCGCGCTGATGGTTGTATTGGGTTGCTATCAAGAAATTGGATCATTTGGGCTCATGAAGATGAGTCGATCTCAGTAAAGTAATCCTGATTAAAGGGGTTGCACATGCCTTCATAATTTTGTTGGGGTGGTTGGCTCGATGAGGCTATGTCAGGACGATAGCCAGCTTGGTCGTAAGGTGACATTGGTGTAAATGTTTGGGTGGGTAAGGTTTGATTGGGTGTTTGATACTCCATGTTAAATTGGTTTGTAGTATCATAGGAGTATGTTTGGTATGGTGGTGGGTTTTGTTGGTATTGGGACTGGGAATAACTTTGTTGGAATGGGGTGGATTGGTAAGGGGTATGTTCATGGAGTTGTAGTTGTGTGAGTGGGGGTTGGGTTGGGGACTGGGTCGGCGGTTGGGTTCGTGATGATGATGCTTGTTGGCGTGGGTCAACCAAATATCTAGGATGAGAAATGAAACCAATGGTAACCGACCTATACCAATTCATGTATTTGATAGATGATTTTCTCTTGAATGGAAACACAGTGTCTGACAAAACAAAAAGGAGGCGATGATTCCATTCAAGACACTCATGTTTTGCAAAGTTGGTCCATTGAGGGTAGTCTCATTAGTCGGAGACTTTACTTGTGTGGTATTTGGTGATGCATTTTGGTGAATATGGAATATCTTGTAGCATTCCAAACTGAAGCTTCACACGATCAATGTTGTGTATTTCCACTATGATGAAGTTGATAATCAGTACCTTCGCACTCCACACAGCAGAGTCGTGTTCGTTAACTTCATGAATGGCTTCTAGACCAAGATATGGCCGCCAAATAAACTGTAGGAGAAAAAAATAATATTTAGTATATGTAAATAATATGTTAATACTAAAGGTGACTCTATTCTAAATAGGTAGGTCAGTGACGGTACATCTTCTTGACCCAAATGATCCAGAAGATGTCGGTACTGGGTGATACTGTAATGGGGACAGTTGTCATAATTCATCCCAAGTGCAGACCACCTACCCGAAAAGGAAACATTTGTTAATAATAGGATAAATTAAATAAGAGAATAATTTGTTTTCAAAGTATTGGTGCAGAAATTACCTTGTAGCGTATGGAAATCCAAAATTATTGTGGTTGATAGGCGCTACATTGACCATTCTTGACCAACCCTAAGCTTGAAGAAGAACAACACATCCAGTAAAATTAGACGAATTTGTTGTTGCATTGTTACACAGACCTATATAGGTATGATAGTGTGGTGGACCCCCAACTATATGTTTTTATTTTATCAATGTCCTCTAATAAAGGTAAATACATAGGATGAATAACGTTACCACTTGCATCCGGACATAAAAATAAACCTATTAGTAGCATTATATAAATTCTAGTTTTTCTCATTTTCAATATTTCTAGAGAGACTACGGTTAACCTTATTGCTATATAAATTTTTTTGAGCCATGATAGTAATAACTTTTGACCCTTAAAATCGCTTGGGGTTGTGGTGACCCCTAAAAGTTATTCTGTCAGACTAGCGTTAAGATTTGTGGGACCGTTTACCGTTTTACCATTAATAGGTAAACCCAATAACATGTAAGTCTCTTCGAGAGTAACAGTACATTCACCTATTGGAAGATGAAATATATGCATCTCGGGTCGCCACCTTTCTTGAAGCGCTAGAATGAATTTTGTATCCATTGAATTTTTTTTTTATTAGTTCTCCAAATCATGTGCGCTCCAAATATGGTACAATTAACTTGTCACGTGGGACATATTTATGACCATGAGTTCGGAAGTCATGAGGATTCTGAGAAAAAAGAAATAGTTAGCTACAACATTGTAAAGTAAAAATCGTTACAATAATGTGATTATAACAAAAATAGTAAGCTAAAACTTAATGGAACATTATACTTACATAAGAAGCGATGTTGTTTGGTGTTCCTCTATGCTCCTCTCCCTTGGTTAACAGAGACATTTTTCTACACGAAATAACAATGTGATTATAACAAGAAAGTATTTGTTCGAGGGGGTAGATGAATTTTACAATGAAATCTACTATGTATTTATAGTAAAAAAATTTGAATTGTGGTAGATGAAAAAAACAAATTGTTGGAGAGGATACATTTATTGCCATACAGAAAAATATATGAGGTGGGTGAAATTGAAGAAGAATTGTCACACATGGCAGATTGCATGCATGCAAGATTCCATTTTCGGATGCATTAATGGGGTGACTCCATTTCAAATGGCGCCCTAGTTTTATTTTAAATGCTGACTTCATTTCAAATGGCGCCATAGTGATATTTTATGAAAAGGTGACTCCACTAGAAATCGCGTCTCCTTTATAATTTAATGAAGGGACTTTAATTAAAACGGCGCCTCCCTTATAAGTGAAAATATTATTTTATGCTGCATCGTTTATTATATGTATCAATAGACATCAGAGAGGGTAAATATCATCTAAACTACCTTTCATTACATGCAAATATGTCTAGAACAACAAATTATATTGTTCATGCTCATTTTAATGGAGACACATACGTCTCTAATATTTTTCGGTTTCGAGTTTCAAAATACTGATATTACCCGATTAACAATGAGCAGGAAATCAAATTTCTTGCATTTCAAAGAGCGAATAGAGTCAAAGATGTTGTCTGGTCCAATCCCTCAAATCATATATAGAAGTCCCATTTTTTTTAAAACTAGTCAGGTCAAGTATTTTCAACAGAATATACAAGACGATGACGATGTTCAACGCATGTTTGATAGCCATGAACACTCTAGGTTCGACTATATCGAGATGTATCTATTATTGTGTCAGACTCAAAAATCCCAAATGTTTGGTGAATCTCAGGTAATAGATCAATCACAATCATTGGAACAAGATGAAGTTGATGCAGTTGACGAGGAGGAAGAAGAACCCGAGGCCATGGTTGATCAAATGGTGAATTTGTTTGGGACTGGGGAATATATCGCAATCACTCCACTTGAAGACCTAGATGAATAGGCATTACCATTAAGTCATGTCTATTTTCCTCCCCAACACATGACTAACTTGCATCTGAGTGAAGACGAGCCATCCTCGGATCTGTTCTACAATCATTCTCAACAAATCAAAGGTGTCTTAAAAGTGAGGAACTAGTACCGCACAAAAGCAGAGTGCATGCAAGCTATAATAAGGTTTCACATGGATAACTTTGTTGATTTTGAAATAAACTGCAATGATTCAAAATGCTATGTCATAGTTTATCGTAACAAACTTTGCATGTTTCGGTTAGCAGCGTCCTATTGGAAGAGAAGTGATTTTTGGGAGATAGGTTCGATTGATCCACCTCACAGTTGCACAACCAACATTCTTCAGCAAGATCATGGTAAACTAAGCTCTCAATTAATATGCCAAGAGATTTTGCATCTTATGGGTGTAGATCCATCTGTGAAGGTGAGCACGATTATCTCTCATGTTGTTGCATGATTCAACTATACTCCATCGTACAGGAAAGCTTGGGTTTCAATAATTAAAGTAGTTGAACATGTATATGGGAATTGGGAAAAATCTTACAATCAACTTCCACAGTATTTACTAGTACTTTAAAAATATGTTCCTGGTAGAGTTGTAATAATGGAGTCGCTTTCAACATACACTCCTGATGGAACGTGTGTTGATGGAAGTAGGATATTCTCTCGTCTCTTCTGGGCATTTCAACCGTGTATCAAAGGTTTTGCATTCTGCAAACCTGTTATTCTAGTTGATGGAACATGATTGTATAGAAAATACAAAGGAACATTGCTGATGGCGGTTGCACAAGACGGAAATAATAATATATTTCCATTTTCCTTTGCTCTGGTCGAAGGTGAGACGGGTGAAGCTTGGAGTTTCTTCCTCAGAAATCTCAGAACACATGTCGCCCCGCAACCCAACTTATGTCTGATTTCCATCAGCATGCCTCTATTGTGAGCGCTTATAATAATCCTGCTAATGGTTGGCACAATCCTCCTTCTGTCCGTGTCTACTGCATAAGACACATTGCTCATAATTTTATGCGGGAAATCAAAGACAGAAACCTCCGTAAAAAAGTCATGAATGCGGGGTATGTCTTAAACCAACCATCATTCAAGTATTACCGCGAAGAAATAAGATTGTCAAATGCGAAAGCATTAAGCTGGGTGGATAACATTCTAGTGGAGAAATGGACAAGGGCATTTGATGGAGGATGCCGATGGGGTCACATGACCACAAACCTTATGGAATCCCTGAACGACGTATTTAAGGGAACTAGAAACCTCCCCATCACTGCGCTGGTAAGAGCAACCTATTATAGGTTGGGGTCACTATTTGCGACAAGAGGCAAAAAAATGGAGCGATGTTTTGTAATCAGGGCAATTATTCAGCGAAACCTGCATGAAATATATGAAGGAGGAAATTGTTAAAGCGGCCTCACATCGAGTTAGAGCATTTGACCGTCACGATTACAGCTTCATTGTTGACGAGACAAAGGATCACAATGAGGGGCGGCCAATGGGATACTACAGGGTGGAAATTCATAAAAATTGGTGCGACTGCGGAAAGTATCAAACCTTCTGTATGCCTCGTTCTTATGTCATTGCGGCATGTTCCAGTGTTCGTCAGGATTCATTCTTGCAACTATCAGAAGTTTACAAGGTCGTGAACTTATTCGGTATCTATAATAACAACTTTCTAGTGGTAGCTAGTGAGGACTATTGGCCAACCTATCACGGGGACACAATTTACCACAACGAAAACATGAGAAGAAACAAAAAGGGCCGCCCCAAAAGCACGCGAATTAGAACTGAAATGGATACAACTGAGAAAATGGAAAGATTGTGTGGAATATGTCGTCTTCCCGAGCATACAAGGAAACGTTGCCCCAATGTTGGAACAAGTTCTAGATAGATTTACTTTTGTCATTAGAAAAGTTGTAACCTTCGAATTTAATATTTATAACAACTTCTGGTTATCAGAAAACAAACTGAAATACTTCTAAAGCAACAACACAAAGCATTAAAAATATAAAGATTAATACAACATAAACTAAGATATAACAACAATCAGAACAATATCATCAATTCCAAACATCATAAACCTAACGTCGTTGTCATCTTTAATTCGCAGCCACTCACGCTGTATATTGCCATCTGCAATCGAGAAGTACGAAAGAAGTCTTTCAATACTTCTAATTCTTTCACCATCTGTAATGTCTCCTTCTAACCAGCGATTCAAATTCCTTCGTAGTTGCTCTAAACTTTAGATGTTCCAAAACAACATTTTATCGGAGACTTGGTTCTTGAAAAAATGACATGCCCATATCTTCTAAGATACATGATTGAATCTGCTAAAATTGTAAGAAACAATGACAATTTAAGTGTGAAAGAATATACAAGTCATAACATTTATTTATACAAGAAAAATTTCAAATAAAATAATAATAAATATTATAATATTATATAATATATGAATTAATACAAATTAAATATTTTATCACGGAATAAGGTGACTCCAATACATTTGGTTTCCCCTTTATAATTTAAGAGGTGACTTCAATCCTATTGGCGCCCCCTCTTAAATTTTAAAGGTGACTTCAGCCCAAATGGCACATCCCTTTGGGTTTTAAAGGAGGAGTCATTCCTATTGGCGCCTCCCTTCACGGAATTTTTTTATTTTATTTTTAAATTTGGATAGTTTAAAAAATTTGTTGAAAAATTGGATATATTTGATAATATTATAAAAAAACATGATTATTTGTGTAAAAAATTCTAAAATGGATTCCAAACTAAAGATAAAAAATAAAAGATATTTAATCTTACTTTTAATACTAATACAAGAAAACCGAATGATTGATTTAATCTTGTTGTTTATTTAAAGATCCATGTGCAGCTTAATCAAAGACATTTCATTAGACATGTCAATTCGTCGTTTAGCTTGTAGAAAAATAAATAAAGTACTCCTACCACTCCTTTTCCACAACAGATCTGTAAATATGATTAGCTAGAGTAAAGCAAACAACCATCATGACATTCCAAATTCTTTATTTAATCCTAAATTTGAATGAATCATTAGCCATATTATTAATTTATTTCAGTTTAATTACCATCAAGATAAACATGCAAACCACCAAAACTGATTGCTAACCTAACGAATCATAAGATATTATTATGTCCAAATTCCGGAAAATTAAATACTCGTACATGTGATTGAACAAAATTTAATTAAACAATGAAAATTCGTTTCAACATACGCTCGATCCTAAATTCTAAACTATTTCAACCTGCTATAATTATCTCAACAATCAATAATATTTTTTACAATACATAATTATCTCAAAAATCCATTATTATTTCACAAATATGAGCCATATTTAACGAGTTACTAAGTAATTTTTTTATAGGAGTGGCAAATAGACATATGCACAATCCATTTAGGTTCGTCATGTAAAAATTTACAATAAACACGTTAAAACAAATACAGGTACAGACTTAAAACTTTGTCGCGCTCTAAAGAAAATGAGAACATAACATATATGTGGACATTACATTTTTAAAGACTGAAAATTGTATAAATTCTTGTTAATGTTCAAGCTCATGAAATGCAGAACAAACATATTAAAGAGTGCAGACTAAAATACTAATAAAACGGAAATGTCCGGCCGATCGAACCCATTTTACAAACGTAGTTTTTGATTTCACCGCTTAATGTGTTGTAATAGCCATTGCTTAGCAGGTACTATACTTTAAAGTGGCAGTGGGAAAATACTGTACAATTATATATCCACAATTCATGAATATGCATGTACTGTCACTATCTTTTAGAGCACTCACTAAAAAAAATAGAAAAACAATGATTGATTCCACTTTGACGATCCTTCGGATCCCATTGAAATTGGGTGCACCCTATGTAACCGTTTAAACTAGTAATAGGAGCTAGCTAGTTTTAAAGCAACCATAGGTTGAAAGCAAAAAATTAAAATCAAATGAATGTGTTATTCCTTGGTGATTGAAATAGTAAACATGGGTGTGTGTGAGAATGGATACTGAAGTGGATCAATCAAATGTTGGAGGATACAAAAAAATGTGGTGGGCCATGGATTGTATGTGGGGTAAGAAGGCATGAACATCATAGGGATCAGTCATGTTTTGTTGACTGGTCAAATTTATAGGAACGGTCAAAGGAAACATTGAGAGAGTAAAAGAAATAAAAGTAATGGGAAACTGTGCCAAACATATCACTTGAAACACAAAATATATAGGCTAATTTTGTACATATAAGGTGAATTTCTGCATCTCAATCAAGGATTAGACTCTTACCAATTTTTTTAAAAATTATTAAATTTAATAGGATAATTTAAATTTCTCGTTTTTAATTCTTCAAAATATTATATTTTAAAAAAATAATGCTCTTAAAATTTTCCATCCATAATTTTTTTTTTTCAATTTAACAATGATTTTATAACATAACGATATAATTAACAATAATTTTAATGACGGTTTATTATTTATCGACTGAATTAATGATAGTTTTTGTGACAGTTTTAATATTAAGAATTACACGTGTGAATGGACTACTTTTAAAAGAAATATTTGAAAGATTAAAATGAAATTTAAGATATTTAAAAGGACAACGGCTATATTTAACTCTTAAATCTATTAATTTGAATGATAAAAGAATATTTTTATCATGTAAATAAAATAAAATATATTTTATTGATTAAAATACTTATATACAAATAATATTTTGGTGAACTAAGATAAAATTAATAAAAATATTTCATCCTCTAAAATGGTTGATTCAATTGAACAATTCACATATATTTGATTCTATTTTTCAGAAGATTCAAAAGTGTTTTTGAAGAAGTAGGATTAATTTTGACATATTTGATTTTTTAAAAATAAATTTATTTTATTTTCAGAATTCATTCTATTTGAAATTAAAAAGTGTAGTTTTTAATTTTAAAATTTATTTTTACAATTAAATTTAAATCTATAGTCATTTGTATTTATTTAAAATTAATTTCACTAAAAAAAATATAGGAGATAAAATTATTTTTACTAAAATATTTTTATCATTTATTATTGTACTCGTTTTTATAATAAATTTCAAATAAAAAAATTAAATTCAAAGCGATGTAAATATTCTTAATTAAAATAATAATTAATATCATAGAATTAAGAAAATATATTATTTTGAGAATAAAAAAAGGGTGATACACTGACATATTTATATTTATATTTAGGCAAAATATTCTTTTTAGTCCTTTAACTTTACCTTAAAGTTCATTTTGGTCCCTTAACTTTAAAAAATGTCATATTGATCCCTTAACTCTTCAAAACGTTTCATATTAGTCCTTTTCGTCTTATTAGCCACGGAAAAATTTAAAAATCAGTCGCTAAATTAGTAGCTAATAAGACAAAAAGACTAATATAAAACGTTTTGAAGAGTTAAAGGACCAAAATGACACTTTTAAAGTTAAGAGATCAAAATAAACCCGCAATAAAGTTAAAGGATAAAAAAATATTTTGCCTTATATTTATATATCCCATCACATCATCATATTTGTATCTCACTGATACAATGTAAAATATTTTTATAATATCAACCAATAACAATTATGTATTCTATCACATCATATTTATATTTTAAAATTTTTTAAATGACAATGTAAACTTTTACACTCTTAGAGCATATATTTAAACTCTATTACTTTTAGACAATTTCTTTAATAAATTGGCAAATTATGTTGTATCGGAATGATCGATGTTTATTACGTAATATTTTGAAATGACAAATAAAATTTTTTCAATTATGTTTTAAAATGACTATTGTTTTAGTAAATAAAATTTATTTTAAAATGATTGTTATTTTTACTTTTTAATGTCGAAATAATTATTATTTTTCTAATTATATTCGTTAATTATCACTTTTTACACTATTTCCAATATATTAATAAAGTTAATTTAATAAAATTGTAATGTTTTATACCAAAATTATTATTAATATTAATTTAATAAAAATGTAATGTTTTACATCAAAATTATTGTTTTTCTCATTCTGTGCACAAAAACTTTAAACGACATTTATTTTAAAATGGAGAGAGTCATAAACAAATATTACAAAACGTGAGAAAAACATGTAGTAGCACTCCTATGAAGAAAAGAATCTAGTGTTCCCACTTCTCACTTCTTTCAATTTCATGCAGAATCTTTGTCTCTAGTTGAGGTTGATATGTCATCTACTCCCTTCAGTTTAAATATACTCCATAAAAGGCATAATATATTTGATTAGATTCTGAATCAACTGCATTTTAAATTTTGAATTTATATTTAATAAATATTAACTTTTACTTGTATCTTTTATTTTAGAAATTGAGTATTTTTTCACTCAACTTGAAAAATTAATCACTCGAGGTGGAAGAGATATATTTATGCTTTAAGAGCATCCACACTTATCAATTATATTTTAGTTCTTTAAATGGGATCCACACAATTTTTTATATTATATTACACTTCTATATTTTTTAAATAATCTAATTATATTTTTCAAATATCTATACAACTCATCAAAAACTCTAAAATAGATTCCACTAAATCTCACAATATACCCAACATTTATATTATATAAAAAATAATTGAAACAAATTATTTAAATATATCTAAATACATTTAAAAGTTATACATTTAAAATAAAATAAAACAAAATAAAATTAATAGTTTAAAATTAGACTAGTTGTAAATGAAATATTAAATCAAATGAATTACTTATTTATACTAGTAGTAATTACCGTTGGTTAGATTTTGAATGAAAAATAACGTTGGCTAGTAAAATTGAAATATGATCATTGTTAGTAAAAATGAAAAATAACATTGTTTGATAATAGTAATTAATAGTAGTAGCAATTAAATATTATTAAAAAGAGGACAATTATTGGTTTGTTAACGTTCGCTGGCTTGAAAACGTTTTTCCTACGAGGCAACATATAAAAAATATTCATTATACTCTGACAATATAACATTGAATACTATATAAGAATGACAAATATTAACTGAAAATCATGCTTTAAGAGACTATGATGTTTTTTTTTCTAAAGGCAATTGAAATTAATAACGAATACAAAGGGGTATTCGAACCCATATACAATCAAAACTCAAAAAACATAAAGAGAAATTTACCACCAAACTCAAATTACTTTAAGCAACTAATAGAATCAGAACAAAAAGCTAAAAAATTTGAGTTGGGGTAGAGAATTTTCCCATTGCAGGACCAAAACCAAACAACATACTTAATGTTCCAAACAATATCGTTTACACTACATCTTCCGTTTTTGAAAATGATATCATTTCTACTCCTCCAAAAAATCCAAATAACCGTCATCCAAATCGTTCCGAAATTCATACTTCCCACATAAGAAGCACCCCTACCACACCAGTTCACAAAAAACTCCCATAAACATCCATTAAACTTAACTTTAGCACCACATCAATAGGAAATGTTCTTCCACACCAAGATAGCAATGGGACCAAGAAACAGAAGGTGATCAATATCAAGAGACTATGATGTGATGGTTTTAATCTTATTTCAAAAGTGGACACACAAAAAAACAATCATTTAATCACAAGACACAATGCATTCTAGTTTTGGAACCACTTGAAAATTACAGACCAATTTTGTTTTTTCTATCCTATAAAGTCATCAATTTGTTAAGTGGTGAGTTTTAACCCATGATCCAAGCATCCTTTGTTGCAAGTTACGACATGGAGGTTCTGTTAATTAGGAAAATAACATAATTCTATTTATTGAGGTTTTAACTGATGAATAATGTTTCATAATATCAAGTTAGAAACATATATAGTACAAGCGTGACAAGGTAATTTGAATAGTCTTAGGTAGTACTTTAGAAGGACACAAAAATTGATATGGTAAACAATAATGAGTTATGTTTCCAAGCACTTTTGTTTGAGAGGGAAGATATTTCAAGTTTTTTGTTTTTTAAATTCATGCATTAATAGAATTGGTAAAGAATCGAACCAATTTTAAAATAGTTCAAAATTTGATTAGACAATTAAATTTGTTAACTAAATGAGTTAAATGTGAACTGTACATAATTTAACTCCTTAGGTTCATGATTCAACTTGATTATATATGAGAAATATTATATTATCTTTAAGAATAAATTTAAACATTTACTCAAAATCTTAGTCCTATATATTTTTTTTTAATCTAACGGTGAGAAGTATAGAGTGGTATCCCATATGACTGCAGATGTTCTTGCCGTTCTAAAATGTATTATGGCTTTGGAGTCAACTTTTAGCGTTAGAGGGAGAGTTCTTGATTCATTTTGAAAGTTGTATAGTTTTTGAATTAGTAGATTTTTTTGGATAAAGTTAAATTCCAATCTGATATCTTTTAAAATGTCAAATATATACAAAAATATATATTTAAAAAATGATTTGTAATTCTGTGAAACATACGAGCTGAATATAACGAAATGAACCTAACGAACTGAGCCGAGTTGTTCGTGAACTTATAATGAATCAAGTTTAAGTTTTAAAAAAATTGTGTCGAACTCGAACTGAGATTTGAGTTGAACCAATTCTTAGTCAGTCGAGCCGAGCTGGAGCGAGTTCAATTTAACTCGACTCATTTCCAGCCTTATGCATTAATAATATAACTTGAAAAGACCAAAAAGCCTTCAAACATAGTTTTTGGTACCATATACAAACTTAAAGAATAGTGCTATTAGAATTATTACTTTATAATGAGGAAAAAAAGTTGTATTGTGTTTTTCAACCGGAATGACAATTGGACTCGTCTCTAGTGGGTATCCGCCAAAATTATGAATAATTGATAGAGTAAAAATACATAAAATAGGTACGGGCATGGACACAAGTAATTATCCACTAAAATAAGCGGGTATAGATGCGAGTACGAATACTTTAGTACCCATACCCACACAATATACACTGCTACAAAACGCGTAAATAGCAATGTCATGGTCACCATGGTTCTTCCCTACACCGTGGTGACATCTCTAAACCAAGGCGCTATCATTTTATTTTTGTTTTATGATTAAAAATTATTTGTATATAACAACGGTTGAGGAGCCAACCGTGGTGATACTATCAAGCTTTCATGGGTTCGAACCTCAACACCCTCATATATATTATTCCTTTAACGTTAAGACGCACCTTTTCTTTTTTATTTATTTTTAAATAAAAAACTTAAAGGGTTATGACTACGGTTGTTAAGTTCCACCGTTGTGATATATTTTGTTTTTTTATTTAAAATTTTTAATTGTAAATTTAACTCTGGCGCTTCTTTATGAAATTTCACTATGAAAGTAATATATCATAACGGTTGCTGGTATTGGCCGTGGTGGTAGCTTTGTAGTAATATACACTCCTAGTTAGCTTGTCTCTTCGGCATCATTTTTTCCATTGATAATAGAAACTAGCTGACGAAACAATACACGATTTCAACCTTAAGCCCTAACATTCAATACTCTGAAACAATACACGATTTCAACCAAAACACCATCGTTCACCCATTCTTCAGTATCCATTCTTCACTGTGTATTTGTCATTTTCGTCATCATCGTCAAGGACGTTGCAAAGACCATCACGATCGTGACGTCGAGAAGGAAGAGTACACCGTCGAGAAGGAAGACAACAACAACACAATCGTTGCTTTAAGGAAGGAAGACAACACCAACACCAACACCAACATCATTTAATTAGTCATCACGTTTAGGGTACGTAAAATATTTTCGCCATGCATCTACAGTAAACGTCATTTGCCATTGTTGTGGTTGTTGTTTATGTTCTATTTGTTCATGTTGTTGTTGTTGTTTTTGAACATAGATGTCAAACTTGCCGAGTTCAACATCAGATACTAGCGAAGAAACTTAAACATATCAGAGTTGTGCGAATAAAACTCAAACAAATGATACTCTATCGAAAAGATCACAAAGAGGTGTCACAATGATGCTCTAATTCACATCAGTCCGCAACTCATCAGGTGAAAAAATTTCGATCGAGTTTGATTCGTTCTACAGAGTAGTGGATTGTGAACATTACTCTACTTTTAAGAGTTATGTTGCGTTCCTTGCACGTAGCAAAGTGAGTATATTGATAGATGATTGGAAACAAGTGGATGATAAAGTCAAAGAAAGCATATGGACATACGTTATGGTATTACATACTATACTTTACATATATTCGATATCACTACCTATAATTTCTAATACATACTTATATATTGATTTAAATGTAGTTGAATTTTGAGTTTACCGATGACTCAAAGTTGAAAAAAAGTGGATATCTTATGCCGATACTCGTTGGAGGGGATTTAAGTCATAACTCACGGCTGACTACATTAGGAAGCCTAAGAGCGGTCTTGCTCGTCCATGGATTTGATATAGTTTTATATCGAAGAAGCAATGGAACAAGTTTGCGAAGATACGTCGTTCTGAGTAATTCAAGGTTAGTACTAGTCTTGTGTAACCTTTAATGTTATGCTAATGAGTTATAGATACTAATCATATATCTTTTTCGCTATGTTAATAACAGGTTAAAAGCGACGTAGGAATCTAAAATAAGGCAAAGAACATGTACTGTAACACCCCAATTCCCACCGCGAATAAATAATACATAATTAAATCAGAGTAAATAAAAATTTATTTTTCCGACAGAAACAAGGATGCCATAATTTTAAAGAAAGAAAACACAATCCCTGCTCATAAATTTTTGATACATAACACAAACAATAGAATACCCTCAAGGGGAAACTTTTTCCATATAAAAGGAAAGATCCATAACTGACTTGGTTTACAAAATAAATTATTTTATAACGTCAAAATATACATACAAAAGTAATACAAAATATATTCAACAAATGTATACATATATAATAAAAGCGTTCACCGACTCCCGTGCTACGTATCAGAGTAGACAGACTGACAAAAGGATGGAGAACTAATCTTCACAAAAGCCTCTAAGACACTAATCTGCAATTGCCTCATAGAGCAACAAACCACAGCAGAAGGGTGAGAAATAACAACTAAATCAAGATTGCATAATAATATGCAAACACATAAAAATTCACATGCATAGTTATTCTCACCACAAGCATCACATGCTAATACATATAACATGCCACAAATACATAACATATATCGATTATACTAACATAATCACATATTCTCACATAATGCATCCCAAAGTTATCACATATGGAAACACACCACCACATCACGGATATTCACATATAACATACCATAGAGAATTAGTACCATCATTGTAACTCACCACGTCTCCACAAAACCTAGCATATGGCTATACATAAAACATATCATCCACAACAGATGCATTTATCAAATATGCACATCCATTTACCAATTCAAACATAAATCTCAATACACACTCAATCAATTCGTGATTTTCCACACATAATCAATCCATTCATGATTTTCCACACATAATCAATCCATTCATGATTTTCCACACATAATCAATCCATTCATGATTTATGCAAATGCAAAGAAACCGACACAATGACTCTATGCAAATGCAATACGGTACCATCCATCCATCATTCTCATCACTAGTTCACTCAGGAACTATTAGAATCATCGCTTGTTACTTAGTGTAACTCCCCGTCGGGCAAACGATGTTCCCCGTCGCTTTAAGCCCTCTTGGTATAAGGCTCACGATGTTTATGGATCGCTTTAGGTCCTCTCGGTATAAGGCTCACGATCCGACCGCTTTAGGTCCTCTTTGTACAAGGCTCACGGTCGTCTATAATCATCGCTTTAGGTCCTCTTTGTATAAGGCACACGATGTTATAGCGGATTCCCTCTGGAACCATTTCGTCGCTCACACCCACTAGGGCACACGACATCACAAGATGCATATCATGATGCTTGGCATACAAGGACTCATGACAATCAAATGCATCTTCACAATTCAACCATATGAATTATCTCATCATCATTATTCATGCATTTGGAAATCAATTCACACAATGCATTTACTTGCCATAAGGCCACCAATTAACACACACTGAATTTCACATAAACAATGCATTTCATCATAATCCACAAACCACAACAATCCCACAACATCATAACAACATACATTGATATTCAATCAAACAATGTATTTTACCACACAACAACATCATCACAACATTTCATCACATGCAATCACATCATATAACAGCACACAAGCTACACGTTATATATCAAGGGCATGTTGCATAATAACACATCAATTACACACAATTATAACAGTAAAAGTCAACAAAAAGACACATTTCAAAATTCCTGACATAATTTAATCGGCCAACAATCTCAAAACCATTATAATAAGAAAGAACAGCTCAATAGCTTTCCAACGTACCAAGAATGTTCAAAACGGATAATCGGAACACAAGTTACGGAATCAAAATGAAAAGGAATCGCGAAAAGACAACATTTTGCACACTCCCTAGCCATACGCGTATTGCCCTGAGCCATACGCGTATTTCCTTGCTCACTCGCCCATCCCATACGCGTATTTCCCAAAGTGTTACGCGTATGAGCAGAGACTGATTTTTCCCTAAAAGTTTCACTAAAAATCCAGTACGCGTATTGCCTCACTTCATACGCGTATTGCCCAACTCCTTACGCGTACCATTGCGCAAATGAGCAGATGGCCGAGAAAATGGAACTCCATACACGTATTGCCCACATTCCTTCATTGTCATACGCGTATTGCCTTAACCAATATGCGTATTGCCTTGAGTGATACGCGTATGGGCAGCGAAAAACCAGAATTTTCCTGCATAATTTCTGTTACGAATTTTCACCCAAAAATCCCATTTTTCATCCCCAAATCAATTTTCAATAGCAAAACAAGTACCAGCAATTGTTCCTAAACACAGTGTGATCATACAATGCGATTTATATCGATTTCCATCAATTATTCATCAATCTAAAACAAAGTAAAAATATATATTTAACAACCAAAACATACCACAACACATACATATACATACACAAGCAAGATATAATTGAAACTTCTCACCCTTACCTGATTAATCGCGCTTGAAACAGATGAATTCTCGATTTTCCTCTTCTCCTCCTTTTCCCTTCTCTTCCTTTCTCTCTTCTCTTTTTCCTTCTTTCTATTTTCTCTCTTTTTCTCTCTATTTTTCTATTTTATGAAAAATACCCAAGCCAAAAGACCAAAATACCCCTCAGCTCAAATATCTCGCAAACGCTCTCAAAACGCGATAAAACATAAACATACCGATGAAATATATTTCAGGAAATAAAAGTTGGAAAGAAATTATAATTTAATGCAAATATTTTATCTATCAGAGAAACTAACCAATTAACTCAATTAGCAGGTAAAATACAATAAATTCACACATTTCACAAAATTCACATAAATGAAATAAATAAATACAATTAAACAAATCGTGGCGTTACAACTCTCCCCCACTTAGAAATTTTCGTCCTCGAAAATATAACCGATACTAACAACTCCGGATACGACCAACAAACTAACATGCCCAAACAAAAAGCACACCGCAAACAACACAAACTGACAAACCACCTTGCTAACAGCAGCTACAACAACGACACGACAACGACGACAACTACAACGACAAGATGCAAAGCCCATACAATGCACTTGACGACCAACTCACAACTCAAAGAATACACAAGTTACGACCACGCAGGTTCACTCTTGAACTGAAACACAACAAGATCGTTACCATTACCGTAGGTAACACTCCTCTAATTCACCACAGGAATTAGCTACTCGCACTCGAACCATCTCGATGGAAAAGAGACCACAACACAAACGAACATACAACCAAAACATCCATCTACATAGTAGTCCATGAATAATATTTAAACCTTTCACCTAACACTTCCATTCTGAAACATCCAATAGTCTCATCACTCCTACATGTTCCCAATGTTCAACTTATGAACTCTTACAAGTCTCATACGTAAATACAAAATGTGCCACATCACGCTTCCGCTGCGCACTCTGATTACTCGAAACCATCAAGTCTACCAATCTCACGTCCAAAGTCCAACTTTTTCTCATAGTCGCCAAAAATCACTGTTCACTTTTAATATACCCAACCTCACACTCTACTGTGTTATCTCACACACCAGACACAAGTCTCTAAACTGCTCAAATAATTCTAACTCCCTGACCATCAAAACAGACATGCATAAAAACTTTCGACTTAACTTTTCAGGAACAACCTTAGCTTTTCCCGAAGGATAATCCAAGCCAAATTCATAACTCGTCACGAATTTTAACCATCCTCGTTGTCTCATACTCTATTCCTTCAGACCAAATAAGTACTATAAACTCTTGCGATTGCTAAACACTTCGAACCTAGAACCATAAAGATAATACCTCCAAATATTCCAACACAATACAACCGCAACCAATTCCAAATCCAAAATAGTATAGATCCTTTTATAAATCCTCAATTGTCGTAAAGCATAAGCCACGACTTTACCCTCTTGCATTAACACACTGCCTAAACTCATCAAAGACGCATCCCAACACCTCACAAACGGTTTATTAGTTTCACACAGAATCAAAACTGAAACCGTAGACAACTTCTACTTCAGCTCTCTGAAACTTTCCTCACAATGAACATCCAAAACAAACGACTCCCTCTTTGTAAGTCAACTGAGATAACAAAAGTACGAACTTAGCAAAGTCTTCCCTAGCCTGCAGTAACAACCAACTAAGCCCAAAAATTTTTAATCTCCTTAACCAACTTCGGAGCCTCTCATTGTAGAACTACATCTACTCCCGATGGATCCATAACCATACTCTCATCTGAAATAACATATCCACGAAAACTAACCTTTTTTAACCAAAAATCTCACTTGAATAACTTAGCATAAAACTTCGTCTCTTTTCAACACTTGTAATTCAAATCTCAAACACTCTATCTGTTTCTACTCTAAGTTTACAACAGATCCGAATATCCTCAATTAAATCAATTACGAACTTATCCAAATAAATATGGAAGATACGATTCCTCTACGCCATAAACATTACAGATGCATTACTAACACCAAATACCATCACTGTACGTTGTAATGCCCAACCAAATTCCAAAAGATATAAATTCTTAAATCTTTTTGCAAAAATTTTCACTGGGTAACTGGTTACTCACCTACAAGCTTAACCGAGTCAATAATACCCTAATCCGATGATAACAACCATAACCAGTCACATGAAAACGATCAAAGCCTCAACTCACACAATTCACCCCTCTTATCAAACATTCCAAACAATTGTAATTTCACTCAAACTCAACCAAACCATTCCAGTCATCTGTTCATGAAAGTGGACACTTATTCTCAATCGTCACCTTATTCAACTGTTAGTAATCCATACCCAATTTCTTCTCTTAACAGTCCAAATTCCATAAATCCCAACATGTAGCAACAACCAACCAAAAAGAATGCTCAATTATTACATCCACACCTAAGGGTTTTCTCAAAATTTCCATTAATGCTCTAAAACTCCAAAGACTCCAAACCTCACTAAAACTCTAAGTTTGCTTTCCATAATCTCAATACCATCATGCACAACTGACGGCCCATCACTGTGACTTCCTGCCAATTTCCAGAACACTACCATCACAGACAAAACACACATCTTAGTCCCATCTACCAAGAGTTTCCTACTTACTTAGCAGATATAAACCTCAACTATTCACCTTCGTCCAATTAAGTTCAACCTCTACTATCTGAGAAACACCCTTAATAATACCCAATCATTCTCTCTCAATGACTTCCCAACTTGACCAACATACCAAAACCTCTAATCCGCCTCATCTCCCGATATTAGAATCTTCATCGACTTAACAAAACAATCCGTAACCATTTTCTTAAATTCCAAACCACTCATTGCACACACTATCAAAGCCTGAAAGACACGTCTATTCCATCCAACATAATTCCCGTCTGGAACCGGGAACCACCCTGTTCAAACAACACTTATAATCTTGCAACCAACAGCACACACTGAAGCAACTTGGAGAAGCTTTATCTCATTCTCAATCCTGAAGACAAAAGATTAGAAATCCAGAAAGCATTGACAGTGTTTCACACACCTATCACATACTAAGGGACAAACAACAACGACAGTATTCAACTATCACACCTACTGACTCAACAACTTGGCCGGACGGACCGACCTGCTCTGATACCACTATTGTAACACCCCAATTCCCATCGCGAATAAATAATACATAATTAAATCACAGTAAATAAAAAATTATTTTTCCGACAGAAACAAGGATGCCACAATTTTAAAGAAAGAAAACACAAACAGGAGATGATCGCATCCTATCTCCACCGTCAAGATATGAGGAATGAAAGATGGCTAGATTAAGACCCAATGGAGAGTACACATCTGAGGCATCAAGACTAGTTGCTGAGAAAATTGTAAGTATGATTTGTTTTGCTTATGTTATTTGTTATTTAAATGCGTTGGTAACAATATATGTAAGTTGCTCATGTTGTGTAGAATAAGTTGGTTGAGGCGACCTGTGAAGACACATTTGTTCTAGAAGCACGACAAGACATACTAGTAGAAGCTATTGGAACAGATGAGCATGGTGGGCATGTCCGTGGTGTTGGAGAAGGTGTCGGCTTGAGGACATTCTTTGGGTCTCAAAGAAAAAATACCGAAAACCCAGAATTTATTGCACAAAGACAAAAGATTGAGAATGTTGAGAAGCAATTAGAAGAACAACTGAGGATGTTAGAAGAGGAGAAGGAAAAAAGGGAGAAATATATGGAAAGGTTTCAAGAGTTGTATTCGGTATGTGCTTCACTTGAGATGTTAGTGTTTTATCAGAAATGTGTGATATATATTGTGCTTATTTTTGTTTTATGTTCTAATTGAATATTATGATGTAGATGTTAAGTGAAAACCTCAAACAACGTATAAATGAAGATCATCGTTATGTTGATGGTGATGATGATGATCAAACTCTAAGTAGAAGTGTTGTACGTCGTGCTTCTATCAAAGGAAATAATTGTTCAGCCCTTCCTGCCCGTCCAGATAACCGCAATGACATAATGGACCCTAACGCAAATGAAATCACCACACTATACTTGAACGTTGCGGTGATAAATGATACGCAACCTCCCCCCTAGAACATTGTCCATGTTTGGAGTTATTCTATTACATTCCTGAGGATGTAAGGGATTTTCTCGGTGGATATAAGTGGCTGGATGTAGGGATATTGCAAGTTTGGTGCACGTAAGTATATAGTTGAATGTACATGTCATTATAGAACATTATCATTTTTTGTATTTCCTCCCTTAATTTATTCATTTTCTTTAACCATTTAGGCACATTCACCGTGTTTGTATAGAGTTAAATAAATCAAGTCTTTATGGAATCTTGGATCCGCTTTTTATTCGATGGGTGTTTAATCAACCAAGATACATTCTAGAGTACTTGAAAAAACGGTTTAATGAGGGAGGAAAAGAATGTTACTTAGCACCATTTCTCTGTTCGTAAGTATTTTTGTAATTGATGTTTACGTATTCTATATTTAGTTTTGTTTTAGCAAATACTAATAATATATATGCTCGTGTTTATTCAGTGGTCATTGGCAAATGATCATCATATCATTTAGGACGAATGCAGTAATTGTACTGTGTTCCTTGCATGATCCACTCGAAAAGAAAATGAAAGAGATTATTAATTCGTAAGTGTGTACATGTTTAATTCATTTTTTTTGACATTGTAATCAGTTTATCATGTAATATGTATAATTCATTTTCAATGTACAGTGTTGTGAAGCAAGTGAATATGATGAACAATGTTAGAAGAAAGCCCTCATGGATCTTTCCTAAAGTAAGTGCCCCGGTTACCTGTTTCTTTCATTTACATTCATGTGTGGTTATATTCATGTAATTACTGCTTAAATTTGTAGACAGGGAGATAACCCGGAACTTATGAGTGTGGGTATTATGTCATGAAACACATGTTAAACATTGTCCTTGCAGGCATTGTTGATTCATGGGATAAGGTATATATGTCATAAAATGTTAACATATATTAATATATAAGTTGACTATTGAATTATTACCATGCATGATATTCAATTTTTTGCACTTTCTTATGTAGATGTTTAACGACGAAACCCTATTACCCGTCGAGGACTTTGTAGATTTTCGTAAATGTTGGGCGTATATACATAATGTGCTTAAGGGTCCTGCTGATTGATCTATTGAGATGTGCTAATGACTTAGTTTATGTATTGATGATGTGAATATATTGTACAGTTTGATGTAAATATTAATTTTGGCTTTTGATGCACAATGTTAGTTGTTTTTTATGCTCTTTATGCATGGTTAACAAAATTACAGGTTGTTGTAAACTCTCTGATATGCTTATAATATTTATAGGATAAAAAATGGGAAGAATTTGAAAAATAGAAAAATTTAATATTTAAAACAGAGGAAGTTTTGACAACGGTTATAAAACCTAACTGTGGTTGTATATTGAACGCTGACCAGAATAATATAAATTACAATAGTTCTATCACAACGGTTGATTTAACCAACCGTTGTGATATGGCGCGTGCTTTCTAGAATACAACAACGGTCCGAGGACCGTGATTGTAAGTACCGCATATACAACGACACTCTACATAACAACGTCTGGTGTAACGACCCGATTTTAATTATCTCTATTTGTAGTGTTAATTATATTATTTTGTGGAGTATTTTACTTTAATTTGACAATGATTATGTTATTGGTGAAATTGGTGTTTTAATATGTTATGTTTTCATATTAAGCATTTTTACCGTTTTTGAGAGTTTGCAGGGAAAATTGGAATAGAGGGTATTTTAGACTTTTCACCTTAAATAGTATTCAATTAATGAGTTAATAGATATTTTGGGATATTTATGTTAAGTAAATATTTTTGTGTTTGTGAGAAAAGAAATAGAAGGGATAGAATTAGAAAGGAAAGAAAAAGAGAGAAAACTATATATAGAGAGAGATAGTAAGAGAAAGGGAAGGAAATAGGAGAGAAAGAAAAGGAGGAGAAGAGAAAGAGAAGGAAAAGAGGAATTTTCACCCGAATCGACTTCCGATCGTTTCTAAACTCGGGTAAGGGTGTGAAATATCATTATTCTAAATTTGTATACGATTATGTATGATTGTTTCCGATTGTTTTGGTTGTTTAAGAGAAATATGAGTTTTAGGTTGAAAATGACATAATCGGTCGTAAACGATGTTTTCACGGATGGAATTCGAAATAAATTGCGTAGATTAGTCGAGTGAGGTGAGACCGAGATTATAGAAACTCGTTTCGTTGAAATCAGTTGATATTTGAAGATTTCATGTTTTTGGGTTTTGGAAAATTTGAGACTTTGGTGAAAAATAGTGGAGCATAGCATCTTGTTTTTATGATCCTAATAGTTGCTATATGATGTATATAGGTTGTATAACAATTTGTTTCATGAGAAATGATGGATTTATGAGGTTTTTATGTTGATTTTCGTGGCTGGACAGTAGCATTTTCGTACAGCAGTTTTTCTGGTTTTTCTTGACAGTATTTTCGCAACAGCAATTTTCTGGTTTTGACAGCATTTTGCAAAACTTCAAAAATTCATAACTCTTGAACCGTAAGTCGGTTTTGACCCCCGTTCGAAGCGTTGGAAAGCTAACGAGATGTTCTTTCTAAGAAAAATAGTTTTGAGGTCTGAACCTAGTCCAATCGGTACAGTTTTTTCGAACCGTTTCGTAGTATCGGGCGTCCGGTTTATGTTTTTGCGTTATTTTGAAATATCCATAACTTATTCGTTGTTTATCCGATTTAAACGTTCTTTATATCGAATCGAAGGTGTTGAGGAGTACTTTTTGATGATGATGGAAAATATTATTTTTGGTCGACTTTTCCGACTATTTGTGAATAGTGATTTTGTAGAAAATGTTAAGTATGTTAATTGTGAATGGTATGAATGTGTTGTGGACAGGTTTGTGGAGTGAACCTTTGATTGAGTAATTCTTTGTGAATTGTGGATCTTTAGTGAATGTATGCATTGTTTGAATTAAGTGATAATGCATGTTAAATGTGAATATATGATGAGATGTTGTGGTGATGGTTTGTGGCCTTAGGGCAAATAATTGCATTGATGTAAATTGAATTACAATGCATGAAAATGACTATGTGGATCACATTGTTGTATTTGAAGAATTGTATATGTTGTTATACAATTGATGTATGTGATATGTATGAGATAAATGCATGACTATATTGTGAATACGTATGCATTTCAAGAGTGTCATGAGTCATGTTGTATGTGAAACATCATGATGTGCATTCTTGGGTTAAAGGATTCTAAGATGAACCCATTGTAAGTCGTGAACCTAAGTGATTGGTGTGAGCGATAATTACAAACGATTGTGAACCTAGGTGATAGGTGTGAGCAATCGGATTGTGAACCTAGGTGATAGGTGTGAGCAATCCATAAACATTGTCAACCTAGGTGATAGGTGTGAGCAATGGGTGAACGTCGTGAACCTAAGTGATAGGTGTGAGCGATGGTTCCAACAAGTTCTTCAATTGAACTTGGGTTGATGAGTCGGTACCCGCATTGCATCTGCATAGAGTCGAGTGTCGGTCTCTATGATTTGCATTTGACATCATTGTATTTGTGCATTGATGGAATGAACATAAATGTATGTATTTATGTTGGATGATAAGCATTGTGATGAATGTGCTTGGTTTGTATATATATATATGCCTTGCGATGTATATAGAATGAAATGTGATGATTTGCAGTAAGGATGGTATCGTTGTAATGATACATTAGTAAGTAAACAGGTATGAGTGTTTATGTTGAATAAATGGATATGTATTAGTGATACATGTATTTGAGCATGAATGGATATGCCTATGGGATTTTATGTGTTGATTACGGATTGTTATGCCTTGTAAATGACTTATGGTATATGTTTGATGTTATGTGTATAAATATATGCATAGTGATGAGTTGTGGTGAGAATGTGGTATATGTGTATTAGATGTTGAGATATATATAATTATATGCAACGTTATTATGATAATATTTCTCACCCTTCTGCTGTTTTATAATGCTCTATGAGGCATTGCAGATTAGGTATGCTGGTGGTCTTTGGTGAAGCGTGTCTTCACTTCCTTTTGGTCGTCTGGCTCTGATATGTAGCGTCGGGTAGCTAGGATGATTTTGAATTCCTTTTTGTGATGCATTGATTTATGTATCTGGCTGATGAATTATGTGTATAAACCTGATGTTTGATGTGATTCACTGGATGATGTATATATATGTTTGATGTTGCAATGTTTAGATTTTCCGCTTATATTCTAAATATTGATTGATATGTGGGTGTAAGGACTGAGATCCTTTATTACTGATAGTTACCCCACTGTTGCATATCTATTTGAGCAGGTGTTGTATGTTTTAATTTCATATAAATTGTGGCATGCCTCTTTTATCCCATGTTATAATTATACTCTGACGAAATTTTTAATATGTGCGTAAATGATTTAATTGATTATTTGGGGGTGTTATAATAGTGGTATCAGAGCCAGTGTTGAGTCAGTTGTGTCTGTCTTGTGGTTGTGTTGGTTAAATTGTTGTTTACCTTGTTGTTATTTTTGGGAACAGTCGGATATGGCTGGTAGAAATGATGTTGCTATGGCTGCTGCTATGGAAGCAATGGCTAGGGCTGCGCAGGGTGCACCGAATGCGAATGCGAACGATGAGTTCAGAAAGAATCAACCACCGGTCTTCAAAGGAAGATTCGATCCCGATGGTGCTCAACTCTGGTTGAAGGAAATTGAACGAATTTTCAGGGTTATGGATTGTACTGAAGAGGATAAGGTGAGGCTTGGATCTCACATGCTGAAGGAAGAAGCCGACGATTGGTGGGTCGGTAGGCGTCAAATTCTTGAGGTGGATCATGAGGAGATAACTTGGGAATTGTTTCGTACTGAGTTTTTGGTGAAGTATTACCCGGAGAGTGTTAAAGGAAAGAAAGAGATTGAATTTTTGGAATTGAAACAAGGTAGTATGTCAGTGGTGGAATATACTGCGAGGTTTGTTGAGTTGGTTCAGTTTTATCCTCATTATGCTGCCGTTACTGCTGAGTTCTCAAAGTGTATTAAGTATGAGAACGGTTTGCGTCCCGAGATTAAGCAAGCTGTGGGATATCAAAGGATTAGAACGTTTTCTGATTTGACTGAAGGTTGCAGAATTTTCGAGGAAGACAGCAAGGCTCGTTCTACATATTACAAGAGTGTGAATGAGAGTAAGAGTAAGCAACAAGCGAGGAGTGGACCTTATGTGACACCCGCTGATAAGGGCAAGCATAAGGGAAACTTTGATAGGAAAGCTGGCGGAGGAGGTTCCGGTTCCATTAAGTGTTATGACTGTGGTGAAGTCGGACATAAATCCGTGGAGTGCAGGAATACTGCATTGAAGTGTTCTAACTGTGGACGTAAAGGGCATTCTGTTGCCGATTGTAGAAAGAGTTTAGTGACCTGCTACAACTGTGGAGAATTGGGTCACATGAGTACTAAGTGTACTAAATCGAAACAAGCTCAAGCGGGTGGAAAGGGGTCAGACATTGCTAGTGCGGATCGTTGATTAAAGGTATAAGTTTTATAAATTGTACCCTTTTGTTGCTGAAGTTGTTTTGAAAGAGACTCATTTGCTTATTTCCTATGAGTGTGCAAAGTGTTTGAATTTGTTTATGACTGCTTCAGGGTCGGTAACTAAGTCCTTGGTGCGTGTCAGTTGTCTTTTGACCATGTATGGTAAAGTCTTCATTATGGATTTTGTGTATTTGTCGATGTTGTTTGTCCCTTAGTACGTGATAGGTGTGTGGAACACTGTCAGTACTTTCTGGTTTTCTAATCCTTTGTCTGCAGGAGTTAGAATGAGATAAGTGGGGGAGAAGCTTGTACTTCTCCCAGTTGCTTTGGTTGTGTGCCGTTGGTTGCAAGGTTGTGAGTGTTATTTGGACAGTGTGGTTCCCGGTTTAAGAGGAGATGCGGAGGTAAGGGATATGTCAATTAAGGATTTGTACCTTAGGTGGTTTTGCGCACAAGAGGCAAGGAAGGTTGTTATAGCGTGGTAAAGATGGTCTATGCCCCATCATGATTGTCGGCTGTCTATTGGCAAATTGAGGAACTGATCACCCTTAATCTCTTGTTGATAGCAGACGAAAATTGTGTTGGATGGAGTAGACGTGTCTTTCCAGCTTAGATGGCATGTTGGTGGTGTTAGTGTTCTAGATATTAAAAGTAAAGCCAAAGAATGGATGATTGATTCGTATAGCCAGCATGTGGTGTATACTCGTATGGATGCTATGGAAAGCAAAACACAGAGTTACAATGAGTTAAGGAGTTTTGAGCTTAAGGTATCAATGTAAGAATTTTAAGGAAACCATTATGTATGAGTAGCAAGTTTAGAAAAGAGATGAAGTTTTAAGATAAGTTATCCAAGTGTGGATGTTCATTGCGAATAAGTTTCAAGGAGCTAAAAGTAGGAGTTGTCTACAACTCCAGTTTTGATTTTTGCCTGATCTTAAAGAACAGTTTGAGGAGCATTGAGTTATGTCTTGATGAGTTTAGTCGGTGGGTTAATGCAATATGGTTAAGTCGTAGCTTATGCTTTACGATAATTGAGGATTCATCCAAGGATTTATACTATTCAGGATTGGGGATTGGTTGCAGTGATTTTGTGTAGAAAGTATGGAAGTGTTGTTGTTATGGATCTAAGTTTGAAGTGATTGGTAATTGCAAGAGAATAGAGTATGAGATAACTAGGAGGGTTGGAATTCCTAGACGGGTTATGAATTTGAGTTGGATTATTCTTTGAGAAGGATTAATGTCTTGCCTGATGAGTTAAGTTGGAAGCCCTTGCATGGGTATGATCGGATGGTCAGATAAGTAGAATTGTTTGAGCAGTTCAGATGCTTGTGTCTGGTGTGTAAGCTAATGCAGCATAGAATGAAGTAGTGGATATAACAAGTGAACAAGGATTTTCTGGTGATTAGTAGAAAAAGTCAAATGTTGATTATGGAATTAGTGGTTTTGTTAGTCGCGAGTAATCAGAGTGCACAGCGGAAGTGTGGAATTCTTGTATTAGTTGTTGAGAGACAAGGATGCAGGTATCCTGGTTTTGTGGATGTTGTTGAGATAATGTTGTGTCATGGAACGTTATATTCTTGTCCGTGTTGTTGTTTCGTTTCCATTGTGATGGTTCGAGTACGTGTAGCTAATTCCTATGTTTGGGGATTAGGGGAGTGGTACCAATGGTGTTGGTGTCAATCTTGTCGTGGTCGTTGTCTTGTCGTTGTTGTTTGTTGGTTTGTTGTTTATGTTATTCGTGGTGTGCCTTGTGTCGGCATGATAGTTGGTTGGTCAGACGCGAGAGTAGTATCCGAGTTTGTGTGTGCTTAGCATATTTTCGAGGACGAAAATGTCTAAGTGGGGGAGAGTTGTAACGACCCGATTTTAATTATCTCTATTTGTGGTGTTAATTATATTATTTTGTGGAGTATTTTACTTTAATTTGACAATGATTATGTTATTGGTGAAATTGGTGTTTTAATATGTTATGTTTTCATATTAAGCATTTTTTACCGTTTTTGAGAGTTTGCAGGGAAAATTGGAATAGAGGGTATTTTAGACTTTTCACTTTAAATAGTATTCAATTAATGAGTTAATAGATATTTTGGGATATTTATGTTAAGTAAATATTTTTGTGTTTGTGAGAAAAGAAATAGAAGGGATAGAATTAGAAAGGAAAGAAAAAGAGAGAAAACTATATATAGAGAGAGATAGTAAGAGAAAGGGAAGGAAATAGGAGAGAAAGAAAAGGAGGAGAAGAGAAAGAGAAGGAAAAGAGGAATTTTCACCCGAATCGACTTCCGATCGTTTCTAAACTCGGGTAAGGGTGTGAAATATCATTATTCTAAATTTGTATACGATTATGTATGATTGTTTCCGATTGTTTTGGTTGTTTAAGAGAAATATGAGTTTTAGGTTGAAAATGACATAATCGGTCGTAAACGATGTTTTCACGGATGGAATTCGAAATAAATTGCGTAGATTAGTCGAGTGAGGTGAGGCCGAGATTATAGAAACTCGTTTCGTTGAAATCGGTTGATATTTGAAGATTTCATGTTTTTGGGTTTTGGAAAATTTGAGACTTTGATGAAAAATAGTGGAGCATAGCATCTTGTTTTTATGATCCTAATAGTTGCTATATGATGTATATAGGTTGTATAACAATTTGTTTCATGAGAAGTGATGGATTTATGAGGTTTTTATGTTGATTTTCGTGGCTGGACAGTAGCATTTTCGTACAGCAGTTTTTCTGGTTTTTCTTGACAGTATTTTCGCAACAGCAATTTTCTGGTTTTGACAGCATTTTGCAAAACTTCAAAAATTCATAATTCTTGAACCGTAAGTCGGTTTTGACCCCCGTTCGAAGCGTTGGAAAGCTAACGAGATGTTCTTTCTAGGAAAAATAGTTTTGAGGTCTGAACCTAGTCCAATCGGTACAGTTTTTTCGAACCGTTTCGTAGTGTCGGGCGTCCGGTTTATGTTTTTGCGTTATTTTGAAATATCCATAACTTATTCGTTGTTTATCCGATTTAAACGTTCTTTATATCGAATCGAAGGTGTTGAGGAGTACTTTTTGATGATGATGGAAAATATTATTTTTGGCCGACTTTTGACCGACTTTTCCGACTATTTGTGAATAGTGATTTTGTAGAAAATGTTAAGTATGTTAATTGTGAATGGTATGAATGTGTTGTGGACAGGTTTGTGGAGTGAACATTTGATTGAGGAATTCTTTGTGAATTGTGGATCTTTAGTGAATGTATGCATTGTTTGAATTAAGTGATAATGCATGTTAAATGTGAATATATAATGAGATGTTGTGGTGATGGTTTATGGCCTTAGGGCAAATAATTGCATTGATGTAAATTGAATTACAATGCATGAAAATGACTATGTGGATCACATTGTTGTATTTGAAGAATTGTATATGTTGTTATACAATTGATGTATGTGATATGTATGAGATAAATGCATGACTATATTGTGAATACGTATGCATTTCAAGAGTGTCATGAGTCATGTTGTATGTGAAACATCATGATGTGCATTCTTGGGTTAAAGGGTTCTAAGATGAACCCATTGTAAGTCGTGAACCTAAGTGATAGGTGTGAGCGATAATTACAAACGATTGTGAACCTAGGTGATAGGTGTGAGCAATCGGACTGTGAACCTAGGTGATAGGTGTGAGCAATCCATAAACATTGTGAACCTAGGTGATATGTGTGAGCAATGGGTGAACGTCGTGAACCTAAGTGATAGGTGTGAGCGATGGTTCCAACAAGTTCTTCAATTGAACTTGGGTTGATGAGTCGGTACCCGCATTGCATCTGCATAGAGTCGAGTGTCGGTCTCTATGATTTGCATTTGACATCATTGTATTTGTGCATTGATGGAATGAACATAAATGTATATATTTATGTTGGATGATAAGCATTGTGATGAATGTGCTTGGTTTGTATATATATATATGCCTTGCGATGTATATAGAATGAAATGTGATGATTTGCAGTAAGGATGGTATCGTTGTAATGATACATTAGTAAGTAAACAGGTATGAGTGTTTATGTTGAATAAATGGATATGTATTAGTGATACATGTATTTGAGCATGAATGGATATGCCTATGGGATTTTATGTGTTGATTACAGATTGTTATGCCTTGTAAATGACTTATGGTATATGTTTGATGTTATGTGTATAAATATATGCATAGTGATGAGTTGTGGTGAGAATGTGGTATATGTGTATTAGATGTTGAGATATATATAATTATATGCAACGTTATTATGATAATATTTCTCACCCTTCTGCTGTTTTATAATGCTCTATGAGGCATTGCAGATTATGTATGCTGGTGGTCTTTGGTGAAGCGTGTCTTCACTTCCTTTTGGTCGTCTGGCTCTGATATGTAGCGTCGGGTAGCTAGGATGATTTTGAATTCCTTTTTGTGATGCATTGATTTATGTATCTGGCTGATGAATTATGTGTATAAACCTGATGTTTGATGTGATTCACTGGATGATGTATATATATGTTTGATGTTGCAATGTTTAGATTTTCCGCTTATATTCGAAATATTGATTGATATGTGGGTGTAAGGACTGAGATCCTTTATTGCTGATAGTTACCCCACTGTTGCATATCTATTTGAGCAGGTGTTGTATGTTTTAATTTCATATAAATTGTGGCATGCCTCTTTTATCCCATGTTATAATTATACTCTGACGAAATTTTTAATATGTGCGTAAATGATTTAATTGATTATTTGGGGGTATAAAATGGGGGTGTTACATCTGGTCTCGCGTGGTTATACATCTTTCCCAACCTTTGTTAAATGTCTTTTCCGTAGTAGTGATATATTTATATATTTTTACTTATGTAGACATGTTAACTTATCAATTTTATTAAATGTAACACTGTTAAACTTGTACGCATTTTAATATCAATATTTGTTTATTTCATAACTCAACAATATTATCCTTGAATTTTTTTTAATATTGGTAAAAATTTAAAATAACATGATAAATTATAAGTGATATATTATTTTTAGGGTTAAATATGTTTTTAGTCCCTATAAAGTTTGAAATTTCATTTTTAGTCCCTCCTGACTTTTGGCAACGGTTTTAGCTGGTTTTGGCAACGGTTTTTTTGTAAAAACCGTTGCCAAAAGATAGGGAAGGACTAAAAATGAAATTTCAAACTTTATAGGGACTAAAAACATATTAAACCCTTATTTTTATTAGATATGTGGATAAATTGGTATAGGTACGAGACGAGTACTTAGGTACCCATAGAATACGAGTATGGGGTACAAACATTGATACTCACACGAGTGTGGATTCAGATATATGGATTTTTTTAAATCACGTGTATGAAGATGAATAGTATAATACCCAACCCTAATTCTATCCATTACCATCTCTAGCTTTCAAAGAATTGCTAAGATCAAAACACGTCTCAAAGTTCAAAATTCGTTTACTAAAATACTTATAAATTATTTACTAAAGAGTTTATATATCGACGACAAGTTGAAGTGAGGCGCCTTATGGGTGCTCTTATAATTATAACATTAATTAGAAGGGTTAATACACATTTTGTCCCCTGCCATATGAGCGAAATCCCAAAAACAACCTTGTAAAAAAAACACAGATTTCATCCTGTAATTTGAAGATTCCTTCGTTTTGCCCCCTGAGTAGATTTGGTCAGCAAAATTGATGATGTGGTGCTGCTATGTTAGCTTATTTTATTTTTTATTTATTTTATTATTACGTGAAAATGCCATGTGGACTTTTCTTTTTTTTAACGTGGCTTATATATGTTTTTTTTTTGTTTTTTTAAGTTTGGAAATTTTGAATGGTTAAAAATTTTAAAATTTTGACAACAATGGGTCTTGAACCCATAGTCATTTGCATAATGGTACTAGCCCTTACCAATAGGCTATTTAATTTCCTTATCTAATAGGTTGCATCAAAATGTATATATTACATAGGTATTTTACATGAGTATTATTCAATTATATGTATGTTTACATGAAATAGTTTTGGTTAATTTCTATAAATTAATATAAATAAATTAATGTAAATAAATTAACGTTATTTATGATTAGTTTCTATAAATAAATAAATCAAGTTAGTTAATAATTTATTTATTTATTTAATTAATATATTTTAGTTTAATATAATTAATAATATATTTATTTTTAGTATAATATATTTACAATTTACTTTCAGTTTATTTGTTTGCTAATTAATATAAATTAATAAATTGAAAATAAATATATTTTAAATATATTAATTAATTAAAAATTAACATATTTTAATATACTAGAAATTAATTAACGCTATTAAATATTTTAAATATCAAATAAATATTTAAATATTAAATAGAAACGTTAAATCCTTTACAAAATATAATTGATTTCAGTTTATTATTAATAAATATTATAATATATTAATTTTTTAGTTTTTTATTAAAATAAATTTATTAAATTATTTAGTTTAATATAATTAATAATATATTTATTTTTAATATAATATATTTAGAATTTACTTTCAGTTTATTTGTTTGTTAATTAATTTAAATTAATTAACTGAAAATAAATATATTTTAAATATATTAATTAATTAAAAATTAACATATTTTAATATATTAGAAATTAATTAACGTTATTAAATATTTTAAATATCAAATAAATATTTAAATATTAAATAGAAACGTTAAATTTCTTACAAAATATAATTGATTTTAGTTTATTATTAATAAATATTATAATATATTTATTTTTTTAGTTTTTTTATTAAAATAAATTTATTAAATTATTGAGTTTAATATAATTAATAATATATTTATTTTTAGTATAATATATTTACAATTTACTTTTAGTTTATTTGTTTGTTAATTAATATAAATTAATAAACTGAAAATAAATATATTTTAAATATATTAATTAATTAAAAATCAACACATTTTAATATACTAGAAATTAATTAACGTTATTAAATATTTTAAATATCAAATAAATATTTAAATATTAAATAGAAATGTTAAATCTCTTACAAAATATAATTGATTTCAGTTTATTATTAATAAATATTAAATATATTTATTTTTTAGTTTTTTATTAAAAGAAATTTATTAAATTATTTAGTTTAATATTTAAAAATATATACATTTGATGCATAGCTTTTAATAAAAGAATATTTCAGCCAAGTGGTAAATTGTGCATCAAGAATGCTTGTGGTCTTGGGGTTTAACACCCATTGGGATCAATTTTGGTGTTTTTACATGATTTTAGCATTTAAAGCCAAAAAAACCAAGCAACACGTGGATAATCCACGTAACAATAAAATAAATAAATAATATAAAAAAAGTCAACAAAGCAGCGTCACATCATCAATTTTGCTGACCAAATCCACTCAGGGGCCAAAACGAGGAAATCTTCAAATGGCAGAGATGAAATCTGTGCTTTTTTTACAGGATTGTTTTTGAAATTTCGCTCATATGACAAAGGAGAAAATATGTATTAACCCTAATTAAAATGACTTCCTTTGTCTATTAGTTGTTGCAGAATCAAAGGAATCAAAAGAAATTATTATTTATTTAATATTTTAAGAAAATTTGATATATGTGGTAGACATATTTTTGTGAGCTACGCTAAATCGTAAGTTTTAATTTTACAAACAGGTTTAATGTTGTAAATGTAGAATAAAGTAAGTTTGAAAAATGTGATCAATAGTAATGAGTTTTAAAATTAATATTGATTTTGTAGAATAAAGTATAGGCTCAACTTCTAGGGTTCATGATGGTGATATTAGAGTTGTATCTTATAAATAGATAGGTTAGGTTTTCTTTGTTGTCACATGGAAGTACATTTTGTTAGGTTGCCCCATTGAGAATCTTAAATATTGAAGCACTTGATTAGACAAAGGAAGACACATAATACTTATGATTTCGAAGAATATATTATCATCGCTTTAACAAGTAATTGTGTTTAGGCATGACGATGGGGTGGTGGCGGGATGAAAAATTAAAACTCAAACAAGTTCGAAATAGATTTGGGTATTTTTGCTCCATCACTATTTATGTAGTAAAATCATTTTTTTAATAGAAATATTTATTTTGTCCAACATCAAATTACATTATAAATAATAAATAAAATAATCTAAAAAATTTTCATACATATATTTTAAATAATACAAACAAATTAAAATATCAAAACATCGGTCATATATTTAAAATTCTAAATTATCAAAACTAAATAATAATATATATAATGAAATAAATAAAGTGGGTTTAGAGTGTGTATTAGTGTCTCCGTTATCCAACTTGTCCTCATATTTTGACCCATGTTTATCAAAACTAAATAATAATGTATATAATGGTATGTTTAAACCTGGTTTAGGCCATAGGTCAATCCGCCATAAATTGAAGATGGCACGGTAGTCGTTCGCAAATCTCAATCTTGAGTAGGGGTGTTCAAAACCGAACCAACCCAATAGAAAACCGCAAACCAAACCAAACCAAACCGAAACCGCAAAAAACCGCATTTGGTTCGGATTTGTTCGGGTCATCTTTTAACAAAACCGCACGGTTCAGTTTGGTTTGAGGTTTGTATTTTGCAAACCGAACTAAACCAAACCAAACCGCATTATGTTACAGCCCAAACTTTACTTATCCCACGTGTTAGCCAAAACTCAAACCCATTATGTCTTAACCTTACAATTACGAAATATTTTCTCTTACTCACACTTAACTTTTCAATTTTAATCTTCTCAAATCTCTCCTAATAGTATTGCGCATTCTTCTCATCTTCTTTGCCATGTACGTCTCACCTCTTCTACACTATCTCTCATCTCACATGTTCTTTCTTTTTCATCTTCTCATTTGTATGTTACTATATTCTCTTATAATTATGTTTTTATCGCACATTTCTTCTCTAATTTCACATCTCTTATGTTCTTTCTTTTTTATCTTATCTAATCTCCCTTCTCCTCTATTTTTCTGTTTTATTATAATATTTTTGATATTGTTTTATGCTACTATTTTTTTCCACTTTTGTTTAACTTGATTTTTGTATATTGAATGAGAACTTTTTGTCTAAATATGATGAGTTTTGCTATTATTTGGTAATGTATGAACGACTAAACACAAAGTTATGTTATTCTCTATATATGTAAATATCACTCAACAAAAATATTGTAAAAAACCGAACCAACCAAACCATTCCAAACCGCATTGGTTTGGTTCAGATTTTTTTTAAAAGCCAACCGAACCAAACCAAACCGCATATTTTTTTCTCTTGCGGTTTGGATGATTTTTAGCGTCAAAACCGCCCAAACCGCACCGCAAACACCTCTAATCTTGAGCTCAAGGGAAAGTGAAATAGCGCTTAGACTATCTGATTTTAATTTCTTTATCTTTTTTTTGCATTGTCCTCACATATAATATTTTTACTTTTCTATATACTTTTCGAAAGAAAAACATACATTTCAGTTGCGTGAATAATTTACATGTATTGTTTCATATGAATACGATTATTTTATTATTTATATGATATTTATAATGTTGAAAAGTATATTGGGAAAATGAAATATAATATTTTGTATTTAACAGTGACATTCAATCTCCCCAATTGCATGGTTTTGTATTAATTTTTATTTGTCTATATGCTTTTTTTTTTAAATTATTTAACAACAATTTATGAAACAAAATGTGTGATGAATGTGAGCTGAAGCGATATTTGACCAGTTTAAATGCAATTGAACAATGCATATGGGTTACTGTGTCATGTTTTGACAAGAGATAATGAGTTTTATGCAAGAAAATTTCATATTTTAGTATAAGTGTTACCATTAAAGTATAACCGCTTATATTGATTAATGAAGTTTTCTTGTTTGAGGAACATTTTTAAATGTAACGGGTGGGAAATTCGTGCGTCCGCACGGGTTCTGGTGTGGACCGCGGATATATCATCAGTTATGTTATAAAATATAAAAAAATTGGAAATATAAAATTTTTGTTGTAAATTAAAATTTTGATCAGTAACTTTATGTTCTCGTTAATATTTAATATTTTAATCAGTAACTTCGTGTTCCCATTAATATTCAAATTTTCTATCAATAACTTCAAATTCTCGTTAATGTTTAATATTTTGATCAGTAACTTCGTGTTCCCGTTAATATTCAAATTTTCTATCAGTAACTTCAAATTTTCAATATTTTGTGGTTTCATTTCAACTTGTTGTTTGATAGTTTAGTTCATTTTTACTAATGGATACCTATTACTTTACAAACAACATAATATAGTTCATTTTCTTTTAAAGTTTAATACCAATTGTTATATTTTAATGATTATTTTAGTACATGAAATAGAAGAAGTTTTAAAGATAGTTGTTTTTAGAATAGAGAATAATTGTAATTTTAAAAAAGTAAATTTAAAAAATGTATATTAAAAATATTAAAAGAGAATAAAACAAATGTGTATGTTGATATGAATTATAATTGAATTGGAGAAAATAAAATGAAACATTTACGCCATACTATTAGATCTATATTATCAAAAAATATTATTTTGAAATTGTTTAATTATATATTACTATTATCCAATTGTATATTTTCAGTGTGTCGCAACAAAAGAAAAAATACAAAATGAAAAAAAGGTTACTAAAAACTGACTGCACGAATATCTACAATATATTAATACAAGCCAAAAGAAGCCTTGGTAGTGTACATAATACATGGCTCAAGGGGGAAAATATCAAAGCTTTGTATCCATATGTCACACTTAAAATACAAGAATCACTCCAAATGCTCAAGTAATCATCAGAATCTCCAAGCCATTGTGACTCTGCTGAACTGTTATGTTTCACTCTAGTTTTTCAAGTTCCCCCATTCTTTCAATGATAGCTTGCAAGCACAAAAGTTGGTTTGGTTCGAGAGTTGAGGTTTTGTGGGTCATAAATTTAGCTTGTGAAAAAATTTACATTAAATATGCACAAAGAAGCCAAGGAAATAAGACCAAAATCATAATTTATTAACTATACAACTTAAAATTCAATTCAGTAATCAAATATCAAAAGTATAGTAACACCAAAAGAAAATGTATATACCTTCTTGCTTGTTTCTTGCAGTTCACCCGCTAGAATGAATTCATCAAGTATTAGGTATACCTCCAAGTTAGATAAAATTAAACTAAATGAGCAAGGAACAACGACAAAAAAAATTAATCTTAAGAAACAATGAGATTCAATATTGTAATCAATTATCATTCCAATCCCAATCATCCACAATCACTAACTTCACTTAGACAAAAGAAAAGAACATAACATATGTAGAGCACAGTAAAACTTGGGATAGACATATATACAATACAGACAGTGGATGAAGTTGCATATAAGGAATGCTCAATTAGAAAGTAAATAACACAAAGATTGTATAGAAAAAGTAGCATGAATGATACAAACTGGAACATTCAACAAATAAACAAAACTCTAATATGTAAAACTCCAATACTTATAGAAATGACAGTTTGTATCATCATCTCTTGATATGCTTTCAATTTTGTCTGTTTGATATGCTTTATTTTGGAAGTTTAGTTTAATCAATAAAACCCTCTATCACTTTGAACCCCCTAAATTTTTTTATTTGCACCATTAATTCGTTTGATCTTGAATTTACTATTTATGTTTACACCCCTATAGCATGGACCTGGCTCCGTCACTGATGCCATGGTTCTCAGAACTACATTACATTAGACATTAGTGCTTTTATGTGAAATATATTTACAGATGGGGAACTTATTATATGTTCTATATGGCAGCATAACATTATCACTTTGGTTGGTAGCTTTTCCCCTAGCAAACTAATTGTTCAATCATGGTTGCAGGTGGAGAAAGTTCATTTAAATGGAAAATTGAAAGCAGTCACAACTTATTTCAGCCGTACACCAGTTGCAGGGTGCTGAGTTAACTGAATTCACTTCTACTGCTACAAGTTATAATTATCATGAAGTAGCTGATATTCATTATGTTCCATGAAAAAATGTTGGTTTTCTTGGTTGTAGTAAAATTCCATAGGTTAAATGCATAAACTATAAAGCATGGCCTTGAAATAACCTATGTCATTGCATTATTTGTATTACATAATTTGGGTTCACCTCATATTAATGCTGATGTCTCTCATCAATGAAGCTTTTTCCGCCATACCTAAGAGGCAGGGTCTATGTGTTAGAAACTTAATACATTTCAGCCATCGACATATGCACAAAGAAACATGTCCTCAAAAAATTCAGTGAAGTAATGACACTCACAGTTTAGCAAATTTGTATAAATTATTCTGGAAATTTGTCCTCCTCGATCCAAGACGCTTGGTGCCTCCCATGTGTTTTTGACCCCTACATAAAACAGTTTAAATATATCACAAATAGAGAAAAAAAAATGAAATGCTTTTTAGCATTAGAACGAAAAAAACTGATGTAGATACCTCAGGCATAAATATATATTAGAGAATCAAATCAAATATAACCTGACAAAAAGCATTCTTGACCAATAACCTCTAGTGATATTACAATATAATGCTTGAACTTGGCTACCCAATTCTTCAAAACTCTTGGCACATAAAAGGTTGCTACATTTCAAATAAAAATTTTGTCCATCCGGAAAACCAAACCAAAACATACAGGCTCGACTTTAAAAAGAAATGTTACATGTAAGGAATAGTTATCATAACAGGAAAAAAGCCAACGACAAAAGTAACATATATCTAACAGGATATTCAAACTACCATGAAATTTCAGAAATGAAAGACAAAAAGAATACGGTTAGCTATTAAGACGTGCATATTCGTGTTCATTTCATTTTTAAACAATAAAATGGACCACGTCTAAAACACAGAAGGCATGAACGAAATGCCTCAATCAGAGGCAATGACAATTTTGTGTAAATTGCAAACGGTGGGGATGGGAAAACATTCACATGGGGCCCCGGGAATAGGTAGTGGGCTAGGCGCGAGAGGTCTGAACCCAGGAATTAGTGGTTGACCTCCAAAAATGGGAAATCTTGGGGGCGACAATACAGGAGGAAGGTTCGGCCTCTGAACCATTAGATGATTATAAGCCCCACCGACCTGCTAAAATGCTGCAGCTTGCCCAAGATGTTCTTTGATCCGCTGATCAATTAAGCTTTGGGTTTTTTGCTATTGATATTGCTGATAGTAAGACCACACATTAGCCTGAAAACACAAACACATCAAAAAAGCTCACAAATATGACCTAGATTGCAATGCAGTATGAATTTTTAAAAGTGAGAAAACTTCACAATACCTTGTGTTTATAACCAGAGTTATGTTGCTTTCTAACAGATGGCTGCAACATTAGACAAAGTTAGAAACATTTGCATTGTCCAGCTATCGCTTACAATGAAAATTATACAGTTCATCAGAAAAATAAGAAACTATCATTTATACATTGTTAGTTATGAACATAAATGAATAAATACGCGATTATCCTGTGGTTATGTTTGGATAAGCTACTTATTATGAAGTTTTTAGCATAAGCACTTATGAATAAGTTAATTCGAATTTCAAACAGGTCCTTTATATATGCTATATTGAAATCAAAGGGAAAAAAACCTACAGAATCGTGGGTCAAATAGGTATCACTGTAGTCACATTAGTACCTGCAATGCAATGGAACAAAAATGAATGAAATGATGTGAATTAGATGAAAAGTGAAGTATGGAGGATGTTTTGAGCAATTAATTTGTTGTTTATTTCCATCTCATGAACAGTCACTGATACCAGCATGTTAGTTTTGAAATATCAGGAAAACCCGGTAAATGCATGTTTCTAAAGAAGCTCGAGACTCACATTTCGCAAAATTGGCGATATTCGTCGTGCAACTTGGGAAAGAACGTCTGGATGTCCACATCTTACGATTCCCAGTAAGGCCTTGATACATCCCTGAGATCTCAGAGTCATCAATATTTTATCTGGATGAAAAACACGAAGACAACATTATGAATAAACTTAAATGACAAGGAAGCAAGACAAATATCAATACTAAAGAAAGCAACCATTGATAACAGAGTGATTCATCCTTTAGCCATTATAAGTTCTTGATTCGCTTCTGAATTGCCACAAAGAAAGCAAGACAATATCAATACTAAAATTAGCTAAATGCACATCCACAACATTTAGAACTCAGCAGAATGTATAATTCCATAAATGTGAGACCAGAATTTGCAAAACTAAGCACGATATAACTGATTGTGTATAGAGATTTTTTTAGAGGAATTCTTGAAAACAAAAAGTTATATGAATGCAATTTTTTCATTGCATCAGTAAACCCGAATTCATGTTGATTTGCTAAAAACTAAAGGATGATTATGAAGAGAAAATGATTGAATCATTGTATCAACATACCTAATATAGCCAAGAATCATCCAAGATCCATAAATGTAACTGAAAAGCCAGACCAATGATTTATGCGCCCTCTCTTTTCCTACAATAGTACAGAAAAGTATATATCAGCTGGTAGGGGATCAATATGGTAGGGGATCATGTTTCTCGGAGCACGTTTCCAGAAGGAAAGTGATTATTTCCACACACCCAAATCCAAAACCACACAACTGATAAGTAAAACATAAAACACATGTAAAACATAAAACACACTTCTCTTTCCACTTGCGAAAAGAACATAAAGCCAGACAATGTCCCCTTGGGTGCATTTGGATCCTTTTTCTTCTTTGAGCATCCATATGAGTATTGAAAAAATCTAAAACCTGCAAATATTCAGTAGATACATTTCTCATTTCAACGACACAACAAATTGATGTAAAAACAACACAAAACACACTCTTTTAGAACCAGGAAGGTCTCAAAGGGTAAGCATCTATTATAACCTACAAAAAATATAATATATATAAAACATACGATGTAAATATTTTTAAGAAATTCATGGAAGTGTGTCTCACTCAGTCCAACTGCCGCACCACCGCAAGCGAAATCGCACACCACTGTTGCTTCCGGTTCCCTTTTCCGACCATGAAAGCTCTGCCATCGTCAATCAACGCATACAGCCACCGTCATCAACGCATACAGCCGCCGTGAATCCACATATAGAACCATAACGCCATTGTCGGTTTACACTTCCGATCTACCTTCTCCGATGCGATCTCACGCTTTCGACTGAAACACGGTTAGGTACAGACAGGAGATAATGAAGAAGGTTGAGAAAGAAGATGAAACGTTGAGAGGTTAGGGTTCAGAGAGAGAGAGAGAGAGAGAGAGAGAATAGTATTAAATGAAGAGGAAAGTAAGAAAAGGAAATTAAAAGAAGGATGGATGGTTGAGCGACACGTAAGCCTTAGGGCAAAAATGATATTTCTACAACCCAAAGAGTTCTTATATGGTAGATACAAAGTTTCTCTCTTAAAGGTGGAGATTGTGTGCTATAATTAAAAATTGATTTTAGATGAAGTTATTGGATAATGTATTAAACAAAGAAATTTACATTACATGCCTAAACATGATAATTTCCCAATTTTAATATATACTCACTAATTAACTCATCTAAGGTTTTAACCGAGGCTTTGGCCATAGTTTGTGCATTCTGCCTAATGGTGATTGTACTATTATAGTGATCTCGTTATGATAGCTTATTTATTTTGAACTATATCGTGTCTTGTGATATATTTTAATGCATTCATTTTTTGTCTCTATAGTAAATTTATTAGTAAACAATTTATATGCTTCTATCGTAGTGTTAAGATGGATCAAAATATAAGAAATGAAAGTAAGTTATGAACATTTCTTTAGGAATTGATGATTTAGATATAACGTCGTTAGAGGATAAACTTGTGATCAATGCAGAGAGCATAACTGAACAAACATAATGTTTGGCTAACTGAGAGAGGGCTGACATGAGTTTGATTGCTATCAAGAGAACCATATATGAACATCTTCTAAGTGGTTTGCTTGAAGAATGCACTGCTAAGGAATTTCTTGCCTCTATAAAATAAAGGAATTTCTCCGGGTCAGATGATTTTAAAAGAGTTAATTAGTGTTTTTTGTGTAAGAAAAAACGACATAAGAAACATGATTGTCCAAAGTTCAAAACTTGGCTAGATAAAAAGCAAAATTCTAATCGTAATAGCTTTGCCTTTGTTTGTTATGGTTATAATCTAATTAATGTTCTAGTAAATTCTTATTTGCTTAATATTGATTCGGCAACACATATTGATTTTTCTTTGCAGGGGGTTTAGAAACCTGAGGGAGTCCAATCCAAGGGAAAGCAAGTTAAGGGTAGGAAATGATCTAGCAGTAGTTGTGGAGTCAATGTGAGATGTCAACATAATTTTAGATTCTAGTTTTGAACTTGTTTTGAAAAATACCTTTTATGTACTTTTATTTATGAGAAATGTTATTTATTTTTCTTTGTTGAATGAATTTGGTTTTAGTTTTTATTTTAGTAGTAGAAAAAATAAGTATGGCACCGAACTCCTATGTTGTTGGTTATGGAATTTTAGTTAATGGTTTATATAAAATTTCTTTGACTTATATTAACCTTGTTTCTATTGGGCGAGAATATGAAGAATACAACAATCTAGAAGGGGGTGAATAGACCTCCCAAATAAAATGACCAATTGAAAAATTATTTTGAAAAGTTTTATCAGATTTTGAATAATATAAATAGTTTGTATGAGTGGTTGGTTATGCCTTTTGGACTAACTAATGCTCCAAACACTTTCATGTGATTAGTGAACTGTGTTTTAAGAGATTTTTTGGGGGAAATTGTTATTGTGTATTTTAATGACATCTTAATCTATAACAAAAATTTATAAGACAATATCATTTACTTAACGGTTGTTTTGCAAGTGCTAAAACAAGAAAGTTTATATGCAAATCTGGAAAAGTGTGTCTTTTGCACCGATCATGTTATTTTCTTTAGTTTTATTATACACTTTAAAGTTATCATGTAGATGAAGAGAAAGTGTAAGCAATTCAAGAATGACCAACACCCAAATATGTAAGTGAGGTAAAAAGTTGCCATGGCTTAGCTGGTTTCTATAGGAGGTTTGTGAAGGGTTTTTAGTACATTGGTTGTAGGTCTAAAGAAAAATCACCCAAGCTCCAATTCTTGCATTACCAAATTTTCATAAATCTTTTGAAACTAAGCGTGATGCATCCAATGTTTGAATTTGGGTTGTTTTGATGCAAGAAGGTCATCCAAATGCTTATTTTTGTGAGAAATTAAAAGGGTATGCCCTTAATCACTCTACTTATGATAAGGAATTTTATGTCTTAGTTATGGCACTATAAACTTGGCTACATTACCTACTGCCCAAAGAATTTGTCATTCATAGTGACCATGAATCTTTGAAACATTTACAGGTACAAGGTAAGTTAAACAAGAGAAATGGAAAACAGGTTGAGTTCCTTGATCAATTCCCATATGTGACAAAACACAATAAAGGTAAGGCTAATGTGGTTGCATATGCACTTTCACGAATTTATGTTATACTTTCTACTCTTGAAACAAAAGTGTTTGGTCTTGAATATTTTAAAGAATTGTATACAAGTAATTTTTTTCCAAATATCTTTTTTGTGAACTTGCTTCCCAAAATGGATACTTTAGGCATAATCATTTTTAATTTAAATATAAGGAGACTATGCGTGCCAAAAAGTTCCATTAGAGAATTACTTGTGAAAGAAGAGCATGAAAGGGGTTTAGTGGGGCATGTCTGTTAGTGTGCATTTTATCAATAGAATAAAAGTAGGGGATTCTAACAAAAAGACCTAATCGTTTTATCATTGTATCTTTTTCGAAGTTAATTCTCTCTTGTTTTTAGATCAAACAAACAATTTTAAAACAAACCCCCTTGTGCTACATTGCCAAGGCCGAGCCTAGCTTGCTAAAACATTCAAAGCCTAAGCCTGGCCTATAGCCTATCATAGACTTATTTTTAGGCTCGAGCCTAGCCTTTTGGAAGACCTAATTGGCCTACTAGCCTACTTAAAAGCATGTTTCATTTGAACATTTGTGAATAAGTAATTCAACTAATGTAAAATAGACTAACAAAGTAAAAGATCAATGATGCTAATGTTTGTTTTCATTGACTCATTCGAGTTTACCTATTAGCATAAGTTTTGTGATACTATTTGTTTGAGAGAACTTATAAAAAACTAATGGCAACAACCCATAACATTGTTCATAATGTTTTTTAACTTATTTTTACAAGTTCTTCAAGATAAATAAGTTTTATTTTTGTATTTTAATTCAAAGTATAAAATACAATGTAATAACAATAATTTTATCCATGTTTATTTAAATAGGTCGGTCTGGTAGGCTTAAATGGCTTTGTTTATGACCCTTAGCCTAATTTTTTTAGCTAAATAGACTTATAAAAAATCCCAAATCTTTTCTATTAAAAAAATCTTACTTGGTTTGAGCTTGTGTAGGCTAGGCCGTAGGCCCCTATTAGTTGGTCAGACCTATTCTCACTCCTAGTGGAGACAAATATTTTATTATTACTTAGATACATACTAGTACACTTTCTAGTTTTGTCATCAATTTTTTGGCTCCGTTGCCGGAGATTGTTGATTTTTAACAAGGCAATTTAGTGTGACATGTTTAGTTTTCTATTTGTTTGTTTAAATTTTTTTTTTTCATTTTAATTTTTTCAATTTTAAATTTTAGTTCTTATTTTATTTTCTTTTTTATTCAATTTAATTTTATTTTTTCTCTTCTTTTATGTTATTTAGTGTGGTGCTACTAAGATATTTCTTGTATGTTTATGCGAGGTACCGACACGACGTTGATATCGATTGATCCTGAAATCGAAAGAACAACGCGCGCACTTCACAAAGCGAAAAGAGAAGCATTTCAAGCTACCAAAGAAGTTAGAGAAGAAAAAGTAGAGATGGCTTATCCACCACGTTAAACATTGGGGGTCTATTGCAGGAGGACCGACTCCGGCCAAATTTGTTTAGGATTTCAATCGGGTAATCCAATAACCTTTGACATCAAAAATTTCGTACTGACAGGCTTGAAGGAAAACCCATTCGACGGGCAAGAAATCAGAAATCCTTGGGAGCATCTCGCTAAATTTTATGAGATTTGCTCGATGTGTAAGCTGGTCGGTGACATCACTAATGATTTGGTAAAATTACATTTGTTTGGTTTTTACTTGATAGGCCGCGCAAAGGATTAGTTGCAGTGCATCCCAAATGACATTATCCAGACTTGGAAAGAGCTTGAAGATAAGTTTCTCAAGAGGTATTATTCCAATGCTTAGTTTGTGGAAAAAAAGATGTAATTACTAGTTTTGCCAAAGAAGAGGCATAACCACTATCTAATGCATGGGAACGGTTCAAGTTTTTACTCCGAAAGTGTCCAAATCCCAACAAGAGTTCTATAGAGCAGATGACACACTTCATCAATGGGTTTAGAGCATAAGAGAGAATGATTCTAGATGCCTGAGCTGGAGGTACATTGAGATTAAAGACTGGCGAATAGTTAAAAACATTAATTCACAACATGTGTCAGAATGTGTAATGATCAAGCGAGCGAGCAATGAAACAAAAACGTATCCATTCAGTTGATTCCACCACAGATTTAGTCGCTCAGATAGAAGCCCTAACGAAATAGTTATCCATATCCCAACTAGCTAAAGCTAATGTGAGTCTTATTTCAGTGCTTCATTGTGATTTATGTGGAGGAGAACATGCCAATGGTGATTGTATTATAGAGGTTGAGAGTGAAGAAGTTCAGTATGCTAACTTTCATAAGAATATTCCATATTCCAACACCTGTAATCCAGCTTGGAAAGATCATTCGAACTTCAAGTGGAGCAACAATCAAACTTGGAATTCAAATCAAGATGTTCAACAAGCTCCTCAAGCACCTCAACGCAAGCCCTCTCCTCTTGAAGAAGCATTGCAAAGTTTCATGAATTTTACGCAAGAGGCCTTCGTAAAGGTAAATAAGGCTAAAAACATGACTAAATATCAACAAGATATGACACAAAATTAGATCCTGGTGAACAAGAACCCCGAAGCATCCATAAAAAATTTAAAGATACAAGTCGGTTAATTGTATCGTCAAATGGCAGCTGAAGTTAGTTCAAGCAGGGGATTTATAGGTAACACTGTTGATAACCCAAAAAATGAAATGTGTAAAGCCATTCGAGTTGAGAAATAGGGCAGTACCTTTTGAACTAGCCCATGGTAAAGAGAAGAAATGATCAGTTGGGGTTAAAGGAAAAGAAGTGGTAGTTGAGACGGGGTTGAGAAAAATTCTGAGGGAGAAAAAAGTGAGCATGAGAGTGAAGATAAGGAAAAAGGGTACACCCTTGACTAATTCATTGATAAAAATTCACCCTTCAGAAGAACAAAGAAACAGATCTTATCTGAGCCAAACCCCGAGCTACCCGACTATATCAAACGACCATACCCGATTATAAAAAAGAAACCCAAAAAGGAAAAGAAAGTGATTACGTTTAAGAAGTTTATGGAAATTTTGAACAAGATACAAGTCAACATTCCATTTTGTGAAGCCCTCGAGCAAATTCCTTTTTTTGCAAAGTTTATGAAAGAGCTCTTATTGGGAAAGCCGAATTTAAAGCATGATAAAAACACTGTTTTAGTGGAAGAATGCAGTGAAATCATCCATAAGAAGCTTCCACCAAAACTCACTGATCTATGTAGGTTTAATATTCCTTGTTCCATTGGTTCACTAACCATTAATCATACATTATGTGATTTAGGAGCTAACATTAATCTAATGCATTTGTCCATAATGAGAAAGTTGAAGTGTGGTTAACCAATGTCAGCCCAAATGACCTTGACTCTAGCCGATCGTTTAATCACATATCCATACAGAGTGTTGGAATATGTCGTTGTTAAAGTTTATGGGCTATTACTTCTAGATTATTTTGTAATTCTTGATATGCCCGAGGATTCGAAAACACCATTACCGTTAGAAAGACCATTCTTGGCAATAGGTAAAGATCTCATCGATGTAGCACATGGAGAATTAATACTAAGATTTAACGAAGAAAAATTTGTCTTCAACGTGTTTGAAACTCTAAAGCACCATAAGGAAAATCCTTAATGTTGCTGAGTAAGCATGATGAAAGAAAAACCGAAAAATCTTCATGGGAAGAAAATGGTAAGAAAGAAATTTCAGGTAAGATAGGAAGTTGTGCTTTATTAATGTCGTTGGAAAGGAGTGACGGGTAAGTGGAAAGTTAGGACTTCAGGTCCTTTTATTGTGAGCAAAGTTTTTTCTAGTGGAGTCATTGAATTAATCAATCTAGGAAAGGCGCATACCTTTGTTGAGAAAGGAGAGAAATTGAGGTCCCATGGAGGTAGTGAAAACACATTGGAGAAGGTTTCTCTGATGCTCACAAAACCTTAGACAATTGAGTTAAGCTAGTGATTTTAAACAAGATCTTAATGGGAGGAAACTCATCGGAGTTTGAATTTCAATTTGCAACTTTTATTCAATTTTTTTCAATAAAAAAGAAGAGTACTATTCGGAACTGAAGAAGCTTTTCCCCTTGTACTTTTTTTTGCTTGAAATTAATGAACTTCCTTGTTGCTGTTTTTCTTTCAGTTTTTAATTTTCTACCTTACCAGTGCCATCATGAAAAAGAAAAGAAAAGAAAGAAATAACAATAGTAAAGTTCCCTTGCAAATTGAATATTGATAAATAAAAGGGAAAACACTACTTGTACTCAATCTCCAGATACCTCATCTAGTAAGGTTTGAGCCCAAAAATTCCATTATTTACTTTTCCTTTTTATGAGATTATCCATACATTAGTCATTTTCTGGAATTTTCACTTTTTTTATTTTGAGTCTATTGGTTTGATAAATACACACTGAGGTAGTTGTTTGTGAAGACGCTGAGCCTTTTTAAGCCACCCTATTTTAATATGTTAATATATTTTGTTTAACCCCTTTAAGCCTAAAACCTTTCTTTTGATGACATAGCCATATTATATAGCCATTGACTTGAAAGATAAATTTTTTCCACCCTCTTTGGAGTTAGGTAGAAATAATTGTTTTACTTATTGATGCAAAAGAATAAATTTGGGGTTACTCTTGGAAGTTAGCAACAGATAAGTTTGGGGTTAGGGTACTAGAGAAATTGAAATTGGTCAAAAATAAAGAATAAGAAATAAAAATAAAAAGTGAAAGATAGATTCTTCAATTTTTTTTGGGAAAAATAGGACCAATAATATGAAGTTCTCTAATACCAAGTGCATAAAAGAGTGATATGAAAGGAAGCTGATAACATCAGGACAACTAAGTACCTAACTCCAAAGGTTTAAGTCTATTATCCTAAATTATCCTACCCTGACATAAGTCACGTTACAACCTGTAAAAGACCTCAAAAGTATGTGTTTAAATATGGCTTTGATTGATTCAATTAGAAATTTTCCAAATTTTAGATTAAATGCTTTTGTATGTTGATTGAGTTATTACCCTGTCAATTTGAGTGCATCATGAGGAAATGAAAGACATGTTGAGTATTTATATGTAGGAAGAACTTTTCTGAGTTGATTGAATTGAAGCATGGAGTCGAAGTGTTGATCAGAAAAAATACATGTGACAAGAATTGGTAAGGGTAACCATTTTAATTTTGATGAAATGTTTAGTGTGTAGACAAGTTACTTTAGGGCAAGCAACAATTCAAGTTTGGAGTTGTGATGACATTCTTGATTAAGTGACTTTTAGGAAGAAATTCGGGTAAATTATGAAGAAAAATGATAAAAACCATGTTAATGTGTGAAGAATTGAGAAAAAAGCCAATATAAGGAATATACAAAGACTTAGTGAAAAATGTGAAGAAAAAGGAGAAAAATGTGTGTTTTAATTCTTGAATTATCATACGTGCGATGAGGCTTGCATCGCAGCACGATACTAACTGTCGCGGACGTGATACTACTTTTGAAGTTGACACACTTTTTTCTATTAAAAACATCTTTTGGCCACTTTTTTAAGGGCCCAAATTCCAAGATTGATAGTGACAGCAAGGGAGATTTTTGGTGCTTTTGGAGGCCATTGGAGAGCATTTTCTTTAGTTATTTTTCATGTACTCCGAATCTAAACTCATGGTATATTTATTTTACACTATGAGTAGCTAGATTTCCCATAGGTTAGGTCTTTTTGCATGATGAACCTATTTTTATTATATCGAGACATATGGGTGGACGATGTTAATGTTATTTATTTGTTATATAATTGTTTGGTTCTCTAATTAACTAGGGATAGTCTAATAAGAAATTGTGACTAAGGGATTAACACACTCTAGTACCTAGTCTGACATTTCAATTGGCCTGAGGGATCAGGGAATTAACGCTTAGACTAGTGAGTTCACACCAATAGGTTGGGTGCAGTGGTAGAGTTAATCTGTCATGTAACTCTTATGTCTCTGCATGTCTGTTAATGTGCGTTTCATCAATAGAATAGAAGTGGGGGATTCTAACGAAAAGACTATCTCACACGAAAATACAACCACGAGCGCATCACACCTGCCACCAAACATTATTTATTCCAAAAAATGAGAGGGAAAATATCGATAAAACTCCTAAAAGATGACAAAGATAGCTCGTCACAACCAAATCGGGTTCGATAGTCGATTATGCGAGGGGAAGGTATTAGCACCCCTCACATCCATTGTACTCAATGTGAACCATCTAGTTAGTTTTGCATTAAGTGTTAGCTTAAAAATGTTTTCTTTCCCCGAGTTATTAAAAGTTTGAGAAAAAGAGAGAAGGATTAAAAATAAGTTTTTTATTAGAGTGTCTGAAGAGACTTCAAATCTCACTCCTACATATCTCCAGGTGCGATGTAGAACTCAAGGCTACGTAGTTCTGCGTAAAAAATGTGTGTTTGTGGGTCCACTTTAGCAAAATCTTTATTTTTTGCAATCAAATGGAAAACATTGTTTACCCAAAACAGTAGAGAAGTGAATGTTTGTATTACGGAAGAATGGATGGACATATCAACATTCGTGGGAAAACGTCGCTAGTTTACTCACACACATAAATGGACAAAGCGTTGTTTTGCATCGTCTCTAGACGAAACATCATTCGTTTTAAAAAAAAGAGTTTGAGGTTTTGAAACCGAAAGGAAAAAGGTTTGAATGTGTTGGATTGTTTTTTGAAGGGATGACAAATGCTCGGATGGTCAAGCTATATAACTAGTATCCAACACTCAGGGAAAGCGTGATATACACCACGTTCCTTTCTCATCTTATTTGCGAGGTTAGATATAATTAGGTTTTGTTTTTTGTTGGAAGACGAATACTCGAATGATCGAGATATACACCTCGTATCCAAACACTCAGGAAAAAGTGTGATATACACCACGTTCCTTTTTCGTCCAATTTATTATGAAAATGAGATTGGCATCAATCGGGTTAAGAGTTTTTTTAAGGATGACTAGCGCTCAGATGGTCGAGATATACACATCGTATCCAAACTCTCGGGGAAAAGCGTGATATAAACCACGTTCCTTTTTCATCTTGATTTGTGAAATGATCTTTGATAGTGATTAAGTATTTTATTTTGATATAGGAAAATACACTCGATGTTGATCGAGGTTTGATTTGTGTTGCAGAATGATTGTTTTTTTTGTTTGAAAAGATTTTGAATTTGATTATTGAAATTAAAAGTGTGGTGTGTGTATATATATATATATATATATATTTATTTATTTATTTATTTATTTAAAAAACTGAAATGAATTTGATTAGAAAAGAATGATTATTTACAAATAACAATGAGATTGTTTTTTTATTTTTGAATAAGTTAGGTTTTGAAGAAATATCTTTTTTTTAATTAGTCATAATTTAAATAATTTAAAAAATAAAAAAATAAATATTACATGCAATTTAAATAAACATTAATATTTACAAACAAATATGCACAAAAAGAAAACAATAAAAAATACAATACAATATTACAATATAATATTAAATAAAATATTATTATTATTTATACAAATATTTGTTGAAGAAAAACAAAACAAAATTAATATATTAAAGAAAAATAAAATAATACAAAAAAAAAGAAAATAAATAAAAAATAAATAAAACAAAGGTAGTCGACTAAAATACCCAAACAAAGGAGGTTTGTTAAAGTAAAACGTAGGTAAGGCCCAAACGCCCAAGGAAAAAGGTTTACTCTGGAGTCAAAGGGTTGACTCAAACAGAGGCAGTGCATTGAACAATAAGTTCTACCTTAGTAAAAAAATCAAATGTTCACCAATCCACACAACAATTTCACTGTAGTGAAAATATAAAGGGCAATGTATTTAAGGAAGAATTACTATAGCAGTAAAAACATAACATAAATCTTATTTCAAAACACATTCATAATTTGCACATGGTAAGTACTCGTATCCTCACTCCACTCACTCTCAAATCCCACAAATTGAGGGATTGTTTCAACCCTCACTAACAGCTATTATTCCAAAATTTGGTGAGAATCATAGTTGTTAGTGAGGGCTGAAATAATCCCTCAATTTTTGGGATTTGAGAGTGAGTTGCGTGTGGATACGAGTATTAACCATATGCAAGTTGTGAATGTGTTTAAAAAGAAGATTTATGTTATGTTTTCACTGCTATAGTAATTATTTCTTAAATGCATTGCCCTTTATATTTGCACTGAAATAAAATTGTTGTGTGGATTTGCGTGAACATTTAAATTTTGTTTTTTATTGATGTAGAACTTGTTGTTCAATGCATTGCCCTCTGTTTATTTACTGCAGTAATTGCCACTTTGGTGCTTCTCATGTTGCATTAGCTTAACAGCTTGTGTCCATAACCTGTTTTGACCGAATTTTCTTTTGTTGTAAAGTCCTTCTTTGGATGATAATCATGGCTGGCCAAGGTGGATTCAAGTGCAAGAATGGCATAGTTTAAAGGTGGCTTGGTGATGAAGAAAGGAGCAAACAACTTGGAGATTTGAAGACTTAGTGATAGGTCTTAATTATGTAGGAATTTAAATTTAATTCCATGTAAATTAACTTAGGCTTATGTAAAAACCTCCAAAAGTACCAAATGAAGATGTAAATTTGAAATGGAATGTGTAACTTTTTTTTCTGAATTTTCAATGATGCAATGTAATGAAATTTGAACATATCTAAAATAAAAATGAATGTAATTTTTTTTTGTAATTCAAACTTTAAGCTTGAACTTTAACATGACACATGAATAGAATGAAAATGACATGCTTTAACAAAGATGCACAAAATGAATGTATGTAGAAATATGTATGAACTAATGGATGAGACCTAAGTGACTTCATCAAAGTTGAATTCATAAGCCTTGAATCCAATTATCACATAATAAAAATGAAAAAAATAACAAATGAGACCACACATATTTGGACATTGGATGCATGATTTGACCATACAAATGATCATATGAAAAGTCAAATTGTTGACTTTTCTCTGTTATTGACTTATGCATACTAAAGATACTAAATGACCAAATGAAATGGTTATAAAAATGAGAAAAAATGAGATGCAGATGAATAGATGAAAAACTTTGTTGGGAGGGGGGGGGGGGGGGGGGCAAAATTTAAGGTATGACAAAGACCTAATTCTTTTATCATCGTATCTTTTCCGAAGTTAATTTTCTCTTGTTTTAGGATCAAACAAACAATTTTAAAACAAACCCCTTTTGTGTTACGTTAACTCGCACTTGTTTTCCTTGTTAAAATCCAATCCTCGTGGAGGCAAATCTTTTATTATTACTTTTATACATACTAGTACACTTGCTAGTTTTGTCATCAACAATATTTAGTATAATTGATGAAGGTTCCTTCCTTAGTTTGATGAATTTGAAGTCCTAATAAATTTAAAGCCCCCCATCATTGACATCTCAAATTCTTTTGCATCATTTCAGAAAATTCCTTGCACAAGGATTTGTTAGTAACACTGAATATGATATCATTGACACAAAAAAATAAACTAGTAAACTGTCTTATTCGGTTTTTTTGATAAAAAGATTTTTATTGACTTGTTCTCTTTGGAACTTATTTTCAAATAAGGATTTGTATAGATGATTGTACCGGATCTAGGAGCTTATTTCAGACCATATAACGCTTTCTTGAGCTTGAAAACATGATCGAGAAAAGTTGAGTTGATAAAACTCGGAGATTTATCAACATATACTTCCTCTTGGATGTATCTATTTATAAAAGCATTTTATACATCCATTTGAAATAGTTTGAAATTCATGATGCATGATAAGGCTAATAACATCCTTATGAACTCTAGTCTAGCCACGAGAGAATATGTGTCATCAAAATCTATTCCCTCATGTTGATTGTAACCCTTTGCTACGAGTCTGGCTTTATTTCTTAAAACATTAACATCTACATCCAGCTTGTTGCGAAAGACCCATCGGATACCAATCATTATATTAGCTGAAGCTTTAGGAACACGTTCCTAAATGTTGTTTTGTTCAAATAGATTTAACTCTTCTTGCATGGCAAGAGACCAATGTTCATCAATGATAGCTTCTTCAATTCCTTATGGCTTAATTTTTGAAACAAATGTCACAAAGTTACATACCTTATTAAAGGATAGCCGAGTAGGTACTTCCTTAGAAATGTGTCCAGTGACATTTTGAATAGAATGGTCTTTTATTGTCTTCCATCAGTTTGGAAGATCTTGAAAATCAGAGGGAGTATCTATGTTTTGATCTTGAACAAGTTCTTCATCAATGACCTAATTTTGACTTTGACCTTGTTCTACTTCTTGATTATTTTCTTCTAGATTTGTCTTTTCTAGAATACCTACACAATCAATCACTTCTACTTCTAGGAGTTTAGTGTTAGTTCCATCTAAAGTAACATGATTCGATTCTTCTATAGTTAGGTTTCTTTTGTTAAATACTCTAAAAGCTTTGTTCGGAGTGGAATATCTTATGAATATGCCTTCTTCTGCTTTTGTGTCAAATTTTCCGAGGCTATCTTTTCTTTTATTAAGAATAAAGCATTTACATCGATAGACATGTATATGAGAGATATTCAATTTTCTTCCTTTAAATATTTCATAGGGAATCCGTTTTAGAATTGATCTTATCAAGACATGATTCATCGCATAACAAACATTGGTTATTACATCAGCTCAGGATGTTTTTAGGAAGATTTGTCTCATTGAGTGTTATCCTCACAAGCTCTTATAGAGATCTATTTTTCCTCTCTACTACCCTTTTTATGGAGTTCGTGGAATGGAAAAGGTATTTCAAATACCATTCTCATTACAAAACATTTCGAGTTCCTCCCTTTGGAATTCTCCACCGTGGTCATTTCTAATGAATGCATTACTTACTCCTTTTTTGTTTTGGATTACATTAGCTAGTTTTTTAAAGGTATCAAACACATCACTTTTCTGAGATAAGAATAATGTTCACGTGTAGTAAGAATAGTCATCCACAATTACAAGGGCATGAACGTTTCCACCAAGTCTTAAGGTTCTAGATGGGCCAAAAAGATCCATGTGAAGAAGTTGTAAGGGTCATTATGTGGAAACTGCATTTTTAGCTTTAAAAGAAGCCATTACTTGCTTGAATTTTTGGCATACATCGTATAATTTGTTCTTTTCAAAACGTAAGTGTAGAAGGATGTCTACGAGATCCTTGCAAACCAACTAATTTAAGTGGTCCATGTGGATGTGTGTTATTCTCCTATGCCATAGCCAAGATTCATCCTCGTTACTCATAAGACATACATAATTTGCAGGAATTTTATTTAAATTCATTGTGTAGATATTTCAACTTCTTGAGCTCCTAAACCAAATTTCATTTAATTTAGATTTTATGACCCTGCAACCAGAAGAATCAAAGGTTACATTGTTACCTTTATCACATAACTGACTTATGCTAAGTATATTATGCTTTAGCAATTTTACTAAGAGAACTTCCCCAATCTTTGGATCGAGGGACTTACCTAAGGGGTCAAACCCTAACATTTTTCCCTTATTATTATCACCATAAGAGACAAAACTTCCCTTCTTAGGAAATAAGGAGGAAAATTATAATACCCCGTATTTTATTTTGCTCTGGATAATATAGTTTTGACCAACTGGGTTCTGGTGTACTCTGAGAAATTATTTGCAAAGACAATTTGAGCATCCGATGAGCTCAGAGCAAATCAAGTTAATATTATCTGACTCTAAAGTGTTAACATTTGGTGCTATAGAGATATTTGGACATTTAGTAGTGTTACTAACTAATTGAAATATTCTTTATATCTTTCCATTCCCTCACTTGTGCCAAAAATAGAAACAAAGTTGGTAAGAGATAGAAAGAAGGAGAAAAAGAGGAGAAACCTAGAGGAAGAACAAAGAGCTTGGAACATCATCTCTTCTTCATCAAATCATCTCACAATATTCTTCATCTTCTTCATCTTGATCATTGGTGAGTTCTAGTTAGAACCCTAAGTGTAGAAACTTAGGTTAGAACTTTGAGTAAAAATGGTGGATTTTGATTAAATGTGTTAAATGTTAATTCTATGGTTAAAACATGGAATAGAATGCATAATATGATTGGGTTGTGTGAGAAATTGATGTATAATACTTGTTATTGTTATGGATCATGTTTTGATTGAATTTAATTTGGAATTACACCATTAAAAATAATTTTTTTTATTCTGGTTCAGTGGTAACCAGTTACTCATTCCGAGGTAACCAGTTACTTGCAGGAAATTTTGGGATTCTACGTGGAAATGAACTAAGTAACTGGTTACTCATTCTGAGGTAACCGGTTACCAAAATGTGCCTCTAACTATGATTTTGGTTCTGTTTTGAACAGTGAACTTGAGTAACCGGTTACTCATTCTGAGGTAACCGATTACCACTGTTGGTTGATGATAAATATTTTAGAAAATTCATAACTTTTGAACCGTGATTCCGATCGAAGTGTTCTTGGTATCGATGGAAATCTGTGGAAATATTCTACGCAATGAAAGTGAAAAATATCGATTTCGATACACGATTAAATAAATCGGAGGGAACCCAAGAGTTATGTTAACTTTGTGATTGAATTATTATATGTAATTTGATTATACAATTGTATTGTGCTTTGTCTAATTTATGGTTGTTAAGCATGATTGAGAGGGTAACATGTTTAAAATATGGAATAAGAAGAGTGGGGAGACTTTACCATGAATCTATATTAGAACCTAGTAATGTGGCTAGGAAATTGATAGATAACCTAATGACGACGCTCGCGCACGCAAGGTGTCGCTCCCGGGATTTTCATCCAAGTACAAACGCGAAAGTGGCACCGAAACAGAGTCGCCAGCAATGTGTATTTTAATATGTCTTAGTTATGGCATTATAAACTTGGCTATATTACCTACTGCCCAAAGAATTTGTCATTCATAGTGACCATGAATCTTTGAAACATTTATAGGTACAAGGTAAGTTAAACAAGACAAATGGAAAACAGGTTGAGTTCCTTGATCAATTCCCATATGTGACAAAACACAATAAAGGTAAGGCTAATGTAGTTGCATATGCACTTTCACGAAGGTATGTTTTACTTTCTACTCTTGAAACAAAAGTGTTTGGTCTTGAATATTTTAAAGAATTGTATAAAAGTAACTTTCTTCCAAATATCTTTTTTGGGAACTTGCTGCCCAAAATGGATACTTTAGGCATAATCATTTTTAATTTAAATATAAGGAGACTATGCGTGCCAAAAAGTTCCATTAGAGAATTACTTGTGAAAGAAGAGCATGAAAGGGATTTAGTGGGGCATGTCTGTTAGCGTGCATTTCATCAATAGAATAAAAGTAGGGGATTCTAACAAAAAGACCTAATCGTTTTATCATTGTATCTTTTTCGAAGTTAATTCTCTCTTGTTTTTAGATCAAACAAACAATTTTAAAACAAACCCCTTAAGCATGGCCTATAGCCTATCATAGACTTATTTTTAGGCTCGAGCCTAGCCTTTTGGAAGACCTAATTGGCCTACTTAAAAGCATGTTTCATTTGAACATTTGTGAATAAGTAATTCAACTAATGTAAAATAGACTAACAAAGTAAAAGATCAATGAGGCTAATGTTTGTTTTCATTGACTCATTCGAGTTTACCTATTAACATAAGTTTTGTGATACTATTTGTTAGAGAGAACTTATAAAAAACTAATGGCATCAACTCATAACATTGTTCATAATGTTTTTTAACTTATTTTTACAAGTTCTTCAAGATAAATAAGTTTTATTTTTGTATTTTAATTCAAAGTATAAAATACAATGTAATAATAATAATTTTATCCATGTTTATTTAAATAGGTCGGTCTGGTAGGCTTAAATGGCTTTGTTTATGACCCTTGGCCTAATCTTTTTAGCTAAATAGACTTATAAAAAATCTCAAATATTTTCAATTAAAAAAATCTTACTTGGTTTGAGCTTGTGTAGGCTAGGCCGTAGGCCCCTATTAGTTGGTCTGGCCTATTCCCACTCCTAGTGGAGACAAATCTTTTATTATTACTTAGATACATACTAGTACACTTTCTAGTTTTGTCATCAATTTTTTGGCTCCGTTGCCGGAGATTGTTGATTTTTAACAAGGCAATTTAGTGTGACATGTTTAGTTTTCTATTTGTTTGTTTAAATTTTTGTTTTCATTTTAATTTTTTCAATTTTTAATTTTAGTTCTTATTTTATTTTCTTTTTTATTCAATTTTATTTTATTTTTTCTATTCTTTTATGTTATTTAGTGTGGTGCTACTAAGGTATTTCTTGTATGCTTATGCGAGGTACCGACACGACGTTGATATCGATTGATCCTGAAATCGAAAGAACAACGCGCACACTTCACAAAGCGAAAAGAGAAGCATTTCAAGCTACCAAAGAAGTTAGAGAAGAAAAAGTAGAGATGGCTTATCCACCACGTTAAACGTTGGGGGTCTATTGCAGGAGGACCGACTACGGCCAAATTTGTTTAGGATTTCAATCGGGTAATCCAATAACCTTTGACATCAAAAATTTCGTACTGACAGGTTTGAAGGAAAACCCATTTGACGGGGAAGAAATCAGAAATCCTTGGGAGAATCTCGCTAAATTTTATGAGATTTGCTCGATGTGTAAGCTGGTCGGTGACATCACTGATGATTAGGTAAAATTACGTTTGTTTGGCTTTTACTTGATAGGCCGCGCAAAGGATTAGTTGCAGTGCATCCCAAATGACATTATCCAGACTTGGAAAGAGCTTGAAGATAAGTTTCTCAAGAGGTATTATTCCAATGCTTAGTTTGTGGAAAAAAATATGTAATTACTAGTTTTGCCAAAGAAGAGGCATAACCACTATCTGATGCATGGGAAAGGTTCAAGTTTTTACTCCGAAAGTGTCCAAATCACAACAAGAGTTCTATAGAGCAGATGACACACTTCATCAATGGGATTAGAGCATAAGAGAGAATGATTCTAGATGCCTCAGCTGGAGGTACATTGAGATTAAAGACTGGTGAAGAGATAAAAACATTAATTCAGAACATGTGTCAGAATGTGTAATGATCAAGCGAGCGAGCAATGAAACAAAAAGGTATCCATTCAGTTGATTCCATCACATATTTATTCGCTCAGATAGAAGCCCTAAAGAAATGGTTATCCATATCCTAACTAGCTAAAGCTAATGTGAGTCTTATTTCAGTGCGTCATTGTGATTTATGTGGAGGAGAACATGCCAATGGTAATTGTATTATAGAGGTTGAGAGTGAAGAAGTTCAGTATGCTAACTTTCATAAGAATATTCCATATTCCAACACCTGTAATCCGGCTTAGAAAGATCATTCGAACTTCAAGTGGAGCAACAATCAAACTTGGAATTCAAATCAAGAAGTTCAACAAGCTCCTCAAGCGCCTCAACGCAAGCCCTCTCCTCTTGAAGAAGCATTGCAAAGTTTCATGAATTTTACGCAAGAGACCTTCGTAAAGGTAAATAAAGCTAAAAAACATGACTAAATATCAACAATATATGACACAAAATCAGATCCTGGTGAACATGAACACTGAAGCATCCATAAAAAATTTAGAGATACAAGTCGGTTAATTGTATCGTCAAATGGCAGCTGAAGTTAGTTCAAGCAGGGGATGTATAGGTAACATTGTTGATAACCCAAAAAATGAAACGTGCAAAGTCAATCGAGTTGAGAAATAGGGTAGTACCTTCTGAACCAGTCCATGGTAAAGAGAATAAATTATCAGCTGAGGTTAAAGGAAAAGAAGTGGTAGTTGAGACGAGGTTGAGAAAAATTCTGAGGGAGAAAAAAGTGAGCATGAGAGTGAAGATAAGGAAAAAGGGTACACCCTTGACCAATTCATTGATAAAAATTCACCCTTCAGAAGAACAAAGAAACAAATCTTATCTGAGCCAAACCCCGAGCTACCCGACTATATCAAACGACCATACCCGATTATAAAAAAGAAACCTAAAAAGGAAAAGAAAGTGATTACGTTTAAGAAGTTTATGGAAATGTTGAACAAGATACAAGTCAACATTCCATTTTGTGAAGCCCTCGAGCAAATTCCTTTTTTTGCAAAGTTTATGAAAGAGCTCTTATTGGGAAAGCCGAATTTAAAGCATGATAAAAACACTGCTTTAGTGGAAGAGTGCAGTGGAATCATCCATAAGAAGCTTCCACCAAAACTCACTGATCTAGGTAGGTTTAATATTCCTTGTTCCATTGGTTCACAAACCATTAATCATACATTATGTGATTTAGGAGCTAACATCAATCTAATGCATTTGTCCATAATGAGAAAGTTGAAGTGTGGTTAACCAATGCCAGCCCAAATGACCTTGACTCTAGCTGATCGTTCAATCACATATCCATACAGAGTGTTGGAATATGTCGTTGTTAAAGTTTATGGGCTATTACTTCTAGATTATTTTGTAATTCTTGATATGCCTGAGGATTCGAAAACACCATTACCGTTAGAAAGACCATTCTTGGCAATAGATGTAGCACATGGAGAATTAATACTAAGATTTAACGAAGAAAAATTTGTCTTCAACGTGTTTGAAACTCTAAAGCACCGTAAGGAAAATCCTTAATGTTACTGAGTAAGCATGATGAAAGAAAAACCGAAAAATCTTCATGGGAAGAAAATGGTAAGAAAGAAATTTCAGGTAAGATAGGAAGTTGTGCTTTATTAATGTCGTTGGAAAGGAGTGATGGGTAAGTGGAAAGTTAGGACTTCAGGTTCTTTTATTGTGAGCAAAGTTTTTTCTAGCGGAGTCATTGAATTAATCAATCTAGGAAAGGCGCATACCTTTGTTGAGAAAGGAGAGAAATTGAGGTCCCATGGAGGTAGTGAAAACACATTGGAGAAGGTTTCTCTGATGCTCACAGAAACTTAGACAATTGAGTGAAGCTATCGATTTTAAACAAGATCTTAATGGGAGGAAACTCATCAGAGTTTGAATTTCAATTTGCAACTTTTATTCAATTTTTTTTCAATAAAAAAGAAGAGTACTAGTCGGAACTGAAGAAGCTCTTTCCTTTGTACTTTTCTTTGCTTGAAATTAATGAACTTCCTTGCTGCTGTTTTTCTTTCAGTTTTTAATTTTCTACCTTACCAGTGCCATCATGAAAAAGAAAAGAAAAGAATGAAATAACAATAGTAAAGTTCCCTTGCAAATTAAATATTGATAAATAAAAGGGAAAACACTACTTGTACTCAATCTCCAGATACCTCATCTAGTAAGGTTTGAGCCCAAAAATTCCATTATTTACTTTTCCTTTTTATGAGATTATGCATACATTAGCCATTTTCTGGAATTTTCACTTTTTTTATTTTGAGTCTATTGGTTTGATAAATACACACTGAGGTAGTTGTTTGTGAAGACGCTGAGCCTTTTTAAGCCACCCTATTTTAATATGTTAATATCTTTTGTTTAACCCCTTTGAGCCTAAAACCTTTATTTTGATGACATAGCCATATTATATAGCCATTGACTTGAAAGATAAAATTTTTCCACCCTCTTTGGAGTTAGGTAGAAATAATTGTTTTACTTGTTGATGCAAAAGAATAAATTTGGGGTTACTCTAGGAAGTTAGCAACAGATAAGTTTGGGGTTGGGGTACTAGAGAAATTGAAATTGGTCAAAAATAAAGAATAAGAAATAAAAATAAAAAGTGAAAAATAGGACCAATAATATGAAGTTCTCTAATACCAAGTGCATAAAAGAGTGATATGAAAGGAAGCTGATAACATCAACACAACTAAGTACCTAACTCCAAAGGTTTAAGTCTATTATCCTAAATTATCCTACCCTGACATAAGTCACGTTACAACCTATAAAAGACCTCAAAAGTATGTGTTTAAATATGGCTTTGATTGATTCAATTAGAAAATTTCCAAATTTTAGGTTAAATGCTTTTGTATGTTGATTGAGTTATTACCCTGTCAATTTGAGTGCATCGTGAGGAAATGAAAGACATGTTGAGTATTTATATGTAGGAAGAACTTTTCTGAGTTGATTGAATTGAAGCATGGATTCGAAGTGTTGATCAGAAAAAACACATCTGACAAGAATTGGTAAGGGTAACCATTTTAATTTTGATGAAATGTTTAGTGTGCAGACAAGTTACTTTAGGGCAAGCAACAATTCAAGTTTGGAGTTGTGATGACATTCTTGATTAAGTGACTTTTAGGAAGAAATTCGGGTAAATTATGAAGAAAAATGATAAAAACCATGTTAATGTGTGAAGAATTGATAAAAAAGTCAATATAAGGAATATACAAAGACTTAGTGAAAATGTGAAGAAAAAGGAGAAAAATGTGAGTTTTAATTCTTGAATTATCACACGCGTGATGAAGCTTGCATCGCAGCACGATACTAACTGTCGCGGACGTGATACTACTTTTGAAGTTGACACACTTTTTTCTATTAAAAACATCTTTTGGCCACTTTTTCAAGGGTTCCAAATTCCAAGATTGATAGTGACGGCAAGGGAGATTTTTGGTGCTTTTGGAGGCCATTGGAGAGCATTTTCTTTAGTCATTTTTCATGTACTCCGAATCTAAACTCATGGTATATTTATTTTACAATATGAGTAGCAAGATTTCCCATAGGTTAGATCTTTTTGCATGATGAACCTATTTTTATTATATTGGGACATATGGGTGGACGATGTTAATGTTATTTCTTTGTTATATAATTGTTTGGTTCTCTAATTAACTAGGGATAGTCTAATAAGAAATTGTGACTTAGTGATTAACTCACTCTAGTACCTAGTCTGACGTTTCAATTGGCCTGAGGGATCAGGGAATTAACGCTTAGACTATTGAGTTACACACCAATAGATTGGGTGCAGTGGTAGAGTTAATCTGTCATGTAACTCTTATGTCTCTGCATGTCTGTTAATGTGCGTTTCATCAATAGAATAGAAGTAGGGGATTCTAACGAAAAGACTATCTCACACGAAAATACGACCACGAGCGCATCACACCTGCCACCAAACTTTATTTATTCCAAAAAATGAGAGGGAAAATATCGATAAAACTCCTAAAAGATGACAAAGATAGCTCGTCACAACCAAATCGGGTTCGAGAGTCGATTATGCGAGGGGAAGGTATTAGCACCCCTCACATTCATTGTACTCAATGTGAGCCATCTAGTTAGTTTTGCATTAAGTGTTAGCTTTAAAATGTTTTCTTTCCTCGAGTTATTAAAAGTTTGAGAAAAAGAGAGAAGGATTAAAAATAAGTTTTTTATTAGAGTGTCTGACGAGACTTCAAATCTCACTTCTACATATCTCCAGGTGCGATGTAGAACTCAAGGCTATGTAGTTCTACGTAAAAAATGTTTGTTTGTGGGTCTACTTTAGCAAAATATTTTTTTTTACAATCGAATGGAAAACATTGTTTACCCAAAATAGTAGAGATGTGAATGTTTGTATTACGGAAGAATGGATGGACATATCAACATTCGTGGGAAAACGTCGCTAGTTTACTCACACACATAAATGGACAAAGCATTGTTTTGCATCGTCTATAGACGAAACATCTTTCGTTTTAAAAAAAAGATTTTGAGGTTTTGAAACCGAAAGGAAAAAGGTTTGAATGTGTTGGATTGTTTTTTGAATGGATGACAAATGCTTAGATGGTCAAGCTATATAACTCGTATCCAACACTCGGGGAAAGCGTGATATACACCACGTTCCTTTCTCATTTTATTTGCGAGGTTAGATATAATTAGGTTTTGTTTTTTGTTGGAAGACAAATACTCGAATGATCGAGATATACACCTCGTATCCAAACACTCAAGAAAAAGCGTGATATACACCACGTTCCTTTTTCGTCCAATTTATTATGAAAATGAGATTGGCATCAATCAGGTTAAGAGTTTTTTAAGGATGACTAGCACTCGGATGGTCGAGATATACACCTCGTATCCAAACTCTCGGGGAAAAGCGCGATATAAACCACGTTCCTTTTTCATCTTGATTTGTGAAATGATCTTTGATAGTGATTAAGTATTTTATTTTGATATAGGAAAATACACTCGATGTTGATCGAGGTTTGATTTGTGTTGCAGAATGATTGTTTTTTTTTGTTTGTAAAGATTTTGAATTTGATTATTGAAATTAAAATTGTGGTGTATATATATATATATATATATATATATATATTTATTTATTTATTTATTTATTTAAAAAACTGAAATGAATTTGATTAGAAAAGAATGATTATTTACAAATAACAATGAGATTGTTTTTTTTATTTTTGAATAAGTTAGGTTTTGAAGAAATATCTTTTTTTTAATTAGACATAATTTAAATAATTTAAAAAAAAAAATATTACATGCAATTTAAATAAACATTAATATTTACAAACAAATATGCACAAAAAGAAAACAATAAAAAATACAATACAATATTACAATATAATATTAAATAAACTATTATTATTATTTATACAAATATTTTTTGAAGAAAAACAAAACAAAAATAATATATTAAAGAAAAATAAAATAATACAAAAAACAAATAAAAGAAAATAAATAAAAAAATAAATAAAACAAAGGTAGTCAACTAAAATACCCAAACAAAGGGGGTTTGTTAAAGTAAAACGTAGGTAAGGCCCAAAATGGGCCAAAACAGAGGCCCAAACGCCCAAGGAAAAAGGCTTACTCTGGAGTCAAAGGGTTGACTCAAACAGAGGCAGTGCATTGAACAATAAGTTCTACCTTAGTAAAAAAATCAAATATTCACTAATCCACACAACAATTTCACTGTAGTGAAAATATAAAGGGCAATGTATTTAAGAAATAATTACTATCGCAGTACAAACATAACATAAATCTTATTTCAAAACACGTTCACAATTTGCACATGGTAAGTACTCGTATCCTCACTCCGCTCACTCTCAAATCCCACAAATTGAGGGATTGTTTTAACCCTCACTAACAGCTATTATTCCAAAATTTGGTGAGAATTGTAGTTGTTAATGAGGGCTGAAATAATCCCTCAATTTTTGGGATTTGAGAGTGAGTTGCATGAGGATACGAGTATTAACCATATGCAAGTTGTGAATGTGTTTAAAAAGAATATTTATGTTATGTTTTCACTGCTATAGTAATTCTTTCTTAAATATACTGCCCTTTATATTTGCACTGAAATAAAACTGTTGTGTGGATTGGCGTGAACATTTAATTTTTGTTTTTTTATTGATGTAGAACTTGTTGTTCAATGCACTGCCCCCTGTTTATTTACTGCAGTAATTGCCACTTTGGTGCTTCTCATGTTGCATTAGCTTAACAACTTGTGTCTATAGCCTGTTTTGACTGAATTTTCTTTTGTTGTAAAGTCCTTCTTTGGATGATAATCATGGCTGACCAAGGTGGATTCAAGTGCAAGAATGGCATAGTTTAAAGGTGGCTTGGTGATGAAGAAAGGAGCAAACAACTCGGAGATTTGAAGACTTAGTGATAGGTCTTAATTATGTAGGAATTTAAATTTAATTCCATGTTAATCAACTTAGGCTTATGTAAAAACCTCCAAAAGTACCAAATGAAGATGTAAATTTGAAATGGAATGTGTAACTTTTTTTCTGAATTTTCAATGATGCAATGTAATGAAATTTGAACATATCTGAAACAAAAATGAATGTAATTTTTTTTTGTAATTCAAACTTTAAGCTTGAACTTTAACATGACACATGAATAGAATGAAAATGACATGCTTTAACAAAGATGCACAAAATGAATGTATGTAGAAATATGTATGAACTAATGGATGAGACCTAAGTGACTTCGTCAAAGTTGAATTCATAAGCCTTGAATCCAATTATCACATAATAAAAATGAAAAAAAGAACAAATGAGACCACACATATTTGGACATTGGATGCATGATTTGACCATACAAATGACCATATGAAAAGTTAAATTGTTTACTTTTCTCTGTTATTGACTTATGCATACTAAAGATACTAAATGACCAAATGAAATGGTCATAAAAATGAGATGCAGATGAATAGATGAAAAACTTTGTTAGGGGGGGTGGGGGGGGGGGCAAAATTTAAGGTATGACAAAGACCTAATCTCTTTTATCATCGTATCATTTTCGAAGTTAATTTTCTCTTGTTTTAGGATCAAACAAACAATTTTAAAACAAACCCCTTTTGTGTTACGTTAACTCGCACTTGTTTTCCTTGTTAAAATCCAATCCTCGTGGAGGCAAATCTTTTATTATTACTTCTATACATACTAGTACACTTGCTAGTTTTGTCATCAACAATATTTAGTATAATTGATGAAGGTTCCTTCCTTAGTTTGATGAATTTGAAGTCCTAATAAATTTTAAGCCCCCCATCATTGACATCTCAAATTCTTCTGCATCATTTCAGAAAATTCCTTGCACAAGGATTTGTTTGTAACACTGAATATGATATCATTGACATAAAAATAAACTAGTAAAATGTCATATTCGGTTTTCTTGATAAAAAGATTTTTATTGACTTGTTCTCTTTGGAACTTATTTTCAAATAAGGATTTGTATAGATGATTGTACCGGATCTAGAAGCTTATTTTAGACCATATAACGCTTTCTTGAGCTTGAAAACATGATCAAGAAAAGTTGAGTTGATATAACTAGGAGATTTATCAACATATACTTCCTCTTTGATGTATCTATTTATAAAAGCATTTTATACATCCATTTGAAATAGTTTTAAATTCATGATGCATGATAAGGCTAATAACATCCTTATGGACTCTAATCTAGCCATGAGAGAATATGTTTCATCAAAATCTATTCCCTCATGTTGATTGTAACCCTTTGCAATGAGTCTAGCTTTATTTCTTAAAATATTAACATCTACATCCAGCTTGTTGCGAAAGACCCATCGGATACCAATCATTATATTAGCTGAAGCTTTGGGAACACGTTCCTAAATTTTGTTTTATTCAAATAGATTTAACTCTTCTTGCATGGCAAGAGACCAATGTTCATCAATGATAGCTTCTTCGATTCCTTATGGCTTAATTTTTGAAACAAATGTCACAAAGTTACATACCTTATTAAAGGATAGCCGAGTAGATACTTCCTTAGAAATGTGTCCAGTGACATTTTGAATAGAATGGTCTTTTGTTGTCTTCCATCATTTTGGAAGATCTTGAAAATAAGAGGGAGTATCTATGTTTTGATCTTGAACAAGTTCTTCATCAATGACCTAATTTTTACTTTGACCTTGTTCTACTTCTTGATTATTTTCTTCTAGATTTGTCTTTTCTAGAATACCTACACAATCAATCACTTCTACTTCTAGGAGTTTAGTGTTAGTTTCATCTAAAGTAACATGATTCGATTCTTCTATAGTTAGGTTTCTTTTGTTAAATACTCTAAAAGCTTTGTTCGGAGTGGAATATCTTATGAATATGTCTTCTTCTGCTTTTGTGTCAAATTTTCCGAGGATATCTTTTCTGTTATTAAGAATAAAGCATTTACATTGATAGACATCTGCTCAGGATGTATTTAGGAAGATTTGTCTCATTGAGTTTTATCCTCACAAGCTCTTATAGAGATCTATTTTTCCTCTCTACTACCCTTTTGATGGAGTTCGTGGAATGGAAAAGGTATTTCAAAATACCATTCACATTACAAAACATTTCGAGTTCCTCCCTTTGGAATTCTCCACCGTGGTCACTTCTAATGAATGCATTACTTACTCCTTTTTTGTTTTGGATTACATTAGCTAGTTTTTTAAAGGTATCAAACACATCACTTTTCTGAGATAAGAATAATGTTCACGTGTAGTAAGAGTAGTCATCCACAATTACAAGGGCATGGACGTTTCCACCGAGTCTTAAGGTTCTAGATGGGCCAAAAAGATCCATGTGAAGAAGTTGTAAGGGCCGTTATGTGGAAACTACATTTTTAACTTTAAAAGAAGCAATTACTTGCTTGACTTTTTGGAATACATCGTATAATATGTACTTTTTAAATCGTAAGTGTAGAAGGATATCTACGAGATCCTTGCAAACCAACTAATTTAAGTGGTCCATATGGATGTGTATTATTCTCCTATGTCATAGCCAAGATTCATCCTCGTTACTCATAAGACATACATAATTTGCAGGAATTTTATTTAAATTCATTGTGTAGATATTTCAACTTCTTGAGCTCCTAAACTGAATTTCATTTAATTTAGATTTTATGACCCTGCAACCAGAAGAATCAAAGGTTACATTGTTACCTTTATCACATAACTGACTTATGCTAAGTATATTATGCTTTAGCCATTTTACTAAGAGAACTTCCCCAATCTTTGTATCGAGGAACTTACCTAAGGGGCCAAACCCTAACATTTTTCCCTTATTATTATCACCATAAGAGACAAAAATTCCCTTCTTAGGAAATAAGGAGGAAAATTGTAATACCCCGTATTTTATTTTGCTCTGGATAATATAGTTTTGACCAACTGGGTTCCGGTGTACTCTGAGAAATTATCTGCAAAGATAATTTGAGCATCCGATGAGCTCAAAGCAAATCAAGTTAATATTATCTGACTCTAAAGTGTTAACATTTGGTGCTATAGAGATATTTGGACATTTAGTAGTATTACTAACTAATTGAAATACTCTATATCTTTCCATTCCCTCACTTGTGCCAAAAATAGAAACAAAGTTGGTAAGAGATAGAAAGAAGGAGAGAAAGAGGAGAAACTTAACCTAGAGGAAGAACAAAGAGCTTGGAACATCATCTCTTCTTCATAAAATCATCTCATAATCTTCTTCATCTTCTTCATCTTGATCATAGGTGAGTTCTAGTTAGAACCCTAAGTGTAGAAACTTAGGTTAGAACTTTGAGTAAAAATGGTGGATTTTGATTAAATGTGTTAAATGTTGTTTCTATGGTTAAAACATGGAATAGAATGCATAATATGATTGGGTTGTGTGAGAAATTTATGTATAATACTACCTCCGGTCCTTTTTATTAGGAAATTTCACTTTTTTAAATTCATTAAATAATTAATGTATCTAGTCTATAATGCAGACCATATACATTAATTAGTTAATGAATCTAAAAAAGTAAAGTGTTCCTTATAAAAAGGACCGGAGGGAGTACTTGTTATTGTTATGGATCATGTTTTGATTGAATTTAATTTGGAATTACACCATTAAAAACAGGTTTTTTTTTTATTCTGGTTCAGTGGTAACCAGTTACTCATTCTGAGGTAACTGGTTACTTGCAGGAAATTTTGGGATTCTACGTGGAAATGAACTAAGTAACCGGTTACTCATTCTGAGGTAACCGGTTACCAAAATACGCCTCTAACTATGATTTTGGTTCTGTTTTGAACAGTGAACTTGAGTAACCGGTTGATGAAAAATATTTTATAAAATTCATAACTTTTGAGCCGTGATTCCGATCGAAGCGTTCTTGGTATCGATGGAAATCTGTGCAAATATTCTATGCAATGAAAGTGAAAAATATTGATTTCGATACCCGATTAAATAAATCGGAGGGAACCCAAGAGTTATGTTAACTTTGTGATTGAATTATTATATGTAATTTGATTATACAATTGTATTGTGCTTTGTCTAATTTATGGTTGTTAAGCATGATTGAGAGGGTAACATGTTTAAAATATGGAATAAGAAGAGTGAGGAAACTTTACCATGAATCAATATTAGAACCTTGTAATGTGGCTAGGAAATTGATAGATAACCTAATGACGACGCTCGCGCACGCATGGCCGAGGCGTGTGTCTAAATACCGAATGGTGTAGAAAAGAATAAGACACTAGGATGGAACATGTGTAACCATGGAAATTGTTGTAAAAAGGCAAATGAGGCCTAAAGGCAAATGTGGCCTAGAATTGTTGAATAAAATTACGGTTGGATGTGAAATTAAGAAATCGTAACCATTATCTTATTATGTGTCATTCCATGAGTAACGAGCTCCTCTAGAATGAATGCACTATTACTTGGTAGGTTTGATTCCCGATTATAGTACGAATGGAACCTATATGGTAAAGAGACTTGTGACGGTGTACGGACCGAGTGAAGTGATGAATTTAGGTGATAATGTGTCCCTTAGTTCCGAATCCATCTCGTGTGCCAAGTAATCTACGAGGGTCCATGACTCGTTCTAACTTCTAGACGTAGAAGAGGATGGGAGAAAGGGGATGCCTTGACAAGGTTATCGATTAATGATATTTTGAGTTGATGAACTCATAAACATGTTTCCTTATAGTGTGAGATTGTGAACTCAAAGTCACTTCCCTTCCCTTTAACTTGAGTTAGGATTTTTAGAACCTTGTAAAGCTGAGAGAATCCATAAGATAGGGAACTCACTGAGATTTAATATCTCACCCCATGTTGTTGATTATATTACAGGTACTCCAAGTTCCGCGAAGGGTAAGGATAAAGCCGTTTGATTATCCTTACATGTGTTGAAGCTAGAATAGCAGCAAGCAAAAATATATAATTAACCCAATTTATCGTTCTCCACAGGGATCAGTGCGAGGGAAAGAATGCCATTTAACGGTATCTATATTACTAAGCTTATAGTTCAAAAGTTTTGGTTTAAAGCGAACCAAAAGCAAATGCTAAAAATGTAAAGATGGAAAATATAAAGTAAAGACAAAATTATAAATGGAGCCTTGTTGGAATTGGATCTCATCAATTGATAACACATGCATTCTTCTAATCAAGTAAACCTAAATCAATCATTCGCCTAATATCCTCGCGTATCACTCACAACAGAGGTTATGTCTAACGCAACGTCGAGAGAACAATCGTATTGTCTCATTGGTGATGTCTCACGCAACTCAACAACACAGAGAAGTAAAAACTGATACTCACGCAAGTGTTAAGCCTAAATTTATGTCTAGAGTTCAGTCCTAACAGATATTACTATAACATCCATATCAAATAAATGATTTCTTCGTATTTAAGCAAGATCAAAATATGTACACACGCTTAACCCTTTTTACATGTATTCAACTAATTTGCCCAATGAATGTGAATATCTTTCTTCATCCCTATTATCACGCATTCTCGCGATACCTTATCGACCCTACTCATGCTAGCCATGCTACTTAATCAAAACAATACAATAAAAGATAAAATGAATATCAACTCACAAAAACATGTCAAAAGCTTGTTCATTGATAGATGAAAATCTAAGATCAATGATTTGTAAAGGTTTTGTCAAAACCACAAACAATCAATCTAGGACAACAACAATAGAAAATCAGAATTCAATTCACACACATACATTAGATGAAATACATAAGGTATCAAGAGATTACATCCAACACCAACAAGAAATTAAAGCTCTCACCTTCTCTCCCTTGAAAATGAAGAGATATAATGTACTATGCTGAAAACTACAAGTTCTCACTCTCCAAAACTTAAAAAACATAACCTAAAAAGTGTAAAAATCCTATTTATACAGTTCATGAATTTACACGTTCGCACTGCGAACCATTCATTCGCACAGCAAATGGTGAAAAATGGCACTTCAAGTGCCTCTGAACAGTTAAACCGCCCCAGAAATTATCGCCACTTCGCACTGTGAAGGATTTGTTCGCAAAGCGAACACTCGCTTTCAAGATCGCAAAGTGAACTTTAGCTCCTTTTTCCTCTGTCCAATTCTGGGACCATTCGCTGGGACCTTCGCCAGAGTTTGCAAAGCGAACCTTCGCTGGCACTTGCCTTCCCATTCGCAAAGCGAACCAACTGATGCATTCCTCATTTCTTTGACAGCTTGCACCATTTCTTGTGTCTTACCACTTTGATCAATTCATGCCTTATACTGCACAATAACACACATATTACAAGCACCAAAGGTATTTTCTTAAGGTTAGAAGAACAACAACAATCATGTATAAAAACCAATGAAAACATGAGAAAAGAGTGGAAAAAATGCAAAGAAAGATATGTCATTTTTAGGTCAAATCTGCACCTAACAACATGTCTTAGCTTTTTGGGATGGCATGGCTTCCGTTTTGGAGTTTTCAGTATATTGGAACATCTTGTATATATTATGCCATAGTTTTTAAGTACTTAGAATTTTGAGCATGTAATGTATACAATGTGTTAACTAGGAACTTATGGTATTTCAATACCAAAACTTGGATTCATGCATAATATATATGCTTTGATGTATGTTGTTATATGTGGGCATTATAGTTGGTATCAGAGCAGATCGTATCCTCGACCTAGCCATGAAATAGTATACGTGTTTCTTTCTGTTCATATGTGTTGTGTCACCATTGATCTTAAGTGTTATATTTATGGTATTGAGCCTGATCTACTTAATCCTATCTGTATGACTCTTAGGAATATGGCTGACGGACGCAGAACCCATGGTAGACCCAGAACTACTCCTGTTGGGACGAATCCGCCGGGCGGCGATGAGTATGTCCCATTGCCTCAGTTTTTACAACAGATGCAACAGCAACATAACCAATTCTTGCAGCAGATGGTACAACATATGAATGGGAATCTTCATCCTCCAGTGGTTGTTCTAGATGCTGTAGGTGGGAGTTTTCGGGATTTCATCCACATGAATCCGCCAGAATTTCATGGCGGATTAGATCCTATGAAAGCTCATGAATGGGTGGCTGGTATGGAGAGAATATTTCTGATAGTTCAGTGTAGTGAAGAGAACAAAGTGGTGTTTACTTGTCACACATTGAAAGGTCCTGCTATGAGGTGGTGGGAGAGTGCTTCAGCTTTGATGACTATCCAAGATGTGCCTAAGGTCTGGGAGCAATTTAATATTACTTTTATGGATAATTATTTCCCTAGTTCCTTAAGGACCCAAAAAGAGTTCGATTTCCATCAGCTGAGGCAAGGTACCTTGACTGTGGCTGCTTATGCTGAAAAGTTTGAGATCATGGCTGCTGACTCTAGGCAGTCCGTGTATGCTCCGTATGAAAAATAGAAGATTGATCAATTTCTTTTTGGATTGAAAGCTGAGATTTCTCACAGTGTGTCTCAAAGAGAGTTCACTTCTTATGCTGAATTGCTAAGGCAATGTTATGTGGCTGAGAACAGTTTGAAGAGAGTTCAAGCAGAAGGAAATTTGAGTAAGAAAAATTAGAATGATCGTTGGAGATTAAACCAACAGTTTAGACCTAGACAACAAGATTTCAAAGAAAAATAGGTTCAGAATTCTAGAGCAAGTTCACCTCCTGTGTGTCGTACTTATGGTAAGATGTATTTTGGTAGATGTCGCTTTGAAGCAGTGGAGTGTCATCGGTGTCACAAAGTGGGTCATTTGGAGAAGGATTGTCCTCAGAGTAGGAATCAAACGCAAGAAAGAAATACCAGTCGAGTTTATACATTTGATGCGAAGAAAGCAAAGGGGGATAACTCTTTGATTGCGGGTACGTGTTTCGTTAATGGGAATCCTTGTTTTGTATTATTTGATTGTGGAGCAACACACTTTTTGTGTCAATGCAATGTGTGAAGCGACTTGGGTTGCAAACTTTTCCGTTGTCTCCACCTATAGTGGTTACTACTGCCATGGATGAGATGGTTGAAACACCTTTAATATGTGAAAATTGTGTTTTATCTATGGATGGAAGAGTCTTCCAGATTGATCTTATTTGTTTACCGCTTAAGAAAGTGGATGTTGTTTTGGGGATGGATTGGCTTTCTGTTAATTTGGTATTTATTGGTTGTGAAGATAAGCTAATCATCATTCCATCTGTCAAAGCTACCGCGAAAGATGTGCTAACAACTATTTTAGAAGGTACGATTGGAATGATAAATTTCTTGTTTGAGAAGGAAAAATCTATTCTCTTGGTTCTCATTAAGGAGAAGAGTAGAGACCTTCAAGTTCTGAATATTCCCGTAGTCTGGGAGTTTTCCGAAGTTTTCCCCGAGGATGTCACTTCTCTTCCTCCGGAAAGAGAAGTGGAATTCTCTATTGACCTGATACCGGGAACGGCACCTAAATCCATTTCTCCGTATCGGATGACACCACTTGAGTTAAGAGAATTGAAGGATCAATTGAAAGAGCTAATGGCTAAGCATTTTGTTCGACCCAGTGTTTCGCCCTGGGGAGCTCCGGTGTTGTTAGTAAAGAAGAAAGATGGTGGAGTACAGTTATGTATTGATTATCGGCAGTTGAATAAGGTCACCATCAAGAAAAAGTACCCATTACCCAGGATAGACGATCTGTTAGATCAATTGAAAGGAGTCTGTGTGTTCTCGAAGATTGATTTACGTTCGGGTTATCATCAAATCCGTGTGAAGAGTTCAGACGTATCAAAGACCGTGTTTAGGACCCGTTATGGCCATTATGAATTCTTAGTAATGCCTTTCGGTGTGACGAATGCTCCGACAGTTTTTATGGATTATATGAATCGAATATTTCAACCTTACTTGGACCAATTCATGGTGATCTTTATTGATGACATTCTTATTTATTCTCGTACTTCTCAAGAGCACGAAGAGCATTTAAGAATCGTTTTATCGATCTTACAAGAGAAACAACTTTTTACCAAGTTAAGTAAGTGTGAGTTTTGGATGTCAGAGGTTAATTTTCTTGGTCATGTCATATCTCAAGGAGGCGTGGCAGTGGATCCATCGAAAGTTGAAGCAGTAATCAATTGGGAGAGACCAAAGAATGTCTCAGAAGTCAGAAGCTTCTTGGGACTGGCAGGTTTTTATAGAAGGTTTATCAAAGACTTTTCTCAATTGGCTTTACCAATGACTAAACTTACTAGAAATGATTGTCCTTATGAGTGGGATACGGCTTGTGAACAAAGTTTTATGAGTTTGAAGGAAAGTTTGACGACTGCGCCTATTTTGATCATTCCCGATCCTAACAAGTCGTATGAAGTATTTTGTGATGCATCAAAGATGGGATTAGGAGGTGTCTTAATGCAGGATGGTCACGTAGTGGCTTATGCTTCTCGACAATTAAAGGTTCACGGGAGGAATTATCCAACCCATGATTTGGAATTGGCCGCGGTTGTTTTTACACTGAAAGTGTGGCGTCATTATTTGTATGGAGTACGTTTTGAAATGTTCAGCGACCACAAGAGTTTAAAATATCCTTTTGACCAAAAAGAGTTGAACATGCGTCAAAGGAGATGGATGGAGTATCTAAAGGATTTTGATTTAGAATTGAAGTACCATGCGGGTAAAGCAAATAAAGTAGGGGATGCGTTGAGTCAGAAAGTATTGCATAATGTCGAAGTGATGATGTTAGAGTATGCCTTATTGGAAAAGTTTTGAGATCTTAATCTTCAATTTATTTGGACTCCTAATGGTGTGATTTTGGGAAACTTGAATGTTACTTCTACTCTTAGAGAGGAAATTCAACAAGAGCAAGTGTTGGATGAGAAGTTACAAGAAGTGTTAGTTCAACTGGGTTTCGTGCGAGCTACCAATGGAATTAGTCTATTTAACCAAAGGATTTGTGTTCCGGATGATGCGATGTTGAAAAGAAGAATTTTGGAGGAAGCGCACAAGGGTGCTTTTACTATACATCCTGGTTCTTCAAAAATGTATCAAGACTTAAATAGGGACTATTGGTGGTCAGGTATGAAAAGAGATATTGTGGTGTACGTATCGGAGTGTGCGGTATGCCAACAAGTGAAGATTGAACACCAAAGACCGGGTGGCTTATTGCAAACTTTAGAAATTCTAGTATGGAAGTGGGATAGTATTTCTATGGACTTTGCAGTTGGATTACCCTGTGCACAAGGTGGTTACGATTCTATTTGGGTAATTATGGATCGGTTGAAGAAATCTGCGCATTTCTTAGCTGTAAAGACTACGTAAAAGGCAAGCCATCTTGCAAGATTGTTTATTTCAGAATTTGTGAGGTTGCATGGTATTCCCTCTAGTATTGTGTCCGATAGAGATCCAAAGTTTACTTCAAGATTTTTGAGAGCTTTTCAACAAGCTATGGGAACAAAGTTGTGTTTGAGTACGTCAAATCATCCTCAGACGGATGGTCAGACGGAACGGACGATACAAACGATGGAAGATATGTTGAAAGCTTATGTACTTGGAAGTGGAGGAAATTGGATAGAACTGTTACTGTTTATTGAGTTATCGTATAATAATAGTTATCACACAAGTATTGGTATGGCTCCTTATGAGGCATTGTATGGAAGGAAATGTAGGACGTCTTTGTGTTGGGCGGAAGTTGGCGAAGATAGAATTTTGGGACCTGAGATTATTCAAGAGACCACGGAAAAGATTAGGATGATCCGTGACAAAGTTAAACAAGCACAAGATCGTTAAAGAGTTATGCGGATAACCGTAGGAAACCTTTAGAGTTTGATGAAGGTGACCATGTGTTTTTGAAGGTTACACCGAGGTTGAGGTTGAAAGGACCATTTAAGTTGCGGAAGTTAAGTCCGAGATACGTGAGACCGTATCAAATTTTAGAAAGGATTGGTGAAGTAGCTTACAGGTTAACCTTACCACCTTCTCTGTCAGAAATGCATGATGTTTTTCATGTGTCTCAGCTCCGGAAGTTTGTTCCAGATCCTCTTCAGCCAATTCTACCAGATACGATTGAGATAGAAGCAGATTTGACGTTTGAACCTCAACCAAGTCGTATCACAGGAAGAGAAACTAAGGTATTAAGGAATAAGGAGATTTCTCTTGTGAAGGTTTAATTAGTAGGATGAGACGTATCCGGGCGATGCAACTTGGGAACTCGAATTGGAAATGCGGGATGTTTACCCTCATCTTTTCAGGTAATCCTTAAATTCGAGGACGAATTTCGACTTAAGGAGGGGAGGATGTAATACCCCGTATTTTATTTTGCTCTGGATAATATAGTTTTGACCAAGTGGGTTCCGGTGTACTCTGAGAAATTATCTGCAAAGATAATTTGAGCATCCGATGAACTCGAAGCAAATCAAATTAATATTATCTGACTTTAAAGTGTTAACATTTGGTGCTATAAAGATATTTGGACATTTAGTAGTGTTACTAACTAATTGAAATATTCTCTATATCTTTCCATTCCCTCACTTGTGCCAAAAATAGAAACAAAGTTGGTAAGAGATGGAAAGAAGGAGAGAAATAGGAGAACCCTAGAGGAAGAATAAAGAGCTTGGATCATCATCTCTTCTTCATCAAATCATCTCACCATCTTCTTCACCTTCTTCATAATGATCATAGGTGAGTTCTAGTTAGAACCCTAAGTGTAGAAACTTAGGTTAGAACTTTGAGTAAAAATGGTGGGTTTTGATTAAATGTGTTAAATGTTGTTTCTATGGTTAAAACATGGAATAGAATGCATAATATGATTGGGTTGTGTGAGAAATTGATGTATAATATTTGTTATTGTGATGGATCATATTTTGATTGAATTTAATTTGGAATTACACCATTAAATACAGGTTTTTTTTATTCTGGTTCAGTGGTAACCAGTTACTCATTCTGAGGTAACCGGTTACTTGCAGGAAAGTTTGGGATTCTACGTGGAAATAAACTAAGTAACCGGTTACTCATTCTGAGGTAACCGGTTACCAAAATGTGCCTCTAACTATGATTTTGGTTTTATTTTGAACAGTGAACTTGAGTAACCGGTTACTCATTCTGAGGTAACCGGTTACCACTGTTGGTTGATGAAAAATATTTTAGAAAATTTATAACTTTTGAACCGTGATTCCGATCGAAGCGTTCTTGGTATCGATGGAAAGCTGTGGAAATATTCTACGCAATGAAAGTGAAAAATATTGATTTCGATACCCGATTAAATAAATCGGAGGGAACCCAAGAGTTATGTTAACTTTGTGATTGAATTATTATATGTAATTTGATTATACAACTGTATTATGCTTTGTCTAATCTATGGTTGTTAAGCATGATTGAGAGGGTAACATGTTTAAAATATGGAATAAGAAGAGTGAGGAAACTTTACCATGAATCTATATTAGAACCTAGTAATGTGGCTAGGAAGTTGATAGATAACCTAATGATGATGCTCGCGCACGCAAGGCCGAGGCGTGTGTCCAAATACCGAATGGTGTAGAAAAGAATAAGACTCTAGGATGGAACATGTGTAACTATGGAAATTGTTGTAAAAAGGCAAATGAGGCCTAAAGGAAAATGTGGCCTAGGATTGTTGAATACAATTACGGTTATATGTGAAATTACGAAATCGTAACCATTGTCCTATTATGTGTCGTTCCATGAGTAACGAGCTCCTCTGGAATGAATGCATGATTAATTGGTAGGTTTGATTCCCGATTATAGTACGAATAGAACCTATATGGTAAAGAGACTTGTGACGGTGTACGGACCGTGTGAAGTGACGAATTAAGGTGATAATGAGTCCCTTAGATCCGAATCCATCTCGTATGCTAAGTAATCTACGAGGGTCCATGACTCGTTCCGACTTCTAGACGTAGAAGAGGACGGGAGAAAGAGGATATCTTGACAAGGTTATCGATTAGTGATATTTTGAGTTGATGAACTCATAAACATGTTTCCATATAGTGTGAGATTGTGAACTCAAAGTCACTTCCCTTTCCTTTGACTTGAGTTAGGATTGTTAGAACCTTGTAAAGCCGAGAGAATCCATAAGATAGGGAACTCACTGAGATTTAATATCTCACCCCATGTTGTTGATTATATTACAGGTACTCCAGGTTCCGCGAAGGGTAAGGATAAAGCCGTTTGATTATCCTTACATATCTTGGATTTTTGGGATGGCATGGCTTCCGTTGTGGAGTTTTATTTTGAGATCACCTTGTTGATCTAGTTCTTAGTATATTGGAACATCTTGTATATATTATGCCATAGTTTTTAAGTACTTAGAATTTTGGGCATGTAATGTATACAATGTGTTAACTAGGAACTTATGGTATTTCAATATCAAAACTTAGATTGATGTATAATATATATGCTTTGATGTATGTTGTTATATGTGGGCGTTACAAAAATAAGGTTTTATAACCAGTCATGTGCTTTGAACAACTATTATCAAGGTACCATTTAGCATTTGAGAGTGTAATGTGTAACAGCCCGGGCCCCTCGCAAGGCGATCCTGGCACTGCCACCTCATGATCTTCTCTACCCCCCTCACTAGTAGAGTTTTTGCCTTCCGTGGGAATCGAACCCTGTACCCTGGGGTTCAAGTACATGTTCATTCCATTCCCACTACCAATTGTAACAACCCGGGCCCCTCGCAAGGCGATCCCGGCACTGCCACCTAACGATCTTCTCTACCCCCCTCACTAGTAGAGTTTTTGCCTTCCGTGGGAATCGAACCCTGTACCCTAGGGTTCAAGTACATGTTCATTCCATTCCCCCTCGCTCAGGTTCGTTTTTCTCCCCGATCCCCACCAGAGGATCAGATTCCCTCTTGGAACTGGAGTACACCAAATCGCTACTATCACCATAGGTAACACTTCACTAATCCCCCATAATTGGAATTAGCTACTCGCACCTGATCCATCACCATAGGATCAAGGCTCACCAAAAAGAACTGAAGTTCTGACAACATGAATGCATGAAATCCCAGCATGCAACAAAAAAAACATACACCTTGGACCCTCTTCTGACAGTGTATGCCACCAACAACATAATCAACACATATCATATGTATAATTAGATATGCATCATCTTTAACAATCACCACAATTACTCATGCTCAACAATTCGTTATCGACACATATAAGCATCTTCCACACAACATTACTATAACTACACACTATAACAACATTATCAATATTCAACATTTACATTGTTAACCAATTATAATTAACATTCGCAACATCATAACATCATCACAAGATAACATCAATAATTATGCACAAATATCATCAATTATTCATGTAATCATGACATAATTAGTCACTAAAACTAATTCCATTTTATGGTAAATTGCGTTAGCTTTCCACACTTCGAACCGCGTCTTAATCCAAGTCTCGGAACTCAAGTTACGACCATTTGAATCGTAAATAGCAACTTTGTGTTGTCATGCTCGCCCGACGAGCTGAGGGCGAGACAAGTCAGAAGCGAAATACCCTGTGCTCTCCTATAGAAGACCCAATAAGACAACTCGCCAGGGGCTCGCCAGGCGAAGCTGAGAGAACCCAGAAACACGATTTTGCACTACAAAACCTCCAAACCTTCCTAAATTGAATCCCTAACATCCCGAAACTTCCAAAAACTTATAGCACATGAATACCACACAATAGCATGTTAATTCCTATTAATCTAACATGTTATTACACTGATTTAACTCAAAAAAATTAGAATTATTCATACTTTAAAAATCGTAATCTCGTAGCAAAACTCATGTTTATGAACATATAACATACAAAACAATTACCCCAAATAAAGTACACGAATTTTCAAGTAATCATAGCGTAAAAACAGAACTGAAAACATGTTATTCATCACATTTATCATAACTCAAAGGAAGAACAAACCCTATGGGGGGTTAAGGGTGTCTCCACTCTATCCCTCATGCTTTAACACCCATTAGAGAAGCATATGTCCCCCTTACCTAGATTTCCCTAGCAAGCAATGAAATTATCCCTTGAATTATTCTTCTATTACCTCTAGCCAACTTTGCCTCCTCCTCTTTTGTTTCCAAATTCTACATAATGTAAAAATTATCTCTAAACCTAGGTTTATCTCATAAACTTATACTTAGGGCTAAACTTCTCAATTTTATGAACTTGAACCAACTTAAAATACCTCTTATTCCTTCCGCCCACTAGTTTTCCTAGATTCTCATATTTGGTCCAATCACTCTATACACCCATTACTATTTTACCATGCCCTTAACTTAAGGACTCACACCCCCACAAACATTCCAACAAATAAATAAATCACCGAATAAACATGATTATTCAACAAAATATAATAAAATATTCTATACGAAAAATGGGGCATTACATAAGACGTAGATGAAGTTTTTTGTTTTGTGTTCACAATGCTTTTTTTTTTTTAATAAATTTATGAACAAGGATGTCCTTCTTTGCTTTCACGACTTTTATTAATAAAACATAATATTTCAATATGACCTTTATTGCAATAGTTACATTTTAAGGTCTTACAGTGAGTGGTGTTCTTATTGCTACAAATGTTATTGAAGTTTTTACTATTATTCTTTGGCTCATAGCCAAAGTCATTTTTATTGTAAGAATATCTTTGATTTCCTAAAAAAATATCCAAGTTGTCTTTTCCTTTGGTGAACTTGACATTTGTCTTTTTAAGATCTCAAATTTCATTTTTCAAGATATCACATTCATTACACTTGTCATGTTCATCTTCTTCATTAAAGGTGGAAGAGTTTTGGACTGAATCATTTTGTCTTTTTCTAAGGATTTTTATTTCTTTCTCAAGGTTTTTAATTTTACATTCAAGAGAAGAAATAATATCCTTGAAAATAGAGACAATTTGTTCTAGTTTACATGTTTCTTTTCTTTTTTTTTTTCTTTTCTTGTTCTACTTTACATGCTTCTTTTCTTAGTTTCTTACAAATGAAAAAAAAAAAGATCATGATAAGAGAAGTAAGAAGTTACCTCATCGTCTTAATGATTAGCCATGAGAAAATATTGGTTTCTTCTTTTCATCTATTGACTCCAAAGCGTTGTCCTCCCATGCAATGTAAGCTTTCTTGCCCTTTTCTATAGTTTGTTAAATTTATTTTGATTTTGATTTGCCATTTTTGCTAAGAGACAGTTTGGCCTGATGTGCCTTTTCTTTCCACACAGATAGCATGTGGGAGTGAATGAAGCTTTCTCCTCGTCTTTTTCTTGTTCCTCTTTTTGTTGTTTCTCATGCCTTAGAAATCTTTTTACATTTTTAACTATAAGGGCAAACCTTACCCTCTTTACCTAAGAGTAAGAAGCAAACTCTTGTTGCATATTCTACTATGCAGGAAGAGTTCATTGCTTGTTTTGCTGCCTCTACTCTTGATGTCTGGTTAAGGAATGTGGTGACACGACTTTGTATTATTGGCTCCATTAGAAGGCTGATGAGGATCTTCTGTGATTATAGGCTTGCATTTTTCACACGAACAACAACAAAACATCTAGTGAATTAAAGCACTTAGAATTAAAGTATATAACCGTCAGAGATCTTGTTAAAGATGATATTATAGTGGAACATATTGATACAAATTCTATGTTGGATGATCCTTTAACCAAGGGACTAAGACCCATTGTTTTCAAGAGTCACATTAAAAATATGCTCATTTTGAGTTCTTTTGATTTGTTTGGTTATTGAGGGTTTGAAATTTTATGTCGCCTTTTCTATGATGTTGAATTTCTATTTCACGTATTACATTGGATATATTAATATGGAATTTTGTTTGACCTTATTTTATTGGTGAAATAAATTTTATGAAATGTATATATAAATGTGAAAATATCAAATATGAAATTAGAGTTCAGTGTTGTTGGATCACTTTGCCGATGATCAACCCTCTTTTGGAATTATGGCGTTATGATAACCAAATGTTAAATTTTAACTCAGTATTGTTGGGATCACTAAGTTGGTGGTCAATAATATTTTAGAGCTGGAGCTTTATGCTATCTTACTATGTGATTTATCTGAATTTAAGACATTTGAGAGAAATTAAGGACCTGACAAAGAAAATGATAGTATGATTGTTGGATCACAATGAAATATATATTTTTAATGCACTCTACATGAATGACTAGTTGATAGAGTTGATAATATTTGTAACTAGATTTTGTATCAATAAAGATATAACTACTATCATGATTTAATATTATTTAATTCTTCTTGGGCGGAGTCTTAGTTAAGAGTTGCATACTGATATCATTTGTTTAGTCGTCAGCCAAATTAGGAAAAGTGTTATCAACCCGAAAATTATTTTTAAAATATTCTCTTTACAAAATAATTACACAATTGATTTTGACCAATTGAAAGAACGTTATAAATATTTTATGGACTACAATCAAGTTTAAGTTTTGATTTTATAAAATAAATTGATGCTGTAAATGTGATTCATTTTCATTCAAAAATGTTAAAGTCTAACAAATGTGATCAATAATAATGGATTTTAAACACTAATATTGATTTAGGTAAAACAAAGTGTAGGCTCAATTCCTGGAATCTTTGAAAGATGGTCCTAAAGTTTTTATTTTATAAATAGATATACCGGATCTTCTTTATCTTTATCGTAACACTATAATTTGTTGATTTGAAATTTACCTCGGTGTAAATCTCAAATAATGAAGTCCCAAGACATTATTTAATATTTTATTATGTTATAGATCGCAAATATCCATAATTTTAATTTAAAAAATGTCTCACTAGTATAATCAAAACAAGAATAGTTAATATTATTATGTAAATTATGTAAGTATTAGAAAAATAATAAAATGTCTTTAAACTTCTCAGTATCCTAAAGTTTAATTTTAATTTAGATGTTTAAATATGTCTAAATACTTTTAGTTCTTAAAGTAGAACTTTGCCATCAAGACCATCAATCTATCATGTCTTAGATAATTTCAAGATGTTTCGAAAAAAATAAAAATATTATCTAAGAATAAATTAAAATTTTAAATAATTTACAAAATTCTAAATATATATATTTATGTGTTATAATATCCAAATTACTTTTATATAGCCAAATTGGGTATGGATCCAAGACTTTCTTAAAAATATAAACCACTGAGGGAATGGATATTTTATGTTTGGTTATTCAGATGAGCGTAATCCACTTCTCCCACGACTTCTTCTGTGTTGTTACAGGGCAAGGACACGTTACCCCCAAATTTCCACAGCAGGCTACTTATCCTAGAGGAAGGTGGGACATCCAATAGAAGGGTGACATATATAATAAATAGTCAATTGATCTGAAAAATGGGTGATTGAGTACCCCCAACAACCTTGATAATATACCTGATCTGGTATTGATCAGACTGGATCGTCGTGGCCTTCCGTGTAGGGCAGAGATGATGATGTAGGGGAGGAGGGGGTGTACCTGCAAGGTACTCCGATGTCAAAGTAAGTTTGGGTTAGAGAGAAAGCAAGTATAAAGCTTTTAGGTATGATTTAGAGTATTGAATAGTGATCAAACCTGACCCTCTCAAGTGAGAAGGTATTTATAGAAGTAACCCCCAGCGCGGGGCCAAGATCTCCCATGTGGCCGAAATATCCGGTCGACCAATGGGGGACTGCCAGGTGGAGGGTCAGGTGCGTGACCCTTTGACCTGGTCCAACTGTTTCCGTGAGATCCGGGGAGGCAGTTGGTCGCGTGAACTGTCAAGCGCGTGAGGTGGACGTCCCCAACGGTCATATTGAATCCAGTTATTGGGCCTTGCCAAGAGCTGGACTGGATTGGGCCTTGCCCTACTGTGGGCCAAGCGCCTGCCCAGTCCAGAACAGGAGCCCCCTAAGTCTTTACTCTAAGGAAGAGTTATGACTTGAGATAGCCTTGTAGACTGTCGCCTTTGAATGATAATGTTCGGGGATATGCCCTTCGCCTGCTTCATGGTTAACGTGGTCGACACTGGTTGCTTATAAGCCCGACACCCTTTTATGTGTGAGGACATGCTCGCAAAAATGGTGTTTTTATGTCGACCAAGTCTAGTGAATGTGCCCGCGAAAAGGGCGTTTTTATGTCAACGAACCCTGATGAAGATATGTACTGTCGAGGAAGATATGCTCGTTGGAACTGTAGAAGACTTGGGAAATGCAACGTCTATCTTTGAGAATGCCAAACGACGATTCTCTTCTGACACGTGGTGGTGAATTTAATTTCTGTCAGGCCTAGGGGTCTGGGCAAAGATGGCCTTTGCACTTCCCCATGCGAGCAACTGCTTATAAAAAGGGGGAGCGAGGATTCATTTGCACACTTCACGCAATTCCTCTCCCCAAATTCTTTTGCTCTACAACTCGTACTTTCGCCGGAGTTTCTTCGCCGCCGTCGATCTTCATAGTCCACGCCGAGATCTTCATCTTCAACCTCTTGCAGCAAGTAAGTTCTTCACCTTTCTTTGTTATTTCTATGGTGTTCTTCATTTTCTGGAAATTTGCATGAGTTTTCCGGTAATTCATGAACTTTCCGGTTGAATGTTCATGTGTTCTTCGATGAACACATGAATTTTCTGGAAAATTCATGAAGAACACGAAGAACATGGGATGAATGTCTTTGAATATAGCGTAGGACTGTGTAGATCTTCCTAGATTTCTGGTTAGGATTAGCTTTAGGTTTGTAGTCGGGCATTAGGCCTTCTCGACGCGAAAATTACATCCAAACTTATTTCGTCAAGGAGACTTGTCCTTGAGGAATCCTTTTGTAGAGTCGCGGAGACTCGTCCCCGTTTTATGGGGAAAATATGTCTTCGCGTCCCAGCATTGTCGACTAGGGCTCGAGGGTGTCCTCGACTTATTCCTCGGCCTTTCACTTGATTAGTGGTGGAAGGTGAATTTGATCTTTGTCGTCAAATTCACTTTTTCTTCCTCTGCTTTTCAGATGAAATGGCTGACAGAAACGAGGGAGTCGTCCCCGACGTTGGGGCTGCTAACGGGGAGGCTGAGCAATCCGTCGAGCATGCAAATGTCCGAATAGCTGAGGGAGATATCAACTGGATCGCCTAAGAGCCAATGTCGACGAGATCGACTTTTACTGAAGAGGAGGCTCATGAGTTTCCCTACCTTGAGGACCGGGCAGAGGGTGCGTCCGTCAACTTGAAGGTTATTTTCCCCACGGAGGCTGACCGGATATGTTCGGTGTATCCGGGGATGAGATTCCCCATGTACTAATTTGCTTTCGTGGAGGCGGGTTATCGTCTGCCCTTCACCAACTTCCAAGAGGCCATCTTCTGCCATCTTGAATTGTGCCCTACCCAACTACATCCGAACGCCTTGGCCTTTATTAGGGCCTTTGATCTGGTCTGCCGATATCTGCAGGTCGGGGCCACAGTAGATCTTTTCTTCTGTATATTTTAAATTCAAAGGAGCACAACACGCCAAAAGCAAAGCTGGGTGTCCTTTAAACAGCAGAGCAGGCTCTTCTGGCCGTATTCGGAAGTTGTCTGTAACTTCTAGTACAGATTCCTGGTCGTGAAGCATGTCTCGGAGGCGGCTAAGAGGTCTATATCCACCATGGAGATCATGGAAATTGATGGTCAGGAGGTAGTGAAGGCGGTGTCAAAGTTCCCGTTGGAATGGGTGTACGCCCATTTTCGATATAGGACTGACCAGTTTCTTGTCAAGCACGAGCAACTCAGTGACGGGGACAAGGAGTCTTTCCGGGCATTGCATGCCTATGTAGAGAGTTTCAGCCCCGCCTTCGTAGTGGACAGGGACGACAACAAACTGTGCGGGGAGGATGGAGAGCCTGCTCGGGCGGCTCGTTACATAAATACCAAAGCCCTCCTAGAATGTGAAACCGAGGACATTGTGTTTGAGCTCCTTGGTATAGGCTATCTCTTTGCCCGTGGTTTATAATTTTTTGTTCAATGTGCTAACCTCCCATTTTATTTTTGCAGGGAAGATGTCGAACATAAGGGAGCGTCTGGCCAGGTCCGCAGCAGCCAAAAATTTTAAGAAGGCACCAATGCCAAAGGCTGATGCTGCCAAGCAACAAGCAACACTGGAGAAGTTTGTGGGTGGCACAACCTCCTTTCCGGGGACCACTTCGAATCCTCCTACTCCGGACACAACAAACAAAGGGAAGCATGACGATGTTGGCTCTTCCCCAGCTGGTGGTTCGAGCGGTTTTTTTAGGGGAAAATTTGTACTGCCCCCGTGCTATCTTCAAGGAAGAATATTTGACGGGGAAGGCTCTGTTGTGGTCCCCGACCTTGAGGCGTCGGCCATTCTGTCCGCCGACCCTAAGGTGAGGAGGAAGCTTCTCTTCTAGGATGTGACCGCTGTTATAAGAGTGCTGGAGGCGACACTGGCCCTCGGGGATGCGGAGACAGTTTCGCTCGTGGACCTCAAGAGGGTACAAGCCAAGATCACCGACCTGGAGCTGGAGAACGTGGAAATACATAACAGGCTGACAAAGGTCGAAGGAAACCTGGAGGCCAAGATCGCACTCCAGAAGGAAGTGACCCAAATGAAGGGGGAGGTGACGAGGGTGAACGAAGAGAATACCCTTCTGAAGGTGAAGGTAGCCGAGCTGGAGGGCTCGTTGGCGGTTGGTCAGGATGAGACCGATTATGAGAATGCCCTGAAGACCCGGAGGGATTCGATCGAGAGGATCCGCATCCTCGAGCAGGATAACTTGGGGGCAGCTGAGTTCGGTATCAATGCTGCGGTGGAGCAGATGAAAGATCTCAATTCCAATGTCCAGCTGTTGATTGAAGAGATGAGCGTTCTCAACGTGGTCGTCGATGGCGAGGTGGTTCTTCCAGAGGTTCCCGATGATGCTGTTTAGTTGTTTGTACTTGTACTTTGTTGGCCTGCATGCCATTTGGTTTTTAACCGTTTGTCGGGCATAGCCCTGTTTTGTAATATTAACAACACTGGCCATATTTATATGAATATCTTGTGTTTGACATTATGTATGTTGCATTTTATGTGTATGCTTTTAACATTTGAATGCTAAGTATGGACGTTTTTCTCGACTCGTTATTGTTACGCTCGACAGTTTGGGGGACTCGTCGAGAGGGGGGGGGGCGAAGTGTTTTTGCAAGTGGCGGGACTAGGATCTCGGTCGAGGACCTAATCCCACAGGGCTTGGACTATTCCCATCGCGAGCTGGGTGTCTTGTGTAACACCCTTCTAACCTCACATAATATATGTGATAAGTATACTTAAATGAATCAGAGTACATCATAAAAAGGTGTCACATTTCTTCATAAAACATTAATTAAAATCATCCTGCTTCGTAACACGGGTTTTTAAAACATTTTAAAAATAATAGTTTCTTTAGTAATATCCACAACTAAATTCAAACTTTGCAGCGGAATCATAAATTCAAATATCTTCTTATATTTCATCAAAACATCAAGACCCTTGGGTCATTGTCAACAATCATCATCAATTAAAATCGGTATATGGTAACTCATAAGAATCATTCTAACAAAACAACATAATATTCACTTAAGCGTTTCCCCACCCGATGTTACATCTATCAGAGCAAGACACCATACAACTCTACGGAAATAAGCTAAACAACTCCAAGCTATAACTTCACGCACCGAGAAGCTACTCCTGAATATCTGCACGTTACCCACGTAGAGGCAACATTCAAACAGGCAGGGTGAGTAATCACAATTCAATATAAATCATATAAATAAAATACATTAACGGGTCAACATTCATCTTAAACAAACATCATAGCAACTCACCCAAAACATCATATAAATCACCAAGTCATCAATCATCACAAACATGCAATCATATAATGCCACCAAGAATGAAATGCAACGTCATAAAATGCATGTGGTACCAAATCGTCATAATAATAGACACTAGGCCATCAACCCTCCACAAGGGAGCACGTCACAAAATACTCCAATCCGCACAATGGGACTGAAGCCACCACTGGACCGAAGTCCTAACATTGTCACTAGACCGAAGTCCTAAAATTGTCAATAGACCGAAGTCTAAATGCTATGAATGCATGATGCACAACTTCACAATCATCAACATCAATAAAAGTTATTATGTGCATCATCAATTGTCAAAACCTCATGTTACTCATATCATCATTAATTCATCGAAACATCATATTATAGCATCACTACTTCGTTTCACACTACATCATCCCAATTCATTTGATCGTCATGTTCGTCACATAACATGTATGAACATCAAAACATGCACATCATCTATTTATTTCGTCATAGCATCATTATAGTAACATCATTCACATAACTCATACCCTCATAAGAAATCAACGCATAATCATCATATAAGTTCCCACATATAATTAACATCATAAAACAACAACACCCTATCGTTATACTCTAGATCAACATAAGCATCATATAGTCTTCAACACATAGCATCATATTTACAACAACAATACCCCACAACATTCGACTACATCACAAACAACCACTATTACCTTTACAGGTTAATTCACACCACATCATACCATAACCACTCAACAACACCCTCACGCAACATTATAAGCAACAACTATCACAATTGCATGGTATGCCACAACAACTTAACAACAACATCATACAACCTCATAATTCACAATCACAACACACATTCATGCGACCGATGTCCACATTTCACGGTTCGACACATTGGAACATACAAGAAAACACACATGGCTCGTCGAATATTTGGAAATCTATCATTGAAAACAATTTTAACATAAAGTATATAAAGTCAGCTTTCCAACGATTCGAACGGCGACCCAAACGGACATACGAATCAAAAGTTACGAATTTTTGAAGTTTTGAAAACAAGCTGCCCGAGGAGACCGCGCTAAGCGCCCTCTGTGAATTGGTCAAAAATTTCTGCGATGACAGCACTTCCCCACCTCAATTTCTTACCCTTAAACTGCATTTTTCACCCCTATTAACACAAATTAAGTCACTATAACCTATATCTAACACACATACATCATTCACAACAACCACAACACAACAAATCATCAAAATCATCACCTTTAACCTCTAAACCCTAGGTTTTTCCCCCAAAACCCCAATCACCCACCAACACCTAATCTTTATATCAAAATATTGCAAAGTGATACTCCCCATACCTTAGAGTCCTGATTTTTTCGATCTTCTCTTGGAGTTTCGCCGGAATTCTTCTATGCCCTAGCCTCATTTTCACTTGTTCTTCAGAGCACCTTTGCCTCTTCTTCAAAAATAATACGAATAATGAGTTCCTTTCACCATTCTCTCTTAAAATACCCCTAAATTTGCTCTTCCCATTATACCTTCACTTATCCATCCCTAATGACCAACATACCCTCAATACTCCCACTTCTATTATTTTAAATAATAAACAATAATTTGAATAACACTATATGATTATTCTTACTATTAATATTATTAAAATAATTTCATCACAATGCATCGTGCCACATAGCCACATATCGTCAAAATCACCTTATATCCTCAAATAAGCAACAATTAATCATAATCGAATTTGGGGTGTTACATCTTGCCATGTTGGTGCGGCAACGACGGAGCTCGATTGAGGTATCCCCGTTGGGCACAGAGTCTGCTCGTCCCATAAGCAGAAACTGGCCAGAGTTGTAGAGTGAAGGATCATGCTTGCACCGGGGCATGGTCTTGTGGCCGAGCCATCTCCCCGCAGTGGCGTGATCTCGTAGGATGTTAGTCCGAGTTGGTGGCTGGTCCTAACTGTAATATTGTTTAAGCTTTTCAGCATTCCATGGTCTAGCAAATGGTTCTCCGTCCAGCATTTCTAGGTAATAGGATCCAGTGCCTGTTTTTGATTTGACCCTGTATGGTCCTTCCCAGTTTGCGGCCAACTTGCTCTCGCGTGAATCTTTTTTATTTCGGTGTAGGACCAGGCTACCAACTGGGAATTCGCGTTTCATGACTTTGGCATCGTGGCACAAGGTTATTTTTGTTTCAGCGAAGCTTCACAGAGAGATTCCCTTTATCAGATCTCTTCGACCAGGTCGAGCTCTTCTCTCAGAGCCTCGTCGTTCATCTCCTCGTCGAGAGGAGCTTCCGTTCGTCTGGAAGGTTCCCTAATCTCCACCGGTATCACTGCCTCGGTTCTGTAGGCTAGTCAGAAGGGAGTCTCCCCGATGGGGGAGTGTGGGGTTGTTCTATAGGCCCAGAGCACGCTGTGTAGCTCCTTGACCCATCTCATTTTGGCCTCGCCTAGCCTTCATTTTAGACCTCGAAGGATCACTCTGTTCGCGGCCTCTGCTTGCCCATTAGTCTGGGGATGCTCAACGGAAGTGAAGTGTTGCTTCGTGTCTAGTTTAGCGACGAAGTCTTGGAGCTACCTGTCTGTGAATTGGGTTCCATTGTCGGTCACAAGGGCCTGGGGCACCCCAAATCGTGCGAGGACGTTTCTTTTGTAGAATCAAAGTATGTTAAAGGTTGTGATCTTGGCGAGAGCTTCGGCTTTGATTCACTTTGTAAAGTAATCGACAGCCACAATTAGAAATTTGTTTTGGTAGGATCCCATTATAAAGGGGTCGAGGATATCCATCCCTCACTAGGTGAAGGGCCAAGGCGACGACAGAGTCTTCAACTCGTTAGGTGGTGCCAAGTGCATGTCCCCGTGGTGCTGGCACCGGTCACATTTCTGGACATGCTCCTTAGCGTCGTGCAGTATGGTTGACCAATAGTATCCTGCTCGCAGGGCCTTTCGTGCCAATGATCTCCCTCCCAAGTGTTGCGCGTTGATACCTTCGTGAATTTCCTGGAGAACTTCGGGGACCTTGTTTTCCTCAATGCATTTCAGGAGGGGAATAGATAATCCTCATCAGTAGAGTTTTTCATCGACCAGGACGTATGAGCAAGCCCTTCGTTTGGTCACGCTGGCCTCCTTGCTATCTTCGGGCAGCTCCCCTGTAGTGAGGTACTTATACACCGGAGTCATCCAGCAGCTGTTGTCATCAATGGCGTTGACGTCGAGCAGCCCCGGTGGCTTTTCGATACTTGGGCGAGAGAGCATCTCTTGTATAACGGATTTATTACCACCTTTCTTTCTGGTGCTAGCCAGTTTCGATAGAACATCTACTCGAGTGTTTCGTTCGCGAGGGATGTGTTGTACTTCCCACGCGTCGAACTTAGCTATCCTTTCTTTTACCAGCATCAGGTATTCGACCAGGTGATCATTTTTGGCTTGGTACTCTCCTCTTACTTGGGATGCTACGAGCTGGGAATCTATGAAGATCTTCACTTCCTTGGCAACCAAATCTTCAGTCAACTGTAAGCCTGCAAGGAATGCCTCGTACTCGGCTTGGTTGTTCGACACGGGGAAGGACATGACTAGAGATACCTCTATTAGGATTCCTTCTTCGTTCTCGAGGATGATACCGGCGCCACTGCCCGTGGAGCTGGATGCTCTGTCAACGAAGATGGTCCATCGGTGTACCCCGCTAGACGGGGACGCTGGAGGCGTCATTTCAGGCAGAAAATCGGCCAGGACTTGCGCCTTGAGGGCCTTCCTACCCTCGTAGTGGATGTCAAACTCTGACAGCTCCAAAGACCATTTGAGCATTCTTCCGGCCATATTTGGCCGACGAAGTAGCTGTCTTATGGGTTGGTCTGTTCGCACCACTATCGTGCGGGCCAGGAAGTAATGCCTTAGTCTCCTCGCTGCATTGATGAGGGCGAGAACAACCTTCTCGATCTGTTGGTATATGAGTTCTAGCCCTTGCAAGGCCTTGCTCATGAAATATATGGGTTTTTGCCCGTCGGGTGTTTCACGAATGAGGGTGGTGCTAATGGCTTCGCTGGTGACGGAGAGGTATAGGTACAACGTTTCCCTATTGTCTGGTTGAGACAAGACGTGGGGCTTAGATAAGGCTCACTTGAGGTGGAGCAGAGCTTGCTCGCATTCCTCTGTCCACTCGAATGTGGCTTCTTTTCGCAGAAGTTTGAAGAAGGGCAGAGCGTGTTGGTCAGACTTGGCCACAAAGCGAGAAAGTGAAATGAGCATCCCGTTGAGGGATTATATGGATTTCTTCGGCCTAGGTGTGGGAAATTCGGCGAATGCCCGACATTTATCAGGTTTGGCCTCTATCCCCTTCTCGGTGAGGTAGAAGCCGGGGAATTTCCCTGTCCGCATGCCGAAGGTGCATTTTTCTGGGTTAAAACGCATTTTGTATTTTCTCGCTTGGTCAAAGACCTTTTGCAAGTGGACCGTGTGATCGGATTCCTCTTGGGACTTCACGATCATGTCGTCCATGTATACTTCGAGCATGTCTCCGATTTCTGATCAGAAGACCTTGTTCATCATACGCTGTTACGTGGCCCCAGCGTTTTTCAGACCGAAGGGCATTACGTTGTAGTAATAGTTCCCCGACGAGGTTATGAATGCTATATATTTCTTGTCCTTTTCGGACATGGGAATTTGGTTGTATCCCGAATAGGCGTCCATGAAGTACAAGAGTTTGAAACCTGCAGAATTATCTACGAGCTTATCTATGCTGGGCAGAGGATAAGCATCCTTCGAGCAGGCCCGGTTGAGATCAGTATAATTAATGCACATGCGCCATTTTCCATTATGTTTCTTGACAAGTACAATATTGGACAGCCAGGTTGTATATCTGGCCTCTGAGATAAATTTTACCTCTAAGAGGTCTTGTACAAGTTTTTCGGCAGCCTGTGCCTTTTCATCAGATTTCTTGCGCCTGCACTGCGCTACCGCCCGAGCAGTTGGATCGATGGTTAGTTGATGGAATGCAGTCTCAGGGTCAAGGTCAGGCATGTCCGCGACGCTCCAAGAAAATAAGTTTGCATTTTCCTCCTGGCATGTCTTCAACTGCTGTTTTACATCGTCGGGCAGCCCAGCGCCTATCTTTACCCCTCTGTTCGGGTTGTCTCCGAAGGTGATTACCTCGAATTCCCTATCTGGTATCAGACGCATGATGGCTGATGCATGGGAGCTGCCTGGTATCGCTAAAGTTCCTTCGTTGCTATCTTCCTCGCCTTCTTCAGAGATCCGGCTGTCAAGGTCGATTGTGTGCACCGGGAGAGTTAGTTTCTTGTCAGGATGACTTTCTTCGCTGGGAAGAGCTTCATCCCTTGCCCGTTTGGCTGCCTTGGGCGCTGCACCCATTGAGATTTATCCTCGGGTAGCTGCTTCAAAGCATCTCCTCGCAGCCTTTATATCTCCGTGCAAAGTCGCGACGTGACCCTTCTCCGTATAATACTTCATCTTGAGATGAACGATTGAAGGGACAATGATCAGCTCCGCGAGGGTTGGTCTCCCCAGCATGCATTGGTACAGCGATAGACAGTCGACTACCACAAATTTAGTTTTGATCGACTTGGACGCCTCATCCTCCCCGAACGTAACTGGAACCTCCACGTACCCCCAGGGTCTGGTGGTAGCTCCATTGAATCCTTGCAGGTCGGATCCCACGTATGGTGACAAATTCATCTGGTCAAGCTTCAACGCATAGAAGAATCTGGTGTACATGATGTCTACCGAACTGCCCTGGTCGACCAGGATCCATCGAACATCAGTGCTAGCCAGTTTTTCCCTGATGAGAAAAGGAATATGTGAGTTCAGGGAACCCCCAGATAGTTCTTCACGGCAGAATGTGATAGGCTGAGAACGCCCCTGGAACTTCTCGAGTGTGGATAACCGGTCGGGACTGCAGTCAATCAGTTGGTCGAATTTCCTTTTGACTGACCCTACAGTGAGCTCGTTGTATCCACCACATGAAATAAACATTGTCGTGGGGAAGGTCTCCCATGTGCTGTGCACGAATATCTGGGGAGGATCCTCGAGGTGGTCGGGATGATGAAGTTCTCTGGCCGAGTGATTGACATGGTGACTTGCGGGGGAGGACTGAGAGGTGAAGACTCTGTCTCCTTCTTGGACTCCAAGGCCTCTCGTCGGGAAGATTCACCCTTTTTCGTATACTGCTTCAGATGACCCTCCTTAATGAGGATTTCAATAGCGTCCTTCAAGTGAACGTAGTCCTTAGTCACGTGGTTGTGGCTGCGGTGGAAACGACAGTATTTGCTCTTGTCCGTGTTGCCCTTTGACGTTGTTGGCTTGGGGAACCGGACACCCCCTTGCTTGAACTCCGCGTTAATGCATTCAGAGAGAATACGCTCACGAGGACCTATCAGCAGGGTGTATTATGTGAAGCAACCAGCAGGTCCATTACCCTCGTGAGGACGATCGTCTCATCGTCACTCCCTATCACGCTTAGGGGCCTCTGATTTGCCTTTTTTTATTGCCCGGGAACTCTCTTGATCTCTTGAGTCTCAGGCCTTGTACGCAGCTTCTTTCTCCTCGTACTATATATAAGCTTGAGCCCTACAGAGGATTTCGGCCAAGGTACGAGGGGTCTCGATGCCCACTGCTTTGTGAAATTCGCTCTTCGGTCTCAACCCCTTCTCGAGGAGGTATTTCTTCATATGGTCTGTTGTGCGGACCCCGACAGCTTCCTTGTTGAACCTCTCGATGTATGTGCACAGGGGCTCATCCTTGTCCTGTATGATGGCTTCGAGAGTGGCTTCCGACTTGGGATGGCATCGGGAAGCAGTAAAGTATCGGGCGAATTGGTTCTACAGATCCCTCCTGGATGTGACTGACCCCCGAGGAAGCTGCTTATACCAGGCCATGGCCCCCTTCCTGAGAGTGTTGGGGAATAACCTGCATTTAATGGCTCCGCTCACGTTGTGGTAGTGGAATATGGCTTTGATATTTTATATATGCTCGCCTGGATCGATGGTCCCATCATAAGTTGCCAGAGGAGAGGGTTTCTCTAGCCCTCGAGGAATACGAGTCTCCATGATCTCCTGAGATAAGGGTCCATGGACATCGTCATCACTGCTCGTGCTGGATGACCGTCAGGGGGAGTGGCTACGCCCGCGACTTCTGCTGCGTTGAGGAGAATGTCTGCACGACCGACGATGCTCATGATGTTTTTTTGAGGGCCTGGACCTCTTCGGGGCAGAAGAGCATCTGGATCTCCGCGGAGGAGAACGATGTCATCTTCTGGCAACTTCTGACTCAAGTTCCTCCGATCTTGATCGTCCCCTAACGGGAGAGATGCTCCTAGATCTGTCTCACCGAAATTTCTGAGGAGGAGACTGTGGGCATGGAGAGGGACTGCTAGGCTTCTGCGAAGGAAGTCGCTCCTGGAGGACGTGCTCGAGCATGTTGATCTTCTCACCCTGTTGGAAGATCAGGAGGTTGGACCTGTTGAGAGAGGCAATGAGGGTAGCAGTGCAGGGGTAAGCATTTTGAGGGACAGGAATAAGCACAAAGACGTGATAGGTGGCCTGTGCGCGGGGCTTCACATCGCCAGAGTGAGGAGACGTAGTCCTTCCGTCCCTGTGATCGGTTCCATGGACTGCAACTATGAGGTTATGGTGGTCGACGTTATCCATGGTAATAGCGACAACAGGTTCTTGATGGGCATCATCATTTCTGTTGGAGGCCTGATGATCAAGAGAATTTTAGAAAGTACGCTTTGGTCTTTTGGGTGAAAAGATGAGGGATCTTGATTCTAAAAGATGGGGAAGCGATGTTTCCCACAGACGGCGCCACTGATCTGGTATGATTAGACTGGATTGTCGTGGCCTTCCGTGTAGGGCAGAGATGATGATGTAGGAGAGGAAGGGGTGTACCTGTAAGGTACTCCGATGCCAAAGTAAGTTTGGTCTAGAGAGAAAACAAGTACAAAGCTTTTAGGTATGATTTAGAGTATTAAATAGTGATCAAACCTGAGCCTCTCAAGTGAGAAGGTATTTATAGAAGTAAGCCCCAGCGCTGGGCCAAGATCTCCCATGTGGCTGAAATATCCGGTCGACCAATGGGGGACTGTTAGGTGGAGGGTCAGGCGCGTGACCCTTTGACCTGGTCCAAATGTTTCTGTGAGATCCGGGGAGGCAGTTGGTCGCGTGAACTATCAAGCACGTGAGGTGGACGTCCCCAACGGCCATATTGTGCCCAACGGCCATGTTCTTCCCAATGGCTTGATTATGCCCAACGGCTAGATTGGCTGAATCCAGTTATCTGGCCTTACCAAGAGCTAGACTGGATTGGGACTTGCCCTACTTTGGGCCAAGCGCCTGCCTAGTCCAGAACAATACCAATACACAGTCCCTCAAGCATGAGGGTTTGGGAAAAGTTTAAGTGATTTAATTTATTCTTCCTATGCGGACATTCTAGGGGGATCATAAGTGATACGTTCTTAAGTTTAACTTTTCATACAAAACACTAGTTGGGTCCCTTAGGCAAGACACTAGTTGAGTCCATCAGGCGAGACACTAGTTGAGTCCCTCACAAAATAAGTGGGCTACTTGTCTGTGGGCGGCTTTAGGACATGTCTCCAATTGTCAAAAATGTGGTTGGCACGTTAGTTGATGGATTTTTGACATCCATAACCTAAAGGAAATCAAAAGTCACTCATATGAGAGAAATTGAAAAAATTAATTGGGCAAAGTGTGCATTGCGTTAAATGTAATTGATGAGGATCCTCATTGGAAATCTAAGCTTAGCCTTTTCTCTGACACGCGTCTCTGTCGCAAGGAATCTTTCCTATTTCATGCAACCGTTGATTTGCCCAGTAGGCGGTGGTATGTTACCCTTATGATTGGATTCTTCTTCCCTATAAAAGGCTTACATGTTCTTTCCTTAATCTTTCCCCCCACTTTTATGTGTTTATTCATACAGTCAAGGGCCTCCATAAGCAAATAGCGTATTTATTTTGCAAGTTCTTGATGGTGGTTATTGGTATGACTTCGTTCCTTCCTTATTTATTTCGTTCTTAGTGCATATGGGGGTATTTTAGGGGTTGTTGTACCTTTAACGCCACACTCTAGGATTCGTGGGACGTGAAGGCCCAAATGAATATGAGAGTAACTTTCTTGCTCTCTCTGTTCCTATCATAAATTTCTAGTGGGTGACAAACGTTTTAATGTACAAGATTTTGGGTCCTTGTATTCTGAAGAAGAAATGATAACTATCTTTTGGTGTCAGATTGGGATTTCGAATACCGGGCACGAGGAATGTGTAATCTTGGAGCCTTGTTCTGAAAGGAAGATGGCCAACAAGGCCATCATGAATGATTTTCCCACTCCCTAGTTTTACCTCATATTCCCATCATTTATGACATAGGGTTCTTAATCCTCATCACACAATTTAAGGATAAATTCTTAGTGGCTACCAATGTCACCCATTCTCAAACTACACCCAACTTTAGGGGCATTATCAGGGTGTTCAAAATCTTGTGTCAGCGGTTAGAGAACCCTTCTACTGTTGGGGTGTTCTTTTCCTTCTATGATATTAAACTTACCTCCGCAAGTGGTTGGGTGACCTGGTTCAGTCTTCCAGGAAAAAAACTACTAAAACCCTACTTCAATGCCTATACAGTCTGGAAATATATTTGTGACAGTTAGGGGAGAGATATCATGGTTCATTAGTAATTATTGGGGAGAGTGGATCCCTCCCACTTTCCATTGTCTTGGATGAGTGATCTGAAGATCATTATTGATTTTTCCTTCGCAGATCTTACCCCTCTTGAGCAAGAGGTGGATCAAGAATTGACTGGCTTGAAGTTTATGTGCTCTCTCATCTTAATATCCCAGGATCTAAGAGACGATAATGGGATATACTAGTATCTAGGTGAGCCTATCACTTAGGAATATATTTGTTTAAGGTTGTTTCTTAAATATTTCTCTAACTTGTTTTTATCGATGTCTTGTTCACATAACAATGTTAATAATTCCACTAGTTTAAAGAAAGGAGCATTTGGCTAGGAGGAAGGTTGAGCGATAATCGACATGCGTCCCATCAAATCTACTGGTTAGCCACTTCAATAGAGGCTACAATGTGTGGCAAGGACCGTCAAGTGACTGATGAACGCTCTCCCACCAAGATTCCGAAGTAGGGAGAAGGCTCTTCTAAAGCCTCTAAGGGCGTACAATTAACAATTACAAGGGATGTTAGGGACAAAAGGCTCGACTGACTAGAGATAGCCCTCGCCCTTTTTTGTCCCTTTGGAGGAATGCTCTACTTGATGATATCAAGTTTACTTAGAGCTTCCTCCTATTCCCTGAGGATTTCCCCTTTGATTAGTGTAACCTTCATAATAGATCATCCTTGGAGCTGTCCAATATGGTTGAAGCTCGCCTAATCAAGATTCTCTTAAGAGGATAAGTATAATGGGAAATCGTGCTAAAACCATTGATGACCTCAAATCAAATCTCACAAATGTGAGGAACTTGATAAAGGAAAAGGATGACTTAAAGGCCTTACTCAAGGTGATGGCGATGGAGGCGTAAACTCATGCTACCGCCTCCACGAAACTAAAAGGCTCTTTGGATGAGGCCCTCAATTATCTTAATATACTTGAGGAGGAAGTGTGTGTTCTTAAAGATTACCTGCATGGGACCTCTGGTCTATACTTTAGATAGGAAAAGGAACAAATAACCTTTCTTTACCTGGGGTTAGATTTAGCCAGATGGAATTGTTTAAGTTGGTGTGCAGAGGTTAGATGATGGACGAAGAATAGGTTCCGCCTATTGGGGAAATTTCCTTAAATGATTCCCAAGAAGAAGATAACATTTCCTCCAATGACACCTTAGAGAACCAATAATCTCAGGACTTATTTACTCGTGCCTTTAGCGGCCCTTTTGTAATGGTGCTATGTAGGGAGGTTTTATCCCTATTTTTTCCCAACATTTTTGTAATATTTTTCCCTTCACGGGTCTTCAATTAAATGAACAATGTATTCTAAATTCCTCCTTATGAACTATTTTTCATTATAGTCTTAAATAATATTTTTTGAAATGAAGGCTTTCGCCTAGAGACAACCATATTTCTCTAAACTCACACCTCAAAAGTTCCAACCTTTGTGATCTTTATAAGGTGATGCAAATATCCCTTCACAGGTAATTTTCTTGAGAGGTGGAAAGAATTCCTTAGTGAAGATCTAGCATATAATCGCCTCGATGGGAGGTAAGGATTCCTTCGTGAGGATCCATCACGTAATAGCCTCAAGGGGCATCAAGGATTCCTTCGTAAGGATCCAGCATGTAGTCACCTTGACGGCCGACAAGGATTCCTTCGTGAGGATCCAAAATGTATTCACCTTGAGAGGCGGTAAGGATTCCTTCGTGAGGATCCAACATGCAATCACCTCGAGGGGTGGCAAGGATTCCTTCGTGAAGATCTAACATGTAATTGCCTCAACGGGAGACAAGGATTCCTCTGTGAGGATCCAACATGTAATCGCCTTGAAGGGCAGAAAGGATTCATTCACGAGGGTCCATCATATTCAATAGTTTTCAAGGCAATCGCGAGAAGATTCCTTTGCTTCTTGACACCCTAAAGGTGAATCAACAATAATTCTCAACTTATATAAATAAAGTGAGAGACTTATTAAAAACCGAGTGCCAAACAGCACAAGAAAAAGTACCTCCATGAAAACGTTATTATCCTTACAAAAATAGTCGAGAATATAACTCGCATAAATAAAATAAAACATCAAACAATATGAACTAAGAGAGGATCATCTCCTTAGAAATCGTCCCTTGACAAGGGGTCTTTTTCGCAACCTTTGTGAACGCCTCATCTAGAATGGTAAAGCACCCTTCTACTAGAGTTTCCCCTGGCGGATTTACATTCGCATTCATGCCCACATCATTCACGCCTATTGTTCTGACCTTTTTCAACTTCAAGCTTTCTACATAGAATTTTATAAAAATCTCATGGTCCCACTGGAAAACACCCACTCGCCCATCTAGGAGCATGTACTTCATACATAAATACAAGGTAGATAGGACAACCCTTGCATGGTTAAAAGTGGGCCATCCTATGATTATATTATATGAGGAGGACGTATTATACCTTACCTTGATTTGTCTGGTGTTTTCTTCTGCTCAGAAGGTGGTCTTCAGCATTATGTAACCCTTCTGTTGTATTGGCTCACCCGAGAAACCAGCTAACAACCCATGGAAGAGTTTGAGGTCATTTAAATTCAGGTGGGGACTCTCAAATGCATCCCAGTAAAGGATGTAAGCAGAGATCCCTTTATTCTCCCAATAGTCACATCTCACAGTGATAACCATGTGATCATCATTATGTAGATGTATCCGTGCTGCATCTTTCTTGGAGAAGGCGATCTTAGCTTCCATGGCTTCTTATCAGTCTAAGTCAGTGTAACGCCCAATTTTTATTTAATTATTATGTGTGAATATAATAATGAGTTGTTGTAGTTAATTGTATATTTGTTGTGTATTTGTTATGTTTTATGTACCCGTAGTGAAGAGTAATGACCTTAAGATTGAGTCTTGAGGGTCGTAGGGGTGTATGACCGAAATCGTAGAAGTTGGTAGTGTGGAGACTAAAATTAGCTAGGCTTATTTAATTAATATGTGCTTAACCATAGTGTAAAATGAATATTATTAGAGTGATATAATTTATGAGAGTTACTATTATTATTTAGAAAGATGGATCAAGAATATTAATAATAATATAATGGAATAAGTTGGAATATTAGAGGTGTAGTGAGTGGAAGGGCATAGTGGTAATTGTTTGAGGATTAAGTGAGGGCAACTGAGGCAATTCATTATTTGGGGTATATGTGAGAATGAGAGAGTGGGAAGTCATTATTCATTCTACATAAAAGTGAAAGAAAGTTGGAGAGCTAAAGGGAAAGAGGAGAGAAGAGCTAGGGCAAGAAGAAGGGAGAGAGAACCCATGGAAGAAGAGGAAAGCTCATTACTATAAGGTAAAGGTGAGATTTCTTTAATCACTCAAGGGTTAGATGATGTAGGTATATGGGTAGGAATCATTAGGTTGATGCCATGGATTGTTGTTTGTGGATTAATTGGGGTTTTTGGGAAGAATCTATAACTAAAATGTTTGGAATTGATGAAATTGTTGTATTCGATTTGTTGTGATTGTTGTGAAGAATGTATATGTGGTATAAATGGGTTTTAATGACTTAAACTGGGGTTATTAGGGTTAAAAATGCAAGTTAAGGATATGAAATCGCAGTGGGAGAAGTGCTGTCATTGCAGACACTTTTGGCTGAATCGCAGAGCGCGCTTAGCCCGGGTTTTGGCGCTTAGCGCGGTCCCCTCGGGCAGCTGATTTTAAAAACTTTGAAAATTCATAACTTTTGACTCGTGAGTCCGTTTGGGTCGCCGTTCGAATTGTTGGAAAGCTGACTTTATGTACTTTATGTTAAAATTATTTTCAATGATAGATTTCCAACAATTCGACGTGCCATATGTGTTTCCGTGTAGTTTCTGATGTGTTGAACGGTGAAATGTGAAAGTTAGTCGTAGGAATGTGTGTTGTGATTGTTGCTTATGATGTTGCATGATGTTGTTGATAATTTGTTGTAGTATACCCTGTAATTGTAATCACTGTTGCTCATGACGTTGTATGATGAAGTTGTTGATTAATTATGGTATGATGTATTGTGGCATAGTCGGTGAATGCAATAGTGGGTTTTTATGATGTAGTCAAATGTTGTTGTAAAGGTGTTGCTATGTGTTAATGCGATGTATGGGTATATGTTTCGTTGATGTTATGATATGATGAAATGTGAAGTGCATAGTTTAAATGTGCACATATGTGTAGTTGTTGAGGAAATATGATGATGTATGTTTGGATGCATAATTGTTGGTCGTTGTATGATGGTGATGTGAGGTGGTGGTGAAATGCTATATGTATGCATTTAGTTGTTGTAGCATGTTGTCGTTGATGGTGCATAGCATGTGCATAAGTTGTGGGATGGGGTGTGCCCATGTGGGGTGTGAGCGTCTATCCGAATTTCGATAATGGAATCGTTGTTGTTGTTGTTGAGGTGATTGTGTGCCCATGTAGGGTGTGAGCAATCACGATTGTCGTGTGCCCATGTGGGATGTGAGCGACCAATTGACGTTCTGACGGGAATTGTGATCATGAAACAGGGAACAAAAATGGTACCACATGCATTGGGTTTAGTTGGTGTCTCTTTGCATTTCTTTTGATAGTTGTGTTGCATTGTGATTGGATTGATTATCTGTGTTGTGTTGAATTGTGTGAATTATGTTGGAAGTGGTTATGTGGGTGATATACTTAATAATTTATGCTCTTATATTTATATCATCTTTCTCTTTTGTTTGATTTGAGAATCTCACCCCTTCTGTTTGAATGTTTCCTCCACGTGGGTAACGTGCAGATGATCAGGAGTAGTGTGGAAGTCGTGGTCGGTGAAGACGAGGTGCTTCACTTTAGTTTGGAGTCTGCTCTAATATGTAACATTGGGAGTCGGGAACGCTCTATGCATGATTTTACTTTGTTAAAGAATTACAGTTGCCTTTACATTTTTGAAAACTAATATTTTGATTAATTGAAACCGTTATGTTTTGTTGATCACAATGAAGAATTTCTGCTGTGTAATAAAGATGATTTTTGGATTAAAGTTGTATTAATATTTATTATATGTTAGATGTCTTATTTGTGAGCAAGTTCTTGTTGAAAGTAATACCCTTTTATTCCGAGTTGTTTCATTTTACTCTGATTTTTCGATTAAAGTATTCGGGGGAATTTTGGGTGTTACAGTCAGAGCCAATGGGCGAACCCTTAATGGTAAGGGTTTCGTGAGCATTACTCATTTGGGTGGAGCTGATCTCTTCGCTGCTGAGGAATCCTCATGGTGTTGAGTGTGTGGCGAATAGCTCTATCACTATCTTCTTTGCTTGTCTCCTTTCCTTTACTAGATCCGGGGCTCCTAATAGTGTGTCGGGCTTATGAAACAGGTCCTCCTAACCCTATACCCAGGTCGCCCTTATAATACTTATTTAAGTGTCCCTTCTGAATAGGGCGCTCTATCTCCTTTTTAGCTGAATACAATCCTCATTATGGTGCCCATTGACATTGTGGAACTTACACTAACTGTTAAGATCAGGTCCGATGATGTCCACCTTTGTCTCTGACATGTGATATGTTTTGACCCCTTTGTAAGTTATCTGCATGAGAAGTACGCTTTTTCGCATCTTGGGCCTACTTTTAACTGTTTCTTTCCTTGCACTTTATGGAACATTCTATTCGTGTTACTACTTCAGCAAAGGACACCACTAGCCTATGGATGAGGGATTCGTCGAAGTGTCTCGCCCTGAGCTTATTCTGAAATTCTCTTGCAAACATTTATTAGTTTGGATGGATTACCTTGATTGTTGCTTCATTGAAGTGGGCAAGATACTATTTCAAAGATTCTGAGGAACCCTGGTGAATGTTGAATAGACTGGTGGAGGGTAACTTCCTATGCCTAGTTGCAGTGAATTAATGGACTAACTTCTTCACTAAATCTAGGTAGCTGGTGACAAAGAGTCGGGGGAGGCCCATATACCTACTCAAAGTTGCGTCTCTAAAGGTTCCATATAGGAGTTTCCACTTCAAGGAGCCAGGTTCCCCAATTATGGTTATCCGCGTGTTAATGGAGGAACATGTTCAAATAAGTCGATGCACCTGTCGAATTTAGCCTAAGATGGTGGCTTGAAATTCTCTGGGATGTGCGTTTCCCATATCTCTTCTAATGGAGGTTGGGGATCTAATATCTCTAATTCATACACCATGTTTGTCTCCTCCTAAGGTTATCATCAAGGGGTTAGTTATGGTGACGAAGCTTGTCTATAGCACTGTGCATCTTTGCTATGGAACGTTCCTTGTCGTTGAATTCTCCACAGGCCAGAGTTGTAGTCTTTTTGTTCAACGTGACAACTGGACAGGATTATCATGATGGCAGTAATTTGGTTAAATGTTATAATGGTATGACAGTTTTATTAGGGCCCTATGGTGGGCGTCAATTGTACTGGCTAAAAGTACAAATGCCTGATAAACCCTAGTGATTAAGGGTTGTTATAAGCTTTAAGGTTTAATGTGAGATTGGCAGCTTGCTTATGTTGGGGGTAAGAAGCTTTGTTTGCATGTATTTTGGTATGGGAGTTAGGTTGTCTTTCTCAATTGCAATGTTGAGGTATTTATAGCCACATTGGGTTTAGATCAAAGACTTCTTTAGAAATAGAAAACATAGAGAGAATGAACACTTTATCTCCAAGTATTTAGAGGAGCATAACCCACTTCTTCCACGATTTTCCCATGCCGTTACAAGGTGAGAACACATTACTCTCTAATTCCCACTATTATTACATTATATTGGCAAGATTTTAAAGGCAACATGTGAAGCAAGATGTTCTGCGAAGTTATGAGACATCATGTCTTTATGTGAATCAAGAAGTTTTAGTAGAAAGAAACATGTTAAGCATAATGTCCTACATTGTGTGAGACATAATGTTTCGCTCTGGGTTACTTTGCATGCAAGACTTGTTATAGTAATTCTAGTGTATGTTTGATTTGTTTCCCTTTATAAATAATCAGATATCTAATTGAGCTTACATGTTTTTGGATTAAGGAAAAAATTAATCTGAATCAGATTTAGCAAGATTGATTTTGTACTTTCAAGAGATTAAGATTCATTCAAGATTTGATCAACCAAGATTTGCAATCAACCATTATTGAAGATTAATCACCTACACTTTTGAAGGTTCAACTATATTCAATATCTAAACCCTACTGGGCTTTGGATCTGGAATTAAAATGGCATCAGAGCAAGTGCCCTGCTCTAGTCAGGTGAGGTCTAGAGGAGGTATATATTATGTTCAAAATGGACAAAGCTAAAGAAGGAGGATTTGTAAATCAGTCACCTATATTTTATGGCAAGAATTATGATTACTAGAAAACTAGCATGGTTTCTTTTCTTTGGTCTAAGGATAGTAAAACTTGGAAAGCAATCATAAATGGATGGACACCTCCAAAGGTTACAGTTGAGGATGCAACTTAATCTTATAAGCTTGAGAAAGACTAGTAGAAAAAAGAAGATGAAGAAACATATGGTAACTCTCGTGCTCTCATTGCCATTTACATTGGAGTTGATAATAATATCTTCAGGCTCATCAACACTTGTTCCAGCATCAAGGAAGCTTGGAAAATTCCTCAAATGACACATGAAGGATCCTCCAAGGTTCACGTGTCAAAACTTCAACTCCTCACTACAAAATTTGACAATCTAAAGATGAAAGAGGGTGAAACCATTGATGATTTTAATGTTTGTCTTTGTTACATTGATAATAGGTCATTTTCCCTTGGTGACAAAATATTAGATGAAAATCTAGCTAGAAAAATTCTTAGATCTCTTTCTAATAGGTCTGATATGAAAGTCACAACCATTGAAGAAGCACAAGATGTAAGTACTCTCAAATTTGATGAGTTAATTAGGCTCTCTACTCACCTTTGAAATGGAAATCAATGATAAATCCAAGAAAAGAAACAAAATTTTGGAAATCAAAGCTGACGGTGAAGAAGATAAGGAACATGTAGAAGAGGATACTGATGATAACCTAACTTAATCTATTGTGCTTCTTGCAAACAGATTTGGGAAAGTAATGAGAATACATGATAGGATATCAAGGAATAATGTCACAACCAATCTCAACAACAATGTTCTTCCAAATGCCAAAGTTTTCAATCTTTAACGTAAAGGTAAAAAAGAGAATAAACAAAACAAAGGCAAGGGAATCCAATGTCATAAATGTGAAGGCTTTAGGCACATTCAGAAGGAATGTGCCAACTTCCTCGAGAAATAAAAGAAGGGATACACTACTACATTTTTAGATGATAAATCAGATAAAGATAGTGAAAGTGAAAAGGCCAATACTGTGGTTGCCTTCATAGCACGTTTATATCCAAATTTACTGCGCATAATGATGTCGAGTAAAGCACTAAAGAACTCTCTAATGATGACCTTGTTGAAGCTTGAAAGTTATTGTATCTCAAGTGGAAATAAGAATGCATATCCTGTGAAAAACAAAGAAAATAATTAATGTTCAGCGTTAAGACAAAGCACGTCTTACAACCACAATTTATGAATTAAAAGAAGAAGTTGACCACTTGAACTCCAAACTTGAAGGTATGACCTAATATACGTGTATCCTAAATTCTGGTTTTGAAACCCTTGATGAAATTCTAGGGGTATGCAAGACGGAAAGAGATATGAAAGTAATTGGTTTCAACTATGACTCTTTGAATGCAAAATATAAGTTTGTTCCTCATGTTAAAAAGAGTGAATTCATCATGTCAAACTGTAAGTCTCAACATTTTGTGTGACATTTTTACCAGTACACTAATGTTTACACTAGAGTTTCATTAATGTGTCACTATAACGGTCAACAATGCCAAATAAGACCTTTTTACTACAAATTGTATGGTATATCGTACTACCATTATCAACCTCATACCATCAGGAACACTTTGAAAGATGCTCTACCTCAATAGTTATTGAAATCTAAAGACGAAACTACAAGTTAGATAGTCTACACTTCCTTAAGTGTTTCCTCTCGTGAAGATTGGTATTTTGACAATAGTTGCTCCAGACACATAGCATGGGAAAATAACTACTTGAAAGATCTAAATTCTTACTCCAATAGCGATGTTACTTTCAGTGATGAAGTTAAAGGAAAATTTGTTGAAAGGGAAAGATGGATTACTCAGACATCCCTAGTTTAGATGATGTTCTCCTTTTTAAAGGACTCACTGCAAACCTCATCAACATTATCCAATTGTGTGATCAAGAATTATGTGTCAATTTCAATCATTCTGAGTGCATAATCACTAACAAACGCCCTAAAAAAATAATAAAGGTTCCTAGGTCATAAAACAATTGCTATATGATGTGTCTTCAAGCAAAGAACCAACTTCAAGCATATATGATGTCCAAGGTGGATGAAACTAAATTATGGCACGGAAAACATGTCCATTGAAATCTCAGAAGTATGAGGAAGATTATCTCAGAAAAGATCATTATTGGTATTTCTAATCTCAAGATTGAAGAAGGGAATATTTGTTTAGACTGACAGATAGGAAAACAGACCAAGATGTCACATAAGAGTGTTCAACATCTTACCACATCCTGAGTACTCGAGTTACTACACATGGATCTCATGGGACCCATGCAAGTGGAAAGCATAGGTGGAAGAAGATATGTCTTTCTGTGTATTTATGAGTTCTCAAGGTACACATGGGCTTACTTTCTTTGAGAAAAATCAGATAGTTTTACCATCTTTAAAAGCCTATGCCAACATTTACATCGTGAGAAAGGGAAAGAAATTTGTAATTTTGTTCAAATTCGTGGTGATCATGGAAGGTAATTTGATAACTCTAATTTCTTTGAATTATGTTTAGTTCAAGGTATAGGTCATGATTTCTCATCCCCCACCACTCCCCCAAAAAAGGGGTTGTTAAGCATAATAATGGAACTCTCCAAGAAATGACTAGGGCCACGCTTCATGCCAAAAATATACCCTATCAGTTTCGAGCAGAATACATGAACACTGCTTGACATTCACAATCCTGTGACCATTCAGCCAGGCACCAAAGCAACTCACTATGAGCTATGGAGATAAAGAAACCCAAGTGTAAATTAATATCATGTTTTTGGTAGCAAATGTTATATCCTTGCAGATAGAGATCACAGATGCAAGTTGGATCCTAAAAGTGATTAAGAAATCTTCTTGGGATACTCTACAAATAGTATGGCATAACGAGTGTTTAATAATCGTACTAGATACATGATGAAGTATATAAATGTTATTGTTGATGACATGTAACACAATGATGTTAGTGAAGAAGAGGAAGAGTCTGCTGCTCCTAAGCAGCATGTCACATATGATGTGTCATACAAATGTACAAACATCATTATTCCACCTGAAGATGAAAACTCATAAGGTGTAGAGGATAATGCTATTAAAAACAAAGGGTCATCATTCGGTCAAAGGAAGTGATAGATAATATGTGTTTTGTAACACCCCACTTTCCCATTTATGAAAAATACACAAAATTCTATGAAATAATCAGAGTTTTTACACCAAAAACAAAGTAGGATGCCACATTCATAAAACCAACATCAAAATCCTTTTATTAAAAGAAATAGAATAGCGGAAAATAATTTATTTATTCATGTCACGGCCACATGCCAACAACTTCGGAAAAAAATTCCACATAACTCGTGGTTCACCTTAAATTCATCAAAAAGAAAGATACACAACAAAACGAATAACAAATAACAAATAACAAATGAATGAAATCCCCATAATTTCTGTGTTACGTATCAGAGCGGCTCCTACGACTCGAACAAGCAACACGTACTCCAGCAATCTAAGTACCTGGATTATCTGTACTTCCGAAGAAGCACAGACACAACAACAACAACAAAGGGGTGAGAACTACATTCAATATTAAACGGTGAATAATACATATTAGAAGGTAGTTACTCACATATATCATACAAACATACAGTCATGACCTACTGTCACATTCAATCACCAGTCAATCAATAAAGTAATAATGCAATGCGACTCGACATAGACACAATGCATGTGGTACCAACATCATGGTTCATTCAATCGAACCCGGATAGATCACATACACCCCTACTTGCCAATGATTTATCCCCACCATTCTCCATATCGGAGTACGGATGAATCACATACACTCCTCCCGAGCAATGATTCATCCCACCAATTCCATGAAAGGCATGACACAATTATTCATATGAAACACATGTACAGTAGCATATATATACATGTTCACGATCCTCCTGATCACACCTGAATCACACATCAACATCCAACAATATATGATTACTTCACACAACGTGAATCAACTATTAATTAATTAATTAATTCCCTAAAATTATTAAATTAATTATTTTCGTCACCAATTCCACACTACTCAAGTTCTGGCACCTAACCCAAATCTCCCAAACCATAAGAACCTACATTGGACGCGAAATCGGGAAAGAAATCGCAAAACACCCAAAATTTCCACGTCCACTGGTCATACGCGTACTGACCTGAGTCATACACGTATTGCCACACTCTCCCGCCCAAGCATACGCGTACCAGACGCGTAAGGCCTCCTGCCTCGCCCTGCCATACGCGTATTGCCTAACCTCATACACGTATGGGCAGAGAGGTATTTCCTTCACAAATTCCTTTCTCAGATCTGGATACGCGTATAGCTACTCCATACGCGTATTGCCAAGCCACCATACGCGTATCCTTACGTGTATGGGCAGAGGGCCGTGCCAAAACCTCCTTATGGCCTCCCCGTACGCGTAATGCCTCCAATCCTGCCTAGCCTTACGCGTAACACCTTCCCCAATACGCGTAATGCCAGATCTATTACGCAAACCTGTTTTCTCCACACCAGCCTGAGTTCTGCTACAGGATCTTCATTAATTCACTCTAAAACAGTCTTAAAACTAGTTCTACATCGATTTCAGGTTCTATTACTCATCCTACATCTTTCTCTTAACATTACTAACTCCGATTTTAGTCTAAATTCATCCTCCAAATCTAATCAAAATCAACTCAGCGATGTCACATTCAAGAACAATAACAACATCAAGATGACAGACAAAATCAGAGGTTCAACAGATAATATTCATCACAGATTCACGCATATACATCACATAATCATATGATAGCATACATTCAAACGAATTCCTACGGGGTTAAGGACTCCCCACTACCTTCACATGATTAATTCACCAATATTAAACCCGTTCTCCCCCTTACCTCGAATCTTTGATTAATTCCTGTGAAAATCTGATGGAGGTGTTAGCCCTAGCACACCCTTGTTCTTCCTCTCATTGGTTTTCCTCTTTTTCTCTCCAAAATTCTGATATGACTAAACCCCCACTAATTTTTCACTAAACTTACTTTAATTACTAAACTACCCTTATTATTTCATATCAGCCCATTATCTAATTATTTACATTAGATTTCATTTTACTAATAATATTAATAATAATAACAATAGTCTTAACATTAATAATATGAAATATACTATTAAAAATAATAATAATAATAATAATAATAATAATAATAATAATAATAATAATAATAATAATAATAATAATAATAAGTTCCATATTACTATTAATGGACACACCCCACACCTTATCACTATTGTAACAATATTACCCCTATGCACTCAAACACACACCCTAAACAAGGCCAACAATTAAAAATAAAACACGACGATTAAATAATTAAAAATGGGGCGTTACAACTCTCCCCCACTTAAATTCTTTTCGTCCTCGAAAATGTGCCTGATGGAAACAGTTCTGGATACGACTCCCGCATCCTACTCTCCAATTCCCAGGTTACACTTCCGCCAGCAGCTCCTCCCCAAGCTACTCTCACCAGAGGTATCTCCTTCCCTATGAGTTGTTTCATCTTGCGATCCTCGATCCTTAAAGGCATCATTTCCACAGTAAGGTTCTCTTTGATCTGTACTTCATCCCTCTGAATAACATGAGATGGATCCAACACATACTTTCGAAGTTACGACACATGGAACACATCATGCAAGTTCGAAAGTTCAGGCGGCAGCGCCACCCTATAAGCAACTGTACCAATCCTCTGCAAGATCTGATATGGTCTAATAAATTTAGGATCCAACTTCTTTGATTTCAATGCACGACCCACACCGGTCACTGGGTTAACTCTCAGGAACACGTGATCGCCTTCACTGAATTCCAAATCTTTCTTCTGATTGTCATGATAACTTTTCTATCTACTCTGAGACGCTTTCATCTTCTCTCGGATCATCTGAATTGTCTCAGTAGTCTGTTGCATAATTTCCAGTCCAAGCACCACATTCTCACCGGTCTCATACCAACACAGAGGCGTTCTACATCTCCTACTATACAAAGCTTCAAAAGGTGCCATCCCAATACTAGAATGGTGACTATTGTTGTACGTGAACTCAATCAATGGCAAATGAGTATCCCACGCACCGCCTTTTTCCAACACACAGGCTCTCAGCAAATCCTCTAACGACTGAATAGTCCTCTCCGACTGACCATCGGTCTGTGGATGATAAGCCGAGCTCAACTTCAACTTAGAACCCAAGGCTTCCTGCAGACTCCTCCAAAATTATGAAGTAAACCTCGGATCTCTATCCGACACTATGCTTGACGGAACACCATGCAGCTTCACAATTATTCTGATATAAATCTCTGCTAGCTTCGACAATGGAAAACTGATGTTAATTGGTATAAAATGTGCGGATTTCGTAAGTCGATCCACCACTACCCAAATAGCATCAAAGCCTCTCGCCGTATTTGGCAAACCAGTAACAAAATCCATAACAATACCATCCCATTTCCATTCTGGAATTTCCAACGGTTGCATTAATCCCGACGGCTTCTGGTGCTCTACTTTCGACTTCTGACATACCAAGCAAGCATAAACAAACTGAGTTATGTCCCTCTTCATACCGGACCACCAAAATAACCTCTTCAAGTCTTGATACATCTTTGTAGCTCCGGGATGAATACTCAAGCTACTCTGATGACTTTCCTCTAAGATTGCCTTTTTCAATTCCTCATTGTCCGATACACAAATTCTGCCCCGGAACCTCAACACACCAACATTATCCACTTTAAAGTCACTATCAGAATCATCTCCTCCGGTAGGCATTGTAACACCCCAAAATTTGCCTTGTTGTTTTTAGCTAACTGGCTTATGTTTCTTTGCATCCCTTGCATTTGCATTGTACATAGCATTGGTTCTTAGCATGGGATCAAGGTACTTGGTTTATTTCAAAGGAGTCTCAGGTCTTAAGGTGGTTTGAGGAATCCATCATATCTTCATAAGGTCAAGCATGGCAAAAGATTACAAGTGAATCTTCCCCTCCTAACCAGAGGGACCAATTAGGGTTTGTGAATCAAAAGGACTTCTTGGAGGGCTTTGTGTGGTCAAGCATGGTGTCATGAGGTCTTTATGCTTGCATGTATCCATAGATGAGGGTTTGGTTGATGGTTTATGGTGAAGAATGTTCAGTGGATCAGTTGCTTGTGAACCTAGAAAAGTCAACTGTAAGGAGGAAAGTCAACCATGGGTTTTCAAGGGTTCAAATCATGTTTCCCAAGTCCATATACCTTTATTTGGTCAAGGAATAGCATGGATGGCATCATTCTTCCAGAATCAAGAGTTTGTGCAAAAGTTACTAAATTTGGAAAATGACCTATAATGAGAACTTTCCATTTTTGGCAATTTTTCCACCACATTCAACTTGACTTTTCACCATCAAGGGAGTTTCAAACGAATTTTCCTCCAACATGAAAGTTGAATATCTTTCTCTCCCATTTCCAAAAAGTACTAGATGGTTTCCATATCATTTGTAGAACTCAAGTTATGGTCAAAACAATGCAAGGTGTTTTTTTTAAGGTTTTCACATGTACCACTTTTTCCACCTTTTGCATTTTTGTTCAATTTGGCTTGTAATGACCTCTAATGACTCAAGTCAGATTACCACACTCAATTACACTTCATTTGGATCATATTTGGCCTTTGAATCAATTCATTTCATGCCATATTTCTCACTTATTCAACAAAGTGCAAATTTGCAAGTTAGATTGAATCTCACAAACCAATCAACCACAAGGCCCAATTTCAATTCAGATGTGATCAGTAAGTAAAATGGAGGTGAATCATGCTTACTTGGTGACCAATGCACGTGGGAATAAGGAGGTGCAATCCAAATTACATTTTTGCATAAACCTTCAAAAGTCATTAACCAAGGGATTAACCAATTGCTAATCATGATCAGTGGACTAATGGAATGTATATAAGCTAACTCATACCCTCATTGCTAGGTCATGCATCCTCATTTGGTCAGATTTCACATTTTTGCTCAAATCTTCTCCTGTTCGATTCTCTCTCATCTTAAGAGCTTTTTGAGAAATTATTTCACATTCTGAATCATTGGACTCCATAGAACACAAATCTACCATCATCTGAAGCTCATAACAAGGATATCACAGGGTTCGAATTTGGAAACCTCTTCTTCAAAACTCAAGATCTAGGTCAGATTCAAGCTTTAATTGCATTTATTTTGCAATTAGAAACTTCTGAGGTGTGATCTGGAGCTTACAGACGGTTTTCTAGGAGTATTTTGAGCTCTTCAAGATCTCAGGTTAGTGGTGATTTCATGCTCTTAGAACTTAATTTTTTGATGTGCATAATGATCTATGAAGTTTACTGAGCATGCTGATGTGTTTAGAATTGATTTTGGACGTGTAACATGTGCATAATGTGGATTTGAAAGTTTTGGATCTAAACATATTTCCTTCGATTTGACTTGTATGTTGATCTTTTGGTGAAATGGTTTGTATATTTGTGATCCTTGTGAAAATCTGGACAAGATGATGTGCTCGTTTGCATTTTCTGGAGAATTTTAAGTTGCAGGTCACCGGAGAAGGTGACCGGAGCTAGGGCTCCGGCACCTGGTTCATGTTCAGTCCGGCGAAGGGTTTAAGTGGAGAAGATGGAATCCTGGCCATTGTTGTGTTTGATCTGAGTGTCCATAGTGTGCCACGCCATTTAAATTTTGTTTTTATTTTGTGGCTTGTGTGTTTGTTAGTCCATGATAGTTATCATGTGCGTTTGATCTTAACCACTCATCACGTATAATTGTTTATTTGTTGACTTAACCTGATGCGTGTGATTAATCTGATGGTTGTATGGTTGCCAACGCATTAAAATTGCCATGTGCCCTTCACGTGTTTGCTTGTTATTTTTTGAATGATGTGGTGTGCGCGTGTGTACCTCTTTTATTGTGTACTTTTAATCTGAGCCACAAATCATGATTACTTATTGTTTTGATTGACTGAATGTGGAGCGCATGATTGATCCAATGGTCCAGATGGTTGACTGTTTTCTTTGTTTTTTTGTTTGTTTGCGCTTTGGTTTGGGCCTGGCCTCTGTTTGTTTTTTGCACCCCCATTTAAGCCCATTTATCATTCCCAACGTGTTTTGCTTGCAGAATACACCCCTGCTTGTTTTTCTTCCATTTTATTTTATTTAATTGCATTGTTTGCATTTTAATTTTTTAAAAATAGTTTCATGCATCCTAAAATTATGAAAAAAAATCATGGATCATATTTGGTATATTATAAATTTTTTACAAATTTTATTTTCCTTTTTTATTTTATTTTTAGCATCTGAATTAATTGTTGCTTTATTTTCTTTTTAATTTGTTCTTATTTGCACACTTTGCATTGTAGATTTTATTTCTCATAGCATACAAAGCATTTTGAATCCATTCTTTTTGCATTGTTTCACCAACATATTGAAGTGCATAAAAACATTTTTCTCATATTTTTAAACTCTTTTCATATTGCATTGTGGTCCCTCTCTTTTGCATATTAGTTCATAATTCCTATGTGACTTTGCATGATTGATTAAAGAACTTATCTTGTGAATTTTTGTATGAGTTTTTAATATGATGTTTGTTTCTGGTTGAGGTGTTTGGAGAATTAATTTGGTAATTTCTGAAGATGATTTGCTAATTGTTTGATTGCTCTTTGTTTGAGGTCTCTTTTATGCACATCTTTGATCATGTTTGGTTACTTGTTTGAGAAGGCACTTGTGCCATTATTTGGGATTGTTTCTTTGACTTCATAAACCATGTTTGAATCATTATAGGTCATGTGATTATCATTATAGGTCATTGGTGTGAGGTTGTTGCATATTTTGTGCACATGTTCAATGTTTGATTTACATGCCTCTTTTGACTTATTTTCTCACTTCTTCTCATCTATGCCTCTTCTTGACTTGTGTTTGGTTTGTGTATACCATGCCATATAATTCCTTTGCACTTCATTTGATGTATGTTTCTAGCCTTGAAGCTTTGTACTCATGTCATATGCTATTCATGTTTCATTTTGCATCCTTTAACATGTTTCATTTACATGCTTCTTTCTTCTTCTTCTATGATTCTTAATGCTTGGATACTTGCTTGTATGCCTTATGTGACACTTGTATGGCATGTTTAGGCACATGTTTAGGTCATCCACATTCTGACTTGGATATTATTTGAAGCATTCTTGCATGATCACCTTGCATATCCACTCATTCTTCTTCTACTCCTTCTTTGATGACTTTCTTGGATGTTTTGCCACTTGTTTGCATTCTCTTTGCTTGAGTTTGTTTGGTAAACATTATGGGTCACCCTTAAGGTGTAAATTCTGAATTGGTTGAGTTTCATTTGGTTTGTAACTATTTCTCTTTGGGTTGTGACTTGTTTGGGTTTCATTTGTCTTATTGTTGCATATGTTTGTTTTTGCTAACCATGTAGGGGCTAATGGTAAGTGAATGGGATGTGGAAAGTTATCCACATTCTAACTTCTCCTTTCTCTTTTAAGCTTTCATACTTATGTTTCCTTTAGCATTTAAGATGCTTCTCCCCTCTCTTTCACTCTCTTTCTCCCTTGAATCTCAAGCCTTGCTTAAGTCTTGGATTCTCTCCCCTTAGAGCTACCTAGTCCAACTTAATTTTTGATTAAGCTTGGAGTAGGATTAGCATTAGGCTTTAGGTAGTCGTCTCTCCTAAGCCTCACTAACCATAGGATATCCATGCATGATAACATTAGGACTCTTAGTTTCCCTTTAGAGTTTCCTTTGGGTCGTTTCTCTTCTCATCTCAAAACTTCTTCAAAACACGTAATAAAAGTTAACATGTATTGCGCTTGAGCCTTCTATGTGGGAAGTGGGGAGTGAGGGGCTTCCCCTCATTCTTCTAGGATACCTAGTGTACGTCCTGTTGGGGATGATGCACGAAGTATTCGTTCCTATATTTAAGACTTGGGTTCAATGCAAGTTACGAAACAACTTAAAAGACACTTCTGTCTAAAAAACACCAAACAAATTCAAAATCTTTTTGTCCTTCAGGATTGTTAGGTTTCGAACTTCATTTTCAGAAAGAGCTCTTCGCTCACGTAAAAAACACTTCCCATCCGTGGTCGTACCCACGAACTACATCAGCTCTGATTCCTCTTTCCCGTCCGATTGAGGATATGTAGGCACAAGACATCGATTGTCTTGGCGAGCAACCTTCCCCCACAGTTCCCGTCCGAACTACGTTGACTCTGACTTTCCCATTGCACTGAGGGAGTACGTAGGCCTAGGACAACGATAACGTCCTATCGAGTCACTTCTTTTTTTTCTTTTCTTCTTCATTTTTCCGTTCTTTCCGTTCTCGTTTCTTCTCCGATCCAGTAGCAGTGGAGTTCCAGACGACGACACCCTTTGATTCAGACAACAAGCGTGGATCCCATCGAGTACGATGGACGTGTTAGGTGCTAACACCTTCCCTTCGCGTAACCGATTCTCGTACCCGTTTCTCTTGGTCGTGAGACCATGTTCTTTCCCTTCCCTCGGGTTTATGCAGTGTTTCCTTTCCCTCTCTCGGGATAAATACACATTGCTGGCGACTCTGTGTTTTCCGCGCCACTCTCGCGTTTGTACCGTTGGATGCGAATCTTTCGGGAGCGACAGGCATCAAGTCCACTAATTTCACATCCAGTTTCTGATTTTCTTTAATTACATCCAAAAAGTCATTATTCACCTTTAGCATACCCAATCTAATACTTTCTGGTGTAGTTTCACAAACCATACTCAAGTCTCTGAACTGCTCAATCAATTCCATTTCTTTCACCATCAAGGCTGACATATGGATTGTCTTCCGACTCAGAGCATCTGCTACAACATTAGCTTTTCCCGGGTGGTAACTCAAATTGAAATCATAATCCTTTAAGAACTCTAACCACCTTCTCTGCCTCATATTCAACTCCTTCTGATCGAATACGTATTTCAGACTCTTGTGATCACTGAATACTTAAAATCTTGATCCATACAAATAATGCCTCCAGATTTTTAATATGAATACCACTGCAGCTAATTCCAGATCATGAGTAGGATAGTTCCTCTCATGCACCCTCAACTGTCGTGAAGCATAAGCCACTACCTTGCCATCTTGCATCAACACACCGCCTAATCCCATCTTAGACGCATCACAATACACTACAAAAGGATCATTTGGACTTGGTAAAATTAACACTGGTGTTGTAGTCAATTTCTTCTTCAGTTCCTCAAAACTTTCCTCACAGGCAGCATCCCAAACAAAAGCTTGATTTTTCCTGGTTAGCTGAGTCAATGGCAATGCCAATTTAGAAAACCCTTCAATGAATCTTCTATAGTAACCTGCCAAACCCAAAAAGCTTATAATCTCCGTTGCTATCTTCGGAGCTTCCCACTGAAGTACTGCACTTACTTTAGATGGATCCACCGCTATACCATCACCAGAAATAACATGACCCAAGAAACTCACAGTCTTCAACCAGAATTCACACTTCGAGAACTTTGCAAACAATTTATTATCTTTCAACACCTGCAATGCGATTCTCAAGTGTCCTGCATGGTCTTCGTCAGACTTAGAATAAATCAGTATATCATCAATAAATACCACAATAAACTGATCCAGATAAGAGTGGAAGATACGATTCATATATTCCATAAACACACCCGACGCATTAGACACTCTGAAAGGCATCACTGCATATTCGTAATGTCCGTAGCGAGTTCTAAAAGCAGTCTTCTGAATATCACCCTCTTTTACTCTAATCTGATGGTAACCCGACCTCAGATCAATTTTGCTGAAAACACGAGCTCCTACCAGCTGATCCATTAAGTCATCAATCCTCGGAAGTGGATACTTATTCTTAATGGTCACTTTATTCAACTGACGATAATCGATGCACAAACGCATACTACCATCCTTCTTTTTCACCAATAACACTGGAGCTCCCCACGGTGGCACACTTGGTCTAATAAACTTCTTATCGAGCAATTCTCCGACTTGAGATTTCAACTCTGCCAATTCTGATGCAGACATCCTGTACGGTGCCATAGAGATAGGTCTGGTACCCGGTACAAGATCAATAGTGAATTCAACTTCCCTTGTCGGAGGCAATTCTGTGATGTCATCTGGAAACACTTCAGGAAATTCATTCACCACTGGTAATTCATTAACTGAAGTCTTGTTTTCAACAGATAACGAGGCAAACACCGCAAACAGCTTCGCTTCATCCTCCAACAACGCCCTCAACTCCCTGCTAGATAGCGAATCTGCTAAAGCTTCCTCTTCATGAGTAAGAAAGAGTAACGTCTTCCTGAAGCAATCAATATAAACCTGGTTGAACTCCAACCAGTTCATTCCCAAAATAACATCGAGATTACCGAGTGGCAAACAAATCAAGTCCACTCTGAAATCTCTACCAAACATGGTCAACAGACACTTCAAACACACCAAAGAAGTAACCACGGAACCAATAGATGGAGTTTCAATCATCATCCTCTGCTCTAGAGTAGATGGCACAATCCCTAATCTCTTCACACAGTCAACAGAAATAAACGAGTGCGTTGCACCCGTGTCAATGATAACAATCAAAGGAATATCATTAATAAAGCAAGTACCTTTGACGGAATACTCCTCATCAGTGGATTGGGCTCCCACCAAGGCAAATACTTTTCCACCAGTTTGAGACGCCTGAGACTTCTTCAGCTTCTCACAGTGAGTGCTGATGTGACCCTTCTCTCCACAATTATAACAAGTAGGCATAGTGGCCTTACAATCTGCTATAACATGACCTGCTTTGCCACACTTGAAACTCTTCTTCACCTCATTCGGACAGTTATTAGCACGGTGACCCGACACCACCACATCTGAAGCACTTGAGGGTATCAGAACCTGCTCCCTTCTCCTTTGGCTTCTTTCCTACGTCAGTTTTCTGTTTCCCCTTATCAGCTGGAGCACTGTAAGGAGTACCCCCAAACCTCTGCTTACCCTTCTTCTCATTCACAGCCTTATAATGAGCAATTCTGGCTCTGTTATCATTGTCGTAAATTCTGCTTCTGCTTACCAGTTCTGGATGATTTCTTATTTTATGACAAGCAATGCCCAGTTTGATCTCGGGACGCAACCCATTCTCAAACTTCAAGCACTTCGAAGTCATAACTTCCTCAGTATTGTAATGAGCACAATACTGAGCAAATTCTTCAAACCGAGCAGCATATTCAGTAACTGTCTTATCACCCTGTTTCAGCTCCAAAAATTCAACCTCCTTTGCACTACGAACGTCTTCTGGAAAATACTTTTCCAGAAACTCAGCTTGAAACACTGCCCAAGTAATCTCAGTAACTGCAGCTTCCAATCTCTAACGACTGTTGTCCCACCAGGCCTCAGCCTCCCCTTCCAGCATATGAGTACCAAACCGTACCTTCTGAGCATCACTGCACTCCATGGTCCTAAAGATCTTCTCCACAGCCTTCAGCCACTTCTGTGCAGCCTCTGGATCCAAGATACCTCCCTCATAAGTAGGCGGCTTGTTGCTCTGAAACTGTGCTAAGTCACGAAACTGAGCACCTCCAGCCTGATTGGCGTTCTCTACAGCTTATGCCATGGCTTGCATAGCAGCAGCAAGAGCAACATCATTCCTTCCTGCCATACTAGTCAATAATCATCATAAGGTCAGAACACACAAACAATTCCTATACTAAGGACAGACTCAACTACTACACCTGGCCAGACGGACCGACCTGCTCTGATACCAATTGTAACACCCCACTTTGCCATTTATGAAAAATACACAAAATTCTATGAAATAATCAGAGTTTTTACACCAAAAACAAAGTAGGATGCCACATTCATAAAACCAACATCAAACTCCTTTTATTAAATGAAATAGAATAGCGGAAAATAATTTATTTATTCATGTCACGGCCACATGCCAACAACTTCGGAAAAAAATTCCACATAACTCGTGGTTCACCTTAAATTCATCAAAAAGAAAGATACGCAACAAAACGAATAATAAATAACAAATAACATATGAATGAAATCCCCATAATTCTCGTGTTACGTATCAGAGCGACTCCTACGACTTGAACAAGCAACACGTACTCCAATAACCTAAGTACCTGGATTATCTGTACTTCCGAAGAAGCACAGACACAACAACAACAAAGGGGTGAGAACTACATTCAATATTAAACGGTGAATAATACATATTAGAAGGTAGTTACTCACATATATCATACAAACATACAGTCACGACCTACTGTCACATTCAATCACCAGTCAATCAGCAAAGTAATAATGCAATGCGACTCGACATAGACACAATGCATGTGGTACCAACATCATGGTTCATTCAATCGAACCAGGATAGATCACATACACCCCTACTTGGCAATGATCTATCCCCACCATTCTCCATATCGGAGTACGGATGAATCACATACACTCCTCCCGAGCAATGATTCATCCCACCAATTCCATGAAATGCATGACACAATTATGCATATGAAACACATATACAGTAGCATATATATACATGTTCACGATCCTCCTGATCACACCTGAATCACACATCAACGTCCAACAATATATGATTACTTCACACAACGTGAATCAACTATTAATTAATTAATTAATTCCCTAAAATTATTAAACTAATTGTTTTCTCAAGTTCTGGCACCTAACCCCAATCTCCCAAACCATAAGAACCTTCATTGGACGCGAAATCGGGAAAGAAATCGCAAAACACCAAAATTTTCCACGCCCACTGGTCATACGCGTACTGACCTGAGTCATACGCGTATTGACACACTCTCCCGCCCAAGCATACGCGTACCAGATGCGTAAGGCCTCCTGCCTCGCCCTGCCATACGCATATTGCCTAACCTCATATGCGTATGGGCAGAGAGGTATTTCCTTCACAAATTCCTTTCTCAGATCTGGACACGCGTATAGCTACTCCATACGCGTATTGCCAAGCCACCATACGCGTATCCTTACGCGTATGGGCAAAGGGCTGTGCCAAAACCTCCTTATGGCCTCCCCGTACGCGTAATGCCTCCAATCCTGCCTTGCCTTATGCGTAACTCCTTCCCCAATACGCGTAATGCCAGATCTATTACGCAAACCTGTTTTCTCCACACCAGCCTGAGTTCTGCTACGGGATCTTCATTAATTCACTCTAAAACAGTCCTAAAACTAGTTCTACATCGATTTCTGGTTCTATTACTCATCCTACATCTTTCTCTTAACATTACTAACTCCGATTTTAGTCTAAATTCATCCTCCAAATCTAATCAAAATCAACTCAGCGATGTCACATTCAACAACAATAACAACATCAAGATGACAGACAAAATCAGAGGTTCAACACATAATATTCATCACAGATTCACGCATATACATCACATAATCATATGACAGCATACATTCAAACGAATTCCTACGGGGTTAAGGACTCCCCACTACCCTCACATGATTAATTCACCAATATTAAACCCGTTCTCCCCCCTTACCTCGAATCTTTGATTAATTCCTGCGAAAATCTGATGGAGATGTTAGCCTTAGCACACCCTTGTTCTTCCTCTCCTTGGTTTTCCTCTTTTTCTCTCCAAAATTCTGATATGACTAAACCCCCACTAATTTTTCACTAATCTTCCTTTAATTACGAAACTACCCTTATTATTTCATATCAGCCCATTATCTAATTATTCACATTAGATTTCATTTTACTAATAATATTAATAATAATAATAATAGTCTTAACATTAATAATATGAAATATACTATTAAAAATAATAATAATAATAATAATAATAATAATAATAATAATAAGTTCCATATTACTATTAATGGACACACCCCACACCTTATCACTATTATAACAATATTACCCCTACGCACTCAGACACGCACCCTAAACAAGGCCAACAATTAAAAATAAAACACGACGATTAAATAATTAAAAATGGGGCGTTACATGTTTTATCTCTAAAATGGTGCCCAAGAATGTCCAGGAAACCCTAAAGGATGAATACTGGATAAATTCCATGCAAGAAAAACTAGGTCAATTTGAATGAAATAAAGTTTGGAAGTTGGTCCCTAGACCTAACTCTGCCAACATTATTGGTACCAAGTGGATATAAAAAACAAGTTAGATGAGAATGGTAATGTAATAAGAAACAAAGCTCATCTAGTGGCTCAAGGATACACAAAAATATATGGGGTAGATTTTAATGAAACCTTTACCCATGTTTCTTGTCTGGAAGGTATAAGGTTGTTACTTGGAATTTCGTGTTTTTTAAAATTCAAATTGTGTCAAATAGACCTCAAAAGTTCCTTCCTAAATGTATATTTTAATGAAGAAGTATATGTTAAACATTCCAAAGATTTCATTGATCCTTGTTTATCGAATCATCTGTACAGGCTTAAGAAGGCTCTTTATGGTCTGAAACAAGCTTCTAGAGATTGGTATGAATGAATCTCTAAGTTTCTCACTAGTAATGGCTATGTGAGAATAGGAATTGACAAAACCTTATTTGTCAAGAAATAATAAGGAAAACTCATGATAGCTCAAATTTATGTGGACGATGTTGTGTTTGGAGGAATGTATATCGTTTTGTTCAACAAATGCAACATGAGTTCGAAAATAGCTTGGTATGAGAGCTTACATAATTTCTTGGTTTTCAAGTTAAACAAATGAAAGATGACACTTTTGTTTTTCAAAGCAAGTATTCTAAAAACATTTTCACGAATTTTGGTATTGAAAATTCTAGGCACAAACATACTCATGTTGCCACTCGTGTCAAACTTACTAAGGATGATCAAGGAGTGACTGTTGATCAAAGTCTCTATAGAAGTATGATTGAAACCTATTGTATCTCATTGCTAGTCATCCTGACATCATCTTTTCTATAGGTGTTAGTGCTCGTTATCAAACAAATCCTAAAAAGAGTCATGGAACTTGTGACTATGGAATCATCTAATGATACTAACTTCATTCTTGTTGGATACTATGATGATGATTGGGTAGGTAATGTTGAAGATAGAAAAGTATCTCAGGTGGATGTTTCTTCCTAAGAAACAATCTCATTTCATGGTTTAGCAAAAAAAGAAAAATGTATTTTCATTTTAGTACTAAGTATATTATATACGACATCATTTTATTGGACAAATTATGGAAGATAAGGTCATTACTCTGGATCATATGTTAATAAAAATACATCTTGTGGATATTTTCACCAAGGCCTTTGATGCAACACAGTTTGAAAAGTTAAGAAGTTTTTTAGCAATTAAGGATGAGGTGATTGAAGAGTAAATGGGCCATAATCTTGTCCCTTCATTCGAATACTTCTAAGAAGCATGCGAGGAATCTCTTCTTCACCAATAGAAGTCCAAACTGCTTCATATTCAAAAGATTTCATTTATCACTTATGTTATTGTTTTGAGATCCACTCTTATCAATCATATTTCATCTTCTATGAACTCTCAACTCCTATCTCCAACTATTCATCTTCAACCCATATCCTTTGCAAAAATGGTAGGAACATGTCAAGGTACCAACACCTCTGGAAAAGAAAAGAAGAATATAATAAAGGTAAAGAAATCATCGAAACAGAATAAAGGTGTATGTGCATGGTGTAAACATTAAAGGTGTTGTGATTCGAGGAATGACTGATGGTTAGGTTAGAGGTCCTTCCCCCATTGAAAATCCACAAGAGATTAGTAAAAAGAAACTCAAGAAAATCAATTATCACGCTTCTCTGACCATGTCTGACCTAACAGGGAAAGGCGTTGAAGTTTTTTCAAAGGTTACAAAAGACACCAAGGAACCCATCAATCCTCAATCGAAAGTGTCGACACAACCATCAAATGATGTTCTGTAAGTTGTTCTGCTTAAAGTATTGATTCTTGACAAAGGAAAAAGTAAGCCTTCAAAATCTTATGAACCTCTAAAATATAGTGTTTCTACAAATGTATTTGTCCCTAAAATAGTTTATGTAGCACCCAAACCTAGTAATAATACTTGTGGGTAATGATTTTAACAATATTACGCAAACCTTAGAAACTCTTAATGCATGCGATAACCGTCTAAGTGAAAACAATATTGATACAATTCTAAGTGAGAAACCTATTATCGAGAAACCTGTGAGTAATACTTACATGGATATTGATCCTAGTAATGTATGCAAAAGTGTTGTTCAAAATGTTGAAGACATCCTAGATGAAAGTTAGAAGATGACGAGGCTAGTGAGGAAGAACTTGATGCCAATCAGGATGATGGCCACAAGGATGTCAGCAACAATGTTGATGAAATTTTTTTCTGAAGAAATTAATGTGAAGAATTTGGTTCTAAAGCAAGTGAATAAGAAGGTGAGAAAAACACTGAAGAGGTTGAAGAAGATAACCAAATGGTTGATCTACAGGCAAGCAAAGTAGACTTGAGTCAAGATGTGAGGCAAGAAAATAGTGGCAATGATGATGTCACCGAGGAATATATTGGAGACTAAGGCTCCAACTTAGAATGATGTTGAGCAAGATGTCTCAAACGTCAATGAAAGTCCTGAAAAAGTTGAAGTTTAGAATGATGTCAAGTAGGATGTCTATGACAAGGTCACTGACAATACTGATGATGTAGTTCTTTTTCTTAATGATAATGAAACCATAAAAAAAAACTTCAAAAAGATCCAAGAAGAAGATTGAGAAACATAAATCTGCTTTGAAACCCGAGAAAAACACTACCAAAAAGTCTACCACACCAAGCAAAAAGGGAAAAACCTCTAATAAGAAGAAGGATGTTCTAAATAAAAAGAAGTTTGTATGGAAGAAAAGTGTTACTAAAAAATATTCCAGTAAGGAGAAGTCTATGCTGAAGAGGAAGAAAGACCAGGAAGTGCAAGTCATTGAGGAAGATGTCAATGTCAATTCAGATGACATGCTGGTTCTTGTAAATAAGAAAATTAAGAAGATGGATGGAGGTAAGAAATTACCAAAAAATGTTCCTGTAGTGCCCCTGGACAACATTTCCTTCCACTTTGAAGAGTGTGTTAAAATGGAAATACGTGTAGACCACAAGTGTATTGCTCCTGAAAAAGAAGGGTCAAAGAAAGCATTGAAATGTTCTGAAATCATGGAGTTGTTGGAAGATACACATGTCAGGAAGATTGTGTCTGGTATTGATCCATTATGTCCCAAACTTGTTAAAGAATTTACTATGAACCTGAAAAAAGGGTTCAATGATGTTGATAGTAGTGTGTTTACTGTTTAGGAATGTTCACGTACGTGGACACTATTTTTATTCTCTCCATCTATCAAAAATGAGTTTCTGGGAAGAGGGAGGCTCATAACTGTTGATCACATTCCCTCCATGAAGACAATTATTCAGGAAATTACAAGAAATGTTCGTGGTGTTTGGCCTGCCAATGGTCTACTCTCTGAATCTAGTCTGAGTGTGAAGTACGATATTCTCAATGAAATTGGAGTTGTTAATCGTGATCCTACCAAACATGCCTCTGTATTACACCATCCCTTGCTATATTTCTCTACCAAATAGGAACAAGAGCCACCTTTGATTTTGGTTAGTATGTTTTTGAACAAATTTTGAAATAAGCTGAATCTTTCACAATTAAACTGCCTATTGCATTTTAGTCCTTGATTAGTGGTATTCTTATTAAACAAAAATCAGATATATTAACTAGTGAAGATATTGTTGAAGTTGCTCAGAGTCCCTTAAATTATAGCTAGAAATTGTTTGCTAGGAAATAAATACCGGACATTGTTCTTCTCAATCTTCCAAAATTTGGTGAAGCAGATTTTCCTACAAGGGCCAATCTTCCAGAAGTCCCTTTCATGTCAGATCCGGCTAAAGGGCACATGCTAAATGTGCTCATGCAGGTTTAAAAAGATTTGCAAGAGATAATTACTACCTCAACTACAATAAAAAGTATGGTTGATTATCTCATTCAAATCATTAATCCCAAAGCTTTTGTGGCTTCCACCCTTAGGTAGCAGGTCAAAATGCTAAGACGATTGTTGAGACATTTGGTGAAAATGAAGAATAGGCTAGAAGTGAATATCGTGAAGACATTGAATATGAATATATCTCTGATGATGATGACTCACATTGACAACATGTTTAATGATGAATGTGATTGCCCTGTCGTGGGCTGGATACTGCTCTTTTGTGCCCATTATTGTGTTATTTCTTTTTGGATTTTTGGCTGGTTGCCCTTGATGGAATGGATATGTCCTTACCTCACATTGTCCATTTCTGGAAAATAGGGGGATATGCATGAATGCAAGCACTTTCTGTTGCTCTTATGTTATGTGGTTTTCTTCAGGAAGAATGTCTTTGTTTACCTTTGCTACACTCTGATGTTGATAAACTCTTTTTGAAGAAAGTCTATGAGATTGTGTCTGACATTTTACATATATGTGAGATTGTTATTACATTTGATTGACAATATTTTATAGGAAACATGTGAAGTAAGATGTTCTTCCAAGTTGTGAGACATATTGTCTCTATGTGAATTAAGACACTTTAGTAGAAAGTAACATGTTAAGCATAATGCACTACATTATGTAAGACATTCTGTCTCGCTCTGGGTTGCTTCTCGCGCAAGACTTTTTGTAATAATTCTCGCGCATGTTTGATTTGTTTCATTTTATAAACAATCAGAGATCTGGTTTAGCCTGTGTGTTTTTTATTAAGAAAAAAAATTAATTTGAATCAGATTTAGCAAGATTAATTTTGTATTTTCAAGAGATTTAGATTCATTCAAGATTTGATCAAACTACAAAGCTTGGAGTGTTATACTGTTCTCGAGTCTTGTGTTTGTTTTTGTGTAATACTCTATTCACGCATCTTCATTGATTGGACATTATGAGGGGAAAGCATTCACATTGGGTCAAACACTCACCTAAAGGTCAAAGACTCGCCCAAACAAGTGAGAGAGACACCACATATTCACCAAAATCTTAAGGTGATAGGTGTATGAGTCCTCTTACTTATAAAGTGTTTAACCTCCACTTTTCTAAGCAATATGGGACTTAGAACTCACACTTGTTTCTCCACACAACTCACACTTGTTTCCCAACAACACCCCCTCAAGTGTGAGTCATTCCACTATGCTCATCCTCAAGAGGATGCTTTTTCTTCCACATGCTTGTACCGACATTGACAGACACCCTTAATCGTCATGAACACTTCAACGGAACACGCCGCCTGATCACCATGTCAGGAAGACTTTCGACACATGGAGCCGGTCCCTTACTCGAACCAGGCTCTAATACCACTGATGGGATATTATGATGGGGAAGCATTCACATTGGGTCAAACACTCACCTAAAGGTCAAAGACTCACCCAAACAAGTGAGAGACACACCGCATATTCACCCAAAACCTTAAGGTGATATGTGTATGGGTCTTCTTATAAAGTGTTTAACCTCCATTTTCTAAGCAATGTGAGACTTAGAACTCACACTTGTTTCTCCACACAACTCACACTTGTTTCCTAACATTCATTTTAAGTTAGGAGTATATAGTATTGAGTTGTAATATTGTTCTGTCATTCATATACTTTTGTAACTGTCCAAATTCTTGGAGAGTGTTTGAGTGAAAATGAGAGGAATCTCAGATTCAGAGAGATCCTGAATTAAAGTTCACAGGTAGTATTAGAAAAAAAAGACATTAAACTCGGAGAGTTCAAATCAAGGCAATTGGTACTTTTGGCTATTAAAAATGAATTTCCTTACATTTGGTTAACGCCCTCCAAACATAGGTGATTTTGCACCGAATTAGGTTATCAATTTCTTTGTTATTTATATTCAGCTTTTATTCTATCGATTACACATTAGACTTGTCATAAACATGATGTCAACCTTATGCCTGATATCTTATTATCTATATAACATAATTTCAGCAATATCTGACGAGTTATCCTAGAAGAATGTGGGTTATCCAATAGAAGTACAACACACTGATAAATAAAAGATCGAACCGATAAAACGACTGAAAACTCCATGTCACCTCTTACGACCTTCATAAAATAGACCAATACAAATTCTAAAAGATATTTCACTAGATTCAATTTTTGTTTGCATTCATATATATTTTTCTTTCATGTATTTTTTTCTACAAATTTTATTTATTGAACAAACATACATTTAATATTAGTATTCTAAGAAAAGTGGAGAAGAATTTTTTATTAATTAAAATGATATTGTTGATGGGAAAGAAAATCAAACTCAGTATTTTATATAGGTAAACTAATTCTCAAATTAATATTCAAATACTAAGCATTAGAAAATTTGTATAATTTATTTTTTCCATTATGTCCTGCCTTTGCATTTTGATATATATTTTTTTAGTTTATGATTATTATTATGAAAAGAGAGTTAGTTTAAAATCAATAAAAAATATCACTAACGAGATGCTTTGCATAATGATATTTCTTTTGGATTGGTCACACCGAGCAAAAGGATTTTTTTTATCGCATGCTTAATTTAAAATTGAAAATTTTAATTTAGTTTTAAAATTTGAGTGTTACAAATATTAGTTAAAAAAAAAACTAAAAACATAATATATCATCATATTTAATTTACAAAAAAAATAAATATTATATAAATCATTTATAATTGATTTTATTTTATTTTCATATATTAAACATGATTTTTAAAATCATGCATATCAATAAACAAGAGAGTCATCAACTAACTACACGCATGATATTAATAATATTTATTTTTAAGAATTCATTTTTTGCAATTCTTTTTGTAGTATATAACTTTTGTGATAATTTATATTATATATGTTAGAAATACAAAATAATTGAATAATCAAATTCATGTTAGTATTATATAATTATTATCTATTATATAGCTTTTCTTTTTTACATAATCGCATAAAATTTTATAGTGTTTCATTATTTTTTTAAACAAGTTGCAAATTTTTAGTTATCACTTCAAAGTTAAATAAGAATCATCGTGAACATTGCCTATTTTTTTAATTTTTTTTTACAAACATTGCCTATCTATTTGATATCTTTTTTCTTTCTATTTCCTTTTTTTTTTATCATTTTGTACAAACACAAATAAAAAAAATAGATTTGTACAAACTAATACCTGTATCTTTTTTATTTCCTTACTTTTATCTTTTTGCACAAACAAACAAAAGAAAAAAAATTGTACAAATCCATATGGATATTGCTAGTATTAAAACAAAAATAATTATCCTATAAACTACTATTATAAAAAAAATGTAATTGTGTCCTTCGAAATATTTATACTATACATGTATATATATTATCCTTTAAGTAGTATGTGCTCTAGGTGGTCAATTTTTGTCGTTAAAAAAACTTATATTTGCATATTTATATAATTAATAATTATTAAATCAAAATCAACATATTTAAATTAAAGTAAAAAAATTCAAAAATAAATATTTAACTATAAAGTCTGCGTCAATTAATCTAAATCTTACCATTGTGTTTTCCTTTTAAATAAATGAATAAACTTTTTTTTAGTAGATTGTGATAATAAAAGACCGTGAATATTATTTTGTTTTACTTAAAAATCAATACTTTTGTGTTTCATATATTTTGTTCTAACATATTTTTGTAATTTATGTAAAACTTTCATATAAAGTTTACTATTCATCATTAAATAAAAAGTATCATTGTACAAAATTTAACATATGAAAAAAAAATACAAATTTATGAATTAATATTTTTTTTAACGAAATTTATATAGAGTTTTTATGTTATTCACATATATATATATATATATTTTTATCATTTATCTTATTCTTTTAATAATTTGATCCTATATATTTTTAAATGCGCATAAGATAATATTTTTTTTTATTTAAAAAGTATTAATAATAGTTTTATTTTTAAATGATTTTTATATGTAAAAGTTTAAATAAAAAATAAATAAGTAATGTCTTTATATAATAATCCTATTGAATCTTCATTATTGTTTTTTCAAAATTGACTATTATCTTTTTAAGAAATTCTATTAGAAAATCTTAAAAAGATATCATCAACTCATTTCAACAATCATTAGTTAACTATTAATACAACATTTGACATGAAAGACAACAACTCATTTCATATTTAAAATCTTATTTGAGCAATGCATGTTGGTGAATCTAAATTTTATGTTACTTGTCAAGTTGAATGTGAATCTCATGAGTTTCCTTAAATGCTTTCAATTGTTCTAATGATGCTCTTATCTTATCTACAAAACTCTGCTATTAAAATATTAAACTATAAAATAGTCAAGTTAGAGTTAGTCAAGATCATGATTAAATAATTGATAAAGTGGCAAATTAACTTTCATAGATTTTTAATAACTGTATTAACTATTATTGAATAATAATATTTATATTTGCATAAATTATTCTAATTTTTAAATGACCATTTAAATTTTACTTAAATAAAGAAAGTAAGGGTAGACAAAATATACATTTCAAAAAGGAAAATTTAAAATAATTTATAAAAAATTAAAGATTAAAAGTAATTAGGCTTTTTCTAATATTTTATCTACCATTTCTTAATAATTCCATTTAATTCTTTCAATTAAATCATGATATTATGACAAACAAACAAAATAGTTTCAAACAATATCACTACTTGTTGTACCCCACCTCTTCAATCACAAATTCTAATATTTTAGATAAATTTGTAAATGAAAAAAAAATTATAATATATATATATATATATATATATATATATATATATATATATATATATATATATATATATATATATATATATATATATATATATATATATATATATATATATATATATATATATATATATATATATAGTTGAGTAACAAGTGTGCGTTGTTTTGAGAAACAAGTGTGAGTTTTAAATCTCACATTGTTTAGAAAAATGGAGGTTGAACACTTTATAAATAAGAGAACCCATACACCTATCACCTTAAGGGTTTTGGTGAATATGTGGTGTCTCACTCACTTGTTTGGGTGAGTTTTTTTTTACCTTTATGTGAGTGTTTGATCCAATGTGGATGCATACCCCTCATGATGACCCATCAGTGGTATCAGAGCCTGGTTCGAGTAAGGGATCGACTCCTTGTATCGAAAGTATTCCTGACATGGTGTTCAGATGGTGTGTCCCATTCTAGCGCCCTTGACGAGATAATGTTGTATCTCAATGGCAGTATAAACATGTGGATGAAAGATGTAATACCCCGTAATTTTATTTGCTTTGGATAATAATTAGTGTGATCAACTGGGTTCCGGTGTACTCTGAAAAATTATCTGAAAAGATAATTAGAGTAATGGTTGAGCTCAGAGCAGATCCAATTAATATTATCTGACTCTGAGGTTTTATTAATTGGTAATATAGATACTTTTGGACATTTAGTAGTGTTGCTATCTAATTGAATTTCTCTATATCATTTCCTTTCCCACACTTGGCCAAAAATAGAAACAAAAGTGGAAAAGATAGTAAGAGATAGAGAGAAGAAGAGCAAGAAGAGGAAAAGAGAGAAACTTGGAAGAGAAGCTCAAGATCAAGAATCATCATCCCTTCTTCATCAATCAACCCAACATCTTCTTCATCTCCATCATCCTGATTATTGGTGAGTTCTAGTTAGAACCCTAAGTATAGAAACTTAGGTTAGAAATTGAGTAAAAATGGTGGCTTTTGATTTAATGATGTTTCTATGGTTGAAATGTGAAATAGATTGCATTATATAATCAATGCTAGTGTGAAATGTTGTATAATGAATGGCTAATTGTTTCCATGAGTTATGTGAAAGATTGAATGAATTCGGAGAAATTTAGAGGTAGGAGAAAACCAAAATTTTTCTGGTATAAAACAGAGTAACCGATTACTCACTTAGGGTAACCGATTACTCTGTGTAAAAATTGAGAATCTGCGTAAGTTTTGATGAAATAATCGATTACACAAATATGGTAACCGATTACAAAATGTGCCTTTAACTCTCAATTTGATTCTGTGTGAACAGTGAAGCTTGAGTAACCGATTACCCAAATAGGGTAACCGATTACCACTGTTATACTTTGAAAATTAATAACTTTCAATCCGTGTTTCTGATCGAGGAGTTCTTGGTACCGATGGAAAACTATGAGAATACTCTATTTAATGGAGGTGAAAATATCAATTTTATTGCCCGATTAAATAATCAGAGGAAACCCAAAAGTGGTATAATTATGTTGAATTATCATATGTAATTCTATTGTGCAAATGTAATATGATTTGCCTATCTTATTGTTGTTGAACATGATTGTGAGAGATATGCATGCTTAAAAGATAAAATAGGAAGAGTGAGGAAAAACTTACATCAAATTATATTAGAACCTAGTAATGGGCTAGGAAATTGGTAGACGATCTAATGTTAACGCTCGTGCAAGAAAGGTTGAAGCGTGTAACCAAATACCGAATGGTATAGAAAGAAACAAACACTATTATGGAACACGTGTACTATGTTAGTTATTGGAAAAGGCAAAAGAGGCCTAAAGGAGAATATGGCCTTGTGATTGTCGAATACAATCACGCTGGTGTATATGATCACGTAATCGTAACCGTTTCCCCCGAGATGCAGTTTCATGAGTAACGAGCTCCTCTGAAACGTACGCATAACTACTTGGCATGTTTGATTCCCATGTGTAGTACGAATGGAGCCTATATGGTAAAGATATTTGTGATGGTTAATAGGCCATGAGAAGTGACGGTTCACGGTTAACAGGCCGATGATCCCGAATCTATTTCGTATGTCAAGTAGATTATAAGGATCCATGACTCGGGTCGACTTCTAGACGTAGAAGCGGACGGGAAAAGGGGATGCCTTGGTAAACTTATCGATTAGTGAGATTCTTGAGTTAACATGCTCAGGACATATTCGATTAGTGATAAACTTTGAGTTAACAGACTCATGAACATGTTTCCATATAGTGTGAGAGTGAGTACTCAAGGTCACTTCCCTTCCCTTGACTTGAGTTAGGATTTGGCTAGAACCCTGTAAAGCCAAGAGAATCTATAAGATAGGGAACTCACTGAGATTTAATATCTCACCCCATGTTGTTGATTATATTACAGTTACCACAGGTTCCGTGAAGGGTAAGGATAAAGTCGTTTGATTTTCCTTATTTTTCCTTGACTTTTGGGATGGCAAGACTTCCGCTTTGGAGTTTTATTTTGAGATCATTGTATTGATTTAGTTCTTAGTGTATTGGGACATCTAGAATATATTGTGTCATAGACTTGTAGTACTTTGTATTTTGGGCATGTAATGTATATAATATGTTAACTAGGAACTTATGGTATTTCAGTACCAAAACTTGGATTCATGTATAATATATATGCTTTGATGTATGTTGTTATATATGGGTGTTACAGTTTGTATCAGAGCAGGTCGTATCGTTGACCTAGCCATGAAATAGCATAAGTGTTTCTTTCCGTTTCATATGCGTGGTGTCGCCATTGGTCTTAAGTGTTATATTTATGGTATTGAGCCTGATCAACTTAATCCTATCTGTATGACCTTTAGGAACATGGCTGACGGATGCAGAAGCAATCGTGGTAGACCCAAAACCACTCCTGCAGGGACAAATCCGCCAGGCGGCGATGGGATTGCCCCTTTGTATCAGTTTATGCAACAGATGCAGCAACAACATAACCAATTCATGCAACAAATGGTACAACAAATGAATTGAGGTTTACACCCTCAGGTGGTTGTCCTAGAACCTGTAGGTGGGAGTTTTCGAGATTTCATCTGTATGAATCCTCCTGAATTTCATGGTGGATTAGATCCTGTGAAAGCTCATGAATGGATAGCTGGCATAGAGAGAATTTTCTTGATAGTCCATTGTAGTGAGGAGAATAAGGTGGTATACGCTTCTCATTTGTTGAAGGGTCCTGCCATGAGATGGTGGGAGAGTGCCTCAGCCCTGATGACTATTCAAGAAGTACCTAAGGTCTGGGAGCAATTTAAGATTAATTTTATGGAGAATTATTTCCCTAGTTCTTTAAGGACCCAGAAGGAATTTGATTTTCAACAGTTGAGACAGGGTACTTTGACTGTAGCTACGTATGCTGAGAGGTTTGAGTTTATGGCTGCTTATTCTAGGCAGGCCATGTATGCTCCGGATGAAAGGTGGAAAATTGACCAGTTACTTTTTGGTTTAAAGGCCGAAATTTCTCATAGTGTGTCTCAGAGAGAGGTCACTAGTTATTCGGGATTGCTAAGGCAATGTTATGTGGCAGAGAATAGTTTAAAGAAAGTTGAGGCAGAAGGAGATTTGAGTAGGTCGAATCAGAGTGATCATGGGAGATCGAATCAACAATTTAGACCCAGGTAATAAGCCTTCAAAGGGAAGCAAGTTCAGATTTCTAGATCAAGTGTGCCTTCTGTATGTCGTACTTGTGGTAAAATGCATTCTGGTAGATGCAGTTTTGAGGGAATGAAGTGTTATCAGTGTCAGAAAGTGGGTCACATGGCAAGGGATTGTCCTCAAAATAGGAATCAGATACAAGGGAAGAGCACCGGCCGAGTTTATACCTTGGATGCAAAGAAAGCAAAGGGCAATAACTCTTTGATTGCTGGTACGTGTTTCGTTAATGGGAATCCTTGTTTTGTATTATTTGATTGTGGAGCGACACACTCTTTTGTGTCAATGCAATGTGTGAAGCGACTTGGGTTGCAGATTATTCCGTTATCTCCTCCCATGGTGGTTACTACTGCCATGGATGAGAAAGTGGAAACACCTCTAATGTGTGAGAATTGTGTTTTATCTGTGGATGGGAGAGTTTTTCAGATCGATCTTATTTGTTTGCCACTTAAGAAAGTAGATGTTGTTTTGGGAATGGATTGGCTTTTTGCTAATTCGGTATTCATAGGGTGTGAGGAGAAGCTAATCATCATTCCATCTACTGAAGCCACTCCGAAGGATGTGTTAACTACTATTTTAGAAGGTACGGTCGGAATGATAAATTTCTTGTTTGAGAAGGAAAAATCTGTTCTCTTGGTTCTCACTAAGGAGGAGAGTAGCAACCTTCACATTCTGAGTATTCTTGTAGTCTGTAAGTTTTAAGAAGTTTTCCCCGAGGGTGTCACTTCTCTTCCTCCGGAGAGGGAAGTGGAATTTTCTATTGACCTGATATCGGGAACGGCTCCTATATCCGTTTCTCCGTATCTGATGGCACCCCTTGAATTGAGAGAATTGAAGGAGCAATTGGAAGAATTAATGGGTAAGCATTTTGTTCGACCCAGTGTTTCGCCCTGGGGAGCTCCAGTGTTATTGGTAAAGAAGAAGGATGGTGGAATGCGGTTATGTATTGATTACTGGCAGTTAAACAAAGTCACCATCAAGAACAAATACCCACTACCCAGGATAGACAACCTGTTAGATCAATTGAAAGGAGCCTGTGTGTTCTCGAAGATTGATTTACGGTCGGGTTATCATCAGATCCGTGTGAAGAGTTCAGATATATCAAAGACCGCGTTTAGAACCTGTTATGGTCATTATGAATTCTTAGTAATGCCTTTCGGTGTGACGAATGCTTCGACAATTTTTATGGATTATATAAATCGGATATTTCAAGCTTACTTGGATCAATTTGTTGTGATCTTCATTGATGGCATTCTTGTTTATTCTCGTACTTCACAAGAGCACGAGGGACATTTAAGAATCGTTTTATCGATTTTACAAGAGAAGTAACTTTTTTCCAAGTTGAGCAAGTGTGAGTTTTGGATGTCGGAGGTTAGTTTTCTTGGTCACGTCATATCTCAGGGAGGTGTGGCGGCTGATCCATCAAAAGTTGAAGCGGTAATTAATTGGGAGAGACCGAAGAATATTTCAGAAGTTAGAAGCTTCTTGGGACTGTCAGGTTATTACAGAAGGTTTATCAAGAGCTTTTCTCAGTTGGCCTTACTAATGACTAAACTTACTCTGAAGGATTGTCCTTATGAGTGGGATTCGGCATGTGAACAAAGTTTTAGGAGTTTGAAGGAAAGATTGACGACTGCTCCTGTTTTGATCATTCTTGATCCTAACAAGTCGTATGAAGTATTTTGTGATGCATCGAAAATGGGATTAGGAGGTGTCTTGATGCAAGAGAGCCACGTGGTGGCTTATGCTTCTCGACAATTGAAAGTTCACGAGAAGAATTATCCAACTCATGATCTAGAATTGGCGGAGGTTGTCTTTACTTTGAAAGTTTGGCGTCATTATTTGTATGGAGTACGTTTTGAGATGTTTAGTGATCACAAGAGTTTAAAATATCTTTTTGACCAAAAAGAGTTGAATATGCGTCAAAGGAGATGGATGGAATATTTGAAGGATTATGATTGGAACTAAAGTACCATCCGGGTAAAGCGGATGCATTGAGTAGAAAAGTGTTGCATAATGCCGAGTTGATGATGTTAGAGTATGCCTTATTGGAAAAGTTTAGGGATCTATATCTTCAATTTGTTTAGACTCCTAATGGCGTGATTATGGGAAATTTGAATGTTAATTCTATTCTTAGAGAGTAAATTCATCAAGGACACGTGTTGGATGAGAAGCTGGAAGAAGTGTTAGTACAACTGGGTTTTGTGCGAGCTACCGACGGAATTATTTTATTTAACCAAAGGATTTGTGTTCCGGATGATGCGGTGTTGAAAAGAAGGATTTTAGAGGAAGCGCATAAAGGTGCTTTTACTATACATCTTAGTTCTTCGAAGATGTATCAAGACTTAAAGAGGGACTATTGGTGGTCCGGTATGAAAAGAGATATTGCGGTGTATGTATCGGAGTGTGCAGTATGCCAACAAGTGAAGATTGAACATCAAAGACCGGGTGGATTGTTACAACCTTTAGAAATTCTGGTATGGAAGTGGGATAGTATTTCTATGGACTTCGCAGTTGGATTACCCCGTACTCGAGGTGGTTAAGATTCAATTTGGGTAATTGTGGATCGATTGATGAAATCTGCGCATTTCTTAGCCGTAAAGACTACATACAAGGCGAGTCATCTCGCAAGGTTGTTTATTTCGGAAATTGTGAGGTTACATGGTGTTCCCTCTAACATTGTGTCTGATAGAGATCCAAAGTTTACTTCAAGATTTTGGAGAGCTTTTCAACAAGCTATGGGAACGAAGTTGTGTTTGAGTACGTCGAATCATCCGCAAACGAGTGGTCAGACGGAACGAAAGATACAAACGATGGAAGATATGTTAAAGGCTTGTGTACTTGAAAGTGGAGGAAATTAGATAGAACTTTTACCGTTGATTGAATTTTCATCCAACAATAGTTATCATGCAAGTATTGGTATGGCTCCTTACGAGGCATTATATGGGAGGAAATGTAGGACGCCATTGTGTTGGACGGAAGTTGGTGAAGATAGAATTTTGAGACCCGAGATTATTCAAGAGACTACGGAAAAGATTAGAATGATCCGTGATAAAGTTAAAAAAGCACAAGATCGACAGAAGAGTTATGCGGATAACCGTAGGAGACCTTTAGAGTTTGGTGAAGGTGATCACGTATTTTTAAAAGTTACTCCGAGATTGAGGTTGAAAGGACCGTTTAAGTCGCGAAAGTTAAGTCTAAGATACGTGGGACCGTATCAAATTTTAGAAAGGATTGGTGAAGTAGCTTACAGATTAGCCTTACCGCCTTCTCTGTCAGAAATGCATGATGTTTTTCATGTGTCTCAGCTTACGAAGTTTGTTCCAGATCCTCTTCAGCCAATTCTACCAGATACGATTGAGATAGAAGCAGATTTGACGTCTGAACCTCAACCAAGTCGTATCACAGAAAAAGAAACTAAGGTACTAAGGAATAAGGAGATTCCTCTAGTGAAGGTTCAGTGGGATGAGACGCATCCGGGCGATGCGACTTAGGAACTAGAATCAGAGATGCAAGAAGTTTATCCTCATCTATTCAGGTAATTTTTAAATTCGTAGGCGAATTTCTATTTAAGGGGGGGAGGATGTAATACCCCGTAATTTTATTTGCTCTGGATAATAATTAGTGTGATCAACTGGGTTCCGATGTACTCTGAGAAATTATCTGAAAAGATAATTAGAGTAACGGTTGAGCTCAGAGCAGAACCAATTAATATTATCTGACTCTGAGGTTTTATTAATTGGTACTATAGAGACTTTTGGACATTTAGTAGTGTTGCTATCTAATTGAATTTCTCTATATCATTTCCTTTCCCACACTTGGCCAAAAATAGAAATAAAAGTGGAAAAGATAGTAAGAGATAGAGAGAAGAAGAGCAAGAAAAGGAAAAGAGAGAAACTTGGAAGAGAATCTCAAGATCAAGAATCACCATCCCTTCTTCATCAATCAACCCAATATCTTCTTCATCTCCATCATCTTGATCATTGGTGAGTTCTAGTTAGAACCCTAAGTATAGAAACTTAGGTTAGAAATTGAGTAAAAATGGTGGATTTTGATTTAATGATGTTTCTATGGTTGAAATGTGAAATAGATTGCATTATATGATCAATGCTAGTGTGAAAATGTTGTATAATGAATGTCTAATTGTTTCCATGAGTTGTGTGAAAGATTGAATGAATTTGGAGAAATTTAGAGGTAGGAGAAAACCAGAATTTTTCTGGTATACAGCAGAGTAACCGATTACTCACTTAGGGTAACCGATTACTCTGTGGAAAATTGAGAATCTGCGTAAGTTTTGATGGAGTAATCGATTACACAACTAGGGTAACCGATTACGACATGTGCCTCTAACTCTCAATTTGATTCTATGTGAATAGTGAAGCTTGAGTAACCGATTACCCAAATAGGGTAACTGATTACCACTGTTATACTTTGAAAAATTATCTTTGAAAATTAATAACTTTCAAAACGTGTTTCCAATCGAGGAGTTCTTGGTACCGATGGAAAAATATGAGAATACTCTATTTAATGGAGGTGAAAAATATCGATTTTATTGCCCGATTAAATAATCGGAGGAGACCCAAAAGTGGTATAATTATGTTGAATTATCATATGTAATTCTATTGTGCAAATGTAATATGCTTTACCTATCTTATTGTTGTTGAACATGATTGTGAGAGATATGCATGCTTAAAAGATAAAATAGGAAGAGTGAGGGAAAACTTACATCAAATTATATTAGAACCTAGGAATGGGCTAGGAAATTGGTAGACGATCTAATGTTAACGCTCGTCCAAGAAAGGCCGAAGCGTGTAACCAAATTCCGAATGGTATAGAAAGAAACAAACACTATTATGGAACATGTGTACTATGTTAGTTATTGGAAAAGGCAAAAGAGGCCTAAAGGCGAATGTGGCCTTGTGATTGTCGAATACAATCACGTTGGTGTATATGATCACGTAATCATAACCGTTTCCCTCGAGATGCAGTTTCATGAGTAATGAGCTCCTCTGAAACGTACACATAACTACTTGGCAGGTTTGATTCCCGCGTGTAGTACAAATGGAGCCTATATGGTAAAGAGACTTGTGATGGTTAACAGGCCATGAGAAGTGACGGTTCACGGTTAATAGGCCGATGATCCCGAATCCATTTCGTATGTCAAGTAGATTACAAGGATCCATGACTCGGGTCGACTTCTAGACGTAGAAGCGGACGGGAAAAGGGGATGCCTTGGTAAACTTATCGATTAGTGAGATTCTTGAGTTAACAGGCTCAGGACATATTCGATTAGTGATAAACTTTGAGTTAACAGGCTCATAAACGTGTTTCCATATAGTGTGAGAGTGAGTACTCAAGGTCACTTCCCTTCCCTTGACTTGAGTTAGGATTTGGCTAGAACCCTGTAAAGCCGAGAGAATCCATAAGATAGGGAACTCACTGAGATTTAATATCTCACCCCATGTTGTTGATTATAATATAGGTACCACAGGTTCCGCGAAGGGTAAGGATAAAGTCGTTTGATTTTTCTAATTTTTCCTGGACTTTTGGGATAGCAAGACTTCTGCTTTGGAGTTTTATTTTGAGATCATTGTATTGATCTATTTCTTAGTGTATTGGGACATCTTGTATATATTATGGTGTAGACTTGTAGTACATTGTATTTTGGGCATGTAATGTATACAATGTGTTAACTAGGAACTTATGGTATTTCAGTACTAAAACTTGGATTCATGTATAATATATATGCTTTGATGTATGTTGTTATATATGGGTGTTACAAAAGATCTTCCGCTTTAGGGGAAATATAGTAGATGGACTCACACTTGAGGGTGAGATTGTTAAGAAACAGATGTGAGGTTTATTGTAAAACAAATGTGAGTTCTAAGTCTCGCATTGCTTAAAAAAATGGAGGTTGAACACTTTATAAGTAAGAGGACCCATACACTTATCACCTTAAGATTTTGGGTAAATATGTGGTGTCTCTCACTTGTTTGGGCAAGTATTTAACCTTTAGGCGAGTGTTTAACTCAATGTGATTGCATCCCACTCATTATGACCATATATATATATATATATATATATATATATATATATATATATATATATATATATATATATATATATATATATATATATATATATATATATATATATTGTAATACCCCATATTATCTAAATGCTCAATTAGATATCAGATGAGATCAGATGAGTATTTATGCGCTCTATCTTTGGTAAATTGGATTAATGGAATCCTCTAAGTACTTTAAGTATTGTGAATTGGGATCAATAGAGCAACTAATGAACTCTAAAGAGATCAATTATTTTATGAAAGAGACAGATCAATAATTATTAGTTCAAGAGAGTATATTAAGGTAACTCTAATAATTGATCAATTGGTTGAGACGACAAAATATCGATTGAAGATATTTTACTCTATTAGATTATATTATATAATATTGGTATTATATATATATATATATATATATATATATATATATACACATGTTGTAAGAAAAAGAAAAAGGAGAAAAGATAGTAAAGAAGAAGAAAAGAGAAAGAAGAGAAAGGAAGAGAGAAAGAAGAAGAGAAAGAGGGAAAGCTTGAGAAGAGAAGCTCATGGATCATCATCATCTTCTTCAAACTCCTCTTCGATTATCAGGTGGGTTCTAGTTAGATGCTCTAAGTTCTAGAATTAAGGATTTAGAACTTAGGTTAGATTTGAGAGAAAATGATTAAACGGACAAATCAATGAAATCTAACGAATGGAATGCGATATAAATGTGTGGAATGCTTGTTGTTATGATTGGAACATTGTTTTGGGTGACATGGTATGAATTGGAAGTGGTTTGGGTGAAGAATTGGGAGTGTGGACCCCAACGTTTCTGGTTTCTCACTGCTGCGAATTTCTGAGTTTTTCATTGTTCGCCTAGCGAACCTGGCGAAGGCGAAAGCGAATGGTTGGTCGAGGGTTCGCCTAGAGAACCCGAAAGCGAAGGAAAGGAGAATGTTCGCACAGAGCTCGCTTTACGAACTTTATGCTATTTTTTCTCTGCCATGCTTCACTGAGGGGTTCGCCTAGCGAATACAGTAGCGAACGTGACAGATTTTTCTATGTTGTTTCCTCCATAACTTTTATTCCGTAACTCGGATTGACGCACGGTCGGAAGTGTTGGAAAGCTATTTAAATGCTCTTTGTGATGGTGAGGTAGAAACATGGTTATATGTCGTGGATTGATATGGTAGAGTTAAATATTGTGATGAGTGTGAAAAGTGTAGTTTATGTTTCCACCGGAAATGTATGAATCGGGAATCCGATTGATATGGGACTTAAAGCCTTGGAAGGAGAATCCAATGTTCTATTAAATGGTAATGTGAGACCATGATTTAACCAAGAATGATTGGTAGAGGATAGTAGTGGCTTGTATGCCTTAAAATGTGTGTGAACTATGTGAAAATAATGTTTTTGGATATGTTGAAAATCCATATCTTTTGGATCATAAGTCCGATCGAGGCATAGTAATAGCCGTTGGACATCTCTGAAAATATCCTAAGGGATAAGAGTGAGAAATATTGATTTGATACCCGATCAAATGATCGGAGGGAAACCAAGAGTTATGTGACTTGTGGGTGAATCATTATATGTGATTATGTTATACAATTGTAAAAATGTTTTTGTATAACTTGTGATGAAATTATTATATGTAATTCAAATGTGAAATTGTAATATGCTTTGCCTAATATCGTTGTTAAACATTATCAAGAGAATATGCATGCTTAAAATATGAATTAGGTAGAGTGAGGAAACTTTACCCCAAAAACAAATGGCATAGTTAAAAATAGTGGAACCTAGTAACGGCTAGGAAATTGATGTACGACAAAATGACAACGCTCGTGCAAGAGAGGCCGAGGCGTGTGTTCATTACTGAATGATATAGAAAGAATAAGACACTAGTATGGAACACGTGTATTTGTTATGTTTTGTTGATAAGGCATGAGAGGCCTAAAGGCTATTATGGCCTAGAATTGTTGAATACAATTATGGTTGTATGTGAAATCACGTAATCATAACCATCGCCCTTGAGAGGCATTCATGAGTCTTGAGCTCCTCTGAAATGCAGGCAGAATTACTTGGCAGGTTTGATTCCCACGTGTAGTATGAATGGAACCTACGGGTAGAGACTTGTGACGGTGTACGGGTCGTGTGAAGTGACGATTTAAGGTGATAATATGTCCCTTATTTCCGAATCCATTTCGTATGCCAAGTAACTACAAGGATCCATGACTCGGGTCGACTTCTAGACATAGAAGCGGACGAGAAAAGGGGATGCCTTGGTACAGGTTACCGATTAGTGATAAACTTTTGAGTTAACGGACTCAATAACGTGTTTCCATATAGTGTGAGATTGTGAACTCAAGGTCATTTCCCTTCCCCTTGACTTGAGTTAGGTTTGATAGAACCTTGTAAATCCGAGAGAATCCATAAGATAGGGAACTCACTGAGATTTGATGTATCTCACCCCACTATTGTTGTTTATTTTCAGGAGGTATTTTGCAGGTGTGGTTTACAAGTGGAGCTATGCTTGGATGTTTCAAGAGAAGCTTAGTTGAGCTTATTCCGTTGTGTATTTGTTGTATACAATTGAGGATATTGTATATTGATCTTAGATTTTATATTTTTGGCTAGTTTCCATATCTTGCGCCATAGTTTGTAATATGTTTTTAGAATGGTCAAGTATGTGAATTACGCCATTAGGAACTTATGATGGTGTCAGTACCAAATAGAATGCGTGTATTGTATTATTCTAGATATATATTATACAGGGCATTACAGCTGGTATCAAAGCAGGCCGTGTCCTCGACCTAGCCTTGAAACATCAAAAGTAAATCTATTCCTGCCTCTTAAGTGTGTCTTGCCAGCATGACTCTTAATATCATACTATATAGTGTTGGGCCTGATCAACCTGTAGCGAGCGATTTTGGACACGGTTCTTAAGCGCTGTCTCTCTTTGGGGTTTACTACAGGTCGATTCATTTTTTATCCTATTGTGAGCTGACTAAGGAAGGGAAATAGATGTCTCCAATTAACCCTGCTTGCATACTGAGCTTAAACAACGATCTGTTAGGTTACGGATGCTATATGGTAATGGGGCCTTTCTTTCTTCTTACTTTATTAAGGTGAAAAACTGGGACTATTCATGGGGAATTTGTTAGATTGGGTGGAGATAGGGGACTTTAGGTTTTTTGATTAGTGTGCTCGCTAAGATTTTTCTTTCAATCTTATGCCTACGTATTCTCGTTTACCGAAACAGGGAAATCAGAGCGATCGTAGTTCCTCCTATTCTATGGGAGGAAATGGTGTTTTGGTGTCTTGTTTGAAGCCCAAGACGTGAAGCGAAAGGTGATCTATATCTTGTTCAAAGCCCAAGATGTGAAGCTGAAGGTGGTTTGTATCTTGTTCAAAGCCCAAGATGTGAAGCTGAAGGGTCTATTTGTATCTTGTTCGAAGCCCAAGATGTGAAGCTAAAAGGTGTTGTCTTTAGAGAGAATTTGTCATCTCTAAAGAGGGTCTATTTGTCACAACTGTTTATAAAGGAGAATTACTTTAACCAGGATATGTGAATCCGGCAATGCCATAATTTCCTTTATAGGGGGGTTCTAACCTGAAGGAGAAGACTTTAACTCAGTGTAGAGCAATGCTATCTTTCCTTAGGAATTTGTCATGCTAAAAGAGGGACAGTGGCATGGATGTAAATAATCCAGAGGCTTGCCGCTTACATCGATTAGATGAAGGGGAAGGAGTTGTTGATGTTTATGTACTGTGAACGAGGCACAGCGTTGATGCTAAAAGGTTGATTGACTCAAACGGGGTTTTCTTATACAAAGCCTAAGAGGAGGCTATTGGCCCAATAAGAGGGAGTTTTTGTGTGTCTCGTACGAAGCCCGGGAGAGAGGCTAAAAGGGTTGACTCAACAGGAGAATCTTTTATACTTAATAAGAGAGTGTTTTTGTATCTCGTACGAAGCTCGAGATGGAAGCTAAAGATGGTGACTCACAAAGAGAATCTTTTATACTCAACAAGGGAGTGATTTTGTATCTCGTACGAAGCCCGAGATGGAGGTTAAAAGGGCGATTGGCTCAACAAGAGAGCCTTTTATACTCAACAAGAGAGTGTTTTGGTATCTCGTATGAAGCCCGAGATGGAGGCTAAAAGTTTTGACTCAACAAGAGAGTCTTTGTATCTCGTACGAAGCCCGAGATAGAGGCTAAAAGGTTACTGTTTCAGTTGAGTGACAGGTCCAGTACGTTGGTTCAACGAGAAAATCAGTTCTTATATGAGTAACACTGTACTCATGGATTTGATCTGAGGATCGGGATTATATCATGTTCTCTAAGGAAACGGGGAATCCAAAGGGTATTTGAGACTGTCCAAGTCTGCGGGTGTCTTCCTATTTTTGAAAGGGACTTAAGAATGTCTTTGAGACTCAAGGAAATTAGACTGTCCAAGTCTAGAGTTTTATCTTTTGTACTATGCTTAAAGAAACAGTTGTAGTACGTTCACGGTAGAAAGATCTAGACTCTTGAAAGACTGTTCTATTAAGATGACTAATTTCTGTTCCTATACCTCTAGGAGGTCGTCGGGACAATTTGTACGAAGCCCAAGAGGAGGCTAGAAACTTTTAAGAAGTCGAGGGACAATTTGTACGAAGCCCAAGAGGAAGCTATCATTCCCGGAGGAAGAAATCATTTATACGAAGCCTAAGAGGAGGTTGTGAATACTTCTAAGAAACTGGAGGGTCCTTGTACAACGCCCAAGAGGAGGCGGGGATGCTTTTAAGAAGCCTGTGGGTCCCCAAACCCCGAGAAGTTCAAGACAGGCTATTCACAAAGAATAGATCAAGCCAGGAAAGTTCGAGAATTTGGAAGAAACTCAAGGGATGCAATTCACGGAGAAGAGATCATCTCTGTGGAGTAGAGTTTCTTGACAATTCCTAAGGAGGACAGTCGAAGAGAAGACTGTATCTGGTGCTCCTATGGGGGATCTAGTATTGTCTATTTCTAAGAATGATCGAAACAGCTTTACCTAGTGCTAGACGTAGTTGCCGGGGAAACTGTAAATATCTATACTATTATTACACAGTTGATATGAGTTTATGAAAGAAGACTTACAGCGAAACAACCCCACAATACAGTTATATGTATATGAAAGCGGTAAATGAAAGCATATAAACACTTACTCGGTTGTAGAGCTTCCATGCTGTTTGGTTAGTTGTTCAACAAAGAAAGATTGAAAACAACAATATATTTCAAAATCAAAGGAGAAAGTGCTTTGAAAGAAAAGATTGGGGCTTACAGCTCAAAGAGAGGCCCAGGGTTTTAGTAGTGATTGCACTGTCGTTTTGTACAGAGGGACTTATACAAGTGATTGAGGCCCAAAAAAGGTTTTCTGTACAAAGGGGTGGGTCTTACACTCTCTCAAGAGGCCCAAAGTGTATTTAGAGAAAAGAAGAGGGTCTTACTACGCGAGGGTAGGCCCAGATGATTTTGAAAAGGGCGACGATCGCGCCGAGGTTTTGGAAACACCGTGGGACTTATACAAGTGATTGAGGCCCAAAATTTTGGTATTTACAAAGGAATTGGGTCTTACACTCTATTAGAGGCTCAATGGTTTAAAAATGAAAATAAATTGGACTTATAGCTCAAGGAGAAGCCCAATGGTCTTTTTTGTTAAAAGGCGACGATCGCGCCGAACTTTGTAAATGTACAGGGGGACTTATACAATATCTGAGGCCTAAAATATTTTATTTACAAAAGGGGTGAGACTTACACTCTATTAGAGGCCCAAAGTGTATTTTAGGAAAAGAAATGGGGCTTACAACACGAGGGGAGGCCCAAATGATTTTTAGTTTGAAAATGGCGATCGCGCCGAGATTTTAAACGTATCGGAACTTATACAATAACTGAGGCCCAAAATGTTTTTGTACAAAAAGGGTTGGGTCTTACACTCTATTAGAGGCCCAAAGAGTTTTGAAAAAAGATTTGTTAGGGTGAAAATCAAAGAAACCCCAATTTAATTTTTTTAAAGGCATTTTTCAAAGAAAAATCAAGTAAAAAATGATAAAAATATCAAAATCATTAATCATGTTATAAACAATGATTAAGGTTTATGAAAAAGTATTTTATCCACATGAATATTTAAAATCATTTTGGTTTTAAAAATCAAGAAAAAGAAATCATTTTAAAAGCATTTAAAACAATATTTTCAAATATATTAAAAATATATCAAATAATAATATTTTTTTGTGATTTTTTGTGGATTAAAATATTATGGAGTATGAATAAGAAGTGTGTAAAACAGAATTGGAAAATGATGATTTTTGCTATGTAAAAGAATTGGTTGAGTTTTGAAGATAAATTAAGAAAAAGAGGAAAGATGTCACAACATCACATTCGACATCACTCATGAGTTTTGAAGATAAGAGAAAAAGGGAAGATGTCACAATATCACATTCGACATCAAAACTGAAACTTTAGTTTCAACATCTTTTTATCAAACTTCAAACATTCATAACTCTCTCAATTTTTAACGAAATTGAAATTCGTAAGAACCTATCTTGACCGATTTTTCGCAAGGAATCCAATGATATTACTCATGCACACTGAAACTTAATGTACAGACCACACAAAGCAAAAAACCATAACTGCATGTTGATTTTAAACATCTTTGCTTATCAAACTTCAAACATTCATAACTCTCTCAATTTTTAACGAAATTGAAATTCGTAAGAACCTATCTTGACCAATTTTTTGTAAGGAATCCAATGGTATCACTTATACATACTGAAACTTAATGTACAACACACACAAGCCAAAAAACCAGAACTGCACCTTAAGTTTAAAACAACATAAACTCCACATATAAACATGTTAAAGTGCAAACAGTAGGAGGATCATAACATATACATTAAGGACTACATTTTTTCTCCAAGAATTGTTCAATATGATGCATGTATGTGGACATCAAAGGAAAGCATGATTCAAAGAATTCAAGTTGTGAATTTTACCTCTTTTTTGGAGATTTTGTGCAACCTACAAGGTGCTTTGTTCCAGAAATGATTTGATGCTTTGGACACCCTCAAATAACCTCTTAGAAGCTTTTAGGATGGTTGGAATCAGCTGGAACCTGCAAAAACACAAACTGGCCCTTTCTTGCAAAAGGGGTTAAAGTGGCCAAAATGCCAACTCTCTCAAATGGTGTTCCAGATGTGTGGCACCATTTGGGACAGTTCAAGGATGATATTTGGAGTGTGTTTGAGGTTTTATCTGGTTTGGAAAGTGGCTGAATCAAGACATGGCTTGAAAAATGCACAAAAAGCCTATTTTGAGGTTTTGAGAGGTGCCTTTGTGATTTTGGTATTACAGGTCACTTGTGATAGTTTGGATCACCTACATATGATGTTTATGAGGTGTTAGGATCATGAGCTGTGATGGAAATGCTCTCTAACTCAAAAACTCAGAATTTCCTTACTAAAGAAGGCATTTTGGAGTGAAAGAGAGAATTTGAGGAAAGCATGTGTTTGATGGCTTTGGTGTACCCAAACTGAGCACAAATGAGCTCTATTTATAGTAGAGCAAGTTTGTTTTGGCAGCAATAGTGAATGGTGGCTGCAACAGAGGTTTGTTCAATGTTGGCCAATGAAAATCCAAGTCTCCTCTAGCCATTGACTAGAGGTTAAAGCACAGAGCTTTGGTTCCCTACTTGTTGGAGGAATCTTGACTGAATTCAGTTAGAAGAAGCTCGGTTCAGGCCACCTCTAAGCATCCATTAAATGCTCCAAACCAAAATTGGAGTCTTGTCCCTCTTTTAGGGTTTTCTAGGTTTGGCATGCTACTTCTTGTTCCAAGGACTTTGGAGGCTTGGCTCAGTGATTGTCCCCTTTGGATTTGATCCTCAGATGTGTCCAAGATGATGACAAGGCCCGGAAATTCGCGTGGCACAAGAAATGTGCAAATCTGTCCTGAAACATGTCTTAAAAATCAGCTGCACCAAGCCTTGTTGTAAAATCCATAACTTCTTGCTCAAGAATGATAAATGGCTGTTCTAGGACTTTTTGGAAAGCTGAGATGACATACTTCAACTTTGATGTTTGACCCTAGACTTGGTTCAACTTGGATCATGGAGAAAAACATCGTTGAAGTTGAGACATTCTTGCTGGAAAATTATTAATGATGTCCCATGAAATATTGAAACATTTGACAACTTTGATCATTAATAATTCCAAACTTTAATCACTTGTATCTTTTAATCCACTATGATATTTTGAGTTGAATTGAATTGCACCTTTGATGCTTGTCCTGCATGGTGACAAAGCTTGAAAATTGTGTGGCAGAAGAAAAAGTGCACAAAATCTGTCCAAAAAAACAACTGCAACAAGCCTTCTTGTAAAGTCCATAACTTCCTGCTCGAGTATAATAAATGGGCGTTCTACAACTTTCTGGAAAGCTGAGATGACGTACTTCAACTTTGATGTTCAAGGTTTGTGAAGATAAGACTTGTAAAGTTGTCAAAATTGACCTTGAACTTGTGTGATCAAATCTGTCCTAAAAGTTGTCATGAAAATTCTGTTTTATCAATGCCTTTTGCAGAGACCATAACTTTCTGCTCGAGAATGATAAATTAGCTTTCTAGGACTTTCTGGAAAGGTGAGATGACGTACTTCAACTTTCATACCCAAGGATTTTCCTGAATCAACTTGGATCATGGAGAAAAACATCCTTGAAGTTGGGACATTCTTGCTGGAAAAATATTAATGATGTCCTATGAAATGTCAGAACATTGGACGTTAAGAATTCCCCACTTTGATCACTTATATCTTTTAATCCTTATGATATTTTGAGTTGATTCCTTCTACAATGTTGAAGTATCAAATACCCTCTTTTAAAGTAGCTCTTACGCAAAATCAATGGATGCTTGGATCAATAGTTACAACCTTGAAAAGTTGTGCACTTGAACATGATTTTAACTTAGAAAAAATTTCTAAGTTTCTTTCAATTTGATCAATTTTGCAATTTTGCATGATTTCTTGATTTAAATTTGATCAAATTAAATCATCCATCATATTTTTTGAGTAATGGCTTGTGAAGCTCAAAGTTGACCAAAAGTCAAACTTTGACTTTCTGCGTCAGTTGACTTTGTATTAGATGAACTTGAGGCTTGATCCACTTGAAATGTTGCACAATTGTGCTTAATTCTTGACGTGGGAGTCCTCTTGATCCTTTGTGGGTGTTTAAGAGGTTAGACAAGTTGAAGATCATGTCATTCCTTGATTGATCATTTGTCTAAAGGCTCTGAGAGGGCTTGAAACCTTAAGCTTGATTGTAGTGAATGCTCAACAATTCCTTGAGGAGATTGATGAGTGTTGCACCCCAAAGTTTACCCTCAGATACTATGGTTTTTCTATCCCCAGTGTTTCCTTGGAGTCTCCCCAGTAAGTCTCGTTTGTCTATTAACTTATATCTCCAGTGAGTTTACCTCATGGATACTAACCTTTATCCTTCCCCGGTGTTATCCACCTGTGTGTGTTTGCTTTCGTTGTTGATTGCATTTTTTGCACCATCATGGCATCATATCATCATACTAGAAGTTTATGGCATGTCAGCATCTGCATGTCCATCGCTTGTCCTTAGCATCTGCATTTCATCTAAGGGCAAAATTTTCGGTTTGCTATATTTAAATACCTTTCACCTTGATGTCCCGAGGATTTCCATTCCTCATGCCATCCGGTAAAACTATTTAAATAGGGGCAACTGTTGCACCCCAAATTTTACCCTCAGATACTATGGTTTTCTGCACGTCATTTTTTTTTTGCCGGTCATTTTAACATTTGCGGTCTTTTGGTCCATTAATCATAGTCATGCATTTTTCGTCTAATTGTTGTAATTGTTTCCTTTATTATTTATTCAATTATTTCATGAGTTTTTTTTAGAACATTTCTTTTATAATTTTGATCTTTATTATTACTTTGAAATCACTAATTTAATTTACAATTAATTCTTTCTTTTGCTTAATACATTTTATCTCTAGTTATTTATTTCTATTTTTATTTTTATTATTACTATTATTTTCATTTACTTATTATTATTATTTTATCATTATTATTTTGTTATTATTTTTATAACTATTATTATTATTATTATCATTCTTTCATTTTCATTATTATTAAAAAAAAAAAGAAAAGAAGGAAACTTGCAGCAACTTTTGCCTTGTTCTGCAGAACACTTCCCAAGGCATCCCTCCCAAAAGCCTGTTACACACACCATATCCTATACACCAAGAAACCCGCAGCAAAACCGTCCTATAGTCTGCACTATATTTCTCAAACAAAATCCTGCCAAAATCTGATGAAACAAGCAACCTCACGCAAATTATCCCAAGAAATCCGCAAAAGCAACAAGACACTTGCAACAGCTCCTCATACTGGCAACCGACACCTTGTACGTATCTTCTCCCAACAACAACACAACTCAACTTCCTTTAAAACTATGAAGCCACTGCTTTACTCTCATGCTTTAAGACACCATACACAACATTTCGAGCCCGTTTCTTTATTTTTGGGCCGATGATATTACAGAAATCACGACTTAGTCGATTTATCAAATTACTGAAAGTCGTGATATGTATGAGGCCACCTTCATTATTTTATCGGTCGATGAAAGTCGAATATCATAGATTATCGGTTTCTCGATTAAATCATGATTAAGACGAGACCGACTTTATTTCTACTTCATTCTGTATTTTCTTATATCTTCATTTTCATTTTTGACCGATGAAGTCTTTCTATTCACGAACGTTGTTAGCGAAGTGACGAACCTACATTATTTCAAATCTGGAGTGAGTGATCATTGAGATTTCTTTCTATACTTTGAGATCGTGATAGGTTACCTTCGACTAATCAACGAGAGTTTGTGACTCAAGACGAGGTCTCCTCCTTTTCTTTTCGTGTGGCACGATTTCATCGGAGAATGATCTTCTATATCATTTCTCTATCGTGTCTTAACACAAATATCAAATTGTGCATCCTCCTATAGTATGGCCTTCCTCATAGACCGTACTACGACGGATCAGCACTACATTGGACCCGGTTCATCGATCTAATATAGTAATCAACAATCACTAAATTTACTTTCAGTCAATATATATATATATATATATCTTGATTTATTCTTTATGTCGATTATTATCCTTGTTAATATTATCATTGTTCATATTTATATCTTGTGTATATTGTTCATTTTATTTGTTCATTTAAAATACACTAATAAATATCGAAACCCTAAAAAACTCAATTGACCGGACTGTGGTTACTATTGTGTTTTGGACTGAGGATTTAGATTTAGGACTTTTACCCTGTGCTCTTGGAGTTGGTATTCTGGTCTTCGGATCTTGCTTGGCTGGTCAGTGGCCCATCAGTGGGAAGTGTTTATGCACTATTCTGGTCAGATCTTTCTATCTCTTGCTTATTTACATTGATGCATTTTTTATGTCTGCATGTATATATGTTTGCCTGACATTGTTTTTTTAGCATGTTAACATGATACTATGTGGATACTATCAGTCTTTGATTTATTATCACTTGACTTTGATGTCACTGTATATACCATGTTCATATCTTGTTCATTCTATCTTGATCATATTCATGTTCATATTATCTGGATTATATCTTTGTTCATATTCACACTGTTTATATCATATCCATGATTGTTCTCATTTGACCCTCCTTCCAAAGGAAAGATCTTTACTTTGACTCCTAAGTCACAAACCTTTCCCATTTCATCCTTGGCCTCATAAGAGCCGTTTCCCTCATAGTTTGGTAATATGATGGAGTTATCATGAACTCCATGTGATTCTCACTATCATGAGAACTCACTTTACCTTTTACTCAGACTTACAAAGTTATCATGAACTCTGTGTGGTTCTCACTATCATGAGAATTCACTTCCTCCCTTCATAACGTAGACTTAGAGAGTTATCGTGGACTCTACGTGAGCTTATGCTCATTCCCTTTGGAACGTTGGTCATAGTCAATGTTTCCTTTTCTTTCACCCTTAGTCAATGTTTCCTTTTCTTTCCCATTTCACTCTGATTCTTTAGTCAAATACGTAGGCACAAGATGCGACGTCTTGGCGAGCAAACTTAGTGTACATACTCTTAGGTCTTTACCTTAGCAGATTTCTTTAGCAAGCAACATAACATAACACAATCTAAAACAAGAGGTTCCCGTAGAGTACTACGGATACTTAGGGTGTTAATACCTTCCCTTAGTATAACCAACCCCCGAACCTTAGATCTCCCCATTTTTAGGTTTTCTCGATCTTAAACCTTTCCTTTGGATAAATCAAAGTCGGTTGTAAAAGAAATATGATGCAAGTTAATTAATAGCTTGTTATCCGATTTTCACCGTAACAGAAATAACGACTTCACTGGGGAAACTTATTTTTGAGGGTTAAGCCTACCTTGTTTTTTGCTTGTGTTATTTATGTCTTGCTTGTTTATTTGTATACATCTGTGATATCTGTATATCTGTATATATTTGTATATATCTCTGTCTGTACTGGGTTTTCTGTGTGCAGGGTACCATTATTGAGTGGTGAGATAAGTCCTAACCCTGACTTGAGAGTACATTTGATTAGGATTGTGGACATAGTCAAGGGAAATTCGAGGGAGAAATCCCAAAGGAGGGAACTTGAAGTCCACACTCAGTTGAGGCCCTCTTGGAAGTGGTATATGTTGAACGAGCAATCGTGAATGCGTTACTACTTTCGACCTAGGAGCCAGAGATACTGATGGCCTTTAGTTACCCCTTTACCCCCACTTGGCCTATTTAGGACGTAGTGCGAGGACTGTAAGGGAGCAATCCCAAATGGTTGTCACGCGATACTACACTCAGACGAGATTCTCTTGAGAATATTGTTGATTACCAAGTTAATTGGGAAGTCGATAATATCCGAAAGATGGATTGTCGACTCTGGGAACTTTTTAGAACCCTGTTCTGCAGATGAAAACCCATAATACACACCTTTTGGGACGGGTAGACCATGGCTCCATGCTTGTGATATTCAAACTTAGGTCCTCTCTTATTTGTGTGTGCATATCTGTGAATATCTGTATATGTTTGTTTGTGCATATCTGTGAATACCAGTGTACATATTTGTGTGCCCGTGTTTGTGCATTGCATACATCTCCTCGCATCCATTAATGATTTCAAAGAACTCAGAAGTTCTATTCTTTGCGAAGATCCTTAGAGATCATGGATTTTAAAATAAAACTCTTCAGTTTCCAAAATGTTCGCAGTTGGCCTTTGAGTTCCTTGAAACCATTTGGCTTGCATTAGCATTGCATTCTCATTGCATGTCATTTGCATTGCATTTGCATTTCTCATCCTTGAGTCTTGTCCGTCCTTTGTCTGTAATCCAGGCGGCTTCTTGAAGCCATCATTGGACTTAAAGTAGCTTTTGAAGTTGTCTTTTTTAGACTCGTCCGTTGTGACCACCATGCTGGGGAACAGAGGCATTCAGCTGAAGACTTAGGGTACTCAGAAGCCAGGTTCAGACTTTGTTTGACTCTGATATGTTCTCATTCACGCCTCAAGGCGTCCAAATCAGCAAACCTTCGCCTAATCAGGCAGGTTCATCAGACTCTGAGGTGGAAGAATTTTCTGAGAGTATGTGTGAAGCTGATTCTCAAGCGGATCTCGACAATCAACTCTGAAGATGACTATCTCAGCTTGGCAGATTAAGAAGGAAATTTCAATTCCCTAAAGCTGGCAATCATTTGGCTATTTAGCATTTTTGTTGTATTTTCTTTGCATGTTTGAATTATATTTGCTTATAAGCATTGTTGTACTTTCAAATTGGCAAGATTAATGAAATGTTTGTGCATCTTTTGATTAAGTACATTCGTTTCACTCATTTACTTTTGTGTTCATAAAGACAAAAAAAACAAAAAAAAACAGACAAATTTTTTTCTCCATATCAATCCTTTCATTCAAGCAAAGATTGAGGAGGATGACGAACATATTATCCATAATTGTTGTGGTATGCTTTCGATTAAACCTTGCCGAGGATGTAAGGCATTGTTTCAATTCCTAAACACTGGAGAAATAAGGAAGATAATCCCTCGTTAACCCCTTCGAGCCTAGAAGTAGGAGTTTTCTTTCTTTACACAAAAAACCCTTGAATCTCAACCTTGGGGCAGGGTAGTTTTCAGTTTAACTTGGTTATGCCTTTGAATGCAAGCGCTTCATGCAGGACACCAGTCAGCTCTCCCAAATCAAATGAGTTAGCATTTGTACAAGTCGCTCCTCTAAACAACAAATAAGGAAGGATCGTTGAAAAATCCTTAATCAAAGAATGAGCCGAGTCCCTTTCAAGGCAAAAGCCAAGAAAGATGGGAAGCCCAGAACTTTGCCTTATACAAAAAAGAACTTGTACAACAGCCAAAAAAGGAGTTTCAAAGCAACAATCAAACAAAAAGGAGGTCCTAACTGCAAACAAAGAGAAGTATCGCGACCTCAATCAAATAAAAAAGAAGAGGTATCGTGACCTCAACTAGCAAAGACAAGGAGAAGTCTCAAAGTCTCAAAGATTAACCAAATTCTGCGTTGGAGTACTGACTATCCAAGGGGTCTAAATCATCATCAATGATCATCAGCTCGTTCCTAGTCTGTAGGAACCTGAATGTATAGCTTAAGTTAACTGAGCTTAGGATTGGAGTTCATCACGAAGATGGGGTGGATACCAAAGAAACTTTGAGCCTTTATCTTTGTTTCATAAAACCATGAACCAAGCCACGTTACAACCCTTAAAAGACCTAATTGAGGTAATGTTGTTTTGAAAGCATACTATAACAGGGTTGATTAACCTGACTCCTAATGATCTTTGCTAATTGCGTGTGTTGATAACTACATCTGCCTGCCATCAATGGCTAGATACACCTTTGTTTAAATCATTTAATCACTCCACTGTGCGTGTATCATCAATAAAACTTGATTTCAAAAGCTTGCATGAATTTTTGCACTGAAATTGCCAATTTTAAATGAACAATACTTGTTTGTGAAATGATTCAACATCAAAGGAATCCCGACAAATGCAGTCAGCTAGGGAATTTGATTTGATAAAGGAAGCTCAGTCAAGGGGCAACTAAGCGGAAGGTTCTGCCGATCCATCATTTCAAGAATTGTTGAATCAGGGGCAGAACTCTTCAAAGTTTGGAATATTGGGGCAAGCCATTCTTGAGGTCATTTCATGACAAGTTTGGACTCCGATGACCCATCAACAGGGGCAAGTTTGTTCCCCAGTTGTTTCTACCAAAGTTTAAAGGACTTTGTATTGCGAATACAGTTGAACTAGAGCAGTTATATCAAGACCCATGGATCTCTTCAAGAGTTTGAAGACATTGAAGCACCTGGCATTTCAATTCTTCTGTAAAATCCTCTGGGTGACTTATTCTCACAGATCAGTAAATCAGAGGCAATCAGGTCGAGATTCAACAAATCTCTAAAAGACAACCAGTCTGTGTATCTCCTTCACAGACCAACCAAGCTGACAGGGGCAAGTTTATTCCCCAGTTGTCAACAACCAGACTGGATAATTAACTCAAGGATTTTGTTGTACAGACGCTGTTGTAGCGAGCGATTTTGGACGCGGTTCTTAAGCGCTGGTCGCTCTCTGCGGTTTGAGCTTACTACAGGTCGATTCATTTTTTATCCTATTAAAGCTGATGAAGGAAGGGAAATAGATGTCTCCAATTAACTCTGCTTTGCATACTGAGTTTAAACAGCGGTCTGTTAGGTTACGAATGCTATCAATGTGGGGGGGCCTTTGTACTGGTTATTTGTATTTTTGCCAATACTGTTTTCTTTCTTTTTATCTTGGCAGAAGGTTTCTGGCGGGGAACAAGGATTAGGATGTTAGGACTGATGTTTTGAATTACTGCTTTTGATTGATGGAGATATGGGATTTGGGTTTTTTATTTAGTGTGCTCGCTAAGATTTTTCTTTCAATCTTATGCCTACGTATTCCTGTTTACCGAAACAGGGAAATCAGAGCGTTCGTAGTTCCTCCTATTCTATGGGAGGAAATTGGTTTTTGGTGTCTTGTTCAAAGCCCAAGATGTGAAGCGAAAGGTGATTTGTATCTTGTTCAAAGCCCAAGATGTGAAGCTGAAAAGTCTATTTGTATCTTGTTCAAAGCCCAAGATATGAAGCTAAAAAGGTGTTGTCTTTAGAGAGAATTTGTCATCTCTAAAGAGGGGGTTGTATGTCACAACTATTTATAAAGGAGAATTACTTTAACCGGGATGTGTGAATCCGGCAATGCCATAATTTCCTTTATAGGGGATTTTACCTTAAAGGAGAAGACTTTAACTCAGTGTTGAGCAATGTCATCTTTCCTTAGGAATTTCTCATGCTAAAAGAGGGACAGTGGCGTGGATGTAAATAATCCAGAGGCTTGCCGCTTGCAGTGATTAGATGAAGGGGAAGGAGTTGTTGATGTTTGTGTACTGTGAACGAGACACAACTTTGATGCTAAAAGGTTGATTGGATCAACCAGTGGTTTTCTTATACAAAGCCTAAGAGGAGGTTAATATGTGTCTCGTACAAAGCCCGAGAGAGAGGCTAAAAGGGTTGACTCAATAGGAGAATCTTTTATACTCAACAAGAGAGTGATTTTGTATCTCGTATGAAGCCCGAGATGGAGGATGAAAGTTCGACTCAACAAGAGAGTCTTTTATACTCAACAAGAGAGTGTTTTTTGTATCTCGTACAAAGCCCGAGATGGAGGCTAAAATTTTGACTCAACAAGAGAGTCTTTGTATCTCGTACGAAGCCTGAGATGGAGGCTACAAGGTTGACTGACTCAATGAGGAAGTCTCTTATGTGTCTCGTACAAAGCCCGAGAGAGAGGCTAAACGTTGTTTGACTTCGCTGGGGAGAATCATTGTACAAAGCCCAAGAGGAGGCTATGGTAACTGTTTCAGTTAAGTGACAGGTCCAGTATACTGATTTTAAAGAGAAAATCAGTTCTTATATGAGCAACACTGTACTCAGGGATTTGATTCAAGGATCCGGGTTATTCCTGTTCTTTAAGGAAGCGGGAAATCCGAAGGGTATTGAGACTGTCCGAGTCTACGGGTTTCCTTCCTATTTAACGAAGGGGTCACTTGAGAATGTCTTTAAGACTCAAGGAGATTAGATCGTCCAAGTCTAGAGTGTCATGTTTTGTACTGTGCTTTGAGAAATAGTAGTAGACTCTTTGAAGGACTGTTCTATTAAGATGACTAGGTTCTGTTCCTATACCTCTAGGAGGTCGTCGGGACAATTTGTACGAAGCCCAAGAGGATGCTATCATTCCCGGACGAAGCGATCATTATACGAAGCCTAAGAGGAGGTTGTGAATACTTTTAAGAAGTCGTAGGGTCCTTGTACTAAGCCCAAGAGGAGGCAGGGTTGCTTTTAGGAAGCCTGTGGGTCCTTGTACGATGCCCAAGAGGAGGCCGATTGCTTTTAAGAAGCCGATGGGTCCCCAAACCCCGAGAAATTCAAGGCAAGCTATTCACAAGGAATAGATCAAGTCAGGAATGTTCGAGAATTTGGAAGAAACTCAAGAGATGCAATTCACGGAGAAGAGATCATCTCTGGGGAGTAGAGTTTCTTTGACAAGTGCTTTTAAGAAGCCTGTGGGTCCCCAAACCCCGAGAAATTCAAGGCAATGCTATTCACCGAGAATAGATCAAAGTCAGGAAAGTTCGAGAATTTGGAAGAAACTCAAGAGATGCAATTCACGGAGAAGAGATCATCTCTGGGGAATAGAGTTTCTTGACAACTTCTATGAGTGACAGTCTATGAAAGGGTTCACAGAGAATGCTGCCTTTCATATCTCCATGTTGTTTAACCCCAAGAGGAGGGAAGACTGTGTCTGGTAATCCTATGGGGATCTAGTATAGACTATTTCTAAGAGTGATTGAAACGGCTTTACCTAGTGCTAGACGTAGTTGCCGGGGAAACTCTAAATATCTATACTATTATTACACAGTTGATATGAGTTTATGAAAGAAGACTTACAGCGAAACAGCCCCACAATACAGTTATATATATATATATATATATATATATATATATATATATATATATATATATATATATATATATATGAGTTTATGAAAGGAGACTTACAGTGAAACAACCCCACAATACAGTTATATATATATATATGAGTTTATGAAAGGAGACTTACAGTGAAACAGCCCCACAATACAGTTATATACATATGAAAGCGGTAAATGAAAGCGGGTAAACACTTACTCGGTTGTAGAGCTTCCATGCTGTTTGGTTAGTTATTCAACAAAGAAATATTGAAAACAACAGTATATTCAAAATCAAAGGAGAAAATGCTTTGAAATAAAAATGGTTGGGGCTTACAGCTCAAGGAGAGGCCCAGGGTTTTATCAGTGAGCGCACTGTTAAATTTGTACAGAGGGACTTATACAAGTGACTGAGGCCCAAAAAGGTTTCCTGTACAAAGGGATGGGTCTTACACTCTCTCAAGAGGCCCAAAAGGTTTTAAGAAAAAGAGTGGGGCTTATAACACGAGGGTAGGCCCACTTGACTTTTCGTTAAAAATGGCGATCGCGCCGAGATTTTCTTTTAACGCGAAGGGGCTTATACAATATCTGAGGCCCAAATGATTTTGGTTAAAAGGGGGTTGGGTCTTACACTCTATTAGAGGCCCAAAAGTTTTGAATGGGTCTTATAGCTAAAGGAGAGGCCCAGTTGTTATTTTTCGAAAAGGCGACGATCGCGCCGTTTATTTGAAAATGTACAGAGGGACTTATACAACGAATGAGGCCCAAAATGTTTTCTGTACAAGGGGATGGGTCTTACACTCTCTCAAGAGGCCAAAAATATTTTCAGTTTGAAAATGGCGATCGCGCCGAAATTTTTAACGTATCGGGACTTATACAATAGCTAAGGCCCAAAATTGTTTTGTTAAAAAAGAGTTGGGTCTTACACTCTAATAGAGGCCCAAGTGTTTAAAAATGAAAAGAAATGGAACTTACAGATCAAAGAGAAGCCCAGTTGATTTTCGTTTGAAAATGGCGATCGCGTCGAGGTTTTCTTTTAACGCAAAGAGACTTATACAATAAGTGAGGCCCAAAATTGTTTTGGTTAAAAGGGGATTGGGTCTTACACTCTAATTGAGGCCCAAAGATTTGAAAAAGATTTGTTAGGGTGAAAATAAAAGAAAACCCCAATTTTATTTTTTAAGGCATTTTTCCATGAAAAATTAAGTAAAAATGATAAAAATATCAAATAAAATCATTAAATAATGATTAAAGTTTATGAAAAAAATATTTTATCCACATAAATATTTAAAATCATTTTGGTTTTTTAAAAAAGAAATTATTTTAAAAGCATTTAAAACAATTTAAAACACTATTTTTAAATATATTAAAAATAATCTAAAAATAATACTTTTTTTTGTGATTTTTTGTGGATTAAAATATTATGGGGTATGAATTGGAAAATGATGATTTTTTGCTATGTAAAAAAAATTGGTTGAGTTTTGAAAATAAAAAATAAGAAAAAGAGGAAAGATGTCACAACATCATCTCCGACGTTTCTTATGGGGTAAAAACGAGTACCGAAACTTTAATTTTCAACACGTTTTTTATCAAATTTCAAACACTCATAACTCTCTCAATTTTTATCGCAATCAAAATTCGGAAGTACCTATCTTGACCGATTTTTCGCAAGGAATCCAATGATATTACTCACGCCCATGGAAAATCAACACACAAAATGCAGAAATTAAAAAACCAGAACTGTTATCGATTGAAAACATCGTTCCGCGTCGAATTTCCAATACGCGTAACTCTCTCGATTTTTATCCGAATTGAAATTCGTAAAAACCTATTTTGACCGATTTTTCGCAAGGAATCTAATGGTATTACTCACGTGCATGGAAAATCAACACACAAAATGCAGAAATAAAAAAACCAGAACTGCACTGTTTTGAAAACATCGTTCCGCGTCGAATTTCCAACACGCGTAACTCTCTCGATTTTTATCCGAATTGAAATCCGTAAAAACCTATCTTGACCGATTTTTCGCAAGGAATCCAATGGTATTACTCAAGCACACGGAAAATCAACACACAAAACGCAGCAATTAAAAAAACCTGAACTGCTATCGTTAATTCGACGTCGTTTCGCGTCAAATTTCCAACGCGCGTAACTCTCTCAATTTTCATCGGAATTGAAATTCGTAAAAACCTATTTTGACCGATTTTTCGCAAGGAATCCAATGGTGTTACTCATGCACATTAAAACTTAATGTACAGAACACATCAATAAAAAAACCAGAACTGGACATGATTTTAAAACAACCAAAATTCCACATATAAACATGTTAAAATGCAAACAGTGGGAGGATCACAACATACACATTAAGGACTACATTTTTGCCTCAAGAATTGTTCGATATGATGCATGTATGTGGACAACAAAGGTAAGCATGATTCATAGAATTCAAGTTGTGAATTTTACCTCTTTTTTTGGAGATTTTGGGCAACCTACCAAGTGTTTTGTTCCAGAAATGATTTGATGTTTTGGACAACCTCAAATGACCTCTTAGAAGCTTTTAGGATGGTTGGAATCAGCTGGAAACCTCTGGAGCAAGTTTGAGCACTTTCTCGTAAAATGGCCAAAAGTGGCCAAAATGCCAACTCTCTCAAATGGTGTTCCAGATGTGTGGCACCATTTGGGACAGTTCAAGGATGATATTTAGAGTGTGTTTGAGATTTTATCTGGTTTGGAAAGTGACTGAATCAAGACATAGCTTAAAAAATGCAAAAAAGTGCCATATGATGTTGGTGTTATAGGTCACTTGTGAGAGTTTGGATCACCTACATATGATGTTTATGAGGTGTTAGGATCATGAGCTGTGATGGAAATGCTCTCTAACTCAAAAACTCAGAATTTCCTTACTAAAGAAGGCATTTTGGAGTGAAAGAGAGAATTTGAGGAAAACATTTGTTTGATGGCTTTGGTGTACTCAAACTGAGCACAAATGAGCTCTATTTATAGTAGAGCAAGTTTGTTGTGCAAGCAATAGTGAATGGTGGCTGCAGCAGAGGTTTGGCCAATGTTGGCCAATGAAAATCCAAGTCTCCTCTAGCCATTGACTAGAGGTTAGAGCACAGGCTGCTGGTTCCCTAGTTGTTGGAGGAATCTTGACTGAATTCAGTTGGAGGAAGACCAGTTCATGCCACCTCTAAGCATCCATTAAATGCTCCAATCCAAAATTGGAGTTTTGTCCCTCTTTTAGGGATTTCTAGGTTTTGGCATGCTTTTTTTGGTTCCTTGGACTTGGGAGGTTCATGGATCAGATCATCCCACTTGGATTTGATCCTTAGATGTGTCCAAAATGATGACAAGGCTTGAAAATTTGTGTGGCACAAAAAATGTGCAAATCTGCCCTGAAAAATTCAGCTGCAGCAAGCCTTTTTGTAAGATCCATAACTCCCTGCTCGAGTATGCTACATGGACGTTCTAGGACTTTCCGGAAAGCTTAGATGACGTACTTCAACTTTGATGTTTGACACTAGACCTGGTTCAACTTGGATCATGGAGAAAAATAACCTTGAAGTTGGGACATTGTGCTGAAATTACAAGGCAGATTTTTGCTAAGTGCTGAAAAATGTCAATTTTAGGTTTTTAGCCATTTTGATCGAACCATAACTCAAAATCCATGATGAATTGGGATGAAGTGTAGTTGACACTTTTGTAGAGGGCCATGAGGGCTACAAATCCATCTTTGGATGGGGAAAAATGGCTTTGTGGTTTAGGAGTTATGATCCTCCAAAGTTGGTACCCTTGCCACTTTATTCCATAACTTAGAAAAATTTCTAAGTTTTTATGGTTACCCCTTTTACAAGTTATCCCACTTTCTTTGATTTTTCTTGATGAATGATGATTCCAATCACACATTAACATCATTTTAGGGTTAAAAAACCATTTTTATGAAAAATCTCAAAAAGTCAAAGTTTGACTTTTGTGCACAGTTGACTTTTTATCAGATGAATTCCAAACTGTGCGATTCTTTAGGAAATCATGTCCTTGACCTAAATCAAAATTGATGGACATGTTCCATGGGTGTTATAGGGTATATTTAATCGTGTCCCACGGCTTGGGAGCATGTCCTGGTCAAAAGTCAAAGCTATAGTTGACTTTTCTCGCTAAACCCTAACTGTGGTTCAGATGAAATTGAAACTTGTTGCTCAAGCTTCTTGGGTCAATCCATTGTTGCAAATGGATCAACGGGGTATGTTGGAGACCCTTAAATCATGTCTTGAGGTCTTGGCTCATGATTTGTCCCAAAAGTCAACTTAGGGGTGAATTAGGTCAAGAAACCCTAATTCCTGATTTTTGATGTATGCATCCCCTGAGGCTAAATTGACTTGATGATGGGGTTTATGATGTTCCATGGAGCATTTTAGGTTATGCTTTGAAGCATTGGCTCATGCCCAGAGGAAAATTTCCATCTGGAGGCCCTAGTGGACCAAACCCTAATTTGGTGACACTGGCGATCCTGAGGCTTGATCCACCTAGAAGGGAGCAGACTTGTGCTTAATCCTTGAAGTGGGAGTCCTCTTGATCCATTGTGGATATTTGAGATGCTAGACAAGTTGAGGGTCATGTAATTCCTTGATTGATCCTTTGTCTAAGAGCTCTGAGAGGGTTTGAAACCCTAGTTTTGATTGTAGTGAATGCTCACCCATCTTTGGGGAGAATGATGAGGTACAAAGGTACATCCATATTGTGCTGATGATTTGCACAATGATGGGAAATCTTAGTGGTCAAAATTTGGGGTATGACAGATGCCCCTATTTAATCTTCTTGGACCCGAAGGTGTGAATGACGAAGGTATTCGGGCATTCGGGGTGCAAGAGGATTAAATATCAGAATACCCGAAATTTTGATGGTGGTTATGAATGGTAGCTTACGCATTCATCTTCTTTAGCTAAGCGATGATGCTTAGAAAAGGTAAACTTCCCCTCGATCCTGGTCTTCAGCCAAGGAGCTGGTCTCAGTTTTCTTTTGAAATAAACCTCCCCTCGATCCTGGTTTCCTACCAAGGAACTGGTCTTAGTTTCTTTTGTCAACTTCCCCTCGATCCTGGTTTCCTACCAAAGAACTGGTCTCAGTTTCTGAAGTAAACTTCCCCTCGTTCCTGGTTTCCTACCAAGGAACTTGTCTTAGTTTCTGATTTAAACTTCCCCTCGATCCTGGTTTTTAGCCAAGGAGCTGGTCTCAGTTTCTTTTGAAATAAACTTCCCCTCGATCCTGGTTTCCTACCAAGGATCTGGTCTCGGTTTCTGAAATAGACTTCCCCTCGATCCTGGTTTCCTACCAAGGAACTGGTCTTAGTTTCTTTTGTCAATAAACTTTATTGACAAGGAACGCTGTTTGTAGCTGATTTTCCTCAAACTTCTTGCCGAATTTTCCTGGGGAGATGCCATTTGACGGAAAAAGTTTTGACGCCAGACTTGTTGGGGAACCCAGTCGTCTGGGTTGTAGAGGTACACAAACTTCTCTGTTTTGGAGACGCCATTTGTCGATTCTACTGGAGAAAGCGAGTCTCTTAAGAGACTATTTTCGTTTGGGGGCTTACATCATACTTTTCTCGGGATCTTTCCAGAGAAATACCATATGATGGGATCCAATTTTGAGGTGCCGATGACCTTTTCATCAGTGGTTTTTTCGGAGAAAAACTGTCGTACCGCCGAATCTCTGATTAAGAGGCTTTCTCTGGGGATTTTCCTTAATCCGGGAAAGCAAGGATATCATCTTCAATGGCGAAGAGTGATATTTGTTGAAAGTTTTCTCTGGCTTTTCAGAGGTTCAAGTTATCAAAGTGGTCAAGGACCAACTTCATTCCAGAAGTAAACTGGAGGAGAGAGATTGCTTAGATGATTCACTTCCTAACGAGGAAAGGTCTGACAACTCGATTGAGAGGACTTTTATCACTAGGGGATAAGACCGACTAGAGTGATAGTGATGCAATATGAATGTGAATGCAAATCAATAATGCATGATGTATGTATGTATATGCGGACAAAACTGACGCAACATACAGACTAAAGGATGAACACGACTGGATACTCGGCCACAGTGGGGCATGTAGAAATATCGCTGGTTCAAGATAGCAATTCTGCCTTGCTTAGGAGAAACGGTCCCTGCGGGGAATACCGTTGATCGGGCTTAGGAGATAAGAACTCGGCCGAGGATGTCAGACGAAACATGGTCTCTGACATTGTTGATCCTTCATTCAGGCGTAATGGTCTAGAAGGAGTACTTTGATTCTGCACTTCGAAGTTCAAACGCCTTTGGAGATGCAATCGACGCTCTTTCGATGTTTAATAGTCAAAAGAAATTGCCATCTTTATTAAAAATCAGAAAAAGTTTTAACAAGTAAATTCATTTTTGTTTTATTTCAAGAATCGTTAATCATCTTAACAACGTCGTTCTGTAAAGCTAAAATAAATAAGAATTACAAATAAAAGCACAAGGGCTCAAATTTTATTGATAGGATGGAAATCAGCCAAACGCGTGATTCCAAAGAGTATTTACAAAGTTTGAAAATGGTAATTTACAGGGAAAAGGGCTACGTTGAAACATAACGACCACTATCCTTCTACCAACTTTGAATTCGGGGCATCCTGAGCTTCTGTCGAAGATGACCTTGACTGGAGTTTTCCTGACGGACGATGTAACTGCTGCTGCTGCTGAGGGACTTGCCTCTTTTGAACATAGTTACTTGTCATTATCCCTAATTTTTGCCTGGATTGTACTATGAGATTTTCAATCCATCGGGATGATTTTTTATCATGTCTCTAATTTTTGCCTGGACCGCCCTTTCGGGTTTTCAATCCACCGAGACGTTTTTTTTAGGTTAGGCGAAGTATTTCTTGACTACATCAACATTCGTGGGGTAGGCAAATTCCTCTCCGTCCATGGTTGCAAGTCTCAAGGCACCGCCTGAGAAAGTTTTCGTGACCAAATAGGGGCCATCGTAATTTGGGGTCCATTTGCCCCGAGAATCAGTGAGAAATGCTTGTATCTTCTTGAGCACAAGGTCTTCTTTTCTGAAGACACGAGGTCGGACCTTTTTGTCGAACGCCCTCTTCATTCTCTGTTGATACAACTGACCGTGGCATAGTGCCGTTATTCTCTTTTCTTCGATCAGATTCAGTTCATCATGTCGGTTTTGACACCATTCAGCTTCGGCGAGCTTAGCTTCCATCAGTATTTGGATTGATGGGATCTCTACTTCTATGGGGAGAACTGCCTTCATGCCATACACTAGAGAGAAAGGGGTTGCCCCTGTTGAAGTGCGGACAGATGTTCGATAACCGTGAAGAGCAAAGGGTAGCATCTCGTGCCAGTCTTTGTTGGTTACAACCATCTTTTGAACGATCTTCTTGATGTTCTTATTAGCCGCTTCTACCGCTCCGTTCATCTTGGGTCGGTAGGGAGATGAGTTATGATGTTCGATCTTGAACTCTACGCACAACTCTTTCATCATCTTATTGTTCAAGTTAGACCCATTATCAGTAATGATCTCGCTTGGAACACCATAACGGCAGATGATATTGTTTTTGATAAATCGGACCACCACTTGTCGGGTTACATTAGCATACGACGCTGCTTCGACCCACTTGGTGAAGTAGTTAATGGCTACTAGGATGAACCGATGTCTGTTTGAAGCCTTGGGCTCAATCATGCCAATCATGTCGATTCCCCATATCGAGAAAGGCCATGGGGAAGAGAGAACTTTGAGATGTGATGGCGGTACATGAATTTTGTCGGAGTATATCTGACACTTGTGACACCTCCTCATGTACTTGTAGCAGGCGGATTCCATGGTCAACCAGTAATACCCTGCTCTCAGAATTTTTCTCGCCATTGTGTGTCCGTTGGCATGAGTGCCAAAGGATCCTTCATGAATTTCTTTCATAAGCATGTTTGCTTCTGGCCTGTCTACGCATCGGATCAAGACCATGTCAAAATTTCTCTTATAGAGAGTGTCACCGCTCAGGAAGAAGTTTCCAGCCAATCTTCTGAGGGTTTTCCTGTCTTTTCTGAGTGCCCAAGATGGGTACTCTTGTTTCAGAAGGAAGCATTTGATATCGTGATACCAAGGTTTGTCATCTATGACTGCTTCAATCGTGAAGATGTAGGCAGGCCGTTCAAGGCGCATTATGTCGATCTTAGGTAGGTCATTTCATTGACCTACGCTAATCATGGAAGAGAGAGTGGCTAAGGCATCAGCCATGTGATTCTCTTCACGAGGGATGTGATGAAACTTTACTCTGTTGAAGAAGGGTAACAACCTTCTTGCATAATCTTTGTAAGGATCAGTCCTGATTGGTATGTGTTCCAATCTCCTTTTATCTGATTGATGACCAAAGCTGAATCACCGTATACGTCCAAGTTTTTGATCCTTAAATCAATCGCTTCTTCGAGACCCATAATACAAGCTTCGTATTCGGCCTCGTTGTTCGTATACTTGAACGTAAGTCGAGCGGTGAAAGGAATGTGGGTACCCTGAGGGGTAACAATTATTGCCCCAATTCCGTTTCCATAATGATTAACTGCTCCGTCAAAGATAAGTCCCCATTGGGAACCTGGTTCTGGCCCTTCACTGGGTAACGGTTCTTCGCAATATTTCATTTTTAGATACATGACATCTTCGTCTGGGAAGTCAAATCCGATTGATTCTTGATCGTCAATCGGTTGATGATCCAAATGATCAGCTAAAATACTTCCTTTAACGGCTTTCTGAGCGTGGTACTCTATGTCATATTCTGATAACAGCATTTGCCAACGGGCAGTTTTTCCCGTGAGAGCAGGCTTTTCGAAAACGTACTTAATTGGATCCATTTCGGAGACCAACCAAGTAGTATGACGAATCATGTACTAGCGAAGACGTTTGGCTGCCCAAACCAAAGCGCAACAAGTTTTCTCAAGCATCGTGTACCGAGTCTCGCAGTCGGTGAATTTCTTGCTTAGATAGTACATGGCAGACTCTTTCCTTTTGGTTTCGTCTTATTGGCCAAGTACACATCCCATTGAGTCCTCCAGAACTGTGAGGTAAATGATCAGTGGTCTTCCTTCCACTGGAGGTGATAGAATCGAAGGATTCAACAGATATTCCTTGATACTGTCGAAGGCGGTTTGGCAATCTTCTGACCAAATGCAATCCTGGTTCTTTTTGAGTAATTTGAAAATCGGCGCACATGTGGCGGTCATGAGGAATATGAATCTGGAGATGTAGTTCAAACGTCGCAGGAATCCTCTGACTTGTTTTTCAGTTTTCGGAGTAGGCATTTCTTGAATGGCCTTGACCTTGTCAGGATCAACCTCAATTCCTTTTTGGCTGACGATGAACCCTAGTAATTTCCCTGAACGGACACCGAAGGCGCACTTGTTGGGATTCAAGCGGAGCTTGAATTTTCTTAGACGTTCGAACAATTTTGACAGATGTTCAACATGCTCATTCTCTGTTTTTGATTTTGCAATCATATCATCAACATATACCTCGATCTCTTTGTGTATCATGTCATGAAACAGAGTAGTCATGGCCCTTTGATAGGTTGCCCCGGCATTCTTCAAACCGAACGACATTACCTTGTAACAAAAGGTGCCCCATGGGGTAATGAACGAAGTTTTCTCCATGTCTTTCGGCGCCATTTTAATCTGGTTATAGCCCGAGAATACATCCATGAAGGAGAAAATTTTGAACTTTGTTGTGCTGTCTACCAGCATGTCAATGTGTGGTAAAGGAAAGTCGTCCTTTGGACTAGCCTTGTTTAGATCCCTGTAATCGACACACATTCTGACCTTTCCGTCCTTTTTGGGAACTGGTACAATGTTGGCTAACCATTGAGGATATTCTGATGTGGCGAGGAAACCCGCGTCAATTTGTTTATGTACCTCCTCTTTGATTTTGATGGCCATGTCCGGGTGAGTGCATCTCAACCTTTGCTTTACTGGCGGACATTCCGATCTTAACGGTAAGTGATGTTCCACGATGCTGGTATCCAACCCTGGCATATCCTGATAGGACCAAGAGAATACATCGGGAAATTCTCTGAGAAGCTTTATCAAACCCTCTCTGGCAGTTGGACTGAGCAGTGCCCCAATCCTGATTTCCTTTCTCTCTTTTTCCGAACCCACATTTACCGTTTCCAACGGCTCTTTGTGAGGTTCTATGGACCTTTCCTCTTGTCTGAGTAGTCGAGAGATCTCTTCTGGAATTTCGTCGTCATTTTCTTCTTCAGCCTCGAATACCGGGAACTCAAAATTGGGAGAAGCCATCGGATCGTATGTTTCAACGGGGTTTAAAACAAGCAATCTGCATGACGTGATGATTCGTGTTTATAAGAGATAGAGAAAATGCAAGTGTGTGCAGTGTTTTATTTTACTGCTTGTTTTTATTTGAATTGTTTTTTAGGATTACCATTTTCTGAAAAAGCAAAAAGAGAAAACAGCAATTAATGCGGAAATTACAGAACGACGTTATTTTATTAATGAACAAATCGATTCTTGAAACTACAACCCTATAAAACAAAACTCTATCGCTTTGGGTGAAGCGAAGAGGGAAAATTTACAGAAAGCGAGCCCTATCAAAACATCCGTTTCACCTGGGCAGGGTGAAAGGTTAAAGATGGCAATTACTTTGACTGATGAACGATCTTCGGAACCTCGATGGCAACCCATTGGCGGCGAACTCCTCGGTGAATCACAAAGTCTGACACCTTCCTTGATTTGTCTTCAGAAATAACGCTGATTTCTGGTGGAGCTGGATCATTGGAATCTGTCTCCCAAGCAGAGTTGTCGTAGGAGGATTCCTCAGTTGTATTTTGCATAGCATTTGTGCTCTCAGCTGTATCTCCCCATCCAGTTGGCAGGATGTCTTCGAGCCTGATACGAGAGCTTTCGGGAACGATGTACTTGACCATATAGTCGTATTTTCCACTTGGTTCTCCCAGAGTGTCCCAAACCTCTTTGGAACTGAAGGAGTCATCCCTCTCGATGACGTTGACCTCAGGAAAAGCAAAGTTGATGAACTCAAGTCCTGCAAACGTTGCGAATTCATCTTCATGTTGAGTAGTTTCCGAATGACCTGAGTGTTGATCCCATGACATGGTGGGGACACAGGTATTCTGTTCAATGATGCTTAGCTGAGTTTCATTACTCGGCTGACTTTCTTGCCCCAAGTTTCCTGGGTAAGGCTGCCACATTGGCAGGCCATCCATTGGGCCATAGTAGGTGTAGTCAAAATTGTCTTTCATCGGAGTGTCCTCCTCTAATGAATTTGGCGGAGCACGGCATCCTTCCGGATCACAATCTCCATAGATCATTTTGACGTCTGACCTTGGTATAAATCTCGGACCCTGTGCGGGATATCAAAATGGCGTAGGCACCTCGTCCTCGTTAAGGTAGGACTTCCATTCTTCATCTGTGTCAGAGGGATCTTCCTCATTAATAACATGTACTGCCTGAGACACTGGGTGAAGAAAACCTCCACTTTGGAAGAAGCTTTGAAGGGGATAAAGACTTTCATCGTTGGCAGCTGTCTGGGTACAGGTTGTAGAAAAACCAAGACCCTTCTTTGTTTTATTGTCAGTAGGAATGACAAGTTGTCCCCATCCGGTTGTATCGGTACTCTCGACCGCTTTAATAGCATCTTTGTATGAGGAAATCGAGGTTCCTCCTTTGAACTGATTGTTCTTGCTTACCGACAGTGCTTGGAACTGAGTTCCAATAACCTCCTCGGGTTCTATGCCAGTAGATGACGATAAGCTGCTTACAAGCAAGGCTTGTTCCCCGCAAACTGTGATAAGTTGATCGTTCTTGACGAACTTTAGCTTTTGGTGGAGGGTCGAGGTAACCGCTCCAGCCCGATGTATCCAAGGTCTTCCTAATAAACAACTGTACGTTGCCCGGATGTCCATGACCTGGAACGTGACTTAGAAAGTGTGAGGACCAATAGTTATGGGAAGATCAACTTCGCCGATAACTGTTTTTCTGGATCCGTCGAATGCTTTGACGACAACCTTCCTGACTCTCATCGGAGGGCCTTTGAATGATAATTGCATCAAAGTGGACTTTGGCATAATATTCAGGGCTGACCCTGTGTCTACCAGTACGCTGGCTAAAGCATCGTCCTGGCAGTTAACTGTGATATTGAGCGCCATGTTATGACGGCGACCCACTTCGGGTAACTCCTCATCACTAAATCCCAAATTGTTGCAAGAAGTGATGTTAGAGACAATACTATCGAACTGTCTGATTGTTACATCCTATTCCACAAAGGCTTGCTCCAAGACTTTCTATAGAGCCTCCCTGTGGGCTTCTGAACTGAGTAACAGTGATAATACCGAGATCTTTGAAGGAGTCTGTAACAGTTGATCAACAATGTTGTATTCACTTCTTTGGATGAGCTTCAGCATCTCATCATTATTTTTCGAAAGGTCGGGATTACTGGATTGACCGATTGGTGGATCGGGAGCTTCTGTCTGAAGTTCCTTTTCTTTGTTAACTTCCCCAACCCCTCGGTTGAAGATTATACCACTCCGTGTTACTCGACTGATGTCTGCAATGTTCACAATGGAGGGTAATGGAATTTCCTTTCCATTTTCAACTGTCATTGCACCGTATTTGTAAGGGATAAGCTTAGTTGATTCATACGGTAGTGGTCCCGGTAGATAGATGACTATGGGAACTTTCTGATTTTTCTGACCATCATAAGTAATCTCGATCCGTTCCCGGTTGGGAACTTTAGATTCGTCAAGTAGAGGGATGATGGCAAAAACATCCCTGGTCTGGTAACAACCAGAGATGGTGACAACATCCTCAACTTGATCAGCAAGGTAGTTCGGCGTCCAGTTGATGGGTCCAGAACCCGGATATGGACGAATTTCTCTACGATCCACCTGACCCTGAAGAGCTTCTCGCACAAGGTAGCACCCTTGGTTACTTTCTGAACAGACGCTACAACGGTCGTGATTGTGTGGTGGCACCTGGCCACGCCCACTTTGAATACAATGTAACCTCACTAGGTTACCTTCCACTGATCGGACATCCTGACTTTGACGCCGAGTAGGATTCCTGTTACTGATACTAATTTGTTGAGTATCTTCATCCATATAAATTGGCATCCACCAATGATTTAACAAGTGCTGAAGTGCCTCCTAGACAAGGGTACAACCTCGATCGTTTTCGCAACCTGCTTTACAGTTTTGATAGTCATGTGATATTAAGAATCTAAGTCGGACCTGCTCAGCATGTAACTCTACCAGGTTGGTATTCATCACGCGAATGTCAAAGATTTGAACCATGTTGATCTGATAAGGGTTCCTATCATGGTAGTATTGGATCCATCCAAGATCCATCTGACGCTGGAGGGCCTCTTGTATGAAAGAGCATCCCTGTTTGTTTACCGAGCAAGTCAGACAGGAACTGTAATCATGCTGCGGCAGATTATGATACTGGCTTTGCCTTGAGTGCATTGCCACCAAGTTGGCATTCATCGCACGGATGTCGTGGTTTTGAATGATGTTAGAATTCATATAGACCATGTTAACTCCACGAACTCGTTGCTCTTGGATCCATCCGAGATCCATTTGTTCCTGTAGAGCTGCTTGCACCACAGAACATCCTTGGTTGTCTTTAGAGCAGATATCACACTGGTGATAGTTATGAGGTGGCACATGGCCATATCTGCTCTGTCTACAATGCATCTTGACCAGATTAGTCTTTAACAAGAGTACATCGTGAATTTGATAGACATCGTTAGATTCTCTCTCAATCAGATTGACTGCAGCTTTCTCGTGTTGAGGCAGCGGGTTCGTGTGAACATTGGGATTTGTATCTTTGAAAGATAAGAGCCCGCTCCTAACAAGCTTTTGCACGTCGGACTTGAAATTGAGACAAGTCTCAATGTTATGCCCTGAACCTCCTTGATGATAAAGGCATGTCTGATCCACCTTAAACAAAAAGGTGGATTTTCCGGTACTGTAAGAGGAGACTTAGTCTGGATGTGCCCCTTAGCCAGTAGTAACAGAAATAATTTTGCGTACAACATGGGTATAGGATCAAACCCTGATGGTCATGTTGTACAGTTGCTGTTATATGGAGGACGAGCCTGCTGAAGAGGCTGTTGTGTCCTTTGCTGATCAGGTTGGCTCTGCGCAACCTGAGGTTGATATGTCGGAATAGGCGCAGGGCTGATAGCAGGAGTTACAGCTGCTACTAGTTGATACCGACGCCTTTGCTTTCCGAGAGAGATATTCCCAATATCTTGCTCTTTTTTCTTAGGGAGAGCACTACCGTATTTTTTAGTACCGCTCGTCGATCCAGTGTCTTTTGCCAAACGTCCTTCTCGGACGGCTTCCTCAAGACGTACGCCCATGCCGACCATCTCGGTGAAATCACTAGGCGCACTGGCAACCATTCGGTCATAGTAAAATGAGCTTAAGGTTTTTAAGAAGATCTTTGTCATCTCTTTTTCCTCAAGAGGCGGACAAATTTGAGCGGAAATTTCATGCCACCTTTGAGCATACTCCTAAAAGGTTTCCTTTTCCTTTTGCGACATTGATCTGAGTTGATCTCTGTCGGGTGCCATGTCCAAATTGTATTTGTATTGTTGGACGAAGGCAGTACCAAGATCTCTGAATGTGCTGATCGTAGTATGGTTTAAACCCATGTACCATTTGAGTGCGGCACCAGTTAAACTATCCTGGAAGTAGTGAATCAGTAGGTCCTGATTCTCCGTTTGAGCTGACATTCGCCGAGCGTACAACACCAGATGGCTCTGAGGGCAAGAGTTACCCTTGTATTTTTCAAATTCGGGCACTTGGAATTTGTGCGGGACTTTCACATTGGGGACCAAGTAGAGGTCTGCGACGTCCTTTCCAAATAAATCCTGACCGCGAATGGCTTGCAGCTCCTTCTGCATTTCTAGGAACTGCTCCTGGAATTCATCCATTCTGTCGAGCATAGTTTCCTTCTTACCAGAAGGTGTTTGTGGAATCTGTCCTTTCGGGACAGTGTGCACCACAGGGGGTGGTATCGTGACTACGGCAGCGAATCTTGGCGTCTCCCGAAGTTTGTAACCTTCAGGAGTCTTTAGTATGCCCCTAGCATCTTCGCCTTCCCGAAGTTTGTAACCTTCAGGCCCAGCGGCTTCTGTTGTGATTCCCTGATCTTCAGCGATCGGCGGAACATATCCTTCCGAGATATAGTTAATAGGCATGCCCCAAGGACGATCTTTCGGTATCTGATACCTAGGATCATACTTCTCCACTATGGGCATTAAGGTGATCTCTGAGATCATAGTTTTTTGTAGCTGAGCTTTTGCGATGGCTTGCATGTCGTTACGAAGCTTTCTCATATCCTCTCTTAGAGCGTCGATCTCTTCCTTCAACTCTCTGTTTTCTTCCTCAAGATCATCCATCTTTTTTTGACGATTGGCCCGAGTATTGTACGAATGAGACAGTTTGACTCTAGAATCGAGACACAAACGTGAGATTCGTAGGTAAGGAGAATACGCGGTGTGAGAATGATGAATGCAATGATTATATTAATTGTTTTTTGGTTTAATCAAAATAAACTTCGACAATTAGATTGCAAATATCAAACAGTGGGGAAACCCCGTTTTATTGAAATTCCAAGGATTGCGGAAATGGAAATACAGTAGATTACAAGGTGCGGAAACAGAAACCTAAACTAATGGGTCCCGAGTCCTCTCTGAAGAGAAGTCGAGTGCTGATTCTGGTACTTTCCTTTTCTTTGACCGGGGCTCTTGGGCCGTTGTCGGGTTGTCATTCCTTTGCCAAGTGAAAGGAGTGAGCAAATTCCTTTGGTCATCTTGATTCTCTACAGCATGTTGCTCCAAAATTTCAATAAGAGCATCTTTCTCTTTTAGTAATTGCTGTATTTTGATGCACTCTACGTTGAGGGTGCGGTACTTGTTCTTCCAAGACCTTCTCTCCTGTTGAACTTTGTTGAGAGTAACCTGAAGCTTTTCAGTTTCCGTCATGAAGTACATGACAGATTCCCTTGGCGGAAGAATTCCGTAAAGAGGATAAGGCATCTTCAGCTTGAGAGCTCTAGTTTGTACCCAATGGAGGTAAGGCTCCACCGAGACATAGTCCGGTTTTCCTAGAGACTCTCGTCCTTTCTTATGAACATGCTTCCAAGCGTGCACTATTTCCATTTTTAATGCTCTGTCATTTTCTCCTTCTTTGAAGAAAAGACCTTCCAGATGAACACCCCGTGGGACGTGTCTCATCGGGTATCCAAATTGACGACGAACCAATACCGGATGGTAGTTGATTCCTCCTTTAGTTCCTATGAGGGGTACGTTGGGGAAGTTTCCACAACAGTCAATGATTCTGATTCCCTCATAAATCCTATTGTACTAATCTATATCAGAGTTGGTAAGAGACATGATCTTCTGCGACCAATGTAAGGCACTCTTGCAATCCCAAAAAGTAGCAGACTTGGGCAAGTGGGAAATAAACCATTTATAAAGCAGAGGTACACAGCATGTGATCTCCCCTCCACTGTACAAATTCCCCAAGTGTACAGAATGATACGCATCTGCGAGCAAAGTCGGCACAGGGTTTCCAATGAGAAAAACCTTAATGGAGTTAATATCGATGAAGTTATTGATGTTGGGAAACAAAAATAACCCGTAGGTGAGCAAGATAAAGATGCTTTCAAAAGCAGTCACGTTTCCTATACTGGCAAAATACAGGGTTTTCTTCGTCAAGAACTGGGCTGGCAAACCTTGGATGCCACCCTTAGCGGTCATGTGAGTCCTGACCTCAGACTCGTCCAAATGAATTGCTCTTGCAATGGTCTGATTCTTTGGAATTTCTTCCAGTCCAGAAAATGGAGCTCGATCGGTGATATGTAGATTAATCAGATGAGAATACTCCTCCAGCGTTGGTGTTAGCTGGTAATCCGGGAATGTGAAGCAGTGATAAACCAGATCGTAGAATTGAATGAGCACATCCATGATTCCCTCAATCACATGGACTCTTAACAGTGGTAACAGGCCTCCGTGATTGGCTCTGAAAGCCTCAGGGTTAGTGATCATCCTTGCTAACCTTCTCAAATCCTCTAGTTTTGGAACCTTGAAGGTGTACGTATGAGTTCTCCTTCTACCGAAATCCATTAGCGTAATCCTCTTCTCTGATATTTGCAATCACAGTCTTAGTTTAATTTGAAAAACAGAGAGACTAGAAGAGAAGAATTTTTTGAATGTTTTAATGTTTTTTAGATGAATGCATGAATGCAGCACACAAAAACATAGAAAAAACACGGGGTCAAAGGGTCGTTGTCATGAAGTCAAGGCTCTACCCATCCCCAAAGGTTTATACTAGGGTGATTTTTGTACTTGTACTCATTATCATCAGCTCCTCCCAGGAAAGTAAAACAATAAGCGGATCGCCAGCGAGTTGTAGAGCAATCTTAGAGTAAGTGCCATTCACCAAGAATAGATCACCAGCCTCAAATGAGGCTAGTATCGCGTAACAACTATTCTCGATAGTTTCTGCACTACGAAAGGGTTTGGCTCCTCAGCTTCTCAGACTTAACAATCGGCCCATTGTCTAGGTGAGAGAATGGGTTGCATTGGTCAACCTCCACTGAGGTTGATGGTCGACCTCGTCGCCATCACTTATCTTAAGTGTATACTCAATCTTTCCACATACGGCATCACCCGCATTCCCATTAGCAGAAAAATAAACACGTATAGTAATTAAGAGAAGCAGTATATATTTGTCCTAAACATCCTAGACCTTTAAAGCTAAGGATCCTAAGTTCCTGACAGAAAATGGGTTCCCCGGCGGAAGCCCCAATCTGTGGTATTCACACAAGAGGTGAAAAGAAAGACCGTGCCTAGATCTAACTTTGAACGGGCCCCACAGTGGGTGCCATTTTTCTCTAGCGAGCGATTTTGGACGCGGTTCTTAAGCGCTGGTCGCTCTCTGCGGTTTGAGCTTACTACAGGTCAATTCATTTTTTATCCTATTAAAGCTGATGAAGGAAGGGAAATAGATGTCTCCAATTAACCCTGCTTTGCATACTGAGTTTAAACAGCGGTCTGTTAGGTTACGAATGCTATCAATGTGGGGGGTGCCTTTGTACTGGTTATTTGTATTTTCGCCAATACTGTTTTATTTCTTTTTATCTTGGCAGAAGGTTTCTGGCGGGGAACAAGGATTAGGATGTTAGGACTGATGTTTTGAATTACTGCTTTTGATTGATGGAGATATGGGATTTGGGTTTTTTGTTTAGTGTGCTCGCTAAGATTTTTCTTTCAATCTTATGCCTACGTATTCCCATTTACCGAAACAGGGAAATCAGAGCGTTCGTAGTTCCTCCTATTCTATGGGAGGAAATTGGTTTTCGGTGTCTTGTTCAAAGCCCAAGACATGAAGCGAAAGGTGATTTGTATCTTGTTCAAAGCCCAAGATGTGAAGCTGAAAAGTCTATTTGTATCTTGTTCAAAGCCCAACATATGAAGCTAAAAGGGTGTTGTCTTTAGAGAGAATTTGTCATCTCTAAAGAGGGGGTTGTATGTCACAACTGTTTATAAAGGAGAATTACTTTAACCGGGATGTGTGAATCCAGCAATGCCATAATTTCCTTTATAGGGGATTTTACTTTGAAGGAGAAGACTTTAACTCAGTGTAGAGCAATGTCATCTTTCCTTAGGAATTTCTCATGCTAAAAGAGGGACAGTGGCGTGGATGTAAATAATCCAGAGGCTTGCCGCTTGCAGCGATTAGATGAAGGGGAAGGAGTTGTTGATGTTTGTGTACTGTGAACGAGGCACATCTTTGATGCTAAAAGGTTGATTGGATTAACCAGTGGTTTTCTTATACAAAGCCTAAGAGGAGGCTAATATGTGTCTCGTACAAAGCCCGAGAGGGAGGCTAAAAGGGTTGACTCAACAGGAGAATCTTTTATACTCAACAAGAGAGTGATTTTGTATCTCGTATGAAGCCCGAGATGGAGGATGAAAGTTCGACTCAACAAGAGAGTCTTTTATACTCAACAAGAGAGTGTTTTTTGTATCTCGTACAAAGCCCGAGATGGAGGCTAAAATTTTGACTCAACAAGAGAGTCTTTGTATCTCGTACGAAGCCTGAGATGGAGGCTACAAGGTTGAGTGACTCAATGAGGAAGTCTCTTATGTGTCTCGTACAAAGCCCGAGAGAGAGAGGCTAAACGTTGTTTGACTCCGCTGGGGAGAATCATTGTACAAAGCCCAAGAGGAGGCTATGGTAACTATTTCAGTTAAGTGACAGGTCCAGTATACTGATTTTAAAGAGAAAATCAATTCTTATATGAGCAACACTGTACTCAGGGATTTGATTCAAGGATCCGGGTTATTCCTGTTCTTTAAGGAAGCGGGAAATCCGAAGGGTATTGAGACTGTCCGAGTCTACGGGTTTCCTTCCTATTTAACGAAGGGGTCACTTGAGAATGTCTTTGAGACTCAAGGAGATTAGACCGTCCAAGTCTAGAGTGTCATGTTTTGTACTGTGCTTTGAGAAACAGTAGTAGACTCTTTGAAGGACTGTTCTATTAAGATGACTAGGTTCTGTTCCTATACCTCTAGGAGGTCGTCGGGACAATTTGTACGAAGCCCAAGAGGAGGCTATCATTCCCGGACGAAGAGATCATTATACGAAGCCTAAGAGGAGGCTGTGAATACTTCTAAGAAGTCGTAGGGTCCTTGTACTAAGCCCAAGAGGAGGCGGGGTTGCTTTTAGGAAGCCTGTGGGTCCTTGTACGATGCCCAAGAGGAGGCCGATTGCTTTTAAGAAGCCGATGGGTCCCCAAACCCCGAGAAATTCAAGGCAAGCTATTCACAAGGAATAGATCAAGTCAGGAAAGTTCGAGAATTTGGAAGAAACTCAAGAGATGCAATTCACGGAGAAGAGATCATCTCTGGGGAGTAGAGTTTCTTTGACAAGTGCTTTTAAGAAGCCTGTGGGTCCCTAAACCCCGAGAAATTCAAGGCAATGCTATTCACTGAGAATAGATCAAAGTCAGGAAAGTTCGAGAATTTGGAAGAAACTCAAGAGATGCAATTCACGGAGAAGAGATCATCTCTGGGGAATAGAGTTTCTTGACAACTTCTATGAGTGACAGTCTATGAAAGGGTTCACAGAGAATGCTGCCTTTCATATCTCCATATTGTTTAACCCCAAGAGGAGGGAAGACTGTGTCTGGTAATCCTATGGGGATCTAGTATAGACTATTTCTAAGAGTGATTGAAACGGCTTTACCTAGTTCTAGACGTAGTTGCCGGGGAAACTCTAAATATCTATACTATTATTACACAGTTGATATGAGTTTATGAAAGAAGACTTACAACGAAACAGCCCCACAATACAGTTATATATGAGTTTATGAAAGGAGACTTACAGTGAAACAGCCCCACAATACAGTTATATATATATGAGTTTATGAAAGGAGACTTACAGTGAAACAGCCCCACAATACAGTTATATACATATGAAAGCGGTAAATGAAAGCGGGTAAACACTTACTCGGTTGTAGAGCTTCCATGTTGTTTGGTTAGTTGTTCAATAAAGAAAGATTGAAAACAACAGTATATTCAAAATCAAAGGAGAAAGTGCTTTGAAATAAAAATGGTTGGGGCTTACAGCTCAAGGAGAGGCCCAGGGTTTTATCAGTGAGCGCACTGTTAAATTTGTACAGAGGGACTTATACAAGTGACTGAGGCCCAAAAAGGTTTTCTGTACAAAGGGATGGGTCTTACACTCTCTCAAGAGGCCCAAAAGGTTTTAAGAAAAAGAGTGGGGCTTATAACACGAGGGTAGGCCCAGTTGACTTTTCGTTAAAAATGGCGATCGCGCCGAGATTTTCTTTTAACGCGAAGGGGCTTATACAATATCTGAGGCCCAAATGATTTTGGTTAAAAGGGGGTTGGGTCTTACACTCTATTAGAGGCCCAAAAGTTTTGAATGGGTCTTATAGCTCAAGGAGAGGCCCAGTTGTTATTTTTCGAAAAGGCGACGATCGCGCCGTTTATTTGAAAATGTACAGAGGGACTTATACAACGAATGAGGCCCAAAATGTTTTCTGTACAAGGGGATGGGTCTTACACTCTCACAAGAGGCCCAAAATATTTTCAGTTTGAAAATGGCGATCGCGCCGAGATTTTTAACGTATCGGGACTTATACAATAGCTGATGCCCAAAATTGTTTTGTTAAAAAAGAGTTGGGTCTTACAGTCTATTAGAGGCCCAAGTGTTTAAAAATGAAAAGAAATGAGACTTACAGCTCAAAGAGAAGTCCAGTTGATTTTCGTTTGAAAATGGCGATCGCGCCGAGGTTTTCTTTTAACGCAAAGAGACTTATACAATAAGTGAGGCCCAAAATTGTTTTGGTTAAAAGGGGATTGGGTCTTACACTCTAATAGAGGCCCAAAGATTTGAAAAAGATTTGTTAGGGTGAAAATCATAGAAAACCCCAATTTCATTTTTTAAGGCATTTTTTCAAGAAAAATTAAGTAAAAAATGATAAAAATATCAAATAAAATCATTAAATAATGATTAAAGTTTATGAAAAAAATATTTTATCCACATAAATATTTAAAATCATTTTGGTTTTTTAAAAAAGAAATTATTTTAAAAGCATTTAAAACACTATTTTTAAATATATTAAAAATAATCTAAAAATAATACTTTTTTTGTGATTTTTTGTGGATTAAAATATTATGGGGTATGAATTGGAAAATGATGATTTTTTGCTATGTAAAAAAAATTGGTTGAGTTTTGAAAATAAAAAATAAGAAAAAGAGGAAAGATGTCACAACATCATCTCTGACGTTTCTTATGGGGTAAAAACGAGTACCGAAACTTTAATTTTCAACACGTTTTTTATCAAATTTCAAACACTCATAACTCTCTCAATTTTTATCGGAATCAAAATCCGGAAGTACCTATCTTGACTGATTTTTCGCAAGGAATACAATGGTATTACTCACGCACATGGAAAATCAACACACAAAATGCAGAAATTAAAAAACCAGAACTGTTATCGATTGAATACATCGTTCCGCGTCGAATTTCCAACACGCGTAACTCTCTCGATTTTTATCCGAATTGAAATCCGTAAAAACCTATCTTGACCGATTTTTCGCAAGGAATCCAATGGTATTACTCACGCGCATGGAAAATAAACACACAAAAAGCAGAAATAAAAAAACTAGAACTGCACTGTTTTGAAAACATCGTTCCGCGTCGAATTTCCAACACGCGTAACTCTCTCGATTTTTATCCGAATTGAAATCCGTAAAAACCTATCTTGACCGATTTTTCGCAAGGAATCCAATGGTATTACTCACGCACACGGAAAATTAACACACAAAACGCAGCAATTAAAAAAACTAGAACTGCTATCGTTAATTCGACGTCGTTTCGCGTCAAATTTCCAACGCGCGTAACTCTCTCAATTTTCATCGGAATTGAAATCCGTAAAAACCTATCTTGACCGATTTTTCGCAAGGAATACAATGGTGTTACTCATGCACACTATAACTTAATGTATAGAACACATCAATAAAAAAAACAGAACTGGACATGATTTTAAAACAACCAAAATTCCACATATAAACATGTTAAAATGCAAACAGTGGGAGGATCACAACATACACATTAAGGACTATATTTTTGCCTCAAGAATTGTTCAATATGATGCATGTATGTGGACAACAAAGGTAAGCATGATTCAAAGAATTCAAGTTGTGAATCTTACCTCTTTTTTTGGAGATTTTGGGCAACCTACCAAGTGCTTTGTTCCAGAAATGATTTGATGTTTTGGACAATCTCAAATGACCTCTTAGAAGCTTTTAGGATGGTTGGAATCAGCTGGAAACATCTGGAGCAAGTTTGAGCACTTTCTCGCAAAATGGTCAAAAGTGGCCAAAATGCCAACTCTCTCAAATGGTGTTCCAGATGTGTGGCACCATTTGGGACAGTTTAAGGATGATATTTAGAGTGTGTTTGGGGTTTTATCTGGTTTGGAAAGTGACTAAATCAAGACATGGCTTAAAAAATGCAAAAAAGTGCCATTTTGAGGTTTTGAGAGGTGACTTTGTGATGTTGGTGTTATAGGTCACTTGTGAGAGTTTGGATCACCTACATATGATGTTTATGAGGTGTTAGGATCATGAGCTGTGATGGAAATGCTCTCTAACTCAAAAACTCAGAATTTCCTTACTAAAGAAGGCATTTTGGAGTGAAAGAGAGAATTTGAGGAAAGCATCTGTTTGATGGCTTTGGTGTACTCAAACTGAGCACAAATGAGCTCTATTTATAGTAGAGCAAGTTTGTTTTTCAAGCAATAGTGAATGGTGGCTGCAGCAGAGGTTTGGCCAATGTTGGCCAATGAAAATCCAAGTCTCCTCTAGCCATTGACTAGAGGTTAAAGCACAGGCTGCTGGTTCCCTAGTTGTTGGAGGAATCTTGACTGAATTCAGTTAGAGGAAGACCAGTTCATGCCACCTCTAAGCATCCATTAAATGCTCCAAACCAAAATTGGAGTTTTGTCCCTCTTTTAGGGATTTCTAGGTTTTGGCATGCTTTTTTCGGTTCCTTGGACTTGGGAGGTTCATGGATCAGATCATCCCACTTGGATTTGATCCTTAGATGTGTCCAAAATGATGACAAGGCTTGAAAATTCGTGTGGCACAAAAAATGTGCAAATCTGCCCTGAAAAATTCAGCTGCAGCAAGCCTTTTTGTAAGATCCATAACTCCCTGCTCGAGTATGCTACATGGACGTTCTAGGACTTTCCAGAAAGCTTAGATGGCGTACTTCAACTTTGATGTTTGACACTAGACCTGGTTCAACTTGGATCATGGAGAAAAATAACCTTGAAGTTGGGACATTGTGCTGAAATTACAAGGCAGATTTTTGCTAAGTGCTGAAAAATGTCAATTTTAGGTTTTTAGCCATTTTGATCGAACCATAACTCAAAATCCATGATGAATTGGGATGAAGTGTAGTTGACACTTTTGTAGAGGGCCATGAGGGCTACAAATCCATCTTTGGATGGGGAAAAATGGCTTTGTGGTTTAGGAGTTATGATCCTCCAAAGTTGGTACCCTTGCCACTTTATTCCATAACTTAGAAAAATTTCTAAGTTTTTATGGTTACCCCTTTTACAAGTTATCCCACTTTCTTTGATTTTTCTTGATGAATGATGATTCCAATCACACATTAACATCATTTTAGGGTTAAAAAACCATTTTTATGAAAAATCTCAAAAAGTCAAAGTTTGACTTTTGTGCACAGTTGACTTTTTATCAGATGAATTCCAAACTGTGCGATCCTTTAGGAAATCATGTCCTTGACCTAAATCAAAATTGATGGACATGTTCCATGGGTGTTATAGGGTATATTTAATCGTGTCCCACGGCTTGGGAGCATGTCCTGGTCAAAAGTCAAAGCTACAGTTGACTTTTCTCGCGAAACCCTAACTGTGGTTCAAATGAAATTGAAACTTGTTGCTCAAGCTTCTTGGGTCAATCCATTGTTGCAAATGGATCAACGGGGTATGTTGGAGACCCTCAAATCATGTCTTGAGGTCTTGGCTCATGATTTGTCCCAAAAGTCAACTTAGGGGTGAATTAGGTCAAGAAACCCGAATTCCTGATTTTTGATGTATGCATCCCCTGAGGCTAAATTGACTTGATGATGGGGTTTATGATGTTCCATGGAGCATTTTAGGTTATGCTTTGAAGCATTGGCTCATGCCCAGAGGAAAATTTCCATCTAGAGGCCCTAGTGGACCAAACCCTAATTTGGTGACACTGGCGATCCTGAGACTTGATCCACCTAGAAGGGAGCAGACTTGTGCTTAATCATTGAAGTGGGAGTCCTCTTGATCCATTGTGGATATTTGAGAGTCTAGACAAGTTGAGGGTCATGTCATTCCTTGATTGATCCTTTGTCTAAGAGCTCTGAGAGGGTTTGAAACCCTAGTTTTGATTGTAGTGAATGCTCACCCATCTTTGGGGAGACTGATGAGGTACAAAGGTACATCCATATTGTGCTGATGATTTGCACAATGATGGGAAATCTTAGTGGTCAAAATTTGGGGTATGACAGCTGTTAATCTAGGCTTTGTACAAGACACTTCGGGATGAGTATAAACTATCAGATAGCCTCCTCTTAGGCTTTGTATAATGATTTTTCCCCAAGTAGAATCCAAGCTCCTCTTAGGCTTTGTATAATGATTTTCCATAGCGGAACCCAATCAATCTCTCAGCTTTAACTTGGGGTTTCGATCAAGACACATAACTAGTTCACGGGCTCTGTCGTGCAAAGCAGTCAATCAGGGGCAGTTATGTCGAGATTCGGTAAATCTCTCCAAGAGTTTGAAGATATTGAAACACCTTGTATGCCAATTCTTCTATAAAATCCTCTTGATGTATTCTTCTGACATACCATGTACCCTGGGGCAGATGAGTTATGCAGAACTACTCAGCTTTTGTGGCGTCTCTTCCAGCTCCCAGTAAGTTGTCTCTTCAGCTAATCTTGGCACTTCCAAATCGATCTCTTCTCTCCAATGAAGAAATTAAACTCATGATGGTATTCCTAGTGAAGTCAAGATGCTATATCAAGTGGAGTACTCTTTCCCCCAGAGAAGGACATAACCTTGAAGTAAAGCTACTTCACCCCCAGTGATGGTCCAACCTTTTGAGCTTGGCTGGGTATCCTCGTCGAGATGTTTATTTCATCTCCAGTTTCGCTTCTTGTATGTTTTGTCAGCATAAGCTTAAGCATGGCATAAGCACTCATATGCATAGCATATTATCATTTTTGCTACATGTTTCTGGTGTTTACCTGTGTTGTTCACTTTGGCGTTTATCTCCCCAAGTGACTGGGTTTGTCTTTTCTCTCCAATAGAGGTGTCAGCCCTAGGCATAAAGTGCTCATTCCTTCTGAATTCCCCACAGAGTTTTATCCTCGTGGATGATGGTTGCTTCAGTTATCTTTTTCCACATTCGGATATGATAAATCCCCAGTTGAGTTCATTCCTCAATTGGAGTCTTATTTGACCGTTTCTTTCTAGCTTGCACCTAGTCTGAACCTTGGTCCCTGGCAGGTGTGGTTTCTGAACCCACTTTCAAGTGCATTTATTTTGCATTGTGTCTCACAGGAAGAATCTTTTACAGATCCCCATTGAAGACATGTTTATTTTCTCCAAAAGTGTTGTAATACCAATATCTTTTTGGAAGTTATGCCCAACGACAAATTTCAATCATCTTGAGAAATTTGTTTTGCTATCATTACCTCTACAACGATAAGTAGTCATCTATCTCACGAGAATTTTATCCGTCCTTGATTTCACCTTCAATCAATCATTTTCCATCGACCCGTTTGACGTGATCCCTAGTTAAGGTGTTTTTTTTCCCGTCAATCTTCTTGATAAAGTGTTCAAAAGTCCAGCTAATACTGGTACGCACAGTTGTTTATGCCTTTTCTGGTTTCTCTTGAAGATCCCGTTTGAACTCTTCATTATAAAAATCTCCAGGAAATTTGTTTATCCTTTTGTTTCACATTGATACCCAAGTGGAGATCATGTCTTCTTCTTGTCTTCATACTCTTTGACAATGTGAGCCTTTATTTCACCAGTAAAGTGAAGACATTTCCGGTTTATCTTAAACCTTTGGCTAAGCTAGACTTATGTTCGATCTTCACCTTTGAGTGTCAGATCTTGATTCTTTGTGCAGTATTCCCCAAAGAGTCTAACCTTAAGTCCAGTCATCGCTGGCATCTTTCCTGTTGTTTAAAACCGTTCCTGCTTGAATCGTGTCAAGCTTGAACCCAAAGTCCAATTATCGTTGACACTGTCTTTGGTTTGAATCGAGTCACCTTAGGCTTTTAAGATCTTATTCTTGTTTGAATCGTGTCAAACCTGAACCGAGTCCTTGTTCGAATCGTGCCGGGCATTGTCTCTTGTTTTAAGATCTTGTTCTTGTTTGAATCGTGTCAAACTTGAACCGAGTCCTTGTTCGAATCGTGTCGAACATTGTCTCTTGTCTTAAGATCCCGTTCCTATTTGAATCGTGTCAAACTTGAACCCAAAGTCCAATTATCGTTGGCACCGTCTTTGGTTTGAATCAAGTCACCTTAGGCTTTTAAGATCTTGTTCTTGTTTGAATCGTGTCAAACCTGAACCGAGTCCTTGTTCGAATCGTGTCGGACATTGTCTCTTGTTTTAAGATCTTGTTCTTGTTTGAATCGTGTCAAACTTGAACCGAGTCCTTGTTCGAATCGTGTCGAACATTGTCTCTTGTTTTAAGATCTTGTTCTTGTTTGAATCGTGTTAAACCTGAACCGAGTCCTTGTTCGAATCGTGTCGGACATTGTCTCTTGTTTTAAGATCTTGTTCTTGTTTGAATCGTGTCAAACCTGAACCGAGTCCTTGTTCGAATCGTGTCGGACATTGTCTCTTGTTTTATGATCTTGTTCTTGTTTGAATCGTGTCAAACCTGATCCGAGTCCTTGTTCGAATTGTGTCGGACATTGTCTCTTGTTTTAAGATCTTGTTCTTGTTTGAATCGTGTCAAACTTGAACCGAGTCCTTGTTCGAATCGTGTCGAACGTTGTCTCTTGTTTTAGGATCTTGTTCTTCTTTGAATCATGTCAAACTTAAACCGAGTCCTTGTTCGAATCGTGTCGAACATTGTCTCTTATCTTAAGATCCCGTTCCTGTTTGAATCGTGTCAAACTTGAACCCAAAGTCCAATTATCTTTGGCACCGTCTTTGGTTTGAATCGAGTCACCTTAGGCTTTTTATTTCAGTTTGTTCCTGCTTGAATTGTGTCAAGCTTGAAGCTAAAGTCCAGTCATCGCTGGCATCCTCCATAAACGGAATCATATTTGTTATCTCAACCAGTTCTGGTACATTTTTGATTCATTAACCTCATTCACAGCCAAAAGGTCCAGTCACCTTTCATCATCTGACGCAAAGTTTACCTCTTTCTTTTCTGGTTTTTCTTGAAGATCCTGTTTGAACTCTTCAGTATAGGAAATCCCCAGAAAATCTTTGTAGGATGTCTATCCTTTTATTTCAAATTGATCCCCTGCGGTGATCATGTCTTCTTTCTGGTTTCATGCCCAGCAAGAATGTGTCTTTTCCCCTGTATCGTCCGGTTACTTTTGAACCGCGTCGTCTACCTCCCTGGATCTTTTCCCAGTGGAGAACACCTCTTTGGTGTCCTATCTCCAGTAAGAACTTGTAGGGTTTCCCCTCAGTTTTTCTATCCCCAGTGTTTCCTTGGAGTCTCCCCAGTAAGTCTCGTTTGTCTATTAACTTATATCTCCAGTGAGTTTACCTCATGGATACTAACCTTTATCCTTCCCCGGTGTTATCCACCTGTGTGTGTTTGCTTTCGTTGTTGATTGCATTTTTTGCACCATCATGGCATCATATCATCATACTAGAAGTTTATGGCATGTCAGCATCTGCATGTCCATCGCTTGTCCTTAGCATCTGCATTTCATCTAAGGGCAAAATTTTCGGTTTGCTATATTTAAATACCTTTCACCTTGATGTCCCGAGGATTTCCATTCCTCATGCCATCCGGTAAAACTATTTAAATAGGGGCAACTGTTGCACCCCAAATTTTACCCTCAGATACTATGGTTTTCTGCACGTCATTTTTTTTTTGCCGGTCATTTTAACATTTGCGGTCTTTTGGTCCATTAATCATAGTCATGCATTTTTCGTCTAATTGTTGTAATTGTTTCCTTTATTATTTATTCAATTATTTCATGAGTTTTTTTTAGAACATTTCTTTTATAATTTTGATCTTTATTATTACTTTGAAATCACTAATTTAATTTACAATTAATTCTTTCTTTTGCTTAATACATTTTATCTCTAGTTATTTATTTCTATTTTTATTTTTATTATTACTATTATTTTCATTTACTTATTATTATTATTTTATCATTATTATTTTGTTATTATTTTTATAACTATTATTATTATTATTATCATTCTTTCGTTTTCATTATTATTAAAAAAAAAAAGAAAAGAAGGAAACTTGCAGCAACTTTTGCCTTGTTCTGCAGAACACTTCCCAAGGCATCCCTCCCAAAAGCCTGTTACACACACCATATCCTATACACCAAGAAACCCGCAGCAAAACCGTCCTATAGTCTGCACTATATTTCTCAAACAAAATCCTGCCAAAATCTGATGAAACAAGCAACCTCACGCAAATTATCCCAAGAAATCCGCAAAAGCAACAAGACACTTGCAACAGCTCCTCATACTGGCAACCGACACCTTGTACGTATCTTCTCCCAACAACAACACAACTCAACTTCCTTTAAAACTATGAAGCCACTGCTTTACTCTCATGCTTTAAGACACCATACACAACACATATCAAACCTTCATTTTCTTTTCATAAAAAAAAACCACACAAAACCATACATTAACCTCTTTCCACATTACAACAAAATAAACACTCACTTTTCCAATAACCTCCAACACCACTGTTTCAACATCCAAAATCACATCACCAAGCCGTGATTCAACCACCATGAAATCGCCGGCGAGCACTGTTCAAAGCAAGCAACAACGACGACCTCCATAATCGCACCTTGTAGAACACTTCGTCACTGCCAACAAATCAACTCCGGCAAGGCATGTTTTTTGTTCCGTTCGACATCGTACAAACGTGGTAACGTGTATTTTGAAGTCACTTCTTTAGTTTTGTTGTTGTTTATTTATTTTATGGTTGTAAGTATTTCTAAGTTATTGATGGATTTTAATCATGTTTTATTTGTTAGAAGCTTGCATTACAAATATAAATACTTCTGAGTTTTTGTTGGGCTTTACTAATGTTTTAATGTTAGAAACTTGCATCAATGTGATACTATTGGATTATGGATGATTTATTTCAATTTGAAAAAACATATTCTTGCTATTTGAGATCTAGATCTATGGGTACTCTTTTAGTTATGAAGTCTTGCTGCTTGAGCTATTAATTTGTGTGTAATAAAATTTAATGCATCTTGCTTTGATTGTGTGTTGTTTGAGAAAGAAAAAGAGAACCAAAGTTGAATGTTGTGAAAATCAGAGTCAGCGAGTCAGTCTTCCATTTTTTTAAAATTAGATTTTTGTTTTTTTTGTTTTTTATTCTTCTTTGGGACATGGAAGAGGCCGAGTGGTCTTTAGGCTTGGATTTCTTTTGCAGTCATTTATGTTTAATCAATTTTGGTTTATTAATTAGCATTGGATTTTGGTTATTTTTTTAGAATTTAATTCTATTTTTATTAATTAGACAATGTTTGGAATAGGTTTTAATAGAATCTCAGTTTAATTTAGGATTGATCTTTGATTTAGAGTTAATTTTGAATTTAGTTATATTTCGCGTTTAGGGATCATTTTGATATTAACTTCGATAAATTTATTTTGGGCCTATGACATAAAAAACTTCTTGATTTTGTTGATTTATTCAAGTCACAAATATCATGATTCATATGAGGCCATTTTTCAATTTATCTTTATTGGTCAATGAAAATCTAATAGAAAGGTATTCGATTTATCGATTTAAATCCTTATTTAGATGAGACCGATTTTATTTTCATTTCGAGCCCGTTTCTTTATTTTTGGGCCGATGATATTACAGAAATCACGACTTAGTCGATTTATCAAATTACTGAAAGTCGTGATATGTATGAGGCCACCTTCATTATTTTATCGGTCGATGAAAGTCGAATATCATAGATTATCGGTTTCTCGATTAAATCATGATTAAGACGAGACCGACTTTATTTCTACTTCATTCTGTATTTTCTTATATCTTCATTTTCATTTTTGACCGATGAAGTCTTTCTATTCACGAACGTTGTTAGCGAAGCGACAAACCTTCATTATTTCAAATCTGGAGTGAGTGATCATTGAGATTTCTTTCTATACTTTGAGATCGTGATAGGTTACCTTCGACTAATCAACGAGAGTTTGTGACTCAAGACGAGGTCTCCACCTTTTCTTTTCGTGTGACACGATTTCATCGGAGAATGATCTTCTATATCATTTCTCTATCGTGTCTTAACACAAAGATCAAATTGTGCATCCTCCTATAGTATGGCCTTCCTCATAGACCGTACTACGACGGATCAGCAATACATTGGACCCGATTCATCGATCCAATAAAGTAATCAACAATCACTAAATTTACTTTCAGTCAATATATATATATATCTTGATTTATTCTTTATGTCGATTATTGTTAATATTATCATTGTTCATATTTATATCTTGTGTATATTGTTCATTTTATTTGTTCATTTAAAATACACTAATAAATATCGAAACCCTTAAAAACTCAATTGACAGGACTGTGGTTACTATTGTGTTTTGGACTGGGGATTTAGATTTAGGACTTTTACCCTATGCTCTTGGAGTTGGTATTCTGGTCTTCGGATCTTGCTTGGCTGGTCAGTGGCCCATCAGTGGGAAGTGTTTATGCACTATTCTGGTCAGATCTTTCTATCTCTTGCTCATGTACATTGATGCATTTTTTATGTCTGCATGTATATATGTTTGCATGACATTGTTTTTTTAGCATGTTAACATGATACTATGTGGATACTATCAGTCTTTGATTTATTATCACTTGACTTTGATGTCACTGTATATACCATGTTCATATCTTGTTCATTCTATCTTGATCATATTCATGTTCATATCCTGTTCACATTATCTGGATTATATCTTTGTTCATATTCACACTGTTTATATCATATCCATGATTGTTCTCATTTGACCCTCCTTCCAAAGGAAAGATCTTTACTTTGACTTCTAAGTCACAAACCTTTCCCATTTCATCCTTGGCCTCATAAGAGCCGTTTCCCTCATAGTTTAGTAATAGGATGGAGTTATCATGAACTCCATTTGATTCTCACTATCATGAGAACTCACTTTACCTTTTACTCAGACTTACAGAGTTATCATGAACTCTGTGTCGTTCTCACTATCATGAGAATTCACTTCCTCCCTTCATAACATAGACTTAGAGAGTTATCGTGGACTCTACGTGAGCTTATGCTCATTCCTTTTGGAACGTTGGCCATAGTCAATGTTTCCTTTTCTTTCACCCTTAGTTAGGTGAACTACGGTTGCTCTGATTCTTTAGTCAGATACGTAGGCACAAGATGCGACGTCTTGGCGAGCAAACTTAGTGTACATACTCTTAGGTCTTTACCTTAGCAGATTTCTTTAGCAAGCAACATAACATAACACAATCTAAAACAAGAGGTTCCCGTAGAGTACTACGGATACTTAGGGTGCTAATACCTTCCCTTAGTATAACCAACCCCCAAACCTTAGATCTCCCCCTTTTTTGGTTTTCTCGTTCTTGAACCTTTCCTTTGGATAAATCAAAGTCGGTTGTAAAAGAAATATGATGCAAATTAATTAATAGCTTGTTATCCGATTTTCACCGCAACAATGAGGCACAAAGGTACATGCATATTGTGATGATGATTTACACAATGATGGGAAATCTTAGTGGTCAAAATTTGGGGTATGACACAACCTAATACTATGCATGTGATAGGTAGAATCATAGTTGAGCGACCACGAGGACTCCGAAGTGTTGTCGGAACTTGTGATGTGAGGGTAGGCTCAAGCCAAGAGTTTGTAGTGAAGGGTTTTGGTTAACTCAGTGAGGTTTTAATAGAAGTTGTGTTTTGGGTAGCATGGAAATTAAAGAGTGTGGTGCTGTTTTAGAAATCCTTTGGAATTTTGGAGTCTAAAAGTTATGAATCTCTAGCGGACGATTGGTTAGGGTATTTAAGAATATGTAAAATTGCTAGTAGAGTTGGATTGGCCACTAGTATGGATAAGGATTTCAAGTAATCTCATTTTGTGAAAAACAAAAGTTGTTTTGTGGAACGTGTGATGTAAGGTCCGGAAGTGAGATAATTATTGGTGTTTTGTTCTAAGGTCGCAATGGTATCTTAAATGGACGAGAGTACCTTAAGGAATGTTTTCGGAACAATATCTTCCCACTGGTTAAAAGCTGAGAGTTAAGGACGTTTGGCTTTTATGAGAACCTAAAGTAGTAGAGAAGTGTGAGAAGGAAACAAGGATGTGTCAGACGAAGAGTGTGTGATGAATTGCGTATATTCAGTTATGTAGAGAGATTAAGTTCGAGATAGTACATCGGGATTTTCTGTATTTGATGAGAGACCAATTTGGAATTTGGAAATGTTAACTTACCCAAGGAACAATATAAGATATTATGTCGGAGGAAGAATGAACTTCATTTGGTAACGGAAAGTGTAGTGATACAGACCGAAAGAAGTGTGTGTTAAGGAAGAGAGTAAGTATCTTGGATTTAAGGAAATTTTAGTAAGATGATTTTATATTTGGACCTAAGAGGATTACAAAGGAAAACGGTATTAACGGTATATTATGAGGAGTTACACCTTAGTATTAAGAACAAGCGTAGTAGTAGCACCGTGGTCACAAGTGTACGTGATGGATTCTTATTCTTGAGACAAGTGTGATGGGACGTACTCTGTGGAACAGTGAATATTGTATTTTAAGAAGCAAATAAGGACTTATTATGGACTAAGAACGTTGTTGTATTAATTCTCTCCAAGGAAATTCAAGTGAGAGAACAAGGTTGTATGCTTGACATGAGATGTCCATCATTTTCGTAGTATCGTGTGATGGTTGTGCGTTGGGTTTTGCTTATGGACGAATCAAGCATGAGTTGTGGCGAAAACCCTAGAACGTCGTCATTATTGACTTCCCACTAGTGTAGTTGTTTGAGAAGAGAAAATGAACTATCCAGCAGGAGTTTTGTAGTGTGACCGCATCAGAATTTGGAATTTTGTCTTGTCACGTGGTTGGAGTGTGTCGTCGACTTTATCGGTTTTACCTTGAGTGGATCGCGGTTAGTGAATGTTATACAAGTTAGAAGCCACGAGTTGAGAATGATACTGTGGGTTAGAACAAACTGGATTGATGGTTTTGGGTAGGGATGGCTTTGAATTAAAAAGGAATTGGTTTTCAGCTTCTGCCGCAGTGTTAACCGTTTGACACGTGCAAGGATGGTGTTTTGTGCTGAATTTTGAGGAGTTAACTGATTAACCTCAGATAGGTAATCGATTAACATGTGTGTAAATTGTGAAATTTCTTAAGAACCATCATCTGCATTTTGTTACCATATGTTGCTCTGATTGGAGAGTATTGTGTGAATGGAAAACGGGATTTCAAGTAAATGAAAGAGGATTTGTGTTTTGAAATCAAAACTTCTGAAAGGTGTTGCGTAATTGGTCATCTGTTTAGATGACGAGGGAGTTTAACTTTTGGAGAAATAATCTTGTGAATTGTGTTGAATGTGAGAAAGTCTTAAGTGTATTGTTATTATTACCATTGCGAGTCTTAATGACGAGGTTAGAGTATACTCACAAAGTATTGATCTTGCAAGGAATAGTACGGTGCGTAATTGGTGTTAGTAAGATATAAGTGGTTGGTCAGAGTTAGTAATCGCTATCTTCCGCAAGTTCATGGTATTGGATTTAGACCCCGTGAGAGTGGTACCAGATGTGTACAGTTGTACTTTAATTAGAATTAGGAATTTGAAAGTTATCTTTCCAAGTACGAGTAAGAATAGGACGTTCCAAAGTTAAGCATGTAACTTGAATTGTATTTGAAACAAAACGATTGAGAGAAGTGGATTCAACTGAGAGGTGTGGTATGGACTTCGAAAGTGTGTGTGTATGTGGAGTGTTGTTTGTGATTTGGCGAGTGGTATGAAAACTCACAATTGTGCCTTGGATGGGTTAAGTTTTGATAAGTGGTGACTCGCATATGATTGAAGTTCTGTGTTGGTGTTACGTCATTTAGGGTTGAGATCTCGAACCAACAAGAAACATTGAGTGAGTTAGAAACCCCGTAAGAAGAATCGATTTGGAATGAGGTAACCAGAACTGGGAGTTGTTAAACTATTTTGGATATGAGTTTGAGTTTGGAATGGATTTGGAGTAGTGTACGTTATGATTGTAGCAGTGTAACTCCTGTACTTGTATCGTCTGGGGAATATTGGAAAGATGTTATGATATTGTGTGTTGGCAAAGAAATTGTTATACCATAGGACGTCAGTAAGTTTCTTGTACCGTTGGTTAGTAAGGATCCTAGTGGATAAGTGTGTTCTCTGTGAACTGTTAGCTACTTGGTAATGCTTAAGAATTGGTGGTATCCCATTGTTAGAATTGGAGTTGCACAGTGGAAGGTGACAAATGAAAGGGCTCAGTCGGATTTGTAAGAATCGAAGGAGAAATTGATTGTAAGATTGGAAATAAGAAGATTTTGTTCTAAGTGTGTTACCCTTTGGTGTGATACGAAAGAGATGAATTATCGGATGTAATGGTTACAGTGTTTAGTATCAAACCAGATGAAATTAATAAAAGAAGTCGTCTGACTGACTTTGAAGTGGTTTTGAATGTTAAAGGATTTGATGGGTGTTTGATATCTTAAACCAAGATAAGGTATTATGGTTTTGTGTTGTGACTCAGTAGAAGAGCATAGAATGGTATATTTCTTCCGAAGGTAAGATATGACCAAGTCTTTTAGTAAGAAACAACAGAGGAATTATGGAAAAGGCAAGGGTAGAAGTTAACTCCATATTGGAACAAGAGTATGATTAAGGACGTGAAGTTTGTTAATTGGTGAAAATAAGATTTTTGGTCTGTAAAGTCGAGTTGGAATTGGAATACGTCAGAAATTTGAACGGAAGTAAAGTTAAGTATAGATCTAAGACAGTTATACAAGTTGCGGTTATTGTTGAGTAGAGGAAATTCGGGGGCGAATTTCAATTTAAGGGGGGGAGAGTGTAGTATCCCATATTATCTAAATGCTCAATTGGATATCAGATGAGATCAGATGATTATTTATGCGCTCTATCTTTGGTAAATTGGATTAATGGAATCCTCTAAGTACTTTAAGTATTGTCAATTGGGATCAATGGAGCAACTAATGAACTCTAAAGAGATCAATTATTTTATGAAAGAGACAGATCAATAATTATTAGTTCAAGAGAGTATATTAAGGTAACTCTAATAGTTGATCAATTGGTTGAGACGACAAAATATCGATTGGAGATATTTTACTCTATTAGATTATATTATATAATATTGGTATTATATATATATATATATATATATATGTTGTAAGAAAAAGAAAAAGGAGAAAAGATAGTAAAGAAGAAGAAAAGAGAAAGAAGAGAAAGGAATAGAGAAAGAAGAAGAGAAAAAGGGAAAGCTTGAGAAGAGAAGCTCATGGATCATCATCATCTTCTTCAAACTCCTCTTCGATTATCAGGTGGGTTCTAGTTAGACGCTCTAAGTTCTAGAATTAAGGATTTAGAACTTAGGTTAGATTTGAGAGAAAATGATTAAACGGATAAATCAATGAAATCTAACGGATGGAATGCGATATAAATGTGTGGAATGCTTGTTGTTATGATTGGAACATTGTTTTGGGTGACATGGTATGAATTGGAAGTGGGTTGGGTGAAGAATTGGGAGTGTGGACCCAAACGATTCTGGTTTCTCACTGCTGCGAATTTCTGAGTTTTTCATTGTTCGCCTAGCGAACCTGGCAAAGGCGAAAGCGAATGGTTGGTCGAGGGTTCGCCTAGCGAACCCGAAATCAAAGGGAAGGCGAATGATCGCTCAGAGCTCGCTTTGCGAACTTTATGCTATTTTTTCTCTACCATGCTTCGCTGAGGGGTTCGCCTAGCGAATACAGTAGCGAACGTGACAGATTTTTCTATGTTGTTTCCTCCATAACTTTTGATCCGTAACTCGGATTAACGCACGGTCGAAAGCGTTGGAAAGCTAGTTCAGTGCTCTTTGTGATGGTGATATAGAAACATGGTTATATGTCATGGATTGATATGGTAGAGTTAAATATTGTGATGAGTGTGAAAAGTGTGGTTTATGTTTCCACCAGAAATGCATGAATCGGGAATCCGATTGATATGGGACTTAAAGCCTTGGAAAGAGAATCCAATGTGCTATTAAATGGTAATGTGAGACCATGATTTAACTAAGAATGCTTGTAGAGGATAGTAGTGGCTTGTATGCCTTAAAATGTGTGTGAACTATGTGAAAATAATGTTTTTGTGATATGTTGAAAATCCATATCTTTTGGATCATAAGTCCGATCGAGGCATAGTAATAGCCGTTGGACAACTGTGAAAATATCATACGGGATAAGAGTGAGAAATATTGATTTGATACCCGATCAAATGCTCGGAGGGAAACCAAGAGTTATGAGACTTGTGGGTGAATCATTATATGTGATTCTGTTATACAATTGTAAAAATGTTTTTGTATAACTTGTGATGAAATTATTATATGTAATTCAAATGTGCAATTGTAATATGCTTTGCCTAATATCGTTTTTAAACATTATCAAGAGAATATGCATGCTTAAAATATGAATTAGGTAGAGTGAGGAAACTTTACCCCAAAACAAATGGCATAGTTTAAAATAGTGGAACCTAGTAACGACTAGGAAATTGATGTATGACAAAATGACAACGCTCGTGCAAGAGAGGCCGAGGCGTGTGTCCATTACCAAATGATATAGAAAAAATAAGGCACTAGTATGGAACACGTGTATTTGTTATGTTTTGTTGATAAGGCATGAGAGGCCTAAAGGCTAATGTGGCCTAAAATTATTGAATACAATTATGGTTGTATGTGAAATCACGTAATCGTAACCATCGCCCTTGAGAGGCATTCGTGAGTCTCGAGCTCCTCTGAAATGCAGGCAGAATTACTTGGCAGGTTTGATTCCCGCGTGTAGTACGAATGGAACCTATGGGTAGAGACTTGTGACGGTGTACGGGCCGTGTGAAGTGACGATTTAAGGTGATAATATATCCCTTATTTCCGAATCAATTTCGTATGCCAAGTAACTACAAGGATCCATGACTCGGGTCGACTTCTAGACGTAGAAGTGGACGGGAAAAGGGGATGCCTTGGTACAGGTTACCAATTAGTGATAAAATTTTGAGTTAACAGACTCAATAACGTGTTTCTATATAGTGTGAGATTGTGAACTCAAGGTCATTTCCCTTCCCCTTGACTTGAGTTAGGATTGATAGAACCTTGTAAAGCCGAGAGAATCCATAAGATAGGGAACTCACTGAGATTTGATGTATCTCACCCCACTATTGTTGTTTATTTTCAGGAGGTATTTTGCAGGTGTGGTTTACAAGTGGAGCTATGCTTGGATGTTTCAAGAGAAGCTTAGTTGAGCTTATTCCGCTGTGTATTTGTTGTATACAATTGAGGATATTGTATATTGATCTTAGATTTTATATTTTTGGCTAGTTTCTATATCTTGTGCCATAGTTTGTATTATGTTTTTAGAATGGTCAAGTATGTGAATTACGCCATTAGGCACTTATGATGATGTCAGTACCAAATAGAATGCGAATGTATTATTCTAGATATATATTATACAGGGCATTACAGATATATATATATATATATATATATATATATATTTATATTGTCAGTGTAAAAAAATATTACACATACATCCAATCAAAATATTTTAAAGTGACAAATCATATAAGTAATTTAAAATTTACAGGTTGACTTGGCAGGATACATGGTCGGAGCTTCGAAGTCGGAGATTTTTTTCCCTGTGGGGACAAGGATGAAAGACATTTTTTTTCCGATAACACTTTGAGGCGGGGATCGGGAAAATACACTCCGCCTCGCAGATTCCTTGACCTCGATCATATTATTAAACTTTTATATATAATATATTATATAATATATTATCATATAGTTTTTAATTTTTTTTATAAAAAAATTAATATACTAGGAGTTGAAGAGTAATCCGTGGATAATTTAATTTTTTTGTTTCATTGTATAATGTATTGTTTCACTACTTAAGTACCCAACCATAAAAATGTACACTCATTACATACAGTGTACACACCATCTCTCAATTATCTTCTTCTCCTCAATTCCTCATCTCCTCTGTTCTCATCATCATAACAACCACTCCCATTTGTTTCTCTCCTCAATTAGTACTTGTTTTTCATTCAATTAGTAAACTAGTGGTTATGTTATCGTAAATGAAAGTGTTTTTGCATTTTTTTTTTGTAATTGATGCAAGATGTGTTTTTATTTTTAAAAAATTAAAGATGCAAAATATATGTTTTTAAAAAAAATAATAACGAAATACTAGTGTCATAGTTTTAATCGAAAAGTATAGAAATTTTTTTATAGACTCGATCTCCGTGGAGCTCCGATTCTCTGTGTGAATCTGTGGGAATGATGATGAGGAAAAATATTGCCCCGTGGCGGAGATTGGGGACGGGGATGGAAAAAATATTTGGGGGTGGAGAACGGGGAAGTATCCTCCATACATTCTCTGCCTCGTTGACATCCTTAATATATATATATATAGGGGTCGATCCACAAACCCAGTGACCCAAACCGAATCAATTCATAAATTATTCGAACTCATTCATTTATAGGTATACCAAACCCAACTCGCAACAATTCATATAATTTTGGTTTGGGTATCGTGTTTAAGTTTCTCAACCCGCAGACCCATTGAACTAACGTGTTGATGTAACATTTATTATTTCTTTTTTCTTATATCATTTTAAATGATAATATAAAATTAATATCTCGCTACTAACGACAATTTTGCCATAAAAATTTATTCAATGCCAATACTAATACTAGATCAATAAGTTTATGTAATTATAAGACTAAATGTTGTTTCTTATTTTCTTTTGTATCATTCCCAACTTGTGTATTTTATGGAAATAATGTGTATTGTTGAATTTTATAACCTTCGTGGAAGCGTCAAAAGTGTTGTTATGATTGAGGAAATTTTCAATGGTACTTGGTGTGAAACAAGAAAAATATATCTTCTTTTGTGATAATCAAAATGTCATTCACTTATTGAAGAATTTCTCCTTTCACTCGAGGTCGAAGCGTATTGATGTTTGTTATCATTGGATTCGTGATGCATTAAATTCCAAGTTGATGGAGCTTGAGAAGATTCACATCGATGACAATGGTTCGGATATGTTGACGAAGGTGTTGCCTAGGGAAAAATGTGAGTTTTGTTGCACGGTAGCCGGATTGGTGTTGTCTTCCAACTATTCGGTCGGGGGAGTTTGTTGGGTTATCCTTCCTATTTGGAGTTGCCCAAATGAATATGGGTTAGTAGCCTATGTGTGCGTGTGTTTTTGTTATTATCCAACAAAGAGGAATATGATGGGCTGAACCATTCAGTTAAGCCCAATGAGAGGTCTCTGACCTCAGCTGTTTAGCTATTTAAGTGTCTCCCCATTAGAGAATTTACACACTCTAAAACCCTAGACGGTAATGAGGGCAGTAATCCTCTCTTACTCAGTCGCCTCAACAGGAAGTCTCTTCGATTCGACAAGGTACATCGTTCCTATTATTATTATTATTATTATTATTATTATTGATTATTCATTGATTAAATAATATGTTATAATTTGTGTCTATCAATTCAATTAAATTTATCAGAATATGGTTAAGTGTGTGAAAAATAACAAAAGAAAATAAGAGAAAAGAGTGAAAATCCCAGCAGCTACACTAATTCCTACGGTATGGTTTCTGTTCCGACCAATCGCGCAAAATTATTATTTGTGCAAAAATCAACTATTGGATCATCATGAAATTTTGGCACAGTGTTTGTCACTCATAGGATTACATTGTGAACGACAGATATCAGATTCTGAGCTTTCTAAGTCTGCCTGCCGAGTCCATTTGTGAGGTGCGAATTTCTTGGTGTTTTTTTGGATTGTTTGTCTCAATTCTTTTTGTATTCCAAGATTGATGGTAGATCTTGATGATTTTTATGTATACCTCTATCTAGGGTTAGAGAAAATCTTGTTTGTACCAATTGTTGATTATAGTGGAGATATTAAGTGGCCTACGAGTCCCGTGGTTTTTTACTCCTAATTCATTGAAGTTTTTTACGCTAAAATTTTGTTGTGTTGTTCAATGTGTTTTGTTGATTGTCGTTACATTTGATATTTGGAAGAAAATGTGTTATTGAATCATTTTATTGCATTTATGGTTTTATCCCAACAATTTAAGTGAAACTTATATGATTTTGCAGACTTGTGTGAATTTTAATTAAAAGAAAATAAGATATAAAAAATTGTGTTATTTTATGTTAGTAGTTTTTTTCATATATATATATATATAAGTGAGACTTATAACAATAATTTGAGATTAATTATATATAAAATGAGAAATGACTTAAAAAATAAAGAATTTATTATCATATAAAAAAATAATGTGGAACAGTAGATAATAGTGGAAATTTATTGTTTTTGCCAAAATAATAAAATATTTAAAGGTGAATATATGATATGTTATTTATGTTTATTGATGGTTTTAAAATAGGTTAGATAAAAAAAATTTTGGGAAAAGTTTATTTAAAAAAAATCATATGTTCTACCTAAAAAATGAATAAAAACTAAATATGAGAATTTACCAAAATAAAATAAGATAAATGAATATAAGAATTTACCTATTGATCCTTATTGGGTTAGTAATTGAGTATTTATCAAAAAAATATTTAAAAATGTGATTAAAATATTATTTATTTAATTTAATGTAACAATTAAAAATATTTTTAGTTTTTTTTTTAAATATTAATTTATCATCTAATTTGAAATTAATTTTATATTAATATTAAACTATTTTAAAGATAATAATGTAATTTCACATTTATATATTAATACAAAATAATTTTTAGGATTAATTGCAACTATGGTCCCTCTATTTTGTATTTTTTTGGTTTTTGATCCTCCCATTTTAAAAACCACTATTTTGGTTCCTTTTTTAAGTTTTGAGTTTGATTTTAGTTCCCTCTCCAATTTTAATTTTTTTTAATGATGTGGCATTATCTAAGATAACGTGTCAATGCCGGGTCATTTTAAAAAATTAATTTAAGATTTTTTTTATTGACTGGGATAATTAATTTATTGATATTATTTTAATTAATTAATTAATTCTTAATATTTTATTATTAAGTTTTATAATGAATTAATTAATCAAAATTTTAAATGAAACACTTGGACCTTTAGTTGTTGGCCCATCTCTTTGTTCCATCTTTCAAACCCACAATTTAATTGTTGTGTTTGTTTCAGCTTTATAAACACTTTTATGACCTATAAAAAAATTAATGCGGGACTTCTAACGGACATTTTATACTACAACAATATCTAGGAATAGCTTTGTAACACAATCCCATATCAAATTGATTGCCCGTCTGAGATTCATCATGATATCCCTATCACACATTGTTATATTTCACAAAAGAGTAAATACAACTATACCACAACATCAGAGTGTAATCTTCTATGCTCTATATTATCAACTGTCATACTCTCTAAAACCTTATCAATCTATATTATCACAAGAAATAAAAAACAAACAAACGATTACATGGTAGCAACTTAAAAAGTTTCAAGAAAAAACAATAGCTTTTTTCAAGAAAAAACAAACAAATGATTATTAACATCAAAGTTTGTTTCTAGCAACTTAAAAAGGTTCAAGAAAAAAGCTATTTGGTATTTCAAATGCTAATAAAACAGAGATAGTAAACATATATCCTTCCCTTAAACAAAAATCACACTAACAATTTACTATAAAAGAGTTGTAGAATTTGGTGGTTCTCTGCATAGTTGACAAAGACTGATGAGATTAACACACATGGTAACATGCATACAGTTGGTTAATTCTATAAAGTTGTTACATATGTGAGCAGAGGGTGATTTGCCAGCACACTTTTCATAGCTTCATACAAAATTACCACATGGATGGTAATAAATCCTCCATCGTTGATTTGACAGGGTTTTACTAACCTAGAAACAAGTTGCTACCATGTAATCGTTTGGCTTTTTTCTTTCTTGTGAAAATACAATAGCTTTTTTCTTGAACCTTTTTAAGTTGCTAGAAACAATAGTTATTATTTGTTTTAAGAAAATACAATAGCTTTTTTCTTGAATCTTCTATGATCTTGAGTTAAGAATTTCCCTAATATCATCATCAAGCTCTATGTTATCAACTGTCATACTCTCTAAAATCTTATCAATCTCTTTCCTACATCTAACATACATCTTGATCAATTAAATACTGTCAAATTTTCATGAAACTTGTCAAATGAAGATGAACAATAGATTTGCCGTATGGAGAAGAGGCATAAGCTGTTGCAATAGACACAAGTCTGAGAAGGAGGAGAAGTTGTTGCAATGAAGAAGAAGGAGATATTGTTGTAGTATAAAATGTCTTTTAGAAGTCCCATATTGATTTTTCTATAGGTCATAAAAGTGTTTATAAAACTGAAACAAACACAACAATTAAATTGTGGGTTAGAAAGATGGAACAAAGATATGGGCCAATAACTAAAGGTCCAAAGTGTTTCATTTAAAATTTTGATTAATTAATTAATTATAAAAATTAATAATAAAATATTAAAAATTAATTAATTAATTAATTAAAATAATATTAATAAATTAATTATCCTAGTCAATAAAAAATGTCTTAAATTAATTTTTTAAAATGATTTGGCATTGACACGTCATCTTAGATAATGCCACGACATTAAAAAAAGTTTAAAATTTGAGAGGGGACTAAAATCAAACTCAAAACTTAAAAAAGGGACTAAAATGGTGGTTTTTAAAATGGGGGGATCAAAACCCAAAAAAATACAAAATAGAGGGACCATAGTTGCAATTATGCCTAATTTTTATTTTTAAAATGAGCTTCAAATAAATGAATGATCGACATTATTAATGGATCCCACACTTGTCCGTATTCAACTATATCTCAAGATCATGACATGGTTTTCTCAAGGAGAATTTCTTAATCCACCCCTTGATATTCTTAGGCACCTGGCAAAATTCCTTTTATGCCCCATGCTTCCGGAAATACACATCCGGAAGCACCCTTTTTTCTTTACACTGGATGCCAGTTCCGTAGATGCATCTTCGAAATCCTATCAGAACAGGTTTTTTTAAAAAAAAAATCAAGTTTTGTTAGTCGTAAATGGATATTAACTGTTGCAGACGAATATAAAATAACATACATCCATAAATAAAATAATATAATATATATGAGAAGTAATAGGTCATAATCATAAAAAAATAGTACATAAATGTCATCAAAAAACACATCACAGTCACTACTGTGTGTGCCTGACAACATCTGCATCCCCTCCTCTGTCGCCTTGTCTGTCTCTACCGCCTCCTCGATCGCCCGGTCTGCGTCCTCGACCATCGATCCCACCAGTCCTAGTGTGATGCATGCGATACATAAGTGCCCCATGTGCCACCTCAATCATCTCATCCAATACACGCCTGTGGCCAGACCCATCAGGGAAGAAACCGGCGGCAATGCCTGCCCGCCCCATCTCCACTATCTGACAACGGTGAGGCAGGACATCCTGAGTGTAGTCCAACTAAGACTGCTGCTCCTCTAAGATCTCTTGATGAGCTGGTCTGGGCGGTGATCCTTCTACAGTGGGCACCATGTATGGGTGTGAGACGGTGATGAACCACATGATGTAGCCATCAACGCAACTCCAGTCTCTGGTCGCCCGAGCCTCGTCCTGTACCACATGCGTCTGGTAGTTAGTAAAGATCTCGTCTATCTACCTACGGGTCAAGCCGAGAGGAGCGGAGACAGCTGGGTGTCTGGGTATTGTCTGTGTATACCCGAATTGTCGCATGACCGCTCGAGTAAATATGGAACAGTGATGGTCGAACTGCATGCCAACCATCTTGAGAATAGTAATATGTCGTCAAACAGGCGCGTCTCACGTTGATCGCCATAGACGTCGTAGCAGATGTCCCCAGCAACCAAGCGATCGAGATAGACTCTGTAAGGGTCGATCGCCTGGTTCCCCCTGAGCGGGATAAAGGAACAGGCACACGACATCTGCTTTATGTAATCAGGCACACTCCCCCACCCGGCGATCATGGGAAAGTGCTGGAATATCCAAGCCTGAAATGAAAATAAAAAACATCAGGATCAAGCATTATCACGAATATAGAATTAAAAGAAATGAAAAAAAAGTTATCAGGATATAAGATTGTTACCACAAGTAGTGACACGCTGCCTGCCACAGTCCTGGTCTTCCACAGGCATCCCTCTCCCAACCTCGAGTACGTGTAAGCCAGGGTAGCCGCCCCCCAGTTGTACTCATGGATCCGTGTGGAATCCAAAAATCACCTCAAGTAAGCGACATCGGTATATGTGGAGGAAGTGTCCACAAATAATTGTGTGCCGACTAAAAATAGAAAATAACACCTCAACACACGTTGTCTGTGTATATCAACCTCAGCTGGATCACCATCTTCCTGGCGTGCAGCAGCGAGGGCCTCACAAAATCTACGCGTCAGAAAGTAGAACTGTACATGAGCCTCTTTGGTCTTATCCACCTCCTCAAGCACATGCAGTGGATCAACCCCAAGCTCCTCGATCAACGTCTCTCTCGCATCCTCCTTCGTCATCCTACCGTGACGGAGGAGGATACCCCTTATCGGTATATGCAACAGATAGGAGATGTCGTCCACTGTAGTAGTCAGCTCGTCGTGCGGTAGATGGAAGGAGGACGTCTCAGGGTGACATCTCTCTATAAAGCCCACCAGCATCCCGTTGTGGATCAGGCTGTAACCGATCTCACAAAGGTACTTCAAACCAGAGGTGGAAAGGACATCCTGGAACCAAGCCTCTTGTGGCTGCTCCAAAGATAATATCTTCCGCCCATGGTTGTAGAACTTCTGCGGCTCACGAGTCTGAAAATTTCCCATAGATAAGAAACGATGTTAGTAAGAAACAATGGTACAAATTATAAATTTCCAATGAAAAAAAAGAAATAATCGGAGTAATGTTACCTTTCCATCCTAAACATGTATGGCAGTATGGTCAGCGTACCTTGCAAGCAGGGACATATCCGAGATGAAGAAGTCGATGATGGGGTGGGATACGTGGTCGAGGGAGTGTCCTGGATATGTGATGAAGAAGATTGTCCAGTAGGTTGTGCCTCAGCTGTATCGGCCTCGGTAACGGTGGCCTGGCTCCGCTTGCGTCTCACATATGCATGTTGCAAAACCCGTTCAAGTCACAATCTATCGTCTTTGTCTGCCATAATGTCTGCAAGGTATAACCAAGAAAAAACAATTAGATACAAATAAATTAAAAAACACAAAAGAAAAAAATTAACATTTTCTACTTCCGGATATACACACATGATAAAAGTTCCATAGATGTATCTATGGAAGAACCTAAAATTTACAACGTTTGGGTTGTTCCGGAGTTTCATCTACAGATTTTGTACTCAACACACTTTGACTATGAAGCGATACAAAAGTGTGCTTTACAAGGTTAAGTCAAGTTCTGGAATGCTCTTAAACAATGGTTATGATGAACGTTTGTGTTAAAGCTTGTGACTGTGACTCTGATAGAAAAGCCTCTGAAGATTAATCAAGCTCTCAAGATGCTGAAGACTAAGTTCTGAAGACTCTGAAGATCAGGTTCTAAGGAACTGTGTCAAGACTCTAAAGACAAGGCTCTAAAGTTTCTCTCAACCAGACTCTCGATCCTTGTAAACATGCTTCAACAAGCTTTACTCATAAGCCTCTGAAGATTAAAGATAAGATCAAAAGGTTTTACGTGAGAGAAATAGTACATAATACAAGATCAAATATTCCTTCCACTACGCTAATTTTGTGGAGTAAGAATTGTACTATTGTACCATTTTGTCTCCCGCCTTTGCAGACCGTTATGCAAGGTGACAACTCATTTGTGAAGATTTCCATTCTACCCTCCAACGGATATTTTCATTGCCTATATAAAGGAGACTTGGAAGAATGAATGAGCCTGTTGAGTTAACGCTACATCACAACGCTTTTGCTGAACATATTATTCTTGTGAATATAGAAAAACACACATAGAGATTTTGTTCGTTTTTGTGTGATAATTTCACTATACTTAAACTTTGTGTAATCTGATTTCTTAGAAGCAACTTTGTAAACACAATTCTTGTATCTCATTGTTTGAGGTTGTATTGCTTGAGAGACTATGGTTTAGTCAGAATTCTCGAGAAGATATTGACATGTAGTTTTTGTGTGTCTGTAATTAGTTGATTATAGTGGATTAAGTCCTTGTTGATAAAGCGAAATCACATCGGCGGGTGGACTAGACTAGCTTTGTTAATAGTGAATCAGGATAAAAATATTTGTGTTCATTTGTTTTTGTTCTTGTTTCATCTTTGAGTGTCTTGGGTGCGAAAAAGTTTTATCTTAAAGACCTAATTCAAACCCCCATTTCTTGTGTTTCTTGTCATATTCAGAATATGCTAGAAGTGAATATGGCGAAGACATTGAGTTTGAATATATCATTGATGGTGATGACTCACTGTGACAACATGTTTAATAATGAATGTGATTGCCCTGTCGTGTGCCGAATACTACTCTTTTTTGCCCCATATTGTGTTATTTATTTTTGGATTTTTGGTTAGTTACCCTTGATGGAATGGATATTTCCTCACCTCCCACTGTCCATTTCTGGGAAATAGGGGGAGATGCATGAATGCAAGCACTTTCTGTTGCTCTTATGTTATGTGGCTTTCTTCATGAAGAATGTCTTTGTTTAGTTTTGTTGCACTCTGATGTTGATAAACTCTTCTTGAAGAATGTCTATGAGATTGTGCCTGACATCTTGCATGTCTGTGAGATTTTTATTAAAATTGATTAACAATATTTTATAGGAAACATGTGAAGCAAGATGTTTTGCCAAGTTATGAGACATATTGTCTCTATGTGAATTAAGACACTTTAGTAGAAAGCAACATGTTAAGCATAATGTACTACATTATGTGAGACATTCTGTCTTGCTCTTGTTTGCTTCTCGCGCAAGATTTTGTTGTAGTAATTCTCGCGCATGCTTGACTTGTTTCATTTTATAAACAATTAGAGAACCAAATGAGCCTGTGCGTTCTTTTATTAAGAAAAAATTAATTTGAATCAGATTTAGCAAGATAAATTTTGTATTTTCAAGAGATTCAGATTCATTCAATATTTGATCAACCAAGATTTGCAATCAACCATTATTGAAGATTGATCACTTGCGCTTTTGAAGGTTCAAACATTTTCAAGACTAGTGTTGTTATTTAAAGAGGCATTCTCCATTGTGAAGACTCCGACACGGCGCTACTAAGCTTGGAGTGTTATATTGTTCTTGAGTTTTATGTTTGTTTTTGTGTAATACTCTATTCATGCGTCTTCATCTTAAGTTAGGAGAATGTAGTATTTGAGTTGTAATAGTGTTCCATCATTCATATACTTTTGTAATTGTCTTAACTCTTGGAGAGTGTTTGAGTGAAAGTGAGAGGAATCTTAGATTCAGGGAGATCCATGAGGATCCTGAATTAAAGTTCACAGGTAGTATTAGGAAAAGAAAGACAGTGAACTCGGAGAGTTCAAATCAGACCAATTGACACTTTTGACTATTAAAAATGAATTTCCTTTCATTGGGTTAACTCCCTCTAAACATAGGTGATTTTGCACCAAACTAGGTTATCAATTTCTTTGTTATTTATGTTCAACTTTTATCCTGTCGATTACACATTATACTTATCATACACATGGTGACAATATTGTGTCTGATATCTTATTATCTATATAACATAATTTCAGCAACATCAGACGAGTTATCCTAGAAGAAGGTGGAACATCCAATAAAAGTACGACACACTGATAAATAGAAAATTAATTCAATAAAATGCAACTGAAAACCCTAATATACTAATACAAATTCTAAAAAATATTTTACTAGATTCAATATTTGTTTGTATTGATATATATATTCTTTCATGATTTATTGAACAAACATACATTTAATATTAGTGTGTTTAAGAAAAGTGGAGAAGAATTTTTTTATTAATTAAAATGATATTGTTGATAATTTTGCAACCGTCTCAAAAAAAATCAAACTCAGTATTTTATACAGGTAAACTAACTCTTAAGTTAGTATTCATTTCATTGAAAAAAATTCAAACACTAATGCTAGCATTAGATAATTCGTATAATTTATTTTTTTTTCCATTATGTCCTGCCTTTGCATTTTGATCTTTTTTTTTAAAAAAATTTTTATTTTAGTTTATGATTATTATTATGAAAAGAGAATGAGACTGTCATACCCCAAATTTTGACCTTAGATTTCATCATCATTCTAGAAGCATCAAACATTGCATTGCTAACCCTAATCTTGTTCAAGTTGTTTCTTGTTTTGTTTCATCTGAATTAGGATTTTGAATCAAGAGAATCAAGGTGCTCTTTATTTGATCAGTCAATGTTTTGGATTGACCATCAACCAATCAAGTTTGCATACACTTAAGAGGCCTATCTTCATCAAAAATCAAGTGCAAATTGGTCTTGTTACAAATTCTTTGAAGCTCAATTTCATCTGGCCCCAAATTAGGGTTTTGTCAGGAAAAGTCAATTGTGCTTTTGACTTTTGTTCAAAGCATGATCCCAAGCCTTGAGATATGATTCAAGATGCTCAAATACATCTTTGGAGTCCATCCATGATGATTGAAAAGTTCAAGAATGCAAGATCATTGAAGATCACACAGTTGGATTCATCTGATACACAAGCTTTCATCAAGAAATTTTTTATCAATGAGTTTGAGCATGAAAAATCAAGATTTGAAAGGTTTCTTGCAAAAGGGGAAAAGTTAAGAAACTTGAATTTTTTCTAAGTGTTGTAAAAAACCCTAATTTTGTGCCAACTTTGGAGAGTCATAACTTTCAATCTACACATCCAATTTTTGTGTTCCAAAGACTAAATTGAAGCCCTTACAACATACTACAACTTTGTCAATTTGAGTCCATATCCAAAAAGTGCTTAGATTTTGAGTTATGGAGCCATCAAGTTATGAAAAATATTCCCACACTTAGAAATTTTTCAAGGCATATTTTGTTCATCAAAAGTACCAATCTTTGGAGCTAGTTTTCACCATGATCCCTTGGGATTCAAGAAATTCATCAAACATGAAAGTTATAGAGCATGTTTGGGGATTTTCAAAAAAGTACAAGAACTCCTCCATAGCATTTTTGAGCTAGGAGTCTCGAAGAGAGAAAGATGGCCTTCCATACTTGAAATTTTGGCCATTTTCATCAAGATGCAAGTTGCAAATTCAAATCCAATATGCATAATATTTGATTACATTGAAACTTGTAAATCTAGCCATAATCAGAAGTTTACACTTACTTTTGGTGCATTACTCAAGTGATTATGACTTTGTTCACTAGTTCTTTCAATTTTAGCACAAAGGCAAGACTTCCATTCTCATAAAGCCACTTTAATCACAATGTCAACCCTCCTTGAGCTTCTAACTTGTTTCTTCTGCACCAAATCTTTTCTTTATGCAGAAGAAATGTGTCTGAACTTTCCAACAACTATCTCATGCTTGTACTTTGCTTTGGAACTTCCAAATTTCATGAAACCACCCATTGAATTTCAACTAAACCATAAACCAAACCATTTGCAATTATGCAGAGCAAGAAGCCTCACTATTTCCCTATAAACAGAGGCTCATTCCAAGCCTCTAACACACAACAAAACCTCAACGTTCCTCCCTCAAAAAGCCCTCAAACTAGAAACTTGCCATTTCTTCCTTTTGTGCCAAGAAACACCAATCTTCCACAAACTTGCAATATGTCTTTTTCAAACACCAAACCACTAATCCAACCATCCAACCACATCACAAATCACCCCTTAAAGGTGTCAAGACCTTCATCTTCCACATGAACCATTAAAATCAGAAAGTCAACCTTTGAAACCTCATTTCTTTGACTTTTTGCATATTTCAAGCAAGTCTTGATTCTGACCATTTCCAAACACTCCAACACTTCAAACACACCCTATAAAACATCCCTAAGTTGTCCCAAACATATTTGTTCAAGTGTAACTTCATTTGGTTGATGTTCCATTTTGGTCACTTTTAGCACTTTTGCAAGAAGGAGCCATTTTCTGTTCCAGTGGTTTCTATTAATTCCAAGCATCCAAAAAGGTTCCTAGAGGTGTTTTGGAAGTGTCCAAAGCATCAAGTTGTTGCTGTAACAAGTTTTGTGGAAGTTTCAAGTAGCTTCAAGAGGTAAGTTTCCAAAACCTTGATGTACTCTGAGTATCGACATGTTTGATATGTTATTTGTGTTGCGTTTGAACCATTTTGTGATGTTCTTAATGACTGTATGAGACTTTGACATAGAACTTGCATAAATGTAGCATTTTAGGTTCCCCTATCGTGTTTTAAAATAGACACACTTTTTGACAAAACAAACACCACCACTGAATTCCTTGTGAATTTTCATGCAAGATTGGTCTTTACATTTTTGAATTTCATTAAGTGTAGAGAAAGTTAGAGGTGTTTTTGCATTAGGTTGAAAACTTAAGTTTCTTGAAAAAACCAACCATGGAGCCCTCTTTTGTTCAGGTTTCTGGACATCACTAGGTATTTCGTTTAATGGGGGGGGGGGGGGGGGGGGAGATGATACAATGGATGTATCACTACCCCAATAGTTAAACCTGCGCGCCCTATGTACCTTGCACCATCAGAATTGGGGTTCGAATCCCCCTCGCCCTAGTTCTTTTTAATTTTTCTGGATTTCAAGTGAATGTCACATATATTATCATGCTTCCACCATATTTTCACTATACGCGTGTAGTTGAGCTGACTATTATTTTGAGCTGTAAGCGAGATGACATGGGTTCAACAACCATGGGGACCTTTCCCCTTATTTTTAATACCTTACTTTCTTATTTTTCTTCACAAATTCAAGTTGTCATAACTTTCTCATTTTTAATCCTTTTTAGGCCATTCTTTTTGCAAAATGTTCATGACATTGTGTACTTCCTGTTTAGGAAAAGAAAATACCAAAAATATTTATTTTTGATGTATTTATGAGTGCTTAAAGTGTTGACTTTTTAGGGTTTCCTTAAGGTCATTTTTTATTCTTTTGGTTGATTCCTTGCTTTTCCTTGCTTACAAAGACTTGTTTGTACCATGTGTATCTTATATGAACCTTGTATGATGTTGTGATATTGTAAATTCTTGTTCCTACTTTATTTCGATGCATTTTTCAAGTGTATGTTCATATAAAAGTGTATGTTGAACTTTGGCCATACCATGAGCTTTTGCTTGACTATTTTTCCTTAACATGTGATGTTCCTTCCATGTTTACATGACTTTGGTATGTATATGTGCCTTTGTGTTAATTATACCATGTTTATGTGTTCTTAATCACTTGAATTTTGTCTTGAAAATGCCTTTGTATACATGTTTGTATGTATGAACCTTTGTGATATTCCTACCTTGTTTAAGACCATGTTTGAACCCTAATATCCATGTTTGGTTGTTACTTACTTGTCTTAACATTTTCAAACTTGTATCCATGCTTAAATGTTCAAGTAATTTGTTAACTTGTTCACATGATGTTTAAACTTTAAACTTGTCATCTAAAAGTATGCTCACATGCCATCTCTTGTATGTTTGCATCTTCATCTACATGTTATTGTCATAAACATGTATCCTTGTTCAAGTATGCTTTGGTTGTTACCTTTACTTGTCCATCTTTGCACTTTATCCATGTTAAGTGATGTTTTAACTTATACATGTCAACTTTGAACTTTGTTCTCATCCATGTTTAAAGTATTGTTATTGTTCTAGCCAAAAATGGTTAGATACACCAAAAGTGCTAACCCCCTTGTCCTGAACAAGAAGAGCTACGTTGTCTATATTGTCAGGTATATTTGGGGATTTGAGAGCTATACTTGTGCTCTATATTGTCTCAAGATGATTGTGTCTTTCTTAACCCTCATGTGGGAGCCCCTTTTTATAGTCTTCTATTAAGATATGTCATTAAGAGAAGTCTCTAGGCCTTCTGATGTTACATGACCATCATTGTTGTAATTCCCCTTCATGAATGTGGGATTTGAAGCTCTGGTAACGTCCGCATTGATGCGTTGCCACCGTTACAACTGTTGGTGTGCCAGTTGAGTTCATGTTCGGCGTAAGTACCGGGTTGATGGAGGTCAATACTCGGCCTCGTAGGAGTTCAGATGATGGGAGTCAGGCTCACTGACCGGCCCGGGTTATGGATGATGCTTGCCTATCTCTCTGCATTGCTCGACCTTTCTTGCTATCGTAGTATAGTTTATGGTTAACCTTGTCCGGCTACACAACCCCACTTAAAATATATTTGGCATGTACATAAGCCCCCCGAGTACTATATCCGTTTACAAGGGTACAGTACCCGGCAGTAACATGAGCCCGGATATATTTGATAGGTGTCGTGCTATAGGCCAGCTTTTCTTCTCAGGTCCTTACGTGTCATGAATTCCTTGGAGGGTCGTGTCCTTTCATTTTCTCAATTGTAATGATGACTGTTAATGGATACTACCTAGCTATCTTTGGGTGCTGAGTCCTATTAAAAGTTTTTCTTTCCTCTCTCCCTCTTCTCATTTCGGCTTTGCATCATCTTCTTTAACGATTGAACTCCTATTTCAATTTCCAGCTTCTTGTTACTCATAGGTATTTCCTTACCCTTCTTGATTTATATTATTCTTCTACTCTCTTTTTAGAAAGAATGTCCGTCTATGGGGAACAGGGCGATGAGGGTAGTGGTAGTGTCGTTCATATGAGTGTCGTAGAGAGAAAAGAGTTGTGGGAGCAATGCATGCAGGAAATGGAAGATGCTTTAGGACCAGAAGAGTATAGACGGGTTATATATGAAGTTTATGGTGATATTCTCACATCTAAAAGTGATTTTGACCCTGACTCATCTTCCTCAGGTTTTGTAGAGACTTCGATGACGACCGCTGCTCCCTTCGATCTCGAAGTCATGAACTATAAGAATAACGTCTTTGATGATATAGAAATCGCAAAACTTCGATCCAAAAAGAAAATATCTTCAACAGGGTCCAAGGATGATGTTATCTTGGAATCATGTATTCTCGGAGAACGAATTTGTATACTCCGTCCTAAAGATGTCAAGGAAGATTTTTTCTATTTTTATGCTGGGGTTTTAGACGACTTCAACATCCAGATACCCCTTTCTGATTTTGAAGCAGATGTTTTACAAATCGTGAACATAGCCCCTTCCCAACTTCGCCCCAATAGCTGGAGTTTTATAAAGGACTTTGAAAGAGTTTGTGAGGTTTTAAACATCACCCCACCATTGGCCTATTTTTCTCTTTCTTTGAGGTTAAGGGTGTTGATAACCATAGTTGGGTACAAATCAACGGGATTCCTGGCCGGAGTTTTCTCCAGCCATACACCTCTAACTATAAGAATTATAAGAATCGGTTCCTAAGGGTAAATAGTGGGCTGAGGTGTCCTCAAGTATTATATGCTTTAGACGGCCAGCCTTGCTTCCCTTTTTATTGGGTTAAAAATCCACTGTCGATCACTGGCTTCAGCTTTGATAAGTTAAGTGACCTAGAAACCCAATCTCTAATAGTTCTCGACTCCTTACGTATGATGAAGGTCAAAGAATTGTTATCTCTAAGCGACGAACAACTACTCACCTTTCTGGGTAACTGTTTATATTTATTTTCATCATTCCCAATTACTCTTTTTCTTGACGTTCGTATATGTGTTTGTAGATACGATGACGAGCCTATCCATAGTTGAACAAAAGAAGTTAATACAGGAAGCTCGAATTTCCCGGAAGGGAGCTGGGAACTCTATATTGCCGAAGTCGGACCCGAACGGGTTAGAAGTCCGTCAACCAAAGCGGATAAGGAGTACAAATACTAAGGCTCCTCCGAGTAAGGGTGACATTCAACCTAATGCTCCTCAGACTCAAGAAGAGGTTTCACAGGGTGCTCTGAAGAAGCTGAAAATCTTAATGGCTGACGAAGTCTGCCAAGCTGATATGGAGATTACTTCTCTTATGAGAGTCCCCGGGGGAACTTCTGCGTCAGGGGAGTTTAAATTTTGGTCAAATGGCTTTGATGGACTTAGATTTATGTATGACCATCTTAACGCCACTGAGGACGTTAACAAAGTGAAATCCATTGGTAGGCAGAAGATCACCCAGAATATAAGCTCCTATCTTATGAGGTGCGTCGTCCTTACTCGCGGGTTGTTTGAATCCAACGATGATTTTGAGAAGACATAGATGAAACTGAAAGAAGAGATTACCCGACTACAAGAAGCTCACAGGACTCAATCAGATAAGCTTTCTAGCTTGGAAAAAGAACTAGCAGGTGAGAGGAAAAACAAGGAGGCCCTCGAATCCGAGCATAAACTGACTTTATCAAAGGTTACCAAGGAGTTGAAGCAAATCAAGGCTTCTCATCAAGAACTTTTGGCTTCCAATACAGAGCTTACTGAGTTCCTTAAGAAGGCTCAGATTGAAGTTCTCTCCGCTGGTGACGAGGCTTTCGACAGGGCCAAAAACCAACTTTTATGTCTCCATCCTGGGCTAGATCTATCCGAGGTGGATTACTTCAAGGTGGTGCAGGATGGCTGCCTTGTAGAAATGGATGAGAACCTAGAGAAATCTTCTACTCCTGTCAATAATGACGGGGATGAGAACCCGGATGATACTGGCGTGAATGGCACCTCGGCCGCTGATTGATTTTGAAGTTTCTCTTTGTTTTGATTAGACATCCTTTTGGATATGCTTTTGATGAATTTTCTGTTTTTGTAAGGGAGTGTGGTGTTGTCCCCCCTTTTTCTTATGACTTTTTAGCCTTCGGGCCTTGTAATGCACAATACTTGGCACTTTTGTGGCTTTTCTTAATGTTGTTTCTGTCATTTTAATTCCTTTGCAAAATAATCTTGTGCATATATCCAGTCCCTCGGACACTAAGTTAAAATAAGGCGTCCGATTATAAAGTGACGGGCATTATTTTGCCTTTTTGCTTTGCTTATTTTGATTCCTAAGACTTTTTGGATAGCTCGTTACTCATCTATCTATTAAAAAACCCTGGCTATATAGCTCTGAAACTTTAGAGAGTCCAGAACTCTTATGGTCTTAGGTGCCGATTACGATATTGACTTGGGTGTCCTTTTGTCAGAGACTTGCTCCTAGTTCTTTATAAGCCTTTGGCAGTTGGTCATGAATGACTTTGATACCCATGAGCCCCAAGTTTCTTTTGGTGTGCTTAGGCCTAAATGTTTCATCATTTTCATAACTGATTATCCGGTCTGTGTGCACGAAATGAGTAGACACATTTATAAGTGTTTCTTCAACCCGTGTACGCGGAACAAGTCAACACGTTTCTAGGCGACCCATGTACGCGGAGCAAGTCAACACATTTATAAGAGTTTAATCAACCCTTGTACATAGAGCGTTTATGGGCGACCTATGTACGCGGAGCAAGTCAACGCGTTTATAAGAGTTTAATCAACCCTTGTACGCGGAGCGTTTATAGGCGACCTAAGTACGCGGAGCAAGTCTACACGTTTATAGGAGTTTAATCAACCCTTGTACGCGGAGCATTTATGGGCGACCTATGTACGCAGAGCATTTATGGGCGACCTATGTACGCGGAGCAAGTCAACACGTTTATAGGAGTTTAATCAACCATTGTACGCGGAGCGTTTATGGGCGGCCTATGTACGCGGAGCAAGTCAACACGTTTATAGGAGTTTAATCAACCCTTGTACGCAGAGCGTTTATGGGCGACCTATGTACGCGGAGCAAGTCAACATGTTTATAGGAGTTTAATCAACCCTTGTACACGGAGCATGTATGGGCGACCTATGTACGCGGAGCAAGTCAACACTTTCATAGGAGTTTAATCAACCCTTGTACAGAGAGCGTTTATGGGCGACCTATGTACGCGGAGCAAGTCAACACATTTATAGGAGTTTAATCAACCCTTGTACGTGGATCGTTTATCGGCGACCTATGTACGCAGAGCAAGTCAACACGTTTATAGGAGTTTAATCAACCCTTGTACGTGGAGCGTTTATGGGAGACCTATGTATGCGGAGCAAGTCAACACGTTTATAGGAGTTTTCTGAGTTATAACTCACCATCTTCAGCCGAATACCTATAAACAAGACATAAAAGTTTTATAGTCCAGGTGCCTCATTAAAAACCCTTGCCCTTGCAAGGGAAATGAGTGCAACCCGGATCCTTTATTCGTTATTGAATTACATATTATTTAGCTGAAATATAGCCTAAGGTTGGATACATTCCATGTCCTAGGTATTTCTACTCCCTCTAATGTTTCCAGCTTGTAGGCTCTGTTGTTTAGTTTTCGAAGTACCCTGAATGGGCCTTCCCAGTTGGGGGCAAGTTTTTCCTTGTTTTTTGGGTCTGTGATTTTCTTCAAGACCAAGTCGCCTTCCTGGAACTCCCTCTGCCGGACTTTTAGGTTGTATCTTCTTGCCAACCTCTGTTTTGCTGCGACTTCTTTGATCTGTGCTGTCTCTCTAACCTCATGTATTTGATCAACCGAGATGTTCAAGTTATCCATGTTGGCGGATTCACCAAAGTGTTCAGGCCTCCAAGTCGAGGTGTTGATTTCCACCGGTATCATTGCACCAGCTCCATACACCATCCTGAAGGGTGTCTCTTGAGTAGTAGAATGTGGTGTCACTACAACATTTTTATCCTATAGCAACGCCTAATTTTTGGAAGGTAAAAATATTGTTCTTGTAGATTATAATAGGCAACAATTTTTAAATTTCGTTGTAGTAGCTTAAATATTTATTTAAAAGTTTATAAAACGGCTCGAAATTGTTCTTGCATAGAGAAAAGAGAACGGCTCCAATTAACAACGATTTATAACCGTTTTTATATAATTTATAATTATTTTGATAAAATATAAAATTTTTGAGGCCATTCTCATATGTTATTCTATTTTTTTATTTTTATGAATTATCTCTCAAGCGGGAATCGAACCGGTCACCTCACCACTAAATTAATTTTTTTTCATTGAGCGCTCAATTTTCACCGTTTTCATTCTAAAATTTCAGTGAGCGCCTTTTTGAATTTTCACCTCCTTCTCAAATCAAGGAAAAAGTGACGAGCTTCTCACCAATTTATTGGGTATTGACGAACCCTAACTCTTTCTTCTTCATCCCAAATGCAACCTTAACCCTTTCTTCTTCTTCCGAGCTTCTGTAACACTAAACCCTAACATATTTTCAGGTGACGTGCTTCTCTTTCAACTTAACCCTTTCTTCTTCTTCCGAGCTGCTGTGTAGGATTCGTTTCATCTACATTCTCCTACTTCGGCTATCATATTGCGTATGTCTATACATGCTCTCTTTCAACTTTCTCTTTTCTCTTCATACAAATCTAACCCTATTCTTTTTTGTATGTCACAACTTGCGTACGTGATACTAACGGTGTGCGAGTTTTTGATTCATCCTAGTAAAAAGGTGAGAACTTCCTGAATCTCACATGTCATCGCATGCTCCTGACTAATTATATCTGAACAGAACTCAAAATTGATTGTATTAGCTGTTATATGTATTTTATTTTAAGATTTGTGATATGAACTTACCTTGTAAATGTTCTCTTTGTGTAATATCTTTTGAGTCTCTCTTTTTCCTTGATTTTTTTGAACTCAAAATTATAGTATACTCTGGTTTGTTCTCTGGTTTGTTCTAGTGCAGGGAGATATTTTTAGTCTAGTAAGCGTACTGACAATGTTGTTTTGGTCTGCTTTAGGCTATTCACACTGCCATTTCGGTCAATTACGACCTATCTCAGAGTTGTTTCGGCCTTCCGCATGCATCAACAACTCTTTATATAATACATTACACCATTAAAAGAAAATACATAAGCAACAGATAATGCCTCTCTAGGCTACAACATAGTACAGATTACACAAGCTTACTCTAGGTTGCACAATCTTTTAGATTTAGCTAGAAAAGGTTACACAATCCCATAGTGTGGCCATGATGGATGGTAAGTACTAAACAACATGATTGGCACTGTAGGCATTGTCCAACACTAAATTAGTATGGCAAGGAAATGACAGATATTTTTATTACCAGGATCACCTTTCATAATCTGAAGAAGAATTTCATGATCCATGCCTGAAGTATCAGTATGGCAAACAACAAATGCCTGAGTTTTTGTTCCATCATTAGCAACCAATCCAACCATGAAAGTTGTTGTATGAATTTTATGACAATAAAATACCACCTTTTGGAAATTCGACCTGTGACACATCACTGCTTTGGCTCTGGTTTCGTAACCAATCGGTTAGGGGTTGTGCAATTGCTTTTCATTTCGCGGTTTAGCTCCAGGAGTATTTGGATTTTGTTGACAGGGCTTGTCGTTGTTTCTTTGCTGCTCTGGCTGCGACAAGAAGTGTTTTGTGTCTGAGTTTTGCATTTTAGTTTCGGTTGCCTGGCTAGCTGTTAGTTTCGGCGGTGATAGGCTGCATTATTCAGTGTTGGGTTCTTTTGCATTCAGGGAAATCCCTCATGGCTTGCAGTTCTGATGTGTTTTCCAGGCATAGCTTTGGGTGATCTTCTTTGATTGTGGAGCGGATTCACTTGTGCCTTGATAGCAGTGGAGAGTTTTGATGTTTGTTGCTTTTGACAAATTGTGCTTGTGGCCCAGATTTTTGGTCCTGGAGTTCTGTCTTAGCTGGCTTTTGGGTGCAATTGTTTTTGGGTGCAATTGAATATGCAAATAGAAGAATAACATTAGAAGCCATTAAGTTAATATCAATAGTAATTTAATTAGCTTACTTTAGGTTGTGTTTTAAGTTCAATAGTGCATCTTGATAATATTTGGTGTTTTTGACAATAGGAACATGAATATTCATTTTCATTTTATTCATTGACAGGTTTATATGTTTCTAGTGTTTAGACTCACATAATATAGACTAATATAATTCATGGCTATCTAAATAATCTCATATATTGTAACACTTAATATTGTTATCTTAATTAATTTGCCTAGTTGTATTTTGAATTGAAATGTTTAGGAATAATATTAGTTGTATATGGTGTTTCGTTGTATTATGCTTGAATATTATTAGAAAAATATGTTTCGTTGTCACATTGGAATATGTTTTTTTTTTTTTTGCAATATTCTCATTTAAGCTTCATAATGTATCTAGGTTACACATTTTGGAGACAAGGTTACACTTGAAGACCATTTTGAATTAAGTTGGTTGGACAAGTCAAAATTCTTGTTTTACACTAAGGTTAGAAAATATTCTATTGTTTTATATTAACATTTAATTTAGAGTAAACAAAAATTGATATAGTCAAATTCTATGCAATTAATTGGAGGTGTTTATTTTTTATGTATGTATTGCGGTGTTACGACAGACAATACTATTTAGGTTCTGATGTTTAGGATTTGTTTTCTTTTTCAACTATAATTCCACGTATTTATATTTTTTCCCTTCCAGTACTGAATAGACATGTTATGTGTGATTAGTATATTGTTGCTTTCCTCAATTAAGTTTTTTTCCCCTTCCTTATGCTTGTTTTCCATATATGATAGTCTCCTCGTAAACCTGATGGACAAGGAATGGACAAAGGAAAACCCTGCAAGTAAAGAGTACCAAAATGGTCTTGATTTTTTTCTAGATTATGCATACACCAAAGGAGAACCCCGCGGGAAAGAGATTTTATGTCCTTGTGCTAAATGTTATAATAGCAAATGGTTTACAAGGAATGTAATACGGAATTATTTAATCGCATTTGGATTTCAAAAAGGATATGATGTGTGGGTTCGACATGGTGAGAAGAGACCGAAACCCGGTGATCTTAATGATAATCATATGAATCAGGAAGATGATCAAATTGACGATATTGATGGACTATTGCATGAAAGATTTAGAGATGTTGTACAAGCAGAAAATGAAGTAAATGTAGGCCTCAATGAATATGCAAAAAGTTCTATAACCTAGTCGAAGAAGCAAAACAAGATTTGTATCCGGGTTGCAAAAACTTCTCTAAATTGTCGTTCACCATTCGTCTTTATTTATTGAAATGTCTTTATGGTTGGAGCAACGTATCATTCAATGCTCTCTTAGAGTTGTTGAGAGAAGCTATGCCTTCATTGAACATCCCTGATACGTTCAACAAAACTAAAGGCATGATAAGAGACTTAGGTTTGGATTATAAGAAGATCGATGCCTTCCCTAATGATTGCATGATATATTGGAAAGATGAATGATACTTCTTGTCATGTTTGCGGTGCTCCATGGTGGAATGAAGATGTAAAAGGAAATGATAAAGTTGAAAAAAATCATAAGTCTCATAAAGTTCCTTCAAAGGTTTTGAGGCATTTTCCCTTGATTCCTAGACTTCAACGACTATTTATGTGTTCAAAGACAGCTAGCTCATTAAGGTGGCATGATGAAGAGCGTTCGAAAGATGGGAAGTTGAGGCATCCTGCAGACGGAGAAGCATGGAAAGAATTTGATAAATGTCATTATGAATTTGCTGATGAGCCACGTAATATAAGACTTGGATTGGCCAGTGACAGATTTAATCCATTTAGAACCATGAATTTGTCTTATAGTACATGGCTTGTGGTATTAATACCATATAACTTTCCACCTTGGTGGTGCATGAAGGCTGAGTATTCTATGTTGTCTTTGTTAATCCCTGGACCATTTTCACCGGGGAATAACATTGATGTGTACCTTTAACCATTGATAGAAGAGTTGAGCGTGTTATGGGATTTAGGTGTAGAAACATATGATGCATCACTTAATCAAACTTTCCAAATGCGGGCAACTCTCTTTTGGACTATTAGTGACTTTCTGGGGTATGCTATGTTGAGTGGGTGGAGTACAAAAGGGAAACTAGCATGTCCTTGTTGTAATTATGACACTAATTCGAGATATTTGAATAATAGTAAAAAAGTGTGTTATATGGATCATCGTGTTTTTTTGCCCGAGGATCATAAATATAGGTCAAATGCTAGGAATTTTAATGGGAGCATAGAAGCTAGGCCACCACCACAGCTGTTAACTTGGGAAGAAATCTCGGATAAACTAAAGGACGTCAACAATGCTTTTGGCAGGCTACAAAAGAAAAGTAATAATGGTCTATGGAAGAAAAAATCAATACTTTTTGAGTTACCATATTGAAAGCATAATACTTTACGCCACAACCTTGATGTGGTGCACATAGAGAAAAATATATTTGATAGTATAATTGGGACTTTATTGGATATCCCAGGAAAGACAAAAGATCATAAAAATGCACGATTAGACTTGAAAGAGATGGGTATTAGAAAGAAACTTCACCCCAAAGAGGTAGATCAAGGCAAAAAATCAGTGTTTGCAAAAGCATACTTTTCTATGACTGCAAAGGAGAAAACTACTTTTTGTTCTGTACTTAAACATGCAAAAATACCAGATGGTTGTGCTTCAAACATTTCAAGATGTGTTCAACTTGCCGAAAGAAAAGTTAGTGGGTACAAGAGCCACGATGCACATTTCATGTTGCATTACTTGCTTCAAGTGGCTGTAAGAAGTACACTATCTAACCAGGTTGCACACCCATTAATCCGCCTTTGTTCATTTTTTCGTTGTTTGTGTCAGAAAGTGATTGAGGTGGCAGATTTGGATATCTTGCAATCTGAGATTGCAGAAACACTTTGCCAGTTTGAGACAATTCCCCCCCCCCCCCCCCCCCCCCCGAGTTTCTTTGACATAATGGTTCATTTGCCAATACATTTAGTGAATGAGGTAAGATTAGAAGGACCTGTACAATTTCGGTGGATGTACTTCCCAGAAAGATATCTAGGAAAATTGAAGGGTTATGTTCGTAATAAAAGTCATCCCGAGGGTTCTATTGCTGAGGGTTATTTGGTTGAAGAATGCTTGACATTTTGCTCGCGGTATTGGCATAGTGGCGTTGAAACAAAGTTCACTAGAATGACACGGAATAACGATAGATGTGATCCTAATGAATATGAAAGTCCAAGCTCTTGTATTAACGTTGGTCATCCTATTGGAGGAAAGAGAAAGGGTGAAGCGATTTCTTTGGATTGGAAGTCAAGGAGTTTAGCCCATCGTTACATCTTATTCAATCATGAAGATGTCCAATTTTTTTTAAGGTAATTGATGAATATACTTGTAGGTTTCAATTGGATAAAATAATTATTTTATAATTGTTTTTAACAATGTAATTTTAATTGTAGTGAGCATGAACATGAAAATCCCAATAAGAGAAAGGGGTGGAGCAAATCAAAGAGTCAAGGGTTGGATTTTGTTGAATGGTTTAAGAAGCGTACATTGTTAAGTGATGTATCTGAAAACCTTAGGAAGCTATCCAGAGGACCAAATAAAATTGCACGAAGTTTTTCTGGCTATGTAATTAATGGATATAGGTTTCATACAAAACATCGTGATGCTAGACGTAAAACACAAAATAGTGGTGTGACATTAGTGGCTATAGTACCAAAGATGAAAATCCAATAACAAAATCAGTAAATTACTATGGATTAATTACAGAAATAATTGAGGTAGACTATTATGGTAAGTTGAAGTTTGTGTTGTTTAGATGTGATTGGTTTGAAGTTGAAGAGGAAAAATATGGGATGACTTGTGTTTATTTCAACAAGAGATGTTACTTGGATGACCCTTTTGTATTGGCTTCTCAAGTCCACCAATGCTTCTACATTCAAGATCCTTTTGATGCTAATAAACACTATGTTATGAAGTCTGTTCCGAGGGATTTTTTTAACATGAATGAACAATCAGATTCAAATCCCCATCTGTCGTATAATTATGATCTATCAGATCATGCAGTGAATCTATCTTCAAGCGATGAAATTTGTGAAGTTGAAGTTGTTAGAAATGACATTCCACCAACAATTGTTGATAATTTTGAACATATGCCAAATGTAATAGAATCTGATGATGATTCAAATTTATGACAATTTTTTATGTATGTTGTATCAATTTCATTTTGAAACAAATTATGTATGTTATGGATTTCAATGATATTGAAGTATTAATGTATTCATGTTTTAGATATGTATTTGTTATGTTTAAGTTTCTTTGTGTATTTATTGTGGATCTGACTTTATTTAGTTATTGGTGATCTATTTTGTGTTGTTAATGTGCTAGTAACAGTGCACCTGATTTCAGTTTCAATTTTGTCTTTTATGGTATTAGTTTTTGAGCAGAACCATCAAGAAATATTGAAGATAATCATATTATTGTGAAGCCAGTGGTTTCAGCAGAGGCCATTGTGACTTGAGAAATAGAAAACACATATTAATTCTGTTGTAGGAAATTATTAAGAAACACAGGAAACCAGATACATTAGTACCTATATTTTCAGCAGAGGCCATTGTGACTTGAGAACTATGTTGAAATTAACTCAGCATCATTTGCTTAATAATGAAAAACTTATTGTATGGTTGTTTCTATTGCAGGAAAATGACAAACAAGAATGATTTTGTGTTTGATATCCAAGCTAAATCTAGCACAGATTTAAAGCGGATGATGAAAATCAAGGTTGAAAATGAAAAAGCTTTAAAAGACAACCCAACAAATCATGGAAGCAATCATATAAACACCAATGTTGGAAATATTCAAAAGCTGGACCATCGAAAGCAATCAAAGGTAGAAGCCTCTAAGAAAACTATTGAATCAAGAAAAGTATTTGTACAAAACAGTAACACTAGGAGGCAATTGGAAGTAGAAGTCTCAAATAAAAATGCCAAACTAAGCAAAGTGCCTACTCTAAATAATAATAAGAGACAACTAGAAGTAGAGTCCTCAAAGGAATTTAACGAGCCAAGAAAAGTACTTGTTCTGAACAATAATACTAAGAAGAAATTGAAGTCTACGGTGGATTCTCAAGTTAATGGTTCAATTGAATCACAAGGCTCTAAGAAAACCAGTGAGAAAACCAAAGAGGTAAGACTTTGCAGTATTATTTGAATATTCTAAATGTGTCTATACTTCTCAACTACACTACTTATAGGTGTGCCTCATGTTAGATCTGCATAAAATGACTATATAATAGATGTTCTGCATTACTAGAGGCATACCTCACATGTTCTATATATTCCCAATGGTTATCAATTCAAACCCTAATATATAATGAAATATTATTTTCTTAAATGGATTCTTAATTATTCTTTTACAATCAGGTTCTACAAAGCCTCAACAACACAAAGAACAAGTCTCAACAAGCCTTTGAGAAGAAACATGGAGTAGAGGTTGACAATGAAGATATAGAAGAAATTGAAATGGAAGAATATATGGAGAAAAACAACTGTGATGGTGAGGAAGTTGAGGGAACAAATGTAAATAAAGTTAAAGGTAATACCTCGGGTGCTTCATCCTCGGGACAAATAAGAAAACGAGGGAAAACTTTATGTCGGAAGATTCATGCACGAGAATTCAAAGATAGACAAGAGATCACCTTGAATGAAGAAGGACAACCAATTGGGCCAGATGAAAACACAGTGTCTGAACTTAGTAGTTTTTTGGGGACAATAGGAAGAAGTTCAGATTTATGTCCTCTCACTTTCACTAGTTGGATTGATTTGGTTAAGTTTTGGGAGAAAGACAAGATAGATCATGTGTGGGATTATGTCAATGTAAGTATTTTTTATTTGGTATTGTGTGTTTGTTAGCTTACTTTAATATGTATATATATATATATATATATATATATATATATATATATATATATATATATATATATATATATATATATATATATATATATATATATATATATATATTTCTATTGCAGGAAAAATACAATGTCCTAAAGGAAGGAAAGAAGTCTGTATTTGCTATTATAAATGATGCTTGGAGACGATACAAATGCTTGCTTAAAAAGAAGCATTTTACTCCGTACAAAACCTTGCGCGAGCAGCTAAAAAATCGTCCAGAAGAGGTACCAGAAGAAGACTTTAGAAAGTTATTGGAGTTTTGGAGAGATGAAAAAAATCAAGTAAGATATATTCATATTCATGTTTTATATGTTGAATTATGTGCTTAATTAAATTCACTTTTTGGTTCTAATAGAAGTTTAAAATGCATTTATACTATTGTGTGACCTTTGATTGTGAATGTTGAAAAAAGTCTAGAATAAAATAGAATGAAGTTCTTATAGGGAAATACATTATAGGGAACAACAATACAGTATGTTGAAATACATTAATATATAGTATGTTATTTGTGAATCTACAGCTAGTAAGTCAATATTTCATCTTTTATTCCTTGAGCGTATTCTGATATCAGGAAATATTGGAGCTGATTACCTAAAAAAAAGACAACATGGTGATATCATTAACTAAGAATATCCAATATCCAATTAAAAACAATAGATCATGCTTATCATTGTGCCTGCCTGCTTGTCAAAACACAGGGGCCATTTTCCCGTTTTCCAATAAATGTTTCATCTTCACATCATGGTGTGCTTATCATTGTGAATCTGTGTGTTATCATGTTGAATTAATATACAGTATGTTATCTGTGAATCTAGTTATCATGTGAATAAAATGACAATTTCTAGTAGAAGGTTTTAGCAGAAGTTTCAAGGGATAAGAGAGACGGGTATGTTTAGTGTTCATGGCAGGGCAGTATGACATCAATTTTGCTCAGTATTTTTTGTATGGTTAGTTTGTTTATAGCAGAATTTTCAAGGGATAAGAGAGACGGGCATGTTTAGTGTTCATGGCAGGGCAGTATGACATCGATTTATGGCAGTGCAGTATGACATCAATTTTTCTCAGTATTTTTTTGTATGGTTAGTTTGTTTATAGCATAAGTTTTTAGCAGAAGTTTCACTCATATGTTATCTGTCAATCTGTATTTGAAAATGACAAATTTTACATATGTTTGTACTTTTATCTGTGCACATTTTCAGTTACATGTGCTTATGTGATATCATGTTTAACAAAAGTTATTTTTTCTATATTAATGGATGTAGGAATTCAGTCATCAAAATACCCAAAATATAGCTCAACTGAAATGGAGACATCGAACGGGAAATAAAGGCTTTGCTGTTATAAGAGAAAAAATGGTATTCTTTTTAAAATTATTATAAGTGAATATTAAACTATGCTACTTTATTAATATTCTCATACTCTTGTTTAACTTGGTTTAGCGTGAAAGTAATGAAGATAAAGAACCTCCGACTCAAGCTGAAATGTTCATTGCTACTCGACAAAGTAGGAAAGGAAAGGAGTTAGATGAAGAAACCAACTACGCAATTGTAAGTTATTATTGTTAGGTGTTATTGTTTTGGGTTGTTGCTAATCTTGCTGGTTTGAAAATTAGGACATATCACAAACATGTGTGCTTTGGTAATAGATAATACTATAAGTGCTCAATGAAAAAAAAAGGCGTAGAATCGAATGAATACTGCAGCCATTAGTCTTTAAATTGTTCATTAATGGCATATGTTCTTGTCTATACTTCTTATTTATGATAACACATAATATCTAGTATGTTTCAGGCCATATAACACATTTTCTAACCTGCACATTTGATTTCTGCTAACCTAAGGAACTGTCTTCTATGGGCTCTTTCTTGTCATCTTTTTTTCCATGAATTGTTGTTAATAATAATAACAACAGTGATTATTAGATTTAGGAAAGTGTTGGTAACAGTAATGATGAGGTGAGAGTGGGAAGAAAAGAGGTGTAGAGTGTGTGGACCATTTTGAATAGAGTGAAAAAAAATGGGTGTAATAATTGAAATGTTAACATAGTAAAGAAAAGGAAACTAATAAAATTCTCAAGAGGAATCATTAGGCTTCCTGTAATAGCTCAAATAACAATGAACATTCATTAGGCTTCCTATTATGGGATTCTTTATCTTTTTGTGCCTGCCTGCTTGTCAAAACAAAGGGTCCATTTTCATCTTCACATCATGGTGATCACTACATAACATTATATACCATTACCACCTTGTTAGAAGACTTTTGATATAAGGACCTGGAATCATGAAATCATCGGCTATTGTTTATTACTAGTGCTACTGCTTTTGTCTCATATTTAGCACATCTAGCAGAATTACTGCTATTGTTTATTAAGGACAAACATGTCAGCATTAGAACAATATGGATGGAGGGGACTACATAACTTTGTCCAATTGAAAATGCTTTAATCTTCCAGTTTTGTTATGATATATTGTAGTCTATCTTTTCTTAAGGTTGTGGTATTTTGATTGTTCTGTTCTTCGTCTTTTATTTACTACTACTATATTATGTATGTTAGATAAAGCTTAAAGACTTGATTGAAAATAAAGGACAATCATCTTCAGAAGCTTTTGAAAGCGTATTGGACAAACAAAAACCTAGAAGATTGCGTTGCCATGGAAAAACCTCAACTCCGACTCTCTTGAAAAGAAATAAAGAAATTGCAAAACTTAAAAGAGAGCATGCTGCTGAGGTTAGACAATTTAATGATAGGTTACAGGAGATGGAGGAGAAACATCGTCAAGATAAGGAAGAAATAGATAAAAAAATTCAACTTCTTCTTAAGACTGTTTTGAATCAAAACACCTCAGAGTTGAATATAGAAGCTCTAGCAGCTTTGATATCAGCTCCTGTAACTGATACTAACAGTGTCTTATGTTCTTCTGCATCAACACATGCTCCAAGTGCTCCAACTAATGATCAAGTAATATTTAATTTTTTAATGTTATAAATTAAAATTTTAGAGCCTTTAATTTGGATAATAAGCTTATTTAAATTATAATTTTGTTTTATGCTCCAACTAATAATCTTATTACTTTTATTTTGTAGGTCAGGAATGATGATATCAATGGAGATTTTCAATCATTCGAAGATGAAGAGACATAAATGTAGAGATGTGTAAATGCAGATGTTCAAGTTTACTTTTATATATTAAAGATGTTATTTTGAATATGAATGATGATTTACATATGAAGATGTAATTTGAAGATATTTTGTATCATTTGAATGATGTTCAAGTTTACTTTTATATAATGTAATTTTTTTTAGCATTTAAGATCATTTTAAAATTTGTATATTATTAATATTATTACATCTAAAAAAATGTTGTGAATGATTATTATTAGATTTAAGAAATAAAATTATTTTTAATTTTATAAAAAAAAAGACATTTGGCGCAACGGTTATAAGTTGTTTTTGTAGCTTTGAAGAAGAAATTACGATGTGGATCTACCAGAACGGTCAAAAATGTACTACGACAGAAAACCATTGTTATATTCCAAAAAATCAGTCGTTCCGTAAGACATACCAATTACAACGGTTTTATCTAAAAACGGTGTACATCCGTTGCTATTTAAAACCGTTCTAAAAAAGAAAACTACAACAACGGCTCTATACAACACGTTGTCGTTGGGTGAAAAACCGTTCCTAAAGGCTAGGACAACGCCTAGGTTTGGAACGGCCTATAAACCATTCTGGTACATAAAAACAACGATTTTTTTAGGTTTTACAACGGTTTTAATCCGTTGTTGTATAGTTAAAATGTTGTAGTGTGTTGTGTGGTATGACCACAAGATCTCGGGTAGGTACTCGGTCCACATTCATTTTGCCTCCTCCAGCTTCTTTTTTATTCCTCCTAGGATAACCTTATTTGTAGCTTCTGCTTGGCCATTGGTTTGGGGGTGTTCCATAGATGTGAACCTATTTTTTATTCCATAATCCCTGTAAAAGTCTATGACGGAAGTGCTTGCAAATTGGGCTCCATTGTCCGAGACTATGATTCCTGGAAAATCGAACCGACATATGATATTCCTCCAATAAAATTTGCGAACCCTCTCGGCAGAGATCCGAGCAACAACCTCGGCTTCCACCCATTTTGTGAAATAGTCAACTGCAACGGTTAGGACCTTGAGCTGTCCTGAAGCAACTGGGAATGGTCCTAAGATGTCTGCTCCCCACTGATGGAACGGCCATGGAGATGAAATCAAATGGGGCGACTCAGATGGTAGACGTTTAATTGGAGCAAATACTTGGCACTTTTCGCATTTTCTAACGTACTCGATGCAATCTCGCATCATATGCGGCCAGTAGTACCCAGTTCTTAGGATTTTTCTGGATAGTGCTCTCCCACCGATGTGGCTACCACAAGCTCCTGAAGGTGCGAGAAAGATACAAGAAAGGGGGGGGGTTGAATTGTGTTTTCACTCATTAAAAAATTTTCGCCTCTTATCGTTAAAGCGCTAAGAGAATATCAGAGTTCGTTGAGAGACTCTGACTCGAGATGCATCATTCAGATCTTATATTGCAAAAGGAATAAGTAACAAGAAGAGTCTGAATAAATTATGTTCAATTCAGAACTTGCAGAGCGGAAGCTTATCAGAGTTAGGTTGCAAGGTTCTGACTTGCTTATGTAAGGTTCTGATAAATAATACAGAAACATAAACAATAACTTAAAGCATAACATAAGTAAGTAACAAACGATATATCCTGGTTCACTTGAGCCATTCCCAAGCTAGTCCAGTCCACCCTTCCAAGGTGATTTCGCCTTAAACACAAGGACTTAATCCACTATAATCCAATCCGATTACAGATGCACGGGCAACAATCGGTGACTAACAACCTGCACAACCGAAGTTGTGACTAACACACAATGAAACGTCCAGGGATTCAACTTAAACAATATAACAAACATTGACCCAATAGGTTCCAATCTCGCAAGATCTACTATCAGGATTTCACAGCTAAACGTTCAGGGATTCGACTTAACGAATATAACGTTTACTGACCATTCTTCCAAGATTTTCCACAATGACACCAAGCCATTGTCTTCTCAAGTCTCCGATCACACTGATCACTTAAGGAATCCTAATTCACATAGAATTAGTTGTTCTGGAGATTACAAAGAATGCTTCTTATCAAGCAGAGTTCTCCTAAGTTTAAGTACAAATGAACACAAAGTGTTCTAGCAAGATATGAGCAACAGCTCCTTGCAAACTACATGATTCTAACAAGATGTACATGATTTGACAGTTGAATAACATCTTGAGAATTCTTCATCTTCTTCGTTGAGCAAGCTTTGAGCAACAACTCCCTTGCTACTGATATTTGATCTTTATAGATGATGTAGTTGGTTGATGACTTGATTGATTTGCAATGTTGTCTTGTTCATCAACAACTTCTGTTCCAATTAATTGTTGTCATGTTGAATGATGATCTTTGAGCTTCAACAACAATGGTCGTGTGTTAATGGTGATAGCTTTGAATGTTAGTGTAACAACAAAAACTGATCGTTGCGACTATCATCACATCGACACCTTCAGAAGCACATACTCCTTTCCTTTAAATAGCCAAGTAAAATATATCCGTTGGAGAGCTTTTGGCCGTTTGAAAAGAGTCGTTATGCAATGATTAAAGTTGTACTGCCATATCTTCCTTTTACTGTAGAAGTGATGGGATTAATCTTTTAGAACAGTGTACAGTCATTGCTAACGGTAACATTTGTCTTCAAATCTTCAGAGGCTTCTGATGGTAATTAATTGAAGCATGAGTAGAGACTTTACAACTGGGTATTCAAATCTTTCAAGTCTTACGTCTTCAGAGCTTATCCATTAGGAATCTATCTTCAGAACTTCAGCACTTGTCTTGAAACCCGTTATCTTCACTACTTCAAGTCTTCAGAGCCTTCAGAACTTGTCCATTAGGAATGTGTCTTCAGAGTCTTCAGCACTTGACCTTTAGAACCATAATCTTTAGAACACATAAGTCTCCAGAGCCTTCAGCCTTCAGAACTTCAAGTCATTGGAATCTTCAGCACTTCGGTTCTCTAGAGGATTATCTCTTCAGAAGCTTTGCTATCTTTAGAATCATAACCACTCTCAGAGAGCATCCACAAGAGCATTGCAACAACAATATTGTCATCCTTGGATCTGACTGATTATGATCAGATACAGAAGCATAGTTGCTTCTTGCGACTTGTGTCACACATAGTAACTTCGCATATAATCAATTACGCACATCTGGCTGGTGCTTGTTGGATCTGATATCTTCTATGATTATGATCTGCACACAACACACATTAGAACATAAAATGGTTCTTTCACAAATACCATTGTTACCATCAAAACATAGAGATGACTTACAGAGACAACTCTTGCTCTAACAGCTCCCTCATGGACCTCTTTAATTACCAGTTCAATCTCAGGCTCTGACACACATCTGAGCATATGAGTTGACCTACCCATCTTGTATAGCGTGTTCAAGATTATGACATATCGGGAAGTTATTCTTTTAATCTTTCGGGCTTCATTAACATCTTCAGGTAATATTTCCTAGGTCAGATAGCTGATGATGAGCCTCATCCCTCCTTGGACATACTCTATTGTTAATACTTCCTCTGATTGAATGTTGGGTGCTTTGAGAACTTCTAAGATCACAGTCTTATTCATTCCTGAATTCTTTGAGCTTGCTAATCGGGCTAGGAGGTCAGCCCGAGCATTGTCTTCTCTTAGGATGTGGACGACTTCGAATTCTGAGAATGCTTTGGATATTCCTGAAGCTTTCTGAAGGTACTTTATCAGGGTGGAATCCTTCGTCCGGTACTCGTTCTTCATCTGTCCGACCACTAGCTGGGAGTCGGTCTTCACTAATAAATGTGTTACTCTGACCTCTCCCGCCAATTTCATTCCGGCAATCAAATCTTCATACTATGCTTGGTTGTTACTAACCTGAAAATTGAAACTTAAAGAGTATTCTAATGTTAGATCTCCGGGTCCTTCCCGAATTATTTCGGCTCCGCTTCCCTTGAGATTTGAAGATCCATCTACATAGAGGATCCATCCGTTTGAGATCTCTTCTAGAATCTCATATGATCCAAAGACTCACAGAATAACACTTTGAGTTACCAGAACAAAGAATAGAAAAGGAATACTTCTTTATCTTGTCTTTAAGGAGACAAAAGTCTTCAGCATCTGGACTAGTTCATCAGAACTTCCGTCTTCAGACCTTTAGAACTTAGTTCCTTTGTACGTCGTATCAGAGCTCATAATCTTCAGAGACGTCTGGAGCATTTTCTACTTTTCAGCAGATACATTTTATCATTGAGAAAGAACAGTTATTTCCTAATAAAATAGCCTTACTATTTATCAGAGACAAACACTGTCTTTAAAAAACTCCCCCTGAGTTTCAGACTTGATGAAGATTATAAATTTTAACATTTGAATCTTTTGGGTAGTCTCCCCTTAGTTTCCATACGTCAGATATTGGGATCTTCAGAATCATAATTCAAATATATTAATTTTAATTCACCAATAAGATCATGACTTTTCAGAGTTTGACTTTGAACACAGGCCTTCATCTCAGAACCTTGTTACTGTCACAACTCAGTGGTTCATCAAAGCTTGATTCTTGATCTGATTCTAATAGAAGGATAATTTAGTGATCAATCAAAGCTTGATTCTGAATCTGATACCAATGTTAATCAGGATTCTTAGTTTGATACCAAAGTAGGCTGAGTTTGATACCAATTGAAAGGTATTTTCCTAGATGCTAAAATTAATACCAATGAAGGTATTTGAAAACATTTCACAGCTTAACTCTGATTGATATCACTACCGATTAATTCTGATACCGATCTTTATATACTGAGTCTGATTACCAAGTGTAGATTTAGCCTGATACCAAATCATTTTTTTCTCAATTGGATTCTTGGTGAAAATCAGAACTTCTTCTTCTTGGATCTTCAATCCCGATCTTCAGAGAGTCTTCGACTTCTGATTTGCTTAGTTCTTCTGAAGAGCATCTTGAGATGTAGACTTTGTCTTGACTGCTTTCAGAGCTTTCCTTCTTCTGATTCTTATGTTCTGAATATCATATTCTTAGACAACTTACAACTTCTGAACAAAATGAAACAAAAATCATGATAACTTTGACTTTCAAAAAGTTCTCAACTTCTAAATAGTACTGGGTCAATATGATTCTGAACACATGTTCACAAAATATACAAATTCGATAATATGAATAAACATTTCATAAGAACTTTAACAGAGTTCTTTCTATTTGACCTGTTCTGAGAATGCCCAGTGAACTTGTTCAGAGTTCCTCGGTTAAACATCAAACATTCCTTTGTCGTAAATGCATTTTATATGATTGGTTTAGGCAAAATAACCTTTTTGGTCCCTCAAGTTTATCTCGGGGTTCATTCTGGTCCCTTATCTTTAAAAAGTTCCAAAGTGGTCCTTTAATTGTTCAAAAAGGTACACGTTAGTCCTTTCCGTCCATTTTCTTCAAACGGCGTCAACTTTTGCTTGGGTGCCATCTGACGTGACACTTGGTCGTACGCGTGGCAAGTGACTTGACACACATTAATTTTCAAGGTCATTAAAATTGTGAAAAAACATTCCAAAATTATTGTCTTAATCTGGATTCGAACCTAGGACATCTTGCTTGTAAAGCATGACTTCTTACCACTACAACACTTCATAATTAATGCTTAAACATGATTCCAATTCTGTTATCTTAAATGCATATGTACCCAACGCTTATATTTATGAACTCCTCAACCTATTACTATCTCACTATCTTTTGAATTACACCGTTAAATTGAGATGGCATTTGTAAGTGTCATAGCTCTTCTTGCATTCCTTATTCTGTAAACTCTTCCAGCTTCAACCATTTTTGCAGTTACTCTAAACTATTCATGTTCCGAAGCTCCTGCACCTATGCAACAAAACACAGAAAATCCAATGAATCGGTTTTTGATAGTAATTGACAGATACCTTTTGGTATCTCACATATTTCAGTTTTTCACTTTGATATGTAATGGAATTTTGGTCATAAATTGATGTAGTTTGCCATTGGGTTGATTTTGGAGGTGGCTCATGCAACAAAACATCCTTGTTTTCTTATAGTTGCAACTGTGATGCTGGATATTACAATCTTCTCAATGTCACTGTCTTTCCTTGCTTCAGGGAATGTAAGAGTATATAAACTGAATGGAATTGATACTTTATATGTGAATTTGAAAGGGAAAAAAATAACTTGAGATTTCATATTTGTCCAGAAGGTGCTCTTGATTTCAGTTGCTCTAACATTGGAATACCAATGTCAAACTCATCCATAGCTTCACCACCAACATTCAATGAAAATGGTAAGAATCTATACAGAATCTATGAAAATGGTATATAGGTGTTACATTACATGATTTATGTATGCATTTTAAGATAGGCTATAAATAATGTTAATGTGATGTTAATGTTCAGGTAGCTCAGTTCTCAGACAAAGCTACCAGTGGCTGCTCATGCCGTTGATTACAATTATAACAAATATGTATAAGAAGTAGGTAGCAGCACACAAAAGGAAAGAAGAAAGCGCAGCAGAGCCAATGGCAAATCCTTTGGTGGTGGCTTTGGTTGTGTTACCCACGACATCAAGGACATCAGTGATCTCTCGGACACTTTCAGGCTGATAATAGGTAATGTCAATTTACATACCATGAGAAATCTAAAATATAAAAAATAAGGAAATTATTTGTTTGGCCAGAAATACCTACTGGCTCATTTCTACAATTCCTCCAGCATTATCAGCTATTGGGCCAAACATATCCATGGTAAGAATATAGGCAGCAGTGCTAAGCATTCCCATTGTTGCTATAGTTGTGCCAAACAGCAACGTACACAAAAATACTGCACTTTTGTGTCCAGAAGAGCACTGAAGAATGCACTTTTCTCTGAAGAATTTCAATAACATAATATTAATATATTAAAATGAGAGCAATAAACATTAATTGTGAAGTGTTGTAGTGGTAAGATGTCATTGTTTGAATGCAAGATGTTCTGGGTTCGAATCCGGACTAAGACAATAATTTTGGATTATTTTTTCACAATTTTAATGACCTTGAACATGAATGTGTGCCAAGTCACTTGCCACACGTACGACCAAGTGTCACGTCAGATGCCACCCAAGCAAAAGTTGACGCCGTTTGAAGAAAATGGACGGAAAGGACTAACGTGGACCTTTTGAACAATTAAAGGACCACTTTGGAACTTTTTAAAGATAAGGGACCAGAATGAACCCTAAGGTAAACGTGAGCGACCAAAAAGGTTATTTTGCCATTGATTTACTTGTTTGAGTTTTGCATTCTATATCAAAATCATATTTCTATTTCTCCCCGTTTTTGACATCATCAAAAAGTTTGAGCATATAAGCATTTAGAACATAGCTAATATGATAATGAACAATCTAACATAAAATAGATTCAAACCATATTTCATTCAGCAAAACATAGATTAATCATTAATCCTAAGTAGTTCAGAGCAATCAAAACATAGACCTAATGAAAGTAGGTTTCTAGGGGTTAGTCTAAGAGGTGCCTAACGAAAAGGAGGAGGTTGAGGACAAGCTTTCAGATTCATCGATTTCTGAAGCATGCAACTGTTTGTCTTCAACTTGTGTGATTGCCAACCTCTTGTTCTTCACAATTTCTTCTAAGATCCATCCATGGAATTCAGTCCAGATATTTCCCATTTCCGTGGGATCCATGCTGGAACTGGATATATCTATTAAGCTTTGGATTTTGTTGATGGCATTATCCTTGAAGGATATTAATGCATCATTGACAATCTTTGATCTTTTTGAAAAGGGTTCTTCATTATCAGCACTTTTCTGCTTCTTTCCTTTTCTCTTCCATTCTGAGAGTTCTTGAAGCACATCTGTAATGTTCTTCATATCAATCCATACACCAATGTCTTTATCCTTGAATTATTGCATATAGTTTGCCACTTCTACCTGATTATGTGTTGTGAAGTTTGGAAATCCTTCAACAGGAACCCTTGTGGCCAATGTCAATTCCCTTAGTGACGTATCATCAAGAATGGTATATTTTGTTTTTAGATTCTTAATTATGAGAAAATTTCCTGCGTTTTCAAGAAGCTTGCTTGATTCACCTTCGTTGATTAAAATATCATCTACTATTCCTGATTCCACCAAAATATCATAAATGAGTATTCCATACGGAACATGTCTGACTTCCGTGTCAGAACCTGTTCTAGAGTTTCTTATATAGCTTTCTTCAGAAGTTTGAAGAGGATTGCAGGAAGATGTATCTTGATTCCTTTAAGAAGAAGGAATAAGACACATTTTTTAGTGTTATTGAGTTGATCTAAGGGAAGATGGTGAAACACACTTCCTTGCAGGATTCTAAACCACACTTGTAGGGAATCCTTTAGATTTGAGAAAATTGGGTTCTCCGTATTAACTACAGTATCTTCTTTGAAAATAGAAGCCATGACCTTGGTCTCTCTTTCCCTATTCAGTTGATCTTTAGTGATTCTTACTCCGTTATTGTCATGCATCAGTAAATCTGCAATTGTCTTCTCAGATATGATGATTTGCCTTCCAAATACCGAAGAAATAATGACAGTTGTGCATGCATTAGCATGAATCTAGAAATTTTTAACCAGACAGCCATAGGTTGGTCCTTCCAACCTCTTGAAATAGTTACTCCATCCTTGAGCTTCCATCGAGTGAGTTACATCACATCCGATTGCTTTCAAACTTTTGAAGTTCACAATCATTTCAGATTTGACGATGAGGTTTTCAACTGGTGTATTTGTGGTGATGGGGCATGAAGCAATTTGACAGAGGGAAGCCATAGAGTGATGAAGGTGAAATGTACTTGGCAGAGTTTACTCAAGATTTAGATGGTATGAGTGTTGTGACGAATGATTTAGGGTTGAGGCTATTTATAGGGTAATTAGGAGAGTAAAATCTTGAGAATTTGAGAGGTTACCGGTTGATCTTTCCTAGATAGGTTAAAGAGCATGAGAAAGAGAGTTAATGATTGATTTTCTTTAATGGGGGAAGTTTATTCGATCAAGAACCATAACTGATATCTTATGAGTGGCGATAGTAACCGTCGCACAATTATGACCTAAGGAGGTATTGTGGTTTCTAGATAATCCTAAGACTTTTCGTGTTATTAATAATGATAGATGCATGTAATTGATTATAATACTTAATTATTTTATTCCAATTTATAAAGTGCATTGTGAACATAGGATTAGTCATTTAAACAGATAGGTATTTCACCATTAGGATTACTTCATTAGTTGATCAGGAACATACACATTGAGTTTAAAACACAAGGATAGACAGATAAAAACCTTGAATAAACTATGACCTTAAGAGAAACTAACTTCCTATCTTAGACTAAAAATGTCATGGATTGATAGAACTCGGGAAGGATCTTCTCAGTCATTCCATTTCTCCTGCAATGACTAACTATTCCTTGAAGATCAAGAATATGGGAGATAACTCTGCAGTAAGGAACTTGATAGACTCTGTCTTCCCTAGACAGACTAATTTCTTCCTTTAGATGATTGTAGATGGATTGGGGTAGGTTTATTTTGATCCTAGATACTAAGAAGAAAATAAATAATCTTTCTTTGTCAGATAACCATCCTGCTCCTCTTTCTCTTGGTCTTAAATTAGTTACCATTAGCTTATACCAATCTTTAGCAATGGGAGTGAGGGTACATGGTTGAGTGGGACGGCCTTCAGTCTCAAAAATGACATGCATATGCCTGTCGAAGCTATGACTATTAATGTTTCTTTCCACAGTCAAACCATCTTCAACACACCTAATGGCTTTAGCTATGATGGTAGGGTTGATCAAGACCGGACAACCAGCAACCACAGACAAAATAGCATTTTTTCCATAGTTATATCTAGTACTTAAGCATTTACCCAGAACTCAGTTACAAGCGCAAGAAAGACTGGTCCAACAAGCATGTTGAAGTAGTTTTCCCTGTTCTGAAATTCAATTCCAGAGAGAATACTCGTTTTGTTAAGTTGAGGCAGAAGGTTTACATTCAGAGTAAATTCCTTCAGGAGTTCGAGATCAGAAACTTCTCCTCTGATGTTGTGGGAAGTGATTTTAGACAGGAGTGATTTTGTTTGAGAGAGAAGGAAATTAAACTATGAGAAGGACTTATGATCAACAGCTATTTAATGAACAGGAACAGGCAGGGTTCATCATTTTTGAGAATAGCTATGAGTAGCTATGGAGGTCAGCTTGACAAGACACGTTATAGACTCTATATAGAGTTTGTCAGAGCGGATCATAAATAAGGATACGAAAAGATGTATACTTATGAGTCAAATCGGGAGTGGTTGACACAAGATAATCATAACTGCATATTTTACTTTCACTATTCGCCAACACATAAATTCGTGAGAATATTTTTTTTTATAAATCTAACGAGACCTAATGTGTTAGTGGTTATGACGAGATTCAAAGTATTGCTATTGTTTTAATTTAGAAAATAAGGATGATCATGAATGAAGACTAACGTACCTTTGAGATTTTGAAATATTTTTGCAGAGATTCTTTATCTGAGTGTTTTCCATCCTGACTCTGAGCTTCTTGTCATACCCCAAATTTTGACCACTAAGATTTCCTATCATTGTGAAACTCATCATCACAATATGGATGTACCATCATACTTCATCAATCTCCCCAAAGATGGGTGAGCATCCACTACAATCAGACTTAGGGTTTCAAGCCCTCTCAGAGCTTTTAGGCAAAGGATCAATCAAGGAATGACATGATCTTCAACTTATCTAACCTCTCAAACATCCACAATGGATCAAAAGGACTCCCACTTCAAGGATCAAGCACAAGGTTGCTCCCTTCTAGGTGGACAAGTCTCAAGATCGACAGTGTCACCAAATTAGGGTTTTTGTCGACCAGGGCCTCCAGATGGAAAATTTTCATCTGGGCACAAGCCAATGATCCAAAACATAACCTAATATACTCCATGGAACCTCATGGACCCAATCATCAAGTCAATTTGATCTCAGGGGATGCATACATAAAAAATCAGGAATTAGGGTTTCTTGACCTAATTCACCCCTAAGTTGAATTTTGGGACAAAACATGAGCCAAGACCTCAAAGGAGGATTTGAGGGTCTCTAATGAACTATATTGGTCCATTTGGAACAATGGATTAATCCAAGAAGCTTGAACAACAAGTCTCAATTTCATCTGCACCACAATTAGGGTTTCGCGAGGAAAGTCAACTGTAACTTTGACTTTTGACCAGGACATGCTCCCAAACCCTATGACATGCACCAATATACCCTATAACACCCATGGAACATGTCCATCAAGTTTGATTTAGGTAAAGGACATGATTTCCTGAAGAATTGCACAGTTTGGAATTCATCTGAAAAAAAGTCAACTGTGCACAAAAGTCAACTTTGACTTTTTGAGATTTTTCACCAAAATGGATTTTTAACCCTAAAATGATGTTAATGTATGATTTGAATCTTCATTCATCAAGAAAAATCAAGAAAAGTTGGATAACTTGTAAAAGGGGTAACCATAAAACTTAGAAATTTTTCTAAGTCATGAAAAAGTGCCACTAATGCACCAACTTTGGAGGACCATAACTCCTAAACCACAAGGCCATTGTGCCCCATTAAAAGCTTGATTTGTAGATCTCATTGCCCTCTACAAAAGCTTCACACTGACCTATGTCCAAATTCCTCATGGATTTTGAGTTATGGAGTGATCAAAATCAAGAGAAAACACTTTGTTCCAACACTTTGTGAAAATTTCACTAAGTCAGATATTGCCTTACTTTTTGCCAAATGTAGGGGGATTTTTCACTTGGATTCAAAAGAGATCAAAACCAAACATGTTCAAACAGTTGTTGTATCATGTAAGGGCTTTCCAAAATGGTCAAGAACATTACCAAATTCAACTTACACCATGAGATATGACATTGGCAAGTTGCCTTGCTGAAATCTGTCAAAGGCAAGGCAGAATTTGCAATTTTGCTCGATTTGCCAAAATCAGCCAAATTCAAATGCTCCTATCCACTTCGACACATCTGAGGATTAAATCTAAAGGGGACAATCACTGAGCCAAGCCTCCAAAGTCCATGGAACAAGAAATAGCATGTTGAACCTAGAATGGCCAAAATAGGGACAAGACTCCAAATTTGGATTGAAGCATTCAATGGAAGCATCAAGGTGGCATGGACTGAGCCATTCTCATCTGAAATCAGTCAAGACTTATCCAAGACCAAGGGAACCAAAGCTCTGTGCCCTAACCTCTAGTCAATGGCTAGAGGAGACTTGGATTTTCATTTGCCAACATTGGCCAAACCTACTTAGCAGTTGCCATTCACTATTCCTTGCAAAACAAACTTGCTCTACTATAAATAGAGCTCAATTGTGTTCAGTTTAAGTACACCAAAGGCCTACAACACTTGCCTTTCTCAAAATCTCTTTCTCTTGGCAAAAATACCTTTCTTAGCAAGGTAACTATCGGGTTTTGAGCTAGAAGGCAATTCCACTCAAACCAATCACTCACACACCTCATATACATCACATATGAGCTGGTCAAACACTTAAATAACAACTGGAACATTGATTTCTCAGAATCACCAGTCAATTGCTCAAGGTTTTAACCAAAGTGCAGTTGAGATGCCATGAAGTGATCCAGCCAATTTCCATCAAGTCCAAGCATTCAAACACACTCCATAGCACCTAGGGAAGCTGTTCAGATCATCACAACACAACTGTAACACCTCCTACACAAATCACGATCACCAGCTGCAAGTGGTAAGCATGAGCTCCTCTAACTCTATGATCCATGCAATTTTTACTGCACAATAATTTGGCCTTATATTCATAATCATGCATGAAATGTTTTCCCTCAATTAATTGCATTGTTTGAATCGTGTATCAAAAATCCTAGCCTTCATGCAGAAATTAGGGTTCTTAAGGTTTCTTCGTGATTTCATGTTTTATGTTTAATTTAAATGAAATTAAGTGTTGTAGACATGACCGTGAGGTTGAAACGAGTTGATTGGTATGTGGATTGCATGATATGGTTAAGTATTCAGTGAGATTGGATGGAAAACGCAAATCTGGGAAACTCAGAACACGCGCGTGTTCTTGGTGTGTTCTTGGCGCCATTTTCAGAAATTTGAATATTTGATTTTTGTGATTTTTGTTTAATTGATTCAAAAATTAATTTCTCTCTGAGTTTTAATGATTTTGCGTTGATTCTTTTTTTAATAATTCCAAAAATGTTAAAATATTTTATTTTCCCAAAAAATCCCAAAAATATTATTTATTTTGTATAATTGATATTTTTGCAAAGAATTAATGTTTTAATTGTTTTTAACATTTAAAATATTTTTTCCACCTTGATTTTGCAACTTTTAATGCTTTCTAATTATTTTGTAGGTCAATACTTAATTTTTGAAGCATTAATCCACGATCACAATTTGTTTTCCATATGTTAAACAATTTTGATCATTTTAATTGAATTTTTATTCAATTAAATACATTTTTGAAAACAAATTAGGGTTTTTGGATTAATTCTACCCTCATAAATCATTTTCAAAACACTTTGGGCCTCTAATAGAGTGTAAGACCCAATCCTTTTTTGACCAAACCATTTTTGGGCCTCAGTTTATTGTATAAGTCCCGATACCGTCAAAAACAAACGGCGCTATCGTCGCCTTTTGAAAAATAACCTTTTGGGCCTCTCCTTGAGCTATAAGACCCATTTAAAACTTTTTGGGCCTCTAATAGAGTGTAAGACCCAACCCCCTTTTAACCAAAAACATTTTGGGCCTCACTTATTGTATAAGTCCCCTCTGCGTTAAAAGAAAACCTGGGCGCGATCGCCATTTCAAACGGAAAAATCATCTGGGCCTACCATCGTGTTATAAGCCCCACTCTTTTTCTTTAAGACTTTTTGGGCCTCTTGAGAGAGTGTAAGACCCATCCCTTTGTACAGAAAACCTTTTTGGGTCTCAGTCACTTGTATAAGTCCATCTGTACAAATTCAAAATAACAGTGCGCTCACTGATAAAACCTTAGGCCTCTCCTTGAGCTGTAAGCCCCAAATCTCTCCTTTTCAAAGTACTTTCTCCTTTGATTTTGAATATACTGTTGTTTTCAATCTTTCTTTGTTGAACAACTAACCAAACAACATGGAAGCTCTACAACCGAGTAAGTGGTTATTGCTTTCATTTACCGCTTTCGTACACATATAACTGTATTGTGGGGCTGTTTCACTGTAAGTCTTCTTTCATAAACTCATATCAACTGTGTAATAATAGTATAGATATTTAGAGTTTCCCCGGCAACTACGTCTAGCATTAAGCCCGTTGATTACTCTTAGAAATAGTCTAAACTAGATCCCCATAGGATTACCAGACACAGTCTTCCCTCCTCTTGGGGTTAAACAATATGGAGATATGAAAGGCAGCATTCTCGGTGAACCCTTTCATAGGCTGTCACTCGTAGAAGTTGTCAAAGAAACTCTATTCCCCAGAGATGATCTTTTCTCCGTGAATGGCATCTCTTGAGTTTCTTCCAAATTCTTGGACTTTCCTGGCTTGATCTATTCTCGGTGAATGGCATGTCTTGAATTTCTCGGGGTTTGGGGACCCACAGGCTTCTTAAAAGCATTTGTCAAGAAACTCTACTCCCCATAGATGATCTTTTCTCCATGAATGGCATCTCTTGAGTTTCTTCTAAATTCTCAAACTTTCCTGACTTGATCTATTCCTTGTGAATAGCTTGCCTTGAATTTCTCGGGGTTTGGGGAACCATCAGCTTCTTAAAAGCAATCGGCCTCCTCTTGGGCATCGTACAAGGACCCACAGGCTTCCTAAAAGCAACCCCGCCTCCTCTTGGGCATCGTACAAGGACCCTACGACTTCTTAGAAGTATTCACAGCCTACTCTTAGGCTTCGTATAATGATCTCTTCCCCCGGGAATGATAGCCTCCTCTTGGGCTTCGTACAAGGACCGATCGATTTCTTAAAAGTTTCCAGCCTCCTCTTGGGCTTCGTACAAATTGTCCCGACGACCTCCTAGAGGTATAGGAACATAACCTAATCATCTCCATAGAACAGTCCTTTCAAAGAGTCTACTACTGTTTCTCAAAGCATAGTACAAAAGATGAAACTTTAGACACGGACAGTCTAATCTCCTTGAGTCTCAAAGACATTCTCAAGTGACCCCCCTTTCCCAAAATAGGAAGGAAACCCGTAGACTCGGATAGTCTCAATACCCTTTGGATTTCTCGCTTCCTTAAAGAACAGGAATAACCCGGATCCTTGAATCAAATCCATGAGTACAGTGTTTCTCATATAAGAACTGATTTTCTCTTTAAATCAGTATACTGGACCTGTCGCTCAACTAAAACAGCGTCATAGCCTCCTCTTAGGCTTTGTATAATGATCCTTCTCCGGTGAAGTTAGCCTCCCTCTTGGGCTTTGTACAATGATTCTCCCCAGGGGAGTCAAACAACATTTAGCCTCTCTCTCGGGATTTGTACGAGACACATAAGAGACTCCCTCGTAGAGTCAATCACCCTTTCGCCTCCATCTCGGGCTTTATACGAGATACAAAAAGGTTCTTATTGAGCCAAACAAACAACAACCTCCATCTCGGGCTTCGTACGAGATACCAAAAAAACTCTCTTGTTGAGTCAAACAGCCTCCATCTCGGGCTTCGTACGAGGTACCAAAAGACTCCATCGTCGAGTCAAAACTTTTTAGCCTCTCTCTCGGGCTTTCTACGAGACACATATTAGCCTCCTCTTAGGCTTTATATAATAAAACCACTGGTTAATCCAATTAACCTTTTAGCATCAAAGTTATGCCTCGTTCACAGTAGATAAACATCAACAACTCTTTCCCCTCCATCTAACTGCTGTAAGCGGCAAGCCTCTAGATCATCTACATCCACGCCACTGTCCCTCTTTTAGCATGAGAAATTCCTAAGGAAAGATGGCATTACTCTACACTGAGTTAAAGTCTTCTCCTTCAGGTTGGAAATCCCCTTTTTTAAGGAAATTATGGCATTGCCGGATTCACACATCCCGGTTAAAGTAATTCTCCTTTATAAACAGTTGTGACATACAACCTCCTCTTTAGAGATGACAAATTCTCTCTAAAGACAATACCCTTTTAGCTTCATATCTTGGACTTTAAACAAGATACAGATCACCTTTTTCGCTTTACGTCTTGGGCTTTGAACAAGACACCAAAAACAACCATTTCATCCCATAGAATAGGAGGAACTATGAACGCTCTGATTTCCCTGTTTCGGTAAACGGGAATACGTAGGCATAAGATTGAAAGAAAAATCTTAGCGAGCACACTAAACAAAAACTAAAAATCCCATACCCTCATGTATCTATCAAAAGCACCAGTCCTAACATCCTAATCCTTGTTCCCCGCCAGAAAGTCCTAGAAAGAGAAAAAGAAAACCGTATTGGCGAAAATACAAATAACCAGTACAAAGGCCACCCACATTGATAGCATTCTTAACCTAATAGACCGCTGTTTAAAATCAGTATGCAAAGCAGGGTTAATTGGAGACATCTATTTCCCTTCCTTCATCAGCTCACAATAGGATAAAAAATGAATCGACCTGTAGTTAAAACTCAACCGCAGAGAGCGACCAACGCTTCAGAACCGCGTCCAAAATCGCTCGCTACAGAAAAATGGCGCCCACCGTGGGGCCGTTCAAAGTTAGATCTAGGCACGGTCGTCCCCATTTTTCACAGAAAAATGGCGCCCACCGTGGGGCCCTGTATCTGTTTTTCTCCTTTTCATCTCTTGTGTGAATACCACAGATTGGGGCTTCCGCCGGGGAACCTATTTTCTGTCAGGAATTTAAGATTCTTAGCTTTTAAAGGTCTAGGATGATTAGGACAAATATATATACTGCTTTTCCTAATTGCTATACATATTTATTTTTCTGCTAATGGGAATGCGTGTGATGCCGCATGTGGAAAGATTGAGTATACACTTAAGATAAGTGATGGCGAAGGGGTCGACCATCAACCTCAGTGGAGGCTGACCAATGCAACCCATTCTCTCACCTAGACAATAGGCCGATTGTTAAGTCTGAGAAGCTGAGGAGCCAAACCCTTTCGTAGTGCGGAAACTATCGGGAATAGTTGTTACGCGATACTACCCTCATTTGAGGCTGGTGATCTATTCTCGGTGAATGGCACTTACTCTAAGATCGCTCTACAACTCGCTGGCGATCCGCTTGTTGTTTTGCTTTCCTGGGAGGAGCTGATGATAATGAGTACAGGTACAAAAATCACCTTAGTATAAACCTTTGGGGATGGGTAGAGCCTTGACTTCATGACAACGACCCTTTGACCCCATGTTTTTTCTATGTTTTTGTGTGCTGCATTCATGCATTCATTTAAAAAACATTAAAACATTCAAAAAAAATTTCTCTTCTAGTCTCTCTGTTTTTCAAATTAAACTAAGACTGTGATTGCAAATATCAGAGAAAAGGATTGTGCTAATGGATTTCGGTAGAAGGAGAACTCATAGTTACACCTTCAAGGTTCCAAAGTTAGAGGATTTGAGAAGGTTAGCAAGGATGATCACAAACCCAGAGGCTTTCAGTGCCAAGCACGGAGGTTTGCTACCACTGTTAAGAGTCCATGTGATTGAGGGAATGATGGATGCGCTCATTCAGTTTTATGATCCAGTTTATCACTGTTTCACATTCCCAGATTACCAGCTCGCACCAACGTTGGAGGAGTATTCTCATCTGATTGATCTACACATTACTGATCGAGCTCTATTTTCTGGACTGGAAGAAATTCCAAAGAATCAGACCATTGCAAGAGCAATTCATTTGGACGAGTCTGAGGTTAGGACTCACTTAACCACTAAGGGTGGCATGCAAGGTTTGCCAGCCCAGTTCTTGACAAAGAAAGCCCTGTATTTTGCCAGTATAGGAAATGTGACTGCTTTTGAAAGCGTCTTTGTCTTGCTCACCTACGGGTTATTTTTGTTTCCCAACATCAATAACTTCGTCGATATTAACTCCATTAAGATTTTTCTCATTGGAAACCCTGTGCCGACTTTGCTCGCAGATGCGTATCATTCTGTACACTTGGGAAATTTGTACAGCGGAGGGGAGATCACGTGCTGTGTACCTCTACTTTACAAATGGTTTATCTCTCACTTGCCCAAGTCTGCTGCTTTTTAGGATTGCAAGAGTGCCTTACATTGGTCGCAGAAGATCATGTCTTTTACCAACTCTGATATAGATTGGTGTAATAGGATCTATGATGGGATCAGGATCATTGACTGTTGTGGAAACTTCCCCAACGTACCCCTTATAGGAACTAAGGGAGGAATCAACTATCATCCAGTTCTCGTTCATCGTCAATTTGGATACCCGATGAGACACGTCCCACGGGGTGTTCATCTGGAAGGTCTTTTCTTCAAGGAAGGAGAAAATGACAGAGCACTAAAGACGGAAATAGTGAAAGCTTGGAAACACGTTCATAAGAAAGGACGAGAGTCTCTGGGAAAACCGGACTGTGTCTCGGTGGAGCCCTATATCCATTGGGTACAAACTAGAGCTCTCAAGCTAAAAATGCCTTATCCTCGTTACGGAATTCTTCCGCCGAGGGAATCTGTCATGTATTTCATGACGGAAACTGAAAAGCTTCAGGTAACTCTTAACAAAGTTCAAAAGGAGAGAAGGTCTTGGAAGAACAAGTACCGCACCCTCAACGTAGAGTGCATCAAAATACAACAACTACTGAAAGAGAAAGATGCTCTGATTGAAATTTTGGAGCAACATACTGTAGAGAATCAAGATGACCAAAGAAATTTGCTCACTCCTTTCACCTGGAAAAGGAATGACAACCCGACAACGGCCCAAGAGCCCCGGTCAAAGAAAAGGAAGATACCGGAGTCAGCACTTGAGTTCTCCTCAGAGAGGACTCTGGGCCCATTAGCTTAGGTTTCTATTTCCGCACTTTGTAATCTACTGTATTTCCATTTCTGTAATCCTTTGAATTTCAATAAAAAGGGGTTTCCCCACCGTTTGATATTTGCAATCTAATTTTCAAAGTTTATTTTGATTAAACCAAAAAAACAATTAATATAATCATTGAATTCATCATTCTCACATCGCGTATTCTTCTTACCTACGAATCTCACGTTTGTGTCTCGGTTCTATAGTCAAACTGTCTCATTCGTATAATACTCGGGCCAATCGTCAGAAAAAGATGGATGATCTTGAGGAAGAAAACAGAGAGTCGAAAGAAGAGATCGACGCTCTGAGAGAGGATATGAGAAAGCTTCATAACGACATGCAAGCCATGGCAGAAGCTCAGCTACAAAGGACTGTGATCTCAGAGATCACCTCGACGCCCATAATGAAGAAGTATGATCCTAGGTATCAGATACCGAAAGATCGTCCTTGGGGCATGCTTGTTAACTATATCCCGGAAGGATATGTTTCGCCGATCACTGAAGATCAGGGAATCACAACAGAAGCCGCTGGGCCTGAAGGTTACAAACTTCGGGAAATCGAAGATGCCAGGGGCATACTAAAGACTCTTGAAGGTTACAAACTTCGGGAAACGCCAAGACTCACTACCGTAGTCACGGTACCACCCCCTGTGGTGCACACTGTCCCAAAAGGATAGATTCCACAGACACCTTCTGGTAAGAAGGAAACTATGTTCGACAGAATGGAGGAATTCCAGGAGCAGTTCTTGGAAATGCAGAAGGAACTGCAAGCCATTCGTGGTCAGGATCTATTTGGAAAGGCTGCTTGGTCCCAAATGTGAAAGTCCCGCACAAATTTCAAGTGCCCGACTTTGAAAAGTACAAGGGTAACTCTTACCCTCAAAGCCATCTGGTGATGTACGCTTAGCGGATGTCAGCTCAGACGGAAAATCAAGACCTACTGATTCACTACTTCCAGGATAGTTTAACCGGTGCCGCACTCAAATGGTACATGGGTTTAAACCGTACTACGATTAGTACATTCAGAGATCTTAGTACTGCCTTCGTCCAACAATACAAATACAAATTGGACATGGCACACGACAGAGATCAACTCAGATCGATGTCGCAAAAGGACAAGGAAACCTTTAAGGAGTATGCTCAAAGGTGGCGTGAAATTGCCGCTCAAATTGGTCCACCTCTTGAGGAAAGAGAGATGACAAAGATCTTCTTAAAGACCTTAAGCTCATTTTACTATGACCGAATGGTTGCCAGTGCTCCCAGTGATTTCACCGAGATGGTGGGCATGGGTGTACGTCTTGAGGAAGCCGTCCGAGAAGGACGTTTGGTAAAAGACACTGGATCGACGAGCGGTACTGAAAAATACGGTAGTGCTCTCCCTAAGAAAAAAGAGCAAGATATTGGGAATATCTCTCTCGGAAAGCAAAGGCGACGTTATCAACCGGTAGCAGCTGTGACTCCTGCTATCAACCCTGCGTCTATTCCTACGTATCAACCTCAGGTTGCGCAGAGCCAACCTGATCAACAAAGGACACAACAGCCTCTTCAGCAGGCTCGTCCTCCATATAACAACAACCGTACAACACGGCCACCAGGATTTGATCCTATACCCGTAACATACGCAGAGTTGTTTCCATTACTACTAGCTAAGGGACATATTCAGACTAAATCTCCTCTTACGGTATCGGAAAATCCGCCTTTTTGGTTTAAGGTGGATCAAACATGCCCTTATCATCAAGGAGGTCCAGGGCATAACATAGAGACTTATCTCAATTTCAAGTCCGACGTGCAAAAACTTGTTAGGAGTTGGGTCTTATCCTTCAAGGATACGAATCCTAATGTCCTCACAAACCCGCTGCCTCAACATGAGAAGGCTGCAGTCAACTTGATTGAGAAAGAGACTAACAATGTCTATCAAATTCACGATGTACTCTTGTTGAAAACCAATCTGGTCAAGATGCATTGTAGATAGAGTGGATATGGCCATGTGCCACCTCATAACTATCATCAGTGTGATGTCTGCTCTAAAGACAACCAGGGATGTTCTGTAGTGCAAGCAGCTCTACAGGAACAAATGGATCTCGGATGGATCCAAGAGCACCGAGTTCCTGGAGTTAACATGGTTTACACGAATTCTAACGTCATTCAGAACCACGATAGTCATGCAATGAATGTCAACTTGGTGGCGATGCACTCAAGGCAAAGCCAGTACCATAATCTACTGCGGTACGATTACAGTCTTGTCTGACTTGCTCGGTAAACAAACAGGGATGCTCTTTCATACAGGAGGCCCTCCAGCGTCAGATGGATCTTGGATGGATCCAAGACTACCATGATAGGAACCCTTATCAGATCAATATGGTTCAGATCTTCGATATTCGCGTGATGAATACCAACCTGGTAGAGTTACATGCTGAGCAGGTCCGACTCGGATTCTTAATATCACATGACTATCAAAGCTATAAAGTAGGTTGCGAAAACGATCGAGGTTGTACCCTTGTCCAGGAGGCACTTCAGCACTTGTTAAATCACTGGTGGATGCCAATTTATATGGATGAAGATACTCAGTAGATTAGTATCAATAACAGAAATCCCACTCGGCGTCAGAGTCAGGATGTCCGATCTGTGGAAGCTAACCTAGTGAGGTTACATTGTATTCAAAGTGGGCGTGGCCAGGTGCCACCACACAACTATGAATGTTGCGGTGTCTGTTCGGAAAGTAACCAAGGGTGTTACTTTGTGAGAGCAACTCTTCAGGGTCAGGTGGATCGTGGAGAGATTCGCCCATATCCGGGTTCTGGACCCATCAACTGGACGCCGAACGACCTTGCCGAGCAAGTTGAGGATGTTGTCACGATCTCTGGTCATCACAGGACCAGGGATGTTTTTGCCATTATCCCTCTACTTGACGAATCTAAAGTTCCCAACCGGGAACAGATCAAGATTACTTATGATGGTCAGAAAAATTTGAAGGTTCCCATAGTCATCTATCTGCCAGGACCATTACCGTATGAATCAACTAAGGTTATCCCTTACAAATACGATGCAACAACCATTGAGAATGGAAAGGAAATTCCATTACCCTCCGTCGTGAATATTACCGACATCAGTCAAGTAACACGGAGTGGTAGAATCTTCAACTGAGGGGTTGGGGAATATAACAAAGAAAAGGAACTTCAGACGGAAGCTCCCGATCCACCGGTCGGTCAATCCAGTAATCCCGACCTTTCGAAAAATAATGATGAGATGCTGAAGCTCATCCAAAGGAGTGAATATAACATTGTTGATCAGCTGTTACAGACTCCTTCAAAGATCTTAGTATTATCACTGTTACTCAGTTCAGAAGCCCACAGGGAGGCTCTACAGAAAGTCTTGGAGCAAGCCTTTGTGGAACAGGATGTAACAATTAGACAGTTCGATAGTATTGTCTCTAACATCACTTCCTGCAACAATTTGGGATTTAGTGATGAGGAATTACCCGAAGAGGATCGCCGTCATAACATGGCGCTCAACATTACAGTTAACTGCCAGGACGATGCTTTAGCCAGCGTACTGGTAGACACAGGGTCAGCCCTGAATGTTATGCCGAAGTCCACTTTGATCCAATTATCATTCAAAGGCCCTCTGATGAGAATCAGCGAGGTCGTCGTCAAAGCGTTCGACGGATCCAGAAAAACAGTTATCGGCGAAGTTGATCTTCCCATAACTATTGGTCCTCACACTTGCCAAGTCACTTTCCAGGTCATGGACATCCGGGCAACTTACAGTTGTTTATTAGGAAGACCTTGGATACATCAGGCTGGAGCGGTCACTTCAACCCTCCACCAAAAGCTAAAGTTCGTCCAGAACGGTCAGCTTGTCACAGTTTGTGGGGAACAAGCCTTGCTTGTAAGCAACTTGTCATCATCTACTGGCATAGAACCCGAGGAGGTTATTGGAACTCAGTCCAAGCACTGTCGGTAAGCAAGAACAATCAGTTCAAAGAAGGAACTTCGATTTCCTCATACAATGATGCCATTAAAGCGGTCGAGAGTACCGATACAACAGGATGGGGACAGCTTGTCATTCCTACTAGCAATTCAATAAAGAAGGGTCTTGGTTTTTCTGCAACCTGTACCCAGACAGCTGCCAACGATGAAAGTCTTCATCCCCTTCAAAACTTCTTCCACAGTGGAGGTTTCCTCCACCCAGTGTCTCAAGCAGTCCATGCTATCAATGAGGAAGATCCCTCTGACACAGATGAAGAATGGAAGTCCTATCTTAATGAGGACGGTTATATGTCTCAGGAAGAGGTGCCTACACCATTTTGCTCTCCCGCACAGAGTCTGAGATTTATACCACGATCAGATGTCGAAATGATCTATGGAGATTGTGATCCGGAAGGATGCCGTGCTCCGCCAAATTCATTAGAGGAAGACACTCTGATGAAAGACAACTTTGACCATAATTACTATGGCCCAATGGATGGTCTGCCAATGTGGAACCTTACCCAAGAAACATGGGGCAAGAGAGTCAGCCGAACAATAAAAATCAGCTGACCGTCATTGAACAGAATACCTGTGTCCCCACCATGTCATGGGATCAACACTCAGGTCATGCAGAAACTACTCAACATAAAGATAAATTCGCAACGTTTACAGGACTTAAATTCATCAACTATGCTTTTCCCGAGGTCAACGTCATTGAGAGGGATGACTCCTCCAGTTCCAAAGAAGTTTGGAATACCTTGGGATAACCGAGTGGAAAATACGACTTTATGGTCAAGTACACCGCTCCCGAGAGCTCTTGTATCAGGTTCGAAGACATCCAACCTACTGGATGGGGAGATACAGCTAAGAGCACAAATACTATGCATAATACAACAGAGGAATTCTCCTACGACAACTCTACCTGGGAGACAGATTCCAATGATCCTGCTCCACCAGAAATCAGCGTCATTTGTGACGACAAATCAAGGAAGGTGCCAGACTTTGTGATTCACCGAGGAGTTCGCCGCCAATGGGTTGCCGTCGAGGTTCCGAAGATCGTTCATCAGTCAAAGTAATTGCCATATTTAACCTTTCACCCTGCCCAGGTGAAACGGATGTTTTGATAGGGCTCGCTTTCTGTAAATTTTCCCTCTTCGCTTTGCCCAAAGCGACAGAGTTTTGTTTTATAGGGTTGTAGTTTCAAGAATCGACTTGTTCATTAATAAAATAAAGTCGTTCTGTAATTTCCGCATTAATTGCTATTTTCTCTTTTTGCTTTTTCAGAAAATGGTAATCCTAAAAAACAATTCAAATAAAAACAAGCAGTAAAATAAAACACTGCACACACTTGCATTTTCTCTATCTCTTCTAAACACGAATCATCACATCATGCAGATTGCTTGTTTTAAACCCAGTTGAAACATACGATCCGATGCCTTCTCCCAACTTTGAGTTCCCGGTATTCGAGGCTGAAGAAGAAAATGACGACAAAATTCCAGAAGAGATCTCCCGACTACTCAGACAAGAGGAAAGGTCCATTGAACCTCACAAGGAACCGTTGGAAACAGTAAACTTGGGTTCAGAGAAAGAGAGAAAAGAAATCAGGATTGGGGCACTGCTCAGTCCAACTGCCAGAGAGAGTTTGATAAAGCTTCTCAAAGAATTCCCCGATGTATTCGCTTGGTCCTATCAGGATATGCCAGGGTTGGATACCAGCATCGTGGAACATCACTTACCATTGAGATCGGAATGTCCGCCAGTAAAGCAAAGGTTGAGATGCACTTACCCGGACATGGCCATCAAAATCAAAGAGGAGGTACAGAAACAGATTGATGCGGGTTTCCTCGCCACATCTGAATATCCTCAATGGTTAGCCAACATCGTACCCGTTCCCAAAAAGGACGGAAAGTTCAGAATGTGTGTCGATTACAGGGATCTAAACAAGGCTAGTCCAAAGGATGACTTTCCTTTACCACACATTGACATGCTGGTAGACAGCACAACAAAGTTCAAAGTTTTCTCCTTTATGGATGGATTCTCGGGCTATAACCAGATCAAAATGGCGCCGAAAGACATGGAGAAAACTTCGTTCATTACACCGTGGGGCACCTTTTGTTACAAGGTAATGCTGTTCGGTTTGAAAAATGCCGGAGCAACCTATCAAAGGGCCATGACTACTCTGTTTCATGACATGATACACAAGGAAATCGAGGTATATGTCGATGATATGATTGCAAAATCAAAAACAGAGAGTGAGCACGTTGAACATCTGTCAAAATTGTTCGAACGTCTAAGAAAATTCAAGCTCCGCTTGAATCCTAACAAGTGCACCTTCGGTGTCCGTTCAGGGAAACTACTAGGGTTCATCGTCAGCCAGAAAGGAATTGAGGTTGATCCTGACAAGGTCAAGGCCATTCAAGAAATGCCTTCTCCAAAAACTGAAAAACAAGTCAGAGGATTTCTGGGACGTTTGGACTACATCTCCAGATTCATATTCCTCATGACCGCCACATGTGCGCCGATTTTCAAATTACTGAAAAAGAACCAGGATTGCGTTTGGACAGAAGATTGTCAAACCGCCTTCGACAGTATCAAGGAATATCTGTTGAATCCTCCGATTTTATCACCTCCAGTGGAAGGAAGACCACTGATCATTTACCTCACAGTCCTAGAGGACTCAATGGGATGTGTACTTGGCCTACAAGACGAAACCAAAAGGAAAGAGTCTGCCATCTACTATCTGAGCAAGAAGTTCACCGACTGTGAAACTTGGTACACAATGCTTGAGAAAACTTGTTGCGCTTTGGCTTGGGCAGCCAAACATCTTCGCCAATACATGATTTGTCATACTACTTGGTTAATCTCCGAAATGGATCCAATCAAGTACGTCTTCGAAATGCCTGCTCTCACGTGAAGAATTACCCGTTGGCAGATGTTGTTATCAGAATATGACATAGAGTACCACACTCAGAAAGCCGTTAAAGGAAGTATTTTAGCCGATCATTTGGCTCATCAACCGATTGACGATCAAGAATCAACCGGGTTTGACTTCCCAGACGAAGATGTCATGTATCTAAAAATGAAAGATTGCGATGAACCATTACCCAGTGAAGGGCCAGAACCAGGTTCCCGATGGGGACTTATCTTTGACAGAGCAGTTAATCATTATGGAAACGGAATTGGGGCAATAATTGTTACCCCTCAGGGTACCCACATTCCTTTCACTGCCAGACTTACGTTCAAATGTACAAACAACGAGGCCGAATACGAATCATGTATTATGGGCCTCGAGGAAGCAATTGATTTAAGGGTAAAAAACTTGGACGTATACGGCGATTCAGCCTTGGTTATCAATCAGATAGAAGGAGATTGGAACACATACCAATCATGATTGATTCCTTACAAAGACTACGCAAGAAGGTTGCTACCTTTCTTCAACAGAGTTGAGTTTCATCATATCCCTCGTGATGAGAATCACATGGCGGATGCATTAGCCACTCTCTCTTCTATGATTAGTGTAGGTCAATGGAATAACCTACCTAAGATCGACATAATGCGCCTTGAACGGCCCGCTTACATCTTCACGATTGAAGCAGTCATAGACGATAAACCTTGGTATCATGATATCAAATGCTTCCTTCAGAAACAAGAGTACCCACCTGGGGCATCCTGGAAAGACAGAAAAACCCTCAGAAGATTGGCTGGAAACTTCTTCCTGAGCGGTGACACTCTCTATAAGAGAAATTTTGACATGGTCTTGCTCCGATGTGTAGACAGACCAGAAGCAGACATGCTTATGAAATAAATTCATGAAGGGTCCTTTGGCACTCATGCCAACGAACACACAACGACAAGAAAAATTCTAAGAGCAGGGTACTACTAGTTGACCATGGAATCCGACTGCTACAAGTACATGAGGAGGTGTCACAAGTGTCAGATATACTCCGACAAAATTCATGTACCGCCATCACATCTCAATGTTCTTTCTTCCCCATGGCCTTTTTCCATATGGGGAATCGACATGATTGGCTTGATCGAACCTAAGGCTTCAAACGAACATCGGTTCATCATAGTAGCCATTGACTATTTCACCAAGTGGGTCGAAGCAGCGTCGTACGCTAATGTAACCCGACAAGTGGTGGTCCGATTTATCAAAAATAATATCATCTGCCGTTATGGTGTTCCAAGCCAGATCATTACTGATAATGGATCTAACTTGAACAATAAGATGATGAAAGAGTTGTGCGCAAAGTTCAAGATTGAACACCATAACTCATCTCCCTACCGACCCAAGATGAACGGAGCGGTAGAAGCGGCTAACAAGAACATCAAGAGGATTGTTCAAAAGATGGTTGTAACCTACAAAGATTGGCACGAGATGCTACCCTTTGCTCTTCACGGTTATCGCACATCTGTTCGCACTTCAACAGGGCAACCCATTTCTCTCTAGTGTATGGCATGGAAGCAGTGCTCCCCATAGAAGTAGAGATCTCGTCAATCCGAGTATTGATGGAAGCTAAGCTCACCGAAGCTGAATGGTGTCAAAGTCGACACGACGAACTGAATCTGATCGAAGAGAAGCGAATCACGACACTATGCGATGGTCAGTTGTATCAACAGAGAATGAAGAGGGTGTTTGACAAAAAGGTCCGACCTCGTGTTTTCAGAAAAGGATACCTTGTGCTCAAAAAGATACAATCATTTCTCACTGATTCGCGAGGTAAATGGACTTAGAATTATGATGGCCCCTATGTGGTCACGAAAGCTTTTTCAGGCGGCGCCTTGAGACTTGCAACCATGGACGGAGAGGAATTTGCCCACCCCACAAATGTTGATGTAGTCAAGAAATACTTCGCCTAAACTAAAAAAAACATCTCGGTGGATTGAAAACCCGAAAGGGCGGTCTAGGCAAAAGTTAGAGACATAGAAAAAATCATCCCGATGGATTGGAAATCTCGTAGTACAATCCAGGCAAAAGTTAGGGATAATGGCAAGTAACTATATTCAACAGAGGCAGGTCCCTCAGCAGCAGTTACACCATCCATCGGAGGAAAACTCCAGTCAAGGTCATCTTCGACAGAAACTCAGGATGCCCCGAATTCAAAGTTGGTAGAAGAATAGTGGTCGTTATGTTTCAACGTAGTCCTTTTCCCTGTAAATTACCATTTTCAAACTTTGTATATACTCTTTGGAATCACGCGTTTGGCTGATCTCCATTTTATCAATAAAATTTGAGCCCTTGTGCTTTTGTTTGTAATTCTTATTTATTTTAGCTTTACAGAACGACGTTGTTAACATGATTAACGATTCTTGAAATAAAACAAAAATGAATTTACCTGTTAAAATTTTTTCTGCTTTTAAAATAAAGTCGGCAATTTCTTTTGACTGTTGAACATCAAAGGAACATCAACCGCTTCTACAGAAGTAATCGAACTTCAAAGTGCAGAATCAAAGTATTCCTTCTAAACCAGTATGCCTGAATGAAGGGATCGACTGTGTCAGAGACCTTGTTTGTCTGACACGCCTCGGCCGAGTTCTTTTCTCCTAAGCCCGACCAACATAGCTCCCAACAGGGACTATCTCTCCTAAGCAAGGTGGAATTGTTATTCTGAACCAACGGTACTTCTTCGCCCCGCGTTGGCCGAGTATCCAGTCGTGTTCACCTGTCAATTTGTATGTCGCGTCAGTTTTGTCAGCATAAACATACACACATCATGCATTATTGACTTGCATTCACATTTCATATTGCATCAATATCACTCTAGTCGGTCTTGTCCCCTAGTGATAGAAGTTCTCTCAATCGAGTCGTCAGTTCTTGCCTCGTCAAGAAACGCTGCGTCTAAATATTTTCTCTCCTCCAATTTTATTTCTGGATTGAAGTTGGCCCTTGACCACTTTGATAACTTGAACCTCTGAAAAACCAGAGAAGCCCTTAGTTAACTTCACTCTTCGTCATTGAAGATGATATCCTTGCTTTCCCGGATTAAGGAAAATCCACAGAGAAAGCCTCCTAATCGAAGATTCGGCAGTACGGCAGTTTTTCTCCGAAAAACCCACTGATGAAAAGGTCATTGGCACCTCAAAATTGGATCACATCATATGGCATTTCTCCGAGAAGATCTCCGAGAAAAGTATGATGTAAAGACCCCAAACGAATGTAGTCTCTCAAGGGACTCGCATTCCCCGAGTAGAGTCAACAAATGGCGTCTCCAACAGAGAAGTTTGTGCAACTCTACAACTCAGACGGTTGGGTTCCCCAGCAAGTCTGACATCAAAACTGTTTCCGTCAAATGGCATCTCCCCAGGAAAATTCGGCGAGAAGTTTGAGGAAAACCGCTACGCATAGCGTCCCTTGTCAATTAAGTTTATTGGCAAAAGAAACTAAGACCAGTTCCTGTGTAGGAAACCATGATCGAGGGGAAGTTTACATCAGAAACTAAGACCAGTTCCTCGGTAGGAAACCAGGATCGAGGGGAAGTTTACATCAGAAACTAAGACTAGTTCCTTGGTAGGAAACCAGGATCGAGGGGAGGTTTATTTCAAAAGAAAACTGAGACTAGCTCTTTGGCTGAAGACCAGGATCGAGGGGAAGTTTACCTTTTCTAAGCATCATTTCTTAGCAAAAGAAGATGAATGCGTAAGCTATCATTCATAACCACCATCAAAATTTTGGGTATTCCGATATTTAATCCTCTTGCACCCCGACTGCCCGAATACCTTCGTCATTCACACCTTCGTGTCCAAGAAGATTAAATAGGGGCATCTGTCATACCCATAATTTTGACCACTAAGATTTCCTATCATTGTGAAACTCATCATCACAATATGGATGTACCATCATACTTCATCAATCTCCCCAAAGATGGGTGAGCATCCACTACAATCAGACTTAGGGTTTCAAGCCCTCTCAGAGCTTTTAGGCAAAGGATCAATCAAGGAATGACATGATCTTCAACTTGTCTAACCTCTCAAACATCCACAATGGATCAAAAGGACTCCCACTTCAAGGATCAAGCACAAGGCTGCTCCCTTCTAGGTGGATCAAGTCTCAAGATCGACAGTGTCACCAAATTAGGGTTTTGGTCGACCAGGGCCTCCAGATGGAAATTTTTCATCTGGGCACAAGCCAATGATCCAAAACATAACCTAATATACTCCATGGAACCTCATGGACCCAATCATCAAGTCCATTTGATCTCAGGGGATGCATACATCAAAAATCAGGAATTAGGGTTTCTTGACCTAATTCACCCCTAAGTTGACTTTTGGGACAAAATATGAGCCAAGACCTCAAAGGAGGATTTGAGGGTATCTAATGAACTATATTGATCCATTTGGAACAATGGATTAATCCAAGAAGCTTGAGCGACAAGTCTCAATTTCATCTGCACCACAATTAGGGTTTCGCGAGAAAAGTCAACTGTAACTTTGACTTTTGACCAGGATATGCTCCCAAACCCTATGACATGAACCAATATACCCTATAACACCCATGGAACATGTCCATCAAGTTTGATTTAGGTCAAGGACATGATTTCCTGAAGAATTGCACAGTTTGGAATTCATCTGATAAAAAGTCAACTTTGACTTTTTGAGATTTTTCACCAAAATGGATTTTTAACCCTAAAATGATGTTAATGTATGATTTTAATCATCATTCATCAAGAAAAATCAAGAAAAGTTGGATAACTTGTAAAAGGGGTAACCATAAAACTTAGAAATTTTTCTAAGTCATGAAAAAGTGCCACTAATGCACCAACTTTGGAGGACCATAACTCCTAAACCACAAGGCCATTGTGCCCCATTCAAAGCTTGATTTGTAGATCTCATTGCCCTCTAGAAAAGCTTCATACTGACCTATGTCCAAATTCCTCATGGATTTTGAGTTATGGAGTGATCAAAATCAAGAGAAAACACTTTGTTCCAACACTTAGTGAAAATTTCACTAAGTCAGATTTTGCCTTACTTTTTGCCAAATGTAGGGGGATTTTTCACTTGGATTCAAAAGAGATCAAAACCAAACATGTTCAAACAGTTGTTGTATCATGTAAGGGCTTTCCAAAATGGTCAAGAACATTACCAAATTCAACTTACACCATGAGATATGACATTGGCAAGTTGCCTTGCTGAAATCTGTCAAAGGCAAGGCAGAATTTGCAATTTTGCTCGATTTGCCAAAATCAGCCAAATTCAAATGCTCCTATCCACTTGGACACATCTGAGGATTGAATCTAAAGGGGACAATCACTGAGCCAAGCCTCCAAAGTCCATGGAACAAGAAATAGCATGTTGAACCTAGAATGGCCAAAATAGGGACAAGACTCCAAATTTGGATTGAAGCATTCAATGGAAGCATCAAGGTGGCATGGACTGAGCCATTCTCATCTGAAATCAGTCAAGACTTATCCAAGACCAAGGGAACCAAAGCTCTGTGCCCTAACCTCTAGTCAATGGCTAGAGGAGACTTGGATTTTCATTTGCCAACATTGGCCAAACCTACTTAGCAGTTGCCATTCACTATTCCTTGCAAAACAAACTTGCTCTACTATAAATAGAGCTCAATTGTGTTCAGTTTAAGTACACCAAAGACCTACAACAATTGCCTTTCTCAAAATCTCTTTCTCTTGGCAAAAATACCTTTCTTAGCAAGGTAACTATCGGGTTTTGAGCTAGAGGGCAATTCCACTCAAACCAATCACTCACACACCTCATATACATCACATATGAGCTGATCAAACACTTAAACAACAACTGGAACATTGATTTCTCAGAATCACCAGTCAATTGCTCAAGGTTTTAACCAAAGTGCAGTTGAGATGCCATGAAGTGATCCAGCCAATTTCCATTAAGTCCAAGCATTCAAACACACTCCAAAGCACCTAGGGAAGCTGTTCAGATCATCACAACACAACTGTAACACCTCCTACACAAATCACGATCACCAGCTGCAAGTGGTAAGCATGAGCTCCTCTAACTCTATGATCCATGCAATTTTTGCTGCACAATAATTTGGCCATATGTTCATAATCATGCATGAAATGTTTTCCCTCAATTAATTGCATTGTTTGAATCGTGTATCAAAAATCCTAGCCTTCATGCAGAAATTAGGGTTCTTGAGGTTTCTTCGTGATTTCATGTTTTATGTTTAATTTAAATGAAATTAAGTGTTGTAGACATGATCGTGAGGTTGAAACGAGTTGATTGGTATGTGGATTGCATGATATGGTTAAGTATTCAGTGAGATTGGATGGAAAACACAAATCTGGGAAACTCAGAACACGCGCGTGTTCTTGGTGTGTTCTTGGCGCCATTTTCAGAAATTTAAATATTTGAATTTTGTGATTTTTGTTTAATTGATTCAAAAATTAATTTCTCTCTGAGTTTTAATGATTTTGAGTTGATTATTTTTTTAATAATTCACAAAAATGTTAAAATATTTTATTTTCCCAAAAAATCCCAAAAATATTATTTATTTTTAATAATTGATATTTTTGCAAAGAATTAATGTTTTAATTGTTTTTAACATTTAAAATATTTTTTCCACCTTGATTTTGCAACTTTTAATGCTTTCTAATTATTTTGTAGGTCAATACTTAATTTTTGAAGCATTAATCCAAGATCACAATTTGTTTTCCATATGTTAAACAATTTTGATCATTTTAATTGAATTTTTATTCAATTAAATACATTTTTGAAAACAAATTAGGGTTTTTGGATTAATTCAACCCTCATAAAGCATTTTCAAAACACTTTGGGCCTCTAATAGAGTGTAAGACCCAATCCTTTTTTGACCAAACCATTTTTGGGCCTCAGTGTATTGTATAAGTCCCGATAGCGTAAAAAACAAATGGCGCGATCGTCGCCTTTTGAAAAATAACCTTTTGGGCCTCTCCTTGAGCTATAAGACCCATTTAAAACTTTTTGGGCCTCTAATAGAGTGTAAGACCCAACCCCCTTTTAACCAAAAACATTTTGGGCCTCACTTATTGTATAAGTCCCCTCTGCGTTAAAAGAAAACCTCGGCGCGATCGCCATTTCAAATGGAAAAATCATCTGGGCCTACCCTCGTGTTATAAGCCCCACTCTTTTTCTTTAAGACTTTTTGGGCCTCTTGAGAGAGTGTAAGACCCATCCCTTTGTACAGAAAACCTTTTTGGGTCTCAGTCACTTGTATAAGTCCATCTGTACAAATTCAAAATAACAGTGCGCTCACTGATAAAACCCTGGGCCTCTCCTTGAGCTGTAAGCCCCAAATCTCTCCTTTTCAAAGCACTTTCTCCTTTGATTTTGAATATACTGTTGTTTTCAATCTTTCTTTGTTGAACAACTAACCAAACAACATGGAAGCTCTACAACCGAGTAAGTGGTTATTGCTTTCATTTACCGCTTTCGTATACATATAACTTTATTGTGGGGCTGTTTCACTGTAAGTCTTCTTTCATAAACTCATATCAACTGTGTAATAATAGTATAGATATTTAGAGTTTCCCCGGCAACTACGTCTAGCATTAAGCCCGTTGATTACTCTTAGAAATAGTCTAAACTAGATCCCCATAGGATTACCAGACACAGTCTTCCCTCCTCTTGGGGTTAAACAATATGGAGATATGAAAGGCAGCATTCTCTGTAAACCCTTTCATAGACTGTCACTCGTAGAAGTTGTCAAAGAAACTCTATTCCCCAGAGATGATCTTTTCTCCGTGAATGGCATCTCTTGAGTTTCTTCCAAATTCTCGGACTTTCCTGGCTTGATCTATTCTCGGTGAATGGCATGTCTTGAATTTCTCGGGGTTTGGGGACCCACAGGCTTCTTAAAAACATTTGTCAAGAAACTCTACTCCCCAGAGATGATCTTTTCTCCATGAATGGCATCTCTTGAGTTTCTTCCAAATTCTCAAACTTTCCTGACTTGATCTATTCCTTGTGGATAGCTTGCCTTGAATTTCTCGGGGTTTGGGGACCCATCGGCTTCTTAAAAGCAATCGGCCTCCTCTTGGGCATCGTACAAGGACCCACAGGCTTCCTAAAAGCAACCCCGCCTCCTCTTGGGCATCGTACAAGGACCCTACGACTTCTTAGAAGTATTCACAGCCTCTTCTTAGGCTTCGTATAATGATCTCTTCCCCCGAGAATGATAGCCTCCTCTTGGGCTTCGTACAAGGACCGATCGATTTCTTAAAAGTTTCCAGCCTCCTCTTGGGCTTCGTACAAATTATCCCGACGACCTCCTAGAGGTATAGGAACAAAACCTAATCATCTCCATAGAACATACCTTTCAAAGAGTCTACTACTGTTTCTCAAAGCATAGTACAAAAGATGAAACTTTAGACACGGACAGTCTAATCTCCTTGAGTCTCAAAGACATTCTCAAGTGACCCCCCTTTCCCAAAATAGGAAGGAAACCCGTAGACTCGGATAGTCTCAATACCCTTCGGATTTCTCGCTTCCTTAAAGAACAGGAATAACCCGGATCCTTGAATCAAATCCATGAGTACAGTGTTTCTCATATAAGAACTGATTTTCTCTTTAAATCAGTATACTGGACCTGTCGCTCAACTAAAACAGCGCCATAGCCTCCTCTTAGGCTTTGTATAATGATCCTTCTCCGATGAAGTTAGCCTCCCTCTTGGGCTTTGTACAATGATTCTCCCCAGCGGAGTCAAACAACATTTAGCCTCTCTCTCGGGCTTTGTACGAGACACATAAGAGACTCCCTCGTTGAGTCAATCACCCTTTCGCTTCCATCTCAGGCTTTATACGAGATACAAAAAGGTTCTTATTGAGCCAAACAAACAACAGCCTCCATCTCGGGCTTCGTACGAGATACCAAAAAAACTCTCTTGTTGAGTCAAACAGCCTCCATCTCGGGCTTCGTACGAGATACCAAAAGACTCCATCGTCGAGTCAAAACTTTTTAGCCTCTCTCTCGGGCTTTCTACGAGACACATATTAGCCTCCTCTTAGGCTTAATATAAGAAAACCACTGGTTAATCCAATTAACCTTTTAGCATCAAAGTTGTGCCTCGTTCACAGTACATAAACATCAACAACTACTTCCCCTCCATCTAACTGCTGTAAGCGGCAAGCCTCTGGATCATCTACATCCACGCCACTGTCCCTCTTTTACCATGAGAAATTCCTAAGGAAAGATGGCATTACTCTACACTGAGTTAAAGTCTTCTCCTTCAGGTTGGAAATCCCCTTTTTTAAGGAAATTATGGCATTGCCGGATTCACACATCCCGGTTAAAGTAATTCTCCTTTATAAACAGTTGTGACGTACAACCCCCTCTTTAGAGATGACAAATTCTCTCTAAAGACAACACCCTTTTAGCTTCATATCTTGGGCTTTAAACAAGATACAGATCACCTTTTTCGCTTCACGTCTTGGGCTTTGAACAAGACACCAAAAACAACCATTTCCTCCCATCATTCTGATTTCTTCATTCTGAACAACATCAGCGACTTAGATTCTTTTTCGCTTTCGAGTAGATGACTTATGTCTTTGCATCTAGTCGAGCATTTTCTGATTCCAGGATTTATGAAATTCCAAGAGAAATATCAGATAACATTCTGACAAATTACAATTGGTTCAACTGAGATAGAATCTCAAGTTAACAGAACTCAATCGTCTATGTTACTTCAACCATGACTAAGAATTTAATCAGATTCTTGAGGAATCACTAGATTTCCCTTTTCTGAATGTTCTTCAGTTTTGTGCAAGATTTCTTCTGCAGACTTCATCCTGAAGTTCAAAAATCATAGAACAACAATATTTCTTCTTTACATGAAGAGATTCTTAATGAGCTCAAAATGAGAAAGTCAAGGGTGGACTAATCCGTTTCTTGAAAACATCTCAAAAACTCATAAAGAGATAAACTTCAGCAAACAAGATTTCTTGTTTTCTGATGATTCAATCTTGAGAAAATACGTTGTTTATCCAAGCCTATCTTCTAAGATAAGCATTCAACAGATGTTACTACTTTTCTGATGAATCTATCTTATCGGCTGATTTTTCAATCTTCTTCAAAGCTTAAGTGAGGAAGATTCAGTTGTTGACAAATGCAAAACTTCCAGAACCAGTGACTTGCTCAAGTAATCCGATTGATTGCAATTTTGTAGACAGTCATCTTCTAAACTGTTACAGAAATTGTAATTGGATTGAAATCTCACCCAGAGTATTTCTACACACCATATCTGGATCTTTTTCTGACACTGTTAAGTGTTTTATATCCATCAATAACAGAACTAGAGCTCTGATACCAATTGAAGGTGCGAGAAAGACAAAAGAAAGGGGGGTTTGAATTGTGTTTTCACTCATTAAAAACTTTTTGCCTCTTATCGTTAAAGTGCTAAGAGAATATCAGAGTTCGTTGAGAGACTCTGACTCGAGATGCATCATTCAGATCTTGTACTACACAAGGCATAAGTAACAAGAAGATTCTGAATAAATTAGGTTCAATTCAGAACTTGCAAAGCGGAAGCTTATCAGAGTTAGGTTGCAAGGTTCTGACTTGCTTAGGTAAGGTTTTGATAAATAATACAGAAACATAAACAATAACTTAAAGCATAACATGAGTAAAGAACACACGATATATCTTGGTTCACTTGAGCCATTCTCAAGCTAGTCCAGTCCACCCTTCCAAGGTGATTTCTACTTGAACACAAGGACTTAATCCACTATAATCAAATCCGATTACAGATGCACGGGCAACAGCCGGTGACTAACAACCTGCATAACCGCAGCTATGACTAACACACAATGAAATGTTCAGGGATTCAACTTAATGAATATAACGAACATTGACCCAATAGGTTCCAATCTCGCAAGATCTACTATCTAGATTTCACAGCTAAACGTTCAGGGATTCGACTTAACGAATATAACGTTTACAGACAATTCTTCCAAGATTTTCCACAATGACACCAAGCCATTGTCTTCTCAAGTCTCCGATCACACTAATCACTTGAGGAATCCTAATTCACATAGAATTAGTTGTTCTGGAGATTACAAAGAATGCTTCTTATCAAGCAGAGTTCTCCTAAGTTTAAGTACAAATGAACACAAAGTGTTCTAGCAAGATATGAGCAACAACTCCTTGCAAACTACATGATTCTAACAAGATGTACATGATTTAACATTTGAATAACATCTTAAGAATTCTTCATCTTCTTCGTTGAGCAAGCTTTGAGCAACAACTCCCTTGCTACTGATCTTTGATCTTCATAGATGATGTAGTTGGTTGATAACTTGATTGATTTGCAATGTTGTCTTGTTCATCAATAGCTTCTGTTCCAATTAATTATTGTTGTGTTGAATGATGATCTTTATACTTCAACAACAATGGTCGTGTGTTAATGGTGATAGCTTTGAATGTTAGTGTAACAACGAAAAATGATCGTTGCGACTATCATCACATCGACACCTTCAGAAGCGCATACTCATTTCCTTTAAATAGCCAAGTAAAATATAGACGTTGGAGAGCTTTTGGTCATTTGAAAAGAGTCGTTATGCAATGATTAAAGTTGTACTGCTATATCTTCTTTTTACTGTAGAAGTGATGGGATTGGTCTTTTAGAACAGTGTACAGTCATTGCTAATGGTAACATTTGTCATCAAATCTTCAGAGGCTTCAGATGGTAATTAATTGACACATGAGTAGAGACTTTACAACTGGGTCTTCAGATCTTTCAAGTCTTCTGTCTTCATAGTTTGTCCATTAGGAATCTGTCTTTTGAACTTCAACACTTGTCTTGAAACCCGTTATCTTCACTGCTTCAAGTCTTCAGAGTCTTCAGAACTTGTCCATTAGGAATCTGTCTTCTGAGTCTTCAGCACTTCACCTTTAGAACCATAATCTTCAGAACACATAAGTCTTCAGAGCCTTTCTGCACTTGGTCTTCAGAGCCTTCAGCCTTCAGAACTTCAAGTCATTGGAATCTTCAGCACTTCGGTTCTCTAGAGGATTATCTCTTCAGAAGCTTTGCTATATTCAGAATCATAACCACTCTCAGAGAGCATCCACAAGAGCATTGCAACAGAAATATCGACATCCTTGGATCTGAGTGATTATGATCAGATACAGAAGCATACTTGCTTCTTGCGACTTGTGTCTCACATAGTAACTTCGCATACAATCAATTATGCACATCTGGCTGGTGCTTGTTGGATCTGATATCTTATATGATTATAATCTGCACATAACACACATTAGAACATAAAATGGTTCTTTCACAAATACCATTGTTACCATCAAAACATAGAGATGACTTGCAGAGATAACTCTTGCTCTAACAGCTCCCTCATGGACCTCTTTAATTACCAATTCAATCTCAGGATCTGACACACATCTGAGCATCTGAGTTGACCTACCCATCTTGTATAGCGTGTTCCAGATTATGACGTATCGGGAAGTTATTCTTTTAATCTTTCGGGCTTCATTGACATCTTCAGGTAATATTTCCTAGGTCAGATAGCTGATGATGGGCCTCATCCATCCTTGGACATACTCTATTGTTAATACTTCCTCTGATTGAATGTTGGGTGCTTCAAGAACTTCTTGGATCACAGTCTTATTTATTCCTTAATTCTTTGAGATTGTTAATCGGGCTAGGAGGTCGGCCTGAGCATTGTCTTCTCTTAGGATGTGGACGACTTCGAATTCTGAGAACGCTTTGGATATTCCTGAAGCTTTCTGAAGGTACTTTATCAGGGTGGAATCCTTCGTCTGGTACTCGTTCTTCATCTGTCCGACCACTAGCTGGGAGTCGGTCTTCACTAATAAATGTGTTACTCCAACCTCTCTCGCCAATTTCATTCTGGCAATCAAAGCTTCATACTCTGCTTAGTTGTCGCTAACCTGAAAATTGAAAGTTAAAGAGTATTCTAATGTTAGATCTCTGGGTCCTTCCAGAATTATTTCGGCTCCGCTTCCCTTGAGATTTGAAGATCCATCTACATAGAGGATCCATCCGTTTGAGATCTCTTCTCCAGTTCGTGCACTTAATTCTACCACAAATCGGCCAGTGTATGTGACTTGATACTGGTTTTGGGCACAAAGTTGATGTCATACTCGAAGAGCTCTACTGCCCACTTGATCATCCGTCCTGCTAAGTCGGGATTTTTCAGTATTTGTTTGATTGGGTAATTCGTCTTGACTGTGATGGGGTGACCTTGAAAATAATGTCTCAGCTTTCGGGCTGTGATAACTACTGCCAACACCAACCGTTTAATCTTCTGGTACCTTAGCTCTGCCCTTTTTAGAACTTTGTTGATAAAGTACATGGGTCGCTCTCCGTCTTCTCCATCTTGTACTAAGATCGAGCAAAGGGCTTTATTCGTAACCGACAAGTATAAGACCAAAGGTGTGTTTTCTTTGGACCTTACTAGGATATGAGGCGAGGACAGAAAACGCTTTACTTCTTGAAAGGCTTCTTCACATGCCTCTGTCCATTCAAACTCCTCAGACTTTCTTATAGCTGCAAAGAAGTGTATTGATTTGTCTCCTACACATGATAAAAATTGTGACAATGCGGCTAGTCTCCTGGTCAGCTGTTGGACCTCCTTTTTCGTGGTTGGACTTCTCATATCTATTATAGCCTGACATTTGTCCAGGTTCACTTTGATTCCCCGGTTGGTGAGCATAAATCCGTAGAACTTCCCGACTTGTACTCCAAAAGTAAACTTGTCCGGGTTCAGTCTCATGTTGTAACTTCTTATGGATTCAAAGGTTTCTATTAAATCCTTTACATGTGACTAGTTTGCGCTTATCTTGATAACCATGTCATCTACATAGACCTCCAAATTCCGACCTATCTAAGTAGCGAACACCTTATCCATCAACCTCTGGTAAGTAGCCCCAACATTTTTTAGTCCAAAGGGCATTACCTCATAATAATAATTGCTCTGATGTGTCATGAAGGAGGTTTTTGGTGTGTCTATTGGATTCATCCGGATCTGAGTATATCCGAAGTAAGCATCCATAAAGCTGAGCAAACGGAACTTAGACGTAGCATCTATCAGTCGGTCAATGTTTGGCAATGGATACAGATCTTTAGGACACGCCTTGTTGAGGTCCGTGAAGTCCACACACATTTGCCATTTCCCGGATTTCTTCTTTACCATCACCACATTGGATAACCAGGTCGGATACTTAATCTCCTTGATGAACCCAGTCTGTAACAGCTTCTCGACTTCCTCTGCAATTGTTTTCCTCTTTTCATCACCACCCTTTCTTTTCCTTTGGGAAACTGTCTTGATATCCGGATCAATTTCTAAGTGATGGCACATGAAATTGAGATCTATCCCTGGCATGTCTGAAGGTTTCCAGGCTAAAAGATCCACATTGTCTTTCAGTGTTTGAACGATCTCTTTCTCCTCTTCAGGGAACAAGTTGACTCTGATGTTATAACATAGGACGGTAGGTGCCCAATCTGGACTTGCTTTGTTTCTTAGTTGGGCATTATGTTGTCTTCAACTGAATCATCACATGGGTCTATGTCGACCAGGTGAATTTTAAGGGTATTCTTGAGATCTGCTTCTCCTGCGGGTTCCTTTCTTTTCAACTTTAGGCTATCCTTATAACACTTTCTCGCCAGCCCCTGGTCGCCTTTGACAATACCAACCCGACCATCTCCGAGTGGGAATTTCATGGTCAAATACAGAGTTGAAAGCGAAGCTTCCAGGGTGTTGAATGATGGTGGACCTATAATGATGTTATAGGGTGAAGCAGCATTGACTATCAGGTACCTCACTCGGGCGGTCATCGCATTAGCCGTGTTGCCAAAGGTGGTCGGCAACGTTAGGTGCCCGAGCACCTGCACCTGTTCTCCCGAGAATCCTACTAGACTGCCTTTGAATGGTAATAACTCGGTCATATCGAGCCTCATTCCTCTAAAAGCATCCCAATTCCCAATATAGTATGTTGGCTGAGCTTCTGGGGTCTATCAATACCCTTTTCATGCTCCAGTCTCTTATTTATACTTTAATAACCATGGGATCGTTTTCATGAGCTAGGACTCCTATGGTGTCTCGTTTTGAGAATGTTACAGCATCTAAGTTGCCTTCCAGTTTCTCTGGAGATCTCTAGTCGATATGCATGACTACCCTAGCATATCTCTTTCTGGCCGAACTTGTTTCTCCACCACCAGCAAACCCTCCAGCGATGGTGTTTAGCATGTGTCGAGCTGTCTTTGTCTCGTGACCCTCTTCGGCATCTGAACTCTTCTTCCGAGCTGAATTTTATGGTCCCGGGTCGTCTCGGCGGGGACTTCTCTTGTTATTTTGTGGTCGAGAATTCTTCACATATGCCAAGAGATGACCTTTCTGGATTAGAGCTTCAATTTCTTTTTTCAGCTATTGACAATCCTCGGTGTGATGTCCCCGTATACAGTGGTAATTACACCAAGCCTCAGGTTGTCTTCCCATAATAGCGTTGGCTCTTTTAGGATGATGAGGCTCCAGTAACAGGTTCATATGGCCGACTTCTTTAAGGATATCTCCCCTGCTTGCATTCAATGGGGTGAGGTCTCAGTTCGGCTCATATGACTGTCTGTATGGTCTAGGAGCACATCGCTCGCGCATAGCTACCCGAGGATGCTCATTTCTCCTGTTCAACGCCTTTTCCTTGCTCTTTGTCTTTTCACTGCTGTCTCGGGCTCTTTTCTCTTGGTTACTTTCTTCTCCTTTGATGTAACACTCATCCCGAGTAGTGATCTCATCCATGCTGATAGCCGGCTTCTAAGCTAACGACTCATTGAACAGTCCGGCTCCTAGTCCATGTTGAAAGGCTCCTATAAATAGTTCTTAGTTTGGATGAGATACTTTGAGGGTTTCCTCATTGAATCGAGCCAGGTACTCATGTAGTGATTCTGTCTGTTTCTGTCGAACACTGAACAATGTGGTCGTGGACACCTTCCGGCGCTTGCTTGCTGAGAAGTGTTATACTAACTTCTTAGTCAAGTCTTGGCCATGAGCTTGCACTTGGATGAATCCGAAGGGGCAACTATGGCCATATGATTGTTAATGGCAATAACATTCTCCTGAGGATCCGTCTTCCCATCATAAGAGGTTAGTGATGGTGCTTTAAACTTTTCTGGGACATGGTCGTCCCATATCTCTTGAGAAAGAGGTTGCGGCTCGAGAACCTCCTCTTCACGGTCGTCGTCAGCCTGACTTTGTTGTTACAAAACTTGTATGCTGTCTTGCAGTGTCTCATTCTGCTGACGCATGGTCTCCATCATGGCTAGCAGTTGAGCCATGTCTGGAGGATCTCCTTCAGAGGACATGTTGTTAGTGTAAGTTGTGACCTGGGAGAGTTTTACCTAGGCCCCACGGTGGGCGCCAAATGTTTTAGCCAAAAATGGTTAGATACACCAAAAGTGCTAACCCCCTTGTCTTGGACAAGAAGAGCTATGTTGTCTATATTGTGAGGTATATTTGGGGATTTTAGAGCTATACTTGTGATGTGTACTGTCTCAAGATGATTGTGTCTTGCTTAACCCTCATGTGGGAGCCCCTTTTTATAGTCTTCCATTAAGATATGCCATTAAGAGAAGTCTCTTGGCCTTCTGACGTTACATGGCCGTCATTTCTGTAACTCCCCTTCATGAATGTAGGCTTTGAAGCTCTAGTAACGTCCTCATTGATGCGCCGACACCGTTATAACTGTTGGTGTGCCAGTTGAGTTCATGTTCGGCGTAAGTAGCTGGTTGATGGAGGTCAGTACTCGACCTCGTAGGAGTTCGGCTGATGGGAGTCAGGCTCCCTGACCGGCCCGGGTTATGGATGATGCTTGCCTAGCTCTCTGCATTGCTCGACCTTTCTTGCTATCGTAGTCTAGTTCATGCTTAACTTTGTCCAAATACACAACTCGGCTTAAAATATATTTGGCATGTACAGTTATAACTTTTACATGTTAACTTTGAACTTTGTTTCCATCCATGTTTAAGTGTTGTTATAACTTTCACATGTTAACTTGAATCTTGAATATTACCATGCCTAAGTGTTGTAATGACTTATCCATGTTGAAATGTTTAAATTGTATTCATGATTAAGTGTTGTTATAGCTTATTCATACTTGTCTTGTATTCATGATTAAGTGGTGTTAATTTTGAACTTAAACTTGTTATCCAAGATGCCTTAGCCTTGTTAGAACTATACTTCATGAGTGTTTGGATGTTGTAACATCTTTATTTATCTTGGTTGTCACCATGTTATTTTGAATTTCTTCAAACTTTGAATGTGCTTGGTTGTTACCTTGTTTCCTTTATGACTTTGTCAAATTCTTCACCTTTGTCACACCTATTCTTATACTTTGGTTGTAACCATATGCTTTATCAATTAACATCATGTTTGAATGTCACTTTGAATCCTTGCATTGATATCATGTTTGAATATCATACTTGTTCATCTCATCAATATTGTAGCCGCGCAAAAAGACTCCACCCTTTTACATGTGAACTTTTAATTTATCCCAAAGGTAGGGAAGGGGAAAAAATCTGAATAAACCCATGAGTGTGTGCAATACAAAGCAATGCACTTGAGAGACCGGGAATCGGGATTGGTTATACAAAGGGAAGGTATTAACACTCTAAATATCTATAGTATCCTATAGGAACCTCTTGCTTATATTTGTGTTTACTGTTGTTTTACTTGCTGTGTAATGAGAATTTGTTGATTGGTTTTGAGTGAGTGAATGAGAAATGTTTTTGGTGTTTTTGTAATGCAAAGTAAACTAAGACAAAGGTGTAAGAACCTAATGGTTTTGTTTATTATTGTGCTCTCTAAGATCTCGCAATCTTATGCCTACGTATTCTCAAAAGGAAGTTGAGAAATCAGAGCGTTCATAGTTCCACCTACTAATGGGTGGAATTGGGTTTGTTGGGCGTTGAGAAGTGACAAATTGTGATCTTAAGGGAGATATCTCACCTTTTCACTACAAAACATTTTGAGAAAGAAAATAATAAGGGAAGAAGCTTTAAACTTGGATGTAAAATCCAGAGTAATGCCACATCTTCCTTTAACAGTGTCTTTGCATTTTAAGAGAAGAACCTTGACTTGAATATAGAATCAACAAGTATGCCACTTATATCACTTAAAATGAAAGAAGTGTTTTTGTACCATAATAAGAGAAGGACTTCAGCTTGGATATTGAATCAACAAGTGTGCCACTTACATCACTTAAATGGAAAAGTTTGAAAATTTTGATTTATGTTGTGGAGAATAGAAGATACATTTCTTCCATAGAGATGACTCATGTCTCATCTCTGGGGGGAGTGTTTTGAGTTTGAAGCCAAAGGTTGGTTACGGTTGACTAGAGGTTTTAAGGTTTGAAGCCACAAGGGGCAATATGTTGACTTTAGGACTCCAACAAGGAATTCTCATCTCTTTGTAGAGTTTTGAGTTTGAAGTCTAACTTTCTTGTATAAAGCCCAAGAGGAGGCTAATGTTGATAGTTGGAACTTCAACAAGGGAAACCTAGTGTTTGAACTAACTTATAGCTGAAAGGTATCCTAATGTTTTTGTCTATAAACATAAAGGAGAAAGCTAAAAAGGGTTTGTTACCGTGCTCACTAAGATCTCGCAATCTTATGCCTACATATCCTTAAGAGGAAGTTAGAGCAATTGTAGTTCGTACCTAAGCCCGAAGTGTAAAAAATGTCAAGAGAAACTTAACAAGGTAAGTTTATTTAAGCTTTTAAACAAGTGTAGTCATCAAGGATGACATAAGCATGAAATGATTAAGCATGATATATCAAGATGTGGGAGTATATCAGACAAGGAGATATGTTCATCATTGTAAGAGTTTATGAAGGAATATACTTGAATATGTGAGCAAAGGTTTAAACTATGAAAGCAAAAACAAGGAAGTTCAAGAAAGCAATGTATTTAAGGTGATCAAAGGTCAAATGAATAATGGAGGAGGGTAATCAAAACCCTAAATGGAAGTTTTTACAGGAAAGCTCTTGAGCAAGACATCCAACCATGGTTGACTTAAAGGCTTTGGGGAATCCAAACTCAAGTGGAAGCCCAAGTCAAGCATCAAGGAGGTTTTCGAAAAAGGAGAAAGAAGTTATTTGAAATAAAACGCTAGGGTTTCAAAAGAATAACCAAAGTATTTTCAAAAGAAAACAATACCTAAACAAGGTATGGATGGAGTATAAGTCCAATAAATCAAGTTATGTATTTTGAACAAGAGTTAAACAAGGTGTATCATGACCATAAAGACATGTATGTACAATTAGGTCAAGGAAAAATCAAAAGAAATTATGAAAAAGGTATGAAAAACGCCTTAAAAAGTCATGGTTTTCCACTTAAGAAAAATGGAAAAAATAAATATTATTTTTGGAATTTTTCAAAGAATTCTCAAAATATACAAGATAAATGAGAAGTGTGCAAAAAATTGGCTCAAAATAATTATTTTTGCTTGGTGAAATAAATGTGTAAAGTTGTGAAAAAAATTGAAAGAAAAAGTGATAAAAAATAAGAAATGCTCCCACCAAGGCTTGAACCAGCGCCCTTGGAGTGGTGAGGTTAAAAGTTTACCAACTGATCCACTTGCGTGTGGCTGATAGAGAATGGCAAGTGATGATAATATATGAAAAATCCTTTTGAAAATGGTTTAAAAAATAAAACCAAAAGGTCTGGGGAGAGGGGGATTCGAAACCCAGACCTAGGACTCGCTCACACACAAATACTAGTGTTTCCACTAGGGCGCAATGCCAATTCAAGATATAATTTGTAACCATAAAATAATATACTAAAGCTTTTTTTTATTTTGAAAAATGGCTCCCTCCATGCTCGTCTTCTTCCACGAGCTTCATCAATTTTTGAATTTCTGAACTCCCTTAATACTCAATGAAATGACATAATGTAAACATGAAAGTTGCTAGAAATTTAACAAGGAATTGAATGGAATTAATCAATTTTATTTATATTGAGTGAAATTTGAATTAGCACGTATGAACATATGAACCCTAAAACTGGAAAAATCAATATGAAATTCTGTGCCCAATAGTTTATACACAATTAGTATAGGGAAACCATTTATGACATCATGACAAACAAGTTTGTAACTTAAATGATCAAATATGACGCATGGTTCATAGAGATCAGTTTGGAGCAAATTACCTTGCTCAAGGGGAAATTGAATTCTTTGATAGGAGTGTTCCAGATGCAGTTTCTTGATGCCAACAGCTTCCTTGACCTCCAAGGAGTGTGTTCCAATGCTTAGAATTGGTGGAAACCTTCTGAATTACTTGGCTAGATTCAATCTACAGCTTTGAAGTAAAATTAAGCAAAAGGGGTGTGACTTGATGATTCTGATGTTACAGAAGTTTGATGAGTGTTTGGATCACTTCTATATGATGTATATGAAGTGTTTGGATGACTGGTTTGGTTGGAAATTGCTTGGAGTTAAAGTTCCAAGTTTTCACCTCTTTGGGATTTTGAAATTTTGGAAAGAAGATGAATGAGAGAAAAATAGTTTCTTGCTGAGTTTTGGTGTGTTTTGAATGTTGGAAGTGACCTCTATTTATAGGATAAATGTGTCTGATATTTAGAATTTGAGAGGATTAGGGTCAAGCCTTTATCCAAAAGATGATGTCATGTAGCTATTACTTGAATGTCAAGGTACATAGCTTACATTCTCACATGGCTATAAATTCAGACCTTTTGAGCTTTGTTCCACAAGGCTTCATCCTATCCCTTGATGTTCTGATCATCCTTGGGTAGATTGGAGGGATTTTGTAAAAAAAATCACTATAACACTTTAATGCTAGAGGACAAAACTTCACTTCTCACTTTTGAAATGATCATTTTCACATGCCAAGTGATGAATATTTGAAAATTCAGTTATACTTTGCAGAGCACATGCTTGTATGATCATTTGGGAGTTGATCTTGTGAAGATTTCAGGTTTCTAAGACTTATCCAAATCGTGTGGCACAAGTAGGTTGGGCAATTATGTCATGACAATCAGCTTGATCAAGGCATGTTGCAGCATCCATAACTTCTTGCTCAAGTAAGGGATTTTGATGTTCTTGATCATTTTGGAAAGCTGGTATATCATACTTCAAATTTAATGTTATAAGTTGGTCTTGAATCATTATGGATCATAGTGAAAAATAGCCTCAAAGTTGGCTCCAAGACAAGACAGATTCTGTCTAAAAAATTTCTAAGTGTCAAACTTCAAAAAGTATTGAAACCCTAACTTCATGGCCTTATATCTTAAAATCTATGCACTTTTTGGGAATCCACCCTAATTGACAAAGTTGTAGTATGTAACAAGCTCTTCCATTTTATCTTTGGATCAAAGAAAATGGTTACTTGGTTTGGAAGTTATGCCTTTGCAAAGTAGGGTAAAAATCATCGTTTTTCATGACTTAGCAAAATTTTAAGTTTTCCATGGTTGCCCTTTTTACAAGTAACCTCACATTTCTAGATTTTTCTTGATAATACATGATCTAAATCACATATTAACATTGTTCTTGACTTGAAGAGACCATGTTTGACCAAAAACTCCAAAAGTCAAACTTGATTTTGACCACAGTTGACTTTTGTATCAGATGAATTTTAACTTTGTGATCCTTTATGAAGTCAAACCCTTGGGCTAAATTAAACATCATGTATGGAATCTAAAGGTGTTTTTGAGTGTCTTGAATCATGTCCCATGGTTTGAGATCATGTCTTGGTTAGAAGTCAAAGGTACATTTTGACTTTTCCTCAGAAACCCTAGTTTGTGGACCAGATGATTTTAACCTCTTGTATTGCTTATGAATTAAGTTCTTTGGATTAATCCAATCATATGAATGGACTAATATGATGAATTTGAGGTCCTTGAAACATATCTTGAGGTGTTGTATCATGCCTTGCTTAAAAAGTTAACTCAGGGACTAAATTAGGTCAAAACCCTAGTTAGGGTGTACTGAGGGTCTTGAGGCTTGTCACGATGCAACTTTGTACTTTATTATTGATGGATGAAAATTATTGATCTTCATGGATGACAAAGGGACTTGAGATGTTTTAATAAAATGACTATCCCTTTGATAATTCATCAATTTGAGCTTTAGGGGGATCACCTAACTTGTGAAGCAAGTAAGCACACACACCTTGTACTTGTGATGGGTTAGTGATACATAAAGACATGTATATATGTAATGATGAATGTTATGCCAATGATGCAAATAAGGTGGCATCTTAGGGGTAAAAAATTAAGGTATGACAGATGCCCCTATTTATGTTTCTCCGATCCGGAGAGATGAAGATTGACATCTTATTCTCGACTAGATAGGGGAGGTTTAAATACAACAATACACAATTTTGGCCCCTAAGAAGCCACAAAAGGTGATATGATATGAATGCGCTTAAGAATGCAAGATATGAGACCTGTGGGAAATGATGCCACAGGAGATTGAGAACAGTCTAAACCATAGGGGTATAACAACAGGATTATCCACTAGGGAAAGAAAAATTGGGGAAAATGTTGTAACTCTTATTTGGAGAGAGACAACAACTTCAATGGGGATAGAGGAACATAACTCCATAGGGGATGGTGTTATAAATCTGAAAATTTTGAACTTCCATCTTTGGATTTAGCGTCTTCTTTGACTAAGTAGTATTACTTAGAAAAGGTAAAATAAACTTCCCCATGTTTCGGGTCGTACACCACGAAACTGGTCTCGTTTTTCTGGAACAAACTTCCCCTCGTTTCTAGACATAAGCCATGAAACTGGTCTCGGTTTTTCTTGAATAAACTTCCCCTCGTTTCTGGACATAAGCCACGAAACTGGTTTGGGTTTTTCTGGAATAAACTTCCCCTGGTTTCTGGACATAAGCCATGAAACTGGTCTCGTTTTTTCTGGAATAAACTTCCCCTCGTTTCTAGACATAAGTCATGAAACTGGTCTCGGTTTCTTCTTTAATCAAGTATTCTTCTTGAAAAAGGTAAAAATAGGCAAGTTCCTAAAAGGGTAATCACTTGCTGAAATAATAACTTCACCGGGGATCTTCAAAGAGATGTGGGTTAGTTAACTTTGCGAAAATAAATTTCTTAAATAAAGAGAAACTTTTCGTAAGGATATTCATCAAACTTCTCACAGGGATTCACTGGGGAGATGCCATTTGATGGAAAATAAACTTCATTACACTTTTCTTCGAGACTTCTTCGAAGAGTTGTCGTGTGATGTAAAATGAGGATTCCGCAATCAAACTTCTCTGCGGGACTTGTCCGGAGAGATGCCATTTGGTAGAGAATAATATCTTCATCATACTTACCTTCGAGACTTCTTCGAAGAGATGCCATAAGATGAAAGATATGTTGATAGCTACAATAGGAATAGACAAACTGTTCGGAAAGAGACTGCCATTTGCCGATTCACTGGGAAATCTGAGGATAGGGACAAGCTTCTTAAAAAGAGATTGCCACTTACTGTCATGTGTAGATTACAAAGTGGAATAAATTTGTCTTGCTGGGGGAAACCTCAACATATTCTCTCTGGGATTGCAAACCACATAAAAGGCGCAAAATAAATTCCCTTTTAATTCAGAGGTTCAAGTTATCAAAATGGCCAAAGGACTAACTCAATCCAGGAACAAGCTGGAGAGATATCGTAAAATAAGACGTTAACCAGTGGGGAATGAACTCGAACTGGGATTTATCCTATCCAAGTGTGGAAAGGGGAACTAAATCAAAACTTCCACGAGGATTAACTCAGTGGGGAGTTTAGAATGGATATATATTTCCTGCCTATGGCTGACCAATCTATTGGAGAGAAGAAACATATTACTCGGGGATGAACATAACCAAGGTGAATGAAACAAATATTATCAACAAATGCAACATGAATATGAATTCAATGATGCATGATATATGTATGATATGAATGCGTGTTATGTCTTTATGCTGACAAAATAGATGCAAGGGACATATTGGTGATGAAATAAACATCACAATGTGACCGGGTACTTAGCCAATTGGTGGCGAGTATTACGGAGAGCATTGGGTCCTCTTTTACCAGAGATATGAGATTGTACGTCCGACACATCACGACCATCTAGAGTAAAGATCCATCATTTGGAGATACCTTTCAAGGTAAATCACAAAAACCTTTGATCATGTATTTCGAGGTCTTAACCGTTCTTGGAGAAACTGTTGATATTCCTCTTTATGTTCACAAATCAAAGGAAAGTAAACACAAACATTTAAAAAAAACAAATTTTAACTTTTTGTTTCAAGAATTTTTATCAAAGTAAAAAAATGTTATTTTACAAGATATAAATAAAACAAAAATTACAAACAAGATGACCAGAAGCTCAAATTTCATTGATGGAATGGTAACCCGCAAATAGCGTGATTCCATAGATTATTACAGAAGTTTGAAAAAATGGTAATTTAAAAGGGAAAGGGTTACATTAAAAAAATAATGACCGAATTCTCCCAAACAACTTTGAATTTCCAATATTCCTTAGCTTTGGCGAATGCACTTTGATTGGAGAGCTTTTCAAAGGACGTGGCTGCTTCAGATAATCGAATCTGGTTTGATACAGTTACTTGCCAAATATCCCTAACTTTTGCCTAGATTGCCCTTTCGGGTTTCCAATCTACCGGGATGATTTATCTCTTTTTATGTCTCTAAATTTTGCATGGATTTCCCTTTCGGGTTTTTAGTCCATCGAGAAGCTCTTTTTTTCTTTTTTTAGGTGAAGTATTTCTTGACTGCATCGACGTTCGTAGGACGAGCGAATTCCTCACCATCCATAGTCGTAAGCATTAAAGCACCACCTGAGAAGGCTTTCTTAACGACATATGACCCGTCATAATTAAGAGTCAATTTGTCCCTAGAATCAGTAAGAAATGATTGAATTTTCTTTAGCACAATGTCACATTCTCTGAATACACGAGGTCGAACCTTCTTTTCAAAAGCCTTCTTCATTCTTCGTTGATATTGCTGACCATGACATAAAGTCGTCATTCTCTTTTCTTCAATTAAATTCAGCTCATTGTATCTTCTTTGACACCATTCAGCCTCTGTCAACTTAGCTTCCATCAAGATTCTCATTGATGGGATTTCCACCTCTATGGGGAGCACTGCTTCCATGCCGTATACCAAAGAGAAAGGGGTTGCCCCTATTGAAGTACGAACAAATGTACGATATCCATGAAGAGCAAATGATAGCATCTCATGCCAATCCATGTAGGCCACTACTGTAACCCCCCAAAATCAGTAGGATATTTATTTAATTGATTTATTATAAATATTCATATTTTTGGTAAATTTTGGTGAATTATTGTGATGTCTGATGATTTATGTTGTGGGGTATTGACGATGTTAAAGGTGTGTTGATGATGTTGGGAGTATATGATTTATTAGGTATTATTTCGATAATAATAATAATAATGGAATAATGTGACAATGTTATTTAAATTATTATTATTATTTTAAAATAAAAGGAAGGGTTAAGTGGTAATTGTGCGAGAATAAGTGATGGCAATGTTGGAAAATCATATTAAGGGTCCAAAGGGTAATAAAGACTAAAAGGGAAAAAGAGAGTGAGAAGTCATTCTTGATACGATCAGTTTGAAGAAAACGCTCTGAAGAAAAGGAGAAGAAGGCTAGGGCTCAGAGAGGTTTCGGAAGAACTCAGAGAGGACAATTCAGAAGTGATTTTCTAAGGTATGGGGGGAATATTTTACCATTATAATTGATATAGGTGTAGAAGCATGTAGGTAGTGGGTTTTCGGGTAAATTAGACGAGTTCGTAACGAAATTAGGGTTTTGGGAAGGTATTAGATGTTAGGGATAAAACCCTTTATGATGCATTGTTGTTGTTGTATTGTTTTGATGGTGAATTATGAATAATTTGGACTGTTTAGTACTGGAATCGTAAGCTTGTGAGGGTCTGAGATAGTGCAGAATTGCAACAGAGAAGTTGCAGGACTCGCACGTTTCGCCGGGCGAAATTCAAAGGTCGCCGGGCGAAGCGAATTTGCCCCAACCTCGCCTGGCGAAAGTGGGAGCGAAGGAAAGGTGGAAAAATATGAGCTACTAGATTTTGTATAAGGGTGTGGGATTCGCCCCTGTTTCGCCGGGCGAAGCCCGGGCGAGTGAGCTGCTTCGCCGGGCGAAGATAGCAGCGAAGGGAAAGTATGAAAAGTGGGTTTCTGGATTTTGTATGGGGGAGATGCTTCACCCCTACTTCGCCAGGAGAAACCCAGGCGAGCGCTCTGCTTCGCCGGGCGAGCTCTAGGCGAGCAGGAGCAATAATTTTTATTTTGTTTTCTTTTCTTTTCTACCTTGTCTTGCTTTGTGCCTTGATGATTGATGATGATTTTTGATGCATGATGACGATGTGATAACATGATGATTTATAATGATTTTTTATGCATGATGATGATGTGATAACATGATGATTTATGTTGATTTTTGATGTATGTTAATGATGTGTTACCATGATGCTTGATGAAAGTTTATGAAGGATGATGCAATTGACGCATTCATAGCATCCTAGGACTTCGGTCCAGTGACCATTTTAGGACTTCGGTCCAGTGCTAGCTTCAATCCCATTGTGTGGATTGAAGTGTATGACGTTGCTCCGGTTCTTGTGAAGAATCAATCCTATTGGTGGGGATCTTTGGAGGGTGATGGCCCAGTGTCTATCAAACATGACGAATTGGTACGAGTCAGTGTTGTGCATTTCATAATTAAGTGGCATTGCATGTTGTGAATTTATGATGTTTTGGTGACATGATTTATAAGATGTGTGACAATGACGATGTGTAATGATGATGTTGGTTTGTTGCGATGAATGCTATAGTACTGTTTCTTATTTTATATCTTGTATAATGGTTTATGATTACTCACCCTGCATGTTTGAATGTTGCCTCCACGTGGGTAACGTGCAGGTGATCAGGATTAGCTTTTGGTGCATGAAGATCTGACTTGAAGTATTTTGATTATTTTGGTCGAGTATAGGGTCTTGCTCTGATATGTAACATCGGATCGGGACGTTTGAGTCGAACCATAGTGTTCTTTTATTTAAGGATGTTTTTATGCTCTGAAGTTGTTTTAAAGATTTTTTGATGTTATAATTTATGATGTTTTTTTTAGTTTTCCGCTGCGTAATATTCAAGTTAATTTTGATGTTTTAACCCGTGTTACGAAGCAGGATGTTACCTTTGATGTTTTATGATGAAATGTGACGCCTTTATGGGATTTTACTCTGATAATTGTTGTTATATTATTCGTGAATGTATGTTGGGTAGAAGGGTGTTACATTAGTGGTATCAGAGCAGGTTGGTCTGTCCGGCCAGGTGTTTTATGATGTCAATTCCCTGTCACTCGATGAGTGTGTGTACATTGTCGATGAATTTTGTTTCTTCTAATGTTGTTTGATGGTGTGCAGAATGGCTGGGAGAAACGACCGTGCTATTGCTGATGCGCTGGAATCACTTGCTCAAGTGATGGCTCAGAACAATCAGAATGGTGAAGCTCCTGATGAGTTCCATGCTTTGGGGAAATTCCAGAGGAATAATCTGCCAACTTTCGTGGGCACTCATGATCCGGAGAGCATGCACAAATGGCTCAAGGTGATTGAGAAGATCTTCCGGTGAGGGGTGTACGGACACTCAACAAGTTCAGTTCGGTACTCATATGCTATCATAAAAAGCTGAAGATTGGTGGGATAACACTCGTCAGAGGCTGGAGGATGTTGGTACGAGATAACATGGGATGTGTTTAAGAGAGATTTTTTGGGAAAATATTTTCCTGAAGATGCTTGCGGCAAGAAAGAGGTGGAATTCCTTGAGCTGAAGCAAGGAAATATAATTGTGGCAGAGTATGCGGCAAAGTTTGAGGCGCTGGTGAAGTTTTATTATAATCATGCTGATGCGGAGATGTCCAAATGCCTTAAGTTTGAGAATGGGCTGAGACCAGAGATCAAGCAGGGTATTAGTTATCAACAGATTCAAAGGTATGCTGAGTTGGTGGATAAGAGTAGAATCTATGATGAGGATAGCCGAGCTCGATTTGCTCACTACAAGCATCTTAGTGAGAAGAAAAAGAATGGACAGTTCAGAGGAAAGCCTTATGTGACTCCAGATGACAAAAGGAAACAGAAGGCTTCAGATGGGAAAAAGACAAGTGGGGGAGCAGCTTCCGCTTCTGTGAAGTGTTACAGGTGTGGAGAGCAAGGCCACCGTGCTGAAGTTTGCAACAATAGTGTGTTGAGATGCTACAGATGTGGTAAGAGAGGTCACAGAGCTACGACTGCAAAGATGAGGGTCCGACTTGTTTCAACTATGGTGAACAAGGTCACATCAATACACAATGTCAGAAACCGAAGAAGACTGCTACTGCGGCTCAGACTAATGGCAGTGTTTGCTTTGAGTGGTTCAGAAGTTTCTAAGAAGGATAACTTGATTCGAGGTACTTGTTTTATTAATAATGTTGAGTTGCTTGCTATTATTAATACTAGTGTTACTCACTCATTTATTTTGCTTGAATGTGCTAATAGATTGGGTTTGAAATTGTCTAATATGAATGGTAGTATGGTAATAGAGACTCCTGCTAATGGTTCTATTACTACTACTTTTGTGTGTTCGAGATGTCCTTTGATGATTTTTGGGAAGAGTTTTGTGATGGATTAGGTGTGTTTTCCCTTACACAAAATCGATGTAATTCTGGGGATGAACTGGTTGGAGTTCTACTATGTTCACATCAACTGTTATAATAATACTCTGGAGTTTCCTGAGTTTGGTGATAATGGAGAGTTGATGTTCTTGTCTGCTAAGCAAGTAGACGAACTCTTAGAAGACAAAGCCTTGATGTTTGCATCGTTTCAAGTTGATCGTGAAGCTACAAGTGTCAAATTACCTGTCGTCTGTGAATTCCCAGAAGTGTTTCCGGATGACATAAGTGATTTGCCTCCAGAACGTAAAGTAGAGTTTGCGGTTGATTTAATACCAGGTATGAGTTCGATGTCAATGGTTCCTTATCGGATGTCAGCTTCGAAGCTAAGTGAATTAAAGAAACAACTGGAAGAATTGCTTGAGAAGAAGTTTGTTCGACCGAGTGTTTCTCTGTGGGGTGCTCCTGTGTTGTTAGTGAAGAAGAAAGATGGTAGCATGAGGTTGTGTGTTGATTACCGGCAGTTGGATAAAGTGACGATCAAAAATATATATCCACTTTCGAGAATCGACGATTTGATGGATCAGCTAGTAGGTGCTTGTGTGTTCAGTAAGATTGATTTGAGGTCTGGTTATCATCAGATTTGTGTTAAGCCTAATGATATTCCGAAGACAACTTTCAGGATGAGGTATGGTCACTATGAATACACTGTAATGCCGTTTGGTGTATCCAATGCACCTGATGTGTTCATGGAATATATGAATCAGATTTTCCATGAGTATTTGGATAAGTTTGTTGTGGTTTTCATTGATGGTATCCTGATATACTCTAAATCTGAAGTGTGAAGTATTGAAAGTATTGAAAGAGAAGAAGTTGTATGCCAAACTGTCGAAGTGTGAATTTTGGTTGAAGGAGGTGAGTTTTCTTGGCCATGTGATTTTAAGTGGTGGAATTGTTGTTGATCCTTCTAAGATTGATGTTGTGCTACAGTGGGAGACTCTGAAGTCTGCTACTGAGATACGAAGTTTTCTTGGGTTGGCAGGTTATTATCGCAAGTTCATAGAAGGTATTTCTAGATTGGCATTACCGTTGACGCAATTGACTCGTAAGGGTCAGGCTTATGAGTGGGATGTTGCATGTGAAGAGAGTTTTGTGGAATTGAAGAAGAAATTGACGACCGCTCCGGTTTTGATTTTGCCTAATCCGAATGAATCTTTTGTGGTGTATTGTGATGCCTCGAAGATGGGTCTTGATGGAGTGTTAATGCATAATGGGCAGGTTTTTTTTATTATGCTTAGAGACAATTGAGAGTTCATGAAAGGAATTATCCTACGCATGACTTAGAATTGGCAGTTGTGGTGTTCGTGTTGAAAATTTGGAGACATTAACTTTTTGGCTCTAAATTCAAATTGTTCAGCGATCATAAGAGTTTGAAGTACTTATTCGATCATAAAGAGTTGAACATGAGGCAGAAGAGGTGGTTGGAATTGTTCAGTCACCATTTCTACTATGTTTCCGTCACTTATTCGGCATCAATCCATAAAATCGGTAGCACTTTGTTTGTCTTTTCATTGTTTTTCAATTTAATTTTACTTGTCGTATTTTATTCTCGCATTTTATGATTTTTTGTTTTATTTAAATTAAGTTGCATTTTATGCTTTGATTTGGTAGTTTTCAATGGTTTCAGGTCTGAGTGAAAAAGCCCAAAGGACTCGTGCGAAGAAAATGGAAGTTCCGGGGATTTAGAAGAGTTTTTGGAATGAAGCAGAGGATGTCTGGATCTAAAATTCAACAAACATGGAAAAATATTGGGCAACCAAGTTCCTTGTCGGTACTAAGTTGTAGTTCTCTTCATTAGCTTTCCGACGCTTCGAATGGGGACCAAAACAAACTTACGGATCAAAAGTTATGATCGGAACAATTTCGGTTAAAAAATCCAGCAAGCTGACACGGCCGGCAGTGTTGGCTGACACGGCCCGTGTCAGCTTTGACGCTGATTTTTTGTTTTTTTTCATATTTTCTCCCTATATTAAGTTGTGGGGGCACTTTGGGTATTTCCAATCGATCTGGGTGAATTGGGGCTAGTTAGACTTGTTTTTGAGAAGCGAAAAATACTTTTTACTTTGACGAATAATTGACAAGAGTTGGAGGTGATCAAGGAGATTTGGAGAAGACGATCGTTCATGAGCGGAAGCGATTGAAGAATCAGTTTTCCTCCAATCAAATTGTAATGTCTATCTTTAATTTTCTTTCTTTTTGTTCTTAATACTATGAGAGGCTAAACCCCCCAATGCCAGGGGGGTGTCCCTGATTTTCCCTGTAATGATAATTTTCCCTTTGCAATAGAAATTTCACTGCTTTCTCATAATCATGTTTATCATATAATGTTCGTAATGCTTGTCCATATTGGAAAATAGGATTTGATTTATGGTTAACCTTAGGTCGGACAAACCATTGTTAACGCTTTTTATACGATAATACTATAGTAGATATTGCCTAGGAATAGGGATACCCTATAGTAACCGTAAAGCTTTTGATAAAAATAAGTGCTTGGTATACTTTCTATACCGCTAAAGAATTGGGGTATAGGGAGAATACCAAAGGTTTTTCTACTAAGGAATTAGAGAGAAATATTCTTAAGAGCCGGTAATTATTGGTTTAAGAGATGATTTTGAAAAATAAGGATTGTTATTATTATAAGAAATTTCATACACCTTGCCCTGGCATGTTTCTCATATTTGTTTAAGTCATTTTTACTCTTTCTGCTTATTTGCTCAATAGTTATTATAATTTTTATAACAAACAAACCCCCAAAGACATTTTTGTTTAATTGAAATAACATCTGCACTTACAATTACACGCAGTCCTCAAGAGATCGATTATGGGGATAACCCCAACTATTACTACATCGGAAAAAATAGTACACTTGCGGTGTCAGCTACATTAGGCATTTTTTTTTTGTTTTTTTCGCTACAGTAAGGCTGACACAGGCCGTGTCAGCAGACACGGGTGGCCGTGTCAGCCTACTGTAAATTTTTTTCCACTACAGTAGGGTTGACACGGGGGCCGTGTCAACCTACTGTAATTTTTTTTTTTTACAGTAGAAGACTGTGATCGGTCACCATTTCTACTATGTTTCTGTCACTTATTCGACATCAATCCATAAAATTGGTAGCACTTTGTTTGTCTTTTCATTGTTTTTCAATTCAATTTTACTTGTCGTATTTTATTCTCGCATTTTATGATTTGTTGGCTGACACGGCCCGTGTCAGCTTTGACGTTGATGTTCTTAATTTTTCCATATTTTCTCCCTATATTAAGTTGTGGGGGCACTTTGGGTATTTCCAATCGATCTGGGTGAATTATGACTTTTTAGACTAGTTTTTGGAAGAAGAATAGACACTTTGGACTTTACGAACAAATTGACGATAGTTTTAGGCAATCAAGTAGATTGGGAGAAGGGGATTGTTCATGAGCGGAAGCGATTGATGAATCAATTTATTCCGATCAATTTGTAATGTCTTTCTTTAATCTTATTGTTGTTTTTATTTTGAATATTATGAGAGCCTAAACCCCCCAATGCTAGGGGGTGTCCCTGAATTCTGATGTAACAAACCTTTGTTGAATTATTTGATGAGATCATGTTTTCTTGTCTTAATCTTTTGTTATGCAAATTATTTAACATTTATCGATCGGTTAAATTGGGAACGGTTTACGAATAGGGATTTGGCCTGAAAAACCAATCTATTGATTTTGCATAATAACATTACGGTAGATATTGCCTAGGAATGGGGATATCCTGTAGTGACTTATAAAACTTTGTCAGAACTATTGCTTGATGTTTTTCCTTGACAGCTAAAGAATTAGGGCAAGGGAGAATATCAAAGGTTTTTCGGTTAAGGAATTTAAGAAAAATATTTGAGGGTTAGTAAAATTAAGGTTTTGAGGCATGTCTCTTTTATGATAATTCAGGGTTCTTACTAATCAATTTATACACCTTCCCTAGCATGTTTCATCATATTCATAAAAAGCACTTTTTCTAGTTCTATTTATTTTATATTGTTATTATTATTACTGTCTACCCAAACAAACCCCAAAAGTACTTTTTGTTCAATTGAAATAACACCTACACTTACATATTATACGCAGTCCTCGAGAGACCGATTCTGGGGATTACCCCAATTATTACTACATCGTTAAATAGTACACTTGCTATTTACCGATCAAGTTTTTGGCGCCGTTGCCGGGGACTGCCAAATTATAAGTTCTTGTGTTAATTCAATTGGAATTTTGTCACTCTGTGACTAAAATTTTATTTTTCTGTTATCTTTATTTTCATTTTTTATAACTTTTGGATTATTACTGTTGCTACTAATCTGCGTCTAACATTTTTATGCAAGGAGAATCCTCAGCAAATTTTCTTTTTGACGCAGAAATTGAAAGAACGCTACACGAGAGGCATAGGCAAGCAAAACTTGCAGCTTCGAAGCACTCAATCTCAGGTTCAGAGTCAGACAAAGGTACAGTGAACATGGCTGGAAATCAACCAGCGGAGAGACTTCTGGGCGATTACGGTGGGGCAAATGCATCGGCTGGTAGGTTGACCATTGTGAACCAACCGGTGAATGTGCTAAATTTCCAGCTGCATCCTAGCACCATCACTCAACTTGAGAGGAGACCTTTCACCGGAAAGGTTAATGAAGATGCCAACAAACATCTGCAAAGATTTTTGACTATGAGCACCACTCTCAAGATTGAGGGGCACACGGAGGAAGCAAAAAAGTTAAGAATGTTTCCTTTCACTCTGGCGGAAGAGGCTGAAGAGTGGTTCTACTCGTTACCTACTGGGAGTATTGCCACTTGGGAAGAGATGGAGAAGGCATTTTTGAATGAGTATTTTCCGGCCTCTGTTTATATCCTAAAAAGATATGATATTGTGAACTTTAAATAGAAGGACGGAGAATCTCTCGGAGATGCATACAAAAGGTTCAAGAAAGTTTTGGTAGCCTGTCCGACTCACAACATGGATCAAACTGAGCAGATGCAGGTGTTCACCAATGGCCTCCAGATAAAGACTAACCAACTAATTGATACAGCTGCCGATGGCTCATCTAATTTTACAACAGCCACTGGTGTCAAAAAGATCATTGAAGCCATAGCCGCTAACGAACATCTGGAGTTATATGATCGAAGTGTGAGTAAATATGAGGGTGTGATTGACTTGAAGTTGAATAATCAGGTTGTGAAGGTGGAAGATCAGATTGCGGCGGAAGTTAAAAGAAGGTTAAAGGCTATGAATGTGTGTATTCAACGTGTGGCACAAGTTCAAACTGGTCAACCCATTGGTTGTGAGATTTGTAGTGGACCCCATTATACTTGCACATTGTGTTGCGACTCCGTAACAAATTGAAGAGATAAAATTCCTGAAGCAGAATAATCCCTACGCTCAAACTTATAATCAAGGGTGGAAGAATCATCCTAACTTCTCCTGGAAAGATCAGAATCAACAACAATACCCACAGCAGCAACAACCTCCCCAAAAAGCACAATGGGAGATTGCCATTGAGAAGATGGCAGCTCATAACATGCAATTTCAGGAAGAGACCCGGAATAGCTATAGGAATACCACAACCTCCATAAAGAATCTGGAGGTTCAATTGGGTCAGATAGCTCAACTAGTTGCAAATTCTCAAGCACCAGGCGCCATCCCAACCGCCACCATACCAAATCCGAAGAGTCATGAGAATGTCAATGTTGTTACGACAAGGAGCCAGGAAGTTGCAGAAGAAGAAGCCAGACCAACCGAAGAGAAGAGAAAAGAAGTGGTTAAACCTAAGATCAAGTTACCGTACCCCTCAAGAGTGACAAAGAAGGAGACTCCAGAAAAAGACTTTGAGAAATTCAGCTCATTGGTAAAAAAGTTAGAGATTAATATGCCCTTCTTTGAAGCACTTGAGCAAATGCCTCTATACAAGAAATTCATGAAGGAGGGCATTGGAAAAAAGAAACCTAGTGGAGAGGAGGTAAAAAGTCTAATTGAGGAGAGTAGTGGGGGATCACAAGGTAGGAGAATTCCAATCAAACGGAAAGATCCTGGTTCTGTGTCAATCCCCTGTACCATAAATGACAGAACGTTTAAGAGAGTCTTCATTGATTCGGGTGCTAGCGTGAGTCTCATGCCCCTCTCAATTTTAAAAAAGCTGGGTATAAAGAAAATAAGTGAAACGGGAACAAATCTGAAGTTTGCCGACATCACAACCAAGCAGTCATACGGCTTAGCAGAAGATGTGCTTGTGACTATTGATAACTTCACCTATCCAGTAGACTTTGAGATCATTGGTCTACCTGAGAATGAGGAGACGACTATCATACTGTGTCGACCATTCTTGATGACTAGTCGGTGCAGTGTGGACACTGAGGCTGGTACTTTAACCTTGAAATATTTTGAGGAAGAAGTAACCTTGAAAGTGTTGGAACTCGAGAAGCAAGGTCAAGAGGAAAGTAATCACCCCGCAGTTGGAATGATCCGAACAGTGGGAAAAAGCAAAAGCTCAAAACCACTTCTTGAAAAAGTATCTGGAATAATCCATCAAGTTGCACCATCTGAGTCATCTATTGCACCTAGTAAGACTCCAAAATCCAATCAAGAAGTCAATAAGAGGAAGAAACATCAAAGAAAGAAGAGAAAAAAACATCAAAGGAAGAATGTGGAAGTTGGATGTGAGTTGAATCACAATGTAGCTCTTATTCCTGAACCTGACCGGTGCTCTGTTGCGGAAAGGTTAAGCAACAAAACGTGTAAGCTGAAGTACCCTCCATAGCAATGGGGAGTGACCCGTCGAGCCATGCGACGTTAAACGAAGCGCTTCGTGGGAGGCAACCCACGGGTTTTATTTCTTAGAGTTTCTGTTGTGTTTCAAGTTTAATTAGGTACACTCACAGTCTTCTACTGTAAAAAAAAAATTTACAGTATGCTGACACGGCCCCCCGTGTCAGCTGACACGGTCCGTGTCAGCCCTACTGTAGCGAAAAAAAATTATTAAAAAAAAAAAAGAATTTTTTTTTACAGTAGGCTGACACGGGCTACTGTAGCGAAAAAACTTGATCGGTAAATAGCCAGTGTACTATTTAACGATGTAGTAATAATTGGGGTAATCCCCAAAGTCGGTCTCTCGAGGACTGTGTATAATATGTAAGTGTAGGTGTTATTTCAATTAAACAAAAAGTACTTTTGGGGTTTGTTTGGGTAGACAGTAATTATAATAACAATATATAATAAATAGAGCTTGAAAAAGTGCTTTTTACGAATATGATGAAACATGCTAGGGAAGGTGTACAAATTGCTTAGTAAGAATCTTGAATTATCATAAAAGAGACATGCCTCAAAACCTTAATTTTACCAACCCTCAAATATTTTTCTTAAATTCCTTAACCGAAAAACCTTTGTTATTCTCCCTTGACCCTAATTCCTTAGCAGTCAAGGAAAAACATCAAGCAATAGTTCTGACAAAGTTTTATAAGTCACTACAGGATATCCCCATTCCTAGGCAATATCTACCGTAATGTTATTATGCAAAATCAATAGATTGGTTTTTCAGGCCAAATCCCTAATCGTAAACCGTTCCCAATTTAACCGATCGATAAATGTTAAATAATTTGCATAACAAAAGATTAAGGCAAGAAAACATGATCTCATCAAATAATTCAACAAAGGTTCATTACATCAGAATTCAGGGACACCCTCTTAGCATTGTGGGGTTTAGCCTCTCATAATATTCAAAATAAAAACAACAATAAGATTAAAGAAAGACATTACAAATTGATCGGAGTAAATTAATTCTTCAATCGCTTCCGCTCATGAACAATCCCCTTCTCCCAATCTCCTTGATCGCCTAAAACTATCGCCAATTTGTTCGTAAAGTCCAAAGTGTTTATTCTTCTTCCAAAAACTAGTCTAAAAAGTCACAATTCACCCAGATCGATTGGAAATACCCAAAGTGCCCCCACAACTTAATATAGGGACAAAATATGGAAAAATTCAGAACATCAGCGTCAAAGCTGACACGGGCCGTGTCAGCTTGTTGGATTTTATAACCGAAATTGTTTCGATCATAACTTTTGATCCGTAAGTCTGTTTTGGTCCCCGTTCGAATCGCCGGAAAGCTAGTGAAGAGAACTACAACATAGTACAGACAAGGAACTTGGTTTTCCAATATTTTTCCATGTTTGTTGAATTTTAGGTCCAGGCATCCTCTTCTTTATTCCAAAAACTCTTCTAAATCCCCGGAACTTCCATTTTCTTCGCACGAATCCTTTGGGCTTTTCCACTCAGACTTGAAACCATTGAAAACTACCAAATCAAAGCATAAAATGCAACGTAATTGAAATAAAACAACAAATCATAAAATGCGTGAATAAAATACGACAAGTAAAATTGAATTGAAAAATAATGAAAAGACAAACAAAGTGCTACCGATTTTATGGATTGATGCCGAATAAGTGACTGAAACATAGTAGAATTGGTAACCGATCACAAAAATTGATCGGTAAATAGCAATTGTACTATTTAACGATGTAGTAATAATTGGGGTAATCCCCAGAGTCGGTCTCTCGAGGACTGTGTATAATATGTAAGTGTAGGTGTTATTTCAATTGAACAAAAAGTACTTTTGGGGTTTGTTTGGGTAGACAGTAATTATAATAACAATATAAAATAAATAGAACTATAAAAAGTGCTTTTTACGAATATGATGAAACATGCTAGGGAAGGTGTATAAATTGCTTAGTAAGAACCCTGAATTATCATAAAAGAGACATGCCTCAAAACCTTAATTTTACTAACCCTCAAATATTTTTCTTAAATTCCTTAACCGAAAAACCTTTGATATTCTCCCTTGATCCTAATTCCTTAGCGGTCAAGGAAAAACATCAAGCAATAGTTCTGACAAAGTTTCAATAGATTGGTTTTTCAGGCCAAATCCCTAATCGTAAACCGTTCCCAATTTAATCAATCGATAAATGTTAAATAATTTGCATAACAAAAGATTAAGCAAGAAAACATGATCTCATCAAATAATTCAACAAAGGTTCATTACATCAGAATTCAGGGACACCCCCTAGCATTGGGGTGTTTAGCCTCTCATAATATTCAAAATAAAAACAACACTAAGATTAAAGAAAGACATTACAAATTGATCGGAGTAGATTGATTCTTCAATTGCTTCCGCTCATGAACAATCCCCTTCTCCCAATCTCCGTGATTGCCTAAAATTATCGTCAATTTGTTCGTAAAGTCCAAAGTGTCTATTCTTCTTCCAAAAACTAGTCTAAAAAGTCACAATTCACCCAGATCGACTGGAAATACCCAAAGTTCCCCCACAACTTAATATAGGGAGAAAATATGGAAAAATTCAGAACATCAGCGTCAAAGCAGACACGGGCCGTGTCAGCCAACACTGTCGGCCGTGTCAACTTGCTGGATTTTATAACCGAAGTTGTTTCGATCATAAATTTTGATCTGTAAGTCTGTTTTGGTCCCCGTTCGAAGCGCCAGAAAGCTAGTGAAGAGAACTACAACATAGTACAGACAAGGAACTTAGTTGCCCAACATTTTTCCATGTTTGTTGAATTTTAGGTCCAGGCATCCTCTGCTTCATTCCAAAAGCTCTTCTAAATCCCCGGAACTTCCATTTTCTTCGTACGAGTCCTTTAGGCTTATCCACTCAGACCTGAAACCATTATAAACTACCAAACCAAAGCATAAGATGCAACGTAATTGAATAAAACAACAAATCATAAAATTCGAGAATAAAATATGACAAGTAAAATTGAATTGAAAAACAATGAAAAGACAAACCAAGTGCTACCGATTTTATGGATTGATGCCGAATAAGTGACAGAAACATAGTAGAAATGGTGACCGATCACAACCCCAAACTTATCTCATTGATTGTCCTCAAGTAATGCTCGAGACAGCAGAAAGGTCACCCCCGAATTAATCAAAATTATCTTACCACAACACCGCTAAGATCTTTCGCGACTATCTTTCCACTTTTCTTTCAACATTACCTTCTTACCTGAATTTTGACGGTCCGCTACACTTCCACATCAAAGTACCTCTTACCTGTCAGCTTTTCACACTTTCACCAAATCTCTCGGGTTACAGTGTTTACACTCAATAATCATAGCATGCAAAGTCAACTCATAAGCTTGAACAACATCTATTTTCATCTCAAACGCACACAACACGCACTTTTTTAGGGCTTTTATGGTTGTAACGGGGCTTAGGGACAAGGAGGGATAAACAAACAAAACGGAAAAACGATTGGTTTTTAGCTCAGACTCAGTGTCGTCATTCTAATCACTATGGCATTTGTTCTGTTTCACAATCAAGGGTATCAGACACCATTTTACTAGGATTCTTTAGTTTACACTCAATTGTTTCTTTGAGCTTACTTTTTGACTTCTTCAAACTAAATCCTCCTCTAGGTAAGTGCTTTATTCTACTTCTTTTTTTTTTCTTTCTTTTCTCTTTTTTTTTTCTTTTTCCTGAACTTTCTTTCTTTCTTTCTTTATTTTTTTTTTGCACTTACCTAGTTCTTAAAGGTATCTCAACCCCAAACTTAGAATTTTTCACAGATCAAAAATCAACAACACTTATTTGAGCAGGGTGAGGGAGTGTTTGGGCTCATGGTTTAATTATGAGGTTAATAAACAAACAAAAGGAAGAAGGCTCGAGGGAACTAACGAAGGATAACATAAAAGGGTAGGTTGGAAAGGCTCAGGGTTAAAAACAAACAAGTGCCTCAGTGTGTATATGTGTGCATTGAAACTCCAACAGACGAGTATGCAAACTAAGAGTGACAAAGACATATCTGACGAACTCTCATGATGATAAGGTGTTTGGCTTTTTATGATCCTCACCATGTTTGGCATACTGACAAATTCCAAGGTACCTCTAGTGTAATGTCGCTTCATTTCTGTCTCAGGTGCACAGTATTCCCGTATCAGTCCAGTGTTGGAAAATCGCGTCCAATCATCCACCTCAGCAGCACCAACTTTCGGGGGTTCCCTAGAGAACAAGTATGGGTTGTGCCTTTTCATCCACTAACTATAAGTCTCCTCATTCATCCGACATGAATACCTTCAATCTGTAACACACGAAATACAAAATACACCAATCAACGGCACGAAGATGAAATAACATAAATAAAAATACTGAAAGCAATAAACCCCCTCCCCCCCCCCCCCCCCACACACTTGAACTAAACATTGACCTCAATGTTTTAGAACAAGCTAGAGAGGGGAACTCACAGAGCCTCAATGCGGAGAGACAAAGAAAGAGAAATTTTTTTTTTAATTTTTTCGCTACAGTTGGGCTGACACGGGGGGCCGTGTCCACCTACTGTGAGAAAAAATTTATTTTATTTCCTGTTATTTTTTGTATTACTAATAATTTTCTAACATGTGTATGCGAGGTAATGCCTCAGTTGAATTTTCTTTTGACGCAGAACCAGAGAGATTTTTGCACGCTAGACGTCGTCAATCTAAACTAGAAAGACTGGTAGTGTCGGGTTCAGAACCAATTATTTCTGAGCACGAGAAAGAAGAATCAGTTTCAGGACACTCCGAGCATACAGACTCCGGCACAGACTCAGAGCCAAAAACTCTTATTATGGCGGAAGACCCACCAGCAGAAAGACTTCTCGGTGAATATGGAAGGGCGAACGCTCCAACAGTGTGGTTGACAATCGTTAATCAACCAGTCACTGTTGCTAAATTCCAGCTACACCCATCCACCATCCGACAGCTTTAGAGTAGGCCATTTTCAGGAAGGATCAATGAAGATGCCAACAAGCATCTACAAAGGTTCCTTACCATGAGTACGTACTTAAAAATTGAGGGGCACTCTGAAGAAGCAAAGAAGCTGGTGATGTTCCCGTTTACACTATCTGATGAAGCTGAAGAGTGGTTTTACTCTCTACCTGCTGGGAGTTTTACTACTTGGCAAGAGATGGAAACTACATTTCTGAATGAATACTTCCCTGCTTCTGTGTACATCCGAAAGCGGTACGACATCGTAAATTTCAAGCAGAAAGAGGGAGAGTCACTTGGAGATGCTTATAAGAGGTTTAAGAGGTGTTTGGTTGCATGTCCCACTCGTAATATGGACGCAACCGAACAAATGCAGAATTTTTTGAATGGTCTCAAGATGAAGACTAAACAGCTCATCGATACAGCTGTCGGTGGCTCAACCAACTTTACAACAGCCACTGGCATTAAAAAAAATAATTGAGGCTATTGCAGCAAATGAGCACTTAGAGTTGTATGATCGCAGTGTAAGCCAACCTGAAAAGATTATTGATATGAAGCTTACGGAGCAAGTGGTAAAAATGGAAGAGAAGATTGCGGCTGAGGTAGAAAGGAGGATTAAAAAGATGAATCTTGATACTCAAACTGTGGCACAGGTTCAACCAGTTCAAGCAGTTAATTGTGAAATTTGTGGCGGAACGCATTTTACTGTGTATTGTGTTGCCACCGCGCAATAAGTGGAAGCAATCAACTTTTTGAAGCAGAATAACCCTTATTCCAACACCTATAATCCGGGGTGGAGGAATCATCCGAATTTCTCATGTAAAGATCAGCAAGGGAATGTTCCAAAGCAAGGGGTTGCTCCACCTCCGAACCAACCGCAACGACAACAATAACGTCCTCAACAACAACAACCTCAGCAGCCGTACCCTCAACAATTTCAGCAACAATTTCAACAACACCCACAACAGTTTCAGCAACAAGCACCTAGAAAAGCTGATTGGGAAATCGCCATTGAAAAGATGGCCGCTCAGAGCTCCCAATTCCAAGAAGAGACACGAAGTAATCTTAGGAACACAGGCGCTTCGATAAAAAACCTTGAAGTCCAAATGAGCCAAATAGCGCAACAACTAGCAAGTTCTCAAGCACCAGGTGCTCTACCTAGTGCCACTGTGCCCAACCCGCGGGATCATAATAATGTTAGTGTTGTGACCACAAGGAGTGGTAAATCTATTGAGGTTCCTGAAAAAAACTCTGAATTGGAAGACCAATTGATGGAGGTCGATCTTGAGATAAAAGAAAATGAAGTAGTAGCTGAAAAGGTGGTGTCACCGGAACAAGTAGTGAAAGAAAAGGTTATTGAGCCCAAACCGGTCATTAAACTTCCTTATCCTCAAAGGAACAAGAAGAAGGGGCAGCAAGAGAAGAACTTCGAAAAATTCTTGGAGATGTTCAAAAAGCTTGAGCTCAATATTCCATTTTTGGAGGCACTCGAGCAAATGCCCACTTATGCAAAGTTCATGAAGGATATCATTTCAAAGAAGCGAACCGTTGACACGGATCCTATTATCCTAACCGAAACTTGTAGTGCCATTTTACAGGGTATGAAGATTCCAGATAAGAAGAGTGATCGAGGTGCTGTCACTATTCCTTGCACAATTGGGGATAGATCGTTCCAGAATGCTTGTATTGACTTGGGTGCTAGTGTGGGACTAATGCCCTTATCCATCTACCTAAAGTTGGGTATAGGTGCGGTAAAAGACACTAGGATGACACTTCAATTCGCGGATCACTCGGTGAAGAGATCTTATGGGGTCGTGGAAGATGTGCTAGTGAAAGTTGACAAGTTTGTATTCCCAGTGGATTTTGTGATTCTTGAAATGCCTGAAGATGAAGAGATTCCTCTTATTCTTGGTAGACCATTTTTGGAAACCGGGAGATGCATGATAGATATAGAAGGGGGAACCATCACTATGAAGGTTTAAGATGAAGAGGTGAAGATTGATGTTAGAAATACAATGAAGCACAAAAGTGATTTTGGCACAAGCAATATTATTGGGGTGATTGACCAAGTTGCTGAAAATGAAAATCTTAAAAGTGCAGCCCAATTGCCTCTAGAAAAAGTGTTAAGTTTATCAATTTTCGAAGATAGCGAAGAAGTGGGTGAGAGAGAGTTGGAAGTGTTGGCTATGATGGAAGCTTTACCTCCATGGAAAGGATCTCGACCAAACCGGTGGGAGGATCTAAGACAACCTCAATTGGTGGAGGGGAGTGAAGAGACCAAAAAGAGTGCGGAATTGAAACAACTTCCGGAAAACCTCAAGTATGTCTTCCTCGACACCGAAGGTAAATGTCCAGCCATCATAAGTGCTAGCCTAAAAAATGTTCAAGAAGATAAGTTGATTGAAGTCCTCAAAAAGTACAAGGGGGATATGGGTTGGAGAATTGAGGATTTGAAGGGTATTAGTCCCACTGTTTGTATGCGCAAAATTCTCATGGAGGATGATCATAAACCGGTTGTCCAACCTCAAAGAAGACTTAATCCAACTATGAAAGAAGTTGTAAGAAAAGAAGTGGTGAAGTTGCTTGATGCGGGTCTTATTTACCCGATATCTGACAGCTCATGGGTGAGTCCTGTCCATGTAGTGCCCAAGAAGGGGGGAACCACCGTCATAAAAAATGAGAAAAATGAGTTGATTCCTTCGAGGACGATTACAGGGTGGCGGGTGTGTATTGACTACAAAAGGTTAAATCTTGCCACAAGGAAGGACCACTTCCCACTGCCGTTCATTGATCAGATGTTAGAACGGCTAGCGGGTCATGATTACTATTGTTTCCTAGACGGATACTCCAGTTACAACCAAATTGCGGTTGCTCCGGAAGATCAAGAGAAGACGGGTTTTACATGCCCATATGGAGTTTTTGCTTACAGAAGGATGCCATTCGGGTTATGTAATGCCCCAGCTACATTTCAGAGATGCATGACTTCCATCTTTGCCGACATGCTTGAAAAGCATATGGAAGTCTTCATGGATGACTTCTCGGTATTTGGTTCTTCTTTTGATAATTGTTTAACTAACCTTTCTCTTGTTTTAGAAAGATGTCAGGAAAGCAATTTAATCCTCAACTGGGAGAAGTGTCATTTCATGGTCCGTGAAGGTATAGTGTTGGGTCACAAAATTTCCCACAAGGGAATCGAAGTAGACCAAGCCAAAGTGGAGGTGATCTCAAAGCTTCCACCTCCTGTAAACGAAAAAGGTATACAAAGTTTCTTAGGCCATGCGGGTTTCTAGCGCCGGTTCATAAGAGACTTCTCTAAAATAGCCAAGCCCCTGACCACCCTTTTGGTTAAGGATAGGGATTTTGTTTTTGATAAAGAGTGTGCCGATGCATTTGAGACATTGAAAAATAAATTAGTGTCGGCACCTATTGTTATTGCCCCCGATTGGTCTATACCGTTTGAGATCATGTGCGATGCTAGCGACATTGCAGTAGGGGCTATTCTGGGACAGCGAAGAGATAAGTTATTGCATGTGATTTACTACGCTAGTAATGTGTTAAACCCTACACAGATGAACTACGCAACTACCAAAAAGGAGTTGTTAGCGGTTGTGTATGCCTTTGATAAACTTAGGCAATATCTGTTGGGTTCAAGAGTCATTGTTTATACTGACCATGCTGCTTTGAAGTATCTTTTTGCTAAACAGGATTCTAAGCCAAGACTCCTGAGATGGATTCTACTCCTTCAGGAGTTCGATGTTGAGATTCGTGACAAGAGAGGGTGTGAAAATACTGTTGCTGACCACCTCTCTGGTATGTCACCTATTGAAGAAACAGAAGAGAAATGACCAATAAAGGATGAGTTTATTGATGAACACATCCTCGCTGTTATTGGTGTTCCTTGGTTCGCAGATTACGCGAACTATTTGGTAGGTGGTATCATCCCTGATGATTTTGACTTTAACCGAAAGAAAAAGTTTTTGCATGATTGCAGGTTCTATCTATGGGATAATCCATTCTTGTACAAAAGAGGAGTGGATGGCTTAGTAAGAAGATGTGTACCCGAGGTAGAACAGAGGGATGTGTTAAAAGCTTGTCATGACTCCGAATACGGAGGGAATTTCACTGGTGATAGAACCGCAGCGAAAGTCCTTTAGTCGGGATTATATTGGCCCTCATTGTTCAAAGATGCCTAAGAGATGGTCAAAGAGTGTGACAAGTGTCAGAGAACAGGGAATATATCTAAGAGAAATCCAATGCCCCAGAATTCTATGTTGGAGGTTGAATTGTTCGATGTTTAGGGAATAGTCTTTATGGGGCCATTTCCACCGTCATTTGGAAAACACTATATCTTAGTGGCGGTGGACTACGTTTCTAAATGGGTGGAAGTTGTGGCTCTGCCTACTAACGATGCCAAGGTAGTGGTAAAATTCTTAAAAGATAATTTTTTTGCTAGATTTGGAGTGCCCAGAGCACTAATAAGTGATGAGGGAACGCATTTCCTAAATCACCTGATGGAAAGGCTACTCCAAAAGTATAATGTGAAGCATCGGATCGCCACTCCGTACCATCCTCAAACAAGTGGCCAGGTGGAAGTGTCTAACCGGCAACTAAAGCAAATTCTTGAAAAGACGGTTAGTTCCTCTCGGAAGGATTGGGCAACGAAGTTGGATGATGCTCTTTGGGCGCATCGAACGGCATTCAAAACGCCAATCGGCATGTCTCCATACCAATTAGTCTATGGAAAGGCCTGCCATTTACCGTTAGAGTTAGAACACAAGGCACTCTGGGCATCAAAGTTCCTCAACATGGATCTATCTAAAGCTGGAAGTTCGAGGATTCTTCAACTCCATGAGTTAGAGGAATTTCGGAATCGGGCGTATGAAAATGCCAAAGTCTACAAAGATCAAACTAAGAAATGGCATGATAGGAGGATTCAAAAGAAAGATTTTTGGGAAGGACAGCTGGTCCTTTTATACAATTCTCGGTTGAAATTATTCCCGGGAAAGTTGAAGTCTAAATGGCCAGGGCCATTTCTAGTTCACAAAGTGTTTCCCCATGGTGCGATTGAGTTGAAGAATTCAACGAGTGGAGATACATTTAAAGTGAACGGGCATAGGTTGAAACCTTATTTTCAAGGACAACCAGGTGAAAGAATTGAAGTCGTTCATCTTACAGGGTAGGATGGACGACCGTCGAGCCATGCGACGTTAAACGAAGCGCTACGTGGGAGGCAACCCACGCGTTTTTATTCACCGTTTCTTTCCTTGTTTCTGTGTGTTTGTTTGCTTTGTGTTGTGTAGGTACTCATGTATGTTGCAGTTGTTCAGAGGAGGAGTCGAAGAAAAAGTGAAAAATTGGCTATTGTGTGAAAATCAGGGGCCTGACACGGGTGCCCGTGTCACTGGACTCGGCCTGTGTCAGGGCAGGTATCAAAAAGTTGAAAAAGAGATGAAAAAGGTCGAGTTCCTGGGCCTGACACGGGTGCCCGTGTCACCGGACACGGCCCGTGTCAGGAAGGTGAAAAAGAAGAGTTTTTGGAATTGGAGGAAAATGGGTTCCAGGGGGCTCACATGGCCGCCCGTGTCATACCTCCTGAAGGTTGAGTTTTAATTTTTTTGATTTTATGGTGAACCAGTGACCTGACACGGCCGCCCGTGTCAGGCAGTGCGCCCCCAAATTTTCAAAAATTTTCAAATTTTTTTAGTTGATCAGGTGGGACCCACGCGCATTTTAATTATTTTTATTTCATATTAACCACTCTTTATTCATTTTACTCCATTATCTCTCTCATTCTCCCACTATTTCTTCTTCCTACTTCTTAAAAAAAAAACCTAAACCCCATTGTCACTCATCACAAAAGCTCACATTTTTGCATCACCCACTCATCAAAACCATTATCCCGCTTCACAAAAGTTGTTCTACTCATCATTCTCTACGTTTCTATGGTTCCTTTTTCTCCTAATTTTCGTTTTCAGTTTGTGTGACTTTTTTAGGTTGACAACAATGCCCCCAAGGCGTGCAGATAGAGGAAAGCAACCGGCGGCTGAGCCATCCAGAACAAGGAAGCGCACTATCCGCCGACCCAATGCTCACGAGATAATTTTTGACAATGACGAGCATGAGCGAAGGTATTCCGTGCATGTTAAGAGAAAAATCACTCCGACTAGGTACTTGTGTTCTGAAACTCTGTCTCAATTAGGGCGGCATATAGAGGTAACTAGAATGTTCCATAGTTTAGGAATGTTGAAATTTATTATGTATGAGGCGCCGACTTACGAGCGCATTACCCTGGAATTTTTAAGCACTGTCGATTTTAAATTCAAAGAGACATGGACAGGTACCGCTTATTATTTTCATGGCACTTTGAGTTTCAGATTACATAATAATGACCACGTGTTGACAATGGAAGACCTGGGGAGCATTTTAGACCTCCCAATTGATGGCCCCGGGGATGTTCTGGAATCATTTGATGTGGCAACTTTCTGGACAGCAATAACAGGCCACGCAGAGTATATGGCTAAGGGAGCTAAAGCCTCAGGGATACAGAACCCTTGTTTCAGATATGCTCAGAAGGTGTTGGCTTATACTCTGTTCGGTAGAGGAGACAGTACCGAGGTTGCTTCCCAGAAGGAGCTTTATTTCTTGAACGCCATCCCGAATGGGATATCACTTAATGTGGCTGCCTTTGCAGCTGACTATCTGGGAAGAGTTGCCCGTGTCAATTCTGGCGGCATTTCTATTGGTGGGATGATCACCCAAATAGCTGAACACTTGGGCTATGACCCGGCTGAGCATAATGACACGCCGGTCTCTGGTAAGACCAAATTGGATATGAATTATTTAGTCCAGCAGAGAATGATTGCTTATGCTGGAGGTTCGTGTGGCTATTTTTGTTCTGAGCAATATGTTATGACCCTGCCTAACCCCAATAGAATTAGGATTGATGATAATGCGAACTGGCTTTATGGGAATGCCGTCCTCGATGTAGTGGACGAGCAGGATGAGGAAAATTTTGATGCAGGTGAAGATGATTTCCATACTGAGCCAGAGCCACATCAAACTGTTCCGCCTCATGCGGGAACATCATCCACAGGCAAGGGACATTTTCCATGGAACCGGATCAATGGTCATGGATTAAAGCTGAAATTGGAGAAATTTGGGATGAACAGGCGCGTAAAGGACGTGAGCAAACCCGACAGGGTGATATCCTGGATGAGATGCAGACCATGATGCAGCAGATGATGCTGCGATTTCCTCCCCCTCCTCCTCAGTGAGGCTTTGTGAGTCCCCTCTCATAGTTGTTCTAAAATAGTGAGGTCACTGTTTGGTTCAAGTGTGGGGGGAGGGGTTTATTTTATTGGCTTTTTGTGTGTTTTATTTTCTGTTTAAGTCCTTTTGTTATTTTTGTTAATGTTGTGTGTTACAGATGGATTGGATTCAGCCGGATGAATGATGAACGAGTAGTTAGAGGATGAAAGATACAAACCCAGACTTGCTACCAAGGCACCCCGGAAGTTGATACAACCAAGAATAATTGTTGGACGCAGCTTGATGACACCAGACCGAGAGTGGAAGGTTGACCCAGACCAGAAAAGAAGTTGCATTACATGAAAAGTACTTTGGAGCCTGTAAGTTTTACCCAACATGGTGAGCGATAAACCAAAGATTACATCATCATGAGATTTGAATCAGGTATGACTTTATCGCTTTGAATTTACGTACGTTCTACTCACATGACACTACATGAGAACACACACTGAGGCACATTTTTTTTATCAACCTGAGCCTTTCAAGCCTACCTTTAATCATGTTTATCCTTTGTTACCCTCTATTGAGCCTAAATCCACTTGTTTGTGACAACCACCAATGTTATCCCCTGGCCAAACACTCCCTACCCTGATCAGCATAAGTGTTGTAATTGTTGAATCTGTGCAAAATTCTAAGTTTGGGGTAGTTCACCTACATGACGAAAGGCAAGTGCGAAAAAGAAAAAAAAAAGAGATAATTATATCATAAAAAAAAAGAAAAAGAGAAAAAACACTTGCCTAAACTTCAAGGAATCACAAATAAAAGAGTGATCAAATCCCCATGGTACTAAAATAAGCACAGCGAAAAACCAACATCACGGATGCTGAGCCTCAAAACCTTTGTGTATCCATTTCCTTTTTTATCCCACCGTACCTAAGCCCCGTTACAACCCAAAAGACCTCAAAAAGTGTGTGTAATCTGTCTGTGTAATGAAGGTAGAATTTATTCAAATTTAAGAGTTGATATTACATATGCTGAATTATGAGTGAAAAACACTTTAACCTCGAGAGATTTGGTGAGAAGTGTGAAAAAGCCTACAATTGAAGGAGTACTTTGATGGGGAAGTGCAGCGGTCAGTTTGAATCGGAAAAACTTGAAACTTGACCAGATGGTGGAAAGCATTTTGCGAAAGACATCAGTTGTATTGTGGTAAGAAAAAATTTTGGGGTGACCTTGTTTTGTCTCATACATTGCTTGAGGACAAGCAATGAGTTAAGTTTTGATCGGTAAATAGCAAGTGTACTATTTAACGATGTAGTAATGATTGGGGTCATCCCCAGAGTCAGTCTCTCGAGGACTGCGTATAATATGTAAGTGTAGGTGTTATTTCAATTGAACAAAACGTACTTTTGGGGTTTGTTTGGGTAGACAGTAATTATAATAACAATATAAAATAAATAGAACTAGAAAAAGTGCTTTTTACGAATATGATGAAACATGCTAGGGAAGTTGTATAAATTGCTTAGTAAGAACCCTGAATTATCATAAAAGAGACATGCCTCAAAACCTTAATTTTACTAACCCTCAAATATATTTCTTAAATTCCTTAACCGAAAAACCTTTGATATTCTCCCTTGACCCTAATTCCTTAGCGGTCAAGGAAAAACATCAAGCAATAGTTCTGACAAAGTTTTATAAGTCACTACAGGATATCCCCATTCCTAGGCAATATCTACCGTAATGTTATTATGCAAAATCAATAGATTGGTTTTTCAGGCCAAATCCCTATTCGTAAACCGTTCCCAATTTAACCGATCGATAAATGTTAAATAATTTGCATAACAAAAGATTAAGGCAAGAAAACATGATCTCATCAAATAATTCAACAAAGGTTCATTACATCAGAATTCAGGGACACCCTCCTAGCATTGGGGGGTTTAGCCTCTCATAATATTCAAAATAAAAACAACAATAAGATTAAAGAAAGACATTACAAATTGATCGGAGTAAATTGATTCTTCAATCGCTTCCGCTCATGAACAATCCCCTTCTCCCAATCTCCTTGATCGCCTAAAACTATCGTCAATTTGTTCGTAAAGTCCAAAGTGTCTATTCTTCTTCCAAAAACTGGTCTAAAAAGTCACAATTCACCCAGATCGATTGGAAATACCCAAAGTGCCCCCACAACTTAATATAGGGAGAAAATATGGAAAAATTCAGAACATCAGCGTCAAAGCTGACACGGGCCGTGTCAGCCAACACTGTCGGCCGTGTTAGCTTTCTAGATTTTATAATCGAAATTGTTTCGATCATAACTTTTGATCCGTAAGTCTGCTTTGGTCCCCGTTTGAAGTGCCGGAAAGCTAGTGAAGAGAACTAAAACATAGTATAGACAAGGAACTTGGTTGCCCAATATTTTTCCATGTTTGTTGAATTTTAGGTCCAGGCATCATCTGTTTCATTCCAAAAACTCTTCTAAATCCCAAGAACTTCCATTTTCTTCGCAAGAGTCCTTTGGGCTTTTCTATTCAGACCTGAAACCATTGAAAACTACCAAACCAAAGCATAAAATGCAACGTAATTGAAATAAAACAACAAATCATAAAATGCGAGAATAAAATACTACAAGTAAAATTGAATTGAAAAACAATGAAAAGACAAACAAAGTGCTACCAATTTTATGGATTGATGCCGAATAAGTGACAGAAACATAGTAGAAATGGTGACCGATCACAACCCCAAACTTATCTCATTGATTGTCCTTAATTAATGCTCGAGACAGCAAAAAGGTCACCCCCGAATTAATCCAAATTATCTTACCACAACACCGCTGAGATCTTTCGCGACTATCTTTCCACTTTTCTTTCAACATTTCCTTCTTACCTAAATTTTGACAGTTCGCTACACTTCCACATCAAAGTACATCTTTACCTGTCAGCTTTTCACACTCTCACCAAATCTCTCGGGTTACACTGTTTACACTCAATAATCATAGTATGCAAAGTCAACTCATAAGCTTGAACAACATCTATTTTCATCTCAAACGCACACAACACACACTTTTTTAGGGCTTTTATGGTTGTAACGGGGCTTAGGGACAAGGAGGGATAAACAAACAAAATGGAAAAGCGATTGGTTTTTAGCCCAGACTCAGTGTCGTCATTCTAATCACTATGGTATTTGTTCTGTTTCACAATAAAGGGTATCGGACACCATTTTACTAGGATTCTTTAGTTTACACTTAATTGTTTCTTTGAGCTTACTTTTTGACTTCTTCAAACTAAATCCTCCTCTAGGTAAGTGCTTTATTCTACTTCTATTTTTTTTCTTTCTTTCTTTTCTCTTTTTTTTTCTTTTTACTGAATTTTCTTTTTTTTTTTTTGCACTTACCTAGTTCTTAAAGGTATCTCAACCCCAAACTTAGAATTTTTCACAGATCAAAAATCAACAACACTTATCTGAGCAGAGTGAGGGAGTGCTTGGGCTCATGGTTTAATTATGCGGTTAATAAACAAACAAAAGAAAGAAGGCTCGAGGGGGTTAACAAAGGATAACATAAAAGGGTAGCCTGGAAAGGCTCAGGGTTAAAAACAAACAAGTGCCTCAGTGTGTATGTGTGCATTGAAACTCCAACAGACGAGTATGCAAACTAAGAGTGACAGAGACATACCTGACGAACTCTCATGATGATAAGGTGTTTGGCGTTTTATGATCCTCACCATGTTTGGCATACTGACAAATTCCAAGGTACCTCTAGTGTAATGTCGCATCATTTCCGTCTCAAGTGCACAATCTTCCCGTATCAGTCCAGTGTTGGAAAGTCGAGTCCAATCATCCACCTCAGCAGCACCAACTTTCGGGGGTTTCCTGGAGAGCAAGTATGGGTTGTGCCTTTTCATCCACTAACTATAATCTCCTCATTCATCTGACACGAATACCTTCAATCTGTAACACACGAAATACAAAACACACCAATCAACGGTACGAAAATGAAATAACATAAATAAAAATACTGAAAGCAATAAACCCCCCTACACTTGAATTAAACATTAACCTCAATGTTTTAGAACAAGCTAGAGAGGGGAAATCACAGAGCCTCAATCCGCAGGGACAAAGAAAGAGAATTTTTTTTAATTTTTTTTTTCGCTACAGTAGGGCTGACACGAGGGGCCGTATCAGCCTACTGTAAATTTTTTTTCGCTACAATAGGGCTGACACGGGCCGTGTCAGCTGACATGGGGGGCCGTGTCAGCCTACTGTAAATTTTTTTTATAGTAGAAGACTGTGAGTGTACCTAATTAAACTTGAAACACAACAGAAACTCTAAGAAATAAAACCCGTGGGTTGCCTCCCACGAAGCACTTCGTTTAACGTCGCATGGCTCGACGGGTCACTCCCCATTGCCATGGAGGGTACTTCAGCTTACAGGTTTTGTTGCTTAACCTTTCCGCAACAAAGCACCGGTCAAATTCAGGAATAAGAGCTACATTGTGATTCAACTCACATCCAACTTCCACATTCTTCCTTTGATGTTTTTTTCTCTTCTTTCTTTGATGTTTCTTCCTCTTATTGACTTCTTGATTGGATTTTGGAGTCTTACTAGGTGCAATAAATGACTCAGATGGTGCAACCTGATGGATTATTCCAGAAACTTTTTCAAGAAGTGGTTTTGAGCTTTTGCTTTTTCCCACTGTTTGGATCATTCCAACTGCAGGGTGATTACTTTCCTCTTGACCTTGCGTCTTGAGTTCCAACACTTTCAAGGTTACTTCTTCCTCAAAATATTTCAAGGTTAAAGTACCAGCCTCAATGTCCACACTGCACCGACTAGTCACCAAGAATGGTCGACCCAGTATGATAGTCGTCTCCTCATCCTCAGGTAGATCAATGATTTCAAAGTCTACTAGATAGGTGAAGTTATCAATAGTCATAAGCACATCTTCTGCTAAGTCGTACGACCGCTTGGTTGTGAGGTCGGCAAACTTCAGATTTGTTCCCGTTTCACTTATTTTCTTTATACCTAGGTTTTTGAAAATTGAGAGGGGCATGAGACTCACGCTAGCACCCGAATCAATCAAGACTCTCTTAAACGTTCTGTCCTTTATGGTACAGGGGATTGACACAGAACCAGGATCTCTCCGTTTGATTGGAATTCTCCTACCTTGTGATCCCCCACTACTCCCCTCAATTAGACTGTTTACCTCCTCTCCACTAGGTTTCTTTTTTCCAATGACCTCCTTCATGAATTTCTTGTATAGAGGCATTTGCTCAAGTGCTTCAAAGAAGGACATATTAATCTCTAACTTTTTTTACCAATGAGCTGAATTTCTCAAAGTCTTTTTCTGGAGTCTCCTTCTTTGTCACTCTTGAGGGGTACGATAACTTGATCTTAGGTTTAACCGCTTCTTTTCTCTTCTCTTCGGTTGGTCTAGCTTCTTCTTCTGTAACTTCCTGGCTCCTTGTCGTAACAACATTGACATTCTCATGACTCTTCGGATTTGGTATGTGGCGGTTGGGATGGCGCCTGGTGCTTAAGAACTTGCAACTTGTTGAGCTATCTGACCCAATTGAACCTCCAGATTCTTTGTGGAGGCTGTGGTATTCCTATAGCTATTCCGGGTCTCTTCCTGAAATTGCATGTTATGAGCTGCCATCTAATCAATGGCAATCTCCCATTGTGCTTTTTGGGGAGGCTGTTGCTGCTGTGGGTATTTTTATTGATTTTGATCTTTCCAGGAGAAGTTAGGATGATTCTTCCACCCTGGATTATAAGTTTGAGCGTAGGGATTATTCTACTTCAGGAATTTTATCTCTTCAATTTGTTGCGGAGTCGCAACACAATGTGCAGTATAATGGGGTCCACTACATATCTCACAACTAATGGGTTGACCAGTTTGAACTTGTGCCACATGTTGAATATCCACATTCATAGCCTTTAACCTTCTTTCAACTTCCGTCACAATCTGATCTTCCACCTTCACAACCTGATTATTCAACTTCAAGTCAATCACACCCTCAGATTTACTCACACTTCGATCATATAACTCCAAATGTTCGTTAGCGGCTATGGCTTCAATGATCTTTTTGACACCAGTGGCTGTTGTAAAATTAGATAAGCCACCGGCAGCTGTATCAATTAGTTGCTTAGTCTTTATCTGGAGGCCATTGACGAACACCTGCATCTGCTCAGTTTGATCCATATTGTGAGTCGGACAGGCTACCAAAACTTTCTTGAACCTTTTGTATGCATCTCAAAGAGATTCTTCGTCCTTCTGTTTAAAGTTCACAATATCATATCTTTTTCGAATATAAACAGAGGCCAGAAAATACTCATTCAGAAATGCCTTCTCCATCTCTTCCCAAGTGGAAATACTCTCAGTAGGTAACGAGTAGAACCACTCTTCAGCCTCTTCCGCTAGAGTGAAAGGAAACATTCTTAACTTTTTTGCTTCCTCTGTGTGCCCCTCAATCTTGAGAGTGGTGCTCATAGTCAGAAATCTTTGCAGATGTTTGTTGGCATCTTCATTAACCTTTTCGGTGAAAGGTCTCCTCTCAAGTTGAGTGATGGTGCTAGGATGCAGCTGGAAATTCGGCACATTCACCGGTTGGTTCACAATGGTCAACCTACCAGCCGGTGCATTTGCCCCACCGTAATTGCCTAGAAGTCTCTCCGCTGGTTGATTTCCAGCCATGGTCACTATATCTTTGTCTGACTCTGAACCTGAGTTTGAGTGCTTCGACGCTGCAAGTTTTGCTTGCCTACGCCTCTCGTGTAGCGTTCTTTCAATTTCTGCGTCAAAAAGAAAATTTGCTGAGGATTCTTCCGCATAAAAATGTTAGACGCAGATTAGTAGCAACAGTAATAATCCAAAAGTTATAAAAAAATGAAAATAAAGATAACAGAAAAATAAAATTTTAGTCACAGAGTGACAAAATTCCAATTGAATTAACACAAGAACTTATAATTTGGCAGTCCCCGGCAACGACGCCAAAAACTTGATCGATAAATAGCAAGTGTACTATTTAACGATGTAGTAATAATTGGGGTTATCCCCAGAATCGATCTCGAGGACTGCGCGTCAGTGTAAGTGCAGATGCTACTTCAATTAAACAAAAGTTTTCTTTGGGGTTTGTTTGGTTGAGAAAATTATAATAACAAAATAACATAAACAGAACAATAAAAAGTGCTTTTTACGAATATGATGAAACATGCTAGGGAAAGGTGTATAAATTGCTTAGTAAGAACCCTAAATTATAATCAAAGAGAAATGCCTCAAACCGTAATTTTACAAAACCTTAATAATATTTTTCTTAAATTCCTTAATCGATAAACCTTTGATATTCTCCCTTGTCCCTAATTCCTTAGCAGTCAAGGAAGAACATCAAGCAATAGTCCTGACAAGGTTTATAAAAGTCACTACAGGGTATCCCCATTCCTAGGCAATATCTACCGTAATGTTATTATGCATAATGATAGATTAGGTTTTTCAGACCAAATCCCTAATCGTAAATCATTCCCAATTTAATCGATTGCAACAAATATTTTATAATTTGCATAGTAAAAGATTAAGGCAAGAAAACATAATCTCATTGACTAAATCAAAAGAGGTTCATACATCACAATTCAGGGACACCCCCTAGCATTGGGGAATTTAGCCTCTCATGTTCAAACTAAAAACAATAACAACAAAAAGATAAGAAACAGCCATTATAATAGTATTTGGATCACTTTGATCTTCAATGGCTTCCGCAGTTGAATGATCTTCGTTCTCCAAAAACCCTTGATCGCATAAAATTTGTAAATTTCTTCGTGAAAGTAAAAGTGTCCATTCTCCTCTCTCCACCTAGCCTAAGTAGTTCCAAATCAACTAAAACATCATGAAATTCCCAGAATACCCCTCGGAGCATTTAAACTCAGAAAATATAAAAAATAAAAAAATTTCATCTCCCAAGCTTGCTGACACGGGAACCCGTGTCTGTCATACCCCAAATTTTGACCACTAAGATTTCCCATCATTGTGCAAACCATCATCACAATATGGATGTACCTTTGTGCCTCATCAATCTCCTCAAGGAATTGTTGAGCATTCACCACAATCAAAATTAGGGTTTCAAGCCCTCTCTGAGTGCTTAGACAAAGGGTCAATCAAGGAATGACATGATCTTCAACTTTTCTAACCTCTCAAACATCCACAATGGATCAAGAGGACTCCCACTTCAAGTATTAAGCACAAGGTTCCTCCCTTCCAGGTGGATCAAGCTTCAAGATCGCCAGTGTCACCAAATTAGGCTTTTGGTCGACCAGGGCCTCCAGATGGAAATTTTCATCTGGGCATGAGCCAATGATTCAAAACATATCCTAATATACTCCATGGAACCTCATGGACCCAATCACCAAGTCAATTTGGCCTCAAGGGATGCATACATCAAAAATTAGGAATTAGGGTTTCTTGACCTAATTCACCCCTAAGTTGAGTTTTGGGACAAATCATGAACCAAGACCTCAAGACATGATTTGAGGGTCTCTAATATACCATATTGATCCATTTGGAACAATGGATTGATCCAAGAAGCTTGAGCAACAAGTTTCAATTTCATCTGAACCACAGTTAGGGTTTTACGAGAAAAGTCAATTGTAGCTTTGACTTTTGACCAGGACATGCTCCCAAACCCTAGGACATGATTCAATACATCCTATAACACCCATGGAACATGTCCATCAAGTTTGATTTAGGTCAAGGACATGATTTCCTAAAGGATTGCACAGTTTGGAATTCATCTGATAAAAAGTCAACTGTGCATAAAAGTCAACTTTGACTTTTTGAGATTTTTCACAAAAATGGATTTTAAACCCTAAAATGATGTTAATGTATGATTTTAATCATCATTCATCAAGAAAAATCAAAGAAAGTGAGATAACTTGTAAAAGGGGTAACCATAAAAACTTAGAAAATTTTCTAAGTTATGAAATAAAGTGACAAAGGTACCAACTTTGGAGGATCATAACTCCTAAACCACAAAGCCATTCTTCCCCATCCAAAGCTTGATTTGTAGATCTCATTGCCCTATACAAAATCTTCATACTGATCTATGTCCAAATTCCTCATGGATTTTGAGTTATGGAGTGATCAAAATCAAGAAAAGTCACTTTGTTCCAACACTTAGTGAAAATTTCACTAAGTCAGAATCTGCCTTACTTTTTTCCAAATGTAGGGGGATTTTTCACTTGGATCCAAAAGGTATCAAAACCAAATATGATCAGACAGTTGTTGTATCATATAAGGGCTTTCCAAAATCGCCAAGAACATCACCAAATTTAATTTGAGCTTTGAGATATGGTAGTGGCAAGATGCCTTGCTGAAATCTGCCAAGGCAAGGCAGATTTTTGCACTTTTGGTCGATTTGCCAAAATCAGCCAATTCCAAGCCTTGTCATCACTTTGGACACATCTGAGGATTGAATCTAAAGGGGACAATCACTGAGCCAAGCCTCCAAAGTCCTTGGAACAAGAAATAGCATGCCAAACCTAGAATTGCCTAAAATAGGGACAAGACTCCAATTTTGGATTGGAGCATTCAATGGAAGCACCAAGGTGGCATGGACTGAGCTATTAGCAACTGAATTCAGTCAAGACTTATCCAAGACCAAGGGGACCAGCACCCTGTGCCCTAACCTCTAGTCAATGGCTAGAGGAGACTTGGATTTTCATTTGCCAACATTGGCTAACCCTACTCAACAGTTGCCATTCACTATTCCTTGCAAAACAAACTTGCTCTACTATAAATAGAACTCAATTGTGATCAGTTTAAGTACACCAAAGGCCTAGAACACTTGCCTTTCTGAAAATCCACTTCTCACTCTCAAAAATGCCTTTCTTAGCAAGTCACTATCGAATTTTTTAGTAGAGAGCAATTCCACTTAAACCAATCACACACACACCTCACATACATCATATGTGAGCTGATCAAACACTTAAACAACATCTGGAACACTGATTTCTCAGAATCACCAGTCAATTGCTTAAGGTTTTAACCAAGTTGCAGTTGAGATGCCATGAAGTGATCCAGCCAATTTCCATCAAGTCCAAGCATTCAAACACACTCCATAGGGTGTAGGGAAGCTGTTCAGATCATCACAACTCATCTGTAACACCTCCAACTCAAAAATCACTTTGAACTTGCTGTCACGACCTAGAGGTAAGCCTAAACTTGGTCATCTCTCAATCTATGCATATTTCCTCGCACAATACTTTTGCCAAATGTTCATAATCATGCATGGAATGTTTCCCCTCAATTAATTGCTTTGTTTTTGAATCGTGTATCAAAATTCTCAGCCTTCATGCAGAAATTAGGGTTCTTGAGGTTTTGTCTTGATTTTTTATTCCATGTTTAATATAAATGAAATTAAATACCATAGACATGATCGTGAGGTTGAGACGAGCAGATTGGTATGTGGATTGCATGATATAATCAAGTACTCAGTGAGATTGGAGAAAAAATGCAAATCCGAGCAAAACCCAGAACATGCGCGTGTTCTTGGGGTGTTCTTGGCGCCCTTTTTGAAAATTCAAATATTTGAATTTTGTGATTTTATTTAATTGATTCAAAAATTAATTTCTCTCTGAGTTTTAATGATTTTGAGTTGATTCTTTTTTTAATAATTCAAAAAAATGTTAAAATATTTTATTTTCCCAAAAAATCCCAAAAATATTATTTATTTCATATAATTGATATTTTTGCAAAGAATTAATGTTTTAACTGTTTTTGACATTTAAAATATTTTTTCCTTATTGATTTTGCAAATTTTAATGATTTCTAATCATTTTGTAGGGCAAAACTTGATTTATGAAGCATTAATCCAAGATCACAATTTGTTTTCCACATGTTAAACAATTTTGATCATTTTAATTGAATATTTTATTCAATTAAAACACATTTTGAAAACAAATTAGGGTTTTTGATTAATTTAACCCTTATAAATCATTTTCAAAACTTTTGGGCCTCTTAAAAGAGTGTAAGACCCAAACCCCCTTTTACAAACCATTTTGGGCCTCATTTTGGGCCTCTCCTCGAGCTATAAGACCCATTCAAAACTTTTGGGCCTCTAATAGAGTGTAAGACCCAATCCCCTTTTAACCAAAACAACTTTGGGCCTCAGATATTGTATAAGCCCCTTTGCGTTAAAAGAAAATCTCGACGCGATCGCCATTTTAAACGAAAAATCATCTGGGCCTACCCTCGTGTGATAAGCCTCACTCTTTTTCTTTAAACCTTTTTTGGGCCTCTTGAGAGAGTATAAGACCCATCCCTTTGTACAGCAAATAATTTTTGGGCCTCAGTCACTCGTATAAGTCCCTCTGCACAAATTCAATAGTGCAATCACTGGTAAAACCCTGGGCCTCTCCTTGAGCTGTAAGCCCCAAATCTTTCTTTTCAAAGCACTTTCTCCTTTGATTTTGAAATATACTGTTGTTTTCAATCTTTCTTTGTTGAACAACTAACCAAACAGCATGGAAGCTCTACAACCGAGTAAGTGTTTATAAGCTTTCATTTACCGCTTTCATATACATATAACTGTATTGTGGGGTTGTTTCGCTGTAAGTCTTCTTTCTTAAACTCATATCGACTGTGTAATAATAGTATAGATATTTAGAGTTTCCTCGGCAACTACGTCTAGCACCAGGTAAAGCCGTTTTGATCACTCTTAGAAATAGACGAAACTAGATCCCCAAAGGATTACCAGACACAGTCTTCCCTCCTCTTGGGGTTAAACAATATGGAGATGTGAAAGGCAGATTCTTTTTTAACCCTTTCTCAGACTGTCACTCGTAGAAGTTGTCAAAGAAACTCAATTCCCCAGAGATGATCTCTTCTTCGTGAATTGCATCACTTAAGTTTCTTCCAAATTCTCGAACTTTCCTGGCTTGATATATTCTTTGTGAATAGCCTGTCTTGAATTTCTCGGGGTTTGGGGACCCACAGGCTTCCTAAAAGCATCCCCGCCTCCTCTTAGGCGTTGTACAAGGACCCTTCAGCTTCTTAGAAGTATTCACAGCCTCCGCTTAGGCTTCGTATAAATGATTTCTTCCTCCGGGAATGATAGCCTCCTCTTGGGCTTAGTACAAATTGTCCCTCGGCTTCTTAAAAGTTTCCTGCCTGCTCTTGGGCTTCGTACAAATTGTCCCGACGACCTCCTAAAGGTATAGGAACAGAAATCAGTCATCTTAATAGAACAGACTTTCCAAGAGTCTACTACTGTTTCTCAAAGCATAGTACAAAAGATGAAACTCTAGACTTGGACAGTCTAATTTCCTTGAGTCTCAAAGACATTCTCAAGAACCCTTCAAGAATAGGAAGGAACCCCGTAGACTCGGACAATCTCAATACCCTTTGGATTTCCCATTTCCTCAAAGAAAAGGAAATATCCCTGATCCTCGAATCAAAATCCCTGAGTACAGTGTTACTCACATAAGAACTGATTTTCTCTTTGAACCCATATACTGGTCACTCAACTGAAACATTACCCTCTTTCGCCTCCATCTCGGGCTTCGTACGAGATACAAAAAAAGGTTCTTATTGAATCAACACTTTAGCCTCCATCTCGGGCTTCGTACGAGATACAAAAAGAATCTTGTTGAGTCAAAACTTCCTTTTGCCTCTATCTCGGGCTTCGTATGAGATACAAAAACACTCTCTTGTTGAGTATAAAAGACTCTCTTGTACAGTCAACCCTCTTCAGCCTCCGTCTTGGGCTTTGTACAAGACACAAATAACTCCCTTGTCGAGTATAAAATTTTTAGCCTCCATCTCGGGCTTCGTACGAGATACCATAAAGGACTCTCTTGTTGAGTCAACTTCCTTTTACCTCCCTCTTAGGCTTTGTATAAGGAAAACCTTTTAGCCTCCTCTTAGGCTTTGTATAAGAAAACCACAGGTTGATCCAATCAACCTTTTAGCATCAAAGTTGTGCCTCGTTCACAGTACACAAACATCAACAACTCCTTCCCCTTCATCTAATCGCTGTAAGCGGCAAGCCTCTGGATCATCTACATCCATGCCATTGTCCCTCTTTTAGCATGAGAAATTCCTAAGGAAAGATGGCATTGCTCTAAACTGAGTTAAAGTCTTCTCCTTCAGGTTGGAAATCCCCTATAAAGGAAATTATGGCATTGCCGGATTCACACATCCCGGTTAAAGTAATTCTCCTTTATAAACAGTTGTGACAAACAAACCCCTCTTTAGAGATGACAAATTCTCTCTAAAGACAACACGTTTTAGCTTCACATCTTGGGCTTCGAACAAGATACAAATAGACCCTTCAGGTTCACATCTTGAGCTTTGAACAAGATACAAACTACCTTTAGCTTCACATCTTGGGCTTTGAACAAGATATAGATCACCTTTAAGCTTCACTTCTTGGGCTTTGAACAAGACACCAAAACACCATTTCCTCCCGTAGAATAGGAGGAACTACGATCGCTCTGATTTCCCTGTTTCGGAAAAACGGGAATACGTAGGCATAAGATTGAAAGAAAAATCTTAGCGAGCAAACTAAACAAAAACCCAAATTCCCGTATATCAGTCAAAACATCCTAGTCCGTATTCCCTGCTAAAAGTCTAAATTCCCTGAAAATAACCTAAGAGAGGCCCCCCCCACATTGATTGCATTCGTAACCTAACAGACCGCTGTTTAAACTCAGTATGCAAGCAGGGTTAATTGGAGACATCTATTTCCCTTCCTTAGTCAGCTCACAATAGGATAAAAAATGAATCGACCTGTAGTAACCCCCAAGGAGCGACAGTGCTTAAGAAACACGTCCAGTTTCGCTCGCTACAGAAAAATGGCGCCCACCGTGGGGCCCAACTGTTTTCATATATTATGTAGGAGAAAAGGGATTTCCCTGGGATAGGACATTTTGTTGACTTCACTAGGATCTTAGGTCAAAACCCTTTAAGTGGGGAAGGAACCACAGAATGGCGACTCCGCCGGGGAGCCATTTTCTGTCAGGAACATAAGATTCATAGCTTTTAAAAAAAGTCTAGGACATTAGGACAAATATATATACCGCTTTTCCTAATTGATATCTGTGTTTATTTTTTTGCTAATGGGAATGCGTGTGATGCCGCATGTGGAAAGATTGAGTATACACTTAAGATAAGTGATGGCGACGAGGTCGACCATCAACCTCAGTGGAGGCTTCCCAATGCAACCCATTCCGTCTCACAGGCAATGGGTCGATTGTGATGTCTGAGAAGCTGAGGAGCCAACCCTTTTGTAGTGCGGAAACTATCAAAAATAGTTGTCACGCGATACTACCCTCATTTAAGGCTGATGATCTATTCTCGGTGAATAGCATTTACTCTAAGATTTCATACAGCTCGCTGGCGATCCGCTTGCTGTTTGTTATCCTGGGAGGAGCTGATGATTTTGAGTACAGGTACAAAAAATCACCCTAGTATAAACCTTTGGGATGGGTAGAGCCTTGACTCCATGACAACGACCCTTTGACCCCATGTTTTTTCTATGTTTTTGTGTGCTGCATTCATGCATTCATTTAAAAAACATTAAAACATTCAAAAAATTTCTCTTCTAGTCTCTCTGTTTTTTTCAAAATAAACTAAGACTGTGATTGCAAATATCAGAGAAAAGGATTGCGCTAATGGATTTCGGTAGAAGGAGAACTTATAAGTACACCTTCAGGATTCCAAAACTAGAGGATTTAAGAGGTTTGGCGAGGATGATCACTAACCCTGAGGCTTTCAGAGCCAGGTACAGAGTTTTACTATCTCTGCTAAGAGTTCAGGTGATTGAGGGAATCATTGATGCGCTCATTAAATTCTACGATCCAGTCTATCATTGTTTCACATTCCCGGATTACCAGATAGCACCGACGTTAAAAGAATATTCTCATATGATTGATCTACACATTACTGATCAAGCTCCATTTTCTGGACTGGAATAAGTTCTAAAGAATCAGATCATCGCAAGAGCAATTCATTTGGACGAGTCTGAGGTTAGGACTCACATGACCACTAAGGGTGGCATACAAGGTTTGCCAGCCCAGTTCTTGACAAAGAAAGCCCTGTACTTCGCCAGTATCGGGAACGTGACTGCTTTTGAAAGCATCTTTGTTTTACTCACCTACGGGTTATTTTTGTTGCCCAACATTAATGACTTCGTCGATATCAACTCCATTAAGGTTTTTCTCATTGGAAACCCTGTGCCAACTTTGCTCGCAGATGCGTATCATTCTGTACACTTGGGAAATTTGTACAACAGAGGGGAGATCACATGCTGCGTACCTCTGCTTTATAAATGGTTTATCTCGCACTTGCCTAAGTCTGCTGCTTTTTGGAATCACAAGAGTACCTTACGTTGGTAGCAGAAAATCATGTCCCTCACCAACTCTGACATAGATTGGTGTAGTAGGATTTATGACGGAATCAGGGTCATTGACCGTTGTGGAAACTTCCCCAACGTATCCCTATAGGAACTAAGGTAGGAATCAATTACCATCCAGTTCTTGTTCGGCGTCAATTTGGAAACCCGATGAGGCATGTCCCACGAAGTGCTCATCTGGAAGGTCTTTTCTTCAAGGAAGGAGAAAGTGACAGAGCACTAAAGACTGAAATAGTGAATGCTTGGAAACATGTTCATAAGAAAGGACGAGAGTCTCTAGGAAAACCCGACTGTGTCTCGGTGCAGCCTTATCTCCACTGGGTGCAAACTAGAGCTCTCAAGCTAAAAATGCCTTATCCTCGCCACGGAGTTCTTCCACCGAGGGAGTCTGTCATGTGCTTCATGACTGAGACTGAAAAGCTTCAAGTTACTCTCAACAAAGTTCGACAGGAGAAGAGGACTTGGAAGAACAAGTATCGCACCCTCAACGTAGAGTGCATCAAAATACAGCAACTACTGAAAGATAAGGACGCTCTGATTGAAATTTTGGAGCAACATGTTATAGAGAATCAAGATGACCAAAGGAATTTGCTCACTCATTTCACCTGGCAAAGGAATGACAACCCGACAACGGCCCAAGAGCCCCGGTCAAAGAAAAGGAAAGTACCAGAGTCAGCACCCGATTTCTCTTCAGAGAGGACTCGGGACCCATTAGCTTAGGTTTCTGTTTCTGCACCTTGTAATCTACTGTATTTCCATTTCTGTAATCCTTTGAATTCAATAAAAAGGGCTTTCCCCACTGTTTGATATTTGCAATCTAATTGTCGAAGTTTATTTCGATTAAACCAAAAAACAATTAATATAATCATTGCATTCATCATTCTCACATCGCGTATTCTTCTTACCTACGAATCTCACGTTTGTGTCTCGGTTCTAGAGTCAAACTGTCTCATTCGTACCATACTCGGGCCCATCGTCAGAAAAAGATGGATGATCTTGAGGAAGAGAACAGAGAGTTGAAAGAAGAGATCGACGCTCTGAGAGAGGATATGAGAAAGCTTCGTAACGACATGCAAGCCATGGCAGAAGCTCAGCTACAAAGGACTGTGATCTCAGAGATCACCTCAATGCCTATAATGGAGAAGTATGATCCTAGGTATCAAATGCCGAAAGATCGTCCTTGGGGCTTGCCTGTTAACTATATCCCGGAAGGATATGTTCCGCCGATCACTGAAGATCAGGGAATCATAACAGAAGCCGCTGGGCTTGAAGGATACAAACTTCAGGAAAGCGAAGATGCCAGGGGCATACTGAAGACTCCTGAAGGTTACAAACTTCGGGAAATGCCAAGATTCACTGCCGTAGTCACGGTACCACCCCCTGTGGTGCACACTGTCCTGGAAGGACAGGTTCCACCAATACCTTCTGGTAAGAAGGAAACTATGTTCGATAGAATGGATGAATTCCAGGAACAGTTCCTGGAAATGCAGAAGGAACTGCAAGCCATCCGCGGTTAGGATTTATTTGGAAAGGACGCCGCAGACCTTTGTCTGGTCCCCGATGTGAAAGTCCAGCACAAATTTCAAGTGCCCGACTTTGAAAAATACAGGGGTAACTCTTGCCCTCAGAGCCATCTGGTAATGTACGCTCGACGAATGTCAGCTCAGATGGAGAATCAGGACCTACTGATTCACTACTTTCAGGATAGTTTAACCGGTGCCGCACTCAAATGGTACATGGGTTTAAACCGTGCTACGATCAGCACTTTCAGAGATCTTGGCACTGCCTTCATCCAACAATACAAATATAATTTGGACATGGCACCAGACAGAGATCAACTCAGATCAATGTCACAAAAGGACAAGGAAACCTTTAAGGAGTACGCTCAGAGATGGCACGAAATTGCCGCTCAAGTTTGTCCACCTCTTGATGAAAAAGAGATGACAAAAATCTTCTTAAAGACCTTAAGCTCATTTTACTATGATAGAATGGTTGCCAGTGCGCCCAGTGATTTCATCGAGATGGTGGGCAAGGGAGTTCGTCTTGAGGAAGCCGTCCGAGAAGGACGTTTGGTAAAAGACGCTGGATCATCAAGTAGTACAAAATGATACGGTAGTGCTCTCCTTAAGAAAAAAGAGCAAGATATTGGGAATATCTCTCTCAGAAAGCAAAGGCGACGTTATCAACCGATAGCAGCTGTAACTCCTGCTATCAGCCCTGCGCCTATTCCTACGTATCAACCTCAGGTTACGCAGAGCCAACCTAATCAGCAAAGGACACAACAACCTCTTCAGCAGGCTCGTCCTCAATACAACAACAACCATACAACGCGGCCACCAGGGTTCGATCCTATACCCATGTTGTACGCAGAACTATTTTCGTTACTACTGGCTAAGGGGCACATCCAGACTAAGGCTCCTCTTACAGTACCGAAAAATCCGCCTTTTTGGTTTAAGGTGGATCAGACATGCCCTTATCATCAAGGAGGACCAGGGCATAACATAGAGAATTGTCTCAATTTCAAATCCGACGTGCAAAAGCTTGTTAGGAGAGGGCTCTTATCTTTCAAAGATACGAATCCCAATGTTCTCACGAACCCGCTGCCTCAACATGAGAAAGCTGCAGTCAACCTGATTGAGAAAGAATTTAACAATGTCGATCAAATTCACGATGTACTCTTGTTAAGGGCCAATCTGGTCAAGATGCATTGTAGACAGAGTGGGTACGACCATGTGCCACCTCATAATTATCATCAATGTAATATATGCTCTAAAAGTAATCAAGGATGTTCTGTGGTGCAAGCAGCTCTATAGGAACAGTTGGATCTCGGATGGATCCAAGAGCACCGAGTTCGTGGAGTTAACATGGTTTACATGAATTCCAACGTCATTCAGAACCACGACATCCGTACGATGAATGCCAACTTGGCGACGATGCACTCAAGGCAAAGCCAGTATCATAATCTGTCGCGACACGATTATAATTCCTGTCAGATTTGCTCGGTAAACAAACAGGGATGCTCTTTTGTACAAGAGGCCATTCAGCGTCAGATGGATCTTGGATGGATCCAGGACTACCATGATAGGAATCCCTATCAGATCAACATGATTCAAATCTTCGATATTTGCTTGATGAATACCAACTTGGTAGAGCTGCATGCTGAGCAGGTCCGACTCGGATTCCTGATATCACATAATAATCACAGCTGTAAAGCGGGTTGCGAAAATGATCAGGGATGTGCCCTTGTACAGGAAGCACTTCAGCACTTGTTAAATCATTGGTGGATGCCAATCTACATGGATGAAGATACTCAGTGAATTAGTATCAATAACAGAAACCCCACTCGGCGTCAAAGTCAAGATGTCCGATCTGTGGAAGCTAACTGAGTGAGGTTACATTGTATTCAAAGTGGGCTTGGCCAGGTGCCACCACACAATTATGAATGTGGTGGAGTCTATTCGGAAAGTAACCAAGGGTGCTACCTTGTGCGAGCAGCTCTCTAGGGGTAGGTGGATCGTGGAGAGATCCGCCCATATCCAGGTTCCGGACCCATCAATTGGTCGTCGAACTACCTTACTAATCAAATTGAGGACGTTGTCGTCATCTCTGATCATCAGAGGACCAGGAATGTTTTTACCATTATCCCTCTACTTGATGAATCAAGAATTCCCAACCGGGAACGGATCGAGATTACGTACGATGGTCAGAGAAACCAGAAGGTTGCCATAGTCATCTATCTGCCGAGACCAGTACCGTATGAATCAGCTAAGGCAATCCCTTACAAATACGGTGCAACGATAATTGAAAATGGAAAGGAAATTCCATTACCCTCCGTCGTGAATATTGCAGACATCAGTCATGTAACACGGAGTGGTAGAATCTTCAACAGAGGAGTTGGAGAGTCCAACAAAGAAAAGGAACTTCAGACAGAAGCTCCTGATCCATCAGTCGGTCAATCCAGTAATCCCGACCATTTGAAGAACAATGATGAGAGGCTGAAGCTCATCCAAAGGAGTGAATACAACATTGTTGATTAGCTATTACAAACTCCTTCAAAGATCTCTGTGCTATCACTTTTACTCAGTTCAGAAGCGCACGGGAGGCTCTACAGAAAGTCTTGGAGCAAGCCTTTGTGGAACAGGATGTAACAATCAGGCAGTTCGATAGTATTGTCTCTAACATCACTTCTTGCAATAATTTGGGATTTAGTGATGAGGAATTACCTGAAGTGGGTCGCCGTCATAACATGGCGCTCAATATCACAGTCAACTGCCAGGACGATGCTTTAGCCAGCGTACTGGTAGACACAGGGTCAGCCCTGAATGTTATGCCGAAGTCCACTTTGATGCAATTATCATTCAAGGGCCCTCCGATGAGAACCAACGAGGTCGTCGTCAAAGCGTTCGACGGATACAGAAAAACGGTTATCGGCAAAGTTGACCTTCCCATAACTATTGGTCCTCACACTTTCCAAGTCACCTTCCAGGTCATGGACATCCGGGCAACGTACAGTTGTTTATTAGGAAGACCTTGGATACATCAGGCTGGAGCGGTTACCTCGACCCTCCACCAAAAGCTACAGTTCGTCCAAAACGGCCAACTCATCACAGTCTGTGGGGAACAGGCCTTGCTCGTCACCAATTTATCATCATCCACTTATGTGGAACCAGAAGGGATAATCGGAACCCAGTTCCAAGCACTTTCGCTACACAAGGACGATCAATCCGGAGGAGGAACTTCGATTTCCTCATACAAAGATGCTATTAAAGCAGTCAAGAGTACCGATACAACAGGATGGGAACAGCTTGTCATTCCTACTAGCAATACAACAAAGAAGGGTCTTGGTTTTTCTGCAACCTGTACCCGGACAACTGCTAACGATGAAAGTCTTCATCCCATTCAGGACTTCTTCCACAGTGGAGGTTTCCTTCACTCAGTGTCTCAAATAGTCCATGCTATCAATGAGGAGGATCCCTCCGACACAGATGAAGAAGGGAAGTCCTATCTTAACGAGGATGGTTATATGTCTCAGGAAGAGGTGCCTACGCCATTTTTCTATCCCACACAGAGTCCAAGATTTATACCACGGTCAGATGTCAAAATGATATACGGAGGTTGTGATCCGGAAGGATGCCGTGCTCCGCCAAATTCATTAGAGGAGGACACTCTGATGAAAGACAACTTTGACCACAATTACTATGGCCCAATGGACGGTCTGCCAATGTAGTAGCCTTACCCAGGAAACTTGGGGCAAGAAAGTCAGCCGAGTAATGAAACTCAGCTGAGCATCATTGAACAGAATACCTGTGTCCCCACCATGTCATGGGATCAACACTCAGGTCATTCAGAAACTACTCAGTACGACGATGAATTTGCAACGTTTGTAGGACTTGAATTCATCAACTATGCCAACGTCATCGAGAAGGATGACTCATCCAGTTCCAAAGAAGTGTGGGACACCTTGGGACAACCGAGTGGAAAATACGACTATATGGTCAAGTACACCGCTCCCGAAAGCTCTCGTATCAGGCTCGAAGATATCCAGCCAACTGGATGGGGAAATCTGCCTGAGAGTACAAATGCTATGCAAAATGCAACAGAGGAATTCTCCTACGACAATTCTGCCTGGGAGACAGATTTCAATGATCCTGCTCCACCAGAAATCAGCGTTATTTCTGAAGACAAATCAAGGAAGGTGCCAGACTTTGTGATTCAACGAGGAGTTCGCCGCCAATGGGTTGCTGTCGATGTTCCGAAGATTGTCCATAAGTCAAAGTAATTGCCGTCTTTAACCTTTCACCCTGCCCAGGTGAAACAGATGTTTTGATAGGGCTCGCTTTCTGTAAATTTTCCCTCTTCGCTTCGCCCAAAGCGACAGAGTTTTGTTTTATAGGGTTGTAGTTTCAAGAATCGACTTGTTCATTAATAAAATAACGTCGTTCTGTAATTTCTGCATTTATTGCTGTTTTCTCTTTTCGCTTTTCTCAGAAAATGGTAATCTTAAAAAACAATTCAAATAGAAACAAGTAGTAATAAAAAAATACACTGCACACACTTTTGCATTCTCTCTATCTCTTCTAAACACAAATCATCACGTCATGCAGATTGCTTGTTTTAAACCCCATTGAAACATACGATCTGATGCCTTCTCCCAACTTTGAGTTCTCGGTATTTGTGGCTGAAGAAGAAGTTGACAACGAAATTCCAAAAGAGATCTCCCGACTACTCAGACAAGAGGAAAGGTCTATTGAACCTCACAAAGAGCCATTGGAAACGGTAAACTTGGGTTCAGAAAAAGAGAGAAAAGAAATCAGGATTGAGGCACTGCTCAGTCCAACTGCCAAAGAGGGTTTGATAAAGCTTCTCAAAGAATTCCCCGATGTATTCGCTTGGTCCTATCAGGATATGCCAGGGTTGGATACCAGCATCGTGGAACATCACTTACCGTTAAGGTTGGAATGTCCGCCAGTAAAGCAGAGGTTGAGACGCACTCACCCAGACATGGCCATCAAAATCAAAGAGGAGGTACAGAAACAGATTGACGCAGGTTTCCTCGCCACATCAGAATATCCTCAATGGTTAGCCAATATCGTACCCGTTCCGAAAAAGGACGGAAAGGTCAGAATGTGTGTCAACTACAGGGATCTAAATAAGGCTAGTCCAAAGGACGACTGTCCTTTACCACATATTGACATGCTGGTTGACAGTATAGCAAAGTTCAAAGTGTTCTCCTTCATGGATGGATTCTCGGGCTATAACCTGATCAAAATGGCGCCGAAAGACATGGAAAAAACTTCATTCATCACCCCATGGGGTACCTTTTATTACAAGGTAATGCCGTTCGGTTTGAAGAACGCCGGGGCAACCTATCAAAGGGCCATGACTACTCTGTTTCATGACATGATACACAAGGAAATCGAAGTGTATGTCGATGATATGATTGCAAAATCTAAGACAGAGGAGGAGCATGTGACCCACCTGTCGAAACTATTTGAGCGATTGAGAAAGTACAAACTCCGCTTGAATCCCAACAAGTGCACCTTCAATGTCCGTTTAGGGAAACTCTTAGGGTTCATCGTCAGCCAGAAAGGAATTGAGGTTGATCCTGACAAGGTCAAGTCCATTCAAGAAATGCCTTCTCCGAAAACTGAAAAACAAGTCAGAGGATTCCTGGGACGTTTGAACTACATCTCCAGATTTATATTCCTCATGACTGCCACATGTGCGCCAATTTTCAAATTACTCAAAAAGAACCAGGACTGCGTTTGGACAGAAGATTGCCAAACAGCCTTCGACAGTGTTAAGGAATATCTGTTGAATCCTCCGATTCTATCACCTCCAGTGGAAGGAAGACCACTGATCATCTACCTCACAGTCTTGGAAGACTCAATGGGGCGTGTACTTGGCCAACAAGATGAAACCAAATGGAAAGAGTCTGGCATTTACTATCTAAGCAAGAAGTTCACCGATTGTGAAACTCGATACACGATGCTCGAGAAAACTTGATGTGCTTTGGCTTGGGCAGCCAAACGTCTTCGACAGTACATGATTCGTCACACTACTTGGTTGGTCTCCGAGATGGACCCAATCAAGTATGTATTTGAAAAACCTGCTCTCACGGGAAGGATTGCCCATTGGCAGATGTTGCTATCAGAATATGACATAGAGTACCACGCTCAAAAAGTCGTTAAGGGGAGTATTTTAGCTGATCATTTGGCTCATCAACCGATTGATGATCAAGAATCAATCAGGTTCGACTTCCCATACGAAGATGTCATGTATTTGAAAATGGAAGATTGCGATGAACCGCTACCCTGTGAAGGGCCAGAACCAGGTTCCCAATGGGGACTTATCTTTGACGGAGTTGTCAATCATTATGGAAACGGAATTGGGGCAATAATTGTTACCCCTCAGGGTACCCACATTCCTTTCACCGCCAGACTCACGTTCAAATGTACGAACAATAAGGCCGAATACGAAGCTTGTATTATGGGTCTCGAAGAAGCGATTGATTTAAGGATCAAAAACTTGGACGTATATGGCGACTCTGCCCTGGTTATCAATCAGATAAAGGGAGATTGGAACACATACCAATCAGGACTGTTTCCTTACAAAGATTATGCAAGAAGGTTGTTACCTTTCTTCAACATAATCGAGTTTCATCATATCCCTCGTAATGAGAATCACATGGCCGACGCCTTAGCCACTCTCTCTTCCATGATTAGTGTAGGTCAATGGAATGACATACCTAAGATCGACATAATGCGCCTAGAATGACCCGCTTACATCTTCACGATTGAAGCAGTCATAGACGACAAACCTTGGTATCACGATATCAAATGCTTCCTTCAGAAACAAGAGTACCCACCTGGGGCACTAAGGAAGGACAGAAAAACCCTCAGAAGGCTAGCAGGTAGCTTCTTCCTGAGCGGTGACACGCTGTATAAGCGAAATTTTGACTTGGTTTTTCTTCGATGCGTTGACAGACCAGAAGCAGACATGCTAATAAAAGAAATTCACGAAGGATCCTTTGGCACTCATGCCAACGGACACACGATGGTGAGAAAAATTCTAAAAGCAGGGTACTACTGGTTGATCATGGAATTCGATTGCTACAAGTACATGAGGAAGTATCATAAGTGTCAGATATACTCCGACAAAATTCATGTACCGCCAACGCACCTCAAAGTTCTCTCTTCCCCGTGGCCTTTTTCCATATGGGGAATCGACATGATTGGCATGATTGAGCCCAAGGCTTCAAACGGACATCGGTTCATCCTGGTAGCCATTGACTACTTCACTAAGTGGGTCGAAGCAGCGTCATACGCCAATGTAACCCGATAAGTGGTGGTCCGATTTATCAAAAATAGTATCATCTGCCGTTATGGTGTTCCGAGCCAGATCATTACGGATAATGGATCTAACTTGAATAATAAGATGATGAAAGAGTTGTGCACAGAGTTCAAGATCGAACACCATTACTTATCTCCCTACCGACCCAAGATGAACGGAGCGGTAGAAGCGGCTAACAAGAACATCAAGAAGATTGTTCAAAAGATGGTTGTAACCTACAAAGATTGACATGAGATGCTACCCTTTGCTCTTCACGGTTATCGCACATCTGTCCGCACTTCAACAGGGGCAACCCCTTTCTCTCTAGTATATGGCATGGAGGCAGTGCTTCCCATAGAAGTAGAGATCCCATCAATCTGGGTATTGATGGAAGCTAAGCTAACAGAAGATGAATGGTGTCAAAGTCGACACGACGAACTAAATCTGATCGAAGAAAAGCGAATCACGGCAATATGTCATGGTCAGTTGTATCAGCAAAGGATGAAGAATACGTTTGACAAAAAGGTTCGACCTCGCGTCTTCAAAAAAGGAGACCTTGTGCTCAAGAAGATACAATCATTTCTCGCTGATTCCCGGGGCAAATGGAATCCGAACTATGACGGCCCCTATGTGGTCAAGAAAGCTTTCTCAAGTGGCGCCTTGAGACTTGCAACCATGGACGGAGAGGAATTTTCCTACCCCACGAATGTTGATGTAGTCAAGAAATACTTCGCCTAAACTAAAAAAAACATCTCGGTGGATTGAAAACCCGAAAGGGTGGTCCAGGCAAAAATTAGAGATATGATAAAAAATCATCCCGGTGGATTGGAAACATCACAGTACAATCCAGGCAAAGTTAGGGATAATGGCAAGTAACTATGTTCAACAGAGGCAAGTCCCTCAGCAGCAGTTACACCATCCATCGGAGGGAAACTCCAGTCAAGGTCATCTTTGACAAGAAGCTCAGGATGTCCCGAATTCAAAGTTGGTAGAAGGATAGTGGTCGTTATGTTTCAACGTAGCCCTTTTCCCTGTAAATTACCATTTTCTAACTTTGTAAATACTCTTTGGAATCACGCGTTTGGCTGATCTCCATCTTATCAATAAAATTTGAGCCCTTGTTCTTTTGTTTGTAATTCTCATTTGTTTTAGCTTTACAGAACGACATTTTAATATGATCAACGATTCTTCAAATAAAACAAAAATGAATTTACTTGTAAAACTTTTTCTTCTTTTAAAATAAAGATGGCAATTTCTTTTGACTGTTAAACATCAAAAGAACATCAATCGCTTCTCCAGAAGTAAGCGAACTTCAAAGTGCAGAATCAAAGTACTCCTTCTAACCCAGTACGCCTGAATGAAGGGATCAACTATGTCAGAGACCTTGTTTCGTCTGACACGCCTCGGCCGAGTTCTTATCTCCTAAGCCCGACCAACATAGTTCCCCGCGAGGACTACTTCTCCTAAGCAAGGTAGAATTGCTACTTTTGGACCAACGGTACTTCTTCGCCCCGCGATGGCCGAGTATCCAGTCGTGTTCATCCATTAGTTTGTATGTCGCGTCGGTTTTGTCAGCATATACATACATACATCATGCATTATTACTTTACATGCATATTCATATCACTATCACTCTAGTCGGTCTTATCCCCTGGTGATAAAAAGTCCTCTCAATCGAGTTGTCAAGTTCTTTCCTCATCAGGAAATGTCGCATCGGAACGATCTCTCTCCTCCAGTTTATTTCTGGATGGAAGTTGGCTCCTCGACCACTTTGATAACTTGAACCTCTGAAAAACCAGAGAGCCCTCAGTTAACATCACTCTTCACCATTGAAGATGATATCCTTGCTTTCCAAGATTAAGGAAAATCCCGAGAGAAAGCCTCCTAATCAGAGATTCGTTGGTACAGCAGTTTTTCTCCGAAAAAACCACTGATGAAAAGGTCATCGGCACCTCAAATTGATTCCATCATATGGCATTTCTCTGGGAAGATCCCGAGAAAAGTATGATGTAAGACCCCAAATGAAAGCAGTCTCTCAGGAGACTCGTCTTCCCCAGTATAAACAAATGGCGTCTCCAACAGAGAAGTTTGTGTACCTCTACAATTCAGACGAATGGGTTCCCCAGCAAGTCTGACATCAAAACTTTTTCTATCAAATGGCATCTCCCCAGGAAAATTCGGCTAGAAGTTTGAGGAAAACCGTTATGAATAGCGTCCCTTGTCAATAAAGTTTATTGACAAAAGAAACTGATACCAGTTCCTTGGTAGGAAACCAGGATCGAGGGGAAGTTTATTTCAGAAACTGAGACCAGTTCCTTGGTAGGAAACCAGGATCGAGGGGAAGTTTATTTCAGAAACTGAGACCAGTTCCTTGGTAGGAAACCAGGATCGAGGGGAAGTTTATTCCAGAAACTAAGACCAGTTCCTTGGTAGAAGACCAGGATCGAGAGGAAGTTTACCTTTTCTAAGCATCATTGCTTAGCGAAAGAAGATGAATGCGTGAATTACCATTCATAGACGCCGTCAAAGTTTCGGATATTCCGATATTTAATCCTTTTGCACCTCGAATGCCTGAATACCTTCGCCATTCACACCTTCGTGTCCAAGAAGATTAAATAGGGGCATCTGTCATACCCCAAATTTTGACCACTAAGATTTCCCATCATTGTGCAAATCATCATCACAATATGGATGTACCTTTGTGCCTCGTCAATCTCCTCAAGGAATTGTTGAGCATTCACCACAATCAAAATTAGGGTTTCAAGCCCTCTCTGAGTGCTTAGACAAAGGGTCAATCAAGGAATGACATGATCTTCAACTTGTATAACCTCTCAAACATCCACAATGGATCAAGAGGACTCCCACTTCAAGGATTAAACACAAGGTTGCTCCCTTCCAGGTGGATCAAGCTTTAAGATCGCCAGTGTCACCAAATTAGGGTTTTGGTCGACCAGGGCCTCCAGAAGGAAATTTTCATCTAGGCATGAGAGAATGATTCAAAACATGTCCTAATATACTCCAGGGAACCTCATGGACCTAATCATCAAGTCAATTTGGCCTCAAGGGATGCATACATCAAAAATCAGGAATTAGGGTTTCTTGACCTAATTCACCCCTAAGTTGACTTTTGGGACAAATCCTGAACCAAGACCTCAAGACATGATTTGAGGGTCTCAAATATACCATATTGATCCATTTGGAACAATGGATTGATCCAAGAAGCTTGAGCAACAAGTTTCAATTTCATCTGAACCACAGTTAGGGTTTTGCGAGAAAAGTCAACTATAGCTTTGACTTTTGACCAGGACATGCTCCCAAACCCTAGGACATGATTCAATACACCCTATAACACCCATGGAACATGTACATCAAGTTTGATTTAGGTCAAGGACATGATTTCCTAAAGGATTGCACAGTTTGGAATTCATCTGACAAAAAGTCTACTGTGCACAAAAGTCAACTTTGACTTTTTGAGATTTTTCACAAAAATGGATTTTTAACCCTAAAATGATGTTAATGTATGATTGAATCATCATTCATCAAGAAAAATCAAAGAAAGTGGGATAACTTGTAAAAGGGGTAACCATAAAAACTTAGAAAATTTTCTAAGTTATGAAATAAAGTGACAAAGGTACCAACTTTGGAGGATCATAACTCCTAAACCACAAAGCCATTCTTCACCATCCAAAGCTTGATTTGTAGATCTCATTGCGCTTTACAAAAGCTTCATACTGATCTATGTCCAAATTCCTCATGGATTTTGAGTTATGGAGTGATCAAAATCAAGAAAAGTCACTTTGTTCCAACACTTAGTGAAAATTTCACTAAGTCAGAATCTGCCTTACTTTTTTCCAAATGTAGGGGGATTTTTCACTTGGATCCAAAAGGTATCAAAACCAAATATGATCATACAGTTGTTGTATCATATAAGGGCTTTCCAAAATGGCCAAGAACATCACCAAATTCAATTTGAGCTTTGAGATATGGTAGTGGCAAGATGCCTTGCTGAAATCTGCCAAGGCAAGGCAGATTTTTGCACTTTTGGTCGATTTGCCAAAATCAGCCAATTCCAAGCCTTGTTATCACTTTGGACACATCTGAGGATTGAATCTAAAGGGGACAATCACTGAGCTAAGCCTCCAAAGTCCTTGGAACAAGAAATAGCATGCCAAACCTAGAATTGCCTAAAATAGGGACAAGACTCCAATTTTGGATTGGAGCATTCAATGGTAGCACCAAGGTGGCATGGACTGAGCTATTAGCAACTGAATTCTGTCAAGACTTATCCAAGACCAAGGGGACCAACAGCCTGTGCCCTAACCTCTAGTCAATGGCTAGAGGAGACTTGGATTTTCATTTGCCAACATTGGCTAACCCTACTCAGCAGTTGCCATTCACTATTCCTTGCAAAACAAACTTGCTCTACTATAAATAGATCTCAATTGTGATCAGTTTAAGTACACCAAAGGCCTACAACACTTACCTTTCTCATAATCCACTTCTCACTCTCAAAAATGCCTTTCTTAGCAAGTCACTATTGAATTTTTCAGTAGAGAGCAATTCCACTCAAACTAATCACACACACACCTCACATACATCATATGTGAGCTGATCAAACACTTAAACAACATCTGGAACACTGATTTCTCAGAATCACCAATCAATTGCTCAAGGTTTTAACCAAGTTGCAGTTGAGATGCCATGAAGTGATCCAGCCAATTTCCATCAAGTCCAAGCATTCAAACACACTCCATAGGGTGTAGGGAAGCTGTTCAGATCATCACAACTCATCTGTAACACCTCTAACTCGGAAATCACTTTGAACTTGGTGTCACGACCTAGAGGTAAGCCTAAACTTGGTCATCTCTCAATCTATGCATATTTCCTCGCACAATACTTTTGCCAAATGTTCATAATCATGCATGGAATGTTTCCCCTCAATTAATTGCTTTGTTTGAATCGTGTATCAAAATTCTCAGCCTTCATGTAGAAATTAGGGTTCTTGAGGTTTTGTCTTGATTTTTTATTCCATGTTTAATATAAATGAAATTAAATACCATAGACATGATCGTGAGGTTGAGACGAGCAGATTGGTATGTGGATTGCATGATATAATCAAGTATTCAGTGAGATTGGAGAGAAAATGCAAATCTAGGCAAAACCCAGAACACGCGCGTGTTCTTGGGGTGTTCTTGGCGCCCTTTTTGAAAATTCAAATATTTGAATTTTGTGATTTTATTTAATTGATTCAAAAATTAATTTCTCTCTGAGTTTTAATGATTTTGAGTTGATTCTTTTTTTAATAATTCACAAAAATGTAAAAATATTTTATTTTTACAAAAAATCCAAAAAATATTATTTATTTCATATAATTGATATTTTTGCAAAGAATTAATGTTTTAATTGTTTTTGACATTTAAAATATTTTTTCCTTATTAATTTTGCAAATTTTAATTATTTCTAATCATTTTGTAGGGCAAAACTTGATTTATGAAGCATTAATCCAAGATCACAATTTGTTTTCCACATGTTAAACAATTTTGATCATTTTAATTGAATATTTTATTCAATTAAAACACATTTTGAAAACAAATTAGGGTTTTTGATTAATTCAACCCTCATAAATCATTTTCAAAACTTTTGGGCCTCTTAAAAGAGTGTAAGACCCAAACCCCCTTGTACAAACCATTTTGGGCCTCACTTATTGTATAAGTCCCTCTGTACAAGTAAACGGCGCGATCGTCGCCTTTTAAAAAATTCAACTGGGCCTCTCCTCGAGCTATAAGACCCATTCAAAACTTTTGGGCCTCTAATAGAGTGTAAGACCCAATCCCCTTTTAACCAAAACAACTGTGGGCCTCAAATATTGTATAAGCCCGTTTGCGTTAAAAGAAAATCTCGGCGCGATCGCCATTTTAAACGAAAAATTATCTGGGCCTACCCTCGTGTTATAAGCCCCACTCTTTTTCTTTAAACCTTTTTTGGGCCTCTTGAGAGAGTATAAGACCCATCCCTTTGTACAACAAACAATTTTTGGGCCTCAGTCACTCGTATAAGTCCCTCTATACAAATTCAACAGTGCAATCACTAGTAAAACCCTGGGCCTCTCCTTGAGCTATAAGCCCCAAATCTTTCTTTTCAAAGCACTTTCTCCTTTGATTTTGAAATATACTATTGTTTTCAATCTTTCTTTGTTGAACAACTAACCAAACAACATGGAAGCTCTACAATCGAGTAAGTGTTTATAAGCTTTCATTTACCACTTTCATATACACATAACTGTATTGTGGGGCTGTTTCGCTGTAAGTCTTCTTTCATAAACTCATATCGACTGTGTAATAATAGTATAGATATTTAGAGTTTCCCCGGCAACTACGTCTAGCACCAGGTAAAGCCGTTTTGATCACTCTTAGAAATAGACGAAACTAGATCCCCATAGGATTACCAGACACAGTCTTCCCTCCTCTTAGGGTTAAACAATATGGAGATGTGAAAGGCAGGTTCTTTTTGAACCCTTTCTCAGACTGTCACTCGTAGAAGTTGTCAAAGAAACTCTATTCCCCAGAGATGATCTCTTCTCCGTGAATTGCATCTCTTGAGTTTCTTCCAAATTCTCGAACTTTACTGGCTTAATCTATTCTTTGTGAATAGTTTATCTTGAATTTCTCGGGGTTTAGGGACCCACAAGCTTCTTAAAAGCACCCTTAGGAATTGTCAAGAAACTCTACTCCCCATAGATGATCTTTTCTCTGTGAATGGCATCTCTTGAGTGTCTTCCAAATTCTCAAACTTTCCTGGCTTGATCTATTCTTTGTGAATAGCCTGTCTTGAATTTCTCTGGGTTTGGGGACCCACAGGCTTCCTAAAAGCATCCCCGCCTCCTCTTGGGCGTTGTACAAGGACCCTTCGGCTTCTTAGAAGTATTCACAACCTCCTCTTAGTCTTCGTATAAATGATTTCTTCCTTCGGGAATGATAGCCTCCTCTTGGGCTTAGTACAAATTGTCCCTCGGCTTCTTAAAAGTTTCCAGCCTCCTCTTGGGCTTCGTACAAATTGTCCCGACAACCTCCTAAAGGTATAGGAACAGAAATCAGTCATTTTAATAGAACAGTCTTTCCAAGAGTCTACTACTGTTTCTCAAAGCATAGTACAAAAGATGAAACTCTAGACTTGGACAGCCTAATTTCCTTGAGTCTCAAAGACATTCTCAAGCACCCTTCAATAATAGGAAGGAACCCCGTAGACTCAGACAATCTCAATACCCTTTAGATTTCCCATTTCCTCATAGAAAAGGAAATATCCCTGATCCTCGAATCAAAATCCCTGAGTACAGTGTTACTCACATAAGAACTGATTTTCTCTTTGAACCCATATACTGGTCACTCAACTGAAACAGTACCCTCTTTCGCCTCCATCTCGGGCTTCGTACGAGATACAAAAAGACTCTCTTGTTAAGTCAAAACTTCCTTTTTCCTCTATCTCGGGCTTCGTACGAGATACAAAAACACTCTCTTGTTGAGTATAAAAGACTCTCTTGTAGAGTCAACCCTCTTCAGCCTCCGTCTTGGGCTTTGTACAAGACACAAATCACTCCCTTGTTGAGTATAAAACTTTTAGCCTCCATCTCGGGCTTCGTACGAGATACCATAAAAGACTCTCTTGTTGAGTCAACTCCCTTTTAGCCTCCTCTTAGGCTTTGTATAAGGAAAACCTTTTAGCCTCCTCTTAGGCTCTATATAAGAAAACCACTGGTTGATCCAATCAACCTTTTATCATCAAAGTTGTGCCTCGTTCACAGTACACAAACATCAACAACCCCTTCCCCTTCATCTAATCGCTGTAAGCGGCAAGCCTCTGGATCATCTACATCCATGCCACTGTCCCTCTTTTAGCATGAGAAATTCCTAAGGAAAGATGGCATTGCTCTACACTGAGTTAAAGTCTTCTCCTTCAGGTTGGAAATCCCCTATAAAGGAAATTATGGCATTATCGGATTCACACATCCCGGTTAAAGTAATTCTCCTTTATAAACAGTTGTGACAAACAAACCCCTCTTTAGAGATGACAAATTCTCTCTAAAGACAACACCTTTTAGCTTCACATCTTGGGCTTCGAAAAAAGATACAAATAGACCCTTCAGCTTCACATCTTGAGCTTTGAACAAGATACAAACTACCTTTAGCTTCACATCTTGGGCTTTGAACAAGATGTAGATCACCTTTAAGCTTCACGTCTTGGGCTTTGAACAAGGCACCAAAACACCATTTCCTTTCGTAGAATAGGAGGAACTACGATCGCTCTGATTTCCCTGTTTCGGAAAAACGGGAATACGTAGGCATAAGATTGAAAGAAAAATCTTAGCGAGCACACTAAACAAAAACCCAAAATCCCGTATATGAGTCAAAACATCCTAGTCCGTATTCCCCGCTAAAAGTTTAAATTCCCTGAAAATAACCTAAGAGAGGCCCCCCACATTGATAGCATCCGTAACCTAACAGACCGCTGTTTAAACTCAGTATGCAAGCAGGGTTAATTGAAGACATCTATTTCCCTTCCTTAGTCAGCTCACAATAGGATAAAAAATGAATCGACCTGTAGTAACCCCCGAGGAGCGACAGTTCTTTAGAAACACGTCCAGTTTCGCTCGCTACAGTGTCAGCCTTCCGTTCCTCTGCACCAACTCTTTCTGCTCCAGGCCTGCTGACACGGGCCGTGTCAGCTAACACGGGCACCCGTGTCAGCCCTCTGACTTTGCCAAAAACTTTTCTTTTCCTTGTTTCTCCTTACACAGTCTGTGTCAAGCAACACGAGGGCCCGTGTCAGGCTTCTGGCTCCTTCCAAAACTACATTCGAAACGCATCCGAACTTGGTATTTCTTCGCATAAACTCTCCAGCTTCCAAACTATGACCTGAAAATAACGGAACTACCAGACCAAGACTTCAAAAGTACTTTATTTATCATAATTTTAAACTAAACAAAGACAGGCAAACAAAATTCAAAAACTTTAATACTTAAAGAAAAATGATAAAAACAAACCAAAGTGTTACCGATAGAACGAAATTCTTGCCGAATGATTGACGAAAACTAAGTAGAATAGGTGACCGATCAAGGTGGTTGGAATTGTTGAAAGACTATGATTTCGATTTGAATTACCATCCTGGTAAGGCAAATGTGGTGGCCGATGCATTGAGTAGGAACTTATTGCATATGTCCATGCTTATGGTGAGAGAGTTGGAAATAATTGAGAAATTCCGAGATTTGAGTTTGGTATGTGAAGAGACTCCTGACAGTGTGAAGTTGGGTATGTAGAAGTTGACTAGTGGTATTCTGGAAGAGATCAGAGTGGGTCAGCAATCTGATTTGAAGCTGGTTGATCACACAACTTTAATTAACCAGGGTAACGGAGGTGAATTCCGGATTGATGAGAATGGTGTAATGAGGTTCAGAGATAGAGTGTGTGTCCCAGATCTTCCCGAAATTAAGAAGAGTATTCTTGAAGAAGGACATCGAAGTAGATTGAGTATTCATCCCGGTGCTACGAAGATGTACCAGGATTTGCATAAATTATTTTGGTGGCCAGGTATGAAGAAAGATATTGCGGAGTTTGTTTATGCCTGTTTGATTTGTCAGAAGTCCAAGATTGAACATCAGAAGCCTTTGGGTATGATGCAGCCGTTGAATATTCTAGAATGGAAATGGGATAGTATTTCCATGGAATTTGTGTCGGGATTGCTGAAGACTGCAAAAGGGAATGATTCTATTTGTGTGATTGTAGACAGGTTGACCAAATCAGCTCATTTCTTGCCGATGAAGATTAACCATTCTATGCAGAAGTTAGCTGAGATGTACATTGAGGAAATTGTGAAGTTGCATGGGATTTCTTCGAGTATTGTGTCGGACAGAGACCCGACATTTACGTCGAGGTTCTGGAAGAGTTTACAAGATTCTTTGGGTACTAAGTTGGGGATGAGTTCTGCATATCATTCACAGACGGATGGCCAGATAGAGAGGACTATCCAGTCTTTGGACGATTTGCTGAGGGCTTGTGTGTTGGATCAAGGAGGATCTTGGGATAGCCACTTGTCGTTGATTGAGTTAACATACAACAACATTTTTCATGCTAGTATTGGGATGGCACCGTATGAAGCTTTGTTTGGAAGGAGGTGTAGAACTCCATTGTGTTGGTATGAATTGGGCGAGAGTGTTGTACTCTGACCTGAAATTATGCGGAGACGAATGAAAAGATTAAGATGATCCAAGAAATGATGAAAGCTTCGCAGAGTCGTCAGAAGAGTTATCATGATAAGAGAAGGAAGGTACTTGAATTCCAAGAGGGAGATCACATGTTTTAGAGAGTTACGTCGGTGACTGGAGTGGGTCGAGCTTTGAAGTCTAGGAAGCTCACTCCACGTTTTATTGGTCAGTATCAGATTTTGTAGAGGATGGGGGAGGTAGCCTATCGGATTGCTTTATCGCCGTCGCTTGCGAATTTACATGATGTGTTCCATGTGTCTCAGTTGAGGAAGTGCATTCCGGATCCATCACATGTGATTCAGATGAATGACGTACAGGTGAGAGATAACCTGACCGTCGAAGCATTACCTATGTGCATATATAGAAGAGAAATAAAGCAACTGCGGAGTAAAGATATATCCTTGGTGAAGGTGTTATGGGGTGGACAAGCTGGTGAGAGTTGGACTTGGGAGCATGAGGATCAGATGAAGGAGTCGTATTCGACTTTGTTTTCTTCAGGTAATTTTCGAGGACGAAAATTATTTAAGTGGGGGAGAGTTGTAACACCCCAAAATCAGTAGAATATTTGTTTAATTGATTTATTATAAATATTCGTATTTTCGGTGAATTTTGGTGAATTATTGTGATGTCTGATGATTTATGTTGTGGGGTATTGACGATGTTAAAGGTGAGTTGATGATGATGGGAGTATATGATTTATTAGGGATTATTTCGATAATAATAATAACGGAAAATGTGACAATGTTATTTAAATTATTATTATTATTTTAAAATAAAAGGAAGGGCTAAGTGGTAATTGTGCGAGAATAAGTGAGGGAAATGTTGGAAAATCATACTAAGAGTCCAAAGGGTAATAGTGACTAAAAGGGAAAAGAGAGAGTGAGAAGTCATTCTTGATACGATCAGTTTGGAGAAAACGTTCTGAAGAAAAGGAGAAGAAGGTTGGGGCTTAAAGAGGTTTTGGAAGAACGCAGAGAGGAGAATTTAGAAGCGATTTTCTAAGGTATGGGGAGAATCTTTTAGCACTATAATTGATATAGGTGTAGAAGCGTGTAGATAGTAGGTTTCCGGGTAAATTAGACGAGTTCGTGACGGAATTGGGGTTTTGGGGAGGTATTAGATGTTAGGGATAAAACCCTTTACGATGCATTGTTGTTGTTTTGTTTCTATGGTGAATTATGAATAATTTGGACTGTTTAAGTGTCTTGAATCATGTCCCAAGGTTTGAGATCATGTCTTGGTTAGAAGTCAAAGGTACAGTTTGACTTTTCCTCAGAAACCATAGTTTGTTGACCAGATGATTTTAACCTCTTGTATTGCTTATGAATCAAGTTCTTTGGATTAATCCAATCATATGAATGGACTAATATGATGCATTTGAGGTCCTTGAAACATATATTGAGGTGTTGGATGATGCCTTGCTTCAAAAGTCAACTCAGGGACTGAATTAGGTCAAAACCCTAAAGGGTGTACTGAGGGTCTTAAGGCTTGTCATGATGCAATTTTGTACTTGATTATTGATGGATGAAAACTCTTGATCTTCATGGATAACAAAGGGACTTGAGATGTTTGAATAAAATGACTATCCCTTTAATAATTCATATGTTTGAGCTTTAGGGGGATCATCTAACCTGTGAAGCAAGTAAGCACACACACCCTGTACTTGTGATGGGTTAGTGATGCATAAAGACATGTATATATGTAGTGATGAATTTTATGCCAATGATGTAAATGAGGTGGTATATTGGGGGTAAAAAATTAGGGTATAACACATACCTATTCATACCTCTTTAACTTTGTCAAGTTATTCCCCCTAAGTGATGTTAGCTTGTTAGCTTCCATCCTTAAGTTGCCTCTTGTTCCTTAATCTAAGGGAAAGTCTCTCTATTGACTCAATGTCACAGGTAGCTTAGCAATACCCATTCCCCTTGACCTTGTTAGAGTAATTAAGCTTTCAACTTAGGCTTAGGATTTATAACTCCCTTTGACTTTGTCAAGTCAAGCAAGTGTTAAGGCCTTAACACTTACCTCCCTCTTGAACCTTGATCATAATTAAGTGTTCATTCATCCTTAGAGAGGTGAACTACAAATGCTCTGATTCCATTCTTGTAAGGATATGTAGGTACAAAACCGCAAAGTTTTGGCGAGCATGCTTAGTGACTAAACCCTTAGGTTCCTATCCTCACCTACAATACCCAAACACAAAACAATAGAAAATAATAACACAAATACTAGCAAGAGGTTCCTATATAGTACTATAGATGCTTAGGATGTTAACACCTTCCCTAGGTATAACCAACCCCTGAACCCCACAATCACTTAGCATTGTTGTTACATCGCAAACTTAGGGATTTATACGATCTTTACCCTTTTCCTTGGATAAATCAAAGCTCGGTGGTGAATTTTAAAAAGATTTGTGTTTCAAGTTTAATCAATAGCTTGATATCTAATTCTCACCGCAACAAAAATGGCGACTTCACTGAGGAATATCCCAAGAGGGTTAAGCCTAACTTGATTATTTGTGATATTATTTGCTTATTTGTTTTGTTGTTCCATTGGGTCGTTACCTTGTGTGGTGAGATAAGTCCCATCCTTGGACTTGAGCATAAAATAAGATAGGAAGGTGGTACATTCAAGGATGCTTATAGGGAGTTGATTCCCGACTAAGGTAACTTGAAAAATCACCACTCGGTGGAGGCACTTTTGAGAATAAGTATTATTGATCAAGATTGTGAAAACAATATTACTTCTTGATTGAGCCTATGAAGCTGAGAACCTTTAGTCATCTTTAAACCCCACTTGACCTTGTTAGGAACGTAGTACGATAAATATGAGGGTGTAGACCCAAAATAGTTGATGCGCGATACTACACTCAAAAGAGGTTCTCTTGAGAATATTATTAACTACCGAGTAATTGGGAAACTGATAATATCTGAAAGATGGACTAATGACTTTGGGAACTTGTTAGAACTTGTTGTATAGGTACACAATAAACCCTAGTACATACCTAATGGGAGGGGTAAACCTTTAACTTCATGCAAGTCTTACACCATGTTTGAGTGTGATCTTTGCTTTGTTTGTGCATACATGCATTCATAAGCATCATTTTTTCATCAAAAAGTTTCATGGATCTTAGAACTTTTGTTTGAAAACATCATAGGATTATCATGGATTGTGAAAGGAAAAAGACTTTGAAGTACACTTTTAAGAGTCCTAAGCTGGACGACCTAAGGAGATTGAGAGCTTTGGTTGCAGACCAGGAAGGTTTCAAGAACAGGTATGGGAAGTTGTTATCACTGTTAAAGATAAAGATGGAAGATGGACTTTTCTCTACACTACTCCAGTTCTATGATCCAGTATACCACTCTTTCACCTTCCCCGACTACCAACTTGTGCCTACACTAGAAGAGTACTCTTGTCTAGTTGGGTTGCCTATCCTTGATGAGTCTCCCTTTCCTATCTTGGAGAAAGGTCCTAAGGAGCAAGACATTGCCAAAGCCACACATTTGGGACTGTCTGAAATTCAAGCCAACATTACCACCAAAGGAGGAGTCTTTGGGTTAACCACATAGTTTTTAATAGGAAGAGCTCAGTACTATGCAGATCACACGAGCATGAATGCATTTGAGGTTATTCTTGCCTTACTCATCTATGGTGTGTTTCTCTTCCCTAGCTTTGAGGACTTCGTCAACATCAACGCTATTAAGATTTTCCTAAAGAAGAATCCAGTGCCTACATTGTTAGCATATGTTTATCACTCAGTTCACCTAAGGAACTTCCATAGAGGAGGGATGATCACATGTTGTGTGCCATTATTGTACAAGTGGTTTATTTCTCACTTGCCCAAGTCAATCTCCTTTTGGGATCTCAAGAATGGTTGGTGGCCACAAAAGATTATGTCTCTTACTTACTCCGATATTGATTGGTACAATCGTGTCTATGATGGGGTAATGATCATTGATAGCTTTGGAGACTTCGCTAACATACCCCTTCTTGGTACCAAAGGAGGGATCAATTATAATCCAGTCTTAGCTCACCGTCAGCTAGGATATCCTTTGAAAGACAAAACCAATGGTGTTCATGTGGAGAGTACCTTCTTCAAAGATGGTGAAGATAACAAGGAGCTCAAGGAAAAGATTGTGAGTGATTGGCCCCATTTGCATAATAAAGGAAAGAAAGACTTGGGAAAACCTAACCGTGTTTCTTTAGAACCCTATCTCCAATGGGTACGAGATAGGGCCATCAAGCTGAAGATGACTTATCCTCGACAAGAGCCCATAACTCTAAAGAAGGAGCCCACTCTTATTTTCATGTCTGAAGCAGAGAAATTGAAGAACTCTTTGAGTAAAGCGCAACAAGTAGGAGATGATTGGAAGAACATGTATCAAGTGGTCATTGAAGAGAACGCTGAACTCCAAAGACAACTACAGATGAAGACTGAAGAAGTACTCTCTAATAAGAATAGGAAGGTGCAAGAGGATTTATTTTCCTCTAGCCCTCAGTCAACTCTTTGGAAGCTCATCAGGGATAAGCTTATTCTCGAGAAGACTCAGATGGAGGAGCAGATCAAGAAGCTCAACATGAGGCTACTAGGAGAATCTCCTTAGAACTTTTGTTAGCTTTTATTTAAGCATTTTGTTTAGGACTCTTGTAAGAAGTACTAAATATTTTGTAATCCACTCTTTTGATTAATGAAAATGAGTTTCTTTTGATATCTTCTTGATGTTTGCAAATAATATTTAAATTCCACAAAACTTTTTGAATTGCATCTTGCATTTTGCATCTGTTGTCACATTTGCATTTGCATTTCTTCAACATAAACTCATTATGTCTTATTATCTCCAGTTTTCACGCTGAATCCTCCACATCAATACAATACCCGTGCTCAATCCAGAAGAAGAATGGAAGAACGCGAGCATGAGATTGATCGTGTCAATGATGAGTTGGAAGACCTCTGTGGTAATGTGGTACAAATCATGGAGATGCTGCAGGTAATCCATGCCAAGGTATAATCCCAGCCGACTGTTGTTTCTGAGATTGCAAACCCTGTGGTAGACTCTCTACCAGTTACTACTCTTATTACTTTTCCTTCCTTTGGCCTTCCACCAGGCTTTGTACCACAGCCACAAGTTCATGTTACTACTCAACAGACTGTTCTTTTGGCCGCTGATGCTCCCAACAGAGTTCCAACCTTTGCACCCACTACTGTTCACACTCATGTGAATCATCCTTACTTTGATGAGCATTATCAAGTATATGATATACCTAATGGGTCTGAATACGAAGATGAGAAGCGTGATAAGTTAAGGGAGAATGTGGAAATAGTTGAGAAAATGCTTAGGGCCATAGAAGGGGATCAGATATTTAGAGTTGTTGCCCGAGAAATGTGCTTGGTGTCTGGATTGGTGATTCTAGCTAAGTTCAAAACTCCCAACTTTGACCAATATGAAGGGGCTTCCTGTCCTAAAAATAATTTGATCATGTATTATCACAAAATGGTTGCTCATATGGACAATGACAAGTTGATGATCCACTCCTTTCAAGATAGTTTGAAGGTAGCATCTTCCAAGTGGTATCTGAGTTTAGAATAGTAACACATTTGTTTCTTCTAAGATCTCTCTGATGTTTTCATTAAGCATTATAAATACAACATGGATTTAGCATCAGATAGAAGAAAACTACTGAGTATGTCACAGGAAAGTTCTGAATCCTTTAAGGAATATGCATAAAGATGGAGAGAGACTGCCTCTCAGGTAGAGCCTCCTATGTCAAAAAAAGAGCTAGCAGACTAGTTCGTCGCTACTGTGCGGGCCAGAGTTTTATGAGAGAATGGTGGGTAATGTCACTATAAACTTTTCTGATTTGGTAGCTGTGGGAATCAAGATAGAGTTGGGTTTGAAGAATGGAAAGATGAATAGTTCAGTTGGAAGCTCTAGTGGTGCAACTAATCTCACCAAAAAGCCTTCTGGCAGTTTTCAAAAGAAGAAAGAAGGAGAAACTAACGTTGTAATATCTTCCCATAAAAGAAACCCTTCTTGGAAGCATAAACAACAACGTCAGCAACAATAATAGTTTATTCAACAGCCAGCGTATCAATATACCCCTCAACCATATGTGGCAGCTGTTACCCCCGCTTTCAATCAATACTTTCCTATTTTTCAACAAGCTCCTCTAGTTTCCCAGTATCAACAAGCGTCAAACGCTCCTCAATAAAATCCTGTTCAGCATCAGAATAATCAAGGTTAGAATAGAAGACAGGGAGGGAGGCCACCTATACCCCCTATCCTTATGACTTACACCAAATTATATTCGTTCCTCATTGAGCAAGGCTTGGCAACTCCAAGGCAATTGGGTCCGCCACCAAAGAAACTCCCACCGTATTACAATCCTAATGCCCATTGTCCTTTTTCATGAGGGTGCTTCCGGTCACGATCTTGAAGGTTGCTATGCCTTGAAGAATATTGTAAGAAAGTTGGTAGAGAGGAAGATTCTGTCTTTCAATGATACAAATCCAAATGTGAAGAGTAATCCTCTGCCTTCCCACGGGGCATCTGTTAATGCTATAGAAGAAGAAGTTGATGAAGTCTTGATCTGTGATGTGAAAGACATCAAGACTCTGTTTCTAGAATTTCATGCTAAGTTGGTTGAAGCTGGTTTAGCCAGAGAGTGTAACAAGAATTGTTCCTAATGTGTTGTTCAAATGAAGGGTTGTGAAGGAGTCCAAAGGGACGTCCAAGTTTTAATTGACCAAGGGGTGCTTCAGATAAGCAAGTGTGTGAAGAAGAATGAAGTAGTTGTGATTGAACCAGTGTTCAATTTACCAACTCAAGTGTTCAAGTTAGCCGAGACTACTCACAAAGAGGTTGAACCTATCTTCAATCTTCCTAAACCAGTCTCTAAATTTCCAGATCCAGTTGTGAATCATGTTCAAGGTAAGAAGATGGTTTATGTTCCAAAGTCGTCTGTTGAGCGAAGACCCACTCCTTTTACTTTCAAGAGTACAAAAGTTGTGCCTTGGAACTATGAAGTGGCTGGTGGTAATCAGAAGGCTATGAATTCAGAAAAAGGGCCACAGGTTGTGAATGATGAGGTGACAAACATAGCAGGACCAAACAGAATGACTCGTAGTGGTCGAATTTATAACCCTTTTATTTGTGTGGTACCTTAGATGCCAAAAGAAACTACTATTGATGTTCCTCCTAAGGACAAAGATGCTGTCTCTTTTGATGAAGATGAAGAGTTCCTCAAGATCATCAAGATAAGTGATTACAAGATTGTCGATCAGTTACATCAGACACCATCAAATATTTCAATACTGTCTCTCCTTATGTGTTCTCCAGCACATCGCAGTGCTCTGCAAAAGCTTCTTTCTCAAGCTCATATGGCACAGAGTATCACTATTGAACAATTTTATAATGTGATAGCTGACATCACCGCCTGTAACACTTTGAGTTTTGATGGAGGAGAATTGCCCAAAGAAGGTAACAATCACAATCGTGCCTTGCAAATTTCTATTAAATGTAAAGAGGACACTTTGGCTAGGGTGTTGGTAGATACTGGATCATCCCTCAATGTGTTGCCCCAAATAACTCTTGCAAAGCTTGCATGTGAAGGAGAAGAGATGAGACCTAGTTCTGTTGTTGTGAAAGCATTTGATGGTTCGAGGAGGTCCGTGATTGGTGAAGTGGAGTTGCTCATTCTTATTGGTCCCCATGTTTTGACATAACTTTTCAGGTCATGGATATCAACCCCAATTATAGTTGTCTGTTGGGAAGGCCATGGATCCATGTCGTTAGGGCAATAACGTCAACTCTACATCAGAAAATGAAATTTGTTGTGGATAACAAGCTTGTGACCATATTTGGAGAAGAAGATTTCATGGTGAGAAATCTTTCTTCATTCAAATACATTGAGGCAGATGAGGACGCGCTGGAAACTTCTTTCCAAGTGCTTGAAATTACAAATGCAGTCTTGTTAGACGTAGAGGAGCCTATGCAGAGGGCCTTTCCATCTTTTGCATCTCTGAAAGGTGCCATTTCTGCTATTGAGGATGGTAAAACAGAAGGCTGGGGTGAAATTATCAACATCAAAGTCAAGAAGGACTGCTTTAGGTTGGGTTATGAACCAACTACCAAGTGAATGCAATTGACGAAGATTCTGAAGATGAAGGCCTAAGCAATTTGGTGTACCGTTCTGATGTGGCTTTGAGCAATTGGGACTCTATGGAGATTCCTAAAATCCTCCTTTTATCAAAGTAATTTTGTTGTTTTGTCATTTTAATGTTTTCAAAAATCCATAGTCGTGCCCAAGGCTATAGGATTATTTTGTCGGGCCCCCTTCTGATTTTCAAATTTTAATGAATGAATGCATTTTGTTAAATTCCTTTTTTGTTCATTTACTGTTTTTCTCTTTTCACTTTTAAATGAAAATGGCAATCTTTCATAACCATTAAAAAGAAAAAACATCCTCTCATTGCATTTTGTTTTTCACTTTAATAAAAGCAATCATCTAAAACATGCAGAATCGTTGATACCCACATTGAATCCAATGACTCTCCAATCTCTCCTAACTTTGATGCACCCATCAATCAAGCTGAAGAAGAGGGCGGCGAAGATTGTGACATTCCAGATGAATTGGCTAAGATGCTTGACTACGAGTATACAGATCTCCAACCTCACCAAGAGCCGGTCGAAACCATCAACTTGGGCAGTGAAGAGGAGAGAAGGAAATCAAGATTGGCACTACACTTGGGGCAGATGTTAAGGCAAGGTTGTTCAAGCTTCTCCCTGAATATGTGGATGTGTTCGCATGATCGTATCAATATATGCCCAGTTTGGATACAGTCATCGTCGTTCATAAGCTACCACTCAAGCCCCAATTCCTCCTATGAAGCAAAAACTCCGAAGGACAAAATCAGAAAAGAGGTAAAAAGACAAATTGATATCGGATTTCTTGCTGTTGTAAAATACCTTGAGTGGGTGGCCAATATTGTTCCCATATCTAAGAAAGATGGAAGGTTCGAATGTGTGTCGACTATAAGGACTTGAACAAAGCCAGCCCAAAGGATGACTTCCCTCTTCCACACATCGATACCTTGGTGGATAATATTGCTAGATTTGTTGTCTTTTATTTCATGAATGGCTTCTCAGGATACAACCAGATCAAAATGGATCCTAATGACACGGAAAAAATTACCTTCATCACACCTTGGGGGACCTATTGTTATAAAGTCATGTCATTTGGACTAAAAAATGCAGGTGCTACTTACCAAAGGGAGATGGTTACGCTTTTCCATGACATGATGCACCAGGAGATAGAGGTCTATGTCGATGACATGATCGCTAAATCCCAAAATAAAGAGGACCATTTGGATCATCTGTTCAAACTATTTGAGCATCTCAAAAAGTTCAGATTGCGACTAAATCCAGCTAAGTGTACTTTTGCAGTTCGTCCTAGAAAACTACTTGGATTTATTATTAGGTAGCGAGGGATTGAGGTTAACACATATAAACTTAGAGCCATTCAAGAAATTCCCGCTCCGCAAACCAAGAAGAAAGTCATAGGTTTTCTTGGAAGACTGAACTACATCTCCAGATTCATCTTCAACATGACTGATACTTGTGAGCCCATCTTCAAGCTGCTCTGAAAGGATCAAGCAGTTGAATAGAATTATGATTATCAGCTAGCTTTTGAAAAGATCAAGGGTTATCTACAAGAACCTTCAATCTTAATTCTGCCGCTGCCAGGGAAACCTCTTTTCATGTATCTGATTGTGCTAGAAGGGTTTATGGGTTGCGTACTGGGGCAACATGATGAGACTGGACGGAAAGAGCACATCATCTACTATCTAAGCAAGAAGTTTACCGACTGTGAAAGCAGATGTTCACTCTTAGAGAAAACTTGTTGTGCTTTGGCTTGGGCTGCTAAGCATCTCAGGCAATACATGATCTGTCATACTACTTTATTGATCTCTAAGATGGATCCGGTAAAGTATATCTCTGATAAGCCTACTCAGACTAGAAGGCTTGCACGTTGGCATATGCTCTTGTCCGAATACAACATCCAGTACATAACTCAAAAGTCCATTAAAGGGAGTATCTTGCTAGATTACCTCGCAGAGCAACCAGTTGAAGAGTATGAGCCTCTCAAACTTGACTTCCCTAGTGAAGACATTATGTTGATAAAGAAAGATTGTGAAGAACCTGGTCCAAATAAAGGTCCCAAGCCAGGCTCCCATTGGAAGATGATGTTCGATGGTTCCTCTAATTACAATGGGCATGGCGTAGGTGCTGTTTTGATGAATTCGGATGGTGGTTATACTCTGTTTACAACAAGATTGGATTTTGAATGTACAAACAACATCGCCGAGTATGAAGCATGTATTATAGGCCTTGAAGTAACTATTGACCTTATAATTAAAATTCTTGAAGTGAGTGGAGATTCGACTTTAGTGATATATCAAGTTAAGGGTGATTGGGAGACCCGAGATGAAAAGTTGATTCCCTGCCATGCTTATATTGTGGAAATGATCAAATACTTTGACGAGATCACTTTCCAACATGTTATGAGATCTGAGAATCATATTGCTGATGCTTTGGCCATGTTAGCCTCCATGTGGAAGGTTAGATTCCTTAATGAGTCACCACTCATCCGGATTTTCTGAAAGACCGAGCCTGCCTACTGCCAATTAGTTGAAGAGGAAACCGACAGGAAGCCTTGGTTCCACGACATCAAGATGTATCTGCTAAACCAAGAGTATCCAGCTGATGTTACCTCTCTTGACAAAAAGACTTTGAGAAAACTGGCGTCCAAATTTTTCCTCACCAATGACGTGTTGTATAAAAGAAATCATGACATGGTCCTGCTAAGATGTATTGACAAGCGTGAAGCAGACCTGTTGATGCAAGAAATTCATGAGGGACCATTTGGAACTTACGCCAATGGTCGTGCTTTATCCAAAAAGTATTTGAGAGCTAGATATTATTGGTTGACTATTGAATCTGATTGCATCCAATATGCCAGGAAATACCATAAATGCCAAATATATGTTAATAGGGTGCACGTTCTCTAACGCTGTTGATTGTTCTAACATCGCCGTGGCCTTTCTCTATGTGGGGCATTGACATAATTGGTGCAATCGAGCCTAAAGCATCCAACGACCATCATTTTATCTTGGTTTCCGTCGACTACTTTACAAAATGGGTAGAAGCTGCTTCTTATGCCAACGTGACCAAGCAAGTGATTTCCCGCTTCATCAAGAAGGAAATTATTTGTCGTTACGGAATTCCAAGCAGAATTATCACAGATAATGGAACTAATTTAAACAACAAGACGATGAAAGAGTTATGTGAATCCTTTAAGATCGAGCACCATAATTCTTCGCCCTACCGCCCAAAGATGAATGGAGTTGTTGAAGCTGCTAACAAGAACATCAAGAAAATCCTACAAAAGATGGTCAAGACTTACAAGGACTGGCATAAAATGCTACCATTTGCTTTGCATGGATACTGGACCTCAGTCCGCACTTCAACATGGGCAACCCCGTGTTCCTTAGTTTATGGCATGGAAGCAGTTCTCCCAATGGAAGTGGAGATACCATCCTTGAGAATTCTGATGGAAACCAAGTTGGATGAAGCAGAATGGATCCGAAGCAGAGACGACGAGTTGAACCTCATCGACGAGAAGCGGATGCCATCCATGTGTCATGGGCAATTATACCAGAAGCAGCTTAAGAGAGCATTTGACAAGAAGGTTCGCCTATGTGAGTTCAAAGAGGGAGATCTGGTACTCAAGAAAATCTTGCCATCATAGAAAGATGCTCGAGGGAAGTGGGCTCCCAACTACGAAGGCCCATTTGTTGTGAAGAGAGTCTTCTCAGGAGGATCATTAATTCTAAGAACAATGGATGATGAACAGTTTGCATATTTCGTAAACGTCGTGCAGTAAAAAACTATTATGCCTAAATAAACCCGCTAGGTCGAAAACCAGAAATGGCGACTTAGGAAATAATGGGTATCCCGGTGGATCATAACCTATAAAGGAGATCCAGGAAAAAATTAGGGATGAAAATTAAATAAAATAAGAGCTTGCTAAGTTGAAAACCCGAAAGGGCGGATTAGGCAAAAAATTAGCGTCCCGGTGGATTGAAAACTCGAAAGGGCGGTCCAGGCAAAAGTTAGGGACAAAAGGCATTTGACTATATCAGTTGGTGTTTATCAATACTGAAGAATCAACTGAGGATCAATCCAATCACTCTCGTCAGAAGCAAGTATCTGGGACATCTTAGTTATTCGAGATTGTAGTAGTTATTGGATTCAATGTAAACTTTTCCCTGTTTGCCATTTTCACAATTGTAATACTCCATGGAACTTTTGCCATTAGCAATGTTATTTCCTTGGTTTTATGGTTGGCATTATTTTGCTAAAACTCATGTAGCAGCAGATGTTGAATGCAGATTACTCCCTGTTCAACATGTTGAATGAAGATGTTCCATGACTGCTCATAGGACATCGCGCTGTGAAGTCAGGTTTTATTGCAGATTCTGTTACAATGATTTGTAACTGAATATTCTGTGAATAATTGGTTATCCTATATGGCATCCAAAGCTTTTTTGGATTAGGGTTATTTGTTGGTTTTCGGATTTGCTGCTGTTTCTAATTATGGAGACATAATAGGAAACTTTGGAGTGAAGACCTATTTTATTGGAGTTATTTTTGCAGATTTGTGAGCAGTCTAATTGCTGCGTCTTTGAAGCCCAAATTCAGTCCAGATTTCAAGCTATAAATAGACTGATGTAAACCTAGTTTTAGGTGTCGAACTTACATGTATTTTTAGGGTTGTGTGCTTGTGTTTTGTGAGCCTAACTGGTATCTTATGATAACAGTATAAGGACTGTAGTGTAAGTTGTGTAAGGTTGCTCATAAGCTTTTAAGCATTGAGTAGCTGTGTGTTAATTCTCATAAGCTGTGAAGTATTGAGAATTTGTGTTTCGACCATTGTTATTTATCTTGTAAGGAACCAGTCACGGGTTGTGATTGAAGAGGGATTTGAGGAGGGCCTCATACCTAGGGGAGTCTTAGGTAGAAGTCATAGGAAGGGTAGTGATTAAGTGAGCTGATTAAACCGGGTGTGGTTATCAGTGAATTGATACTATCGAATATTGATTTCATCCCTGGCTTGGTAGCCCCCAGATGTAGGATAGTTAGATCTGAACTGGGTTAACAATTTTTGGTGTTCTTTACATTTTATGCACACTTTTGTATTGATCTTGTTCATTGTTGTTGTATATCAGTGTTTCGACATCTCGATAGGACATCTGATATACAGGCCAGAATTTCAATTGGCATCAAGAGCTTGCACCCTTTGTTGTTTCTGGGTGAGATTCAAGGAAGGTACTTTCTGGTACAATGGACAAGGATGGAGGAGCTCTGAATAAACCACCTTTGCTGGATGGCTCTAACTATGAGTATTGGAAACCTAGGATGATAGCCTTCATCAAGTCCATGGATGATAAAGCATGGAAAGTGGTTATCAAAGGTTGGGAGCCTCCAAAGGTAAGAGATGGAGAAGGAAATCTTACTGATGTTCTGAAGGAAAAAGAGGACTGGGATGATGTTGACTACAAAGGATCTGTTGGAAATTCTAAAGCCATGAATGCATTGTTCAATGGTGTCAACAGAAATATCTTCAGGCTGATTAAGCATTGTACTATTGCCAAAGAGGCTTGGCAGGTCCTGAAAGTTGCTAATGAAGGGACCACAAAGGTGAAAATGTCAAAGCTTCAGCTTCTCACTAGCAAGTTTGAGAGTTTGAAGATGAAAGAGGATGATATCATTCATGATTTTCATATGAACATTATTGAGATAGCTAATGCCTCTAGTACCTTAGGAGAAAAGATGTCTGACAGCAAGCTGGTCAGGAAGATTCTCAGGTCTCTTCCTAAGAGATTTGATATGAAGGTTACTACTATAGAGGAAGCTCAGGACATTGACAAGATGAAGGTGGGTGAGCTTATGGGATCACTCCAAACTTTTGAGTTAGGACTCGGTGAAAAAGCTGAAAAGAAGAAGAGTATAGCATTTGTGTCAAGTGTTGATGACTCAGATGATGAAGGAAAACTGGTCAAAGATGAAGATGTGTCTAAAGATCTGGTATTACTTGGTAAACAATTTAACAAAGTGTTGAAGAGGATTGACTGGAAGTCGAGAGCTAATGCTCAGAACAAGTCACTCGACATCAGAAAGAATCAAGATGGAGGCAGAACTTAAGAAGACTCTAATCAAGGGAAGAGAGTTCAATGCTATGAATGTGAGGGATACGGGCACATAAAGAATGAGTTTCCCACGTATCTCAAAAGGCAGAAGAAGTGCCTATCCGTGTCTTGGTCAGAAGGAGAGTCTAAGAGTGATATTGAAGAAGAATCAGCAAAATTGGTGACAGCTTTGACTGGAGTATGTAAGGCTGATGAAGAAACTTCTTGTGAATCTGACTCTGACAAAGAATCTTATGTTGGAGAACTTACTAAGGAAGAAGTATTCTCAGGGTTTTCAGAACTGTGTATCAAGAATGAATAAAGGTGCCAGATTATATTGGAGCAGAAGATCTTGATAGCTCAACTGGAAACTGAGAAGGAAGAACATCTATCAACCATTGCTGATCTGAAGGAGGAGGTTGAATGGCAAAAGTCAAAACTTGACAATATGACCAAATCTATAAGAATGCTGAACAATGGTACCACGCAGCTGGATGAGATCCTTCAGAATGGGAAAGAAGCTGGAAATGTGCAAGGCCTTTGTTTTAACAATCAAGCAGAGACTTCCAAGAAGACTGTATTAAAGTTTGTTCCTCAGAAAATAAAGCAAGAAGTGGAGATGTCAAATCACATGTTTCAACATCAGAAGAAAAGAGTTTGTAGATCAAAGTATAAACCATGGAGATGCCATTACTGTGGCAAGATTGGTCACTTAAAGTTCTTTTGCTACAAACTGCACGGCTATCCCAAAACTTCTCAGCAACAAAATAAAGAACAGAGTTGGGGTAAAGTGAAGAGAAGATGGATTCCTAGACAAATGATGGCTGGCCTCATAGCACATACTTCTCTTAGAGCATATGCAAGAGAAGATTGGTACTTTGACAGTGGTTGTTCAAGACACATGACTGGTGTGAAGAAGTTCTTGTCAGACATTAAGCCTCACTCCACCAATTATGTCACCTTTGGGGATGGATCAAAGGGTAGGATAAAAGGTGTCGGAAAGCTGGACTACACAGGACAACCAAATCTGGATCGAGTTCTCTATGTCAAAGGACTGGCCGCAAACTTAATGAGTATAAGCCAATTGTGTGATGTAGGGTTCAAGGTAAATTTCACCAAATCTGAATGTCTAGTAACCAATGTGAAAGATGAAGTTGTTATGAAGAGGACCAGGTCTAAGGATAACTGCTATCTGTGGAATCCTCAAGATCTGTCTACTTGTTTGATGTCAAAGGAAGATGAAACCAAACTGTGGCATCAGAAATTGGGTCACTTACACCTGAAAGGGATGAAGAAGGTTATGTCAAGTGAAGCTGTTCGAGGTATTCCCAAGCTGAAGATTGATGAGGACAAAATATGTGGTGAATGTCAAGTTGGGAAGCAAACAATGGTGTCACACAAGAAGCTTCAACATCTTGCCACAACTTCTAGAGTTCTAGAACTTCTTCACATGGACCTAATGGGACCTATGCAGGTTGAAAGTCTTGGTGGGAAGAAGTATGCCTATGTTGTCGTAGATGACTACTCTAGATTCACTTGGATAAGTTTTATCAGAGAAAAGTCTGAAGTGTTTGCAGCTTTTAAAGAATTGTGTCAAAGAATTCAACGGGAAAAGGATTGTGGTGTTGTTCGAATCAGAAGTGACCATGGGAAAGAATTCGAAAATAGTAGATTTGAAGAGTTCTGCTTATCTGAGGGAATCATTCATGAATTCTCATCACCAATCACTCCTCAGCAGAATGGTGTGGTGGAACGTAAGAACAGGACCATACAAGAATGTGCAAGAGTCATGATTCATGCCAAAAAGCTTCCATATCATTTTTGGGCTGAAGCCATGAATACTGCTTGCTATATACATAATAGGGTGACTATCAGATCAGGTACCTCTGTCACTCTTTATGAGCTATGGAAAGGTAGAAAGCCAAATGTGAAGTATTTCCATGTGTTTGGTGGTAAGTGCTACATCTTAGCGGATCGTGAGCAAAGGCGAAAGATGGATCCTAAGAGTAAGGAAGGAATATTTTTAGGTTACTCTACAAACAGTAAATCATATAGGGTATTCAATTCCAGAACTCAGGTGATGATGGAATCCATAAATGTGGTGGTTGATGATTCTGGCAACGATGAAGATGTCCCAGATGATGTTGGAGCATGTCTGCCCATGAACAATGAAAACTCTTCAGACATTGAGTCTGCTCAAGAAATCAACACCAGACCTGAGAATGATGAGGTAGAGGATGCTAACAGGGGACCCTCTATAAGGATTCAGAAGGATCACCCTAGGGAATTAATTATTAGAGATCTGAATGAAGGTGTAAGAACCAGAAGAAGGGAGACTGTGTCAAATGCTTGCTTTGTGTCAAAGATCGAACCAAAGAATGTCAAAGAAGCATTGACAGATGAGTTCTGGATAAGTGCCATGCAAGATGAACTGTGTCAGTTCAAGAGGAATGAAGTTTGGGAACTGGTACCACGACCAGCAGGAACAAATGTGGTTGGAACAAAATGGGTGTATAAGAATAAGTCTGATGAGCAAGGAGTTGTCACCAGGAACAAATCCAGATTAGTAGCTCAAGGATACACACAGATTGAAGGAGTAGACTTCGATGAAACATTTGCGCCTGTGGCTCGGTTGGAATCCATCAGGTTGTTGCTAGGAGTGGCATGTTTATTGAAATTCAGATTGTTTCAAATGGATGTCAAGAGTGCTTTTCTTAATGGGTATCTTAATGAGGAAGTCTATGTTGAGCAGCCTAAAGGGTTTATGGATCCAAACTTTCCTGATCATGTTTACAAGCTGAAGAAGGATCTATATGGGCTGAAATAAGCTCCACGAGCTTCGTATGAAAGACTGACTGAGTTCTTAGTTAACAATGGGTACAAGAAGGGTGGTATTGATAAAACTCTTTTTGTCAAGGAGAAGGATGGGAAACTAATGATTGCTCAGATTTATGTAGATGATATTGTGTTTGGCGGGATGTCGGATGAAATGGTCCAACATTTTGTCACTCAAATGCAGTCTGAATTTGAGATGAGCTTAGTGGGTGAATTGACCTACTTCCTTGGATTACAAGTCAAGCAGATGGAAGACTCCATTTTTATCTGTCAGAGCAAATATGCGAGGAACATTGTGAAAAAGTTTGGGCTGGATAATGCCAAGCATAAGAGGACTCCAGCTCCTACTCACTTGAAGTTATCCAAAGATGAAAAGGGAGTGGATGTTGAACAAAGTCTGTATAGAAGTATGATTGGCAGTCTGCTGTATCTTACAGCAAGTAGGCCAGACATCACTTTTGTTGTTGGTGTGTGTGCAAGATATCAAGCAGAACCCAAGGTCAGTCACATCAATCAAGTGAAAAGAATTCTAAAGTATGTGAGTGGTACATGTGATTATGGGTTGCTTTACTCCCATGACTCAAGTCCCATTTTATTAGGATATTGTGATGCTGATTGGGCTGGAAGTACTGACGATAGGAAGAGTACCTTTGGTGGATGCTTCTTTCTAGGAAATAATCTTATTTCATGGTTTAGCAAGAAGCAGAATTCAATATCCCTTTCTACTGCTGAAGCTGAGTATATATCAGCTGGTAGTAGTTGTGCGCAACTGGTATGGATGAAGCAGATGCTGTCAGAGTATAATGTCACACAAGATGTCATGACACTATTTTGTGACAACCTGAGTGCTATTAATATTTCCAAAAATCACATTCAACATAGCAGGATAAAGCACATTGACATCAGGCATCACTTCATCAGAGAACTTGTGGAGGACAAAGTCATAACTCTTGAGCATGTGAGCACAGAAAATCAGCTTGCTGACATATTTACCAAGGCTCTGGATGCAGTTCAGTTTGAAAACCTGAGGAGCAGACTTGGGGTGTGCATTCATGAAGACCTATAGTAATCAATGTGCTTTCTGGCTGCCAGACTGAAAAGACTAAAGGAGGTTCTGGTAGTGCGGTGTGTGAATGAAGGGAAAATGCTGAAGTCTGTGCATGACATTTGGTCATGTAATGTGGTGTGCATCTACTTTCTGATGCAGTTTACTCTGGATTCTTTTTACTTTGACTTGTTCTACTAGCCTTTGTCATATTTATGGCTAAAAGGGGGAGTAGTATGTTGTGTATGTTGTGCGATTGCTTGTGTGGGGAGTGTGTGTGCTGCAGATGCAGCTGAGGTTGCTGCTGTTGAGGGGGAGTCACTATGATGAGATGTTTGCTGGACTGTGTGTGTATGCAGCTGAGGGGGAATGCAGCTGAGGGGGAGTTGTTTTTGTGTGTGTAGCTGAGGGGGAGTTCTTTTTGCTGCTATTAATGGTGTTTTCTTCCGCTGCTGATACTGATGGTATTTAAGTGTGTGTGGAGTTTTAGCCAAAAATAAGCCAAAGGGGGAGATTGTTATTTCCTTGGTTTTATGGTTGGCATTATTTTGCTAAAACTCATGTAGCAGCAGATGTTAAATGAAGATTACTCTCTGTTCAACATGTCGAATGAAGATGTTCCATGACTGCTCATAGGACATCGCGTTGTGAAGTCAGGTTTTATTGCAGATTCTGTTACAATGATTTGTAACTGAATATTCTGTGAATAATTGGTTATCCTATGTGGCATCCAAAGCTTTTTTGGATTAGGGTTATTTGTTGGTTTTCGGATTTGCTGCTGTTTCTAATTATGGAGACATAATAGGAAACTTTGGAGTGAAGACCTATTTTATTGGAGTTATTTTTGCAGATTTGTGAGCAGTCTAATTGCTGCGTCTTTGAAGCCCAAATTCAGTCCAGATTTCAAGCTATAAATAGACTGATGTAAACCTAGTTTTAGGTGTCGAACTTACATGTATTTTTAGGGTTGTGTGCTTGTGTTTTGTGAGCCTAACTGGTATCTTATGATAACAGTATAAGGACTGTAGTGTAAGTTGTGTAAGGTTGCTCATAAGCTTTTAAGCATTGAGTAGCTGTGTGTTAATTCTCATAAGCTGTGAAGTATTGAGAATTTGTGTTTCGACCATTGTTATTTATCTTGTAAGGAACCAGTCACGGGTTGTGATTGAAGATGGATTTGAGGAGGGCCTCATACCTAGGGGAGTCTTAGGTAGAAGTCATAGGAAGGGTAGTGATTAAGTGAGCTGATTGAACCGGGTGTGGTTATCAGTGAATTGATACTATCGAATATTGATTTCATCCCTGGCTTGGTAGCCCCCAGATGTAGGATAGTTAGATCCGAACTGGGTTAACAATTTTTGGTGTTCTTTACATTTTATGCACACTTTTGTATTGAGCTTGTTCATTGTTGTGGTATATCAGTGTCTCGACATCTCGATAGGACATCTGATATACAGGCCAGAATTTCAAGCAAGCTACCATTCTTTAATAAAATACAAACTTTTCCAATCATTTGTTGTCATTTATATTTCTTATACCTTTTTCTTGTTATGCAAAATGCCATTTATTTGTTAATAATGAGATTTGAAAATGAAAAGGTTTTTGAAAAGAAATTGTTTTGAAAACATCTTGATAAAACATAAAGTCACTTTTACATAGGGAGGATAAAAAAGGGAAAACCCTAAGTATCCCCAAGAAGCTTCAAGGTTGCAAAGGCATTTTCATACCATTTGCAAAATCCCCACTAAAGTTAAACTAACAACACTTTTGGATTAATCTGTTGATTGTAATCATCAAATTTGAGGATGTTTCCCCAGTGATCATTATGTGGCACTCTTGCTTGAGTTACTGATGTTGAGGATTCACTTTCCCCTATGAAAGTCTCCCCGCCAAAATCTTGTCTCTCCAAGAGTCAGCATTTGCATGCCATGATCATTCGCATCATGTTCAACATGCGCATTTAGCATTAGCTTCTTATCTTGGGTTTGGTTATCACCGGTTTGCTTTCCCCATGAAATCCAGTTATCACTTTCCTTTGTGATTGCTAAGTCTTTCACATGTGGTCGTCACCATATATTGTCTTTTCCCTGGTCATCACTGGCGTTCACCAGTCTGTTTGTTCTTGGTGTCTTGAAGTATTGTTTGTTACAAATATTTCTTTCCCCAGTATATTCTGATTGAGATCCAATTGTCATTGGTAAGTTGTTTTGGTTGTCACCAATACCCCCTTGAATTCTAGTTGTTAGTAGCACCAATCCGTCGAAAGTTGGTTGTTACCTTTGCTCGCAGTCTAAGTCCAATTGATTTGGCATGTACAGAAGAATTGTTACCCTGTACGTTTTTTGAAGATTCCATTTGAACTCTTCACTTTAAGGAATTTCCAGAAGATTGGATGTTTGAAAACTCCAATAATGTGTGTTGCTGATCCTATTGTTATAAGGATCCCTTTTGGCTCAGTAATCCTGTTGTTATGAGGATTATCTTTATCTGTCACCCCTATTGTTATAGGGGTACTTTCAGCACATTCCTATTGTTTTGAGGATCTTGTTTATGATTCTGTTGTTATAAGAATCTATGTCTCATATTGTCATGAGGAACCTTTTCGTTGATTCTATTGTTATAAGAATTTGTTTTGTCTCCTATTGTTATGAGGAACCCTTGTTATTGATTCTATTGTTATGAGAATTTATTTTGCCACTCCTATTGTCATGAGGATTTTACCCTGATTTGTATCTTGTTGTTATGAGGATTCTTTATCCTTAAATCTTATTGTTATGAGGATCTTTGTTTGCTTATCCTATTGTTATGAGGATCTTATCCCACTTTGCATCCTGTTGTTATAAGGATCGTTGTTTGCCTAATCCTATTGTTATAACGGTTTTGTTTTGTTCAATCATATTGCTGTGAGGATTGTGTCTTGCCTTGCCTAATCTTATTGTTATAAGGATTCTTGTTTTATCTTTTGTTCTGGAGTGTCAGCTGGTCATGCATGAACCCGTTGATCAACTGCTCTGGATATTCCCCAATGAAGACCATCTTCTTGGTTCTACCGCCAAAGAAGACCTTTTATTTTTTTCATGTATCCTATCGTTATGAGGATTCCATCTGTCTTTTATCCCCAGTGTAGTTCTCTCTCTTTCCCCAATGTTATCTCTGTTTTATCCCCAGCGAGTCTTTACTCATTGGCGTCTTTTTCTGCGTTTTGCATTTACCATTCCATCATGGATCATCATACTAGAGTTCATTGCATGTCTGCATTGTTCCATAGCATTGTCCGAGAGTCAATTTTGTTTGTAGCATAGCATGCCATTTCATCTAGGGACAAAATTTATGATTATTTCTGTATTTAAATACCTTTCACTTTGATTCCATGAGGGTTTGTCACCACTCATGCCATCCAATAAAGTTATTTAAATAGGGGTAACTGTCATACCCCAAATTTTGACCCTAGATTCCATCATCATTCTAGGAGCATCAAACATTGCATTGCTAACCCTAATCTTGTTCAAATTGTTTCTTGTTTTGTTTCATCTGAATTAGGGTTTTGAATCAAGATAATCAATGTGATCTTTATTTGATCAGTCAATGTTTTGGATTGATCATCAACCAATCAAGTTTGCATACACTCAAGAGGCCTCTCTTCATCAAAAATCAAGTGCAAATTGGGAAGCTCAATTTCATCTAGCCCCAAATTAGGTTTTTGTCTGGAAAAGTCAAATGTTCCTTTGACTTTTGTTCAAAGCATGATCCCAAGCCTTGAGACATGATTCAAGATGCTCAAATACATCCTTGGAGTCCATCTATGATGATTGAAAATTTCAAGAATGCAAGATCATTGAAGATCACACAATTGGATTCATTTGATACACAAGCTTTATCTTTCAAAGTCAACCCTTTGACATTTTGGATTTTTGGTCACAATTGTTAGAGCAAGATTTGGTTATGCATCTGTATCTCTAAGTTTTGATGATAACAAGTTAGTATTTTTGTGAGAACAATTTTGGTACCCAAACAGATTGTTATTGTGTATCTTTAGCAAACAACTTTGATTCTTACTCTTGAATGTGAACCGTTACAAGTTTCTGAATATATTGATCTAAATCGCTTCTGCTCAAACTCACAGATGAGAAGCTTCTAAGAAAACTGTATGTTACTGCCGCAACATTCTCTTGGCTCTTGCCTCTGACGTGTGACTCTGATCAATTCACTTCTGAAGACTGCTAAAGCTTTCGAAGATTAAACGCTGAAGGTTCTAAAAACTCTGAAGAATCTCAAGTCAGATATTGATGTGATCAAGCTTCTGATTGATGATTGAAGTTTTTGAACTCAAGTAAAATCAACTCTTCTAACTCATGCTTCAAACAACTATTTATCCAGAAGCCACTGAAGAATAGAAGACAAGAATGAGTTTATATGTGGGAAAAATAGTACATGGTACAAACCAATATTCCTTCCACTAAGCGAATTTCGTGGAGTAAGGAAATTGAGGTAGTACGATTCTTGTCCCCTCCGTATCAAACTGTTACTCAAGTCGCCAGCTCATTTATGAAGAATACCAGATCTACCCTTCAACGGATCTTTTTTACTAGCTATATAAAAATTTGAAGACTTGAAAAATTATTGCACATATATGAAGCAAGCAAGCGAAATAATGACTATTGTCTAAATTTGTGCAGAATTTTCTTTAAGTGTATTGTGCTTTTAACTTGTTTATACCTGCTTGTGTAGAAGCAATCTTTGTAAACACACTTTATAATCAAACTGTTGTTTGTATTTCCTTAAGGGACCAGTTAGGTCAGAATTCTTGAGAAGACATAGACTGTGTGTCTTTGTGGTTTGTTAGTCACCAGCGATTGCTAGTGCAGTTGTAATCAAACTGTTGTTTGTATTTCCATAAGGGACCAGTTAGGTTAGAATCCTTGAGAAGACATAGAATGTGTGTCTTTGTGGTTTGTTAGTCACCAGCGGTTGCTAGTGCAGTTGTAATCAGTTGATTATAGTGGATTAAGTCTTTGGGTATAAGGCAAAATCACCTTGGCGGGTGGACTGAATTAACTTTGAGATTTTCAAGTGAACCAGTATAAAAATTGAAGTGTATTTCTCTTTATTGTTCATTAGCAATGATTTTTATTGAGTGAGTAAAAAGCTTTTGGTTTTGAAAACCCCAATTCAACACCCCCCTTCTTCTATTTTTCTCACCTTCAATTGGCATCAGACCTCTGGTTCTGATTGTGATAAAAGTTTATCAAACACTTAACTGTATTCAGTACCGATCCAGTGTGTGTGTGTGAGAAACAATGGCGGCTACCGCTATTCCAGTAGAGAAAGATCACTACAGTTCTAAACCACCGGTCTTTGATGGTGACAAGTTTGACTATTGGAAAGATAGAATCGAAAGTTTCTTTTTTGGCTATGATGTAGATCTTTAGGATCTTGTTGTTGACGGCTACAGTCATCCTGTTAATGCTGCAGGAGAAAAAGTGTCAAGAAGTGGTATGACTGATCAACAAAAGAAAGATTATAAGAATCATCACAAGGCAAGAACTATATTGCTAAAGGTTTCAAATGCTAGTCGCGGGACTCAAGGTTCTGGACAAAGGATACTCAACTGCTGATGTCATACCCTAAATTTTAACCACAAGATTTCCCATCATTGTGCAAATTATCACCACAATATGGATGTACCTTCGTACCTCATCAATCCTCTCAAAGATTGTTGAGCATTCACTTCAATCAAGAATTAGGGTTTTAGACCCTCTCAGAGCACTCAGACAAAGGATCCATCAAGAATTGTCATGATCTTCTACTTTTCAAACCTCTCAAACATCCATAAAAGGGTCAAGAGGTTTTCCATATCAATAATCAAGCACAAGAGTGCAACATTTGAAGTGGATCAAACCTCAAGATCATCAGTGTCACCAAATTAGGGTTTTGGTCGACCAAGGCCTCCAGAGAGAAATTTTCATCTGGGCATGAGCCAATACTTCAAAACATGATCCAAAAAGCTCAAAGGAACCTCATGGATCCAATCATAAGTTCAAAATAGCCTCAGGAGATGCATTAATCAAAAATCAGGAATTAGAGGGTTCCTGGCCTAATTCACCCTTAAGTTGACTTTTGGAGCAAGGCATGAGCCAAAACCTCAAGGAATGTTTTGAAGACCTCAAATATCTTATATTGATCCTCTTACAAGTTCAAATTGACACAAAGAACTTGGTTCATGAGCAATGTAAAGATTCAAATTCATCTGGACCATAAACTAGGGTTTTTGAGAAAAAGTCAACCCCACCTTTGACTTTTGACCAAGACATGATCTCAAACCTTGGGACATGATTCAAGACACTCTAAAACACCTATGGAGTCCATCCATTAGGTTTGATTTATCCCAAGGACTTGATTTCATAGAGGATCACAAAGTTTGAAATTCATCTGATAAAAAGTCAATTGTGCCCAAAAACCAAGTTTGACTTTTGAGATTTCTTGACAAACATGGCTTCTTTAAGTCAAGAACTATGTTAACTCATGGTTTGGATCATCATCCATCAAGAAAAATCAAGAAAAGTGAGGTTGCTTGCAAAAGGGGTAGTCTTGAGAAACTTAAAATTTCTCTAAGTTATGAAAAAACGATGATTTTTCCCAACTTTGCAAGGTCATAACTCCCAAACCACAAAGCCATTTTCTTCCCTCCAAAGCTCAAATGAAAGCTCTCATTACATACTACAAAAGTGTCACAGTGCTCCATGAGCCAAAAAAGCTTGGATTTTGAGTTATAGAGCCATGAAGTTAGGGTTTCAAAACTTTTAAACTTGGACACTTAGTGAAATTTTGAGATAGAATCTGTTTCATTTTTTTCCAACTTTGAGGTCATTTTTCTCCATGATCCACATTCATCCAAGACCAAAGTTAAACATCAAATTTGAAGTATGATATGCAAGCGTTCCAAAGAGTACAAGAACATCATCAAACTCCATTTGAGCAAAGAGATATGGAGTGACCAATATGCCTTGACACAAACTGTTTTTTGACAGCATTGGTACATGACTTCTATACCACGATTTCTTGAGCCAATTTTGGACACTTGCATCATTGTATTTCTGTCCAAAATCAACATGAATGATGAGGAATCTGAGCATAAGACCACCAAGTCAAAAATCATATCCCTTAGGCATGTGGCATTCAAGATTCATTTCCAAAACTTTCAATTTTGTCATAAGGCATTCAATGGGTGCATAGAGGTGGCATGAACTGAGGCATTGTTATTCAAATGAATTAATACATATCCAAAGTTCAGAAGACCTAAACCTGCAAAGCTGATCTCAAGTCAATGGCTAGAAGAGACTTTGGCTACATGACAAAATTCAATGGATAATAGGGTGATCCAACCTCCATTCACTATTTCTTCAAAAACAAACTTCCTCTACTATAAAAAGAGGACATGTGTGACTAATCAAACCACCCCCAAAACATCAGAACTCATGTTTTTCTCCAAATCACCCTTCAAAACAAGAATTTCCTTCTTTGGCAAGTAACATGCGAAATTTCAAATAGAGAAGGATTCCACCACAACCAATTATCCTAACACCACACATACATCATATAGAAACTATCCAAACACTTCTCCATCATCTGTAACATCAGAATCACAAAGCTCAAAATCCAACTCAGGCCTATTTGCAGTTGAGGTACCACAACAAGATCCAGGTGTTTTCAATCCATTCCAAGCTTCTAAACACCTTACATAAGGTCCATTGAAGTTATCCAGATCCTCACACAACATCTGTAACACCTCAACATCAGAATTCAAATTTCTCTTGCACAAGTAAGCCTGACACTCTCAAACTCTATGATCTATGCATCATAAATGTGTTTTCAAGTTATCAACATGTTTCTGCACTTATATGGAGTGTTTCCCCTCAATCAATTGCTTTGTAGCTATCGTGTATAGGATTTCATAATGTTCTTGCAGAAATTAGGGTTCATGTATTCATCACTTGATTTCTCACTCCACACTTAAAATAAATGCAATTAATTGGTACCATTGGAATCCTTGTTCAAAAACGAACAACTTTCATGTTTACAAAAGTCAAAACCATTAAGTAATTAGAGAGATATGAGAGGTTTTGCAAATCTGGAAATTGAGGTTCGCGCGAGGAAGATGAAGATGGCCTTGGCGCCATCTTTTGAATTTTTAAATATTTGAATTTTTGTTGTTTTCTTAATTGATTTCAAAAATTAATTTCTCTCTGATTTTTAATCATTTTTTATTGATTCTTTTTTTCAAAATTCACAAAAATGTTAAAATATTTTATTCTACAAAAAAATAAAGGTTAAAATTATTTATTTAGTATAATTTTAATTTTTGTAAAGAATTTCATTTTAATTGTTTTTAAAACATTTTTAATGAATTTTTTCTCTTGATTTTTCAAATTCAAATGAATTTCACACTTTCATATAAATAAAACATGATTTTTCAAAACATTTTTCAAAGTTCACAACTTATTTTTAAATATATTTGATATTTTATATCATTTTTTTAAAATTAGGGTTTCCCCTTTGATTTTAATTTTTCAACACATTGTTGGGCCTCTTTGTAGAGTGTAAGACCCATTCCTTTTTGTACATAAATATTTTGGGCCTCAGTCATTGTATAAGTCCCACTGTGGGTTTCGAAAACGTGGCGCGATCGTCGCCTTTTCAAATAAATCTTCTGGGTCTCTCCTTGAGTATAAGCCCTGTTTTTCTCCTTTACAAACACTTTTGGTCCTCTATTACAGTGTAAGACCCAACCCCTCTTCATAAATAAATTTTTGGGCCTCTACTATAGTATAAATCCCACAACGTCTTTCGGTGTCGCAGTGCGATCACTGTTTTCAAAGTAAGTCATCTGCGTTTCTCCTTGAGTATAAGCTCCAATCCCTTGTACATAAACTTTGTTTTAAGCAATAAACAACCTTCATGGGCCTCTCTTTGAGTTGTAAGCCCAATACCTCTATTTTCAAAATCATCTGTCTGTTTTAACTGGTACTAAGAGGAGCATTATTCCCGGTAAAACTGCTCTCAGACCACTTGGGCTTCTCTTTGAGTTATAAGCCCCAAACATTCTTTTCTTTTAAACAACTTTTCTTTTAATTCAAATTCAAATTCAAAGGTTTTTCTCAAAACTTTCTTCAATTTCTTAAAACCCTAATCATACAGGTGTAATCAATACAATCAATCACAATACACTTGGGTCTCTTCTCAGAGTGTAAGACCCAACATCTTTCCAATTCAATGCATACTTGTTTATATACCTGTTAATACACTTATCTGTATATATACTTGTGCATATCTGTTTAGAGTTTCCCCCACCAGTTAGGTCTACACTTAGGTCAAACCAAAGTTTACTTCTAACTTAGTCAAAACTAGTTCCCTCATAGGAAACTTCCCTCAATACAGTCTACCTCCTCTTGGGCATATTCAATATGGAACAGAGAAAGGTATTATTCCTTGTGAAACTTTTCTCAAGACTGTTAAAACTTAGAAATGTATGTATATAAGAAATTCATTTCCCCTAGAGGATTAATTCCCGGTGAAACCTCTTTTGAATTTCTTCAACCTTAGAACTGTTCACCAAAGAAAGGACTTATTCTCGGTGAGACCTTTCTTGAACTTTTCTTAGGCTTGGACCAACGGGCTTCTTAGAAGTATCCCCAGCCTCATCTTGGGCTAAGTACAAGGAACAACATGCTTCTTAAAAGTTCTCCAGCCTTCTCTTGGGTTTAGTACAAGGACCCAAAGGCTTCCTAATAGCATAGGATAAGAGTTTAGTCATCTATACTAGTTCAATCCCCAGTAGAGTCAAAAGTCCAGAATATCCTACCATCCAAGAGTTGATCATCAACCAACAACCTCCTCTTGGACATCATACAAAGATCTCTCTCTCTCTCTCCAACTAGACTCTATCTCTCCTTAATGAGACTTGGATAGTCTCAGCCTCCTCTCGGGCTTCATTCAAGTAGACTTGGAAAGTCTCATTATCATAGTCTCCTCTTGGACCTCAAACAAAGACCTTCAGGTTTCCTAAAAAGCACGGGATAGATCCTGGTCATTTTACCAATACACCAGTCTCCAGCAGAGTTGAAAAATTCTAAGGTTTTCAAACTCACCTTTGAACTCTCCTGACCACTCAACCAAGCTTAACTTTAACCTTAATATTCTAGCCATGGTCAATTTACCATCAACAAATCCCCAATGAAATCAGAGCCTCATGGCATGTGATATTTCAACTCTTCCTTGATTCCGAGCAAGAGTAAATTCCTTTTGGATTCTCCAATACAATTTAGACCTGCTCCAGGATTTCAATAAATCCTCAGCAAGAGACAGCCTCCTCTTAGGCTTCATATAAGAATTTTCTCCAGTCAACCTCAATCTTGGGCTTTGTACAAGAAAAAATAAAACCCTCCCCAGTGGAGTCATTTTCTTTTAGCTTCAACCTTGAGCTTTGATCAAGGCACACAAAAAACAACATTCCCTCATATGAGACCATGATTCCACTCTGTAGGAGAAGATACCCTTTTGTAGCGAGCGATTTTTGTCAGTGACGCGACCACCTTATCGCTGGGTTTTCCTTACCGCAATGGTAGGAGGGGGTGCTACTTTCTGATTTCTTATTTATCCCATGAAGCTGGAAGGGAAAGGGAAGCTATCTAAAACTAACCTTGCACGCGAATGTTTAACTGAACAAACGCTTAAAAGGGATTCGGGGAGTCGGGGTCAGGTTATACAATGGGGAGTTGTCAATTACCCATCCTATATGCGCTTATCCACAGGATATTAGCTTTACGTTTCGCTTTGTACTTTATAGTATTTATCAGTTAATGGGTTGGGAAAGTTTCTTGGGAAATATGAGTGAGTGAGTGAGTTGATGTTTTCTGTGGAAAATGGGGATGAAGGATGACTAAGGTATAAAACCCAAAGTCTTTGACTGATGTATGAAGGTACTGTACCTAAAGTTTTTGATTAGTATGCTTGCTAAGATTTCGTAATCTTATGCCTACGTATTCCCTTTTAAACAAAACAGGGAAATCAGAGCAATCGTAGTTCCCCCTATTCTAAGGGAGGAAAAATATGTTTTGGTGTCGTGTTCAAAGCCCAAGATTGAAGCTAAAAGGTTATTTATTTGTGTCTTGTTCAAAGCCCAAGATTGAAGCTAAAAGGTTATTTATTTGTGTCTTGTTCAAAGCCCAAGATTGAAGCTAAAAGGTTTTAACTGAGATTTGTCATCTCTAAAAATGGATTGTTGATTTTTGTGTGCCTTGATCAAAGCCCAAGGTTGAAGCTAAGAGGTTAATTGACTCCGCTAGGGGAAGTCTTTATACAAAGCCTAAGAGGAGGCTGGAAATGACCGACTCAACCAGAGAGTGTTTTTATCTGTCTCACACGAAGCCCGAGATTGAGGCAAAAAGAGGATGACCCTTTTGGGATATCTTTATACAAAGCCTAAGAGGAGGCTAAAAGCTTGACCCTTTTCGGGGAAAATGTTATAGTTGTCTTGTACAAAGCCCAAGATTGAGGCTAAAAGGGGTTTTGACTCCGTCGGGGAGATTTGTATGTGTCTTGTACAAAGCCCAAGATTGAGGCTGGAACGAGTTTGTCTCTTGCTGAAGAGTATTATCTGTCTTGTACAAAGCCCAAGATTAAGGCTCAAATGAGTTTAACTCTGCTTAGGAAAGATGTTGGTCCTAAGCTTAAAAGAAGGTTATGAAGATTTATGTCTTGTACAAAGCCCAAGATTGAGGCTAAAAGGGTTTGACTCAACAAGAGAGTGCTTTTATTTGTCTTGTACAAAGCCCAGGATTGTGGCTGAACAAGCTGGAGAAATTATTCTACACAACTTGAGAGGAGGCTAGCTCCTGCTAGGGGAAATCTTTATATCAAGCCTAAAAGGAGGCTGAAAAAGATGGACTCAATAAGAGAGTGTTTTTATCTGTCTCGTACAAAGCTCGAGATTGAAGCTAAAAAAGGGTTGATTCAACAAAAGAGTCTGAAAAGGTGATTGACTCAACGAGAGAGTCTAAAAGGGTGAGTGACTCAATAAGAGAGTCTGAAAGGTAATCTACTCAACAAGAGAGTCTGAAAAGTAATTAACTCAACAAGAGAGTCTGAAAAGTAATTGACTCAATAAGAGAGTCTGAAAAGGTTAGCTCAGCTGGGGAGAATCATTGTACAAAGCCCAAGAGGAGGCTAACTTTGCTGAGGAAAAGTCATTATACAAAGCCTAAGAGGAGGCTAGCTTTTGTCGGGGATAATTGAGATCTCGAGGCAGGTCCAAGTGGGGGAATTAACTCTTGCTGAGGGTTCCAGAAGAGTTGAGGTATCAGATGCCTTGAGGTTCTGATTTGGGATTTTTGGTAGAGAGATGGGATTTAGCTCTGTTGGAGATTGATCCAGAGTAACCGGGGTTTCTCCCTGTATTTGTAGGTAACTTGAGAATGTCTTTAAGACTCAAGAGGATTAGACCGTCCAAGTCTACTGGCGTGGAAGAGTTTTATCTTTTGTGCGATGCCTTTAAGAGGAGGCACGAGTATTAAGGGATGAGAATCAACCCTAAAATCCGATATATGACACTGGAAAGACTGCTCTAGCAAAGGATGACTAAGTTATGTCTTATACCTTTAAGAGGTCATCAGGGTCCTTGTATTAAGCCCAAGAGAAGGCATGAGAACTTCTAAGAAGCCGGAGGGTCCTTGTATAAAGCCCAAGAGGAGGCGGGGATGCTTTTAGGAAGCCTGGGGGTCCCAAACCAAGAAAAGTTCAAGAAATGCTATTCACCGAGAATAGATCATTTAGTGAAAGTTCTGAGGCTTGAAGAAACTCAAGAGATGCTATTCACCGAGAATAGATCAACTCTGGGGAGTATAATTTCTTTGACAATTTCTTAGGGTGACAGTCTGAGAAAAGGTTCACGAGGAATACTGCCTTTCTCTTTGTTCCATATTGTTTAAGCCCAAGAGAAGGCAAGAGTGTATCTGGAAATCCTATAGGGATCTAGTTTTTGTTGTATTTAAGAGTGACCAACATGGCTTTACTTAGTTCTAGATCTAGTTGTCGGGGAAAACTCTAAATAACTATACTAGTATATATACATATGATATATGATAAGTATTTAAAAGGATATGAAAGACTAACCGTGCGCAGCTTCCCACAATACAGTTATATATATGAAAGCGAGTAAATGAAAGCTGTTAAAACTTGCAGGCGAGCAAGCTTCCATGCTGTATGGTTAGTTGTTCAAATAAATTAAAGAAAGTTTTGATAACAAATGTATATTGAATCTAAATCAAAAAAGATTTTGTTTGAAAAGATTATTGGGGCTTATACTCAAAGAGAGGCCCAAGTTTTAACAGTGATCGTACCATTGTTCTGAATATCGTATCAGGACTTATACAATGACTGAGGCCCAAAAAGGTTTACTGTACAAATAGGTTGGGTCTTAAACTCTCTCAAGAGGCCCAAAGAGGTTTTGAAAAAGAAAAGTGGGACTTACAACACGAGGGTAGGCCCAAAAATTTTTTTGCTCGGAAATGGCGATCGCGCCGAGATTCTTTTGACGCCGAGGGACTTATACAATATTTGAGGCCCAATGATTTTGGTTAAAAGGGGATAGGGTCTTACACTCTATTAGAGGCCCAAAAGATGTATTTTTGTACAAGTGGTGGGGCTTACAACTCAAGGAGAGACCCATTGATTTCTGTTTGAAAAAGGCGATTGCACTAAGATTTTTATCGTATCGGGACTTATACAATATCTGAGGCCCAAAAAAGGTTTATGTACAACAAGGGTTGGGTCTTACACTCTATTAGAGGCCCATGAGTGTTTGAAAAAGATTTGTTAGGGTGAACATCAATGAAACCCTAATTTTTGAATTAAAATGGCATTTTTCAAAGGTAATTTAAATAATAAATGATAAAATATCAATTATATTCAAAAACAAGTTGTACACTTTGGAAAATATTTTGGAAAATCAAGTTTAATCTAATGAAAGCTTAAAATCCAATTAATTTTGAAAGATCAAAGTGTGAATTCCATTTAAAAAATGTTTAAAAACAACTAAAATGAAATTAATTACAAAAATTCTAATTATATTAAATTAATAATTTAAATTGGAATAAAATATTCGAACCCCAAACCTCAAGGTTGCAGTGCGCGCCTTCTACCACTGGGGTGGTGATACATCCATGTATCAAAGCCACCCTAGAAATACATAAGGCATGCCTTGTTTTAGGCCTGGCCAAGGCAAGGCAAGACAAGGTTTTGGACCAAAAACGTAAAGGCCATAACTTTCTCATTTCTCCATGGATTGGGACTAAATTTATATGTATCTGGCCTAGAATTTCCCAAGGAATCCAATGGTGGTGGTGGTTTTTTCAAATGAGGTCCCTATTTTAAAAACCGATAGTATTTTTGAAATAGGCCTATAATTGCATTTTCTATACTAACACATGGTACATGTAAGAATTACATGGCAAATTGGTTCAAACACAACATATATAACATGTATGAGATGTTTATGATCAGTGGCCTTCAAAGCAATGCATAATTTAGAAAGTTCAAGTGATGATGCATTTACCTCTTGGAGCTTGTTGTGCAATCTACCAAGTTTCTTGTGCTAGAAGTAATTTGATGCTTTGGACACTCTCAATTGATCCCTTAGAAGCTTTTAGAATGGTTAGAACCAGCTGGAATCCTCAGGAACAAGTTTGAGCTTTTTCTTGCAAAAGGGGCAAAAGTGACCAATATGGCAACTCTCTCAAATGGTGTTCCAGATGTAGGGAACCATTTGGGACAGTTCAAGGATGTTATTTGGAGTGTGTTTAAGGCTTTATCTAGTTTTGAAAGTGACTGAATCAAGACATGGCTTGAAAAGTGCAAAAAAAGTCCAATTTTGAGGTTTTGAGAGGGGACTTTGTGATTTTGGTGTTACAGGTCACATATGAGAGTTTGGACAACTTAGATATGACATATTGAATGTGTTTGGATCATGAGCTATGATGGAAATGCTCTCTAACTCAAAAACTCAGAGATACCTTGCTAAAGAAGGCATTTTGGCCTAAAGAGAGGGATTTTGAGGAGAGCACCAGTTTGGTTGCTTTGGTGTACTCAAACTGAGCACAAATGAGCTCTATTTATAGTAGAGCAAATTTCTTTTGCAAGCAATAGTGAATGGCAACTGCAGTAGACCTTTGGCCAATGTTATGCAAAAGGAATCTCAAGTCTCCTCTAGCCATTGACTAGAGGTTAGGGCACATGCCTATGGTTCTTTGATTCAGAGCTTATCCTTGATTCATTTAGTTAGGAATGTATCAGTTCATGCCACCTTGGTGTATCCATTAAATGCATTGCAATAAAATTGGAGTCTTGGCACCTTTTTAGCTCTTTTAGGTTTGGCATGCTACTTGTAGATTCTTGAACTTTGGAGGCTTGGAGATCAGATCATCCCCCTTGGATTTGATCCTCGGATGTGTCCAAATTGATGACAAGGCTTAGATTTATCAGATTTGGACAAATCGAGAAAAATGCACAAAATCTACCAAATCTGTCTTGAAAAAATCAGTTCATGATGCCATGTTTCAAGGGTTGTATCTCCTTGCTCAAATGGAATTTGGAGATGATCTGGTACTTGTTAGAAAGCCCTCATGGCATTCTTTAACTTTGATGTCCACCCCTAGACCTGGTTTGACTTGGATCAAGGTGAAAAATGTCCCTACATTTTTGGAAAAAGTAAAGCAGATTCTGACTTAGTGAAAATTTCACTAAGTGTTGGAAAAATGTCATTTTCATGTTTTTAGCCATTTTGATCACTCCATAACTTAAATCGATGAGGAATTGGAATGAGATGTAGTTGAAGCTTTTAAAGTATGCCATGAGAGCTACAAATCCACCTTTAGACCATCCAAAATGGTTGCTTGGATCTCAAGTTATGGTCCTTGGAACTTGGTACCCTAGCCACTTTGTTCCATAACTTAGAAAAATTCTAAGTTTTTTATGGTTACCCCTTTTACAAGTTAACTCACTTTCTTTGATTTTTTTTATGAATGATGATTCTAATCACATATTAACATTGTTTTAGGGTCAAAGAACCATAAATTGTGAAAAATTTCAAAAAGTCAAACTTGATTTTGTGCACAGTTGACTTTTTATTGGATGAAACTCAAACTGTGCGATCCTTTGTGAAATCAAGTCCTTGACCTAAATCAAACCTAATGGGTATATTCCATAGGTGTTATAAGGTGTATTGAATCATGTCCCAAGGTTTGGGAGCATGTCTGGGCCAAAAGTCAAAGATACAGTTGACTTTTCCTCGAAACACTAATTGTGGTCCTGATGAAATTGAAACTTATAGATCAAGCTTCTTGGATCAATTCATTATTGCAAATGGATCAATTTAGTGTATTTAAGGCCCTCAAATCATGTCTTGAGGTCTTGGCTCATGTTTTGTCCCAAAAGTCAACTTAGGGGTGAATTAGGTCAAGAAACCCTAATTCCTGATTTTTGGATAAATGCATCCCCTGAGGTCAAATTGACTTTATGATTGGGTCCATGAGGTCCCTTGGAGTATCTTGGGTTGTGATTTGAAGCATTGGCTCATGCCCATAGAAAAAAATTTCATCTGGAGGCCTCAGTCGGCCAAAACCCTAATTTGGTGACACTGACGATCCTGAGGCTTGATCCACTTGGAATATTGTAACCTTGTGCTTGATACTTGATATGGGAGTCCTCTTGATCCTTTGTGGATGTTTGAGATGTTAGACAAGTTTAATATCATGTCATTCCTTGATTGATCCTTTGTCTAAGTGCTCTGAGAGGGCCTGAAACCCTAATTTCTGATTATGGTGAATGCTCAACCATCTTTGAGGAGATTGATGAGGCATATAAGTACATCCATATTATGATGATGATTTCCACAATGATGGGAAACCTTAGTGGTCAAAATTTGGGGTATGATAGATGCCCATATTTAATTTTCTTGGACCCGAAGGTGTGAATGGTGAAGGTATTCGGGCATTCAGGGTGCAAGAGGATTAAATATCGGAATACCCAAAATTTTGATGGTAGTTATGAACGGCAGTTTGCTCATCCAAGTTCTTTTTCTAAGCAATGATACTTAGAAAAGGTAAAACTTCCCCTCGATTCTGGTCTTCAGCCAAAGAACTGGTCTAAGTTTCCTTTTTCAATAAACTTCCCCTCGATCCTGGTTTCCTACCAAGGAACTGGTCTTAGTTTCTAAAATAAACTTCCCCTCGATCTTGGTTTCCTACCAAGGAACTGGTCTCAGTTTCTGAAATAAACTTCCCCTCGATCCTGGTTTCCTACCAAGGAACTGGTCTTAGTTTCTTTTGTCAATAGACTTTCTTGACAAGGGACGCTATTTGTAGCGATTTTCCTCAAATTTCTCGCTGAACTTTCCTGGGGAGATGCCATTTGATGGGAAAAAAAAGTTTACAGGTCAGACTTGCTGGGGGACCCCATTGGTCTGAGCTGTAGAGGTGTATAAACTTCTCTGTTTGAGACGCCATTTGTTAACTCTACTGGGGAAAACGAGACTCTTGAGAGACTTCTTTCTACTTGGGGATATTACATTATACTTTTCCTCGAGATCCTTTCAAAGAAATACCATGTGATGTAATCCATTTTTTGAGGTGCTGATGACTTCATTATCATTGACTTTCTTGGGGAGAAAAATCAATGTGTTGCTGAGAGTCTTTGGTTGCGAGGCTTTCTCTGGGGATTTTCCTTAATTCAGGAAAACGAAGATATCATCTTCAATGGCGAAGAGTGATATTTCTCGAAGGTCTTCTTGTCTTTCAGAGGTTCAAGTTATCAAAGTGGTCGAGGACCGTCTCTAATCCAGAAATATACTGGAGGGGAGAGATGGTTGTTTAGGTGCAACATTTCTTGACGAGGAAAGAACTAATAACTCGACTAAGAGGACTTTTATCACTTGGGAACAAGACTGACTAGAGTGATAGTGATGCAATATGAATATGAATGTAAATCAATAATGCGTGATGTATGTATGTTTATGCTGACAAAACTGACATGCCATATAGACTAGTGGATGAACGCGACTGGATACTCGGCCACTGCAGGGGACGAAGAAGTATCATTTGTTTAAGATAGCAATTCTGCCTTGCTTGTGAGAGAAAGGTTCCTGTGGGGAACAACTTTGGTCGGGCTTTAAGAGATAAGAACTCTGCCGAGGGGTGTCGGACAGAATACTCTCATCTGACATAACTGATCCTTCATTCAGGCGCACTGGCCTAGAAGGAGTTCTTTGATTCTGCACTTTGAAGCTCGATTACCTTTGGAGAAGTGATCGATGTTCTTTCAATGTTTAACAATCAAAAGAATTGCCATCTTTATTTTAAAACAGAAAATTTTTGACAAGTAAAATTCATTTTTGTTTTATTTCAAGAATTGTTGATCATATTAAAATGTCGTTCTGTAAAGCTAAAACAAAGAAGAGTTGCAAATAAAAGCACTAGGGCTTAAATTTTATTGATAGGATGGAAATCAGTCAAGTGCGTAATTCCATAGAGTATTTACAAAGTTATAAAATGGTAATTGAAATTCTGGTACCAGATATGTGATGTTACGTGTGATGTCACAACAACACACTCTGCAATGGACAATATAACACAATAGAAAAGACACAAAAAATTGTTCACCCAGTTTAGTTAAGCAACTTACTCTTGGAGCTACCAAGCCAGGGATGAATTTCACTATTAGTAGAATTAATTTACAGACTCAACAACCCAGTTGACATCTCCTAAACTTAATCTCTACCTAATGAACCTTCTACCTAAGAGACCACTTAGGTATGAGAACAGTACTCAATCCCTAAATCACTTCAGTGATATAATTCAAAGATCACACACTTTGAAAAACACAACTTGATTCTGCTTCACAGCTTTGATCAAGAACAACTCAAAACAACAACACCAATTCACACTAGAATAGTTTACAACACATACACGAAGACACAAACGACTCTCAGTCTTTAGCTCTCTTTCTTCGTTCCTTTTCCTTCAGGATTGATGCGCTTTATATAGCTATTTGATTTGGGCTAGGACCTGCTACAATATCTGACCTGATTTGTTATTTAAAACTGAATCTTCAAAACAGATTTTCTCTCAAAATCTTCTTAAATCTTCAGCCTTTAAACACTCCTACAAATCTGCATCAAATCTGTTTGCAACAGAAAATATCTCCTCCAAGATATTCGTATCCAATAACTCTAACAGCTCTCCCAAATTCCAGCTAATACGCTTAACCCTAAAAACATCTCAAACCTGATGTTTTAATGGTCTGCATATCTGATGCCATTACATCGCATGTGACATCAGACTTCAAAACTTCAACAACTTAAAAATATAACATTAACCAATGTTAAGACTCAATGTTAAGACATCACTCATGTGACATCAACATTGAACAACTTTGTTTTACCAAAATTCTAGCCAATCCAAGAACTAACAATCTCCCCATTTGGCTAATTTTGGCTAAAACAATCTCTGCATCATCAGAGACTTCAGCAGCGGATACAAATTTTAAAACAAATAGCTCCCACATCAAAATGCTGCACACCACCTATCAACAAAGGGCAAACTCCCCCTCAAAACCAGAACCAGCATAAACAACTGTTCAACATGCACACTCCCCCTCAACATCTGCACCACACCAGAACTGAGATAGGTCGCACTCTACACACAAAGGCTAGGCTAAATCTCCCCCTTTTTAACCACAATTGGACAATCACCAAACACAATGTCCTGGCATAATAAATGACACAGTCAAACACCAAGCTTTCCCCAAAAATAAGTTCCAACACCTTGACTGGTCAGGCGATACAAACAATGCTCCTTGTTTGCATTATAAAAACAAGCCTTTCTTCCTTCTAGCAGCACCACACAGCAACCAAGAATGAGCCAGTGAAACTCCAAAGATGCAGCAAAGAACCTCAAGCAGACGAATAAGACTTCAGATCCACCTAAGAAGAGGAGCAAAACAATGACTGCAGCTGAAACTACTTCAGGAACCACAAAGATGGGTAGAACCTCAGAGACAACCATGAAACCCAGCAAGAAACTTCCTGTGCAACAACATGCTTCTGATGATGATTGGGATGAAGACTGGAAAGGTTTTCTAGATGCAGGGGGTTGGGATAATCTGTAACTATTGATGTACTTCAAACATGTATGCCTTCAGCAGTTGAATAAAATCAATATCTAATAAAGAATACAACTGCTTAATACACTCTCTAGCACATTTAATCTTCATAAATGTAAATTCCCAATTTACTTCTCAAACTTTCAAATTGGTTTGCATCTAAGGCTTTAGTAAAAATGTCAGCTAATTGTTTCTCTGTAGCAACATGTTCCAAAGTAACTACTTTGTCTTCAACCAAATCTCTTATAAAATGACGCCTTATATCAATATGCTTAGTTCTGCTATGTTGAATAGGATTCTTAGAGATATTGATAACACTCAAATTATCACAGTACAATGTCATGACATCTTGCTTGACATTGTATTCTGTTAACATCTGCTTCATCCAAACAAGTTGAGAACAACTACTCCCTGCTGCTATGTACTCAGCTTCAGCAGTAGAAAGAGACACACATTTCTGCTTCTTACTAAACCAAGAAATCAGATTGTTCCCTAAGAAGAAACATCCTCCTGAAGTGCTTTTCCTATCATCAGCACTCCCAGCCCAGTCAGCATCATAATATCCCCTTAACTCAGTCTCAGATCCATGACTATACAACATCCCATAGTCACTAGTGCCATTAACATATTTTAGGATCCTCTTCACTTGATTCAAGTGACTAACCTTAGGCTCAGATTAATATCTGGCACAAACTCCAACAGCAAAAGAGATGTCAGGTCTGCTAGCTGTGAGATACAATAGACTCCCAATCATGCTTCTGTATAAACTTTGATCCACACTAACTCCATGTTCATCCTTGGATAATTTTAAATGAGTAGGAGCAGGAGTCCTCTTATGATTAGCATTTTCTAGGCCAAATTTCTTCACTATGTTCTTAGCATATTTGCTCTGAGAAATGAAGATGGAGTCCTCCATTTGTCTAACTTGTAGACCAAGGAAATAGCTGAGTTCTCCAACCAAACTCATTTCAAATTCAAATTGCATCTGTTGCACAAAATGTTTCACCATTTCATCAGACATCCCACCAAATACAATGTCATCAACATAGATTTGGGCTATCATCAGTTTTCCTCCTTCCTCTTTAACAAACAAAGTCTTGTCAATCCCTCCTTTTCTGTAGCCATTCACAACCATGAATTCAGTAAGCCTTTCATACCAAGCTCTTGGTGCTTGCTTCAAGCCATAAAGAGCTTTCCTTAGTTTGTACACATGGTCAGGAAATGTTGGATCAATAAATCCTTTTGGTTGATCAACATACACCTCTTCATTTAAGTAACCATTCAAGAAGGCACTCTTAACATCCATCTGAAAAAGCTTGAATTTGAAATTACAAGCCACCCCTAAGAGCAATCTGATAGATTCCAGTCTTGCCACATGAGCAAAAGTTTCATCATAATCAATTCCTTCAACCTGAGTGTATCCCTGAGCAACTAATCTGGCCTTATTTCTGGTGACCACTCCTTGTTCATCAGATTTATTCTTGTAGATCCACTTGGTGCCAATCACATTAACTCCATCAGGCCTTGGTACAAGATCCCAAACTTCATTCCTCTTGAATTGCTCCAGCTCTTCATGCATTGCATTTATCCAAAACTCATCAGTCAATGCTTCCTTGACATTCTTTGGCTCAATTTTGGAGACAAAACATGAACTTGCTATAACTTCTCTTGACCTAGTCCTCACTCCAGAATTTGGATCACCTATAATAAGCTCCTTTTGGTGGTCCTTCTGCACTCTGATAGAAGGATCTTTATGAGGTTGCTCAGATTCAGGCTCAGCAGTAGCAACACTAGGAGTTGGACTTCTGTCTTCAGCTTCTGGTGCAACTTCACCAACTGATGTTCCAACATCATCTAGGACATCATCATCTTCCTGCTCATCATTGTCATCAATCACCACATTGATGGACTCCATCATCACCTTGGTTCTAGAGTTGAAAACCCTATATGCTCTGCTGTTGGTAGAGTATCCCAAAAATATTCCTTCATCACTTTTGGAATCCAATTTTCTTCTTTGTTCTCTATCAGCCAGAACATAACATCTACTTCCAAAAACATGAAAGTATTTAACATTAGGTTTTCTTCCCTTCCATAGTTCATACAGAGTGGATGAAGTGCCTCTTCTCAAGGTAACCCTGTTGTTAATGTAGCAGGCAGTATTCATGGCTTCAGCCTAGAAATGATAGGGAAGTTTCTTGGCATGGATCATAGCTCTAGCAGACTCTTGGATAGTTCTGTTCTTCCTCTCAACTACTCCATTTTGCTGAGGAGTAATAGGAGATGAAAACTCATGACTTATACCTTCAGCAGAGAAAAATTCTTCAAACTTTCTATTCTCAAACTCTCTTCCATGGTCACTCCTTATCCTGATAACATTACTCTCCTTTTCTCTTTGGAGTCTTTGACACTGATCTTTAAAAACATCAAACACCTCTGATTTGTCTTTGATGAAGCTCACCCAAGTGTACCTTGAATAGTCATCCACAACTACATACGCATATTTCTTTCCACCCAGACTTTCAACCTGCATAGGTCCCATCAAGTCCATATGAAGAAGTTCCAAGACCTTGGAGGTGGTGACATGTTGAAGCTTCGGCTGAGACATCTTTGTCTGCTTCCCTTTTTGACAGTCTCCACAAACTTTTCCTTCTTTAATATTAAGATTGGGAATTCCTCTGACTGCTTCTGAGGAGATGATTCTCTTCATTCCCTTTAGGTGAAGATGTCCCAACTTCTGATGCCAGATTTTGACATCATCTTCTTTTGCAAAAACACAAGTGGAAGAATTTGAGTCTTGTGGCACCCAAAGATAACAATTGTCCTTAGATCTGACTCCCTTCATAATGACTTCTCCTTTATCATCTTTGACAATGCATTCAGACTTTGTAAAGTCTACTTTGAATCCTTGATCACAAAGTTGACTAATGTTAATCAAATTTGTTGTCAGTCCTTTAACAAGAAGAACATCATCCAGTCTGGGAGCACCTGCACAGTTCAGTTTACCAATCCCCTTGATCTCTCCTTTGACCCCATCACCAAATGTAACATGGCCTGAAGAATGAAGCTTCACATCTACCAACAGATTCTTAACTCTAGTCATGTGCCTTGAACACCCACTTTCAAAGTACCAATCTTCTTTGGTAGAAACCCTTAAAGAAGTGTGAGCCATCAAGCTGGTAATCTTAACTTTAGGGACCCATTGCTTCTTAGGCTTAGTAACCTGTCTTCCTCTGTGACAGTTCTGTCTGGGAACAACCTGATGAGCCTTCTGTGGATATCCATGTAGCTTATAACAATAAGCCTTAATGTGTCCAAAACATCCACAATGGTGACATCTCCAGTGCCTGTATTTCTTCTTAGATGTAGTTATGTCATGATGTTTTAACATTTGTTTTAACATCACTGGTTTGGAGGTGATAACATCATTAGAACCTGCATCATTGGTGAATCCCAAACCACATTTGTCTGCAGCCATCTTCCCAATACTAAGAATGTTGTCTAGAGCATCAGTACCATTGTTCAACATTCTGATAGTTTTGGTCATAGAGTCCAGTTTATAGTTAAGCATACTGACTTCAGATTCAAGTTCAGTCTTTTCAGCTTTTAACTGTACTATGGTTTTCTTCAGCTTTTCTCCTTCAAGACACACTTGTTCACTTCTTATGAAAAGATATTTATAGGTGACATCAAGTTCATCATAAGTAACCTCATCATCACAAGAATCATCATATGACTCATAAACCCCAACCATAGCTCTAACAAGTTTAGCTGAATTTTCTTCAGATTCACTCTCATTATCAGACCAAGAAGCTGATAACCCTTTCTGCTTCTTTAGAAAAGTAGGACATTCCTTCTTGACATGTCCATACCCTTCACACTCATAGCATTGTATCCCTTTGTCATTACTGGACTTTTCTTCATCTTTAGACTTCTTCCCTTGTTCTCCTGATTTGTTGATGTCAGAAGTAATGTTCTTGACATTGGGATTATAACTCCTATTTATCCTCTTCATAACTTTGTTGAACTGTTTTCCTAGCAAAGCAATAGCCTGAGACAGCTCCTCCTGAGAATCATCCTCTTTCCCTTTCTTGACTTCTTCAGAACTGGAAACCAAAGCTATACTCTTGGACTTCTTTTCAGGTTCCTCTTCATTCAACCCTAACTCAAAAGTTTGAAGAGATCTAATTAGCTCATCAACTCTCATTTTGCTAATGTCTTGAGCTTCTTCAATTGCAGTCACCTTCATCTTATATCTCTTGGGAAGGGACCTAAGGATTTTCCTCACCAGCTTTTCTTCAGTCATCTTTTCTCTAAGAGCACTAGAGGCATTAGACAGCTCAAGAATACTCATGTGAAAATCATGAATAGTTTCATCTTCCTTCATCTTTAGACTTTCAAACTTTGATGTCAGAAATTGAAGTCTTGACATCTTAACCTTTGAGGTTCCTTCATGAGTAGTCTTTAAGATGTCCCAAGCTTCTTTAGCAACTTCACAAGTGTTGATCAACCTGAAGATGTTCTTATCAACTCCATTGAAAATAGCATTTAGAGCTTTATAATTGCCAAGGGCAAGCTCATCTTCTTCCTTGGTCCATTCTTCTTCAGGTTTCAGTTTTGAGTTGCCTTCTTTTTCTTTCCCAACATCATCTTTCTCAATAACAACAGGTGCTTTCCATTCTTTTATGATAGCCTTCCAAGCCCTGCTGTCCAAGGATTTCAAAAAGGTAATCATCATTGGCTTCCAATAATCATTATTAGAGCCATCCAGAATAGGGGGTCTATTCACAAATCCACCAACTTCCTTGTCCATCTTACCAGAAAGTATCAGCCCTAGATCTCACCCAGATGCAGAGCAGGATGCCTGCTCTGATACCAATTGAAATTCTGGTACCAGATATGTGATGTTACGTGTGATGTCACAACAACACACTCTGCAATGGACAATATAACACAATAGAAAAGACACAAAAAATTGTTCACCCAGTTCAGTTAAACAACTTACTCTGGGGGCTACCAAGCCAGGGATGAATTTCACTATTAGTAGAATTAATTTACAGACTCAACAACCCAGTTGACATCTCCTAAACTTAATCTCTACCTAATGAACCTTCTACCTAAGAGACCACTTAGGTATGAGAACACTACTCAATCCCTAAATCACTTCAATGATATAATTCAAAGATCACACACTTTGAAAAACACAACTTGATTCTGCTTCACAGCTTTGATCAAGAACAACTCAAAACAACAACACCAATTCACAAAGAATGGTTTACAACACATACACGAAGACACAAACGACTCTCAGTCTTTAGCTCTCTTTCTTCGTTCCTTTTCCTTCAGGATTGATGCGCTTTATATAGCTATTTGATTTGGGCTAGGACCTGCTACAATATCCGACCTGATTTTTTATTTAAAACTGAATCTTCAAAACAGATTTTCTCTCAAAATCTTCTTAAATCTTCAGCCTTTAAACACTCCTACAAATCTGCATCAAATCTGTTTGCAACAGAAAATATCTCTTCCAAGATATTCGTATCCAATAACTCTAACAGCTCTCCCAAATTCCAGCTAATACGCTTAACCCTAAAAACATCTCAAACCTGATGTTTTAATGGTCTGCAAATCTGATGTCATGACATCGCATGTGACATCAGACTTCAAAACTTCAACAACTTAAAAATATAACATTAACCAATTTTAAGACTCAATGTTAAGACATCACTCATGTGACATCAACATTGAACAACTTTGTTTTACCAAAATTCTAGCCAATCCAAGAACTAACAGTAATTAAAGGGGAAATGGCTACATTGAAACATAACGACCACTATCCTTCTACCAACTTTGAATTCTGGACATCCTGAGCTTCCGTCGAAGATGACCTTGACTGGAGTTTTCCTGACAGATGGCATGACTGCCGCTGAGGGATTTGCCCCTTTGTTGGACGTAGTTACTTGCCATGAATCCCTAACTTTTGCCTGGATTGTACTTTGAGATTTCCAATCCATCAGGATGATTTTGATTATGTCTCTAATTTTTGCCTGGACCGCCCTTTTGGGTTTTCAATCCACCGAGACATTTTTTTATTTTTTATTTAGGCGAAGTATTTCTTGACTACGTCAACATTTGTGGGGTAGGCAAATTCCTCTCCATCCATGGTTGCGAGTCTCAAGGCGCCGCCTGACAAGGATTTCTTGACCACATAGGGGCCATCATAATTCAGAGTCTATTTGCCCCGAGAATCAGTGAGGAATGATTGTATCTTCTTGAGCACGAGGTCTCCTTTCCTGAAGACGCGAGGTCAGACCTTTTTGTCAAATGCCTTCTCCATCATTTGCTGATACAACTGACCATGGCATAAAGCCGTTATTCACTTTTCTTCGATCAGATTCAGTTCGTCGTGCCGAATTTGGCACCATTCAGCCTCTGTTAGCTTAGCTTCCATCAATACCCGGATTGATGGGATCTCTACTTCTACGGGAAGGACTGCTTCCATGCCATATACTAGAGAGAAAGGGGTTGCCCCTGTTGAAGTGCGGACAGATGTACGATAACCGTGAAGAGCAAAGGGTAGTATCTCGTGCCAATCTTTGTAGGTTACGACCATCTTTTGAACAATCTTTTTGACGTTCTTGTTAGCTGCTTCTACCGCTCCGTTCATCTTGGGTCGGTATAGAGATGAGTTATGGTGTTCAATCTTGAACTCAGCGCACAACTCTTTCATCATCTTGTTATTCAAGTTGGATCCATTATTCGTAATGATCTGGCTCGGAACACCATAACGGCAGATGAGACTGTTTTTAATAAAGCGGACCACGACTTGTCGGGTTACATTGGCGTATGACGCTGCTTCGACCCACTTGATGAAGTAGTCAATGGCTATCAGGATGAACCGATGTCCGGTTAAAGCCTTGGGTTCAATCATGCCGATCATGTTGATTCCCCATATGGAGAAAAGCCACGGGGAAGAGAGAACTTTGAGATGCTTTGGCGGCACATGGATCTTGTTTTAGTATATCTGACACTTGTGACACCTCCTCATGTACTTGTAGCAATCAGATTCCATTGTCAACCAATAGTACCATGCTCTTAGAAATTTTCTCACCATTGTGTGTCCGTTGGCATGAGTGCCAAAGGATCCTTCATGAATTTCTTTTATCAGCATGTTTGCTTCTGGTCTGTCTACGCAGAGGAGCAAGACCATGTCAAAGTTTCTCTTATAGAGTGTATCACCGCTCAGGAAGAAGCTGTCTGCCAATCTTCTGAGGGTCTTTCTGTCTTTTCTTAATGCCCCAGGTGGGTACTCTTGTTTCTGAAGGAAGCATTTGATATCGTGATACCAAGGTTCGTCGTCTATGACTGCTTCGATCGTGAAGATGTAAGCAGACCGTTCAAGGCGCATTACATCAATCTTAGGTAGGTCATTCCATTAACCTACACTAATCATGGAAGAAAGAGTGGCTAATGCATCAGCCATGTGATTCTCTTCACGAGAGATATGGTGAAACTCGATTATGTTGAAGAATGGTAACAACCTTCTCGCGTAGTCTTTGTAAGGAATCAATCCTGATTGGTATGTGTTCCAATCTCCTTTGATCTGATTGATAACCAAGGTTGAGTCTCCATACACATCCAAGTTCTTGATCCTTAAGTCGATCACTTCTTCGAGACCCATGATACAAGCTTCGTATTCGGCCTCATTGTTTGTACACTTGAATGTCAGTCGGGCGGTGAAAGGAATGTGGGTACCCTGAGGTGTTATAATGATTGCCCCAATTCTATTTCCATAATGATTGACAGCTCCGTCAAAAATAAGTCCCAACTAGGAACCTGGTTCCGACCCTTCACTGGGTAGTGGTTCATTGCAGTCCTTCATATTTAAATACATAACATCTTCATCTGGGAAGTCAAATCTGACTGATTCTTGAGCGTCAATCGGCTGATGAGCCAAATGATAGGCTAAAACACTTCCTTTGACGGCTTTATAAGCATGGTACTCGATGTTGTATTCTGATAACAACATCTGCCAACGGGCTAGCCTTCCCGTGAGAGCAGCTTTTTCAAAGACATACTTGATTGGATCCATTTCAGAGATTAACCAAGTAGTGTGACGAATCATATAATGGCGAGACGTTTGGTTACCCAAGCCAGAGCACAGCAAGTTTTCTCAAGCATAATGTACCAAGTTTCACAGTCAATGAACTTCTTGCTCAAATAGTAGATGGCAGTCTCTTTCCTTTTGGTTTCGTCTTGTTGGCCAAGTACACAACCCATGGAGTCTTCCAAGACTGTTAGGTAGATGATCAGTGGTCTTCATTCCACTGGAGGTGATAGAATCGGTGGATTCAAGAGGTATTCCTAGATATTGTCGAAGGCGGTTTGGCAGTCTTCGGTCCAAATGCAGTCCAGATTCTTTTTGAGTAATTTGAAGATCGGCGCACATGTCGTGGTCATGAGGAATATGAATCTAGAAATATAGTTCAAACGTCCCAGGAATCCCCTGACTTGTTTTTCAGTCTTTGGAGAAGCCATTTCTTGAATGGCCTTGACTTTGTCAGGATCAACCTCAATTCCTTTCTGGCTGACGATGAATCCTAGCAGTTTCCCTGAGCGGACACCGAATGTGCACTTATTGGGATTCAAGCAGAGTTTGTACTTCCTCAGACGATCGAATAACTTTGACAGATGGGTCGCATGCTCGTCTTCTGTTTTGGATTTGGCAATCATATCATCGACATATACCTCGATTTCTTTGTGTATCATGTCATGAAATAGAGTAGTCATGGCCCTTTGATAGGTTGCCCCGACGTTCTTCAAACCGAACAGCATTACCTTATAACAAAACGTACCCCATGGGGTGATGAACGAAGTTTTCTCCATGTCTTTCGGCGCCATTTTGATCTGATTATAGCCCGAGAATCCATCCATGAAGGAGAAAACTTTGAACTTTGCTGTATTGTCTACCACCATGTCAATGTGCGGTAAGGGAAAGTCATCTTTTGGACTTGCTTTGTTCAGATCCCTATAGTCTACACACATTCTGACCTTTCCGTCCTTTTTTGGAACTGGTACTATGTTGGCTAACCATTGAGGATATTCTGATGTGGCGAGGAAACCCGCGTCAATCTGTTTCTGTACTTCCTCTTTGATTTTGATGGCCATGCCCGGGTGAGTCCGTCTTAGTCTTTGTTTTACCGGTGGACATTCTGATCTCAACGGTAGATGATGTTCTACGATGCTGGTATCCAACCCTGGCATATCCTGGTAGGACCAAGCGAATACATCGGGAAACACTTTGAGAAGCTTTATCAAATTTTCTTTGACAGTCGAACTGAGCAGTGCCCCAATCTTGACTTCTTTTCTCTCTTCTTCTGAACCCAAGTTGACCATTTCCAACGGCTCTTTATGAGGTTTAATGGACCTTTCCTCTTGTCTGAGTAATCTGGAGATCTCTTCTGGAATTTCTTCGTCATCATCTTCTTCAGCCTCAAATACCGAGAATTCAAACTTAGGAGAAGGCATCGGGTCGTATGTTTCAATGGGGTTTAAAATAAGCCATCTGCATGACGTGATGATTTGTTTTTTAGATGAGATAGAGAGAAATGCAAGAGTGTGAGTCGTGTAATTTTTGAAAAATGCTTGTTTTTATTATTTGAGTTGTTTTTTAGGATTACCATTTTCTGAAAAAGTGAAAAGAGAAAACAGCAATAAATGCAGAAATTATAGAACGACGTTATTTTATTTATGACCTTGTCGATTCTTGAAACTACAGCCCTATAAAACAAAACGCTGTCGCTTTGGGCAAAAACATCTGTTTCACCAGGGCAGGGTGAAAGGTTAAAGTAAAGATGGCAATTACTTCGACTTATGAACAACTTTCAGAACGTTGACAGCCATCCATTGGCGGCGAACTCCTCGATGAATCACAAAGTCTGGTACTTTCCTTCTTGATTTGCCTTCAAAAATAATGCTGATTTCTGTTGGAGTAGGATCGTTGGAATCTATCTCCCATGCAGAGTTGTCGTAGGAGGATTCTTCAGCTGTATCTTGCATAATGCTTGCACTCTCAGGTAAATCTCCCCATCCAGCTGGCTGGATGTCTGCGAGCCTGATACGAGAGCTTTCAGGAGCGGTGTACTTGACCAGGAAGTCGTATTTGCCACGCAGTTGTCCTAAAGTGTCCCACACTTCTTTGGAACTGGAGGAGTCATCCCTTTCGATGACGCTGACCTCAAGAAAAGAGTAGTTGATGAACTGATGTGCTATAATCTTTGCAAATTCATCGTTGCACTGGATATTTTTCGAATGCCCTGAGTAATGATCCCGTGATTCTGTGGGGACGCATGTATTCTTCTCAATGATGCTCAGCTGATATGTATCGTTGGGATGACTCTTTTGCCCCGTGTCTCCTGGGTACGGCTGCCAAATAGGCAGGCCATCCATTGGGCCATAATAGTCATGGTCAAAGTTGTCTTTTATCAGAGTGTCCTCCTCTAATGAGTTTGGTGGAGCACGAAATCCTTCCGGATCACAATCTCCGTATATAATATTGACATGTGACCTCGGTATATATCTCGGACTCTGTGCGGGATAGCAAAATGGCGTAGGCACCTCTTCGTGAGACATATAATCATCCTCGTTAAGGTAGGACTTCCATTCTTCATCTGTATCGGAGGAATCACCCTCGTTGATGGTATGTACTTCTTGAGACACTGGGTAAAGGAAGCCTCCACTATGGAAGAAGTTTTGCATGGGATGAAGACTTTCATTGTTAGTAGCAGTCTGGGTACAGGTTGAAGAAAAACCAAGACCTTTCTTTTTCTTATTATCTGTAGGAATGACAAGTTATCCCCATCCTTTGGTATTGTTACTTCTGATCGCTTCGAGAGCATCTTTGTATGAGGAAATCGAAGTTCCTCCTTCTGATTGATTGTCGTGGCTCACTGAAAGTGCCTGGAACTGGGTTCCAACAACCTCCTCTAGTTCTACACAAGTGGACGATGATAAGTTGCTTAGATCAAGGCTTGCTCTCCGCAGACTGTGACTAGTTGGTCTTTCTTGACGAACTTCAGCTTCTGGTGAAGTGTCGAAGTGACTGCCCCAGCTTCGTGTATCCAAGGTCTTCCTAACAAACAGATGTATGATGCCCGGATGTTCATGACCTAGAAAGTGACTAGGAAAATGTGAGGACCGATAGTTATAGGAAGGTTGACTTCGCCGATAACTATTTTTTGGGATCCGTCAAATGCTTTGACGATGACCTCAATGCCTCTCATCGGAGATCCTTTGAATGATAGTCGCATTAGAGTAGATTTAGGCATCACATTTAGAGCTGATCCGGTGTCTACCAGTACGCTGGATAAAGCATCGTCCTGACAGTTGACTGTAATATTGAGTGTGATGTTATGATTTGGGCCCTCTTCCGGCAATTCCTCATCACTAAATCCTAAGTTATTGCACGAAGTGATGTTGGAGAAGATGCTGTCGAATTATCTTATTGTTACATCCTGTTCCACAAAGGCCTGCTCTAAGACTTTCTGTAGAGCTTCCCTGTGAGCTTCAGAACTAATTAAAAGAGATAGCATAGAGATTTTTGAAGGAGTTTGCAACAGTTGATCAACAATGTTGTATTCACTCTTCTGGATGAGCTTCAGCATCTCATCGTTGTTCTTTGAAAGGTCGGGATCACAGGATTGACCGACTAGTTGATCAGGAACTTCTGTTCGGGGTTCCTTTTCTTTGTTGGGCTCTCCAACTCCTCGGTTGAAGATTCGACCGCTCCGTGTTACTCGACTGATGTCTGCAATATTCACGACGGAGGGTAATGGAATTTCCTTTCCATTCTCAATTGTTGTTGCACCGTATTTCTAAGGGATAGCCTTATCGGATTTGTACGGTACTGGTCCCGGCAGATAGATGACTACAGGGGCCTTCTGATTTTTTTGACTATCATAGACGGCCTCAATTGGTTCGAGGTTGAGAATCCTTCCACCATCAAGAGGAATTCTTGATTCATGGAGAAAAGGGATTATGGCACACACATCTTTGGCCATTTCTCCCTTAGGGACCAAGACAACACCCTTGCCTTGATTAGGATGATAGTCCGACATTGAACCAGAGCTTGACCATGGTTGAGTCTCCTTATGGTCCAAATGACTATGAAGGGTTGCTCGCACGAGGTAGAATCCTTGATTATTCTCTGAGAAAACTCTACAGCGCTCATAGTTGTGTTGTGGCACCCGGCCACGTTCCCTCTGTATGCGGTGTAACCTCACTAGGTCTGTTTCCATTGATCGAACATCTTGACTACGATGCCTAGTAGGGTTCCTGTCGGCCATACTGACTTGTTGTGTGTCTTCATCTAGATAGATCGGAAGCCACCAGTGGTTTAACAAGTTTTGAAGCGTCCTTTGAACGAGTGCACATCCTTGGTCACTCTCACGACATACTTTGCAGTTCTAATAATCATGCGAAGTCAGAAAACCGAGTTGGACTTTCTTAGCGTGTAATTCCACCAGCTGGTATTCGTCAAGCAGATATCAAAAATTTGAATTATATTAACTTGATACTGACTTCTATCACGGTAATCCTGAATCCATCCAAGATCCATCTGACGCTGGAGGGTCTCTTATACAAAAGAGCATCCCTGATTGTTTACCGAGCAAATTAGATAGGAATCGTAATCGTGTCATGCCAGATTATGATGTTGGCTTTGCCTTGAGTGCATGGCCACCAAGTTGACATTCATTGCACGGATGTCATGGTTCTGAATGACGTTGGAATTCGTACAAGTCATGTTGACCTCACAAATTCGGTGGTCTTGGATCCATTCGAGATCCATTTGTTCTTGTAGAGCGGATTGCACCACAAAACATTCTTGATTGCTTTTAGAACAGATATCACATTGGTGATAGTTATGAGATGGTACATGACCATATCCGCTCTGTCTGCAATGCATCTTGACCAGGTTGGTTCCTAATAAGAGTACATTGTTAATTCGATAGTTGTGCTTAGACTCTTCTTCTATCAAATTTACCGCAGCTTTCTCGTATTGAGGCAACGGGTTCGTCTGAACATTTACATTTGTATCCTTGAAAGATAAGACCCCATTCCTGACAAGCTTTTGTACATCATATTTGAAACTGAGACAGTTTTCTATGTTATGCCCTAGTCCTCCTTGATGATAAGGGCAAGTCTGATGCGCTTTGAACCAAAAAGGCGGATTCTCTGGTACCGCAAGAGGAGCCCTGGTTTGGATGTGCCCTTTGGCCAGTAGTAGCGGAAACAGTTCTGCGTACAACATTGATATAGGGTCGAACCCCGGTGGTCGCGTTGTACGGTTGTTATTGTATTGAGGACGAACCCGCTGAAGAGGTTGTTGTGTCCTTTGTTGATATTGTTGTTGATTCAGTTGGCTCTGAGCAACCTAAGGTTGATACGTAGGAATAGGCGCAGGGTTGATAGCAGGTGTTACAGCTGCTACTGGTTGGTACCATCACCTTTGCTTTCCGAGCGAGATATTGCCAATATCTTGCTCTTTTTTCTTAGGGAGAGTGTAACACCCCAATACCCATCGCAAATAAATAATACATAAATAAATCAGAGTGAATAAAATTTTATTCTTAGACAGAAACAAGGATGCCACATTTAAAGAAAGAAAACACAATCCCTGCTCATAAATTTGATACATAACACAAAATGGAATAAACCTAAAAGGGAAACTTTTTCCAACAAAAGGAAAGTTTAATTATGGAATAAAGCGAAAGGATCCATAACTGACTGGTTTTCCCAAAATAAATTATTTTATAACATCAAAATATTCATATAAAGGTAATACAAAATATATCCAACAAATGTATACATATACAACAAAAGCGTTCCCCGACTCCCGTGTTACGTATCAGAGCAGACTGACTGACAAACAGATGGAGAACTAATCTTCACAAAAGCCTCCCAGACTACTAATTTGCAATTGCCTCATAGAGCAACAAACCACAGCAGAAGGCTGAGAAACACAATCATAATATAATTTCATACAATTATATAATAACACAAAATACACATGTAAAACATTCTCACCACAACTTACACCATAATTCAAATACAAAACACCACAATTCATATCTCATACATCCATCACAAAGGCATATCAATCATGCACAATACATTTATCACCAACATTTATATATATCTAAACTCATCAATTCCACACAAAATCAATCCATTCATGATTTTCCACACATAATCAATCCATTCATGATTTATGCAAATGCAAAGAGACCGGCACAACAACTCTATGCAAATGCGGTACCATCCATCCATCATCTCATCACCAGTTCACTCAGGAACTATTGGAATCATCGCTTGTTACTTAGTGTAACTCACCGTCGGGCAAACGATGTTCCCCGTCGCTCACACCTCTTTGTATAAGGCACACGACGTTTATGGATCGCTCACACCTCTTTGTATAAGGCACACGACCCGATCGTTCACACCTCTTTGTATAAGGCACACGATCGTCTATAATCATTACTCACACATCTTTGTATAAGGCACACGATGTTATAGCGGCTTCCCTCTGGAATCGTTTCCACGCTCACACCCACTAGGGCACACGACATCACAAGAATGCATATCATGATGCTTGGCATACAATGACTCATGACATTCAAATGCACACATATACACATCCATAATCATGCATATACAATCAAACACAACACAATGCATTTTTTTTCCCTTAGGCCATAAACCATCATCACAACATTTCATCACATGCATTCACATCATATAACATCAAACAAGTCATACGGTATATATCGAAAGCATATTGCATGATAACACATCAAATACACACCATTAAAACGCTAAAAGTCGACAAAACGACACATTCCCAAATTCCCGACATAATTAAATCAGCCACCAATCTCAAAACCATTTTAATAAGAAAGAACATTTCAATAGTTTTCTAACGGTACCAAGAATGCCTCGATCCGAGTTACGGATCAAAAGTTACGGCATCGGACGCAAACTCGGGAACCATTCTACACCCTCTCTGGTCATACGCGTATTGCCTTAGGCCATACGCGTACTGCCTAGCTCGCTCGCCCATTCCATACGCGTAATGCCCAAAGTGCTACGCGTATGGGCAGAGACTGATTTCTTCCCAAAAATTCCACTAAAACTCCATATGCGTAATGCCTCACTTGTTACGCGTAATGCCATGCCACCTACGCGTACCCTTACACAAATCAACAGAAGGCCGTGAAAAATGAGCTTCCATACGCGTAATGCCCCATTTCCCCCTAGCCATACGCGTATTGCCCAAACCAATACGCGTAATGCCAAGCCTGATACGCGTATGGGCAGCGAAACCCAGAATTTTTCCTGCAGAATTTCTGCTGCGAAATTCAACCAAATTCACTCCCAAATCTCATCTAAACACCAGAAAATTACCAATTGAATGCACAACAACATCTATCTAACATGTCTCAGCAATTAGGAACATTAAAACATGATTTCAGACACAATTTGAATCAAATTCTAACAATCTCAACATATTAATGGTTTTGGTTATATATCCAATTTCAACCAAATATCACACAAATACATACATACATAATCATACACAAGTATAGGATAATCGAGTTTCCCACCCTTACCCGATTAATCGTGTTTTCAAAAGTCGGTTGAATCGATTCCTTACTCTCCAAGTTTTTCCCCTTTTCTTCTTTTCTTTTCTCTTTTCCTTCTTCTCTCTTCTCTTTTTCTTTCTTTCTATTTTTCTCTCTTTCTAACCTCTATTTTCTATTTTATGAAAAAAATAACCAAGCAAAAAGACCAAAATACCCCACACTCAAATATCTCGCAAACGCTCCCAAAACGCGATAAAACATAACAACGATGAAAAATAATATATTGCCAAATAAAAGTCAAGAATAAAATAATATAAAAATAAAAATAATTAAATCGACTCGATTAAATAAATTGGACAAAACGGGGCGTTACAATTCTCCCCCACTTAGACATTTTCGTCCTCGAAAATATAACCGATACGAACAACTCCGGATACGACTCTCGCATCCGACCAACAAACTATCATGCCAACAAAAGGCACACCACGAATAACACAAACTGACAAACCACCTTGCTAACAGCAGCTACAACAACGATACGACAACGACGACAACTACAACGACAAGGTGCAAAGCCCATACAATGCACTTGACGACTAACTCACGACTCAAAGAATACCCAAGTTACAAACACACACAGGCATTAGCTACTCGCACTCGAACCATCACGATGGAAACGAGGCAACAACACAAACAAGAATAGAAAGTTCCATGACACAACAACATCTCAACAACCTCTACATAACCACAATACCAACATCCTTGCCACACAACAATATTACAACAATGCTACGATTCACCAATCGGACATATAACCAAAACATCCATCTACATAGTAGCCCATGGATAATATTTAAACCTTTCACTTAACACTTCCATCCTGAAACGTCCAATAGTCTCACCATTCCTACATGTTCCCAATGTTCAACCTATGAACTCTTACAAGTCCCACATGCAAATACAAAATGTGCCACATCACGCTTCCGCTGCGCACTCTGATTACTCGAAACCATCGAGTCTACCAATCTCACGTCCAAAGTCTAACTCTTTCTCACCTCTGCCAAAAATCACTGTTCACTTTAATATTTCCAACCTCACACTCTACTGTGTTATCTCACACACCAGACACAAGTCTCTGAACTGCTCAAATAATTTTAATTCTCTGACCATTAAAACAGACATGAATAAAAACTTTCGACTTAACTTTTCAGGCACAACCTTAGCTTTTCCCGAAGGATAATCCAATCCAAATTCATAACTCATCACGAATTCTGACCCTCCTCGTTGTCTCATACTCTATTCCTTCAGACCAAACAAGTACTCTAAACTCTTGTGATTACTAAACACTTCGAACCTAGAACCATAAAGATAATACATCCAAATACTCCAACACAATACAACCGCAACCAATTCCAAATCCAAAATAGTATAGATCCTTCTATGAATCCTCAATTGTCGTAAAGCATAACCACGACTTTACCCTCTTGCATTAACACACTGACTAACTCATCAAAGACACATCACAATACCTCGCAAGCCGTTTATTAGGATCACACATAATCAAAACTGAAGCCGTAGACAAACTCTACTTTAACCCTCTCAAACTTCCTCACAATGAACATCCAAAGAAAACGACTTACCTTTTACAAGTCATCCGTCATAACGAAAATGCTAACTTGGAAAAACCTTTCATAACCTCCGGTAATAACCAACCAAAGTCCAAAAAGATTCTAATCTCCTTAACCAACTTCGGAGCCTCTCATTGTAGAACTGCATCTACTTCTGATGGATCCATAACAATACCATCATCAGAAATCACATATCCAAGAAAACTAACCTTTTTCAACCTAAATTCTCACTCGAATAACTTAGCATAAAACTTCGCCCCTTTTTAACACTTGTAATTCAATTCTCAAACAGTCTACCTGTCCTTCCTCTGAGTTTATAACAAATCCGAATATCCTCAATCAAAACCACCATGAACTTATCCAATTAAATATGGAAGATATGATTTATCTACTCCAGAAACATTACAGACGCATTACTAACACCAAATAACATCACTGTACGTTGTAATGCCCAACCAAATTCCAAAAGATATAAATTCTTAAAGCTTTTACAAAAAATTTCACCGGGTAACTGGTTACTCACATACAAGCTTTACCGAGTAAATAACACCCTAATCCGATGATAACAACCATAACCAGTCACAGGAAAATGATCAAAGCCTCAACTCACACAAATCACCACTCTTATCAAACATTCTAACCAATTGTGATTTCACTCAAACTCAACCAAACCAATCCCGTTATCTATTCATAAAAGTGGACACTTATTCTCAATCGTTACCTTATTCAACTGTTAGTAGTCCATATACAATTTCTTCTCTTAACAATCCAAATTCCATAAATCCCAACATGTAGCAACCACCAACCCAAAAAGAACTCTCAAATATTACATCCACACCTAAGGGTTTTCTCAAAATTTCCATTAATGCCCTAAAACTTTAAAAACTCCAAAACTCACCAAAACTCTAAGTTTTGCTTTCCATAGTCTCAATACCATCATACACATCATGCTTGTTATTTCGTTCAATCATCCATCCTTTTTGTTACTAACACAGCTGGAGCTCTCTAAGACGACACACTTGGTCTCACAAATCCCTTTTCTAGTAAATCTTCCAACTGCTCTTTCAATCTGAGTTTCACTTCCTAAAAGTTATTCTACTTACTTAGCAGATCCAAACCTCAAATCTTCCCCTTCGTCAAATTTGAGTTCACACTCTACTCTCTGAGAACAACCATTAACGATACCCAATCGTTCTCTCTCAATGACTTCCCAACTGGACCAACATACCAAAACCTCTAATCCGTCTCATCTTCCGATATTAGAATCTTCATCGACTCAACAAAATAATCCGTAATCATTTCCTTAATTCCAAACAATTCATTTCACACACTATCAAAGCCTGAAAGACATGTCTATTCCATCCAACATAATTCCCGTCTGCTATCAACAAGAGATTAAGGGTGATCAGTTCCTCAGTTCGTCAATAGACAGCCGACAATCATGATGGGGCATAAACCATCTTTACCAAACTATAATAGCATTTATTGCATCCTGTGCACAAAACTACCTAAGGCACAAATCCTTAGTTGACACAAACCTTACCTCCGCATTCCCTCCGGAATCGGGAACAACACTGTCCAAACAACACTTACACTCTTGCAACCAACGACACACAACTGAAGCAACTTGGAGAAGCACAAGCTTCTCCCCCACTTATCTCATTCTCAATACGGAAGACAAAGGATTAGAAAACCAGAAAGCACTGACAGTGTTTCATACACATATCACATACAAAGGGACAAACATCATCGACAGTATTCAACTGTCACACCAACTGGCTCAACAACTTGGCCGGACGGACCGACCTGCTCTGATACCACTATTGTAACACCCCAATTCCCATCGCGAATAAATAATACATAAATAAATCAGAGTGAATAAAATTTTATTCTTAGACAGAAACAACGATGCCACATTTAAAGAAAGAAAACACAATCCCTGCTCATAAATTTGATACATAACACAAAATGGAATAAACCTAAAAGGGAAACTTTTTCTAGCAAAAGGAAAGTTCAATTATGGAATAAAGCGGAAGGAACCATAACTGACTGGTTTTCCCAAAATAAATTATTTTATAACATCAAAATATTCATATAAAGGTAATACAAAATATATCCAACAAATGTATACATATACAACAAAAGCGTTCTCCGACTCCCGTGTTACGTATCAGAGCAGACAGACAGACAAACAGATGGAGAACTAATCTTTACAAAAGCCTCCCAGACTACTAATATGCAATTGCCTCATAGAGCAACAAACAGCAGCAGAAGGGTGAGAAACACAATCATAATATAATTGCATACAATTATATAATAACACAAAATACTCATGTAAAACATTCTCACCACAACTTTCACCATAATTCAAATACAAAACACCACAATTCATATCTCATACATCCATCACAAAGGCATATCAATCATGAACAATACATTTATCACAAACATATATATATATATATATATATATATATATATATAGTGAGCATATCAAGTGAGAGTGATTTTAAAATGAGAGATGCAAGGAATAAATAACAACCATTAGATCAATCAAACAATAATGATTAAACTTATTCATTAATGTGACTATTAATTTCTCTCTCTCTTGATAGTCTGATCTAATGGCTGTTGTTTATTCCTCTCATCTCTCATTTTAAAATCACTCTCACTTCCATTCACAATTCCACACAAAATCAATCCATTCATGATTTTCCACACATAATCAATCCATTCATGATTTTCCACACATAATCAATCCATTCATGATTTATGCAAATGCAAAGAGACCGACACAACGACTCTATGCAAATGCGGTACCATTCATCCATCATCTCATCATCAGTTCACTCAAGAACTATTGGAATCATCGCTTGTTACTTAGTGTAACTCCTCGTTGGGCAAACGATGTTCCCCGACACTCACACCTCTTTGTATAAGGCACACGACGTTTATGGATCGCTCACACCTCTTTTTATAAGGCACACGACCCGATCGCTCACACCTCTTTGTATAAGGCACACGATCGTCTATAATCATCGCTCACACCTCTTTGTATAAGGCACACAATGTTATAGCTAATTCCCTCTGGAATCGTTTCGTCGCTCACACCCACTAGGGCACACGACATCACAAGAATGCATATCATGATGCTTGGCATACAATGACTCATGACATTCAAATGCACACATATACGCATCCATAATCATGCATATACAATCAAACACAACACAATGCATTTTCTTTCCCTTAGGCCACAAACCATCATCACAACATTTCATCACATGCATTCACATCATATAACATCACACAAGTCATACGGTATATATCAAAAGCATATTGCATGTTAACACATCAAATACACACCATTAAAACGGTAAAAGTCAACAAAACGACACATTCCCAAATTCCCGACATAATTAAATCGGCCACCAATCTCAAATCCATTTTAATAAGAAAGAACATTTCAATAGCTTTCTAACGGTACCAAGAATGCCTCGATCCGAGTTACGGATCAAAAGTTACGGCATCAGACGCAAACTCGGGAACCATTCTACACCCTCTCTGGTCATACGCGTATTGCATTAGGCCATTCGCGTACTGCCTAGCTCGCTCGCCCATTCCATACGCGTAATGCCCAAAGTGCTACGCGTATGGGCAGAGACTGATTTCTCCCAAAAAGTTCCACTAAAACTCCATACGCGTAATGCCTCACTTGTTACGCGTAACGCCATGCCACCTACGCGTACCCTTACGTAAATCAGTAGAAGACCGTGAAAATGAGCTTCCATAAGCATAATGCCCCATTTCCCCCTAGCCATACGCGTATTGCCTAAACCAATACACGTAATGCCAAGCCTGATACGTGTATGGCCAGCGAAACCCAGAATTTTTCCTGCAGAATTTCTGCTGCGAAATTCAACCAAATTCACTCCCAAATCTCATCTAAACACCAGAAAATTACCAATTGAATGCACAACAACATCTATCTAACATGTCTCAGCAATTAGGAACATTAAAACATGATTTCAGACACAATTTGAATCAAATTCTAACAATCTCAACATATTAATGGTTTTGGTTATATATCCAATTTCAACCAAATATCACACAAATACATACATACATAATCATACACAAGTATAGGATAATCGAGTTTCACACCCTTACCCGATTAATCGTGTTTTCAAAAGTCGGTTGAATCGATTCCTTACTCTCCAAGTTTTTCCCCTTTTCTTCTTTTCTTTTCTCTTTTCCTTCTTCTCTCTTCTCTTTTTCTGTCTTTCTATTTTTCTCTCTTTCTAACCTCTATTTTCTATTTTATGAAAAAAATAACCAAGCAAAAAGACCAAAATACCCCTACACTCAAATATCTCGCAAACGCTCCCAAAACGCGATAAAACATAACAACGATGAAAAAATAATATATTGCCAAATAAAAGTCAAGAATAAAATAATATAAAAATAAAAATAATTAAATCGACTCGATTAAATAAATCGGACAAAATGGGGCGTTACAGAGAGCACTACCGTATCTTTTAGTACTGCTTGATGGTCCGACCTCTTTAACTAAATGTCCTTCTCGAACTGCTTCCTCAAGACAAACTCCCATGCCTACCATCTCAGTGAAGTCACTGGGTGCACTGGCGACCATTCTATCATAGTAAAATGAGCTCAAGGTTTTTAAGAAGATCTTTGTCATCTCTTTTTCCTCAAGAGGTGGACAAATCTGGGCGGCAATTTCACGCCATCTCTGAGCATATTCCTTAAATGTTTCTTTGTCCTTCTGTGACATGGCTCTGAGTTGATCTCTGTCTGGTGCCATGTCCAGATTATACTTATACTACTTAACAAAGGCAGCGCCAAGATCTCTGAAAGTTACGATCTTAGTGTGGTTTAAACCCATGTACCATTTGAGTGCGGCACCGGTTAAACTATCTTGGAAATAGTGGATCAGTAGCTGTTGGTTCTCTGTCTGAGTTGACATCCTCCAAGTGTACATCACCAAATGGCTTTAAGGGCAAGAGTTACCCTTGTATTTTTCAAATTCGGGCACCTTGAATTTGTGCAGAACTTTCACATTTGGGACCAAACAAAGGTCTGCGGCGTCCTTTCCAAACAGATCCTGACTGCGAATGGCTTGTAGCTCCTTCTGCATCTCCAGGAATTGCTCCTGGAACTCCCTCATTTTATTGTCCATACTTTCATTTCCAACAGAAGGTATCTGTGGAATCTGCCCTTCCGGGGCAGTGTGTACCACGGGTGGTGGTATAGTCATTTCGGCAGTGATTCTTGGTGCTTCCCTCTCCCGAAGTTTGTAACCTTTAGAAGTTACTGTCATGCCCCTTGTATCTTCGCTTTCCCGAAGTTTGTAACCTTCAGGCCCAGCGGTTCTTGTTGCAGTTTCCAGATCTTCCATGATCGGGAGAATATATCCTTCCGGGATATAGTTAATAGGCATGCCCCAGGGACAGTCTTTAGGCATGTTATACCGAGGATCATACTTTTCCACTATGGGCGTAGATGTGATATCTGAGATCACAGTCCTTTGTATCTGAGCTGCTCCCAGAGCTTGCATGTCATTGTGAAGTTTCCTCAGATCTTCTTTCAGAGCGTCGAGTTCTTCTCTCAACTCTCTATTCTCTTCCTCGAGATTATCCATTTTATTTTTTTGACTGGCCTGAGTATTGTATGAATGAGACAGTTTGACTCTAGAATCGAGACATAAACGTGAGATTCGTAGGTAAGAAGAATGTGTTATGTGAGAATGATGAATGATATGCAATGATTATATTAATTTTTTTTTGTTTAATCAAAATAAACTTCAACAATTGGATTATAAATATCATACAGTGGGGAGACCCCGTTTTATTGAATTCAAAGATTGCGGAAATGGAAATACAGTGATTTACAAAGTGTTGAAAAAGGAAATGTCTAAACTTATGGATCCTGAGTCCTCTCTGAGGAGGGCTCAGGTGCTGATTCTGGTACTTTCCTTTTCTTTGACAGGGGCTCTTGAGCCGTTGTCGGGTTTTCATTCCTTTGGCAAGTGAAAGGAGCGAGCAAATTCCTTTGGTCATCTTGATTCTCTACAGCATGTTGCTCTAAAATCTCGATCAAAGCATCTTTTTCTTTTAATAGTTGCTGTATTTTATTACACTCCACATTGAGAATGCAGTACTTGTTCTTCCAAGACTTCTTCTCCTGTTGAACTTTGTTGAGGGTAACCTGAAGCTTTTCCGTATCAGACATAAAATAAAGGACAGATTCCTTTAACGGAAGAACTTCTTGATGAGGGTAAGGCATCCTCAGCTTGAGAGCTCTAGTTTGTACCCAATGGAGATAAGGTTCTACCGAGACACAGTCTGGGTTTCCTAGAGACTCTCTTCCTTTCCTGTGAACATGTTTCCAGGCATGCACTATTTCTGTCTTTAGTTCCTTGTCATTTTCTCCTTCCTTGAAGAAAAGACCTTCCAGATGAACATTACGCGAGACATGTCTCATCGGGTATCCAAATTGACGACGAACTAAAACTAGATGATAATTGATTCCTCCTTTAATTCCTATGAGGGGTACATTAGGGAAGTTTCCACAGCGGTCAATGATTCTGATCCCGTCATAGATTCGATTGTACCAGTCGATGTCAGAGTTGGTAAGAGACATGATTCTATGCGACCAACGTAAAGCACTCTTATGATCCTAAAAAAGCAGCAGACTTAGGTAAATGGGAAGTAAACCATTTGTATAGCAGGGGTACACAACATGTGATCATTCCTCCACTATACAAATTCCTTAGGTGTACCGAATGATAAGCATCTGCGAGCAAGGTCGGTACAGGGTTTCCAATCAGAAAAATCTTAATGGCATTGATATCAACAAAGTCATCAATGTTGGGAAATAGAAATAACCCGTAGGTGAGTAGAGAAAAGACGCTCTCGAAAGCAGTCGTGTTCCCTATACTAGCAAAGTACAAAGCTTTCTTTACTAAAAACTTGGCTGGAAAACCCCGGATTTCATCCTTAGTGGTCATGTGAGTCCTGTCTTCTGACTCATCCAAATAGATTGCTCTTGCAATGGTTTGATCCTTTGGAATTTCTTCCAGTCCAGAAAAGGGAGCTTGGTCAGTAATGGGTAAATCAGTCAGGTGAGAGTACTCCTCCAGTGTTGGTGCTAGTTGATAATCCGGGAATGTAAAACATTGATAAACCGGATCGTAGAACTGAATCAGCGTAGCCAGGATCCCTTCAATTACATGTACCATTAACAGAGACAGCAGTCCTCCGTACTTAGCTCTGAAAGCATCAGGGTTGGTGATCATCCTTGCCAACCCTCTTAAATCCCCTAGTTTTGGAACCTTGAAGGTGTACTTGTGAGTCTTCATTCTACCGAAATCCATAACGCAATCTCTTTTTTCTGACATTTGCAATCATTATCTTAGTTTAATTTGAAAAAGAGATACTAGAAGAGAAAATTTTTCTTTGTTTAAAGCTTTTTTAATGAAATAAATGCATGAATGCAGCACACAAAAACATAGAAAAAACATGGGGTCAAAGGTTCGGTGTCATGTAGTCATGGCTCTACCCATCCCCAAAGGTTGTACTAGTGATTATTTGTACCTGTCCTCAAAATCATTGACCCCTCTTAGGATAACAACAGCAGGCTGGTTCACCCGAGCGAGCTACAGTATCTTAGAGTAATCTCAAACGAGGGTAGTATCGCGTGACAACTATTTCTGATAGCTTCCGCACTACAAAATAGTAACAAGGTCTCAGCCTACTAAATCCTCAATTTCACGGACACCGCAATCGAACAATCTGCTTTCAACAACCAAAGTCGTATAGGCATTGAATCCACAAAGGGTATCTCCACTTATTAGATGGTCGACCGGGGTCCCTTATTTGGGAGTCACTCCCTGTAAGATTACCCATCTAATGCCATCACTTATCTTAGGTGTCACTCAAACTTTCCAGATGCGGCATCACCCGCAGTCCTATTAACAGAAAAATAAACATGGATATCAAGTAGGAAAAGCGATATATATATTTATTCCTAAAACTAACATCCTAGACCTCTTAAGAGCTATAATCCTAGTCCTATACAGTCAATGACTTCCCCATCAGAGTCGCCATTTTTCTGTAGCGAGCGATTTTTGTTGGTGATGCGACCACCTTATCGCTGGGTTTTCCTTACCGCACTGGTAGGAGGAGTGCTACTTTTTGATTTCATATTTATCCCATGAAGCTGGAAGGGAAAGGGAAGCTATCTAAAACTAACCTTGCACGCGAATGTTTAACTGAACAAACGCTTAAAAGAGATTCGGGGAGTCGGGATCAGGTTATACAATGGGGAGTTGTCAATTACCCATCCTATATGTGGTTATCCACAGGATATTAGCTTTAGGTTTCGCTTTGTACTTGATAGTGTTTATCCGTTAATGGGTTGGGAAAGTTTCTTGGGAAATATGGGTGAGTGAGTGAGTTGATGTTTTCTGTGGAAAATGGGGATGAAGGATGACTAAGGTATGAAACCCAAAGTCTTTGACTGATGTATGAAGGTACTGGACCTAAAGTTTTTTATTAGTATGCTCGCTAAGATTTCGCAATCTTATGCCTATGTATTCCCGTTTAAACAAAACAGGGAAATCAGAGCAATCGTAGTTCCCCCTATTCTAAGGGAGGAAAAAGATGTTTTGGTTTCTTGTTCAAAGCCTAGATTGAAGCTAAAAGGTTATTTATTTATGTCTTGTTCAAAGCCCAAGATTGAAGCTAAAAGGTTTTAACTGAGATTTGTCATCTCTAAAAAGGGATTGTTGATTTTTGTGTGCCTTGATCAAAGCCCAAGGTTGAAGCTAAGAGGTTGATTGACTCCACTAGGGGAAGTCTTTATACAAAGCCTAAGAGGAGGCTGGAAATGACCGACTCAACCAGAGAGTGTTTTTATCTGTCTCGTACGAAGCCCGAGATTGAGGCAAAAAGAGGATAACCCTTTAGGGATATCTTTATATAAAGCCTAAGAGGAGGCTAAAAGCTTGACCTTTTGCGGGGAAAATGTTCTATCTGTCTAGTACAAAGCCCAAGATTGAGGCTAAAACGTGTTTTGATTCCGCCGGGGAGATTTGTATGTGTCTTGTACAAAGCCCAAGATTGAGGCTGGAACGAGTTTGTCTCTTGTTGGAGAGTATTATCTGTCTTGTACAAAGCCCAAGATTGAGGCTGAAATGAGTTTGACTCTGCTTGGGAAAGATGTTGGCCCCAAGCTTAAAAGAAGGTTATAAAGATTTATGTCTTGTACTAAGCCCAAGATTGAGGCTAAAAGGGTTTGACTCAACAAGAGAGTGCTTTGTCCTGTACAAAGCCCAGGATTGTGGTTAAACAAGCTGGAGAAATTATTCTACACAACTTGAGAGGAGGCTAGCTCCTGCTAGGGGAAATCTTAATATCAAGCCTAAGAGGAGGCTGGAAAAGATAGGCTCAACAAGAGAGTGTTTTTATCTGTCTCATACAAAGCCCGAGATTGAGGCTAAAAAAGGATTGACTCAACAAGAGAGTCTGAAAATGTGATTGACTCAACGAGAGAGTTTGAAAGAGTGAGTGACTCAACAAGAGAGTCTGAAAGGTAATCGACTCAACAAGAGAGTCTGAAAAGTAATTGACTCAACAAGAGAGTCTGAAAAGTAATTGACTCAACAAGAGAGACTGAAAAGCTTAGCTCAGCTGGGGAGAATCATTGTACAAAGCCCAAGAGGAGGCTAACTTTGCTAAGGAAAAGTCATTATACAAAGCCTAAGAGGAGGCTAGCTTTTGCCGGGGATAATTGAGATCCTGAGGCAGGTCCAAGTGAGGGAATCAACTCTTACTGAGAGTTCCAGAAGTGTTGAGGTATCAGATGCCTTGAGGTTCTGATTTGGGATTTTTGGGAGAGAGACTGGGATTTAGCTCTGCTGGAGATTGATCCAGAGTAACCAGGGTTTCTCCCTGTATTTTTAGGGAACTTGAGAATTTCTTTGAGACTCAAGGGGATTAGACCGTCCAAGTCTACTGGCGTGGAAGAGTTTTATCTTTTGTGCGATGCCTTTAAGAAGAGGCAATGGTATTAAGGGATGAGAATCAACCATAAAATCCGATATATGAAACTGGAAAGACTGCTCTAGCAAAGGATGACTAAGTTCTATCTTATACCTTTAAGAGGTCGTCAGGGTCCTTGTATTAAGCCCAATAGAAGGCATGAGAACTTCTAAGAAGCCGGAGGGTCCTTGTACAAAGCCCAAGAGGAGGCGGGGATGCTTTTAGGAAGCCTGGGGGTCCCAAACCAAGAAAAGTTCAAGAAATACTATTCACCGAGAATAGATCATTTAGTGAAAGTTCTGAGGCTTGAAGAAACTCAATAGATGTTATTCACCGAGAATAGGTCAACTCTGGGGAGTATAATTTCTTTGACAATTTCTAGGGGTGACAGTCTGAGAAAAGGTTCACGAGGAATACTGCCTTTCTCTTTGTTCCATATTGTATAAGCCCAAGAGAAGGAAAGACTGTATCTGGAAATCCTATGGGGATCTAGTTTTTGCTGTATTCAAGAGTGACCAACATGGCTTTACTTAGTTCTAGACCTAGTTGCTGGGGAAAACTCTAAATAACTATACTAGTATATATACAGATGATATATGACAAGTATTTAAAAGGATATGAAAGAAGACTAACCGTGCACAGCTTCCCACAATACAGTTATATATATATATATATATATATATATATATATATATATATATGAAAGCGAGTAAATGAAAGCTTTTAAAACTTACAGGCGAGCAAGCTTCCATGCTGTATGCTTAGTTGTTCAAAGAAATTAAAGAAAGTTTTGATAACAACTGTATATTGAATCTAAATCAAAAAGGAGTTTGTTTGAAAATATTATTGGGGCTTATACTCAAAGAGAGGCCCAAGTTTTAACAGTGATCGTACCGTTGTTCTGAATATCGTATCGGGACTTATACAATGACTGAGGCCCAAAAAGGTTTACTGTACAAAGGGGTTGGGTCTTACACTCTCTCAAGAGGCCCAGAGAGGTTTTGAAAAAGAAAAGTGGGACTTACAACACGAGGGTAGGCCCAAAATTGTTTTTGCTCGGAAATGGCGATCGCGCCGAGATTCTTTTAACGCCGAGGGACTTATACAATATATGAGGCCCAAAGATTTTGGTTAAAAGGGGATTGGGTCTTACACTCTATTAGAGGCCCAAAATATTTATTTTTGTACAAGTGGTGAGGCTTACAACTCAAAGAAAGCCCATTGATTTCTGTTTGAAAAAGGCGATCACGTCGAGATTTTTCATCGTATCGGGACTTATACAATATCTGAGGCCCAAAAAAGGTTTATGTACAACAAGGGTTGGGTCTTACACTCTATTAGAGGCCCATGAGTGTTTGAAAAAGATTTGTTAGGGTGAACATCAAAGAAACCCTAATTTTTGAAATAAAATGGCATTTTTCAAAGGTAATTTAAATAATAAATGATAAAATATCAATTATATTCAAAAACAAGTTGTACACTTTGGAAAATATTTTGGAAAATCAAGTTTAATCATATGAAAGCTTAAAATCCGATTAATTTTGAAACATCAAAGTGTGAATTCCATTTAAAAAATGTTTTAAAACACCTAAAATGAAATTAATTACAAAAATTCTAATTATATTAAATAAATAATATAAATTGGATTTTTTTGTGGAATAAAATATTTTAACATTTTTGTGATTTTTTTCAAAAAGAACAAATAAAAAATAATTAAAATTGAGAGAGAAATTAATTTTTCAAATTATTTAAAATAATATGAAAAATATTAAAAAAAAGTGGAAAAAGTGTTAAAAAAAAAGGGTCTGGGGCGAGGGGGATTCGAACCCCAGACCTCAAGGTTGCAGTGTGTGCCTTCTACCTATGGGGTGGTGATACATCCGTGTATCAAAGCCACCCTAGAAATACATAAGGCATGCCTTGTTTTAGGCCTGGCCAAGGCAAGGCAAGGCAAGGTATTGGACCAAAAACGTAAAGGCCATAACTTTCTCATTTCTCCAATGGTGGTGGTGGTTTTTTCAGATGAGGTCCCTATTTAAAAACCCGATAGTGTTTTTGAAATAGGCCTATAATTGCATTTTATATACTAACACATGGCACAGGCAAGAATTACATGGTAAATTGGTTCAAACACAACATATATAACATGTATGAGATGTTTATGATCAGTGGCCTTCAAAGCAATGCATAATTTAGAAAGTTCAAGTGATGATGCATTTACCTCTTGGAGCTTGTTGTGCAATCTGCCAAGTTTCTTATGCCAGAAGTAATTTGATGCTTTGGACACTCTCAATTGATCCCTTAGAAGCTTTTAGAATGCTTAGAACCAGCTGGAATTCTCAGGAACAAGTTTGAGCTCTTTCTTGCAAAAGGGGCAAAAGTGACCAATATGGCAACTCTCTCAAATGGTGTTCCAGATGTGGGGAACCATTTGGGACAGTTCAAGGATGATATTTGGAGTGTGTTTGAGGCTTTATCTGGTTTTCAAAGTGACTGAATCAAGACATGGCTTGAAAAGTGCAAAAAAGTACAATTTTGAGGTTTTGAGAGGGGACTTTGTGATTTTGCTGTTACAGGTCACATATGAGAGTTTGGACAGCTTAGATTTGACATATTGAATGTGTTTGGATCATGAGCTATGATGGAAATGCTCTCTAACTCAAAAACTCAGAGATACCTTGCTAAAGAAGGCATTTTGGCCTAAAGAGAGGGATTTTGAGGAAAGCACCAGTTTGGTTGCTTTGGTGTACTCAAACTGAGCACAAATGAGTTATATTTATAGTAGAGCAAGTTTGTTTTGCAAGCAATAGTGAATGGCAACTGCAGCAGGCCTTTGGCCAATGTTATGCAAAAGGAATCTCAAGTCTCCTCTAGCCATTGACTAGAGGTTAGGGCACAGGCCTATGGTTCTTTGATTCAGAGCTTATCCTTGACTCATTCGTTTAGGAATGTATTAGTCCATGCCACCTTGGTGTATCCATTAAATTCATTGCAACAAAATTGGAGTTATGGCACCTTTTTAGCTCTTTTATGTTTGGCATGCTACTTGTTGATTCTTGGACTTTGGAGGCTTGGAGATCAGATCACCCCCCTTGGATTTGATCCTCATATGTGTCCAAATTGATGACAAGGCTTAGATTTATCAGATTTGGACAAATCGAGCAAAATGCATAAAATCTGCCAAATCTGTCTTGAAAAAATCAGTTCATGATGCCATGTTTCAAGGGCTGTATCTCCTTGCTCAAATGGAATTTGGAGATGATCTGGTACTTGTTGGAAATCCCTCATGGAATTCTTTAACTTTGATGTTCACCCCTAGACCTGGTTTGACTTGGATCAAGGTGAAAAATGCCCCTACATTTTGGAAAAAGTAAGGTAGATTCTGACTTAGTGAAAATTTCACTAAGTGTTGGAAAAATGTCATTTTCATGTTTTCACCCATTTTGATCACTCCATAACTTAAAATGTTAGTTTTGTATTGGCAGCAATTTTGCTAAAACAAGGTGTTACATCAAGATGTTATGCTTGATGTCTTGACATGTGATTCTAACGTTCTGCAGGTGGTCTCTCTTATTGATGCAGGGCTCTGTTCATGATGTCGAGCCGGATGTCCTAACATCTGTTTACAGAACATCCTGTTCAGAATGTTATGATTTATTTGCTGCGCTTTATTTGCAATCTTTTGTGTGTTTATGATCAGTGATTGCGTGCGAAAATCATGGAGTGGCAGTATTTTAAAGCAAGCACTTTCTGTTATTTTTGAAGAATAGTTTGTTACTATTTTTGTGCAAAAAGATATGGAGAATAATTAGTTTTAATTATTAATTAAATCTAAGATCTGCTAATGCCCAAGCCCAAGGAGAATGTTTCTACTTAAAGGTGTGCTAACCCTAATTACAGAGTGGAGAGAAGATATTGAAAGCTGCGTTTCAAGTATTAGGGTTTAAGTCTTTTGTTGATTGTTTTTATTGTGAGTCATTCATTCATCATTTAGGTGTTTGAATTGGACTGAGTCTTTGAGTTGTAAGTTGTCCACTCTAAGCTTTTAAGTACGAGTGCTTTGTTCTTGATTGAAGCTTTTAAGCAAGATCAAGTGTTGTCATTGAAGTGTGTCCTTCTCTCGTTTTTATTTTTATGTAGTTATCACTGCATGTGATTGAGGAGGAGTGAGAGGTGTCTCTTATCTAAGGGTGTCTTAGATAGAAATCACACAGGTAGAGATTAGGTGAGAAGATTGTAAACTGAAGAGTGTTTACTGAGAGTCTTCATACTAATTCTGTTTAGTGGATTTCCTTCCTGACCTGGTAGCCCCCAGACGCAGGTGTGATTGTACCGAACTGGGTTAACAATTGCTTGTGTCTCTTTACAATTGTTTACTACTTTTATCTTGTTCATAAATTGTACATTGTTCAGATATTAGTGTCGTGACATCTCTTTCGACATCTCATATCTGATACCAGAATTTCAATTGGTATCAGAGCAGGCATCCTGCTCTGTTTCTGGGTGAGATCTCGGGATGATACTTTCTGGTACTATGGACAAGGAAGGAGGATTTATGAATAGACCATCTATTCTGGATGGATCTAATTATGATTATTGGAAACCACGCATGGTGGCCTTCTTGAAATCGTTGGATAGTAAGGCCTGGAAAGCTATCATAAAAGGATGGGAACACCCTGTCACTATGGGGAAAGATGGCAAAGCAACATCTGACCTGAAACCTGAGGAGGAATGGACTAAGGAGGAGGATGAATTGGCTCTTGGAAACTCTAAAGCATTGAATGCTTTGTTTAATGGAACTGATAGAAACATATTCAGATTGGTGAACAATTGTGAGGTAGCTAAAGATGCTTGGGACATACTCAAAACTACTCATGAAGGTACCTCTAAAGTGAAGATGTCAAGACTTCAATTGCTCACTACCAAGTTTGAAAATTTAAAGATGAAGGAAGATGAAAACATACATGACTTCCATATGAATATCCTTGAAATAGCTAATGCTTCAAGTGCCCTAGGTGAAAAGATGTCTGATGAAAAGCTGGTAAGAAAAATTCTCAGGTCTCTTCCCAAGAGATTTGATATGAAAGTGACTGCCATAGAAGAACCTCAAGATATCAGCAAGATGAGGGTGGATGAACTTGTTGGATCTCTCCTAACATTTGAACTTAGGATAAGTGACAGATCTGGAAAAAAAAACAAAAACATAGCCTTTGTGTCCAATACTGAAGATGGAGAGGAGGAATGTGCTCTGGATACTGATGAAAGCTTATCAAATGCTATAGTACTGCTAGGAAGACAGTTCAACAAGGTGATGAAGAGGATGGACATAAAGTCAAGACCAAATGTCAAGAACAACTCATCTGACATCAACATGTCTAATGATGTTGGTAGAAGATCAAGGTCTGAAGAAAAATCCATTCAAGGGAAAGGGATTCAGTGCCATGGATGTGAGGGATTTGGTCACATTAGAGTTGAATGCCCTACTTACCTCAAGAAACAAAAGAAGAGTCTAACTGTATCTTGGTCTGATGAGGATTCTGAAAGTGAACTTGAAGAAGAATCTGCTAAACATGTGACTGCTTTGACTGGAAGATGTGTCTCTGGTGAAGATTCTAGTGATGATGAATTGACCTTTGAAGAACTAGCAGTTTCCTACAAAGAGCTGTGTCTCAGAAGTGAAGAAGTTTGTCACGAAGGGGAGAAGCAGAAGAAACTTATAATTCAACTGAAGGCTGCAAAGGCAGAACATCTTGGAACCATCTCTAAGCTAGAGAATGAAGTCATGTTGCTGAACTCCAAGCTTGATCAAATGACCAAATCTGTCAGAATGCTGAACAGTGGATCTGACACATTGGATGAAATTCTTCAGGTTGGAAAAATGGCGGGAGATATGATTGGGTTAGGATTTGATGGAGAAAGAAACCCACTTCAGATGCTAGTTCTTCTGGACCTAAGCGTAATATGTCACATCAGGTGTCTCAACATCATAGGAGAGGACATTCATCTGGACCTAAACATAATATGACACATCAGGTGCCTCAACATCATGGGAGAGGACATCCCAACCACTTAAGAGGAAGATTCCAAAGATGGATATGCCATTACTGCGGGTATTTTGGTCACATAAAACCTTTCTTCTTCAGACTGTATGGATATCCTAAGCCTGCTCCTCAACCTAGATCCAATCAAAACATTCCTACTAATGGAAGACAATGGGTTCCCAAGACTGTTGCTACCAGTTTGATAGCTCACATGTCTCTCAGAGTCTCAGCTAAGGAGGATTGGTACTTTGACAGTGGTTGCTCTAGACACATGACAAGAATCAAAAATCTGTTAGTTGACATCAAATCTCATTCCACCAGCTATGTGACCTTTGGTGATGGAGCCAAGGGTGAAATCAAGGGGGTTGGAAAGCTGAACTGCTCAGGAGTTCCAAATCTTGATAATGTGTTGCTGGTTAAAGGGTTGATTGCCAACTTGATAAGCATCAGTCAACTATGTGATCAAGGATTCAATGTCAACTTCACCAAATCTGAATGCTTGGTTACAAATGAAAAGAGTGAAGTGATTATGAAGGGAGTCAGATCTAAGGACAACTGCTACTTATGGGTTCCTCAAGATTCTAGTTACTCCTCCACTTGTGCTCTAGCCAAAGAAGATGAAGTGAAACTGTGGCACCAAAAACTTGGTCATTTACATCTAAAAGGGATGAAGAGGATCATCTCTATGGAAGCTGTCAGAGGAATTCCTAAGTTAAAGATTGAAGAAGGAAGGGTATGTGGTGAATGCCAAAATGGAAAGCAAACTAAGATGTCACACCAGAAGATTAAACATCTCACTACTTCAAAAGTGTTGGAACTTCTTCACATGGACTTGATGGGACCTATGCAGGTGGAAAGAAGTATGCTTATGTGGTGGTGGATGATTTCTCCAGATATACTTGGGTGAATTTTATAAGAGAAAAATATGAAGTGTTTGATGTGTTCAAAGATCTTTGCCAAAGATTTCAAAGAGAAAAGGAGAGCAATGTTGTTAGAATTAGAAGTGACCATGGGAAGGAATTTGAGAATCATAAATTTGCTGAATTTTACTCATCTGAAGGGATTGACCACGAATTCTCATCTCCCATTACTCCACAGCAAAATGGAGTTGTAGAACGAAAAAATAGAACTATCCAGGAATCAGCTAGAGCTATGATCCATGCTAAGAAACTGCCTTACCATTTCTGGGCTGAAGCTATGAACACTGCTTGCTATATTCATAATAGAGTGACTTTAAGAACAGGAACCACTACTACCTTGTATGAGATATGGAAGGGAAGAAAACCTACTGTCAAGTACTTCCATGTGTTTGGAAGCAAATGTTATATCTTGGCAGATCGTGACCAAAGAAGAAAGATGGATCCAAAAAGTGATGAAGGAATATTTTTGGCCTATTCTACTAACAGCAGAGCCTACAGAGTCTTTAACTCCAGAACTAAAGTTATGATGGAGTCCATAAATGTTGTTGTTGATGATTTGCATAAGGAGGCTGATGTTCTAGAAGATGTTGAAACATTCTTTGATAATTCTGCTGAAACTTCAGATAAAAACACTGATCCTAATCCTACTAATGCAGAACTTGAATCTGAGCTAGTAAATAAGGGACCCTCCATCATAATCCAGAAAGACCATCCTATAGATCTTATCATTGGTGATCTAAATGAGGGAGTCACTACTAGATCAAGAGAAGTCATAACAAGTTCTTGTTTTGTGTCAAAAATTGAACCAAAAAATGTCAAGGAAGCCTTAACTGATGAATTCTGGATTAATGCCATGCAAGAAGAGCTAGGGCAATTCAAGAGAAATGAAGTATGGGTGTTGGTTCCAAGACCTGAAGGAACAAATGTGATTGGAACAAAATGGTTATACAAGAACAAGTCAAATGAAAAAGGGGTGGTCACAAGAAATAAAGCTAGATTGGTTGCTCAGGGATATACTCAGATTGAAGGGGTTGACTTTGATGAAACCTTTGCTCCTGTAGCTCGTATTGAATCCATCAGATTGCTATTATGAGTTTCCTGCATCCTGAGATTCAAGCTGTTTCAGATGGATGTAAAGAGTGCCTTCTTAAATGGGTACCCAAGTGAGGAGGTCTATGTGGAACAACCTAAGGGATTTATTGATCCAACCTTTCCAAATCATGTTTATAAGTTGAAGAAAGCTCTGTATGGATTGAAGCAAGCTCCAAGAGCTTGGTATGAGATACTAACTGAATTTCTAGTTGAGAATGGAAACAGAAAAGGTGGCATAGATAAGACTCTTTTTATCAAAGATTAAGGAGGGAAACTCATGGTTGCTCAAATCTATGTTGATGATATTGTGTTTGGTGGGATGTCTGATGAGATGGTTCAACATTTTGTTCAGCAAATGCAGTCAGAATTTGAGATGAGCCTTGTTGGTGAGTTAACTTATTTTCTTGGGTTGCAAGTCAAACAGATGGAAGATTCTATATTCCTATCTCAGAGTAAATATGCCAAGAACATAGTTAAGAAGTTTGGGATGGAGAATGCCAGTCACAAAAGGACACCTGCTCCTACTCATCTGAAGTTGTCTAAAGATGAAAAGGGTGTTAATGTGGACCAAAGTCTCTATAGAAGTATGATAGGGAGCCTGTTATATCTTACAGCTAGCAGGCCTGACATTGCTTTTGCTGTAGGTGTGTGTGCTAGATATCAAGCTGAACCCAAAGTTAGTCATATCAATCAAGTAAAGAGGATTCTGAAGTATGTCAATGGAACAAGTGATTATGGCATGTTATACACACATGGATCTGGCTATGTTTTATCTGGATATTGTGATGCTGATTGGGCTGGAAGTGCTGATGATAGGAAAAGTACATTAGGAGGATGCTTATTTTTGGGGAACAATCTTATATCATGGTTCAGCAAGAAGCAAAATTGTGTCTCTCTGTCTACAGCTGAAGCTGAGTACATAGCAGCTGGAAGCAGCTGTTCTCAACTGGTGTGGATGAAACAAATGCTGACTGAATATAATGTCACACAAGATGTCATAACATTGTATTGTGATAATTTGAGTGCTATAAACATCTCTAAAAATCCTATTCAACACAGCAGGACCAAACACATTGATATTCGTCATCACTTTATAAGGGAACTTGTAGAAGACAAGATTATTGCCTAAGAACATGTTGCCATACATAAGCAATTAGCTGACATCTTCACTAAGGCATTGGATGCAAGTCAGTTTGAATTTTTAAGAGGAAAATTAGGGATTTGTATTTATAAGGATTTGTAGCAATTAATGTTAAGTGAAAATATCACTAAAGTGGGTTTGTATTTTCAAAAAATAAAGTGGCTCCATCAAGTGCAATCATTTCAAAATACAAAGAGTGATATTTTCACACGCAACCCTAACACTACTTCTCATTCCAACTGCTACTTCATCTTCCATACCTCCACATTCTCTCTGCCTAAACATCCTTGCTTCATTCACAAAAATATCAAGATGTCTCAACACCATGGTTCATCTTCTTCCAAAGCTGCTAGGTCAGAATCAAAACCCGTGGCTCCCCCTGTGAGCGTCTCTCTTGATGATGTAATGGATGTTGCTCCACTTGCCATGGTCCCCTGTGCTGATGCTAAGTTGAAACATCCCACAACCTCGCATGCAAGAGGTTCCAAACACGCTCCTGTAGGTAACACTTCTAAAACCCCTCTTGAGTCATCTTCTAAAAATAGGGCCACCGAAGGTAGTAAGTATGTTGATAGAGCTATTAGAAGTATTGTTAGTGGGCTTTTGTATGGAGATCATCGGGTTCCTGGGATATCAATCCCACTTTCTCAAATTGATGTTGTTCCCACTCTTGATGCAAATCAAAGTGAGGAAAGAGAAGTTGATTCTTCATATTCTGAGAAGGATACTGATACTGCGAATCTGCACAAGTTGGCTAACTCTGTGCTGAAGGAAGGAAAGATTGAAGGTGTTGCTGGTGTTTCTGGTATGGAGAACAAGACTGCTGGTCCTAATCAGAGTGACAGAAGGACAAATTACTCTGATGATGTTGTGAATCTTGATGAATTACCATCTGACAATGAATTAATTGCTAATGCGAATCTTGACATAGCCATACGCCTGCAGGCAAGAAGAGGAAAATTTTTTGTTGACAACACTCCTAGAGGGAAATCTGCTGTTGGCAAGAAAAAGGCAGTTGTTGGACCTTCCAAAGCATGGAGCAAAGTTGCTACTCCATCTAAGAAAAGGAAGAATAGATCAGATTCTGAGTCTAATTATGATGTTGATGATGATGTCCAGGACATCGCTCCTGTTAGAAAGTCTGTAACCAAGAGACCATCTGACATAGTTCCAGATGCTCCACTGGATAATATTTCATTCCATTCTGTTGATAGTGTGCAAAAGTGGAAGTTTGTTTATCAAAGAAGGGTTGCTCTGGAGAGAGAGCTAGGTAACGATGCTTTGGAGATCAAGGAGGTCATGGAGCTGATTAATAATGCTAGATTAATGAAGATGGTGTCTAGATTCTCCAAATGCTATGATGTACAGGTCAAGGAGTTCATTGTGAACATCCCTGTGGATATTGCTGACAGAAGAAGTATGGAGTTTAGGAAGGTGTATGTGAGGGGGAGATGTATTGATTTTTCACCTGTTGTTATCAATAAATACTTGGGAAGAAGTGAACAAGAAGAGAGTGAGCTGAAAGTAACTGACAATCAGGTTTGCAAGGTAATCACTGCAAATTAGGTGGCTGCTTGGCCCTTGAAAGGAAAACTGACTGCTGGACAACTGAGTGTCAAATATCCAATCCTGCACAGGATTGGGGCAGCTAATTGGGTTCCTACGAATCACACTTCCACCATTGTTGTTGGGTTGGGAAGATTCATTTTTGTTGTTGGTACATAGGTTAAGTTTGACTATGGTAGTTACATTTTTTATCAGATTGTGAAGCATGCTACAACCAATGTTGTCAAAATGCCCATTACTTTTCCTTCTCTGATATGTGGTATTATCCTCAGCCAGTACCCTGGCATTCTTTGTAGTACTGATGTGGCCTGCAAGAGAGATTCTGTTTTGTCTGTGCATTATAAACTGTTTGCAGGAAGACAAGTCACAGACCTTGTCTTGACATATGCTGAGAAAAAACCTACCACAAAGATTGGGCTTATTTCAGAATTGAAGGAGACCTGCAGAGAGTTGGGAGATGTCATTCGTGTTACTACTGCAAGGAAGCTGAAATTGGAAGCCTTGATCAAGAATTTGGAACAGGCTGAAGGTGACAGTATTGAGGTTGTTGGTGCAAGTGAAGAGGAAGATGGTGAAGACCACACCTCTAGTCAGAGGACTGATGATGATGAAGGTCATGATTCTGGTTCTACTACTGGTGCTGAAGATGAAAGTTCTGGTGAAGAGAGTTGATGGTGTTTGTGACTACTGATGGTGTTCTTTGGAATTTCTTTTTGGTTCTTCTTTTGGTTGGCTGATTCAGAGTTGTTTTTAAACTTTTTGTGCTTGGCCTGTATTAATGTACTCTCTACTCTATGGATTTACTTCTGGTTCTGAATGGTTCTTTTTGAAACTTTAGTGGTTCTTGCTTTTGTTCTGATTTTATGACAAGTTCTCAGTGGAATTTCTCTAATTATGGCTAAAAAGGGGGAGAGTAGTGGCTAGTAATGTTCTATTTTGAATTTTCTGGAAGAGCTGGGTTATTGGCTTGAGGGGGAGTTTCATTGTTTGGAATGTTAGCTGTGTTTTTTTTCCTGCTGCAGGGTTCTCTGATGTGTGTTGGTGCCTTTGTGCTCAAATATTGTTTTAGCCAAAATTTACCAAACGGGGAGTTTGTTAGTTCTGTATTGGCAGCAATTTTTCTAAAACAAGGTGTTACATCAAGATGATATGCTTGATGTCTTGACATGTGATTCTAACGTTCTGCAAGTGGTCTCTCTTATTGATGCAGGGCTCTGTTCATGATGTCGAGTCGGATGTCCTAACATCTGTTTACAGAACATCATGTTCAGAATGTTATGATTTATTTGCTGCGCTTTTTTTGCAATCTTTTGTGTGTTTATGATCAGTGATTGCGTGCAAAAATCATGGAGTGGCACTATTTTAAAGCAAGCACTTTCTGTTATTTTTGAAGAATAGTTTGTTACTATTTTTGTGCAAAAAGATATGGAGAATAATTAGTTTTAATTATTAATTAAATCTAAGATCTGCTAATGCCCAAGCCCAAGGAGAATGTTTCTACTTAAAGGCGTGTTAACCCTAATTGCAGAGTGGAGAGAATATATTGAAAGCTGCGTTTCAAGTATTAGGGTTTAAGGCATTTGTTGATTATTTTTATTGTGAGCCATTCATTCATCATTTAGATGTTTGAACTGGACTGAGTCTTTGAGTTGTAAGTTGTCCACTCTAAGTTTTAAGTACTAGTGCTTTGTTCTTGATTGAAGCTTTTAAGCAAGATCAAGTGTTGTCATTGAAGTGTGTCCTTCTCTTGTTTGTATTTTTCTGTAGTTATTGCTGGATGTGATTTAGGGGGAGTGAGAGGTGTCTCTTATCTAAGGGTGTCTTAGATAGAAATCACACAGGTAGAGATTAGGTGAGAAGATTGTAAACTGGAGAGTGTTTACTGAGAGTTTTCAAACTAATTCTGCTTAGTGGATTTCCTTCCTGGCTTGGTAGCCCCCAGACGTAGGTGTGATTGCACCGAACTGGGTTAACAATTGCTTGTGTCTCTTTACAATTGTTTACTACTTTTATCTTGTTCATAAATTGTTCATTGTTCAGATATTAGTGTCGTGACATCTCTTTCGACATCTCATATCTGATAACAGAATTTCATAAAATCTATGAGGAATTGGAATGAGTTGAAGTTGAAGCTTTTAAAGTATGAAATGAGAGCTACAAATCCAGCTTTGGACCATCAAAAATGGTTGCTTGGATCTCAAGTTATGGTCCTTGGAAGTTGGTACCCTAGCCACTTTGTTCCATAACTTAGAAAAATTCTAAGTTTTTTATGGTTACCCCTTTTACAAGTTAACTCACTTTCTTTGATTTTTCTTGATGAATGATGATTCCAATCACATATTAACATTGTTTTAGGGTAAAAAAAACCATAAATTGTGAAAAATTCCAAAAAGTCAAACTTGATTTTATGCACAGTTGGCTTTTTATCTGATGAAATTCAAACTGTGCGATCCTTTGTGAAGTCAAGTCCTTGACCTAAATCAAACCTAATGGGTATATTCCATAGGTGTTATAGGGTGCATTGAATCATGTCCCAAGGTTTGGGAGCATGTCTGGGCCAAAAGTCAAAGATATAGTTGACTTTTCCCTCAAAACCCTAATTGTGGTCCTGATGAAATTGAAACTTGTAGATCAAGCTTCTTGGATCAATCCATTGTTGTAAATGGATCAATGTAGTGTATTTAAGGCCCTCAAATCAGGTCTTGAGGTCTTGGCTCATGTTTTGTCCTAAAAGTCAACTTAGGGGTGAATTAGGTCAAGAAACCCTAATTCCTAATTTTTTGATAAATGCATCCCCTGAGGTTAAAATGACTTGATGATTGGGTCTATGAGGTCCCTTGGAGTATCTTGGGTTGTGCTTTGAAGTATTGGCTCATGCCCAGAGAAAAAAGTTTCATCTGGAGGCCTCAGTCGACCAAAACCCTAATTTGGTGACACTGGCGATCCCGAGGCTTGATCAACTTGGAATGTTGCAACCTTATGCTTGATTCTTGATGTGGGAGTCCTCTTGATCCTTTGTGGATGTTTGAGATGTTAGACAAGTTTAAGATCATGTCATTCCTTGATTGATCCTTTGTCTAAGTGCTCTAAGAGGGCCTGAAACCCTAATTTCTGATTATGGTGAATGCTCAACCATCTTTGAGGAGATTGATGAGGCATGTAAGTACATCCATATTGTGATGATGATTTGCAAAATGATGGGAAACCTTAGTGGTCAATGTAAGTTCCTGGATTGGCTGGAATTTTGGTAAAACAACAAGGTGTTCAATGCTGATGTCATGGTGTTGATGTTGCAGCATTGAGTCTTAGTACTGGGCTGTACTAAGTTGTGAAGGTTAACTATGTTTGATGTCATGGGCTTGATGTCATAATATTGCACTTAACACTGGGCTGTGTTAAGGTTGCTAGTTACTGAAGTGGATGTCTGATGTCACATAGGTGATGTTGTAACATCAGACCTGCAGAACTGAAGCTAATGACAGCATGGGCTTGTTGTTATTAGGGTCGCGTATTAGCTGGAATTGTGGAGAGTGTTGACTCGTTGGATGAGAATATCTTGGGCTAGATATTTTCTGTTACATGGGAGATTTGATTGCAGGTTTGTTGGAGAATTAAAAGGTGGAAGATTTAAAAAGATTTTGGGGATAAAATCTGTTTTAAAAGATTCAGTTTTTAATTAACAAATCTGATCAAATATTGTGATAAATCCAATCCAAATTCAAGGAGCTATATAAAGCGCACAAGACCAAGGAAGAAGGTATAGAAAACAGATTGAAGATCAAGAGCTGGAGGCTTAGAGTCTAGGGTTTGTTTAGAGTACTTGTAATCACACTATTCTAGGTTTGAATAGGTGTTGAATTTTCTGTCCTCTCTAGAAGCTGTGAAGCAATGGAGAGTTGTTGATTGATCGAAGCTTGGAAGCAAGATCAAGGGATCTCAAAGAGGTTGTTCTTTGAGTGTTTTAGGGGATTGAGTAGTGTTCTCATATCTAAGTGGTTTCTTAGGTAGAAAGTCACTAGTAGAGTATAAGTTTAGGAGATTGTCAACTGGTGTGTTGAGTCTGTAAATTATATCTACAAGTAGTGAATTTCATCCCTGGCTTGGTAGCCCCCAGACGTAGGTAGTTAGACCGAACTGGGTGAACAATTCCTTGTGTTTTCCTATTGCTTATTCTGTCCATTATTGCAGAGTGTGTTGTTGTAACATCGCACCTTAACATCACACGTCTGGTACCAGAATTTCAATTGGTATCAGAGCAGGCATCCTGTCTGTCTCTGGGTGAGATCTAGGGAAGTACTTTCTGGTGAAAGATGGACAAAGAGGTTGGAGGATTTGTCAACAGACCCCCTATATTGGATGGCTCAAACTATGAGTATTGGAAGCCTAGAATGACTACCTTTTTAAAGTCATTAGACAGCAGAGCTTGGAAGGCTGTCATTAAAGAGTGGGAAGCTCCTGTTGTGTGTGAAAAAGATGATGCTGGCAAGGATAAAGAAGGCACCTCTAAGCGAAAGCCTGAAGAAGAATGGTCCAAGTAAGAAGATGAGCTTGCCCTTGGGAATTCAAAAGCCCTAAATGATATCTTCAATGGGGTTGACAAGAACATATTCAGGCTGATCAACTCATGTGAAACTGCTAAGGCTGCTTGGGATATTTTGAAGGCTACTCATGAAGGTACATCTAGAGTGAAGATGTCAAGACTTCAGCTTTTAACATCTAAGTTTGAAAGCTTGAAGATGAAGGAAGAGGAAACTATTCATGACTTCCACATGAGTGTTCTTGAGCTGTCAAATGCATCCAGTGCTCTTGGTGAGAAGATGACAGAAGAGAAGCTGGTAAGAAAGATTCTTAGGTCCCTCCCTAAGAAGTATAAGATGAAGGTAACAGCCATTGAAGAATCTCAAGACATCAGCAAGATGAGAGTTGATGAGCTTATTGGATCTCTTCAAACATTTGAACTTGGGCTGAATGAGGAAGAACCAGAAAAGAAGCCCAAGAGTATAGCCTTAGTCTCCACTCCTGCAGCAGCTAAAGATGATGAGTCCCAGGAGGATCTGCCTCAGGCTATAGTTATGTTGGGAAGGCAATTCAACAAAGTGTTCAAGAAGATGAACTATAACTACAGGCCTAATGTCAAGAACATCTCCTCTGACATCAGTAAGTCAAAAGAGAAAGATGAAGAGAAGACTGTCCAAGATAAAGGTGTTCAGTGCTTTGAATGTGAAGGGTATGGACATGTCAAGAAAGAGTGTCCCACATTCTTGAAGAAGCAGAATAAAGGCTTGATAATTTTCTGGTCTGACACTGATAGCGAAGATGAAAGTGAGTCAGCAAAGCATGTTACAGCTTTGACAGGAATTGTTGAACCTGATGATGATAGTGATGGAGAAGTCACCTATGATGAGCTAGCTTCAACATACAAGGAGTTGTGTTTAAAGAGTGCTGAAGTTTGTCAAGAAAATAAGTGCCATAAGGAACAGATTGCTCAACTTGAGAATGAAAAATCTGATCTGGAATATGAAGTTGTTCTAGTGAGATCCCAACTTGATCAGATGACAAAATCTGTTAGGATGTTGAACAGTGGTACAGCCACTCTTGACAAGATACTCCAGTCAGAACAGGTTGCTGGAAACAAAGCTGGGATAGGATATGTGGCCGAAGACAAGGGTACCTCAGAAGCAAGTACTTCAGGTCTAAAGAAGGAAGAGTCACAAACTGTGCCTCAACATCAGCCAAAGAGGCAGAATCTTACTCCCAAGGAAGCTGATGTTTCACAACCTAAGAAGATTGAGAAGAAGACTGGTCATAATCAGAAGAGAAAGCAGCCACAAGGAGCAAGCCAGAATATGCCCCCCCAATATCATAGGAGCATGGAAGCTGCAAGGGTCAAGCAGACCAGGTCACATCCGATGTCTCAACATCAGGAAAACTGGTATGGACCTGGCCTCAACAATGTTGTGCCTTATAATTATGGAAGAAGGAAGCCTCATCACCATGGGAGACAGCCTAGAAGACAGCATCCTCAGTTCAAACAGCACGTGTCTCATCAGGTGTCTCAACATCAGGGGTATGGTTACACTAATGCTGTGTCTCATTATGGAAGGAGAAAGTCCCACCATCATGGGAGACAATCCAGGAAAAAGCATTCTCAGCTTCCTTATGGATACCAGCATAATACAAGGCAGGCAAGCAATGTTAGGAGAAGACCACATTATGGATTGCAACCTATGCAGTCTCATCAAGGCAGAAGATTCAGAGAAGAAAGGGTGAGATGCTTTTATTGTGGAAGGCTTGGACATGTGCAATACTCTTGCTACAAGCTGCATGGATACCCTCAGACACAGAACAGATGGAGAGATTACAGACCCAAATTCGTTAAACAATTGGTACAGAATGAGAAGATGAAGTGCTTATTGGCTCACCTGGCTGACAAAGAAGCTAAAGAAGAAACATGGTATTTTGACAGTGGGTGTTCCAAACACATGTCTGGATGTAGATCCATGTTTGCTGAATGTAGACCGTGTCCTTCTCTTGAAGTGGTGTTTGGTAAAGGGAATAACGAAGTTGTAGAAGGTATTGGAAAAGTAAGAGGACCTAAACTTGACAATGTTTATCTTGTCAATGGTTTGAATGCTAATCTGATTAGCATCAGCCAATTATGTGATGAAGGTTATTTAGTCAGCTACACCAAAGACAAATGTGTTGTAACGAATGAGAAGGGTGAGGCTGTAATGACTGGTGCAAGATCCAAAGACAATTGTTATCAGTGGATTCCTCAAACTGAAAGCCAGTCTGGTGATGATAAAGAAGATATCAGGTGTAGACATCAGAATGATGAAGGTTCCCTCAAGTTGATGAAGGTCAAAAGAAAAGATGATATGAAATTAGTCAAGGGAAAATGTTACACATCAGTCCTCACCATTGATGGAAGGATTAAAGATTCTCAGGACCTGAATAGAGCAACATCTCTCGAGAGGAAAGATGCTGATGTCTTAACATCTGAACAAATCATCAGTGGTCTGACTGTGAGTAAGTCTAAAAGGCTAGAGATTGAAGAACTCGCTGAAGTTATGGGAGATACCAGTGGTAACTATAAAAAATTCTATCATCAAGATCTGAAGAAGATCGATGTCTCAGAAGAAAACCTCCCCTGGATGAATAGCTCTGTGTCGAAAGATACAGATGTCAGAGCAGATGCTGAAACATCTCAAGACAAGAAGAGTATTTCTAGCCTCAAGAAGGATGATGAGCAAAGTGCAAAAATGATTCAGAATAGACTAGAGTCTAAGACTGATCCCAATATGAAAATTGACATGCAGAGGACCTCTGATATTGGGTCTATCAGACCCTGGATTAAAATGTCAAGAATAAATACACATCCTCTAGGATGGAATCATGCTGGTCAAAAGATACAAACTGATCTTGGAAGACTAAGAAGAATAAAGAGGGGCAAAATCAGATTAGTTCTCAGATCTAAGAAGAAGAACAGTCGTAGATCAGTGTTATGTGGAAAGAACTCGTGCTATCAACTCTTGTGGAAGAAACGACTGGTGGGCAATCACCATGTCAAGAAAGATGTTACAACATTGCAGAATGTTACTCATCAATGGGATGATGAGCAGGTTGATAGAAAAGATCTGGTTAAATACTCAGATTATTAGGTAAATAAAGAGAAATTAGATGATGAGTTCATGTATGCTAACCAATTTGAGAGCTTAAAATTGGGGAGCGTATTACTTCAAAATTAATTGAAAGATGTTTTATGGTGCAGTTGGCCTATAAGATAATGGTTATTCAACTGCAGATAGTAAGGTACATAAAATAGTCTGTTCAATTTTTTAGTGTAGTCTCTCTAAGAAACTCATCTTGGTGCTCTGGTTCTGTTTAATGCAGTACAAATTTCAGCAGTTTAGAATAGTACTGTAAAGTGTTTGGCATGGCAACTGAAAAATCTAAAAATAGGATTTTTATTCAATAGTTGAAAATACAAGATTAGACTACATCCTCATGCCAATCTCCTGCATCCAGAAAAGCCTTCCAATCTGCATCCCATTCATCTTCTGAAGGCTGTTGTTGAGCAGAATGGTTCTTACCAGGCTTCATAGTGGTCACTGAAGTCCTGCCAGTTTTTGTTGCTCCTGTAGAAGGACCTGATGTCGTCTGAGATTTGATCTTCTTCTTCAAAGGGTCTGGTTGTGTATCCTCATGCTTGAGGTTCTTGGTTGGTTCTTTGGAGCTTGATTGACTCATGCTTTATTGGTGTGTTGTGTTGAGCATAGGAGAAAGAGTGGTTTTATAATGGTTTGGTTGTATCGCCCGACCAGTCAAGGGGTTGGAAGTTGTTTTTGACTATGTCATTAATAATGTCAGAACATTGTGCTTGGAGACTACATAGGTCTTGTTGCTACTGACAGTGGGACCAGTATTATGTCACCTTGTAGGGCATTTGATTTGGGATAGTTGTCTAATTATGGCTAAAAAGGGGTAGAGGTAATAAATGCCATAAAGAGAAGAGTAGTAAAAATAAAAGGTGTTTAGTTGAAAAGTAATGATGCAGCTGTGGAGGGGGAGTATAGACAGCATAGTTGTGGAGCTGCTAGTGAAGTATTCATAACATTGAAGAGTGCAGAGTGCAGCAAAGCAGGCATCAAGGGGGAGATGTGCTGCACATTGTGAGCTACTGAACAGCTGTGATGCTGGTTCAAGTTTTTGAGGGGGAACACCAATTGGCTGTTGTCAATAATGAAGATGGTGCTGCAGCAGATCAAGTAATGAAGACATTTTGAAGATTGTCATGACTGCTGCTGTTTTTAGTTTCAAAATATTGAAGATATTCCGCTGCTGAAGTCTCTGAAGATGCAGAGATTGTTTTAGCCAAAATTAGCCAAAGGGGGAGATTGTAAGTTCCTGGATTGGCTGGAATTTTGGTAAAACAACAAGGTGTTCAATGTTGATGTCATGGTGTTGATGTTGCAGCATTGAGTCTTAGTACTGGGCTGTACTAAGTTGTGAAGGTTAACTATGTTTGATGTCATGGGCTTGATGTCATAACATTGCACTTAACACTGGGCTGTGTTAAGGTTGCTAGTTGCTGAAGTGGATGTCTGATGTCACATAGGTGATGTTGTAACATCAGACCTGCAGAACTGAAGCTAATGACAGCATGGGCTTGTTGTTATTAGGGTCGCGTATTAGCTGGAATTGTGGAGAGTGTTGACTCGTTGGATGAGAATATCTTGGGCTAGATATTTTCTGTTACATGGGAGATTTGATTGCAGGTTTGTTGGAGAATTAAAAGGTGGAAGATTTAAAAAGATTTTGGGGATAAAATCTGTTTTAAAAGATTCAGTTTTTAATTAACAAATCTGATCAAATATTGTGATAAATCCAATCCAAATTCAAGGAGCTATATAAAGCGCACAAGACCAAGGAAGAAGGTACAGAAAACAGATTGAAGATCAAGAGCTGGAGGCTTAGAGTCTAGGGTTTGTTTAGAGTACTTGTAATCACACTATTCTAGGTTTAAATAAGTGTTGAATTTTCTGTCCTCTCTAGAAGCTGTGAAGCAATAGAGAGTTGTTGATTGATCGAAGCTAGGAAGCAAGATCAAGGGATCTCAAAGAGGTTGTTCTTTGAGTATTTTAGGGGATTGAGTAGTGTTCTCATATCTAAGTGGTTTCTTAGGTAGAAAGTCACTAGTAGAGTATAAGTTTAGGAGATTGTCAACTGGTGTGTTGAGTCTGTAAATTATATCTACAAGTAGTGAATTTCATCCCTGGCTTGGTAGCCCCCAGACGTAGGTAGTTAGACCGAACTGGGTGAACAATTCCTTGTGTTTTCCTATTGCTTATTCTGTCCATTATTGCAGAGTGTGTTGTTGTAACATCGCACCTTAACATCACACGTTTGGTACCAGAATTTCAATTGGTATCAGAGCAGGCATCCTGTCTGTCTCTGGGTGAGATCTAGGGAAGTACTTTCTGGTGAAAGATGGACAAAGAGGTTGGAGGATTTGTCAACAGACCCCCTATATTGGATGGCTCAAACTATGAGTATTGGAAGCCTAGAATGACTACCTTTTTAAAGTCATTAGACAGCAGAGCTTGGAAGGCTGTCATTAAAGAGTGGGAAGCTCATGTTGTGTGTGAAAAAGATGATGCTGGCAAGGATAAAGAAGGCACCTCTAAGCGAAAGCCTGAAGAAGAATGGTCCAAGGAAGAAGATGAGCTTGCCCTTGGGAATTCAAAAGCCCTAAATGCTATCTTCAATGGGGTTGACAAGAACATATTCAGGCTGATCAACTCATGTGAAACTGCTAAGGCTGCTTGGGATATTTTGAAGGCTACTCATGAAGGTACATCTAGAGTGAAGATGCCAAGACTTCAGCTTTTAACATCTAAGTTTGAAAGCTTGAAGATGAAGGAAGAGGAAACTATTCATGACTTCCACATGAGTGTTCTTGAGCTGTCAAATGCATCCAGTGCTCTTGGTGAGAAGATGACAGAAGAGAAGCTGGTAAGAAAGATTCTTAGGTCCCTCCCTAAGAAGTATAAGATGAAGGTAACAACCATTGAAGAATCTCAAGACATCAGCAAGATGAGAGTTGATGAGCTTATTGGATCTCTTCAAACATTTGAACTTGGGCTGAATGAGGAAGAACCAGAAAAGAAGCCCAAGAGTATAGCCTTAGTCTCCACTCCTGCAGCAGCTAAAGATGATGAGTCCCAGGAGGATCTGCCTCAGGCTATAGTTATGTTGGGAAGGCAATTCAACAAAGTGTTCAAGAAGATGAACTATAACTACAGGCCTAATGTCAAGAACATCTCCTCTGACATCAGTAAGTCAAAAGAGAAAGATGAAGAGAAGACTGTCCAAGATAAAGGTGTTCAGTGCTTTGAATGTGAAGGGTATGGACATGTCAAGAAAGAGTGTCCCACATTCTTGAAGAAGCAGAATAAAGGCTTGATAATTTCCTGGTCTGACACTGATAGCGAAGATGAAAGTGAGTCAGCAAAGCATGTTACAGCTTTGACAGGAATTGTTGAACCTGATGATGATAGTGATGGAGAAGTCACCTATGATGAGCTAGCTTCAACATACAAGGAGTTGTGTTTAAAGAGTGCTGAAGTTTGTCAAGAAAACAAGTGCCACAAGGAACAGATTGCTCAACTTGAGAATGAAAAATCTGATCTGGAATATGAAGTTGTTCTAGTGAGATCCCAACTTGATCAGATGACAAAATCTGTTAGGATGCTGAACAGTGGTACAGCCACTCTTGACAAGATACTTCAGTCAGAACAGGTTGCTGGAAACAAAGCTGGGATAGGATATGTGGCCGAAGACAAGGGTACCTCAGAAGCAAGTACTTCAGGTCTAAAGAAGGAAGAGTCATAAACTGTGCCTCAACATCAGCCAAAGAGGCAGAATCTTACTCCCAAGGAAGCTGATGTTTCACAACCTAAGAAGATTGAGATGAAGACTGGTCATAATCAGAAGAGAAAGCAGCCACAAGGAGCAAGCCAGAATATGCCCCCCAATATCATAGGAGCATGGAAGCTGCAAGGGTCAAGCAGACCAGGTCACATCCGATGTCTCAACATCAGGAAAACTGGTATGGACCTGGCCTCAACAATGCTGTGCCTTATAATTATGGAAGAAGGAAGCCTCATCACCATGGGAGATAGCCTAGAAGACAGCATCCTCAGTTCAAACAGCACGTGTCTCATCAGGTGTCTCAACATCAGGGGTATGGTTACACTAATGTTGTGTCTCATTATGGAAGGAGAAAGTCCCACCATCATGGGAGACAATCCAGGAAAAAGCATTCTCAGCTTCCTTATGGATACCAGCATAATAGAAGGCAGGCAAGCAATGTTAGGAGAAGACCACATTATGGATTGCAACCTATGCAGTCTCATTAAGGCAGAAGATTCAGAGAAGAAAGGGTGAGATGCTTTTATTGTGGAAGGCTTGGACATGTGCAATACTCTTGCTACAAGCTGCATGGATACCCTCAGACACAGAACAGATGGAGAGATTACAGACCCAAAGTCGTTAAATAATTGGTATAGAATGAGAAGATGAAGTGCTTATTGGCTCACCTGGCTGACAAAGAAGCTAAAGAAGAAACATGGTATTTTGACAGTGGGTGTTCCAAACACATGTCTGGATGTAGATCCATGTTTGCTGAATGTAGACCGTGTCCTTCTCTTGAAGTGGTGTTTGGTAAAGGGAATAACGAAGTTGTAGAAGGTATTGGAAAAGTAAGAGGACCTGAACTTGACAATGTTTATCTTGTCAATGGTTTGAATGCTAATCTGATTAGCATCAGCCAATTATGTGATGAAGGTTATTTAGTCAGCTACACCAAAGACAAATGTGTTGTAACGAATGAGAAGGGTGAGGCTGTAATGACTGGTGCAAGATTCAAAGACAATTGTTATCAGTGGATTCCTCAAACTGAAAGCCAGTCTGGTGATGATAAAGAAGATATCAGGTGTAGACATCAGAATGATGAAGGTTCCCTCAAGTTGATGAAGGGAACCCTCAAGTTTGGCATGGCCTATAAGATAATGGTCATTCAACTGCAGATAGTATGGTACATAAAATAGTCTGTTCAATTTTTTAGTGTAGTCTCTCTAAGAAACTCATCTTGGTGCTCTGGTTCTGTTTAATGCAATACAAATTTCAGCAGTTTAGAATAGTACTGTAAAGTGTTTCATTCAAAATTTGGGGTATGACACCTTTCTATACCTCACATATCAAAACAAACAATCAAAACCTTTTTTCCAGATAATTGTTGTAAGTGGCACACTTGTTGATTCAAAATCTAAGCTGGAGTCCTTCTCTTATCCTTGCCAAAACTCCTCTTTCATCTGACAGCTATAGGTGGCAAGCCTCTGGATTCCATACATCAAAGCCAACATCCCTCTCTTAGCATGAAAGATTCATAAAGGAAAAGTGGCATTGCTCTAAACTGAGTTAAAGTTTCTTCCTTCATGACATCTCCCTTATAAAGGAAATTATGGCATTGTTGGATCCCGTATCCTAGTTAAAGTAATTTCTCTTATAATAAATTACCCAACATCTGTGATGAATAGGTGAGATATCTCCCTTTAGAGATGACAAACTCTCTCTCAGTCAACCTTTAGCTTCAATCTTGGGCTTTGAACAAGACACAAATACTCCGATAGCTTCAATCTTGGGCTTTAAACAAGACACCAAATATCTTTCCTCCCATAGAAATAGGAGGAACTACGATTGCTCTGATTTCCCAAATCTCTTTATGGGAATACGTAGGCATAAGATTGCGAAATCTTAGCGAGCACACAAATAAAAAATCTTAGGTCCAAGTACCTCCCCAAAAACAACAGAAAACCCGAAAACAACAAAAACATTCTCTCAACACTCCCAAAGAAGAAACTTTCCCAATCCACAACAGATAAACATAAGAAAGCATTTCAAATTAACAGAAATACATGTAAAAAGAAGGTTCCTATAGATTACTATAGATACTCTGGGTGTTAACAACTTCCCTTTGTATAACCAGACCCTAATCCCCGATCTCTTAGCATTTGTTAAAGAAAACATTTGCGTGTAGGGTTAGTTTAAGATATCTTCCCTTTCCTTTCTAGCTTCATAGGATAAATACAGAAATCAGAAAGTAGCACCAATTATGCGGTAAGGTGGCCGCGTCACCAGGAAAAAACCGACGGCTACAGAAAAATGGTGACTCTTCTGGGGAGAATAGGATTAGATTTCCTAAGAGGTCTAGGCCTTGCTTTGTATTTATTTTTCTGTTATCTTATTTGCTTTCTCATTTTTTTTATATATCATATGTTGTCATATTATTTGATATCCTTGTTTACATTAATGTTATTTGGGAATGCGATTAATACGCATGTGGTGAGTCTGAGATAACATTAAGATAAGTGGTGGCGTATTCAAGGAGGCATATAGGGAGTGAATCCCGACCAAGCTAACTTGAGAGTCCACCGAATCAGTGGAGGTGCCTGCGTGGAATTACCAATGTTGAACGAGCATGTCGTGGAAGCATTGTTTTTCCCATTGGGTTACCCTTGAAACTGAGGATTAGTGGACATTTAACCATTTGACCATTAGGTAGTGCAGTGACTATCGGGAATAGTTGATACGCGATACTGCACTAAAAGGAGATTCATCTTGGGATATTACAGCTCTCATGAGTCAGTCGATTTGCTGTTAATATCCTCAAAAGGGGTCAATGATTTCTGGAACCTTTGTAAGAACCCGTTCTACAGGTACAAAAATTGACCTTTAGTACACACCTTTGGGGATGGCTAGATCCATGGCTCCATGCTCGTGACCATGAACCCTTAAACCCATGTTTTCAAATGTTTTTGTTTGCTGCATTTATGCATTAAAAAAAACCCTTTTTTAAACAAGATCTTTCTTCTAAAAGAACTGAAACAATAATTGCAAATATCAGAAGTTGCTTTATGGATTTTGATAGAAGAAAAACGCATAATACACCTTCAAGGTTCCAAAACTGGAAGACCTAAGGAAATTGGGAAGGATAATTACTAATCCCGAGGATTTCAGAGCTAAGCACGGAGGAATGTTGTCTCTTTTAAAGGTCAACATGGTTGAAGGGATCCTGTATACACTAGTTCAGTTCTACGATCTGGTATACCACTGCTTCACTTCCCCAGATTAACAGCTCACACAAACACTGGAAGAATACTCCCACCTAATAGATTTACCTATCACTTATCAAGATCCATTTTCCGGACTGGAAGAAATTCCAAAAGATCAAGCCATTGCAAAAGCAATCTCTTTGGAAGAGTCAGAAATCAAGACTCACATGACCACCAAGGGAGGAATCCAGGGTTTACCGGCTAAACTCCTGATGGAGAAAGCTCTATACTTTGCCAGTATAGGAAATATAACCGCTTTCGAGGATGTCTTTGTTCTGCTCATATATGGGTTATTCCTCTTTCCCAACATTGACAACTTCGTCGACAACAATGCTTTTAAGATATTCTTAATTGGGAACCCAGTCCCAACCTTGCTTGCAGATGCTTATCATTCAGTACACTTAATGAATTTGTATAGTGGAGGGATGATTACATGTTGTGTACCATTACTCTATAAATTATTTATTTCCCACTTACCCAAGTCTGCTGTTTTTTGGGATCACAAGAGTAGTCTGCGATGATCACAGAAGATTATGTCTCTTACCAATTCTGACATAGATTGGTACAATCAGATCTATGACAGGGTAAAAATCATCGACAAATGTTGAATTTTCCCTAATGTACCCCTCATTGGTACTAAATGAGGGATCAACTATCATCCAATTTTAGCTCGCCGTCAACTAGGATATCCGATGAAGAATATCCCACATAATGCTCATCTGGAATGTCTTTTCTTCAAGGAAGGGGAAAATGATAGGGCACTAGAGAAAGAAATAGTGCATGCCTGGCAACATATTCACAGGAAAGGAAGAGAGTCCCCGGGGAGGCCAAACTACATCTCTGCAGAGCCATATCTCCACTGGGTGCAAACTAAAGCCATCAAGATGAGGATGCCTTACCCTCGTCAAGAAGTTTTTCCCTTAAAGGAATATGTCCTTTATTTCATGTCTGATGTAGAAAAGCTCCAGGTCGCTCTCAACAAAGTCCAACGTGAGAAGAACTCTTGGAAGAACAAGTACCTGATTCTTAATTTGGAATGTACCAAGATTTAAGAACTACTAAAAGAAAAGGATGCTCTGATTGAGATATTAGAGCAGCATGCCATAGAAAGTCAGGAGGAACGAAGAAATTTGCTATCTCCTTTCTCTTGGCAAAGGATCGTCGACCCGACAATGGCTGAAGGGGCCCGACCGAAGAAAAGAAAAGTTCAGGAACCAACATCTGAGCTCTCCTCAAAGAGAACTCAGGATCCATAGGCCTAATTTTCCTTCTCGCACTTTGTAAAATACTGTACTTTTCCCTGTAAAATACTGCAATCTTTCGAGTTCAATAAAAGGGCCTCCCCCGCTGTGTGATATTTGCAATATAATTGTTAAAAGTTTTTTTGAAAACAAAAAATATAAATATAAATATCATTCTCATTGTTTGCATATCATTCATCATTCTCACATAACACATCTTTGTCTTTGAGTCTCACATATGTGTCGCACTCTATAGTCAAATTATCTCATTCGTATAATACTCGGGCCAATCGACAAAAGAAAATGGATGATCTCGAGGAAGAGAACAGAGACCTGAGAGAAGAAATCAACGCTCTAAAAGAGAGTTTGGAGAAACTCCACAACAGCATGGAATCCCTGGCAGCAGCCCAGAAACAACAACATCAAAGGACTGTGATCTCAGAGATTACGTCTACACCAGCATTTGAGACACCTGGAAGTCATCCTCAGTACAACATGCCTAAAGGTTTCCCCTGGGGTATGCCTATCAACTTTATACCTGAAGGATACATCCCACCGGTCACTGAAGACTCAGAAGTTGTAGCAGGAACCACCAGACCTGAAGGTTACAAACTTTAGGTAAATGAAGACGCAAGGATTACAATAGAAACTCCTGAAGGTTAAAAACTTCAGGTCACTGAAGTGCCAATAGTTACCGCCGTAATGACTATACCACAACCAGTGGTACACACTATCCCAGAGGAACAGATTCTATAGGATGCGTCTGGCAGAAATGAAGAAGTATATGAAAGGATGAATGAACTCCAGGAACAGTTCTTGGAAATGCAGAAGGAACTGCACGCCATTCGCGGTCAGGACTTGTTTGGTAAAGACGCCGCCGACCTCTGTTTGGGCCCTAATGTAAAGATACCGGACAAATTCAAGGTTCCAGACTTTCAAGACAGTTTAACCGGTGCCGCACTCAAATGGTACATGGGTTTAAACTGCACCAAGATCAGTACTTTCAGAGATCTCGAGGCAGCCTTCGTTCAGCAGTATAAATACAATTTAGGTATGGCGCCAGATAGGGACCAGCTCAGAGCAATGTCACAAAAGGATAAAGAAACCTTCAAGGAATATGCTCAAAGATGTCGTGAAATCGCCGCCCAGATCTGTCCCCCTCTCGAGGAAAAGGAAATGACAAAGATCTTCTTGAAAACATTAAGCTTGTTTTATTACGATCGAATGGTTGCCAGTGCACCTAGTGACTTCACTGAAATGGTGAACATGGGAGTACGCCTTGAGGAAGCGGTCCGAGAAGGACAATTGATCAAAGATACAGAGCCATCCAGTAGTACTAAAAGATATGGCAGTGCTTTCCAAAAGAAGAAAGAGCAAGATATCAGTAATATCTCTCTGGGAAAGCTAAGACGAAGGAATCAACCGGTAGCAGCAGTGACTCCCGCTATCAACCCATCGCTAGCTCTAACATATCAGCCTCAGGTTGCTCCGAGCCAACCAAGTTAACAACAGTATCAGCAAAGGCAGCAACAGCCTCTTATGCAGGCTCGCCCGCAGTACAATAACAATAATCGTACTACACGACCATCAGGGTTTGACCCTATACCAATGTTATACACATAGTTATTTCCACTCCTACTGACCAAGGGACAAGTTCAAACCAGAACTCCTTACAGTCCCAGAAAATCCACCTTTTTGGTTCAAAGCAGATCAAACTTGCCCTTACCATCAAGGAGGATCAGGACATAACATTGAGAATTGCCTCAACTTCAAGTCTGATGTACAGAAGCTCGTTAGAAACGGGGTTTTAACTTTTAAATATACTAATCTGAATGTTCAGATGAACCCATTACCGCAGCATGAGAAGACTACGGTGAATTTGATAGAAAGAGAACCTGGCGGTAGTTAACAAATTCACAATGTACGCTTACTAGGAACCAACCTGGTAAAAATGCATTGCAGACAGAGCGGGTACGGCCATGTACCATCTCACAATTATCATCAGTGTGATATCTGTTCCAAGTACAATCAAGGATGTGCCATAGTACAAACAGCTCTGCAAGGGCAAAAAGATCTAGGCTGGATTCAGGATCACAGGGTTCGTGAAGTAAACATGGCCCATGCACATCCAAACATAGTTCAAAACCATGACATTCGTGCAATGAATGTCAATCTAGTGGCAATGCATTCAAAACAAAGCCAGTATTACAATTTGCGGCGGCACGATTACAACGCTTGCCCGATTTTCTCAAAAGACAATCAGGGATGTTCTTTTGTACAAGAGGCCCTCCAGCGTTAAATGGATCTCGGATGGATCCAAGACTACCATGAAAGGAATGATCATCAGGTTAACATGGTTCAGATCTTTGACATCCACTTAATGAATACCAGTCTAGTGGAATTGCATGCCAAGCAGGTCAGACTTGGTTTTCTGGCCTCGTACGATTATCAAGACTGTAAAGAATTCTACGAAAACGACCAAGGTTGTGCGCTTGTACAAAAAACTCTTCAACATCTGTTGGACCACTGGTGGCTTCCAATCTACCAGGATGAAGACACGCAATAAGTTAGCATAACTAATGGGAATCCTGATAGACACCAAAGTTGTGATATCCGCTTATTAGAAATAGATCTGGTAAGGATGCACTGCATACAAAGTGGATATGTTCGGGTACCACCTCACAATTATGAATGCTGTGGAATATGCTCGAAAATTAACCAAGGATGCTACCTCGTGCGAGCAGCTCTCCAGCATCAGTTAGACCGAAAGGAAATTCAACCATGCTTGAATTCTGAATCAATCAACATGATACAAACTTACCTCCCTGTTCAAAACAAGGACCAAGGACTACTGGACAAAAGCACCGTCTCAGTCTCCAATAAAAGAGAACCTGTCAATCATAGAATAACCAAGGATGTTTGCACCATAATTCCTCTGCTCAATGAGTCAAAAATCTCTCTTGACAATAGAAAAGTGTCTGACCGGCCCAATCTGGAACTAATCGAGGTTGCCTATGACAGTCAAAAGGCCCAAAAATCCCATGTGATCGTCTACTTACTAGGACCAATACCATACAAGTCAGAAAAGGCTATCCTAAACAAGTACGATGCAACAACCATAGAAAATGGAAAATAAATTCCATTACCATCCGTTGTGAACATTGTCGACATCAGTCGAGTTACCCGGAGTGGTCGAATCTTCAACAGAGGAGTTGAGAACCTGCCAAAGAAAAGGAACCTCAAGTCGAAGTTCCTAATCAACAAGTCGGTCAATAAAGCAACACCGAATCTCTAAAGAACAACGATGAAATGCTAAAGCTCATCCAAAAAAGTGAGTACAACATTGTGGATCAATTGTTGCAAACTCCATCTCGAATCTTTTTGCTATCTCTCCTACTTAGTTCAGAAGCTCACATAGAATCTCTTCAGGAAGTCTTTGAACAAGCCTTTGTAAAACAAGATGTGACAGTGGGTCAATTTGATAGCATTATCTCCAACATCACTTCCTACAACAACTTGGGTTTCAGTGATGAAGAACTTCCAGAGGAAGGCAAGAACCATAATATGGCACTCAATATCACAATTGCCAGGACGATGCTTTAGCCAGCGTACTGGTAGACACAAGTTCATCCTTGAACGTCATGCCAATGTCAACTTTGGTACGACTATCTTTTAAAGGTACTCCCATGAGAGGCAGTAAGATCATCGTCAATGCCTTTGACGGATCCAGAAAAATAGTTATCAGCGAAGTCAATCTTCCCATAACCATCGGTCTTCTCACTTTCCAAGTCACTTTCTAGGTCATGGACATCCGAGCAGCATACGGCTGTTTATTAGGAAGACCTTGGATATATGAAGTCAGGACAGTCACTTCGACACTTCACCAGATGCTGTCAAGAACGACAAATTAGTCACGGTATGCGGAGAAAAAGCTTTAATCATAAGCAACTTATCATCATTCTCCTGTGTAGAACCAGAAGAGGTCGTTGGAACTCAATTTTAAGCACTCTCGGTGAGCAATGAGAATCACCAAGAAAAAGGGACATCGATTTCCTCATACAAAGACGCTCTCAAAGTAATGGGGAGTGGTGACATAAAAGGATGGGGACAGATTGTAATTCCTGCTGATAACAAGACAAGAAAAGGTCTTGGTTTTTCTCTGACATGTACCCATACTACAAAGAAGGATGAAAGTTTTCGTCCCATTCAGGATTTCTTTCACAGCGGAGGCTTCCTCCACCCGGTATCTTAAGCAGTCCACACCATCGAGGAGAACAACTCTTCTGATACAGATGAGGAGTAGAAGTCTTATCTCAACGATGAAGGTTATATATCTCAGGGAGAAACGTACATACTATTCTGCTCACCAAAGCAAAGTCCCGGGTATATACCAAGATCGGATGTCAGAATGATCTATGAAGATTGTGATCCCGAAGGATGCCGTGCTCCACCCAACTCATTAGAGGAAGACACTCTGATGAGAGACAATTTTGACTATGATTATTATGATCCCCTGAATGATTTGCCTATCTGTAAGCCGTACATGGAAGACTCGGGGCAAAAGAGTCATCCAGATAATGCCTATCTGCTGAATGATCTTGAAAAAAAATATGCCTGTTCTCCCAGAGTCATGGAATCCTTACCCAGAACATTCCGAAAATGTCCAACACCATGTTGATGAATTTGCAAAGATTGCAGGACAAGAATTTATTAACTATGAATTTCCAGAGGTCAATGTCATTGAGGAAGATGACTCATCTATCCCCACAGAAACCTGGGATACCTTGGGACAGCCAAGCGGCAAGTACGACTTTCTAGTCAAATACACTGCTCCTAAAAGCTCTCGTATCAGATATGAGGACATCCAGCCAACTGGATGGGGAGATCCTCTTGAGAGTGAAAACACTATGAAAGATGCAACAGAAGAGTCCTCTTATGATAACTCTGCATGGGAAGAAGACTCCAATAATCCTACTCCGTCAGAAATCAGTGTCAGCATTGAAGACAAACCGAGAAGGAAAGTACCGGACTTTGTGATCCACAGAGGAGTTCGTCGCCATTGGGTTGTGGTCGATGTCCCGAAGGTCGCTCATAAATCGAAGTAATTGCAATATCTTTGTTTTGACCTTTCACCTTGCCCAGGTGAAATGGATGTTTTTATAGGGCTTATTTTTCTGTAAATGTCCCTCTTCGCTTCGCCCAAAGCGACAGAGTTTTGTTTTATAGGGTTGTATTTCAAGAATTGACAAATCATGAATAAATAATGTCATTCTGAATTCCCGCATTTATTGCTATTTTCACTTTTCGTTTTTCAGAAAATGGTAATCCTAAAAAACAATCCAAAATAAAAACAAGCGTTTTCAGAAAAATACAATGCACACACTTTTACATTCTCTCTGTCTTTTCTAAAAAGGAATCATCACATCATGCAGATTACTTGTTTTAAACCCCATTGAAACATACGATCCAATGCCTTCTCCCAATTTTGAATTCCCGGTATTTGAAGCAGAAGAAGAAGGAGACGAAGAAATTCCGGAAGAGATCTCCCGACTACTCAGACAAGAGGAAAGGTCTATAGAACCATACAAAGAGTCGTTGGAAACGGTCAAATTGGGTTCAAAAGAAGAAAGGAAAGAAGTTAAGATTGGAGCACTGCTCAGTTCAACTATCCAAGAATGCTTGATAAAACTTCTCAAAGAGTTTCTAGATGTGTTTTCTTGGTCCTACCAAGACATGCCAGGGTTGGATACCAACATCGTGGAACATCACTTACCGCTAAAAACAGAATGTCCTCCAGTAAAACAAAGACTAAGAAGGACTCATCCAGATATGGCCATCAAAATTAAAGAGGAAATGCAGAAGCAGATCGACGCAGGTTTCCTTTCCACCTCAGAATATCCTTAATGGCTAGCCAACATACGGGAAAGTCAAAATGTGTGTAGACTACAGGGATTTAAACAAAGCAAGTCCAAAGGATGATTTTCCCCTACCACACATTGACATGCTGGTTGACAGCACAACAAAATTCAAAGTATTCTCCTTCATGGATGGATTCTCGGGCTATAATCAAATTAAAATGACACCAGAAGATATGGAGAAAACTTCATTCATCAGCCCATGGGGCACCTTTTGTTACAAGGTAATGATGTTTGGTCTGAAGAACGCAGGGGCAACCTATCAAAGGGCCATGACAACTCTGTTTCATGACATGATGCACAAAGAGATTGAAGTGTACGTCGATGACATGATCGCCAAATGTAAAACAGAAGAAGAACATATGGAACACCTATCAAAGTTATTCGAGCGTCTGAGAAAATACAAACTCCGCTTGAATCCTAACAAATGTACATTCGGTGTTCGCTAGGGAAAACTCTTAGGATTCATCGTCAGCCAGAAAAGAATTGAGGTTGATCCCGAAAAAGTCAAGGCCATTCAATAAATGCCTTCTCCAAAGACTGAAAAACAAGTAAGAGGATTTTTAGGACGTCTGAATTACATCTCAAGATTCATATCCCTCATGACCGCGACATGCATACCAATATTCAAACTACTCAAAAGACTGCCAAAAAGCTTTCGACAACATCAAAGAATACCTGCTGAATCCACCGATTCTATCTCCTCCAGTGGAAGGAAGACCACTGATCATCTACTTTACAGTCTTGGAAGACTCCATGGGTTGTGTGCTTGGCCAACAAGACGAGGCAAAAAGATAAGAGTCCGCCATTTACTACTTAAGCAAGAAGTTCACGGACTGTGAAACTCGATACACTATGCTCGAGAAAACTTGCTACACTCTGCCTTGGGAAACCAAACGTTATCGCCAGTACATGATTTGTCACACTACTTGGTTAATCTCCGAGATGGAGTCGATCAAGTATGTCTTCGAAAAGCCTGCTCTCACAGGAAGGATTTCCCGTTGGCAAATGTTGTTATCAGAATACGACATCGAGTACCATGCTTAGAAAGTCGTCAAAGGAAGTATTTTAGCCGATCATTTGGCTAATCAACCGATTGACGATCAGGAATCAGTCAAATTTGACTTCCCAGACGAGGATGTCATGTACCTGAAAATGAAAGATTGCGATGAACCGCTACCAAGAGAGGGGCCAGAACTAGGTTCTCAATGGGGACTAATATTCGACGGAGCCATCAATGCTTATGGAAACGGAATTGGGGCAATCATCATAACACCTCAGGGTACCCATATTCCTTTCACTGCCAGATTGACATTCAAATGCATAAACAATGAGGCCGAATACGAAGCTTGTATCATGGGTCTCGAAGAAGCAATCGACTTAAGGATAAAGAACTTGGATGTGTATGGTGACTCAGCTTTGGTTGTAAATTAGATCAAAGGAGAGTGGAACACATATCAATCCGGATTGATTCCTTACAAAGACTACGCGAGAAGGTTGTTACCCTTCTTCAACAAGATTGAGTTTCATCACATCCCTCGTGAAGAAAACCACATGGCTGATACACTAGCCAATCTATCCTTCATGATTAGTGTGAGTCGATGGAACCACGTACCCAAGATTGACATAATACGCCTTGAAAGGCCCGCTTACATCTTTATGATTGAAGCAGTTATAAATAAAAAACCATGGTATCATGATATCAAGTGTTCCTTCAAAGACAGGAATACCCGCCTGGTGCATCAAGAAAAGATAGGAAGACTCTCAGAAGACGGGCTGGAAACTTCTTCCTGGACAATGATACACTCTATAAAAGAAACTTCGACATGGTTTTGCTCAAATGCGTAGACAGATCAGAAGCAAACATGTTAATGAAAGAAATTCACGAAGGATCCTTTGGCACTCATGCCAATGGACACACAATGGCAAGAAAAATTATGAGAGCAGGATATTATTGGTTGACAATGGAATTCGATTGCTACAAATACATGAGGAGGTGTCACAAGTGTCAGATATACGCCGACAAAATCCATGTACCACCAACGGATCTCAAAGTCCTTTCTTCTCCATGGCCTTTTTCTATATGGGGAATCAACATGATTGGCATGATTGAACCCAAAGCCTTAAACGGACATCGGTTCATCCTGGTAGCCATAGACTACTTCACCAAATGGGTCGAAGCAGTGTCATACACCAATGTGACCAGACAAGTGGTGGTCTGATTTATCAAGAACAATCTTATATGCCGTTATGGTATTCCAAGCCAGAGCGTTACGGATAATGGATTGAACCTGAACAACAAGATGATGAAAGAGTTGTGTGTTGAGTTCAAGATCAAACACCATAACTCATCTCCCTACTGATCTAAAATGAATGGAGCGGTAGAAGCGGCTAACAAGAATATCAAGAAGATCATTCAGAAGATGGTTTTAACCTACAAAGATTGGCATGAGATGATACCCTTTGCTTTTTGTGGTTATCGCACATCTGTCTGCACTTCAACAGGGGCAAACCATTTCTCTCTAGTATATGGCATGGAGGCAGTGCTCCCCATTGAAGTAGAGATCCCATCAATGAGAGTATTGATGGAAGCCAAGCTAACAGAAGCTGAATGGTGTCAACCCCAACACGATGAACTGAATCTAATCGAAGAAAAGAGAAATACAACTTTATGCCATGGTCAGTTATATCATCAAAGGATGAAGAAAGCGTTCGACAAAAAGGTCCGACCCCATGTCTTTAGAGAAGGAGACCCCATGCTCAAGAAGATACAATCATTTCTTACTGATTCCAGGGGCAAATGGACTCCGAATTACGATGGCCCCTATGCTGTTAAGAAAGCCTTTTCAGTCGCTGCCTTGAGACCCGCAACCATGGATGGAGAGGAGTTTACCTACCCCACAAATGTTGATGTAGTCAAGAAATACTTTGCCTAAATAAAAAAAACGTCTCGGTGGATTGAAAACCCAAAAGGGCGGTCCAGCCAAAAATTAGAGACATAAACAATGACCATTCCGGTGGATTTAAAACCTGAAAAGGAAATCCAGGAAAAAGTTAGGGATTCATGGCAAGTAACTATATCCGACAAAATTGACTCCTCAGTGGTAGCGTCATCCGTTAGGAAAACTTCAGTCAAGGTCACCTTCGACAGAAGCTCGGAATGTCCAGGATTCAAAGTTGGTGGAAGGATAGTGGTCTTTATGTTTTAATGTAGCCCATTTTCCGTTAAATTACCATTTTATAAACTTTGTAATGATCCATGGGATCACGCATTTGGCTGATTACCATTCTATCAATAAAATTTGAGCATGTGTGCCTTTTATTTGTAATTCTTATTTATTCTGCTTTGGAAAATGGCACTTTAATATGATCAGCGATTCTTGAAACAAAAAATGAATTTACTTTTGTTTTCAAAACGGAAAGTTCAAGTTTTACTTATGCTTTAAAAATAAGGATGGCAATTTCCTTTCGATTACTAAACACAAAAAAGGACATTGGTTGCTTCTCCGGAAGTGATTAAAACATCAAAATGTAGAATCAAAATACTCATTTTGACCAGTACACTCTGAATGAAGAATCGACTGCTTCAGACGGAATGTCCCATTTGACATCCCCGGTAGAGTTCTTACCTCTGAGAACCAATGATTGGTTTCTCTCTCCAGTAGAGTCTACCCTCGAAAAGCAAGAACGGGTTTTTATCCCTAGCAGGTTTGTACCTCCAAAAACCAGAACAAACACAGGAATCCATGTTCCCAAACAAAAGTACTACCTTCAAAAACTCCAAAGGTACCCCCATCTCCTAGAATGGCCAAGTATTCAGTTGCGTTCATTACCAGTCTGTATGTCATATCTGTTTTGTCAGCATCAGCATCTCATACATCATGCATCATTGATTCACATTCATACTCATGTTGCATTAATATCACTCTGGTCATACTCATACCTAAGTGATAAATGTCCTCTCTCCATTAGATTTGTCAGTTTTCCTTTCCAAGTTAGATAGGACAAAATCCCGGTTAGAGTTCTTTCCTCGTCAGGAAATGTATCGACTAAACGATCTCTCTCCAGTATATCCCTGGATTGAAATCGGTTCTCGACCACTTTGATAACTTGAACCTCTGAAAGACAAGAAGCCATTTGGTTACACACCTTTGGAACTTCCCTCTTCACCAATGAAGATGATATTTTGCTTTCCCGGATTAAGTAAAAAATCCCTAGAGAAAGCCTCTCAACAAAAGACTCTTGGTAATACGGCAGTTTCTCCCCAAGGAATTTGTTTTCAAAGAAGTCATCAGCACCTCCAAAATTGGATTACATCACATGGCATCTCTCGGAAAAAAGGAAGTATGATGTAATTTCCCCAGCAAATGGCATCTCCAACAGAGAAGTTTGCACACCTCTACAGTTCAGACCAATGGGTTTGCCCAGCAAGTCTGACATCAAAGCGTTTTTCCATCAAATGACATCTCCCCAGCGAGAAGTTTGGTGAAAACCATCACAGATAGCCTTCCTTATCGAAAAACGGACTTGACAAGAAGAAACTGAGACCAGTTCCATGGCTAAAGACCAGGATCGAGGGGAAGTTTATGTCAAAAGAAACTGAGACCAGTTCCATGGCTGAAGACCAGGATCGAGGGGAGGTTTATTTCAAAAGAAACTGAGACCAGTTCCATGGATGAAGACCAGGATCGAGGGGAGGTTTATTTCAAAAGAAATTGAGACCAGTTCCATGGCTGAAGACCAGGATTGAGGGGAAGTTTAATTCAAAAGAAACTAAGACCAGTTACGTGGATGAAGATCAGGATCGTGGGGGAAGTTTTACCCTTTTCTAAGTAGCATTACTTAGTAAAAGAAGATGGATGAGCAAATAACTGCTATTCACAACCACGGTCAAAATTTTGGGTATTCCGATATTTAATCCTCTTTTACCTTGAATGTCTGAACGTCTTCGCCATTCATACCTTCAGGTCCAAGAAGATTAAATAAAGGCATCTGTCATACCCTAAATTTTGACCACAAGATTTCTCATCATTGTGAAAATCATCGCCACAATATGGATGTACCTTCATACCTCATCAATCCTCTCAAAGATTGTTGAGCATTCACTTCAATCAAGAATTAGGGTTTTGGACCCTCTCAGAGCACTCAGATAAAGGATCCATCAAGAATTGTCATGATATTCAACTTTTCAAACCTCTCAAACATCCATTAAAGGATCAAGAGGTCTTCCATATCAAGAATCAAGCACAAGAGTGCAACATTTCAAGTGGATCGAGCCTCAAGATCATCAGTGTCACCAAATTAGGGTTTTGGTCGACCAAGGCCTCCAGAGAGAAATTTTCATCTAGGCATAAGCTAATACTTCAAAACATGATCCAAAAATCTCAAAGGGACCTCTTGGATCCAATCATAAGTTCAAAATAGCCTCAGGGGATGCATTCATCAAAAATTAGGAATTAGGGGTTTCTTGACCTAATTCACCCTTAAGTTGGCTTTTGGAGCAAGGTATGAGCCAAAACCTCAAGGAATGTTTTGAAGACCTCAAATATCTTATATTTATCCTCTTACAAGTTCAAATTGACACAAAGAACTTGGCTCATGAGCAATATAAAGATTCAAATTCATCTGGACCATAAACTAGGGTTTCTGAGAAAAAGTCAACCCCACCTTTGACTTTTGACCAAGACATGATCTCAAACCTTGGGACATGATTCAAGACACTCTAAAACACCTATGGAATCCATCCATTAGGTTTGATTTAGCCCAAGGACTTGATTTCATAGAGGATCACAAAGTTTGATATTCATCTGATAAAAAGTCAAATGTGCCTAAAAACCAAGTTTGACTTTTGAGATTTCTTGACAAACATGGCTTCTTTAAGTTAAGAACAATGTTAAATCATGGTTTGGATCATCATCCATCAAGAAAAATCAAGAAAAGTGAGGTTACTTGCAAAAGGGGTAATCTTGAGAAACTTAAAATTTCTCTAAGTTATGAAAAAATGATGATTTTTTCCAACTTTGCAAGGTCATAACTCCCAAACCACAAAGCCATTTTCTTCCATCTAAAGCTCAAATGAAAGCTCTCATTACATACTACAAAAGTATCACGGTGCTCCATAAGCCAAAAAAGCTTGGATTTTGAGTTATAGAGCCATGAAGTTAGGGTTTCAAAACTTTTAAACTTGGACACTTAGTGAAATTTTGAGACAAAATCTGTTTCATTTTATCCAACTTTGAGGTCATTTTTCTCCATGATCCACATTGATCCAAGACCAAAGTTAAACATCAAAGTTGAAGTATGATATGCAAGCTTTCCAAAGAGTACAAGAACATCATCAAACTCCATTTGAGCAAAGAGATATGGAGTGACCAATATGCCTTGACACAAACTTTTTTTTTGACAGCATTGGTACATGACTTGTATCCCACAATTTCTTAAGCCAATTTTGGACACTTGCATCATTGTATTTCTGTCCAAAATCAACATGAATGTGAGGAATCTGAGCATAAGACCACCAAGTCAAAAATCTTATCCCTTAGGCATGTGGCATTCAAGATTCATTTCCAAAACTTTCAATTTTGTCATAAGGCATTCAATGGGTGCATAGAGGTGGCATGAACTAAGGCATTGTTATTCAAATGAGTCAAGACATATCCAAAGTTCAGAAGACCTAAACCTGCAAAGCTGATCTCAAGTCAATGGCTAGAGGAGACTTTGTCTACATGACAAAATTCAATGGATAATAGGGTGATCCAACCTCCATTCACTATTCCTTCAAAAACAATCTTCCTCTATTATAAATAGAGGTTATGTGTGACTGATCAAACCACCCCAAAACATCAGAACTCATGTTTTCCTCCAAATCACCCTTCAAAACCAGAATTTCTTTCTTTGGCAAGTAACATGGGAATTTTCAAATAGAGAAGGATTCCACCACAACCAATGATCCTAACACCACACATACATCATATAGAAACTATCCAAACACTTCTCCATCATTTGTAACATCAGAATCACAAAGCTCAAAATCCAACTTAGGCCTATTTGCAGTTGAGGTACCACAACAAGATCCAAGTGTTTTCAATCAGTTCCAAGCTTCTAAACACCTTACATAAGGTCCATTAAAGCTGTACAGATCATCACACAACATCTGTAACACCTCTACATCAGAATTTGAATTCCTCTTGCTCAAGTAAGCCTGACACTCTCAACCTCTATGATCCATGCATCATAAATGTGTTTTCAAGTTACCAACATGTTTATTCACTTATATAGAGTGTTTCCCCTCAATCAATTGCTTTGTAGCTATCGTGTATAGGATTTCATAATGTTCTTGCAGAAATTAGGGTTCATGTGTTCATCACTTGCTTTCTCACTCCACACTTAAAATAAATGCAATTAATTGGTACCATTGGAATCCTTGTTCAAAAACGAACAACTTTCATGTTTACAAAAGTCAAAACCATTAAGTAGTTAGAGAGATATTAGAGGTTTTGCAAGTCTGGCAATGGAGGTTCGCGCGAGGAAGAAATAATATTATTTATTTAATATATTTTGAATCTTTATAAAGAATTTTATTTTAATTGTTTTAAAAACATTTTTATTGAAATTTTTCTCTTGATTTTTCAAATTCAAATGAATTTCACACTTTCATATAAATAAAACATGATTTTTCAAAACATTTTTCAAAGTTCACAACTTATTTTTAAATATATTTGATATTTTATATCATTTTTTATTTAATTTTCTTTGAAAAATTGTATTTTTTTAAAAATTAGGGTTTCCCCTTTGATTTTAATTTTTCAACACATTGTTGGGCCTCTTTGTAGAGTGTAAGACCCATTCCTTTTTGTACATATATATTTTGGGCCTCAGTCATTGTATAAGTCCCACAGTGGTTTTCAAAAATGCGGCGTGATCGTCGCCTTTTCAAATAAATCATATGGGCCTCTCCTTGAGTATAAGCCCCATTTTTTTTCTTTACAAACACTTTTGGGCCTCTATTAGAGTGTAAGACCCAACCCCTCTTCATAAATAAATTTTTGGGCCTCTGCTATAGTATAAGTCCCACAACGTCTTTCGGTATCGCATTGCGATCACTGTTTTCAAAATAAGTCATCTGGGCTTCTCCTTGAGTATAAGCCCCAATCCCTTGCACATAAACTTTATTTTAAACAATAAAAAACCTTCCTTGAGTTGTAAGCCCCATGTAGCGAGCGATTTATGTCGGTGACGCGACCACCTTATCGCTGGGTTTTCCTCACCGCAATGGTATGAGGGGGTGCTACTTTCTGATTTATTATTTATCCCATGAAGCTGAAAGGGAAAGGGAAGCTATCTAAAACTAACCTTGTGCGCGAATGTTTAATGGAACAAATGCTTAAAAGAGATTCGGGGAGTTTGGGTCAGGTTATACAATGGGGAGTTGTCAATTACCCATCCTATATGTAGTTATCCACAGGATATTAGCTTTAGGTTTCGCTTTATAATTGATGGTGTTTATCTGTTAATGGGTTGGGAAAGTTTCTTGGGAAGTATGAGCTAGTGAGTGAGTTTTTTTGTTGATGTTCGGGTTTTCCCGATGTTTTTGGTAAGGTACTGGACCTAAGTTTTGATGTGGTATGCTCACTAAGATTTTTCAATCTTATGCCTACGTATTCCCATTTAAACGAAACAGGGAAATCAGAGCAATCGTAGTTCCTCCTATTCTAAGGGAGGAGAAAGATGTTTGGTGTCTTGTTCAAAGCCCAAGATTGAAGCTAAAAGGTTTTGACTGAGAGAGAATTTGTCATCTCTAAAGAAGGATTGTTAATTTTTGTGTACCTTGATCAAAGCACAAGGATGATGCTAAAAAGTTAATTGACTCGGCTAGGGGATTTCTTTATACAAAGCCTAAGAGGAGGCTGGAAGTTTGAATTTTCCTGGGGAAAATGTTCTATCTATCTTGCCCAAAGCCCAAGATTGAGGCTAAAATGAGAATTTTAACTGGTGAGGATATTTTTATGGGTCTTGTATAAATCCCAAGATTGAGGCTGACCTTACTGGGAAAATCAGTATACAAAGCCTAAGAGGAGGCTGAAATGAGTTTGACTCTTCTTGGGGAAAATCATTCCCCAAAGCCTAAAGAAAGGTTGGGAGGAAATGACTCTGTTGGAGAAGATATATGTCCTAAGCTTAAGAGAGTGAGATTTATGTCTTGTACAAAGCCCAAGATTGAGGCTAAAGGGGTTTGACTCAGCAAGAGAGGGTTTTTATCTGTCATGTACCAAGCCCAGGATGGAGGCTAGACAAGCTGGAGAAATTACTCTACACAACTTGAGAAGAAGCTAGCTCCTGCTAGGGGAAATCTTTATACCAATTTTGGACAAAGATCGACTCAACGAGAGAGTATTTTTAACTATCTTGTACAAAGCCCAAGATTGAGGCTAAAAAAAGGTTGACTCAACAAGAGAGTCCGAAAAGGTGATTGACTCAACAAGAGAGTCTAAAAAGTGATTGACTCAACAAGAGAGTCTAAAAAGTGATTGACTCAACGAGAGAGTCTGAAAAGGTTAGCTTCGCTAGGGAGAATCATTTGTATAAATCCCAAGAGGAGGCTGACTTCACTGAGGAAGGATCATTATACAAAGCCTAAGAAGAGGCTAGCTTTCTGCTGAGGAAAGGTCCTTATATAAAGCCTAAGAGGAGGCTATCTTTTTTCGGGGATAATTGAGATCCCCAGGCAAGTCCAAGTGGGGAATCAACTCTTGCTGAGGATTATAGAAGAGTTGACATGTCAGGTACCTTGAGGTTCTGATTTAAGGTAGTGTTGATCCTGGTCGGGGAACTCTCATGAGAGAGACTGGGTTTCTGCTGGAGATCGATCCATAATGCCCGGGGTTTTTCCTATAGTTGTAAGAGACTTGAGAATGTCTTTGAGACTCAAGGGGATTAGACTATCCAATTCTACTGGTGTGGAAGAGTTTTATCTGTTGTATGATGCCCAAAAGGAGGCAAGGGCAATAAGGGATGAGAATCAACCCTAAAGTGGCCTGAGGCATGACACTGGAAAGACTGCTCTAGCAAAGGATGACTAAGTTTTGTCTTATACCTTTAAGAGGTCGTCAGGGTCCTTGTATTAAGCCCAAGAGAAGGTATAAGAACTTCTAAGAAGTCGGAGGGTCCTTGTACAAAGCCCAAGAGGAGGCAGGGATGCTTTTAGGAAGCCTGTGGGTCTCAAACCAAGAAAAGTTCAAGAAATGTTATTCACCGAAAATAGATCATTTAGTGAAAGTTCTGTGATTTGAAGAAATTCAAGAGATGCTATTCACCGAGAATAAATCAACTCCAGGGAGTAGAATTTCTTTGACAATTTCTAAAGTGACAGCCTGAGAAAAGGTTCACGAAGAATACTACCTTTCTCTTTGTTCCATATTGTTTAAGCCCAAGAGAAGGCATGACTGTATCTGGAGATCCTATGGGAATCTAGTTTTGTTTGTATTTTAAGAGTGACCAACAGGGCTTTACCTAGTTCTAGACCTAGTTGTCGGGGAAAACTCTAAATAACTATACTAGTATATATACAGTCGATATATGACAAGTATTTAAAAGGGTATGAAAGAAGACTAACCGTGCGCAGCTTCCCACAATACAGTTATTTATATGTGAAAGCGAGTAAAAGAAAGCCGATAAAACTTACAGGTGAGCAAGCTTCCATACTGTATTGTTAGTTGTTCAAAGAAATTAAAAAAAGTTTTGATAACAATACATATATTTGAATCTAAATCAAAAGGGAATTGTTTTGAAAATATTGGTGGGGCTTATACTCAAGGAGAGGCCCAAGGTTTAACAGTGATTGCACCGTTGTTTTGAATATTATACCGGGACTTATACAACGACTGAGGCCCAAAAAGGTTTATGTACAACAAGGGTTGGGTCTTACAACTCAAGGAGAAGCCCAAAGATTGTTTAAAGAAAAGAAATGGGACTTACAACACAAGGGTATGCCCAGATGATTTTCTTGTTTGAAAATGGCGATCGCGCCGTGATTTTTTAACGCAGAGGGACTTATAGAATGTTTGAGGCCCAAAAAGGTTTTGGTTAAAAAAAAAGGGATTGGGTCTTACAACTCTATTAGAGGCCCATGAGTGATTTTAAGAAAAAGAATAGGACTTACAACTCAAGGAGAAACCCTAGTGTTTTTATTTTAAACTGGCAATCACGCCGAGATTTTTGAAAACACCGTGGGTCTTATACAATGACTGAGGCCCAAACTATTTTGGTTTCAAAGAGGGATTGGGTCTTACACTCTATTAGAGGTCCATGAGTGTTTGAAAAAGATTGATGAGGGTGGAATCAATCAAAACCCTACTTTTGTCTAAAATGAAATTAATTTTGTTTAAAATTAATAAAAATTATTGAAAACGTGTGAAAATGAGTGGTGATCTTGGATCAATGTTTCAAAAATCATGTTTTTATCCACAAAATGATTGAAAAGCATTTAAGTTTGGAAAATCAAGAAGGAAAAAAATTTTAAATGTTAAAAAAACAAATAAAAATTAATTTTTTGCAAAAATATCAAGTATATGAAATAAATAATATTTTTGGGAATTTTTTGTAAAATAAAATATTTTAACATTTTTGTGAATTATTAAAAAAAGAATCAACTCAAAATCATTAAAATTCAGAGAGAAATTAATTTTTGAATCAATTAAATAAAATCACAAAATTCAAATATTTGAATTTTTGAAAAAGGGCGCCAAGAACACCCAAGAACACGCGCGTGTTCTGAGTCTTTCCCAGATTTGCATTTTCTCATCAATATCACTGAATACTTGATGAAATCACACAATCCACATATCAGTCTACTCGTTTTCACCTCACGATCATGTCTATAGTCTTTAATTTCATTTATTTTAAGCATGGAATAAGAAATCAAAGAGAAACCTCAAGAACCCTAAATTCTGCATGAAGGCTCAGAAATTCCACACACGATTCATACAAAGCAATTAATTGAGGGGAAATATTCCATACATGATTATGAACATATGGCAAAAGTATTGTGCGAGGAAATATGCATGAATCATGAGATGACCAAGTTGAGGCTTACCTCTTGCAGCTGGTGATAGTGTTTTGAGTTAGAGGTTTACAGCTTGGTTCCAATGATGTGGACAGCTTCCCTAGGTGCTATGGAGTGTGTTTGAATGCTTGGACTGGATTGAATTGAGCTGGAACTTGATTTGGCATCTCAACTGCAAATTTGTCAAAGGCTTGAGCAGATGGCTGGTGATTTTGAGAATCTAGTGTTCCAGATGTTGTTTAAGTGTTTGGATTACTTCTATATGATGTTTATGAGGTGTGTGTGTGATTGGTTTGGTTGGAATTGCTCTCAAACTCAAAACCCGATAGTGACTTGAGTTAGAAGGTAAAATTAGAGTGAAAGAGGTGATTTAGAGGAAAGCATCAGTTTGGGTGCTTTGGTGTACTCAAACTGATCACAAATGAGGTCTATTTATAGTGCAACAAGTTTGTTTTGGATGCAATAGTGTATGGCAACTGGTACAGGTCTGTGGCCAATTGTGATCAAATGGAATCTCAAGTCTCCTCTAGCCATTGACTTGAGATTAGAGAACAGGCCTATGGTTCTTTGATTCAAGAATAAGGCTTGACTGAAGTGTTCATCTTTGCTCTGATACATGCCACCTCTAAGCATCCATTAAATGTTCCAAAACAAAATTGGAGTCTTGGCCTTCTTTAGGCTTTTTTAGGTTTGGCATGGCTATTGTAGATTTTGGGACTTTGGAGGCTGATAGATCAATACTTGTCCCTTGTTTGTTCCCCCTTGAGGTGTGCAGATGGATAACCATGCTTGGAGTTACACAATTTGATCAAATCGAGCCATAATGCACAAATCTGTCTTGCAAGACAATTTGCATCAAGGCATATTGCAGCCATCATATCTTCTAGCTCAGGTGGAATTTGATGGAGTTCTTGGACATTTTGGAAAGCTGATATATCATATTTCAACATGATGTCCAACTTAGGTTTTGATCCAACTTGAATTACAATGAAAAATACCTCTACATTTGGGAAAAAATAAGGCAGATTCCGACTTAGTGAAAATTTCACTAAGTGTTGGAAAAATGTCACTTTTGTGTTTTCAGCCATTTCGATCACTCCATAACTTAAAATCCATGAGGAATTGGAATGAGGTGTAGTTGACACATTTAAAGTATGCCATGATAGCTACAAATCCATCTTTGGACCATCCAAAATGGTTGGTTGGATCTCAAGTTATGATCCTCGGAAGTTGGTACCCTAGCCACTTTGTTCCATAACTTAGAAAAATTCTAAGTTTTTTATGGTTACCCCTTTTACAAGTTAACTCACTTTCTTTGATTTTTCTTGATGAATGATGATTCCAAATAAATATTAACATTGTTTTAGGGTTAAAGAACCATAATTGTGAAAAATATCAAAAAGTCAAACTTGACTTTTGTGCACAGTTGACTTTTTATCAGATGAATTCCAAACTGTGCGATCCTTTGTGAAATCAAGTCCTTGATCTAAATAAAACTTGATGGATATGTTCCCTAGGTGTTATAGGGTGTACTGAATCATGTCCCAGGGTTTAGGAGCATGTCCAGGTCAAAAGTCAAAGGTTCGGTTGACTTTTTCCCCGAAACCCTAATTGTGGTCCTGAGGAAATTGAAACTTGTGGATCAAGCTTCTTGGATCAATCCATTGTTGTAAATGGATCAATGTAGTGTGTTAGAGACCCTCAAATCATGCCTTGAGGTCTTGGCTCATGTTTTGTCCCAAAAGTCAACTTAGGGGTGAATTAGGTCAAGAAACCCTAATTCCTGATTTTTGATGAATGCATCCCCTGGGATTAAATTGACTTGATGACTGGGTTCTGTGAGGTCCCTTGTAGTATCTTGGGTTGTGCTTTGAAGCATTGGCTCATTCCCATAGGAAAATTTCCATCTGGAGGCCCTGGTCGACCAAAACCTTAATTTGGTGACACTGGCGATCTTGAGGCTCAATCCATTTGGAATGCTGCAACCTTGTGCCTGATTCCTGATATGGGAGTCCTCTTGATCATTTATGTATGTTTGAGAGGTTAGACAAGTTGAAGATCATGTCATTTCTTGATTGATCCTTTGTCTAAGTGCCCTAAGAGGGCTCAAAACCCAAATCTTTGATGGTAGAGAATGCCTAATAATTCCTGAGGAGATTGAGGAGACATATAGGTACATCCATATTGTGATGATGATTTGCACAATGATGGGAAATCTTAGAGGTCAAAATTTGGGGTATGACACCCCATACCTCTGTTTTCAAAATCATATGTCTGTTTTAACTGGTACCAAGAGGGGCATTATTCCCGGTGAAACTGCTCTTAGACCACTTGGGCCTCTCTTTGAGTTATAAGCCCCAAACATTCTTTTCTTTTAAACAACTTTTCTTTTAATTCTAATTCAAATTCAAAGGTTTTTCTCAAAACTTTCTTCAATTTCTTAAAACCCGAATAATACATGTGTAATCAATACAATCAATCACAATACACTTAGGCCTCTTCTCAGAGTGTAAGACCCAATATCTTTTCAATTCAATGCATACTTGTTTATATACCTGTTAATACACTTATCTGTATATATACTTGTGCATATCTATTTAGAGTTTCCCCCAGCAATTAGGTATACACTTAGGTTAAACCAGAGTTTACTTCTAACTTAGTCAAAACTAGTTACCTCATAGGAAACTTCCCTCAATACAGTATGCCTCCTCTTGGGCTTATTCAATATGGAACAAAGAAATGCATTATTCCCGGTGAAACTTTTCTCAAGACTGTCAAAACTTAGAAATTTATGTATATAAGAAATTCATTTCCCTAGAGAGGATTAATTCCCGGTGAAACCTCTTTTGAATTTCTTCAACCTTGGAACTGTTCAACAAAGAAAAGACTTATTCCCGGTGAAACCTTTCTTGGACTTTTCTTAGGCTTAGACCAACATGCTTCTTAGAAGTATCCCCAGCCTCCTCTTGGGCTTAGTACAAGGACCAACATGCTTCTTAAAAGTTCCCTAGCCTTCTCTTGGGCTTAATACAAGGACCCAAAGGCTTCCTAAAAGCATAGGATAAGAATTTAGTCATCTATACTAGTTCAATCCCCAGTAAAGTCAAAAGTCCAGAATATCCTACCATCCAAGAGTTGATCATCAACCAATAGCCTCCTCTTGGGCATCATACAAATATCTCTCTCTCCCACTAGAGTCTATCTCTCCTTAATGAGACTTGGATAGTCTCAGCCTCCTCTTGGGCTTCATTCAAGTAGACTTGGAAAGTCTCATTATCATAGTCTCCTCTTGGACCTCACACAAAGACTTTCAGGTTTCCTAAAAAGCACAGGATAAATCCTAATCATTTTACCAATACACCAGTCTCCAGCAGAGTTGAAAAATTCTAAGGTTTTCAAACTCACCTTAGAACTCTCCTGACCCCTCAACCAAACTTAACTTTCACCTTAATATCCCAGTCAGGGTCAATTTACCATCAAAAAATCCCCAATGAAATCACAGCCTCATCGCATCTGATATTTCAACTCTTCCCTGATTCACAGCAAGAGTAAATTCCTTTTGGATTCTCTAATACAATTTAGACCTTCTCCTGGATTTCAATAAATCCTCAGCAAGAGACAGCCTCCTCTTAGGCTTCATATAAGAATTTTCCCCAGTCAGCCTCAATCTTGGGCTTTGCACAAGAAAAATAAAACCCTCCCTAGTGGATTCATTTTCTTTTAGCTTCAACCTTGGACTTTGATCAAGGCACACAAAAACAAAATCTCCTCAGATAAGACCATGAGTCTACTCTGTAGGAGAAGATACCCTTTCTATACATCACATATTAAAACAAACAATCAAAACCTTTTTCCATATAATTGTTGTAAGTGGCACACTTATTGATTCAAAATACAAGCTGGAGTTATTCTCTTATCCTGGCCAAAACTCCTCTTTCATCTAACAACTATAAGTGGAAAGCCTCTGGATTCCATACATCCAAGCCAATATCCCTCTCTTAGCATGAAAGATTCATAAAAGAATAGTGGCATTGCTCTACGCTAAGTTAAAGCTTCTTCCTTCATGACATCTCCCTTATAAAGGAAATTATGGCATTGCTGGATCCCATATCCCAGTTAAATTATTTTCCCTTATAATCAATTACCAAACATCTGTGATGAATAGGTGAGATATCTTCCTTTAAAGATGACAAACTCTCTCTCAGTCAACCTTTAGCTTCAATCTTGGGTTTTGAACAAGACACAGATACTTCGATAGCTTCAATCTTGGGCTTTAAACAAGACACCAAATATCTTTCCTCCCATAGAAATAGGAGGGACTATGATTGCTCTGATTTCCCAAATCTCTTTACAGGAATACGTAGGCATAATATTGCGAAATCTTAGCGAGCACACAAATCAAAAATCTTAGGTCCAGGTACCTCCCCAAAAACAACAGAAAACACGAAAACAACAAAAACATTCTCTCAACACTCCTAAAGGAGAAACTTTCCCAATCCACAGTAGATAAACACAAGAAAGCATTTCAAATTAACAGAAATACATGCAAAAAGAAGGTTCCTATAGATTACTATATATACATTGGGTGTTAACAGCTTCCCTTTGTATAACCAGACCCTGATCCCCGATCTCTTAGCATTTGTTAAAGAAAACATTTGCATACAATGTTAGTTTAAGATATCTTCCCCTTCCTTTCTAGCTTCATAGGATAAATACAGAAATCAGAAAGTAGCACCAATTATGCGGTACGGTGGTCGCGTCACTAGTAAAAAACCGACGACTACAGCTGACCATGTCAAAAAGATCATCAGAAGCCTTCTTAAGAAGTGGAGACCTATGCTAACTGCCTTGAAAATATCTAAAGATCTGAACAGTATCAGTCTTGAATAACTTGTTAGTTCTTTAAGAAGTCATGAGATAGAGCTTGAGGGAGATGAACCTCAAAGAAAAGGAAAGTCAGTTTCTTTGGAATCCAACTCTGAAAAGTCAAGGGCTTATCAAGATGAGGAAATATCTGAAGATTCTGATGAAGACTCGGAAGATGATGAACTTTCATTAAATTCCAGAAGGGTCAACAGACGTTGGAAGAACAAACCAAATAGTCAAGGAAAGTTCAAAGGAGTTAGAAGGATCATCGATCGTTTGGACTCAATATCTGGACAAAGGAAGTCGAGTTCTGAAAAAGAAGTTATTTGCTATGAATGCAAAGAGCCAAGTCATTACAAGAATGAATGTCCCATGCTCAAGAAAGACAGAAAGCATAAAAAGAATTATGTCAAAGGCAAGAAATGACTCATGGCTACCTGGGACGACTATGATTTAGAAGAAGAAGATTCTGAAAAAGAACAAGCTAATGTTGCATTGATGGCAACAACCTCTGATGCTGAAGTCACTGGAGAACCCGAAGACAAAGTATCATCAGACTCAAAAGAAGAATCTGATAATGATTCATAAGAAGTATCAAAGTCTTCAAAGCAAATACAAAGACCTTAAACGAGTCCAAGTAATTGCTTATGAAACTTGTGAGAAGCATGAAGAGAATATTTCTTCTTTAAATGAAAAAATCTTTTCTTTAGAAAGTACAAACTCTACTTTGAGAAGTCAAATCTCAAAATTAGAAGAAGAAATAGGTCCAGATGTTTTCGTTACCAACTGTGTATTTAGATATGACAAAGTTTTTCAGCACATTCTGACTAAAAGCATAGATAGAAGCAAAATTGCTTCCTTAATCTATGGAGTTAGTAGAAATGGCAAGAAAGGTTTAGGCTGTACAAATACCTCTAAGATTGATGAAAGTATCACGGTAAAACCAAAACCTCTCTATAAGCACTTTGTACCTGCTGGCACAGAACCTATTTATTTTGATCTTGCACAGAAACCTCCACTGACACAAAAATCTGTTTCTAAGCCAAAATATCATGCACAAATTCCACTTGATTATCATGTTGCACATAAACCCAAAGTTGCTAAACACTTTGGGAAAATTAACAAAAAAGGATCCAGAAAGTGGGTACATAAGGAAAAGATAGTTTATGTTACAGACATCCTTAGCAACTCAATTGAAACACCAATCATGTTACCTGGACAGTGGTTGCTCCTGACACATGACGGGAAGAAGGCATATGTTCCAAAGTTTGGAACTTAAGCTTGGAGGCTTCGTTGGTTTCGAAGGAAACCAGAAAGGAAAAAATGGCTCGTACCATGATCCAAGAAACGGATATAGCTAAGCATTTCTGGGAAGAGGCAGTAAACACAACATGTTACATTCAGAATAGGGTTTCTGTTAGACCAATTATGGGTAAGACTCCTTATGAATTATGGAAGAACAGAAAGCCCAACATATCTTATTTTAATCCTTTTGGTTGTACAGATTTTATGTTAAACACTAAGGAGAATCTTGGCAAGTTTGATTCTAAGGCTCAAAAGTGTTTTTTGTTAGGATATTCTGAACGCTCAAAAGGCTACAGAATCTATAACACAGAAACACGAATTGTTGAAGAATCAATTCATGTTAGATTCGATGATAAGCTTGGCCCTGAAAAGTCAAAGCTAGTTGAGAAACTTGCAGATTTAGAAATCACCTTCTCAGAACCTAAGGATAAAGACTCTGGAGATAAAGACACGACTGTTGAAACTAAAAACTCAGAAACAACTCAATCAGAAACTGTTGTTGGTCCATCTCATCAGAAGAAAATCAGACCAAGTACTTCTCATTCTAAAGAATTGGTTATGGGAGATAAAGACGCATCAGTCAGAACTAGATCATAATTCAAACCTTCTAAAGAAACTCTTCTTGGCTTGGTCTCTTTCATCGAACCAACCTCTATAGATGAAGCTCTTCAAGACAACGAATGGATTCTGGCTATGGAAGAAGAACTAAATCAATTCACCAAAAATGATGTTTGGGATCTTGTTCAGAAACTAAAAGGTGTCCACGTCATTGGAACCAGATGGGTATTCAGAAACAAGCTCAATGAAAAAGGCGAGGTTATAAGAAACAAAGCACGACTGGTAGCACAAGGTTATAGTCAGCAAAAAGGAATAGACTATATAGAAACCTTTACACCAGATTCCACGTTAGAATCTATTCGTCTCTTAGTTTCTTTTGCTGTAAATCATGACATCACTTTATATCAGATGGATGTAAAGAGTGCATTCTTAAATGGGTATATTTCTGAAGAAGTGTGTGTGCACCAACCTCCTGATTTTGAAAGTTCTAAAAACCCATATTTTGTTTTCAAATTTAAGAAATCGTTATACGGTCTGAAACAAGCTCCAAAAGCTTGGTATGAAAGGCTAAGTAACTTTATTTTGGAAAATAACTTTACTAGAGGAAAATTTGATACAACAGTCTTTTGCAAAACCTATAAAAATAACATTATGGTTGTGCAAATTTACATTGATGATATTATATTTTGTTCTACTAATACTTCATTGTGCAAGGAATTTTCTAAGTTAATGCAGGCTGAATTTGAAATGAGCTTGATGGGAGAACTGAAGTTCTTTCTGGGAATTCAAATTGATTAACGAACTGAAGGAACATATATTCATCAAAGCAAATTTACCAAGGAACTTCTGAAGAAGTTCAACATGTCAGAATGCAAACCAGCAAAAACTTCAATGCATCCTACATGTATTATGGAGAAAGAAGAGGTAAGTGGTAAGGTAGAGCAGAAGTTATTCAGAGGTATGATTGGTTCTATCCTTTATTTGACTGCTTCTAGATCAGACATCTTCTTCAGCGTGTGCCTATGTGCTCATTTCCAATCAGATTCTAGAGAAACTCACTCAACAGTTGTTAAGAGAATCTTTAAGTATCCGAAAGTTACTTCTAACCTTGGGTTATTCTATAAAAATCATCTGAGTACAAACCGGTAGACTATTGTGATGTTGACTATGCTGGAGACAGAATAGAAAGAAAAAGTACTTATGGAAATTGTCAATTTATGGGAGACAATCTGATCTCATAGTCCAGCAAAAGACAGTCCACAATTGCTTTATCAACTGTTGAAGCTGAATATATTGCAGCTTCTGGATGTAGCACACAGATTCTTTGGATGAAAAGTCAGTTAGAAGATTATTAGATTTTTTAGAGTAACATTCCTATCTTTTGTGATAATACTTCTACTATTTGTCTATCCAAGAATCCTATTCTACATTCTAGGGTTAAACATATTAAAATAAAACCTCACTTTTTACGTGACTATGTTCAGAAGGGCATTTTTCATTTAAAATTTGCGGATACAGACCACTAGTGGGCTGATATTTTCACAAAACCCCTTGCTGAAGATAGATTCATATTCATTCTGAAAATTTTATTTATAAAACCGTGTCCAAAATGAGTTGATGAAATTTCAATGTGTCAAGTTACAAGAATTTCTGAAATAAGATTCTGATGAATTTACTTGTTTAATTTTTTATTTTATTTTTAAATTACGTGTTTGGTTCTGAAACATGAGCTTTCTGAAGTGAGGGAGGTTCATGAATTAGAACGTTTCTTTTCAGAAGGAAATCATTTGATTTGTCTTCTGGATTGTGAACAATTACAACATTAATTGTTGTCCTTTCATCTGAGAACGTGTGAACGCTAGTGGTGACAACTGTCCCATTTGATGAACATGAGTAATCATGATTTGACGCATTGGGTTTCGTAACCTTCTTGAGAAGAGGTTAAATCTTTACGCCTTCCCCTATTACTGTGCATTTACTATGTGTAATTATTATTAATTATCTTAATTATTTTTTGTTGTGCCTATATAAAATCACATCATTTACACTTCACACTACGCTCACTTCTCCCACACTTTTAGTTTTCAAACCCTAAAACTCCTCAGAACAACTGTTCACCCAAAACATTCCGTCTTCATTCCTTTAACTTCAACTCTCAACATCAATGGTTGAGTCATCTCAACGTTCCTCACAAACTCAATAACTAAAGGTTTCTTTTGTTATTTCTAAGAAACCAGTCGTCACTCTAGACCATCATGTTGAAGATATCTATGTACTTTGTGAAACTGATGTTGATTTCAAAGATCTAAAAGAAAAGGGGTGTGACCTTTCCAAGATACAGGAATTCCAAGGTTGAAATGCTTTCTTTGAAAGACTGAAAGGTCCCATTCTTCCAATCCTTATTGAAGATATTTTTAATCATACTATGGCTGAAAAAGAAAAGATTATCTCTTATCTCCCTAACAGGAAAATCGAGATAACCAAGAAAACCATTGCGGGATTCATTTCTCACATCAGTAAAGTAAATAGAGTTGCTTTTATCTCGTCTAAACGTAAACGAGATACAATGATAACTCTAACACATTACTTCGAAGAGATTTAAAACATCCTAAGAATATGGTTCAAAATAGTTATTGGAAGCGTGTATCACTGATCTAGCTCGAAAAAGGGTGATCACATTTTCACTGCCCACAAGTGCATGATGTTCTTTTTAGAAGAAGGTGTTCAAATAATACTCCCAACACTTCTATTTAGACTCCTCAGAGATTCAGTGGTTCTTATGAGGAAGAACACCATGATGATGATTCTCTTCCCAAATATGAACCCAACAATCCTGAAGGGCTCCTTCCCACTGCTAAAGTGTGGTTTCAACTCCTGCTAACCAACTTTCGTCCTCGAGGAGTGGCCAAAGATGTTCTGTCTCATGATGACAGACTCTTTATCTACTTTCTGATGTACAACATTCAGGTCAACCTGCCTCAAACTATCTTCAATCATATGAAGTATTCTGTTGAAGTTTACAGAATTCAGCATAAGTCTTTCATTCCTTATGGAAGAATTTTGTCTGAGCTGTTCTTCAAGGCTGAAATCATTGGATTTTCCAAAAGGCTTGGACCAGACAATGCTACGATTGAAGAAAGATGTGAAAGAGTTGGTAAGGTGCAGGATTTTTGATGCTTGTTGGGCGGGTGTTCTTGTTGGTGTATCAGAATCTGTTCTCTCAGTTTATGTGTTTTGTTAACCATCTTGTTTGTGTGTCTTGTATGTCTTTTGTTTGATCATATCCTTGTAACTCGGTTGAACTTCGTTAATATTAAATGTCCTTGATGTGGCTTATGATACACCAAGTCTCAGAATCTTTAGACCCATATATTATCTTTTTGTTGCATCCGATTGCATGTTACTGCATATTTTCTTTTTGATTGCTGACAAAAAGGGGGAGAAAGTATTGATTTTGATATACCTAATTTCTCTTGAATTAAACTCAAACATTTCAAATGTTTGTACTAACCTTTGTTTAAAAGGATATCATGTTAGTTGTTTTCTTTCAGGAAAAACTTACTATATATCAGAAACACCTGAAAAATCAGAACATAACGTATGAAGCCCAAACTCTGAAGATATGCTAGCTTCTTAAAGTTTTGAATCATCTTGGGTGAGAAAATACTTCAAAGATTATTCAAGTTTATCCAACTGATCAGAAGTAAAACTCATCAGAAGTTGATATGCGTTGGTGTGTGCTTAACAACAGTAAGGACAAGTTCAAGAAACTTCTGAAAGATAAACCAGTTCTTTTTAACAGAAGGTTCATTTACTCCAACAAAAAGGTTAATCAGGGAAGTGTTCTTTCATTCTGATTATCTTTTTAGAGTTGCTCATCTCAGGGGGAGCTTTGTGCTTCTTTCTGATATATGTTTTGGTGATTACCCGAAAAAATTGTTCATCAAAATACAGTGTTTTGACATCATCAAAAAGGGGGAGATTGTTAGAACAAAATTTGGTTCTGCATCTGTATCTCTAAGTTTTGATGATAGCAAGTCAGTATTTGTGTGAGAATAATTTTGGTACCCTAACGGTTTGTTATTGTGTATCTTTAGCAAACATCTTTGATTCTGACTCTTGAACGTGAAACGTTACAAGTTTCTGAATATATTGATCTAAATCGCTTCTGCTCAAACTCGCGGATGAGAAGCTTCTAAGAAAACGGTATGTTACTGTTGCAATGTTCTCTTGGCTCTTGCTTATGACGTGTGACTCTGATCAATTCACTTCTGAAGACTGCTCAAGCTTCCGAAGATTAAACGCTGAAGGTTCTAAAAACTCTGAAGAATCTCAAGTCATATATTGATATGATCAAGCTTCTGATTGATGATTGAAGTTTCTGAACTCAAGAAAAATCAACTCTTCTAACTCATGCTTCAAACAACTATTTATCTAGAAGCCACTAAAGAATAGAAGATAAAAATGAGTTTATACGTGGGAAAAATAGTACATGGTATAAACCAATATTCCTTCCACTAGGCGGATTTCGTGGAGTAAGGAAATTGAGGTAGTACAATTCTTGCCCCCTCCGTATCAAACCATTACTCAAGTCGCCAGCTCATTCATGAAGAATACCAGATCTACCCTTCAACGGATCTTTTTTACTGGCTATATAAAGACTTGAAGACTTGAAGAATTATTGCACATATATGAATCAAGCAAGCGAAATAATGACTGTTGTCTAAATTTGTGCAGAATTTTCTTTAAGTGTATTGTGCTTTTAACTTGTTTATACCTGCTTGTGTAGAAGCAATCTTTGTAAACACACTTTGTAATCAAACTGTTATTTGTATTTCCTTATGGGACCAGTTATGTCAGAATCCTTGAGAAGACATAGACTGTGTTTTTTTATGGTTTGTTAGTCACCAACAGTTGCTAGTACAGTTGTAATCAGTTGATTATAGTGGATTAAGTCTTTGGGTATAAGGAGAAATCACCTTGGAAGGTGGACCGGATTAACTTTGAGATTTTCAAGTGAACCAGTATAAAAATCAGAGTGTACTTCTCTTTGTTGTTCATTAGCGGTGATTGTTATTGAGTGAGTAAAAAGCTTTTGTTTTTGAATACCCCAATTCAATCCCCCCCCCCCTTTCTTGCGTTTTTCTCACCTTCAAAAATGAAGGTCCTCAAGCCAAATTTCATCAAGACATGTTTGATCAATGAGTTTGAGCATGAAAAATCAAGATTTGAAAGGTTTCTTGCAAAAGGGGCAAAGTTAAGAAACTTGAATTTTTTCTAAGTGTTGTTAAAAAACCTAATTTTGTGCCAACTTTGGAGAGTCATAACTTTCAATCTACACATCTAATTTTTGTGTTCCAAAGACCAAATTGAAGCCCTCACAACATACTACAACTTTGTCAATGAGTCCTTCTCCAAAAAGTGCTTAGATTTTGAGTTATGGAGCCATCAAGTTGTGAAAAATCTTCCCACACTTAGAAATTTTTCAAGGCAGATTTTGTTCATCAAAAGTACCAATCTTTGGAGCCAATTTTCACCATGATCCCTTGGGATTCAAGAAATTCATCAAACATGAAAGTTGTAGAGCATGTTTTGGGATTTTCAAAAAAGTACAAGAACTCCTCCATATCATTTTTGAGCTAGGAGTTTCTAAGAGAGAAAGATGGCCTTTCATACTTGAAATTTTGGCAATTTTCATCAAGATGCAAGTTTCAAATTCAAATCGAATCTGCATAATCTTTGATTACAGGTCTTGAAACTTATAAATCTAGACATAATCAGAAGTTTACACTTGCTTTTGGTGCATTACCCATGTGATTATGACTTTGTTCACTAGTTCTTTCCATTTTTGGCACAAAGGCAAGACTTCCATTCTCATAAAGCCACTTTAATCACAATGTCAACCCTCCTTGAGCTTCTAACTTGTTTCTTCTGCACCAAATATTTTCTTTATGCAAAAGAAATATGTTTGAACTTTCCAACAACTATCTCATGCTTGTACTTTGCTTTGGAACTTCCAAATTTCATGAAACCACCCATTGAATTTCAACTAAACCATAAACCAAACCATTTGCGATTCTGCAGAGCAAGAAGCCTCACTCTTTCCCTATAAATAGAGGCTTATTCCAAGCCTCTAACACATAACAAAATCTCAGCATTCCTCCCTCAAAAAGCCCTCAAACCAGAAACTTGCCATTTCTTCCTTTTGTGCCAAGAAACACCAATCTTGCACAAACTTGTAATTTGTCTTTTCCAAACACCAAACCACTAATCCAACCATCAAAAGACATCAAAAATCACCCCTTGAAGGCATCCAAACCTTCATCTTCCACAGAAAACATTAAAATCAGAAATTCAACCTTTGAAACCTCATTTCTTTGACTTTTTTCATATTTCAAGCCAAGTCTTGATTCTGACCATTTCCAAACACTCCAACACTTCAAACACACCCTATAAAACATCCCTAAGTTGTCTCAAACATATTTGATCAACTGTAACTTCATTTGGTTGAAGTTCCATTTTGGTCACTTTTAGCACTCTTGGAAGAAGGAGACATTTTCTGTTACAATGGTTTTCTATTGATTCCAAGCATCCAAAAAGGTTCCTAGAGGTCTTTTGGAAGTGTCCAAAGCATCAAGTTGTTGTTGTAACAAGTTTTGTGGAAGTTTCAAGTGTAGCTTCAAGAGGTAAGTTTCCAAAACCTTGAACTTTTTGAAATATGCATGACTTTGATGTACACTGAGTATGGACATGTTTGATATGTTATTTGTGTTGTGTTTGAACCATTTTGTGATGTTCTTAATGACTGTATGTGACTATGACATAGAACTTACAAAAATGTAGCATTTTAGGTCCCCCTATCATGTTTTAAAATAGACACATTTTTTGACAAAACCAACACCACCACTGAATTCCTTGTGAAATTTCATACAAGATTGGTCTTTGCATTTTTTAATTTCATTAAGTGTAGAGAAAGTTAGAGGTGTTTTTGCATTGGGTTGAAAACTTGAGTTTCTTGACAAAACCAACCATGGCGCCCTCTTTTGTTCAGGTTTCTGGACATGACTAGGTATTTCATTTAATTGGGGGGGGGGGGGGGGGGTGATACAATGGATGTATCACCACCCAGAGGTTAAACCTGTGTGCCTTATGTACCTTACACAATTAGAACTGGGGTTCGAATCCCCCTCGCCCCAGTTCTTTTTAATTTTTCTGGATTTCAAGTGAATATCACATATATTTTCATGCTTCCACCATATTTCCACTACGCGCGTGTAGTTGAGATGGCTTTTGTTTTGAGCTGCAAGCGAGATGACATGGGTTCAACACCCATGGGGACTTTTCCCCTTATTTTTAATACTTTCCTTTCTTATTTTTCTTCACAAATTCAAGTTGTCATAACTTTCTCATTTTTAATCCTTTTTAGGCCATTCTTTTTGCAAAATGTTCATGACATTGTGTACTTTCTGTTTGTGAAAAGAAAATACCAAAAATATTTATTTTTGATGCATTTATGAGGGCTTAAAGTGTTGACTTTTTAGGGTTTCCTTAATGTCATTTCTGATTCTTTTGGTTGATTCCTTGCTTTTCCTTGCTTACAAAGACTTGTTTGTACCATGTGTATCTTATATGAACCTTGTATGATGTTGTGATATTATACATCCTTGTTCCTACTTGATTTTGATACATTTTTCAAGTGTATGTTGATATAAAAGTGTATGTTGAACTTTGGCCATACCATGAGCTTTTGCTTGACTATTTTGCCTTAACATGTGATGTTCCTTCCATGTTTACATGACTTTGGTATGTATATGTGCCTTTGTGTTAATTATACCATGTTTATGTGTTCTTAAGCACTTGAATTTTGTCTTGAAAATGCCTTTGTATACATGTTTGTTTGTTTGAACCTTTGTGATATTCCTACCATGTTTGAACCCTAATATCCATGTTTGGTTGTTACTTACTTGTCTTAACATGTTAAAACTTGTATCCATGCTTAAATGTTCAAGTAATGCCTTAACGTGTTCACATGATGTTTAAACTTTAAACTTGTTATCTAAAAGTATTCTCCCATGCCATCTCTTGTATGTTTGCATCTTCATCCACATGTTATTGTCATAAACTTGTATCCCTGTTCAAGTATGCTTTATTTGTCACCTTTACTTGTCCATCTTTGTATTTTATCCATGTTATGTGATTTTTTAACTTATACATGTCAACTTTGAACTTTGTCCTCATCCATGTTTAAAGTATTGTTATAACTTTTACATGTTAACTTTGAACTTTGTTTCCATCCATGTTTAAGTGTTGTCATAACTTTCACATGTTAACTTTAATCTTGAATATTACCATGATTAAGTGTTGTAATGACTTATCCATGTAGAAACGTTTAAATTGTATTCATGATTAAGTGTTGTTATAACTTATTCATTCTTGTCTTGTATTCATGATTAAGTGTTGTTATAACTTATTCATACTTGTCTAGTATTCATGATTAAGTGGTGTTAGTAAATCCTAATGCATGCTTGCCTTAATTTTAAACTTAAACTTGTTATCCATAATGCCTTAGCCTTGTTATAACTATACTTCATGAATGTTTGGATGTTGTAACATCTTTGTTTATCTTGGTTGTCACCATGTTATTTTGAATTTCTTCAAACTTTGAATGTGCTTGGTTGTTACCTTGTTTCCTTTATGACTTTGTCAAAGTCTTTACCTTTGTCACACCTATTCTTATACTTTGGTTGTAACCATATGCTTTATCAATTAACATTATGTTTGAATGTTACTTTGAATCCTTGCATTGATTTCATGTTTGAATATCATACTTGTTCATCTCATCCATATCTCTTCATACCTCTTTAACTTTGTCTAGTTATTCCCCCCAAGTGATGTTAGCTTGTTAGCTTCCATCCTTAAGTTGCCTCTTGTTCCTTAATACAAGGGAGAGTCTCTCTATTGACTCAATGTCATAGGTAACTTAGCAATACCCATTCCCCTTGACCTTGTTAGAGTCATTAAACTTTCAACTTAGGCTTAGGATTTACAACTCCCTTTGACTTTGTCAAGTCAAGCAAGTGTTAAGACCTTAACACTTATCTCCCCCTTGAACCTTGATCGTAATTAAATGTTCATTGATCCTTAGAGAGGTGAACTACAAATGCTCTGATTCCATCCTTGTAAGGATATATAGGCACAAGACCGCGAAGTTTTGGCGAGCATGCTTAGTGATTAAACCCTTAGGTTCCTATCCTCACCTACAAAACCCAAACACAAAACAATAGCAAATAATAACACAAATACTAGCAAGAGGTTCCTATAAAGTACTATAGATGCTTAGGATGCTAACACCTTCCCAAGGTATAACCAACCCCCGAACCCCCACAATCTCTTAGCATTGTTGTTACATTGCAAACTTAGGATTTTATACGATTTTTACCCTTTCCCTTGGATAAATCAAAGCTCGGTGGTGAATTTTAAAAAGATTTGTGATTCAATTTTAATCAATAGTTTGATATCTAATTCTCACTGCAATAGAGACAAATCAATAAAAAATATCACTAACGAGATGCTTTACATAATGATATTTCTTTTGGATTGGTCAACACCGAGCAAAAGGTTAACTTTAGAATATCATTATATTTAATTTACAAAAAAAATCATAAAAATCATATATAATTTATTTTATTTTATTTTCATATATTAAACATGATTAATAAAATCATGCATATCAATAAACAAGAGAGCCATCAACCAACCATACGCATGATACTAATAATATTTATTTTTTGCAATTGTTTTTGTAGTATGTATGTTTTGTGATAATTTATATTATATATGTTTGAAATACAAAATAATTGAAAATTTTAACTTATATTATATTTCTGTATTATTTAATTATTATCTATTATATAGCTTTTATTTGTTACATTAAACACATAAAATTTTATAGTGTTTCCTTATATTTTAGACAAGTTACAAATTTGCAGTTATCCCTTCAAAGTTAGATGAAAAACATCATGAACATTGCCTATCTATTTTGATCTCTTATTTCTTTTTATTTATTCTTTTATTTTTTTATTTCCTTTCTTTTATCTTTTTGTACAAATACTTAAAAAATAGACTTGTACAAACTAATATCTGTATTTTTTTTTATTTTCGTTCTTTTATCTTTTTATACAAACGAACAAAAGGAAAAAAAAAAATTTATACAAACCCACGTATTGTTACTACTAAAACAAAAGTAATTATCCCTATAAACTACTATTATCAAAAAAATGTAATTGCGTCCCTCTAAATATTTATTATATATACTATGATACTATACATATTTATATATTACCCTTTAAGTATGTGCTCTAGACGGTCAATTTTTTTTTTTTAAACTTATATTTACATTTTTATATAATTAATTATTATTAAATCGGGATCAATATATTTAAATTAAAGTAAAAAAATTCAAAATAAGTATCTGATTATAAAGTCTGCATCGGGTAAACTAAATTCTACCATCATGTATGCCTTTAAAATAAATGAATTCATTTTTTTAATAGGCCAAAGACCGTGGATATCAATTTATTTTGTCTAAAAAGAAAAGTCAGCACTCGTGTGTTTCATAAAAGTCTTTCACTTGAAAATCATAAAAACATATCATCAACTCATTTTAGCAATCACTAGTTAATTACTAATTGAACACTTGCATGAAAGGCAACAACTCATTTCATATTTAAGATCTTATTTGGGCAATGCATGCTGTTAATCTGAATTTTATTTACATGTCAAGTTGAATGTGAATCTCATGAGGTTTTTTTAAGTGTTTCCAATTGTTCTAATGATACTCGTATCTCATCTAATAAACTCTACTATTAAATATTAAAGGATAAAATAGTCAAGTTAGAGGTAGTCAGGATCATGATTAAATGATTGATAAAGTGACAAATTATTTTTCAGAGACTTTTAAAAAGTGTGTTAATGATTATTAAATAATAATATTTATAACATTTATATTTGCATAAATTATTCCAATTTTTAAATGGCCATTCAAATTTTGCTTAAATGAAACAATTGAAGGTATACAAAATATACATTTAAAAAAGGAAAATTTAAAATACCTTATAAAAAAATAAAGATTAAGAGTAATTAAGCTTTTTCTAACCTCTTATCTACCATTTCTTAATAGTTCCATTTAATTCTTTCAATTATATCATGATATTGTGACAAATAGGGGTGAGAATAGGTCAGACCAACTAACAGGAGCTTACGGCCTAACCTACATAGGCCCAAGTCAGACCAGGCTTTTTCTTAAATAAAAAAGGCCTAGGCTTTTTTATAAGCCTATTTAGCTAAAGAGGTTATGCCACATGCCGTAAGAAAAGCCTTTTAAGCCTACCAGGCCGGCTTAGTTAAAAAAAACTCAATAAATTTATTATTATTATATTTTATTTTGTAGTTTGAATTAAAATACAAAAATAAAGCTTAGTTATCTTGAAGAACTTATGAAAATATGTTGAAAAAACATTATAAACAATGTTATAAGTTGTTGTCATAAGTTTTTTTTCATAAATTCTCTCCAACAAATAATATCACCAAACTTATGCGAATAGGTAAACTTGAATGAGAAAATAAAAACAAACATTTAATCTCATTGATCTTTTAATTTGTTGGTCTATTTAACATTAATTGAATTTCTTATTTATAAATGTTCAAATGAAGTAGGCTTTTAAATAGGCCAGTAGGCCAATCAGGCCTTCGAAAAGGCCAGACTCAGGCCTAAAAATAAGCTTATCATAAGCTACAGGCCAGGTTTAGGCTTTAAATTTTTTAGTAGGCCAGACTCAGGTTTGGCAATGCCTAGCTCGGCCCAGCCAATTTCCACCCCTAGTGACAAATAAACAAAATAGTTTCATGTAGCCCACCTCTTCAATCACAAATTCTAATATTTTAGATAAATTTGTAATTGATAAAAAAAATCACAATAATAAATTAAAAGTATATATATATATATATATATATATATATATATATATATATATATATATATATATATATATATATATATATAATCACAATATATATAGTAACACCAACGTATAATACATGTTTAGAAATACATATTATACATAGTTGTAAAGTTGGTACTGAAATACATAATTGCATAGTGGCAACATTATACATATTACATGCCCAAAATAGTACTAAAAAAGGGCACAATATATACAAGGGTGCCCAAAATATTAAAACTAGGAACTAGATCATTGTAAGATGATCTCCAAAATAATTGCATAGCAGATACACCATCCAAAATAACAAAAGAAGCAGGGACATCATGCTACCTTGTCCTTACCCTTCACCTAATTAGAACAACCTGAAAATAATCAACAAATATGGGGATAGATAATAATCCCAACGGGTTCCCTATCTTATGGGTCCATTCGGCTCTACAAGGTTCTAAACATCTTAACTCAAGTCACAAAAGGTAAAAGACTTGAGCTCATAATTCTTGCACTATATGGAAACATGTTGCCTGAGTTTTTCCACTCAAACCATCACTAATCGAAAACCATACCAAGGCATCTTTCCCCGGCTAACCCTACGTTTAGAGTTATCGACACGGGTCACAGATCCTTGTATCATACTTTGACATACGTGTGGATTTTGGATTCTAAGGGATAAAATCAACCTTAATAATTGTCGCTTCCTATGGGACTCCAAACCCATTTCAAGTCTTTCACCCGTATGATACTCTAACCCACTTAAGGTTCCACCGTTTTTGGGACTCGAACCCAGGTCAAAGGAATGGTACGTACATCATAATACTTACTCTATATAAGCATCATACTTGGAATGTCATAATCAACGGGTTATTTCTGACTACGTGATTAAATAAGGGACGTCGTGACTGTGTTTGACAACCACAAGGTAATCACATCACCTTAGTATTCACAACAACATCGCAAGTTCCATACAATGCCTAACATTTTAGCTAGACAACCACTTGCTCATGACACACACCTAGGTATCATATGCACAACCATTGCCATCTATCTCATTCATCATATCCTAATTATCTTGCTAATTCATTCCATTAATTACTATTAAGGTTTCCTCACCAATCCTTATAAATTTTCCAATCATGTTATGATGTAATCACAAGCAACAATTCATAGATGGAAAACATGCATAATACCCGCAAGCCATAATAATTAAGATAAGGTAACTTATAAAAAGGCTAGAACATGCATATGAAATACCCTAAACATGTGACAAAACAATTTCCCTAAACCCTATCATGGTCGCTCGACGAGCATCCAACGAGACTGGCTCGCTTTTGGTTCGCCCGGCGAACCCCAAGTGAGGCCCAGACAATGGAAAAATGCATCATGGCCGCCCGTCGAGCACCCAATGAGCTAGCTCGCTTTCAGTTTGCCAAAGCTTGCCCGATGACGCTAATAGAAAACAACTCTCCTCGATCTCGCTAAAACTCGTCCGACGAGAGCGTTGTTTTCTACAGAAATACAACAGGTGTTTGATGGCAAGGAAAAGGGTTTTAACCAATACCCCGTACTTGATTCATCCACAAGAAGAACATCAACATACAATCACAACATAATCATATTGAACTATTATAAGTATGAATCAACAACATAATCATATGATTTCTCATGGTAATAGAATAATTGCATCAACAATCAATTATCATCAAAATCTATCTCATAATCTACAACCCTAACTTCTACAACTTAATGTTTCTACCTAGAACCCACCTTGAAATTATGAGGAAAAAATGTTGGATGATAAAGATGAAATGCGGTTGATGCAGTGTTGATGATCTCCAAATTTCTTCTTCTACTATATTTTCTTCTTCTTTATGTTTTTTTCTTCCAAGCCTTCCAACTTTGTTGGAAATAAAATGATACATAGAAGCATCATATTGGAAAGTCAGTAAGAATGTGGTTTGTGTGGTCATAAGATGGTTGCCAAACCTGTGGTAAGAAAATGGTATAATTAGTAGTCACACAAATATTAAGTAGTACAATGCTTAATATTTGTTCTACTAGAGCAACTGTCTCATTATTAATGTTATCAAAATGTCTCTTTTGTACCAATTAATAAAAGTCCAGTATTGAATAATATTAATTAAGTCAATCTGCGCTCACTAGTTACTCTAATTATCCCAATTGATAACTTTCAGAACATATAGAAACTCAGTTGATCTCAACTAATATGATTTAAAGTATTTAAGGAAACAAGGGGTATTACATATAAGGAAGGATATTTTTACTCCAAGAATAAATTTAAAAGACTTATTATAAATCTTAACTCTTTATTTTTATTAATCTAACGACTCTAATTGAGTATTTAATTTAATTATTTTTGAAAATATATTTTTATATAAATAATCAATTAAAGTCGTTAAATTAATGAAAATCGAAGGTTAAATTTTAGAATAAGTCTTTAAACTTACTCTTATATTAAAAATATCTCATATATATATATATATATATATATTACACGGTTTGTAGTAACTTGAATAATAGTAGGTACTTTAAAAGGGAAGAAAATTGATATGGAAAACAATAATGAGTTATATTTTTAAGTAGTTTTGTTTGACAACGAAGATATTTTAAGTTTTTTTTTTTAAACTACTGTAGTTAGGATTGACCCATAAACCTGCTGATCTTAATGGAATTAATCCATAAATTACTCGAATCTATTATTTACGGATACTAAACCCATCCCACAACAATTCATATATTTTTAGTTTGGATATCGGCTTTAAGTTTCTCGATCCGTGGATCCGTTGACCTACCATGTTGATGTGACATTTATAATTTTTTGTTTTTTTAAAATTATTTTAAATAAAAATATAAAATTAATATTTCACTACTAACGATAATTTTTCCAAAAAAAATTATTCGGTGCCAATACTAATACTAGATCAATATGTTTGTGTAATTCTAAGGCTAAGTGTCGTTTCTTTTTTTTTTTGTATCATTTTCAACTTGCGTATTTTATGGAAATAACATGTATTGTAGAATTTTATAGCCATTGTGGAAGCGTCAAAAGCGTTGTTATGGTTGAGGAAATTTGCAATGGAACATAGAGTGAAACAAGAAAAATATGTCTTCTTTTAAGATAATCAAAGTGCCATTCACTTATCGAAAAATTCCTTCTTTCACTCGAGGTCGAAGCATATTGATGTTCGTTATCATTGGATTCGTGATGCATTAGATTCCAAGTTGATGGAGCTTGAGAAGATTCACGCGGATGACAATGATTCGAATATGTTGACGAAGGTGCTGCTTAGGAGAAACTTTGAGTTTTGTTGCACGGTAGCTAAATTAGTGTTGCCCTCTAACTAGTCGGTAGGGGGAGTTTGTTGGGTTATCCCTTCTATTTGGAATGACCCAAATGAATACGGGTTAGTAGCCCATGTGTGTGCATGCCTTTTTTATTATCCAATAAAGAGGAATATGGTTAAGTGTGTGAAACACAAGAAAAGAGTGAAAATCCTAGCAATCACACATATTCCCGCAGCCTGGTTTCAGTTCTGACCAGTCGCACAAAATTAGCATTTGCGCACACTTCAACTGTTGGATCATCTTGAAATTTTGGCTCAGTGTTTGTCACTCATATGAGAATGATGGAGATCGAATTTTGTGCTTTCTAAGTCTATCTGCCGAATCCATTTGTGAGGTGCGAATTTCTTGGTGTTTTTTTGGATTATTTGTCTCTCTTGATTCTTGTTGTATTCCAAGATTGATTGTCGATCTTGATGATGTTTGTGTATGCCTATAACTAGTGTTAGAGAGAACCTTGTGTGTACCCATTGTTGATTATAGTGGAGATATTAACTGGCCTACGAGTCCTGTAATGTTTACTCCTAGTTAACTGAGATTTTTCGGAGAGATTGTGTTGTTGAATTATTCTATTGTGTTTGTGGTTTCCTCCCAACAACTTAAATGAGACTTATATGATTTGGCAGATCCGTGTGAATTTTAACTATTAAAAGAGAACACGATAAAAAAAAATTGTGTTATTTTATGTTAGTAGTTTTTTTCCATTTTTTTGTATAATATCTGTATAATAAATTAATGGGTTAAGTATGTTTTTTGTCCCTATAAATATCCCAAAATCTAGTTTTAGTCCCCAGAATATTTTCGTTTAAAGAATCGTCCTCATAAAGTTTTTCGTCCCTGCTGTCTATTCCACTTAACAGAAGCTGGTGTGACACGACACATGGCAGTGCCACCTGTCAAAGATGCTGATGTGGCATGCCACGTGGCTAAGGTCAAGAACATGCTTAAACCCATAAAAAATTGTTGATAATACGTAGCGAAAGTCGTAGCTAATCTCTAGCAAAAATGCATTTAAGCCAACAACATTAGCATTTATCAAAATAAAATAAATATGGTATTTTCCTTGTAATTCACCAAGCTTACACCTCTGTCACTATCGGTTGTCTATAGAATAAACAAAATTGTTGGTACAAAACAACATATCTAATGTGCGTCCTTCCTATTTTATCTATCCACCCATGCACACAAGATTGGTGTATCATTTTATTTGTTCATGTTGTGATGTAAAATATCCATTGTTTATATATTGGTTTGCAACAACCTCACTTGGTATTCTTTCAAATAAAGAAAAAGAAAACAAAGATGATCTTGTGGAACCAAAGTATGTCATTATGGCTTTTTGGGGTCCACTTCTTCTCCTTCACAAACATGGTATGTATTTCTAGCATTTTATACTTAATATTATCCAACACTAAACCATCAATATTGAGTAAGCACACATAAAAATGAAAACAAATACCGCTAAAGTTATATAAAATCATCGTAAAAGAGATTAAAAACCAAATTATGCAGTATAAATGTAAGATGATAATGAAATTCTAATGCAGAACAAATTATTCAGTCATATAATCCATCTGTCATGGTTTCTAGCACGACAAACTCCTCTTCTAAACATGTTCCCAGTGTGATGCCAAGCCATCGAAGTGATAATTAGTAGGCTGAATATCCCCCCAGTTCAGGTTAATCTCCTTTGGAGTTGTTTCATCCATAGCAGTGTAGAAATCGAGATTAGCATTTAAACTTTCACCCTCTAATGCATCTTTTGTAGTTACTGTCTCCTTTTTTCCTTCACTAGAAAATTTAAACAATTTCTCTGTTGAAGATACAGAACTTGAATCTTCAGCAGCACTCCTGGACTTAAGAACAGGAAATCTAGCCAAAACAAATGTCTCATAATTAGCCTTGTTTCAGGAATTGGAAATCCTGACATAAATTAACCTAATTTTGATTATCTGTTTCTTGAGGTGCCAATATGTCTGTTATGTCTGATGGTGTCTCTAAAGCATTAGCTATGATGTGTGAATTGTCAACCATAGATTTAATAACATCGTATCTGGCCATAACAGAAGCCTCGTCATTTCCAGTCACTTCCTTGTTTGTGCCAGAAACAACATAATTCTTGATGAAATTATACAAGTTTTGACCACCATCTGCTTCAGGTGTCAATGAATTAAGCTTGTTCATATCAGAAGAAAATTTCAACTGGGAATGTTCCTTTGGAATGGTAGCAACTAAGTCAGCCAAATTCTGAGTAGAAGTTGTGGTTGCATTTTTAATCCTTCTGTATGATGTGTTTCACACAAAGGCTATTGTTGTTTATTCTCTGATGGGTTGTTTTCTACGTTTTGTGACTTTATCTTGTAATATTAGTGTGTGTGTGTGTGTGTGTGTTATGTGCTTTCTTTTTCATGAAGAAGAATCAATATCCAATGTGGTTGTTCAGTATGCACAATAATAAAGTGAGTAGTAAGGTCATTTCATTAATTCAATTTGTCCAGAGTAAGAGGTGATGAACAGACTGCATTTTTTATGCTATAAATTAGTTACAGATTAGCTACAATATTAGCTACCGATTAACTATGAAATTTTATGGGTTCAAATATGATGTCGACCTTATCCATGTGGCATGACACGTCAGCATCTTGTCACGCTGGCAAAGCCACGTGGCGTGCCGCGTCAGCTCTGTTACGTGGAATAAACGGTAGGAACGAAAAATAGGGACACAAAACTTTATGAAGACGATTCTTTGAAAGAAAATGTTCTGGAGACTAAAATTAGATTTTGGAATACTTATAAGGACCTGTAACATATTTAACCCTAAATTAATATTGATATATACCGAAAAAACTAAAAAAAATGCAAGATATATATATATATATATATATATATATATATATATATATATATATATATATATATATATATATATATATATATATATATATATATATGGGGTTTGCTAATGTAGACCCACTTGTTTTTATGAAGGCTTATTTTAGCAAGCTTTAACTAAAAAAAATCATTAAATGCACCTTAAGGTGCATGTTACTAAAACACACCTTCATAAAAACAAATGAATGTATTATATATATATATATATATATATATATATATATATATATATATATATATGGGGTTTGTTAACGTAGACCCACTTGTTTTTATGAAGGCCTATTTTAGCAAGTTTTAACTAAAAAATCATTAAATGCACCTTAAGGTGCATGTTACTAAAACACACCTTCATAAAAACAAATGAATGTATTATAGCAAATCTCTGTGGGGTTTGCTATAATACACCCACTTGTTTTTATGAAGGTGTATTTTAGCAGGCTTTAACTAAAAAATGGTTAAATGCACCCTAAGGTGCATGTTGCTAAAATAGACCTTCATAAAAACAAGTGGGTATACATTAGCAAACCCATATATATATATATATATATATATATATATATATATATATATATATATATATATATATATATATATATATATATATATGAAAGTTTGTTGATAAAAAAAGGAAAAAGTGAGACTTATAATAACAATTTGAGATTAATTATATATAATATGAGAAATGACTTAAAAAATGATGAATTTATTATGATATAAAAAATAATGTGGAAAAGTAAAGACTTAGAATAGTGGAAATTTATTGTTTTTGCCGGTGAATGTAAAATATGTTATTTAAGTTTATCCGATGGGTTTAAAATAGGTTAGATCAAAACTTTTGTGCGAAAAGTTTATTAAAAAAAATTCATATGATCTACCCAAATAAATGATTAAAAACTAAATATGAGAATATACCAAAATAAAATAAAAGAAATGAATATAAGAATTTACTTATTGATCCTTATTGGGTTATTGATTGAGTATTTATTAAAAAAATTATTAAAAATGTGATTAAAACAATATTTATTTTATTTAATTTTACAATTAAAAATATTTTTAGTGTATTCTTAAATATTAATTCTTCATCTAATTTGAAATTAATTTTATATTAATATTAAACTATTTTAAATATAACAATATAATTTCACATTTATATATTAATAAAAAAATATTTCAACTACCTACCTAAGAATGAAACATGCACCCAAACTCCCTTAAATACCATTTCCTTCACTTTTCATTTGCACTACAAATAAGCCTTTTACTGTAATTGACTAAATCAATACTCATTGCCTAATCATACAATCCCATTTTGCCAAGTGGCACAATTTTTTGAATTTGTTTCTCTCTCACTCCTCTTCCCTATTTTCCTCTTTCTCTCTCTCTTTTTCCCTTTTCTTTCTCTCTTTCTAGTCTCCCAGCTCGCTCTCTCTTTCCCTTTCTTCTTTTCACTTCAAACCCTAAATCGTTGTCGCGATTTCTACGGGCATCACCACCTCGTGTTCGTTTGTGGAGTTTCTTAGTTGTCGGCTCTACTAGTTCAACGACGACTGGGTTTAGAGCACCGACGGATGAAAGGAACCCTACATGGAAGGTTCAATAATCAAGTTTTATTGTGACTGTAATTTAGTCCACGGGTTGCGCTACTCAAGGATTTGTGGGTTAAAAACATTGATAGTTACTTTGGTTTGTTTGAGTTTTCATGTCATCATGTTGTTCTTTGTGTTTATCAGTATTTACATTTTTTTTATAGTTTGATTTCTACTGTATTGATTTGTTGACAGGTTTGGAGTTTACCCCTTATTTTGCAGATTTATTGACATGTTCTGAGTTGGATCAACATTCGAGTCCAGATTTGTTGACAAGGTGTTGTTCTGATGCATAAAGTTGCAACATTACTATGCTTTAAGTTTCACTTTGTGGTTTTTTTGTTTTAGGTTAACTTTGATGCAATGTGAGTTTTAACTCTGCTATGTTTTTAAGAATTTCTACTTTTCGTTGTAATTGCAGTTCCTTCGCTAAAAAATTCAGGGATCTTATGACTGAATTTCAGGTATTTAGGACTCTGAGTTTCTATGCAGAGTCAAGAAGAATCGTCGGTCTTGTCGCTTCTAGAAATTGCATCTGGTATGAATTTCTTTATCTCACACTATATTTGCTTATACTAAGTAACTGACTTCTCATTATTTATTTGCTTATACTATGTAACCGACTTCTCATAATTTATTTGGTTATACTAAGTAACTCACTTCTCATAATTTATTTATGGTTTTTCTGGTTTCTAGTTTTCTGTTTTAACTTATAACATAGCTTCAGCTTTGTTCAATTTTTCTGATTTCTGATTTTAGGGTTTTGATTTTTCTGATATTTCTCTGTTCTGTCTTCAACAGTGAAACTGTACAATTTTGTACATCCAAGCTTCACCTTCAGGAAGGTGGCCTACATGCTGATATTAATGTCGATGGAGTTATTGATCATATGCAGGTTTGCCATCATGGCCTACATTCCTTGCATCATACTATCATTTCTTGCATCATACTGGCCTTTGTAATTTGCTTTAGTGTAAATCTATAATTTCCTTTTGTTTTGAAGAGGTTCGGTGTGAAAAGATATAATGATGTTTAGTGTTTTTAAATTGGTTGGTCAACTTTTAGATTCCTGCAGGTATTATACTATTTTGGCTTTAATCATCATAGCCATTGGTATTTTTCATCATTTCCAATTTTCACTAGCAATGACGATTAAACGCCCGGTCTTACGGCTGTCATTTTCTTTTATGGTAGTAGATTGATTATTGATTTATGAAGGTGTTTTCTGAGCCAGTTGAAAAACGAATAAGTTGAGAACCACAAACTCACCTTAGTGATGCTGATATTCGTCGTCACCGGAATCGGTGACCCACATTTATGGGTTTTGGTCGGATGATTTTTGGGAGGAACAAATATGGAAAAGAAGGTCAAGAAGAGAGGTACGAAAACATGCACAACAAAAGAGAGTTTGCATCAACTTTGGATGCAGTGTACATACAAGTACAGACTGGATAAATTGTGTCTCCCTTTTGAAAAAACAATGACAAGTTTACAATAGGTAATGAGAATAACATGCCAAGTGTACAATAGGAGAAATGTTATATATACTTATGTTGTTTTTGTTTTGAAGACGTTTGGTGTGAAAATCATATATTGATGTTGAGTCTTTTTAAATTTGTTTATATATACTCATATTGCCATTTTTGTTTTAAAGACTTTTCGTGTGAAAAGCATATATTTCCGAAAGCTTTTCCCATGTTGCTGCTGCGGGAGGTATAAATCAGCGTTGTAATGTTACTGTAGAATCTGTGTTTAACATTTGGGCTTAGCTTTCTGGCCTTATCTGGGAGCCTAACATCATAGCCATTGTTCTTGTGTTTGGTCTCCCCAAAACATCTAGACCAATTGGTATTTTTCTTCCTTCTCAATTTTCACTGGCAATGATGATAACAAGTCTGGTTTTACGGCTGCCATTTTCTTCTATGGTCGTAGATTGACTATTGATTTCTGAATTTGTTTTCTGAGCCAGTTTGACTCATCCTTCAAATGTTTTATGAGCCAGCTTTAGAGGTAAGTATCATGATGTTATAATTTGATGTTGCTTGAATAATGTCTGCAGAACAGTTTTGTACTCTAAGATTAATCGACGTAACACATCACGATACTCGTATGGTTGTTAATATCTTTGCTGAAACTGCTGAAAGCCTTCCCCATGTTGCTTCTGTCAGAGATATAAATCAGCGTTGTAACATTACTGTACAATCTGTGTTTAACGATTTGGGCTTAGGTTTTTGTCCTTATCTGGGAGCTTAACATCATAGCCATTGTTCTTGTGTTTGGTCTCCCCAAAACAACTAGATCCATTTTCTTCTATGTGGAAACATTTTGTGTGAGTGGTTGTGGTGAGGAAGATATAAAGCATCTATTTCTTGAAAGTTATTTGCATCAATCACATGTTTGTGTTGTGTTTTGTTAGAACTATATTGATTCCTTATTTATGTTGTGATTTTTTTTCTCTTAGCTACTTCTCGTGGTTCTGGGAAGCATCCTCGACTTGTGACTCTTTTTAAATTGGTTGGTCAATTTTCAGATTCCTACAGGTATTATACGATTTAGGCTTTTAATGTAACTTTAATTCTTTTTCTTCAATTATTATTTGTTTTATCTAATCAACCAGAAATGAATACAATGCAGAAGGTGAATTTGAGAGTCACCTTTCTTCTCTTGACAATCATGACTGCTATTTGGTTTGAAAATATTTCATTCACTTGTGTACCTTTTAATATTCACTGGCAATGATGATAACAAGTCTGGTCTTACGGCTGCCATTTTCTTCTATGATAGTAGATTGACTATTGATTTCTGAAGGTGTTTTATGAGCTAGCTTCACTCATCCTTCAATGTTTTCTGAGCCAGTTTGACTCATCCTTCAAATGTTTTCTGAGCCAGTTTTAGAGGTAAGTATCATCATGTTATAATTTGATGCTTCTTGAATAATGTCTGTTGATCAGTGTTTGTGTTGTGTTTTGTTAGAACTATATTGATTCCTTATTTATGTTGTGATTTTTTTGTCTTAGCTACTTCTCATGGTTCTGGGAAGCATCCTCAAGTTGTGAGTGTTTTTAAATCTCTAATGATGATAGTTGCCTTCTTATTTTGTTTTCAGGGTAAGGGATTGTTTTACACAGTTGTACTCTAATATTAATCGAAGAAACACATCACGATACTCGTATGGTTGTTAATATATTTGCTGAAAATGCTGAAAGCCTTCCCCATTTCATGTATTTATGATTTTCATTTAATACTTCAATTTTGATCAAAATATATGATTTTTTTATTTAGTGGTAAATATGTTGATGTTATAGTTTGATGATGCTTGAATAAAATCTGCAGATCAGTGTTTGGATGTGAGTATGTGAATGAGTTGAGTGATTATTACAAGTTATTGGATGTGAGTATGACTCATTCCTCGAATCAGGTTCCTTCATTTAATCTAAAAATGATGCTGTTGGAATTGAGGATTATGGAAACAAGAACTATTGTGGTAAGCGTGTTATTTGCAACAATCAGATGTTTGTGTTGTGTTTTGTTAGAACTATATTGATTCCTTATTTATGTTGTGATTTTTTTCTCTAATTGTTATATGGTTGTTAATATCTTTGCTGAAAATGCTGAAATCCTTCCCCATGTTGCCGCTGCCGGAGATATAAATCAGCATTGTAACGTTACTGTACAATCTGTGTTTAACGATTAGGGCTTAGTTTTCTTGTCTTATCTGGGAGCTTAACATCATAGCCATTGTTCATGTGTTTGTTATCCCCAAAACAACTAGACCCATTGGTATTTTTCATCATTCTCAATTTTCACTGGCAATGATGATAAAAAGTCTCATCTTACAACTGCCATTTTCCTCTATGGTTTACATTGACTAATGATTTATGAAGGTGTTTTCTGAGCCACCTTTCTTCGACAGTGACCTTTCTTCTCTTGACAATCATGACTGCTATTTGGTTTAAATATATTTCATCCACTTGTGTACCTTTCAATTTTCACTGGTGTAGTACCTCGAAAAATGAGAACGACCTCGCAAAGCGCAATCGCACGCCCGCAGGATGGACTTAACAAAGTCACCACCGATCTTTATTTATTCCCAAATAGGGAAAGGAAAAATATTGAATTAAACCCCTAAAAAGAAAGGATAAGATATGGTCATCGCAACCAATGTCTGAGTCCGGGAGTCGGTTACGCAAGGGGAAGGTATCGATATTTCCTTCTTCTTCTATTTCTGGTTCGAAAATCCTCTGTTTTGGGTAAGGTTTTTGTGTTGATTTGAGTCTGACTGGATTTTATGATTTATGGGATTTGCAGTTTTGATGGGGTTTGAGGTCGTTGAAAGAATGAGGGTGGAAGTTTATTAGGAAACAAAGGTCGGTGGTGGTGCGTGAAAATGAAGGATACAGTGAAAAATGAAGATGAGTGATGTTGGCAGTGATGTTTTTGGGATGCAGTCGTGGTTGATATTGACATGGCTTGTGCAGATCAAGGTTGATAGCAGGAGGTGATTTTCGCAGCAGGGAGCAGATGGTTTGTTTTGTGAAAATTTTGGAGTGTCACGAGGCAGGGAGGTAGCAGGGTATTCACGGATGGTGCATATGGTGTAGTTCGTATTGTCGCTGTTGGAGTTTAGGGAGGAGTTTGGATGCTTGTTGTACAAGTTGAAAAGTCAGACATGGATTTTTTTGGTCTTTTGTTATTTTGTGTTTTTTTTTAATTTAATAATAACAATAAACATAATACTAAAAAATAATGATAATAATAAAGATAGTAATAATAATAAATATCAATAATAATAATAATAATAAACAAAGTTTAAAAATGAAATGAAAACTAATTAAAACTAAACTTAAATTAGAATTAATATAAAAGCTAAACTTAAAATTAAAATTAATGAAATTTTAAAAGTAAAGTTATGGTTAAAGATAAACTAACATAAAAAATAAATATAAAAGATGAGCTAATATCCTAATTAAACTAACTAAATGACAAAATCGACAAAAAGCGCATGATTGATGATCAATGAAATGTTTAACAAAAAATGAAAAAAAATTGCTGACTTCTAATGATATGCAAAAGATCAAAGAATCTAAGGGTAAATTTTGGGGTATGACAGTTGCCCCTATTTAAATATCTTCACCAGATGACATGAGCGATGGCAATCCTCGAGAGATCAAGGTGAAAGGTATTTAAATATAGCAAACTAAAAATTTTGCCCTTAGATAGAATGCAGATGCTAAGGACAGCTAACTGACATGCAAATGCAGACATGCCATGAATTTCTAAGTTATGATGATATGATAGAATGATAATGCAAAATGCAAACGAAGACAAAAACAAAAAGAGATAAAGTTCGTACAATGAGCAACACTCACTGGGGATGACAACCACACTGGGGAATTGAAATAAAACTGGGGGAAATCTAAAGTGATGAGATCAACTGGTTCAAGCATGGCCAACTGACACTTTAGAAAAAAGATAACACAAGATCCTCAATGGAAGCAGCACCGGAAAGACGGTCTCCACTGGGGAATCAGATAACAAAGAACCAATCTGAAAGAACATTAGAAAGAGAATGGCACATCTGAGAAGGCATCAAATGTAAAAGAAACCAGACATCCAATAATGGCTTTGAATGAAAGTTATATCACAATATCTGATAATGGCTTTGGATAAAAGTGAACAAAGTAGGGATCCAAGAAAGCATTGGATACAAAGAAACCAGTCATCCAATAATGGCTTTGAATGAACGGTATGACTCATAATACCTGAGAAGGCATCAGATGAGAATGAGATGAATAATGTAATCCAAGAAGGCATTGGACACAAAGACACCATACATCCAATAATGGCTTTGAATGAAAGGTATAATCACAATATCTGAGAAGGCATCAGATGAAAGCGAACAAAGACTCGATCTGGAAGAACATCAGAAAGAAAGACACATCCGGAAAAGCGTCAGATGGTAAAAGAAATGAAATTCTAGAAAAGCATCATAATTACAAAGGACTATCTGGAAAAACATCAAATAGGTTCTGGAAAAACATCAGAACAAAGACTCAATCTGGAAGAACGTCAAAAAGAGACACATCCGAAAAAATGTCAGATGGTAAAAGAAATGAAATTCTGGAAAAGCATCAGAATTACAAAGGACTATCTGGAAAAACATCAGATAGGTTCTAGAAAAACATCAGAACAAAGACTCAATCTGGAAAAACATCAGAAAGAGAGACACATCTGGAAAAGCGTCAGATGGTAAAGAAACCAGACATCCAATAATGGCTTTGAATGAAAGGTACAATCACAATATCTAAGAAGGCATCAGATGAGAATGAGATAAAAAGGGTAATCCAAGAAGGCATTGGATAAAAAGAATCACAATATCCAAGAAAGCATTGGATGAATGTGAACAATGAGATACCCAAGAAAGCATTGGATAAAGGAACCACAGTATCCAAACAAGCATTAGATGACTGAGAAAGAGCTTTCAAGAATGGCACTAAAAGTAAATGCAAATCACTATATTCATGAATGGCATCGAATTATAGCGAGAAAGACATCCAGGAATGACACTGAATGCAAAGGAGAAAACTCATCCAGGAATGGCACTGAATGAATGGATAAGACTTTCAGGAATTACACTGAAAGATACCCAACCAAATTCGATGGGGATTACAAAAGAGAGGCAAAACTTCCAGCAATAGCACTGGGAGAAACAAGAGGAATAAGATATCCAGGAATGGCACTGGAGATCAAAAGAGGCAGACATCCAAGAATGGCACTGGAGTGAAAGAAAATAAAGATCCAGGAATAGCATTGGAATGAAAGAGGACAAACATCTAACAACAGGACTAGATGTATAAGGAAACGACAATATTCAGGAATGACACTGAATGAAAGGACAGGTAACGCTTTGGTTGGCGCCAAGTAAGTTGGACTTTGACCACAAGGTAAGACGCGGATAACAACACGACCTCGGGTAAAATGCAAATGAGGATGAAACACTCATGTTATGCAATGGTATATAAATTATGCTATGATATATGATCAAATACAAATGCAGATGCAGATGCAGATGCTGACGACACAGCTCGACTCTCGAGAGAAGACAAGACTAGAAGACTGGTTCCTCAACACGGATGTCACTGCCATTCTGCTTAGGGACTAAAGATGCTACCACTGAGCACATTTCTTCCACACTGGTAAACTGCATCCAGTTGATGATCCTTGTGGGAAGGATGAAGAGCTGCTTGGGGATTCTTCAAGTAAACTGTCCCAAATTAGCTGACTGTAGTAGATGAATTGATCATTGCTTCAGTTTGTATGATTCTGTAACTGACTGCTTTACGGTGCTCTTGGAAAGCTTGCCCCGGTCTGAGTTTTGAAAAATCTTATGGATAAACCAATTCTGAGAAGGATTTGCACTGTAACAAAATCTTAAACTGATTCTCAATAGGATGTGGAAAGAACTTGCCCCTGATAGGATCACTGACCAAGTTTCTCAACTGTTTGAAAGTTCCTTGAAAGGAAAGCCAGTTGGCAAACAAAAGTATTTGTACAATCATAGTAAACGCAAAGTCATGCAACTTTTGAAATCAGAATTATTTTCGGAAGATGCAAAAGAAATGAATCATTGGTCTGAACACGACGGTTCAAGACATTCAAAGTGAGAAGTAAAACAAAAGGTATGATGCCCAAAACAAATGATATGCAAAGACCTTTTGGAGTCAGTTTACGCAACATTGTTGTAGTATGCTTTCAAAGTAACCTTGCTTCAGTTAGGTCTTTTGAGGGTTGTAACGTGGCCTGGTTCACGGTTTAAGAAACAAAGGATAAAGGCTCAAAGTTTATTTGTATTCACCCAATCTTCGTGATGATCTCCAGTCCTATGCTCAGTTAACTCAAACTATGCACCTAGGTTCCCATAGGTTAGGAATTGTACTGATGATAGAGATGATGGTTCAGAAGTCAAAGGACCCTAGAGACGACGGTCACTGCTTCCTTACAACTTTTGGTTGTCATTCAAGCTTGTTCTTACTTCTCTTTGTATAATGTAAGGTCATGAATGCCTGGCATAATGATTATGGCGAACCATTATTGGCGTTTGACTTGAAAGACATCTTCGAAACTTGCTTGCTGTGAAGGAAAACTGTGAATGAAACCTTTTGTTGAAACGTATCTTGCATGAATGCTCAACCAAGTTAACTGAGAACTACCCTGCCCTAGGTTAAAGATTGCAGATTTTTTATTTGTAAAGAAAAGAAACTCCTACTTCAAGGCCCAAAGGGGTTGACAAGGGATTAACTTCCTTATTTCTCCAGTGTTTAGGGATTGAAACAATGCCTTACATCGTCAGCAAAGTCTTGGTTTGAAAGTGTAACGCCCCATTTTAATTTATTTAACTGTCGTGTGTTATTTTATTTGTTTGGCCTTGTTTAGGGTGGGTGTAGTCGAGCGCGTAGGCGTAGTGTCCTTAACGGAACAGGGAAAATAGAGATGTCGGGATAATAATAAGGTAGTAATGAATAATGTGGGGACATATTTAGTAAAAGTAGAAGGAGGTATATTATTATTATTATATCCAATATTACTAACATTACTATTATTATTATTATTATGGGTATTATTATTATTATTATTATTAATATTATTATTATCACTCTTAATATTATTATTATTAAATAATATTAGATTTAATTAATAATAATGTTAGTGGGAGGAAAATAGGGAATTAATTCATTAATCTAAGATTAACGACAGAATTAGGGGAACTGTATCTTTCACTGAGTGAGGGTTTAGAGAAGGAAGAACAAGAGGAAGAGCTAGGGCATTCTTCTCCATCAATTTTCGCAGGATTTTCTGACCAAATTCGAGGTAAGGGGGAGTATGGGTTCATAATGGGTGATAATTGCATGAGAGGGTCGTGAGGGGTCATTTCCCTCATAAGAATTTGTATGCATAGATTCTGTCTTTGTGGATCTGTTGTTGTATAACTGAAATTGTGATGAAAATTGTGTGAATCGATTTACTCTATCATGATCTGTGTAAATACATTATGTTGTTGCGGCTATGTGAATGTTGGTATTGCAGGTTTGAGAGAACGATTGTAGATCTGTAGGTGATGACCTTGCTGGAATAATGAAATAGGATAGTAAGATAAAATTACAGGTCTTAAAATCAATGTAGAAACCAATTTAGGGACAGATCTGGATGGTGGAAGTGAGAGTATAGTGATAGGATTCGGACTGATATGAAAAGTTGGGTTTTTCACAGTCTCTGCCCATACGCGTAACAGAGAAGGTGATACGCGTATGGCATTGCGTGACAGAGGGGCAATATGTGTATTGGCAAGGTGATACGCGTATGGCAAGGGTGGTTTTGGGGGCAATACGCGTAATAGCCTAGTGATACGCGTAGGAGATCTGGAAATGGAATTTTTGAGAGAAATCAGTCTTTGCTCATACGCGTAACACATAGGGCATTACGCGTATGGTAAGCTGCAGAGTGGGCAATACGCGTCTGGTATGCAACTGAATGGGGGAGCGAGCTGGGCAATACGCATATGGGTGTGGGCAATACGCGTATGACCAACGAGAGTGCATAATTACACTATTTTCGCGATTTCTTTCTCGATTTCGCGTCCGATGCAGTTCCTTTTGGTCTGAGGGGTTGGGATAGGTGTCAGAACTTGTTGAACCTAGGAATGGTAGTGGAAATAATTAATAGTTGAATTTAGAGGGATTAATTAGACAATTATCTAATTAAGGCCACGTGAGGTGTTTTCCTTGATTGTGTGTGTGTTGCTGAATTGATTGGACAGGTATGGTAATACTATGGTGTATTACGGTGAGTATGTATCTCACATGTGATCAGGAGGATTGTGAAGATGTATAATTGTTATTATACATGTGTTTTGTGCATAATCTGTGTCATGCATTTCATGATGTGTCCGGTGGAGACAGCTAGGTGGGAATCCATGATGGGTGCCTAGTATTGTCCGGACTCCAATGTGGAGTCGTGATGGAGATAAATCATTGCTCAGTGGGAGTGTATGTGATTTATCTGGATTCTATTAGGAATCGGGTTCGATTGAATAAGCCATGGTGTATTGGTACTACATGCATAATGTCAATCATCGAGTCACATTGCATTATTATGTGTTTATTGAATTATGATTGAAAGTGACAAGTGTGTCGTGATGGTGTGCTGTTTATGTGTGATTGTGTGATGACTACTCCTTAACATGTATTATACACCGTTAATTATTGAATGTAGTTCTCACCCATTTTTTGTTTGTTGTGTCTGTGCTTCTCGGGAAGTACAGATAAGCAGGTACCTGAGTAGTGCGTGGAGCTTGTGTTGCTCGATCGAGTCTTAGGAGTCGCTCTGATACGTAACACGGGATATTGGGGGATTTGTTATGTTTTATACCATGTTATTTCGTTACGTATCTCATTTATTAAACTTTTATTAGACCACTTATTATGTTGAGAGTATTGTGGTGAAGGCCTTAGTGCCATAGATTGAATTGAATTATGATTCCGCTGTAAAAACAATTTTTATGAGTAATAAAGTGAATGAAGTAATTGAGACTTCAGGCAATTTTTATGAGATGTGACATCCTACTTTGTTGTAAACTCTGATCATTTTCATATTATTTATGTATTTTATAAAATGGGAAAGTGGGGTGTTACAATTGGTATCAGAGCAGGTCGGTCTGTCCGACCAGGTTGTCTGACGTGGTTTGGTCTTTAGTATGCGACATGTGTGTGGTACACTGTCGATACTTGTTTATTTTCTAATTATTATCTGCAGGAGTTGGGGATGAAATAAGTGGCGGAGAAGCTGGTGCTTCTCCGAGATGCTTCCAGTGTGGAAGGATGGATTAGTACGTAGTGGAGAGCTGTCGTAGTTGGTAAGGATGGTTTATACTTCGTCATGATAGTCGACTGTCTATTGACAAATTGAGGAATTGATCACCCTCAATCTCTTGTTGGTAGTAGATGGGATCATGTTGGATTGATAGACGTGCCTTGACAGGTAAGATAGCGTATGTTGTGGATTGTTTGGAGTTAAGCCAAGTGCTTACAAATGGTTGTGATGAGTCGGTATAGATTCTTATACCTGAAGATGATGTGGACGAGAGTTACTTGTTTGTCAGTCAAGTTGGGGACGTCTCTAAGGAAGGACGATCTGGTATGGTTGATGATTGCTTCTCAGTGAGTAGAGAGCAAGGTGACGGCTAGACATATGTCGGTAGTGTGTAATTCTTGATGCCTTCCAAGGTGTGGATCTGAGTTGGGTGATAGCAGAGGACTACTGTCGTGGTGTGCTAAGCAAATGGATGAGCTTATATTGGACAAAGCCTCGATGTCTTAATGTTCGCATTGTTGCGAGTTGATCGTGAAGTTACATGGGCTGAGTTACCTATTGTTGGAGGATTTTTGGATGTATTTCCGGACGTATGGTGAAGTATGATTGGCTAGTGATTTAGCACTTGGTACAAATCTGATGTCAATGACTCCGTACAAAAAGTAAACTCCAGAGTCTTGTGAGGAGATAATCGGAAGAATTACTCAACGAAAGGTCTGTCCGACCAAATGTTTCTTGGCGGGTTACGTCCATGTTTTCTGTTAAGATGAAGGGTGATAGTATGCGGATGTGCATTGAGTGCCACCAATTGGATAAAGTGACCATTAAGAATAAATATCCGCTTCCAAGGAGTGAGGACTTGATGGATCATCTTGTGGAAGCTCGTGTTATTAGAAAAATTGATTTGAGATTAGGTCATCATTAGATTCGAGTGAAGAAGGATGATATTTGGGGGACGGCGTGCAGAACTTGTCACGGATATTGCGAAAATGTAGTGATGCCTTTTGGAGTGTCTAATACGCCGGGTGTATTTAAGGAGTACATGAATCGTATTTTTCATGCTTGTCTAGATTTGGTGGTTGGGGTATTTATTGAGGACATTTTGATTTATTCCAAGTCCGAGGAAGATCATGCAGAGCATCTGAGGATTGCCTTGCAGGTGCTGAAGGATAACAAGTTATTTACGAATTTTGAATAGTGAGTTTTTGGTTGCAAACTGTTAGTTGTTGGGACATGTTATTTCTGTAAATGGTATAGCGGTGAGTCCGTCTAAAGTAAGTACACTGCTTTGGTGGAGACCTCCGAAGACTGACAGAGATTAAGAGAGTATTGAACTTAGCAGGTTATTATCGAAGATTCATCGAGGGAATTTATGAGCTGGCGTTGCCATTAACTCAGTTAAATAGAAAGGGTTAAGTATTTGTTTAGAATGTTGTGTGCAAGAAAAAGTGTTAGAGAGCTGAAGAAGAAGCCGACTACAGCGCCAGTGTTAGAGCTACCAAATTCGAGTAAACCTTTTGGTATACTGCGATGCGTCTAAGATGGGATTAGGCGGAGTGTACAAGATGGCAGGGTAGTGGCATATGCTTCGCAGCAATTGAGGGTGCATGAGAGGAATTATCCCACTCATGATCTTGAATTAGATGCGGTGGTTCTTGTATTAAAAATTTTGAGGAATTATTTGTATGGATCAAGATTTGAAGTATTCAGTGATCATAAGAGTCTGAAGTATTTGTTTGATCAGAAGGAATTGAATATGAGGCAGAGAAGATTGTTAGAGTTCTTGAAGGACTATGATTTTAATTTGAGTTACCATCCGGGGAAAGCCAATGTTGTAGCAGATGCTCTAAGCCGGAAGACCATTCATATGTCGGCATTAATGATAAAAGAAATGGAATTAATTGAACAGTTCAGAGACTTGAGTATGGTTTGTGAAACTACACCTGAGAGTGTTAGATTGGGTATGCTTAAAGTGAATAATGACTTTTTGGATGTAATTAAGGAAAATCAGAGACGTGATGTAAAGCTAGTGGACTTGATACCTACATGAGGAGATGATCCTGATAGTGATTTTAAAGTGGATAATGTTGGTGTATTGAGATTCCAGAGCAGAATTTGTGTACCAGATAATGATGAATTGAGGAAAGCGATCTTAGAGGAGGGTCACTGGAGTAGCTTGAGTATTCATCTGGGGGTTACAAAAATGTATCAAGACTTGAGGAAGTTATTTTGGTGGTCCGGGGTGAAGAGAGGCATAGCTCAGTTTGTTTATGCTTGTTTGACGTGTCAGAAGTTAAAAGTGGAGCATCAGAAACCTTCGGGGTTAATGCAACCGTTGGAGATTCCGGAATGGAAATGGGATAGTATTACTATGGACTTTGTTACTGGTTTGCCAAACACGGTGAAAGGCTTTGATGCTATTTGGGTAGTCGTGGATCGGCTTACAAAATCCTCACATTTTATACCAATTAATATCAGTTTTCCATTGTCGAAGCTGGCGGAGACTTATATCAGAATAATTGTGAAGCTGCATGGTGTTCCGTCGAGCATAGTGTCGGATAGAGATTCGAGGTTTACATCAGAATTTTGGAAGAGTTTGCAAGAGGCTCTAGCCTCTAAATTGAAGTTGAGTTCGGCTTATCATCCACATACCGTTGGTCAGTCTAAGAGGACTATTCAGTCGTTAGAGGATTTGTTGAGAGCCTGTGTGTTGGAGAAAGGTGGTGCGTGGGATATTCATTTGCCATTGATTGAGTTCACGTATAACAATAGTTACCATTCTAGTATTGGAATGGCACCTTTCGAAGCTTTGTATTGTAGGAGGTGTAGGACGCCTCTGTGTTGGTATGAAACTGGTGAGAATGTTGTGATTGGGCCTGAGATTGTACAACAGACTACTGAGACAATTCAGATGATCCGTGAAAAGATGAAGGCATCTCAGAGTAGACAGAAAAGTTATCATGATAGTCGGAAGAAAGACTTGGAATTTAGCGAAGGTGACCATGTATTCCTGAGAGTCAACCCTGTGACCGGTGTTGGATGTGCATTGAAATCTAAGAAGTTGGATCCTAAATTCATTGGACCGTACCAGATCTTGTAAAGAGTGGGTGCAGTTGCTTATAGGGTGGCGTTGCCGCCTGAGCTTTTGAACTTGCATGACGTGTTTCATGTGTTGCAGCTTCGGAAGTACGTGCCTGATCCATCTCATGTTATCCAGAGGGACAAAGTGTAGATTCGAGATAATCTTACTGTGGAAGCGATGCCGATAAGGATTGAGGATCGCAAGATGAAGCAACTCAGAGGAAAAGAGATTCCCTTGGTGAGAGTAGCTTGGGGAGGAGCTGTTGGAGGAAGTGTGGCCTGGGAGTTGGAGAGCAAGATGCGAGAGTCGTATCCGGAATTGTTCGCGCCAGGTACATTTTCGAGGACGAAAATATTTTAAGTGTGTGGGAGTTGTAACGCCCCATTTTAATTTAATTAACTGTCGTGTGTTATTTTATTTGTTTGGCCTTGTTTAGGGTGGGTGTAGTCGAGCTCGTAGGCGTAGTGTCCTTAACGGAACGGGGAAAATAGAGATGTCGGGATAATAATAAGGTAGTAATGAATAATGTGGGGACATATTTAGTGATAGTAGAAGGAGGTATATTATTATTATTATATCCAATATTATTAACATTATTATTATTATTATTATGGGTAGTATTATTGTTATCATTATTAATATTATTATTATTAAATAATATCAAATTTAATTAATAATAATGTTAGTGGGAGGAAAATAGGGAATTAATTCATTAATCTAAGATTAAGGATAGAATTAGGGGGAACTGTATCTTTCACTGAGTGAGGGTTTAGAGAAGGAAGAACAAGAGAAAGAGCTAGGGCATTCTTCTCCATCAATTTTTGCAGGATTTTCTGACCAAATTTGAGGTAAGGGGGGAGAATGGGTTCATAATGGGTGATAATTGCATGAGAGGGTAGTGAGGGGTCCTTTCCCTCGTAAGAATTTGTATGCATAGATTCTGTCTTTGTGGATCTGTTGTTGTATAACTGAAATTGTGATGAAAATTGTGTGAATCGATTTACTCTGTCATGATCTGTGTAAATACATTATGTTGTTGCGGCTATGTGAATGTTGGTATTGCAGATCTAGTTTTATTGCAGGTTTGAGAAAACGATTGTAGATCTGTAGGTGATGACCTTGCTGGAATAATGAAATAGGATAGTAAGATAAAATTACAGGTCTTAAAATCAATGTAGAAACCAATTTAGGGACAGATCTGGATGGTGGAAGTGAGAGTATAGTGATAGGATTCGGACTGATATGAAAAGTTGGGTTTTTCACAGTCTCTGCCCATACGCGTAACAGAGAAGGTGATACGCGTATGGCATTGCGTGCCAGAGGGGCAATACGCGTATTGGCAAGGTGATACGCGTATGGAAAGGGTGGTTTTGGGGGCAATACGCGTAATAGGCTAGTGATACGCGTAGGAGATCTGGAAATGGAATTTTTGAGAGAAAGCAGTCTCTGCTCATACAAGTAACGCATAGGGCATTACGCGTATGGTAAGCTGCAGAGTGAGCAATACGCGTCTGGTACGCAACTGAATGGGCGAGCGAGCTTGGAAATACGCATATGGGTGTGGGCAATACGCGTATGACCAGCAAGAGTGCATAATTACACTATTTTCGTGATTTCTTTCCCGATTTCGCGTCCGATGCAGTTCCTTTTGGTCTGAGGGGTTGTGATAGGTGTCAGAACTTGTTGAACCTAGGAATGGTAGTGGAAATAATTAAAAGTTAAATTTAGGTGGATTAATTAGACAATTATCTAATTAAGGCCACGTGAGGTGTTTTCCTTGATTGTGTGTGTGTTGCTGAATTGATTGGACATGTATGGAAATATTATGGTGTATTACGGTGAGTATGTATCTCACATGTGATCAGGAGGATTGTGAAGATGTATAATTGTTATTATACATGTGTTTTGTGCATAATCTGTGTCATGCATTTCATGATGTGTCCAGTGGAGACAGCTAGGTGGGAATCCATGATGGGTGCCTAGTATTGTCCGGACTCCATTGTGGAGTCGTGATGGAGATAAATCAGTGCTTAGTTGGAGTATATGTGATTTATCCAGATTCTATTAGGAATCGGGTTCGATTGAATGAGCCATGGTGTATTGGTACCACATGCATAGTGTCAATCATCGAGTCACATTGCATTATTATGTGTTTATTGAATTATGATTGAAAGTGACAAGTGTGTCGTGATGGTGTGCTGTTTATGTGTGATTGTGTGATGACTACTCCTTAACATGTATTATACACCGTTAATTATTGAATGTAGTTCTCACCCCTTTGTTGTTTGTTGTGTCTGTGCTTCTCGGGAAGTACAGATAAGCAGGTACCTGAGTAGTGCGTGGAGCTTGTGTTGCTCGATAGAGTCTTAGGAGTCGCTCTGATACGTAACACGGGATATTGGGGGATTTGTTATGTTTTATACCATGTTATTTCGTTACGTATCATTTTTTTATTAAACTTTTATTAGACCACTTATTATGTGGAGAGTATTGTGGTGAAGGCCTTAGTGCCATAGCTTGAATTGAATTATGATTCCGCTGTAAAAACAATTTTTATGAGTAATAAAGTGAATGAAGTAATTGAGACTTTAGGCAATTTTTATGAGATGTGACATCCTACTTTGTTGTAAACTCTGATCATTTTCATATTATTTATGTATTTTATAAAATGGGAAAGTGGGATGTTACAATTGGTATCAGAGCAGGTCGGTCTGTCCGGCCAGGTTGTCTGACGTGGTTTGGTCTTTAGTATGCGACATGTGTGTGGTACACTGTCGATACTTGTTTATTTGCTAATTGTTATCTGCAGGAGTTGGGGATGAAATAAGTGGCGGAGAAGCTGGTGCTTCTCCGAGATGCTTCCAGTGTGGAAGGATGGATTAGTACGTAGTGGAGTGCTGTCGTAGTTGGTAAGGATGGTCTATACTTCGTCATGATAGTCGACTGTCTATTGACAAATTGAGGAACTGATCACCCTCAATCTCTTGTTGATAGTAGACGGGATCATGTTAGATTGATAGACGTGCCTTGGCAGGTAAGATAGCGTATGCTGTGGATTGTTTGGAGTTAAGCCAACTGCTTACAAATGGTTGTGATGAGTCGGTATAGATTCTTATACCTGAAGACGATGTGGACGAGAGTTACTTGTTTGTCAGTCAAGTTGGGGATGTCTCCAAGGAAGGACGATCCGGTATGGTTGATGATTGCTTCTCAGTGAGTAGAGAGCAAGGTGACGGCTAGAGATATGCCGGTAGTGTGTAATTCTTGATGCCTTCCAAGGTGTGGATCTGAGTTGGGTGATAGCAGAGGACTGATGTTGTGGTGTGCTAAGCAAATGGATGAGCTTATATCGGGCGAAGCCTCGATGTCTTAATGTTCGCATCGTTGCGAGTTGATTGTGAAGTTACATGGGCTGAGTTACCTGTTGTTGGAGGATTTTTGGATGTATTTCAGGACGTAGGGTGAAGTAGGATTGGCCAGTGATTTAGCACTTGGTACAAATTTTATGTCAATGACTCTGTACAGAAAGTAAACTCCAGAGTCTTGTGAAGAGATAATCGGAAGAATTACTCAAGGAAAGGTCTGTCCGACTAAATGTTTCTTGGCGTGTTACGTCCGTGTTTTCGATTAAGATGAAGGGTGATAGTATGCATATGTGCATTGAGTGCCACCAATTGGATAAAGTGACCATTAAGAATAAATATCCACTTCCAAGGAGTGAGGACTTGATGGATCATCTTGTGGAAGCTCGTGTTATTAGAAAAATTGATTTGAGATTAGGTCATCATTAGATTCGATTGAAGGAGGATGATATTTGGGGGACGGCGTGTAGAACTTGTCACGGATATTGCGAAAATGTAGTGATGCCTTTTGGAGTGTCTAATACGCCGGGTGTATTTAAGGAGTACATGAATCGTATCTTTCATGCTTGTCTAGATTTGGTGGTTGTGGTATTTATTGAGGACATTTTGATTTATTCCAAGTCCGAGGAAGATCATGCAGAGCATCTGAGGATTGCCTTGCAGGTGCTGAAGGATAACAAGTTATTTACGAATTTTGAATATGAGTTTTTGGTTGCAAACTGTGAGTTGTTGGGACATGTTATTTCTGTAAATGGTATAGCGGTGAGTCCGTCTAAAGTAAGTACACTGCTTTGGTGGAGACCTCCGAAGACTAACAGAGATTAAGAGAGTATTGGACTTAGCAGGTTATTATCGAAGATTCATCGAGGGAATTTATGAGTTGGTGTTGCCATTGACTCAGTTAAATAGAAAGGGTTAAGTCTTTGTTTGGAACGCTGTGTGCAAGAAAAAGTGTTAGAGAGCTGAAGAAGAAGCCGACTACAGCGCCAGTGTTAGTGCTACCAAATTCGAGTAAACCTTTTGGTATACTGCGATGCGTCTAAGATGGGATTAGGCGGAGTGTTAATGCAAGATGGCATGGTGGTGGCATATGCTTCGCAGCAATTGAGGGTGCATGAGAGGAATTATCCCACTCATGATCTTGAATTAGCTGCGGTAGTTTTGTATTAAAAATTTGGAGGCATTATTTGTATGGATCGAGATTTGAAGTATTCAGTGATCATAAGAGTCTGAAGTATTTGTTTGATCAGAAGGAATTGAATATGAGGCAGAGAAGATTGTTAGAGTTCTTGAAGGACTATGATTTTAATTTCAGTTACCATCCGAGGAAAGCCAATGTTGTAGCAGATGCTCTAAGCCGAAAGACCATTCATATGTCGGCATTAATGATAAAAGAAATGGAATTAATTGAACAGTTCAGAGACTTGAGTATGGTTTGTGAAACTACACCTGAGAGTGTTAGATTGGGTATGGTTAAAGTGAATAATGACTTTTTGGATGTAATTAAGGAAAATCAGAGATGTGATGTGAAGCTAGTGGACTTGATACCTACATGAGGAGATGATCCTGATAGTGATTTTAAAGTGGATAATGTTGGTGTATTGAGATTCCGGGGCAGAATTTGTGTACCAGATAATGATGAATTGAGGAAAGCAATCTTAGAGGAGGGTCACTGGAGTAGCTTGAGTATTCATCCGGGGGCTACAAAAATGTATCAAGACTTGAAGAAGTTATTTTGGTGGTCCGGGGTGAAGAGAGGCATAGCTCAGTTTGTTTATGCTTGTTTGACGTGTCAGAAGTCAAAAGTGGAGCATCAAAAACCTTCGGGGTTAATGCAACCGTTGGAGATTCCGGAATGGAAATGGGATAGTATTACTATGGACTTTGTTACTGGTTTGCCAAACACGACGAAAGGCTTTGATGCTATTTGGGTAGTCGTGGATCGGCTTACAAAATCCTCACATTTTATACCAATTAATATCAGTTTTCCATTGTCGAAGCTGGCGGAGACTTATATCAGAATAATTGTGAAGCTGCATAGTGTTCTGTCGAGCATAGTGTTGGATAGAGATTCGAGGTTTACATCAGAATTTTGGAAGAGTTTGCAAGAGGCTCTAGCCTCTAAATTGAAGTTGAGTTCGGCTTATCATCCACATACCGATGGTCAGTCTAAAAGGACTATTCAGTCGTTAGAGGATTTCTTGAGAGCCTGTGTGTTAGAGAAAGGTGGTGCATGAGATATTCATTTGCCATTGATTGAGTTCACGTATAACAATAGTTACCATTCTAGTATTGGAATGGCACCTTTCGAAGCTTTGTATTGTAGGAGGTGTAGGACGCCTCCGTGTTGGTATGAAACTGGTGAGAATGTTGTGATTGGGCCTGAGATTGTGCAACAGACTACTGAGACAATTTAGATGATCCGTGAAAAGATGAAGACGTCTCAGAGTAGACAGAAAAGTTATCATGATAATCGGAAGAAAGACTTAGAATTCAGCGAAGGTGACCATGTATTCCTAAGAGTCAACCCTGTGACCGGTGTTGGACGTGCATTGAAATCTAAGAAGTTGGATCCTAAATTCATTGGACCGTACCAGATCTTGTAAAGAGTGGGTGCAGTTGCTTATAGGGTGGTGTTGCCGCCTGAGCTTTCGAACTTGCATGACGTGTTTCATGTGTTGCAGCTTCGGAAGTATGTAACGCCCCATTTAATTTATTTAACTGTCGTGTGTTATTTTATTTGTTTGGCCTTGTTTAGGGTGGGCGTAGTCGAGCGCGTAGGCGTCGTGTCCTTAACGGAACGGGGAAAATAGAGATGTCGGAATAATAATAAGGTAGTAATGAATAATGTGGGGACATATTTAGTAAAAGTAGAAGAAGATATATTATTATTATTATATCCAATATTACTAACATTATTATTATTATTATTATTATGGGTAGTATTATTATTATTAATATTATTATTATCACTATTAATATTATTAGTATTAAATAATATCAAATTTAATTAATAATAATGTTAGTGGGAGGAAAATATGGAATTAATTCATTAATCTAAGATAAAGGACAGAATTAGGGGGAACTGTATCTTTCACTGAGTGAGGGTTTAGAGAAGGAAGAACTAGAGAAAGAGCAAGGGCATTCTTCTCCATCAATTTTCGCAGGATTTTCTGACCAAATTTGAGGTAAGGGGGGAGAATGGGTTCATAATGGGTGATAATTGCATGAGAGGGTAGTGAGGGGTCCTTTCCCTCGTAAGAATTTGTATGCATAGATTCTGTCTTTGTGGATCTGTTGTTGTATAACTGAAATTATGATGAAAATTGTGTGAATCAATTTACTCTGTCATGATCTGTGTAAATACATTATGTTGTTGCTGCTATGTGAATGTTGGTATTGTAGATCTGGTTTTGTTGCAGGTTTGAGAGAACGATTGTAGGTCTGTAGGTGATGACCTTGCTGGAATAATGAAATAGGATAGTAAGATAAAATTACAGGTCTTAAAATCAATGTAGAAACCAATTTAGGGATAGATCTGGATGGTGGAAGTGAGAGTATAGTGATAGGATTCGGACTGATATGAAAAGTTGGGATTTTCACAGTCTCTGCCATTACGCGTAACAGAGAAGGTGATACGCGTATGGCATTGCATGCCAGAGGGGCAATACGCGTATTGGAAATGCGATACGCGTATGGCAAGGGTGGTTTTAGGGGTAATACGCGTAATAGGCTAGTGATACGCGTAGGAGATCTGGAAATGGAATTTTTGAGAGAAATCAGGCTCTGCTCATACGCGTAACACATAGGGCATTACGCGTATGGCAAGCTGCGGAGTGGGCAATACGCGTCTGGTACGCAACTGGATGGGCGAGCGAGCTGGGAAATACGCATATGGGTGTGGGCAATACGCGTATGACCAGCGAGAGTGCAGAATTACACTGTTTTCGCGATTTCTTTCCCGATTTCGCATCCGATGCAGTTCCTTTTGGTCTGAGGGGTTGGGATAGGTGTCAGAACTTGTTGAACCTAGGAATGGTAGTGGAAATAATTAAAAGTTGAATTTAGATGGATTAATTAGACAATTAGCTAATTAAGGCCACGTGAGGTGTTTTCCTTGATTGTGTGTGTGTTACTGAATTGATTAGACAGGTATGGTAATACTATGGTGTATTACGGTGAGTATGTATCTCACGTGTGATCAGGAGGATCGTGAAGATGTATAATTGTTATTATACATGTGTTTTGTGCATAATCTGTGTTATGCATTTCATGATGTGTCTGGTGGAGACAGCTAGGTGGGAATCCATGATGGGTGCCTAGTATTGTCTGGACTCCAATGTGGAGTCGTGATGGAGATAAATCATTGCTTAGTGGGAGTGTATGTGATTTATCCGGATTCTATTAGGAATCGGGTTTGATTGAATGAACCATGGTGTATTGGTACCACATGCATAGTGTCAATCATCGAGTCACATTGCATTACTATGTGTTTATTGAATTATGATGGAAAGTGACAAGTGTGTCGTGATGGTGTGCTGTTTAAGTGTGATTGTGTGATGACTACTCCTTAACATGTATTATACACTGTTAATTATTGAATGTAGTTCTCACCCCTTTGTTGTTTGTTGTGTCTGTGCTTCTCGGGAAGTACAGATAAGCAGGTACCTGAGTAGTGCGTGGAGCTTGTGTTGCTCGATCGAGTCTTAGGAGTCGCTCTGATATGTAACACGGGATATTGGGGGATTTGTTATGTTTTATACCATGTTATTTCATTACGTATCTCATTTAATAAACTTTTATTAGACCACTTATTATGTGGAGAGTATTATGGTGAAGGCCTTAGTGCCATAGATTAAATTGAATTATGATTCCGCTGTAAAAACAATTTTTATGAGTAATAAAGTGAATGAAGTAATTGAGACTTCGGGCAATTTTTATGAGATGTGATATCCTACTTTGTTGTAAACTCTGATTATTTTCATATTGTTTATGTATTTTATAAAATGGGAAAGTGGGGTTTTACAGAAAGCATACTAGCAATTATGAGTACAATGTTTTCATCATCCTCCCTCCAATCTTTGCACAATCAAAAGAAAGTGGACAAGAGAATTTTTTTCTTGAAAGGGAAAGCATTAAGAAGTAAATAGCAAACACAAATGAATTGACTCAAAAAGTTGCAAATTCTTATTTCATTAACATGAAAGTACAAACATAATTTGGAACCAAACAACTAGTACAAAACAAAGGAAAATGCAAACAATAAGAAACATGGCCTAGTGACTAGTCAACAACATGGATGAGTTGGCCTGTCTTTGGGAAGTAGTTGGGCTGAAGTCGACTGAAGCTTCACTTGTCGTGCCTGGAAGATGATTGTTATTGACATTCTGCATCTGAAATTAGCTCTAGTCCTGTATTGGTGTCGAGGAATCAGCTTGACGAGTCACAGGTGACACTGGAAGATAGAGACAACTGGAGATGAGTTCCTGGACAAACAGACACATGCAATGAATCATGCAAAGGATGCAAATGATATGCAATGTCATGCAGCACAGGATACAGAAAGAAAATGCAATGTAGGTATGGTTAGGGTTTGGGATAACACGAGTAATTCAGAACATCCTGTTAGGTAGGTCTCTCTATAACGGATAGTTCTAGATTATCTACCCATAAACCCACTCACAGGATATTTCTAGGTTTTTTATAAGGTTTCAGAGTCATGGACCTTAGTCGTATCAACGTTATGCAACGAGCTAGCCATTTTACAACGAGAGTGACGAAAATGTCTATTCTGATCGGGGTTTTCATATTAGTTGGAGCAAGGAGATGTCCTTGAAGTCCAATATTACGCAACCACCAAAATAGCACTGGTTCTAAATAGGGGGCCTAGAGTCATGGACCCTTCATGAATCAGCGTCATGCAACAGACAAGCTATTTTATAACGAGATCTACAAATAGGTCTACTCTAGAGGAGCTTTCATGTTAGTTGCTACAAGGAGCTTGCCCTCGTAGTCTAACATTACTAACTAAAAAATCTAACCTTATGCTTTCTCTATGCTTTTTTCCAAAACTCGGGTGTAGAGCTTTATTCAAGATATTAGATCCCCAAAGCCCACACATGATGTATATAGGAATGTATAAATGCCACAAAGCAAAGATGAACATATAATCAAAGAAGAACAAACAAAGCTAACACACATATAACACCTAACTAAACTAGGCTTGACTCACTTAGGGATATCTTCTCCCCAGCAAAATCTCCATCTGTCGTACCTCGAAAAATGAGAACGACCTTGGGAAGCGTAATCGCACGCCCGTGGGATGGACTTAACAGAGTCGCCATCGATCTTTATTTATTCCCAAATAGGGAAAGGGAAAATATCGAATAAAACCCCTAAAAAGAAAGGATAAGATATGGTCATCGCAACCAATGTCTGAGTTCGGGAGTCGGTTATGTAAGGGGAAGGTATCGATCTTTCCTTCTTATTCTATTCCTGGTTTGAAAATCCTCTGTTTTGGGTAAGGTTTTTGTGTTGATTTGAGTCTGACTGGGTTTTATGATTTGTGGGATTTGTAGTTTTGATGGGGTTTTAGGTCGTTGAAAGAATGAGGGTGGAAGTTTATTGAGAAACAAAGGCCAGTGGTGGTGCGTGAAAATGAAGGATACAATGAAAAATAAAGATGAGTGATGTTGGCAGTGGGGTATTGAAGTGGCGGTCTCCAAGCAGTGAATGAAGAGGGTTCCTTTTATGTTTTTTCTTTTTGGTCAATATCCCTTTTTGATTGTGCATTGAAACCTCCTTCTCTGAAGCAGAAATATTGTCTTGATATATTGCACAGTTTTTTGGATTCTTGTGAAATGGCATGATGTTTTTGGGATACAGTCGTGGTTGATATTGACATGGCTTGTGTAGAGCAAGGTTGATAGCAGGAGGTGATTTTCGCAGCAGGGAGCAGATGGTTTGTTTTGTGAAAATTTTGGAGTGTCACGAGGCAGGGAGGTAGCAGGGTATTCACGGATGGTGCAGAAGTTGTAGTTCGTATTGTCGCTATTGGAGTTTAGGGAGGAGTTTGGATGCTTGTTGTACAAGTTGAAAAGTCAGACATGGATTTTTTTTGTCTTTTGTTATTTTGTGTTTTTTTAATTTAATAATAACAATAAACATAATACTAAAAAAATAATGATAATAATAAAGATAGCAATAATAATAAATATCAGCAATAATAATAATAATAAACAAAGTTTAAAAAAGAAATGAAAACTAATTAAAACTAAACTTAAATTAGAATTAATATAAAAGCTAAACTTAAAATTAAAATTAAATGAAATTTTAAAAGTAAAGTTATGGTTAAAGATAAACTAACATAAAAAAACACTATATAAAAGATGAGCTAATATTCTAATTAAACTAACTAAATGACAAAATCGACAAAAAGCGCATGATTGATGATCAATGAAATGTTTAAAAAAAAATTGCTGACTTCTAATGATATGCAATAGATCAAAGAATCTAAGGACAAAATTTGGGATATGACAACTGGCAATGATGATAACATGTCCGGTCTTACGGATGCCATTTTCTTCTATGGTAGTAGATTGACTATTGATTTATGAAGGTGTTTTCTGAGTCAGTTTGACTCATCCAACAAATGTTTTCTGAGCCAGTTTGACTCATCCTTCAAATGTTTTCTGAGCCAGTTTTAGAGGTAAGTATCATCATGTTATAATTTGATGCTTCTTGAATAGTGTCAGCTGATCAGTGTTTGTGTTGTGTTTTGTTAGAACTATATTGATTCCTTATTTATGTTGTTGTTTTTTTCTCTTAGCTACTTCTCGTGGTTCTGGGAAGCATCCTCAAGTTGTGAGTGTTTTTAAATCTCTAATGATGATAGTTGCCTTCTTATTTTGTTTTCAGGGTAAGGGGTTGTTTTACACAGTTGTATGCAAAAGATATTACACCAAATGATAAGCAGGAACTTGACAAGGCTTTGCAAAGAGAGGTGCCTATCTACTGCTTTTTCTTGATTCTGTAATTATGTGTTTAATATCCAAAATTAAGACCTAATATTCCTATTTTGGGTCACTGCTTCAAGGTTTCTGGGATTGATAGTCTCTGGGGAGGAACTACGTCAGTTAAGTATATCCTTTGATAAGGCACCAACGTATGTTTTCACACTTTTGACTCTGGTAATTTTCTCCCCTAATTTATACTGGCTTCGTACTATATGATTAGTTATCATGTTGATTGGTATTATGTTACTTAGTCATGACTTTACTATGTGAATGTTGTAATTAGTGAGGTTTTAAAATGTTTTCATTTCCAATGTAAATCATAAATTTGACCTTAACTATTCAATAACAATGTATTAAAATGTGATTGATAAACTTGACCATCACAATTCAATAACCAACATTAGCTTTTGAATTAACCAAGCAATTATGACAGCCCACCAAAAACTTTAAGATTTCCAATGTATAAAGAATATGAAGAATCAAATAAACCATTATAAAATCCTATATTTTCTTCTTATTATCACACAACCAGCACCTTAGGATAGGAAAAAACGAAATGAATTCAAATGATGCTGTCCAGGTCGAACCAACATCAGAAGATCAACAACCACAAAATGTCCAACAGGATCCCCAGGTAATCCCTGTGGTTGATGAGGTCTAACTACTACACCAGGTCCAACAGGGTGTACAGGTCCAGGCCGAGGAAGTTGCCGAGACCCAAGAAGCGGTCGCATTGCGAAGAAGACAAGCCAGGAGATGATTAAGAAGGGCAAGAAGAAGGATAAGAAGGAGACGTATATTCGATTCAGATGATGAAGACGAAGCACCTTTTAGCTGGACTAACTTTATGCGGGCTAGGGCTTTTAGATTTGATATTTAAAATTTTAGATTGTCAACTAGGGCTCTTATCAAATCTATGATAAAATAGTTTATTATTGTCAAGATCTACTTCAACTCATGTGTATTTTGGAATCATGTTGCTACATTATATGCATTTTAATATTTTAATTGAAGTCAGTATATTACCTATTTGTTTGATTGCATTTTGCCGCTACATATAATGTCTTCTCCTGTTTAGTTGTCCATGCTTTATGTTATTTCTTGCTTAAATTTTATAACATGGATAGTTGTTGGGTTAATGACTACTTCAAATTCTACGTATCAGGTTAGGATTACTAATGTGCTTCTGCCTGAGACTTTGATTTCCTGCATTTTTGTCTTATTGCTACTAAATGTTAATCCTTTTTTTATTTTTTAACTAAAGCTAAATCAACCATAAACACATCTTAGCCAAGATAAACAAAAGGAGAAGGAAGGAAGATCGCAGGTTATATCACTTACTATCAGTTATTTTGCCTATGTTTTATTTTATTTTACTCATTATTTTTTTAATTATTAATGCAGTTGCTCTTCCTCAGTGGAATGATAGTCCCAGAAAGCTAGCCAGAAGGGTGAGCACAATTCTTGGAGATTTTACATTTTTAAGTTACATAGAATTTTGGACACCATTAACAAAGTTATGCTTGTAATTAAGAGTAATCTCCCACACCTTTTAACTCAGTGATTGTGGTAGTTATGAAAAAAGCCTAACCACATACAGATAATGATAGAATCATTCTCAGACCCTAACCTACAACTATAGTAACCTTGAAGTATGACATGCTAGTTCTAATTATTCCACTATGCAGTTAAAATTTATACTTTATTTTGTATTACTCAATGAAGCAGATCTGAATGAAATCCGTCCTATTCTCCCTCAACTTCTTGATGGTATGTGAGCATGAAAGTTTTATCTTCACCTCATTATTATTATTTTAGGAAATGGAATTCTTCACCTCAGTTTTATCTTCACCTCAACCTATGTCCTTTCTACTGATATCCTGTTTTCATTTGCTTTCATGGAGATGGAATTCTGCTTATTGAAGCAAACAGGCTTCTGAGGGCCGGTCGCTACTTTGTTTGGGCAGCACAGCGTGTATACAAACATGAAGTGAGTCTTCAAGAATAAAGGAAAGGTAACTATTTTTCGTATCAAATCATTTAATCCTTAATATAGTGAGATATCAGCTCGGAACATGATCTTTGGATTTGTTATTACTTAACAGAAATGGAGACCCTTACAGCTAGCATGTGTTGGGAACTTGTACCGAAAGAGGGTTATATTGTTATATGGCGGAAACCTGTGAATAATAGTTGCTACCTTACTCTTACTAATTTTCCCCTAAACTTACCATTTAAGATCACTTCAATATTTGTTGATGCTTTTCTATATGCATATACTCTAGCTATTATTGTATTAAATTAACAATATGATGATGACATATAGGGTTGATTTTGATTTATATCGTTTCATTGTTTTTCCTTTTATTAGAATAAAGTAGAATATAATCAATTATATCATATATATGAAAAAAATAATATAATCAATTTCAGTTTCCAATTATTTATCTAAGTTAGCACTTTGAAATTTCTTAATTCATGTCAACTATTTTTAAAGTATAAATATGCCAACTAGAATTTTTCAGTAAAGCATACTATAATGAATGATAGTATTTTATTTTGCATGGAACATAAATATAAATTCTGGGAACGTTATTTCGTAGTTGTGTATGTTAGACATAGTGACAGAGGCAAGGGAGATATAGATTTTGAGTTAGTTAGATGAAATTGAGATTTTGAGTTAAGTTTTTCTTCTAATGAAAAGATGTCTTTTGTAAAAATAATCTTCCACATAGCCAATGGCCATGAGATTGGCAATACTTTATGCTACTGAGCAAATTCTTTAGTCAGATATGAAATATTTTATGAAGTGATATCGTACACAACCTGTTAGATCAAGACAACAAAGCATGCATAAATATTGTAATTCATATGCATTTCAGTACAATTGTATAATACAAAATTATTCATATCCCGTGTATTTGTAAAAAGTGTGTATATTCTAAAATACTTATTCAAATCGTCACGGGTCACTACCATAACAATACCTATTTGTGATGAAATCCTGGAGAATCTGTTGGATTGCAGTAAAAACACTAAGCTACCAACTCTTGTAACTTTTATCACTGAAATTTATTTTTTTCACGGGACACTAACACCACAATACCTTTTTTATTTTTATTTAAATCAACAAAGTATTTGTAAATATTTATATTATATTAATGATATTTGTAAATTTTTATAGTTATTAAGCATATTAGATTTATTATGTTAATATTATAAAAAGATGAAAGAAAACACTATGCTTATATTTTTCTACAGTTGTTTTGCTTTTATAATATATATTTAAAAGATGAAAGAACTATACTATTAACAATTTATACTTTTAAGTTATACATATTAAATAATAATTTTCTTTTATTTTTATTTCAAATTTTACATTTTAAATAAAACTATTTTAACCCGTGCGGACGCACGGGTTTGTTACTAGTTTAGATTTAAAATGAGCTTCAAATAAATGGATGATCGACAATATTAATAGATCCCTCACTTGTCCGATCATGACAAGGTTTACTCAAGTGTGGTCACTCAAAGCATTAAGTCTATTTCAAGATCATGACTATTATAAATAGTAACGTTTCAATTAAATTGAAGTTTGTTATTGTCCATATTTGTCAAAAACTCAACTACAATATATGTTCGAAAAAGCATGGATGACAAATAATAAGGCAATCAAAGTTGTCTAGTTAAACTGGAAAACTTCTTCGTACAACGACCTTTCACATTGATTGTTGGTCATTAAAATATTTCTTCCTGGTACTATAAAAGAAATAGAGACACTTCCAGCATATTTACACGAGGGTACGCAACTCAAAGTGCGAGAATCTCCCACCATATATTTTTGGCTTTCTAGTTGTGCATCAAATGTTTTGTTTAATGCAAACTCGTTGTTCAAGTTGATAGATTGTGGTTGTGCAGAAAGTACAAAGAGACATTGTTGATGATTGTGGTATGATATAAAAACGACAATATATTTTCAACCGTTTTTGCATTGGTTGAAGGCCAGACAATTTGTGTTTAGGAATTCTTTCTAAATAATTTGAGAAGGCACTTCACATCCAAACCCAATCTTTGTTTATTTTAGGCATACAAGAATTTATAAAGAGTGTCGATAACAATCCTGAAAATGACTAGTAAAATCATCCATCTTCATATTTGTAATGTATTAAACACATTTTACAAAACTTTATACAATAGATAAAAACAAATAATTTTGCAAATAATTTTTTAATATGGATAAACTATCTTTAGAGCTTGGTTGTATTCGTTGTCGATGTCGCTATCATTATCATCACCAAATCGATATGGATAGTTTATTTTAAGATTGGACAAATTTGAACCGTCTAATTGAAACCGACTAATCAATTGTCTTTTTTTTGTACAAATTGATCGGGTCGAGTGTCGGGTTGATTTGGTTGCTTAATTTGGATAGTATAGGATTGCTTCGGTCAAGCTCAGATGCTTATTTTGTATCCGTCGAAAATCGAAATTAACAGAACTTAATTAATATATATTTTATTTATTTTTATTACTATAAAAATGAGATTCATAATATTTTGATCCCTGTAAGCTCTATTAGGGTTTTGATAACCCCATGGGTAAACGGGGTGTCGGTCGACCACGAAATCAGGCGGAGCCATACCAGAAAGGGACGGAGAGGACGATAATCACATAGGCGGTGCAAGAGGAGATACCAGACACTGCAAAAGTCATCAGTATTGCCAAGGACGTGCCGGAAGAGAATCAGCCGACTCAGCAATTGAATGAAGACCTAGGAATCCATGATGCGGAGGAAATAAAGGAACCGGAAAAGAACGAATCACCCAAATCAAAGGAACCAGAAGTAGCCATGAACCAACGACCATGGATGGATGTCATCCAAAACAATCGTATGCTAAATAGAGGTATGGCAGTTGAGTATGTGGCACCTACTATGATTAATGGAGAAATAGAAGTGTCAATTGATGAAGATGATATTGCTGATGAATTGGTATTCTGGGAAAATGCAATGGTCCTCTTTGCCCTAGGGGATATTCCATCTATGAATGCAATCAAGAGGTTTATGGAGAAGAACTGGAATTTGGTAGCTTTACCTGAGCTCTACTACAATGATGAAGGTTATTTTATTGTTCGATTCAGAAACAAAGAGGACGGGGAGCAAATTATGTCACAAGGCCCTTATTTCATCTATGGAAAACCTTTATTCTTAAAACAATGGTCAGCGGATTTTGAATTACGAGAAGATCTCCTACGGGTCATGCCAATATGGATTACATTACCAAACCTACCTCTGCATCTTTGGGGGGATAAGAGCATCTCTAAATTTGCTAGTGTTGTTGGCAGACCTATCACCACGGATGAGTGTACAGCCAAAAAACTTTGTATCTCATATGCAAGGGTGCTAGTTGAGGTGGACATCACACAGAAGACAAAAGAGATGATACATATAAAGGATCACAAAGGGAAAATGCTAGAACAGCCTGTTGAGTATGAATGGATACCAACATACTGTCACACATGCCTAAAAATTGGCCATGACTGTGCAGCCAAACAACAACAAAGCAAGAAATATCCCCACCAAAAAGTTTGGAGACCGACTGGAAACAAGCTGAATCTGGAAACAACTTCAAGCCAACCAATGCAAACACAAGAACAACCTGCACCTGCTATAGAGGAACCGACAAAGGATAAGATACAAGCTGCTGAAGATACACCTTGGACTGTGGTGTCATCTGCCAAGACAAATAGAGGTAAAGGTGTTGTGAATCCCACTTCTCATAGTCAAGAACCTAAGTCTGCATTTGTTGAATATCGCAATGTTTTCACTCCCCTTAGGAATAGAGAATGTCCTATGGGAGGTGTGAGCATTGACAAATGATATTATCTTGGAACGTCAGGGGCATTAACAAGCAAGCAAGACACGAGGAGGTCAACTCCTGCCTCCACAATTTTAACGTCCCTATTATAGCTTTGCTTGAAACTCAAGTCAAGAAGAACAATGCTGACAAGATTAGGCTGTAATTGGGATCCAAATGGGAATATGCTGACAAGTATGAACATCATGTCAATGGCCGCATATGGATTCTATGGAACCCAGCTTATATTAGAATAAAAATCACCCATGTCACTGATCAATATATGCACACAGAGGTATACAACCTAGACCACACCTTACATTATGAAGCTACTATCATCTATGCATTCAACCAATTGGAAAAGAGGAAGATACTCTAGAAATAAATTGAAGAGCTAGGTCAGAATATTCAAAATCCTTGGATTATTTTAGAGGACTTCAACAATGTGATGACTTGTGATGACAGGGTTGGAGGTAATGAAGTTCAAGAAAACGAGTACAGAGACTTAAGGGCCATGATGGATACACTTGGGTTGTTTGAGGCCACTACCACGGGTAACCACTTCACCTGGTCTAATAAACAAACTCAAGGTATGATTTACTCAAGAATTGATCGAGTTATTGGTAATGCAGCTTGGTTCCACAGATTTTTTGATGCAACTGTTAAAGCATTGCAGCCTAGTATCTCTGATCACTCACCAATCAGAATTAACACTATGATCCAACATCTTCCAAGGAGGAAAAGCATGTTCAAATTCATCAATAGCATTCACTTGAACCTGATGTCAATAAACTCCCCCAAACTTAAACCGTTGCTTGACCTCAAGCAACAAGCTTGCATAAATATTTTTCAGATCTAACGGTACATATCAAATGAAAGAATTGTGATGGTAAAGTGTGTCTATACTCATACGTGAGCCTTTGTTCCGATTGGCTAAAACTAGTTCTCTTGGTAGTCGTCCGTTAACGAAGGTATTACACAAACACAAATCGCGGTAAAACCACGGACCTACATCCCCCTATTCGGTTACCTCTCTAACTATGCTTTGGGCTTAAGTCTTTTCTTCGATTTTCTACCCCTGTCATTTGGATAATCAGATTAAGGCATTTTTCGTTTTCCCTCACATGTACAAGATTTATCGAAAGTTTTTCTAGGCACCATTATCTCTTTTTTCTTGCTCATTGGCGTTTATTAGTCCACTTTGGGACGACAATTGAGACTCAACCGCCGTTAGGCTAAGTAATCGGGTGAGGGTTACCCAACTTAGAAGGACTAGTTATCTTTATTGCCATTATTCACTTTTTCGGTGCCTTAAGTCATTCTATCAATCAACCTTATACATGCAATTCATTTTAGCCATGTCGGACTATCACTATGAACTAATCGGGGAATACTTCTCAAATCCAAGTACTATGGCACAAATCTACACGTTGGACTCGTTTTCTTACTCCGGGGAATCTAGGGTGTTCGGGTCATTCCTAAGTTTTCAAACTTTCCCAATGTCCCTAGTTCTAACTCCTCTTCCCTCAAACTCTATATACTTTCTTGACCATCTCAAAATCACAATATTCACAAGAAAAATTTTGACGGTTCTAATTCGGGGAGAATTCAGAGAGGTTTTCATAAAACAACACATAAAACAGACATGACCCGTACAAAGAGGAAAAACTAAAATCAGTTAATCCTCCCCCAAACTTGAACTACACATTGACCCCAATGTGTTAGAACAAGAGCGAGAGAGGTCACTCACATAGATCCTGATTCAGGATGCTGACGGTAATGCCACACCACTGCTACATCATCGTTTACACATGTAGGATCCGAATTATTTCCTGCAACCAAAACAACAACAAACAACAAATAGAAATTAATTAATCAGACAAGCTTGGATTGGCTCCCACGTAGAGCTTCGTTTAACGTCGCATGGCTCGACGGGTTACTCCCCAATGCTATGGGGGGTACTTCAGCTTACACGTTTTGTTGCTTTTGTTGCTTGACCTTTCCGCAACAGAGCTCCTGTCATGTTCAGCAATACGGACTACTTCTTGCCTCAAGTCAACTCCCACTTCCTTATCCTTCCTTCTATGTCTCTTTTTCTTTCTTTTCTTGCTTTCACGAATGAATTTTACAGTGTTGACATGTGCACTACATGCCCGAGAGACTTCATCCTTAGATATGATGCCGAAGACTTTTTCAAGACGGGGTTTCGTACTTATGCCTTTTTTCACCATTTCTATCATTCCAAGTGAAGCTTGCTTACCTTTACCTTTATTTCGCTTCTTGATATCCAACACTTTTAAAGTGATTTCCTCATCAAAAGATTTAAAAGTCACCGTGCCTTTTTCAATATCGAAATTGCATCGACTAGTGAGCAGGAAAGGTCGACCGAGGATGATAGGGATTTCTTCATCTTCTGGAATATCCATGATCTCAAAGTCAACTGGAAAGACAAATTCACCGACCGCCACCAACACATCTTCAGCTAGCCCATAAGATCTCTCGGTTCTGTGGTTTGCAAATTTTAAATTCGTTCCCGCATCTCTCACCCTTCTAATTCCCAATTTTTTATAAATAGATAATGGCATGAGACTAACACTAGCACCTGAATCAATCAGAACTTTTTTGAAATTTCTGTCTTTTATAATGCACGGTATTGTAACAGATCCAGGATCCTTTTGCTTGGCGGGGATTCTCCTATTTTGTGGTACTTCACTGCACTTCTCAATTAGACTTTTTACCTCCTCTCCACTAGGTTTCTTTTTTCCAATGACCTCCTTCATGAATTTCTTGTATAGAGGTATTTGTTCAAGTGCTTCAAAGAAGGGCGTATTAATCTCTAACTTTTTGAACAATGAGCTGAATTTCTCAAAGTCTTTTTCTTGTGTCTCCTTCTTTGTCACTCTTGAGAGGTACGGTAACTTGATCTTAGGTTTAACCGCTTCTTTTCTTTTCTCTTCTGTTGGCCTGGCTTCTTCTTCTGCAACTTCCTGGCTTTCTGCGGTAACAACATTGGCATTCACATGATTCTTCGAATTAGGGATTGTGGCGCTTGGGAGGGCGCCTGGTGTCTGAGAACTTGCTAATTGTTGTGCTATCTGGCTCATCTAAACTTCAAGATTTTTAATGGAAGCACTTGTGTTCCTCAGATTACTTCTTGTCTCTTCTTGAAATTGGAAGCTTTGAGCGGCCATCTTCTCAATGGCAATCTCCCATTGTGCTTTTTGGGGAGCTTGTTGTTGTTGTGCGTATTGTTGTTGATTCTGATCTTTCCAGGAGAAGTTAGGATGATTCTTTCACCCTGGATTATAAGTTTGAGCGTAGGGATTATTCTGCCTCAGGAATTTTATCTCTTCAATTTATTGCGGAGTCGCAACACAATGTGCAGTGTAATGGGGTCCACTACAGATCTCACAACTCATGGGTTGACCAGTTTGAACTTGTGCCACACTTTGAGTACCTACTTTCATAGCCTTTAACCTTCTTTCAACTTCCGCAGCAATCTGATCTTCCATCTTCACAACCTGATTATTCAACTTCAAATCAATCACACCCTCAGATTTATTCACACTTCGATCATATAGCTCCAAATGTCTGTTGGCTGCAATAGCTTCAATAATTTTCTTGATACCAGTCGCGGTGGTGAAGTTGGATGATCCACTAGCAGCTGTATCAATAAGTTGCTTAGTTTTCATTCGAAGGCCATTGACGAACACCTGCATCTGCTCAGTTTGATCCATGTTGTGAGTCGGACAGGCAACCAAAACCTTCTTGAACCTCTTGTATGTGTCTCCGAGAGATTCTCCGTCCTTCTGTTTAAAGTTCACAATATCATATCTTTTTCATATATAAACAGAGGCCGGAAAATACTCATTCAGAAATGCCTTCTCCATCTCTTCCCAAGTGGTAATACTCCCAGTAGGTAACGAGTATAACCACTCTCCAGCCTCTTCTGCCAGAGTGAAAGGAAACGTTCTTAACTTCTTTGCTTCCTCCGTGTGCCCCTCAATCTTGAGAGTGGTGCTCGTAGTAAGAAATCTTTGCAGATGTTTGTTGGCATCTTCATTAACCTTTCCGGTGAAAGGTCTCCTCTCAAGTTGAGTGATGGTGCTAGGATGCAGCTGGAAATTCGGCACATTCACTGGTTGGTTCACAATGGTCAACCTACCAGCCGGTACATTTGCCCCACCGTAATCGCCCAGAAGTCTCTCCGCTGGTTGATTTTCAGCCATTGTCAGAACTATTGCTTGATGTTTTTTTAGTCACTGTATCTTTATCTGACTCTGAACCTGAGTTTTCAGTCAAGAAAGAACATCAAGCAATAGTTCTGACAAAGTTTTTAGTCACTACGGGATATCCTCATTCCTAGGCAATATCTACCGTAATATTATTATGCAAAATAAATAGATTGGTTTTTCAGGCCAAATCCCTAATCGTAAATTGTTCCCAATTTAACCGATCGAAAAATGTTAAATAATTTGCATAACAAAAGATTAAGGCAAGAAAACATAATCTCACCAGATAATTCAACAAAGGTTCATTACATCACAATTCAGGGACACCCCCTAGCATTGGGGGATTTAGCCTCTCATAATATTCAAAATAAAAACAACAAGATAAGAAATAGACATTACAATCGTTATCGGATTACTTTGATCTTCAATTGCTTCCGCGAATCGATGATCTCCGTTCTCCAGGAACTCTTGAAAGCCTCCCACTCTACGTCAATTGTTCGTCAAAGTAAAAGTGTCTTCTCTCCTTTCCAAACCTTGCCTAAGTAATTCCCAAAACAATTCTAACAATGCAAAATTCCCAGAATACCCCTCAGAGCACTACACTCAGACAGTATGAAAAAAAATATAAAAATTTCCTCTCCCAAGCTTGCTGACACGGGCCGTGTCAGCTGACACGGGCACCCGTGTCAGCCCTCTGTTTCTTCTGCGCAAACAAGTTTACCCCTAGGCCTGCTGACACGGACCGTGTCAGCTGACACAGGCCGTGTCAGCCCTCTGACTCTTGCCCCATTTCTTCATTTCCTTGCTTCTCCTGACACGAGTCGTGTCAGCTGACACGGGCACCCGTGTCAGGCTTCTAGCTTCTTACTTAAACTCTTCTGAAACATGCGATTTTTATCGTTCTTTCGCACCGATTCCTCTTGAATGTTTGTATAAACCTGAGTACACTAAAGGACACAACCAAGGCATAAAATGTGGTAAAAGAGATGTAAAAAAATAAACAATGACAAAATATTAACTAAAACAAATAGTGAAATAACGTATGAAAATGACCGATCAGTTCCACAGATTTTTTGATGCAACTGTTGAAGTATTGCAGCCTAGTATCTCTAATCACTCACCAATCAGAATTAACACTACGGTCCAACATCATCCAAGGAGGAAAAGCATGTTCAAATTCATCAATTGCATTGCACTTGAACCTGATTTCAATGGTATAGTGTCTAATTGCTGGCAACAGGAAACACAGGGACCTCCCATGGTTAAATTCTGGTTGAAACTCAAGAGACTGCAAACTGGTTTGAAGCCTCTGACTAGGAAGATAACTGAGATCCAAATGCAGATTCAGTAGGTAAGGCAAACCCTGAACCAAGCTCAGTGTGCACTGCAACAAACCCCATGAACCAGAGGCAATACAACAGGTGAAGCACCATACTGAAAATCTATTGCACCTGAACCACATGGAGGAAAATATCCTACAGCAAAAATCAAAAGTGAATTGGCTAAAACTAGGAGACCACAACAACAAATTCTTCCATGCTACAGTCAAGGAAAGAAATAAAACTAAAGGATTACACACCCTGAATTCCTTGAATGGTGGGATTCTAACTGATCATGACAGTATTTCGCAGGAAGTTCTGAAATTCTACACTGAATTGGTTGGCACCAGGGAAACTACCTTGAGAAGCATTGATATCCCCTGTATGAGAAGGGGAAGGAGTTTGACTTCAGAACAAGCTCAGTCTTTAATTTAACCTGTCCAGCAGAGAGAGATATGGGAGGCTCTGAAGAATATTGGAGATAATAAGGCCCCTGGCCTTGATGGGTTTAATGCTCATTTCTTCAAAAAAAAACTTGGAACATAGTGAAAGATGATTTAGAAGCTGCTGTGATGGATTTTTTCAATGCAGGTGCTTTATACAAAGCTGTTAACTGCTCCCATGTCACACTCATCCCTAAGGGTCCTAATGCCACAACTATCAAAGACATGAGGCCTATTACCTGCTGCAGTACACTTTACAATATCATCTCCAAAATACTCACAAGTAGGTTGGGGAAAGTAATCCATTATGTGGTGGACAATTCTCAAGCAGCCTTTGTGCCAGGTAGAAACATTCAAGATAATATCATCCTGGCACAGGAACTTGTTAGAGGCTACAGTAGGAAAGCACTTTCTCCTAGATGCATGGTGCAAATGGACATTACTAAAGCTTATGATATGGTAGAATGGGTGGCTTTGCACCAAATAATGAATGAGCTTGGTTTTCCTCATATCTTTATTAACTGGATCATGAATTATGTAACTAGTGTGTCTTACAAGTTTTCTTTGAATGGCACTCCCTCTGATATTCTTCAAGCAAAGAGGGGTTTGAGACAAGGAGACCCCATCTCACCCCTCCTATTTGTCCTCATTATGGAGTATCTTCATCGAATCCTCAAAAGCCTAGAAGATGATTCTAACTTCAATTACCACCCTAAATGTGACAAACTAAAAATTATTGATTTGTGTTTTGCATATGACATCCTAGTTTTTCTTAGAGGAGATGCAGGTTCAATCCAACTGCTGATGGAAAAATGAATATCTTCTCAGAGTCCACAGGGTTGAAAATTAGTAGTCCAAAGAGTAAGATGTTCTTTGGAGGAGTAGCACCAGAGATCCAACACACTATACAACAAGCCACGGGTTTTGAGGTGGGTGCCTTGCCGGTGAAGTATTTGGGGGTTCCTCTCAATAGTCGTAAACTCAATATCAATCACTACCAGCCTCTCATTGACAAGATGTTGAAGAGGATTAACCATTGGACTACTCGATTGCTCTCTTATGCGGGACGTATACAACTAGTAAGAAGTGTTTTATTTTCCATTTCGAATTACTGGTTGCAGATATTCCCACTATAAAAAAATGTCTTGAAACACATTGAAGGCATTTGTAGAAGGTTCATCTGGACAGGAAGTAATGATGCGAGCAGACGATCACCTATTGCTTGGGATCATCTTTATGACCACAAAAATGCAGGAGGCTTAAATATATACTCACTGGTTGACTAGAATAAAGACGCAATTGGGAAACTATTATGGGACATTTGGCAAAAAAATGACAAGTTGCGGATTCAATGGGTGCAAATTTACTACCTAAAATCAATGGATGTCAACATATACCAACCAAATGCAAATTCTTTATTGATCGTCAAGTCAATCTTCAAATATCGAGACTTCATTTCACATTCTACTTGCTAGAAGGAATTACAGGTAACTATGAAATATAACGCAAAAAAGGTCTATTATTTATTTAGAGGCTCTAAACCTGAAGTGCATTGGAAAAAACTCATGTGGAGTAACATTGCTAGACCACGGACTGTTTTTACTCTTTGGCTGTTTTGCAACCAAAAGCTCCCCACAAAGGACAGGTTGCAAAACTTTGGTATAATTACTGATGGAATGTGTGTGTTCTGTGAGCAATTCGAATCAGGACAACACCTCTTCTTTGAATGTGCATTTACAAAAAAACATTTGGAACCTACTAATGAAAGTGGATATGGTATAATCGAGCTCCCCTTGATTGGCATCATGAGCTACAATGGATTCTGCAAATAGTTAAGGGTAAGGGAAGTAAGAGGAAACTACTTAAGTTTGCTCTCACTGAAACAATCTATAGTGTTTGGACCTTGAGGAATCAAATCATATTTCAAGAGGCAAAAAAAGAAGACTTGAAGATTGAGGATATCAAATATATGATCATGAGGAGGGCTGAAACCAATCATAAACTTAATACATATTGTAGTCATATATAGTTATTTTGTATTTTGATTGTTAATTTGGAACCTGGATCTGTTGTGGATCGGTTTTGGGCTTGTATTGTTTTTTTGGTAATGAAATTTATTCTTTTTCCAAAAAAAAAAAAAGATATTAGCATTTTTATAATTTAATGGTGGTATTATTTATTTCCAAAAATACAAGACATGTAATATGAAATTTTGAATATTATTTGATTTATGGTTTAAAGTAGGATAATGATCAAAATTAATGTCAAATGATGTTGAAAATATCATAATGTAATAATAAATTTTCTTTTAATCATAAAAAAAAAAGTTCTTTAACTATTCTAAAAATTTGATATTTTTATAAAAAATTAAAAATAAATATTTGTGAATTTTATAAAAAAATAGTCATTTTTATAGGTTTGCTATAATAAATATTAAACTAATTAAACCGATATGATTTAACTGTCAAACCAATTTAACCGAATCTGATAAAAACCATAAATTTTATTGATCAAAATTGGGTTATAAAAATGAAATTGTAGTTTGTATCAAATTTAAATTGTGCATCTGAAACCGACCGATTGTCCAGTCTCAATTTATATGATCATCTTCATTAATTTCACTAACTTTCTCTCGCAGATTGAATAAATAATTTTGGTGTGATAATTCTCCTTTGAATGACATCATTAACTTTGCGGTTCACTTTTTTACAGTATTATTGACTTATTTTGTTGTGCATAGGAGTTGAACCTTTATATTACAATTCTTTTATGTTTAAATATTATTTTTGTTACTTTTAATATGTTACCAAAATAATTATTTTAATGGTAAATCATTTTAAAATTAAAAGTCATTTTAATATATAAATGTGAAAATTATATTATCATATTTAAAAAATTTAATATTAATATAAAATTAAATTTGAATTAGATTACCATTACTATTTTAAGTTAAATTTTTTAATCAAATCAAATCTTCATTTTCCTTAAAAAAACTCAACCAAGATTAGCAAAAACAAAAAAGAATAAATACCCATTCTTTTATAAATCTCTGAAACTCTGAAACCATCGTTGTTTTTTTTTTCTTCTTCACACTTCTCGTCCCTTCACTCATTAACGACGCCCTTAAAAAGAGTTTATAACCAGATGTATATAAGTTCTGATGATAATTAGTCATATATAAGTTCTGACAAATCAAACTCTAATACAAGGTTGATAACCAGAACTTGTGATACTCAAGCATGTCAATTCTGAAACACTTCTGTAACTAGGCCTCTACTTCTGTAATTAGACTTGTGCATTCTGGAAAGTTATTTCTTTCATGCTGATTAAAATATTTTATATGTTAAGATTATTTTAAAGTCTTAAATTCAGGGGGAGCTTGCAAACCTAACTCTGAAGTTCTAAACTGAAAAATAATTTTAATAGTATAAAATTCAAGGGGGGCTTACAAACGTCACTCTTATGTTTTAATATGATTTAACCAAGTAAAAATTATTCATCAAAATACATGGTTTTGTCATCATAAAAAAATGGATAGATTATAAGAACAAGAATTGGTTATGCATCTAGCCTTTTGTCTTGATGATAACAATACATTGTTTCATATAGAACAATTTTGTACCCTAATGATTTTGTCTAGTGTGTAGATTTTGCTAACGGGTTCTAACTCTGAAGATTTGGCGTGTGACATCATCAAATTCTGTACTTAACACACTTTGAATATGAAGAGATACAAAAGTGCGCTTTACAAGGTTAAGTCAAGTTCTGGAATGCTCTTAAACAATGGTTCTGATGAACGTTTGTGTTAAAGCTTCTGACTGTGACTCTGATAGAAGAGCCTTTGAAGATTAATCAAGCTCTCAAGATTCTGAAGACTATAAGTTCTGAAGACTCTGAAGACTATGTTCTAAGGAACTGTGTCAAGACTCTAAAGACAAGGTTTTGAAGTTTCTCTCAACCAGACTCTCGATCCTTCTAAACATGCTTCAACAACCTTTACTCATATGCCTCTGGAGATTAAAGATAATATCAAAAGGTTTTACGTGAGAAAAATAGTACATAGTACAAGATCAAATATTTCTTCCACTACGCTAATTTTATGGAGTAAGGATTGTACTATTGTACTATTTTGTCTCCCGCCTTTACAGACCGTTATGCAAGGTGATAATTCATTTGTGAAAATTTCCATTCTACCCTCCAACGAGTCTTTTCATTGCCTATATAAAGGTAACTTGGAAGAATGAATGGGCCTGCTGAGTTAACGCTACATCACAATGCTTTTACTGAACATATTATTCTTGTGAATATAGAAAAACACACATAGAGCTTTTGTTCATTTTTGTGTGATAATTTCAATATACTTAAACTTTATGTAATCTGTTTTCTTATAAGCAACTTTGCAAACACAATTATTGTATCTCGTTGTTTGAGGTTGTATTCCTTGAGAGACAAGGGTTTAGTCAGGATTCTCGAGAAGACATTGACATGTAGTCTTTGTGTGTCTGTAATCAGTTGATTATAGTGGATTAAGTCCTTGTTGATAAAGCGAAATCACATCGGCGGGTGGAATAGACTAGCTTCGTTAATAGTGAACCAGGATAAAAAAATGTGTGTTCATTTATTTTTGTTCTTGTTTCATCTTTTAGTGTCTTGGGTGCAAAAAAGTTTTATCTTAGAAACCTAATTCAAACCCCAATTTCTTGTATTTCTTGTCATATTCAGAATAGGCTAGAAGTGAATATGGTAAAGACATTCAATATGAATATATCTTTGATGATGATGACTCACTGTGACAACATGTTTAATGATGAATGTGATTGCCCTGTCGTGGGCTGGATACTGCTCTTTTTTGCCCCCTATTGTGTAATTTATTTTTGGATTTTTTCTTAGTTGCCCTTGATGGAATGGATATTTCCTCAACTCCCATTCTCCATTTCTGGAAAATAGGGGGAGATGCATGAATGCAAGCACTTTCTGTTGCTCTTATGTTATGTGGTTTTCTTCATGAAGAATGTCTTTGTTTAGTTTTATTGCATTTTGATGTTGATAAACTCTTCTTAAAGAATGTCTATGAGATTGTGCCTGACATCTTGTATGTCTGTGAGATTTTTATTACATTTGATTGACAATATTTTATAGGAAACATGTGTAATACCCCGTATTTATTTAAGTGCTCTAGATAATATTATTTGAGATCAACTGAGTTCATGTGTGCTCTGAGAATTTTCTAATAAGATAATTAGAGCAACTGATGAGCTCATATTGGATTTAATTAATATTATCCGACTCTGAGGTTTTACTAATTGGTACATTAGAGACAATTTGGACATTGTAAGTTAATGTTACTAACTTAGTGATATTGCTACATATCACATTCTTTCCTTTCCTCTTCATAAGTAACAAAAGAAATAGAAAGAGTAGAGAGAAGGAAGAGCTAGGAGAGAAAGAGAAAGAAACCTAGAAGTTGAAGAACAAGCTTGGATCTTCTTCATTCTTCATCAAATCATCTCATTGTCTTCATCATCATCTTGTATTGAGGTTGGTTCTAGTTAGAAACTTAAGTTCTAGAAATATGAGTTGTTAGAATTTAGGTTGCAAAATGATTGGTTATGAGTAATTGTGTGGAATTGATGTTTTAACAGTTCAAATGCGAAATAAATGTGTAGTTTAGTCGGGACATGTGTGAGAAATGACTTATGTTAATGGTTGTGATGTTCCATTGGATTTCCATGAGTTTCTCATGAGTTTTGTATTGAGAAAAACAGGTTTTTGAGCTTCTGTTACAGTGTTAACCGATTAACCAAAGGTGGTTAACCGGTTAACGCGTGTATTTTTCCTATTCTACGTGAAAATTGGTCTGGTTAACCGGTTACCAGCATATGGTTAACCGATTAACCAAAATGTGCCTCTAACTCTCATTTTGATTCTGCGTGAATAGTATCACATGGTTAACCGGTTAACCATATCATGTTAACCGATTAACATTGTAGGTGGATGAAAAATATTTGAAAAATTCATATCTTTTGAATCATGTTTCCGATCGAGGCGTAGTAGGATTCGTTGGAAAGCTATGAAAATATTCTACGTAATAAAAAGTGAAAATATTGATTTAGATATCTGATTAATTAATTGGTGGAAATCGAGGGAATGTGATAGTTTTATGAGATGTACTATTACATGTATTTTGTTATACTATTGTGTTATACTATATTCATATTCATGTTGTTAAGTGTGATTGAGAGAGAATGCATGCTTAAAATGAATTAGGAAGAGTGAGGAAACTTCACCCTATAAACAAATGATATAGTTTAAAGTTGTGACCTAGTTGTGACTAGGATTATGATAGAGAATCTAGATGGCGATGCTCGTGCATTCGATGCATAGGTGTGCAGCCTGAACGAGTAATGGTCTAGAGGAGAGTGAGACACTAGTATGGAACATGTGTGTGTGAACCTTGTGTTCTTTGTGAATAAGGCATTTGTGGCCTTGTGATTGTCGAATACAATCACGTTTGTGTGAGATCACGTAATTGGAACCGTTTCGCTTGAGACTTGTCGTTTCATGAGCTTAGGCTCCTCTGGAATGTACGCATGATTACTTGGCAGGTTTGATTCCCGCGTGTAGTACGAATGGAACCTACGAGTAGAGACTTGTGATGGTTAATAGCCCATGTGAAATGATAGTTCAAAAAGGTTTATCGCCTTTAGGACCCGAATCCATGTCGTATGTCAAGTAAGTGCAAGGATCCATGACTCGTGCCGATTTTTAGACGTAGAAGAGGACGGGAAAAGATGATGCCTTAATGAGGTTACCGATTAGTGATATTTGAGTTGTTGAACTCATGAACATGTTTCCATATAGTGTGAGATTGTGAACTCAAAGTCTTTTCCCTTCCCTTGACTTGAGTTAGGAGTGGTTAGAACCTTGTAAAGCCAAGAGAATCCATAAGATAGGGAACTCACTGGGATTTAATATATCACCCCCGTGTTGGTGATTGTATTACAGGTGCTTCAGGTTCCGCGAAGGGTAAGGATAAAGTCGTTTGATTATCCTTACGTATCTTGGCTTTTTAGATGGCATAACTTCCGTTGTGGAGATTTATATTTTGAGATCATTTTGTTGATCTAGTTCTTAGTACATTGGAACATCTTGTGTATATTATGCCATAGTTCTAGATTTTTATTTTGGGTATGTAATGTATACAATGTGTTATCTAGGAACTTATTGGTATTTCAGTACCAAAACTTGAATTCATGTATAATATATATATCGTTGATGTATGAACTTATATGTGGGTGTTACAGTTGGTATCAGAGCAGGTCGTATCCTCGACCTAGCCATGCAATATTATAAGTAATTCTTTCTGTTTCATATGCGTTGTGTCACCATTGGTCTTAAGTGTTATATTTATGGTATTGAGCCCGATCAACTTAATCCTATATGTATGACGTTTAGGAACATGGCTGACGGACGCATAAATTGTGGTAGACCCAGAACTAATCCTCCCGCGACGAACGCTTCAGGCGACGACGAGTATGTCCCATGGCCCCAGTTTATGCAACAGATGCAGCAGCAGCAGAACCAATTCATGCAGCAGCTGATACAGCAAATGAATAGAGGTATTCATCCTCCATAATTTCATGGCGGATTAGACCCTGTGAAAGCTCATGAATGGGTGGCTGGTATGGAGAGAATCTTTTTGATAGTGCAGTGCAGTGAAGAGAACAAAGTGGTATTTGCTTCTCACTCGTTGAAAGGTCCTACTATGAGGTGGTGGGATAGTGCTTCAGCTTTAATGACTATCCAAGGTGTTCCTAAAGTGTGGGAACAATTCAAGACTACTTTTATGGAGAAGTACTTCCCTAGTTCCTTGAGGACCCAAAAGGAGTTTGATTTCCAATAGTTGAGGCAAGGTAATATGACTGTGGCTGTTTATGCTGAGAAGTTTAAGAACATGGTTGCCTACTTTAGGCAGGTAGTGTATGCTCCGGATGAAAAGTGGAAGATAAACCAATTTCTTTTTTGATTGAAAGCTAAGATCTCTCATAGTGTGTCTCAAAGAGAGTCCACTACTTATGCTGAGTTGCTAAGACAATGTTATGTGGCCGAGAACAGTTTGAAGAGAGTTCAAACAGAAGGAGATTTGAACAGGACGAGTCAGAATGACCGAGGTAGATCAAGTTAACAGTTTAGGCCTAGATCACAAACCTTCAAAGGGAAACAAGTTCAGAATTCTAGATCTAGTGCACCCCCTGTGTGTCGTACTTGTGGTAGGAATCATCAGGGAAGGTGTGGTATCGAAGGTGTGAAGTGTTATCAGTGTCAGAAAATGGGTCATATAGCGAGGGGTTGTCCTCAGAATAAGAATCAGACGCAAGGAAAGAGTACCGGTCGAGTTTACATACTGAATGCAAAGAAGGCTAAGGGTGATAAATCCTTGATTGCTGGTACGTGTTTCGTTAATGGACATCCTTGTTTTGTTTTATTTAATTGTGGAGCAACACACTTTTTTTGTGTCGATACAATGTATGAAGCGACTTGGGTTGCAAGCTATTCCCTTGTCTCCCCCAATGGTGGTTACTACCGCCATGGATGAGATGGTTGAAACACCTTTAATGTGTGAAAACTATGTATTATCTGTGGATGGAAGAATTTTTCAAATTGATCTTATTTGCTTTCCGCTTAAGAAGATTGATGTCGTTTTGGGGATGGATTGGTTTTCCGCCAATTCGGTATTTATTGGTTGTGAGGAGAAGTTAATTATCATTCCATCTGTTGAAGCTACTCTGAAGGATGTATTAACTACAATTTTGGAAGGTACGGTTGGTATGATAAATTCCTTGTTTGTGAAGGAAAAATATGTTATGTTGGTTCTCACTAAAGAGGAGAGTAGCGACCTGCAAGTATTGCATATCCCAATAGTCTGTGAGTTTCCCAAAGTTTTTCCCGAGGATGTCACTTCTCTTCCTTCGGAAAGGGAAGTGGAATTCTCTATTGACCTGGTACCGGGAACGGCTCCTATATCCGTTTCTCCGTATCGGACGACACCACTTGAGTTAAGAGAATTGAAGGATCAATTGGAAGAATTAACGGCTAAGCATTTTGTTCGACCTAGTGTTTCACCCTGGGGAGCTCCAGTGTTGTTAGTAAAGAAGAAAAATGATGGAATGCGGTTATGTATTGATTACTGGCAGTTGAATAAAGTCACCATCATGAACAAGTACCATTTACCCAAGATAGATGACCTGTTAAATCAATTGAAAGGAGCATGTGTGTTCTCAAAGATTGATTTACGGTCGTGTTATCATCAAATCCATGTGAAGAGTTCAGATGTGCCAAAGACCGCATTTAGAACCCGTTATGGCCATTATGAATTCTTAGTAATGCCTTTCGGTGTGACGAATGGTCCAGTTGTGTTCATGGATTATATGAATCGGATTTTCCAACCTTACTTGGACTAATTTTTAGTGATCTTTATTAATGACATTCTTATTTATTCTCGTACTTCTCAAGAGCATGGAGAACATTTAAAAACCATTCTATCGATCTTACAAGAGAGATAACTTTTTGCCAAGTTAAGCAAGTGTGAGTTTTGGATGACGGAGGTTAGATTTCTTGGTCATGTCATATCTCAAGGAGGTGTGGCGGTGGATCCATCAAAAGTTGAAGCGGTAATTAATTGGGAAAGACCGAAGAATGCTTCAGAAGTTAGAAGTTTCTTGGGATTGGCAGGTTACTATAGAAGGTTCATCAAGGACTTTTCTCAATTGGCTTTACCAATGACTAAACTTACTCGAAAAGATTTTTCATATGAGTGGGATTTGGCTTGTGAACAAAGTTTTATGAGTTTGAAGGAAAGATTGACGACTGCTCCTGTTTTGATCATTCCCGATCCAAATAAGTCGTACGAAGTATTTTGTGATGCATCCAAGAGAGGTTTGGGAGGTGTCTTGATGCAGGATGGTCAAGTGGTAGCTTATGCTTCCCGACAATTAAAAGTTCACAAGAAGAATTATCCAACTCATGATTTAGAATTGGCGGTGGCTGTTTTTACACTGAAAGTGTGGCGTCATTATTTGTATGGAGTTTATTTTGAAATGTTCAGCGACCACAAGAGTTTAAAGTATTTATTTGACCAAAAAGAGTTGAACATGCGTCAAAGAATAAGGATGGAGTATTTAAAAGATTTTGATTTGGAATTGAAGTACCATCCGGGTAAAGCAAATAAAGTGGCAGATGCATTGAGTCAGAAAGTGTTGTATAATGTTGAATTGATGATCTTAGAGTATGCCTTATTGGAAAAGTTTAGAGATCTTAATCTTCAATTTATTTGGACTCAAAACGGTGTGATTATGGGAAACTTGAATGTTAATTCTACTCTTAGAGATGAAATTCAACAAGGACAAGTGTTGGATACGAATTTACAAGAGATGTTGGGTCAACCGAGTTTTGCGCGAGCTACGAATGGAGTCATTCTGTTTAACCAAAGAACTTGTGTTCCGAATGATGTAGTTTTAAAAAGGAGGATTTTAGAGGAAGCTCAAAAAGGTGCTTTTACGATACATCCTGGTTCTTCGAAGATGTATCAAGACTTAAAGAGGGACTATTGGTGGTCCGGAATGAAAGGAGATATTGCGGTGTTTGTGTCAGAGTGTGCGGTGTGCTAACAGGTAAAGATTGAACACCAAAGACCGGGTGGCTTACTACAACCGTCAGAAATTCCGGTGTGGAAGTGGGATAGTATTTCTATGGACTTTGCAGTTGGATTACCCCGTACGCAAGGTGGTTATGATTCTATTTGGGTGATTGTAGATTGGTTGACGAAGTCTGCGCATTTCTTAGCCGTAAAGACTACTTACAAGGCAAGTCATCTTACACGGTTGTTTATTTTGGAAATTATGAGGCTACATGGTATTCCCTCTAGTATTGTTTCCGATAGAGATCCAAAGTTTACTTCAAGATTTTGGAGAGCTTTTCAACAAGCTATGGGGACAAAGTTGTGTTTAAGCACGTCCAATCATCCTTAAACGGGTGGTCAGACGGAACGGACAATACAAACTATGGAAGACATGTTAAGAGCTTGTGTGCTTAAAAGTAGAGGAAATTGGATATAACTTTTACCGTTGATTGAGTTGTCATACAACAATAGTTATCACGCGAGTATCGGTATGGCTCCTTACGAAGCATTTTACAGAAGGAAATGTAGGACGCCTTTGTGTTGGGTGGAAGTTGGTGAAGATAGAATTTTGGGACCCGAGATTATTCAAGAGACTCCGGAAAAGATTAGAATGATCCGTGACAAAGTTAAACAAGCACAAGATCGTCAGAAGAGTTATGCGGATAATCGTAGGAGACCTTTGGAGTTTGAAGAAGGTGATCACGTGTTTTTAAAGGTTACTCCGAGATTGAGATTGAAAGGACCGTTTAAGTCGCGAAAGTTAAGTCCGAGATACGTGAGACCGTATCAAATATTAGATAGGATTGGTGAAGTAGCCTACAGATTAGCCTTACCGCCCTCTTTATCCGAGATGCTTGATGTTTTTCACGTGTCTCAACTTCGGAAGTTTGTTCTAGATCCTCTTCAGCCAATTCTACCAGATACGATTGATATAGAAGCATATTTAACATTTGAACATCAACCAAGTCGTATCACAGGGAGAGAAACTAAGGTACTAAGGAACAAGGAAATTCCTCTTGTTAAAGTTCAGTGGGATATGACACATCCGGGTGGTGCAACTTGGGAGCTTGAATCAGAAATGCGGGATGCATACCCTCACCTTTTTCAAGTAATCTTTAAATTCGAAGACGGATTTCTATTTAAGGGGGGAGGATGTAATACTCCGTATTTATTTAAGTGCTCTAGATAATATTAGTTGAGATCAACTGAGTTCCGGTGTGCTCTGAGAATTTTTTGATAAGATAATTAGAACAACTGATGAGCTCAGATTGGATTTAATTAATATTATCCAACTCTGAGGTTTTACTAATTGGTACATTTGAGACAATTTGGACATTATAAGTTAATGTTACTAACTTAGTAATATTACTACATATCACATTATTTCCTTTCCTCTTCATAAGTAACAAAAGAAATAGAAAGAGTAAAGAGAAGGAAGAGCTAGGAGAGAAAGTGAAAGAAACCTAGAAGTTGAAGAACAAGCTTGGATCTTCTTCATTCTTCATCAAATCATCTCATCATCTTGTATTCAGGTGGGTTCTAGTTAGAAACTTAAGTTCTAGAAATATGACTTGTTAGAATTTAGGTTTGAAAATGATAGGTTATGAGTAATTGTGTGGAATTGATGTTTTAACATTTCAAATGCGAAATAAATGTGTAGTTTAGTCGGGACATGTGTGAGAAATGACTTATGTTAATGGCTATGATGTTCCATTGGATTTCCATGAGTTTTGTACTGAGAAAATTAGGTTTTTGAGCTTCTGTTACAGTGTTAACCGATTAACCAAAGGTGGTTAACCGGTTAACGCGTTTATTTTTCCTATTCTGCATGAAAATTGGCCTGGTTAACCGGTTACCAGCATATGGTTAACCGATCAACCAAAATGTGCCTCTAACTCTCATTTTGATTATGTGTGAATAGTGCCACATGGTTAACCGGTTAACCATATCATGTTAACCGATTAACACTGTAGGTGGATGAAAAATATTTGGAGTTCTTTTTGTTATTCACATATGTATTTTTATCTTTTATCTTATTCTTTTAACAATTTGATCCTATATATTTTTAAATGCACATAAATTAATATTTTTTTATTTAAAAAATATTGAGCTTAATTATCACAAATAATTATTAAAATAATAATTTTATTTTTAAATAATTTTTAAATTAAAAGTTTACCCAAAAAATAAATAAGCAATGTCTTTATATAATCATCCTCTTGAATCTTCATTATTTTTTTCAAAAGCACAAATAATTATTATCTTTTTTTAAAAATTCTACAACAAAAATCATAAAAATCTTTCATTTGAAAATCCTAAAAACATATCATCAGCCCATTTCAGCAATCATTAGTTAATTACTAATAGAACATTTGACATGAAAGACAACAACTCATTTCATATTTAAGATCTTATTTTGTGCATGCTGGTGAATCTGAATTTTGTGTTACATGTCAAGTTGAATGTGAAACTCAAGAGGTTTTTTTAAGTGTTTCCAATTGTTCTAATGATACTCTTACCTCATCTAATAAACTCTACTATTAAATATTAAAGGATAAAATAGTCAAATTAGAGATAGTAAGGAGGATCATGATTAAATGATTGATAAAGTAACATATTAACTTTTAGAGATTTTTAACAAGTTTGTTAACGATTATTAAATAATAATACTTATAACATTTATATTTGAATAGATTATTCCAATTTTAAAATGTTCATTCAAATTTTATTTAAAGAAAGAAATTGAGGGTATAGAAAATATACATTTTAAAAAGAAAAATTTAAAATACCTTATAAAAGAATAAATATTAAGAGTAATTAGGCTTTTTCCGGCCTGCTATCTACCATTTCTTAATAGTTCCATTTAATTCTTTCAACTAAATCATGATATTGTGACAAACAAACATAATAGTTTCAAGCAAAATCATGACCTGTAGCTCACAAATTTTAATATTTTAGATAAATATGTATTGATAAAAAAATCACAATATTAATTTATATATATATATATATATATATATATATATATATATATATATATATATATATATATATATATATATATAGGAAACGTATCATATGAGAATGTCATTCTTATGTGAGAACATGAGAATGAATCTTAACCATTAGATTTTAAAATAAATGGTGGGGATTATGTCAGTTTTTTTTCTATCTCCTCCATCATTTATTTTAATAATGGAGGAGAGAGAAAAACAAAAACCACACATAATCTCCACTATTTATTTTAAAATTTAATGATTCAGGTTCATTCTTATGTTCTTATATAAAAATAACATTCTTATAGGATATGAACCCTATATATATATATGGGTTTTGTTAGGATACACCCACTTATTTTAATGAAGGTGTATTTTAGCAAACTTTAACTAAAAAATGATTAAATGCACCTTAAGGTGCATGTTACTAAAACACTCCTTCTTAAAAATAAGTGGATTTAATTTAGCATCTGCTATATGCATTTTCTAAAATACACTTATTTATTTTTTAAAAGGAGTGTGTTAGCAATTAATAACTAGTAATTCATTGAATACACCCTAAGGTGCAAGTTGCTAAAACACACATTCATAAAAATAAGTGGGTGTATCCTAGTAAAACCCTATATGTATATAATATATATATATATATATATATATATATATATATTAACACCAACGTATAATACATGTTTAGAAATACATATTATACATAGTTGTAAAGTTGGTACTGAAATACATAAGTGCCTAGTGGCAACATTGTACAAATTATGTGCCCAAAATAGTACTAAAAATTGCACAATATATACAAGGGTGCCCACAATATTAAAACTAGAAACTAGATCATTGTAAGATGATCTCCAAAATGACTACACAGCGGATACACTATCCAAAATAACAAAAGAAGCAAGAACATCATGCTACCTTGTCCCTACCATTCACCTAATCAGAACCACCTGAAAATAATCAACAAATATGGGGTGAGATAATAATCCCAGTGGGTTTCCTATCTTATGGGTCCACTAGACTCTACAAGGTTCTAAACATTATCCTAACTCAAGTCACAAAGGGGAAAAGACTTGAGCTCACAGTTCTTGTACTATATGGAAACATGTTGCTTGAGTTCATCCATGCAAACCATCACTAATCGAAAACCACACTAATCCATCTTTCCTCGGCTAACCTTACGTCTAAAGTTATCGACACGGGTCATGGATCCTTGTATCATACTTTGACATACGCGTGGATTTTTTGGATTCTAAGGGATACAATCAACCTTAAGAATTATCGTTTCCTATGGGACTCCAAACCCATTTCAAGCCTTTCACCCATATGAGACTCTAACCCACTTAAGGTTCCACCATTTTTGGGACTCAAACTCAGGTCAAAGGAATGATGCATACATCCCAATACTTACTCTATATAAGCATCATACTAGGAACAACATAACCAATGGGTTATTTCTGACTACGTGATTAAATAAGGGACATCGTGATTGTGTTCGACAACCACAAGGCGATCACATCACCTTAGTATTCACAACAACTTCGCAAGTTCCATACAATGCCTAACATCTTAGCTAGACATCCACTTGCTCATAACACACACCTAGGTATCATATGCACAATCATTGTCATCTATCTCATTCATCATATCCTAATTATCTTGCTAATTCATTCCATTAATTACTATTAAGGTTTCCGTACCAATCCTTATAAATTTTCCAATCATGTTATCTTGTAATCACAAGCAACAATTCATAGATAGAAAACATGCATAATACTCGCAAGCCATAATAATTAAGGTTGGCTCGCTTTTAGTTCGCTCGACAGCCAGCGAGGATGGTTCGCTCGACAAACCCCAGGCGAGGCCCAAACAGTGGCAAAAATGCATCATGGTCGCCCGTCGAGCACCCAGTGAGCTAGCACGCTTTCAGTTTACCAAAGCTAGCTCGACGACGCTGACAGAAAACAGCTCGCCTCAATCTCGCCAAAGTTCGCCTGGCGAGAGCATTGTTTTCTATAAAAATACAACAGGTGTTTGATGGAAAGGAATGTGGTTTTAACCAATACCCCATACTTGATTTATCCACAAGAAAAACATCAACATACAATCGCAACATAATCATATTGAACTATTATAAGTATGAATCAACAACATAGTCATAAGATTTCTCATGGTAATGGAAGAAATGTATCAACAATCAATTATCATCAAATTATATCTCATAATCTACAACCCTAACTTCTACAACTTAATGTTTCTAAAGGGGCGAGAAACACAAGAAATGGGGGGTTTGAATTGGGTTTCACCAACTGTGATCTTTTCTGCGGAATTCAAAATTCAATGCTAACAAGAGAATAAAAATAAATAGAAACAATTATTTTTATCCTGGTTCACTGTTAACAAAGTTACTCCAGTATACCCACCAAGGTAATTTCACCTTAGACAAGGACTTAATCCAATAATCTAGAAAGATTACAACCTCTAAGTGTTAGAAAAAAAACTTGCCCCTCTCAAGTATTCAAACTAACGACTTAGTCACTTGAGAAATCACCACTTTGAAAAGTGTTATAAATTTGTGTACAAGAATTGCTTCTAAACAAGCAGATGACACAAGTTGAAGTACAATAACACAAAAGTGTTTTTAGCAAGATATGAACAACAAATCCTTGCTAATTTACAAAACTATCTTAAGAATAATATCCTAGAGATTTCCAGCATATCAGCATAAGTTTTGTTAAGCTTAAAAGCTTCTTTTAATGCTTCTCTCTTTTTCTTATAGAGCTGCACTCTATTTTGGTTGAGCTTCAAGCATCTTCTTTTGAGCTTACAACTTGGTGCTTGCTTCTGCCTTACACACATACTCTCTTGTTTTCTTCAGCTCTTTCTTTTCTTGTTCTAGTTATTCTCTCATGATTATCTCTTTGGCTCTTTTGGCTCTCGACACTGCGACATTAAGCACTTCGACATTCATCCCTTTGTGCTCAGCACTTGGCCTTCAACATTCGGCTTTCAGCACATTCTTCAAGCATTCAGATCTTCAATAAATAAAGCTTGAGAATAGATCTGTTGGAGGGTATAATAGGAAACATATTCCAACTATAATATCCCAACGTTCACTTAAAAGAATGGTCAACATCATAATACAAAAGAGTTGTCCTTTCGCCACCTATTCTAGATAGAGATCATAGATTACTTTGTACTTTTATATTCATTGAAACACACAAACCATTCTTGATCTTCTACATTTTAATCTTCAGAGGCTTCAGATGTATATTTGATGAAGCATGTGTAGAGAGATCAATACTTGTAACTTCAGAACCTAAGTCTTCAGAATCTCGGATCTTCGTTCAGCAGAACCATCTTAAGAGTCTTCAGCACTTGGTCTTTAGAAGTGATGTCTTCAGAAACTTTAGAGTTTGTTCAATCAGAACCTCGTCTTTAGAATCTTCAGAACCTGTTCAACACATATTTGTCTTAAGAATCTTCAGAACTTCGTTCAACAGAACCTTGTCTTCAGAGTCTCCAGAACATGAACTTCAGAAATAATGTCTTTAGAATCTTCATAACTTTGTTCAATAGAACCTTTGTCTTCAGAAACTTCAGAACTTGTTCAGCAGATATTTGTCTTCAGAACTTCGTTCAACAGAACCTTGTCTTCAGAGTCTTCAGAACTTCTTGCAATAGAAGCACATCTCTTAGAAAGCCTTCAAGACTTTATTACAAAGTCATAATCAGAAGCTTTAGTACAAACGTTCTTCAGAACCGTTGCATTAAAAGCATTTCTGAATTTTGACTTTAACTTGTACATAACATATGTTTTCTTCCAGAGTGTTTAGATCAGAGTCTGATGAGGTCACACGTCTTTCTATCAGAGTCAGATCCGTTTTAGCAACACTAAACACTAGATAGAAACCATAAAGTACCGAACTGTTCTCTAAGATAACATGTGCAGTTATCATCAAAACTTAAGGTCAGATGCATAACCACTCTTGTTTTTACAGTTTGTACCTAGAACCCACCTTGAAATTGCGAGGCAGAAATGTTGGATGATGAAGATAAACTGTGGTTTATGAAGTGCTGATGATGGGCTCTAAATTTCTTCTGCCACTATGTTTTCTTCTTCTTTCTATTTTTTTCTTCCAAGCCTTCCTACTTTTCTGGAAAGAAAATGATACATATAAGCATCATATTGGAAAGTTAGTAAGAATGTGATTTGTGTGGTCATAAGATGGTTACCAAACTCGTGGTAAGAAAATGGTATAATTAGTAGTAACACAAATATTAAGTAGTACAATGCTTAATATTTGTTCTACTAGAGCAACTGACTCATTATTAATGTTATCAAAATGTCTCTTTTGTACCAATTAATAAAAGTTCAGTCTTGAATAATATTAATTAAGTCAATTTGAGCTCACTAGTTATTCCAAATCTTATCTCTTTATTTTTATTAATCTAGCGACTTTAATTGAGTATTTAATTTAATTATTTTTGAAAATATTTTTTTATATAAATAATCAATTAAAGCTGTTAAATTAATGAAAATCAAAGGTTATACTTTGGAGTAAGTCTTTAAACTTACTCTTATATTATATATATATATATATATATATATATATATATATATATATATGACACGCTTTGTAGTAAATTGAATATTAGTAGGTACTTTAAAAGGGAAGAAAATTGATATGAAAAACAATAATGAGTTATATTTCCAAGTAGTTTTGTTTGACAACGAATATTTTTTAGTATTTTTTTAAACTATTGTAGTTAGGGTTGTTCATGGGTGCGGGTTGACCTATAAATCCGCTGATCTAAATGGAATTAATCCATAAATTACTTGAATCTATTATTTACGGATACTAAACCCATCCCACAACAATCCATATATTTTTGGTTTGGGTATCGGCTTTGAGTTTCTCGATCCGTGGATCTGTTGACCCACCCTATTGATGTGACATTTATGATTTCTTGCTTTATTATTATTATTTTAAATGAAAATATAAAATTAATATCTTACTACTAACGATAATTTTTCCAAAAAAAATATTCAGTGCCAATACTAATACTAGATCAATATTTTCTTTTGTATCATTTCCAACTTGCGTATTTTATGGAAATAACATGTATTTTAGAATTTTATAGTCGTCGTGGAAGCGTCAAAAGTGTTGTTATGGTTAAGGAAATTTGCAATGGAACTTAGAGTTAAACAAGAAAAATATGTCTTCTTTTATGATATCAAAGTGTCATTCACTTATCGAAGAATTACTTCTTTCACTCGTGGTCGAAGCATACTGATGTTCGTTATCATTGGATACATGATGCATTAGATTCTAAGTTGATGGAGATTGAGAATATTCACATGGATGACAATTGTAACACCCCAAATTTATTAGAATATTTATTTAATTTATTTAAATATAATATTCGTGAATTTTCGGTGAATTTTGGTGGTTTGTGTTGACGTTGGCATTTTGTGGAGTTTTGGTTATTTTAATTAACTAATAGTATATAATATAGTATATATTAGTATTATTATTAATTTAAACAATATTAGAGGAATTAAGGGTAAGATGGACTTTTGAGGAGGATTAGTGAGGGTATTATTGGGAAAGGCAATTTTAGAAGCCCAAGGGTTTAACAAAAAGGAATTGGGAAGAATAGGATTCATTTTGTTAGACCGTGAAAAGAAGAGAAAAGGCGAGCGCTCTGAGGAAAAAGGGAAAGGCGAGGATTCGAGAAGGTTTCCATAAGACTCAATAGAGAAAGTTCTGAATCGACAATCTAAGCAATGGGGAGTATTGCCTTTCATTGTTTTCAATATAGGAATTTGATGTGTTTAAAGCTGATTTTGAAGTTTATATGGGTTTGTGGGTTTTTGAGTAAAATGGTGCTTTAGGGCATTTTTGTGGATTGATTATTAAGGGTTTAATTGAATCGGATAAAAGTAGGCCTTCGAGGCTAAACCTTCTGTTGATGATATGTGGGATCTTGTAGAGAAATGGATTTATGGGGTTTATGAGAATCTTTGGGGTTGTGAAGGTTTAGGTGATTTTGAGGTCAAGATAGTATAATTAATCGACCTAATAGTCGTAGGTTTTGTGCCTTTGATTGCCGTAGTGCCTGAGGAATTTTTTGGGGATGTTTTGGGGGTAAATGAGGCGGAAATCATAAGAGTTTTGGGTCGATATGCTACTGATGCGTAGCAGCGATTTCCTGAAATCGCGAGTTCGCAAAGCGAACAATTCCTTCACAAGGTGAACATTCGCCCCAGACTCACAAAGCGAGCAGCGCAGCAAATGCGCGATGATTTTTGCTTGATGATGCTGAGATGAACTCTAATTGTGATGTTTAGTTCGCACGGCGAACTTCCTAGTGAATGACTTTGCAAAGCGAACAGAGGTAGCGAGGGAGACAGATTAGGGTTCTCTGGTTTTTGTATGGGATTTTGGGGACTCGTTGGCAGCTTGAAAAGTGAACGCCGGAGCGAACATTCTAGCGAATGCCTACTGTTCGCGAAATTACTTTGTGACTCTTGTGTTGTTGTGATGTTTTGAGCTGTGATTTTTTTGATGAATTACCATGTGTATATTGATGATTATGAGATGATGATTTATGATGTTTTGATGAATAAATGACGATATGATTAAGATGAGATTTTGATGAATGATGATGCACATAATTACTTTTATTGATGATGATGATTATGACGTTGTGTATCATGCATTCATAGCATTTCAGTGAGTTAGACTTCGGTCTATTGAGGGTTTCATCCCATTGTATGGATGTGAGGTGGTTTTGACGTGCTTCGGTTCTTGTGTGGAATCGATCCTAATGACGGGGATCTTTGGAAGGTGATGGCCTAAGTGTCCATCGACTCTGGCGATTAGTACCACATGCATGAGTCTTGTTGTACATTGCATTTATTTGGCATTGATGTATTTTATGATGTTGTGATTTTGATGTTTTCCTTGTGATAACCCTGAAGATGTTGTATAAGACGATGACGTCATTCTATGCATATCCTGTTTTTATATTGATTATAATGAATTGTGATTACTCACCCTGCATGTTTGAATGTTTCCTCCATGTGGGTAACGTGCAGGTGATCAGGCTTAGCTATGGATGTCTTCTAGTACTTTTGGGAGTTTATTTTCTTTTGGTCGATGTAGAGGGTCTTGCTCTGATATTGTAACATCGGGTTGAGTCGTTGAGTCGAACTATGTTAAGTTGTTATTTTTGTTCCTGTTTGATTATTATGGCTTTTAATGAAAACCCTTTTTGATTTTGGATTATTGTGGTTATGGTGGTTCATGTAATACCCCATAACTTATTTTGCTCCGGATAATATTAGTATGATCAACTGGGTTCCGGTGTACTCTGAGATATTATCGGTTAAGATAATTAGAGTAAACTGATGAGCTCAGATAAAGGTGAAAAATATTGTTTTCGGTGCCCAATTAAATAAATCGGAGGGAACCTAAGGGTGGTATAACTTATGATTGAATCATTATATGTGATTCTATTATACAATTGTAATATGCTTTGTATAACTTCTGATTGAATTATTATATATAATTCTAAAAATGCAATTGTAATATGCTTTGCCTAAAATTAATGTTAAACATGATTGAGAGTAAATGCATGTTAAAAATATGGAATAGGTAGAGTGAGGAAACCTTACCATGGAATTATATTAGAACCTAGTAATGAGCTAGGAAATGTGATGAATAACTTAATGATGACGCTCGTGCAGAAGAGGCCGAGGCGTGCGTTCAGTATCGAATGGTAATAGAAAGGATAAGACACTAGTATGGAACACGTGTAATTATTATGTTTAATTGAGAAAGGCAAAAGAGGCCTAAAGGCTATTGTGGCCTAGAATTATTGAATACAATTATATTTGTATGTGAAATCACGAAATCGCAACCATTTCCCCATTTTGTGTCGTTTCATGAGTAACGAGCTCCTCTGGAATGAATGCACAATTACTTGGTAGGTTTGATTCCCAATGTTATAGTACGAATGGAACCTATATGGTAAAGAGACTTGTGACGGTGTACGGGTCGTGTGGAGTGACGAATTAAGGTGATAACATGTCCCTTAGTTCCGAATCCATCTCGTATGCCAAGTAATCTACGAGGATTCATGACTCGTTCCGGACGTAGAAGAGGACAGGAAGAAGGGATGCCTTGATAGGGTTGACGATAGTGATAACTTTTGAGTTAACGGACTCAATAACGTGTTTCTATAGTGTGTGAGAGTGTGTACTCAAGTTCACTTCCCTTCCCTTTTGGCTTGGGTCAGGATGATAGAACCTTGTAAAGCCAAGAGAATCTATAAGATAGGGAACTCACGGAGATTTAATATCTCACCCCATGTTGTTGATTATATTACAGGTGCGTCAGGTTCCGCGAAGGGTAAGGATAAGGTCATTTGATTATCCTTACTTATATTGGCTTTTGGGATGGCAAGACTTCCGTTGTGGAGATTATTTTGAGATCATTGTTTTGATCTAGTTCTTAGTGTCTTGGAACATCTTGTATACATTATGCCATAGTTTTTTTTTTGTATTAATTATTTTGGGCATGTAATGTATATAATGTGTTAACTAGGAACTTTTGGTATTTCAGTACCAAATACTTGGATTCATGTATAGTAATTGTGCTTTGATATATGATATTATATGTGGGTGTTACAGTTGATATCAGAGCAGGTCGTATCCTCGGCCTAGCCATGAAATAGTATAAGTGTTTCTTTCCGTTTCATATGTGTGGTGTCGCCATTGGTCTTAAGTGTTATATTTATGGGATTGAGCCTGATTAACTTAATCCTATCTGTATGACATTTAGGAACATGGCTGACTGACGCAGAAGCAATCGTGGCAGACCCAGAACTACTCCTATTGGGACGAATCCGCTGGGCGGCGAGGAGTATGTCCCATGGCCTCAGTTGTTGCAACAGATGCAACAGCAGCAAAACCAGTTCATGCAGCTGATGGTACAACAAATGAATGGGGGTCTTTATCCTCCAGTGGTTGTTCCAGATACTATAGGTGGGAACTTTCGGGATTTCATCCGCATGAATCCTCCAGAATTTCATGGCGGGTTAGATCATGTGAAAGCTCAAGAATGGATAGCTGGCATGGAGAGAATTTTCTTGATAGTCCATTGTAGTGAGAAGAATAAGGTGGTATTCGCTTCTCATTCATTGAAAGGTCCTGCCATGAGGTGGTGGGAGGGTGCCTCAGCCCTAATGACTATTCAAGAGGTACCTAAGGTCTGGGAGCAATTTAAGATTCATTTTATGGAGAATTATTTCCCTAGTTCCTTGAGGACCCAGAAGGAATTTGATTTTCGACAGTTGAGACAGGGTACTTTGACTGTGGCTGCTTATGCTGAGAGGTTTGAGATTATGGCTGCTTATTCTAGGCAGGCCATGTATGCTCCGGATGAGAGGTGGAAAATTGACCAGTTTCTTTTTGGTTCGAAGGCCGAAATTTCTCATAGTGTGTCTCAGAGAGCGTTCACTAGTTATGCTGAATTGCTAAGGCAATGTTATGTGGCAGAGAACAGTTTGAGGAAAGTTCAGGAAGAAGGAGATTTGTGTAGGTCGAGTCAGAATGATCGTGGTAGATCAAACCAACAATTTAGGCCTATGCAACAAGCCTTCATGGGGAAACAAGTTCAGGATTCTAGATCAAGTACGCCTCATGTGTGTCGTACTTGTGGAAAGATGCATTTTGGTAGATGTCGCTTCGAAGGAGTGGAGTGTCATCGGTGTCATAAAGTGGGTCATATGGCGAAATATTGTCCCCAGAGTAGGAATCAAACGCAAGAAAGGAGTATCGGCCGAGTTTATACTTTGGATGCAAAGAAAGCAAAGGGTGACAACTCTTTGATTGCTGGTACGTGTTTTGTTAATGGGAATCCTTATTTTGTATTATTTGATTGTGGAGCAACACACTCTTTTGTGTCGATGCAATGTGTGAAGCGACTTGGGTTGCAAGCTATTCCGTTGTCTCCACCCATGGTGGTTACTACTGCCATGGATGAGATAGTTGAAACACTTTTGATGTGTGAAAATTGTGTTTTATCTGTGGATGGGAGAGTTTTTCAGATTGATCTTATTTGTTTTCTGCTTAAGAAAATGGATGTTGTTTTGGGAATGGATTGGTTTTCTGCTAATTCGGTATTTATTGGTTGTGAGGAAAAGTTAATCACCATTTCATCCGCTGAGGCTACTCCGAAGGATGTATTGACCACTATTTTGGAAGGTACGGTTGGAATGATAAATTTCTTGTTTGAGAAGGAAAAATCTGTTCTTTTGGTTCTCACTAAGGATGAGAGTAATGACCTTCAAGTTTTGAGTATTCTTGTAGTCTATGAGTTTTCCGAAGTTTTCCCCGAGAATATCACTTGTCTTCCATCGGAAAGGGAAGTGGAATCCTCTATTGACCTGATACCGGGAATGGCACCTATATCCGTTTCTCCGTATCGGATGGCACCACTTGAGTTAAGGGAATTGAAGGATCAAGTGGAAGAGTTAATGGCTAAGCATTTTGTCCGACCTAGTGTTTCACCCTGGGGAGCTCCAGTGTTATTGGTAAAGAAGAAGGATGGTGGAATGTGGTTATGTATTGATTACCGGTAGTTGAATAAAGTCACCATCAAGAACAAATACCCATTACCCAGGATAGACGATCTGTTAGATCAATTGAAAGGAGCCAGTGTGTTCTCGAAGATTGATTTACGGTCGGGTTATCACCAGATCCGTGTGAAAAGTTCAGATGTATCTAAGATCGCGTTTAGAACTCGTTATGGTCATTATGAATTCTTAGTAATGCCTTTCGGTGTGACGAATGCTCTGGAAATTTTTATGGATTATATGAATCGGATATTTAAAGCTTATTTGGACCAATTTATAGTGATCTTCATAGATGACATACTTATTTATTCTCGTACTTCTCAAGAGCACGAAGAGCATTTAAGAATCGTTTTATCGATCCTACAAGAGAGACAACTTTTTGCTAAGCTAAGCAAGTGTGAGTTTTGGATGTCGGGGGTTAGTTTTCTTGGTCATGTCATATCTCGGGGAGGTGTGGCGGTAGATCCATCAAAAGTTGAAGCGGCGATTAATTGGGAGAGACCAAAGAATGGTTCAGAAGTTAGAAGTTTCTAGGGACTCGCAAGTTATTATAGGAAGTTTATGAAGGGATTTTCTCAATTGGCCTTACCAATAACTAAACTTACTCGAAAGGATTGTCCTTATGAGTGGGATTCGGCTTGTGAACGCAGTTTTATGAGTTTGAAGGAAAGATTGAGGACTGCTCCTGTTTTGATTATTCCTGATCCTAGCAAGTAGTATGAGGTCTTTTGTGATGCATCAAAGATGGGATTAGGAGGTGTTTTAATGCAAGATAATCATGTGGTGGCTTATACCTCTCGACAGTTAAAAGTTCATGAAGAGAATTATCCAACACATGATTTGGAATTGGTGGCAGTTATGTTTACATTGAAAGTGTGGCTTCATTATTTGTATGGGGTGCATTTTGAGATGTTCAGCGACCACAAAAGTTTAAAGTATCTATTTGACCCGAAAGAGTTGAATATGCATCAAAGGAGATGGATGGAGTATTTGAAGGATTATGATTTAGAACTAAAGTACCATCCGGGTAAAGCGAATAAAGTAGCGGATGCATTAAGCTGAAAAGTGTTGCATAATGTCGAGTTAATGATATTAGAGTATACCTTAATGGAAAAGTTTCGAGATCTTAATCTCCAATTTGTTTGGACTCCTAATGGTGTGATTATGGGAAATTTGAATGTTAATTCTACTCTTAGGGAGGAAATTCAACAAGCACAAGTGTTGGATGAGAAGTTGCAAGAAGTGTTAGTTCAACCCGGTTTTGTACGGGCTAACGATGGGATTCTTTTATTTAACCAAAGGATTTGTGTTCCGGATGATGCAGTGTTAAAAAGAAGGATTTTGGAGGAAACACATAAGGGTGCTTTTACTATACATCCTGGTTCTTCAAAAATGTATCAAGACTTAAAGAGGGACTATTGGTGGTCTGGTATGAAAAGAGATATTTCGGTGTATGTATCGGAGTGTGCGGTATGCCAACAAGTAAAGATTGAACACCAAAGACCAGGTGGCTTATTACAACCGTTAGAAATTCCGATATGGAAGTGGGATAGTATTTCTATGGATTTTGCAGTTGGATTACCCCGTGCACCAGGTGGTTATTATTCTATTTGGGTAATTGTGGATCGGTTGACGAAATCTGCACATTTCTTAGCCGTAAAGACTACTTACAAGGCAAGTCATCTTGCAAGGTTGTTTATTTCGGAAATTGTAAGGTTGCATTGTATTCCCTCTAGTATTGTGTCCGATAGAGACCCAAAGTTTACTTCAAGATTTTGGAGAGCTTTTCAACAAGCTATGGGAACAAAGTTGTGTTTGAGTATGTCGAATCATCCACAAACGGATAGTCAGACGGAGCGGACAATACAAACGATGGAAGATATGTTAAGGGCTTATGTACTTGGAAGTGGAGGAAATTGGATAGAACTTTTGCCGTTGATTGAGTTTTCTTACAATAATAGTTATCATGCGAGTATTGGTATGGCTCCTTACGAGGCATTATATGGAAGGAAATGTAGGACGCTTTTGTGTTGGGTGGAAGTTGGCGAAGATAAAATTTTGGGACCCGAGATTATTTAAGAGACTACGGAAAAGATTAGAATAATCTGTGATAAGGTCAAACAAGCACAAGATCTTCAGAAGAGTTATGCGCATAACCGTCGGAGACCTTTAGAGTTTGATGAAGGTGATCACGTGTTTTTGAAAGTTACTCCGAGATTGAGGTTGAAATGACCGTTTAAGTCGTGGAAGTTAAGTCTGAGATACGTGGGACCGTATCAAATTTTAGAAAGGATTGGTGAAGTAGCTTACAGATTAGCCTTACCTCCTTCTCTGTCAGAAATGCATGATGTTTTTCATGTGTCTCAACTTCGGAAGTTTGTTCCAGATTCTCTTCAGCCAATTCTAACAGATACGATTGAGATAGAAATAGATTTAACGTTTGAGCCTCAACCAAGTCGTATCACAGGAAGAGAAACTAGAGTGCTCAGGAATAAAGAGATTCCTCTAGTGAAGGTTCAGTGGGATACGACACATCCGGGTAATGCAACTTGAGAACTAGAATCAGAGATGCGAGAAGCTTACCCTCATCTATTCAGGTAATTTTTAAATTCGTGGGCGAATTTCTATTTAAGGAGGGGAGGATGTAATACCCCGTAAGTTATTTTACTCCGGATAATATTAGTATGATCAACTGGGTTCCGGTGTACTCTGAGATATTATCAGTTAAGATAATTAGAGTAAACTGATGAGCTCAGAGCAAATCAAATTAATATTATCTGACTCTGAGGTGTTAGCTTTTGGTGCTATAGAGGTGTTTTGGACATTTAGTAGTGTTACTATCTAATTGAATTTCTCTATATCATTTCATTTTCCTCCTTTGTCAAACATAGTAACATTTGAGAGAGAGAAGTTAGAGAGAAGTTGGAGAAGGGAGAAAGAAGGAGAAGCAAAACCCTAGAAGCTCAAGAGCAAGAATCATCGTCTACTCTTCATCTTTTCATCTCATCTTTCTCATCATCATCCAACTCTAAGGTGGGTTCTAGATAGAGACATTTGTTATAGAAATTTCTTAAGTTTCTAAAGTTAGGTTAGATATTGAGAAAATGGTTAATTTTGCTAATCAATGAAATCTAACGGATAAAATGAAATATACATTGCATGGAATAATCAATATGTAGGTAGAATCATCAGTTGAAACTTGTTATTATGTTTGAACTTGTTTGGAATGGGATTGAATTGGAAATTATCCACTTAAAACAAGTATTTTTGATTATGCGCCCAGAGTAATCGGTTACCCTCTGGGAAGTAACCGGTTACCCTTTGAAAATTTGCGTTCTGCGCAGAAAATGAACGAAGTAACCGGTTACCCTATATTGAGTAACCGGTTACCCAAAAGTGTCTCTAACTCTCATTTAGAATCTGTTTCGAAGTAACGGTTACCCTATATTGAGTAACCGGTTACCACTGTTGTGTTCTGAAAAATATTTTAGAAAATTAATATCTTTTGAACCGTGCTTCCGATCGAGGTGTTCTTGGTACCGATGGAAAGCTATGGAAACGTACTACATGATAACGGTGAAAAATATTATTTTCGGTGCCCGATTAAATAAATCGGAGGGAACCTAAGGGTGGTATAACTTGTGATTGAATCATTATATGTGATTCTATTATACAATTGTAATATGCTTTGTATAACTTATGATTGAATTATTATATGTAATTCTAAAAATACAATTGTAATATGCTTTGCCTAAAATTGATGTTAGACATGATTGAGAGTAAATGCATGTTAAAAATATGGAATAGGTAGAGTGAGGAAACCTTACCATGGAATTATATTGAAACTTAGTAATGAGCTAGGAAATGTGATGAATAACTTAATGACGACGCTCGTGCAGAAGAGGTCGGGGCGTGCGTTCAGTACCGAATGGTAATAGAAAGGATAAGACACTAGTATGGAACACGTGTAATTATTATGTTTAATTGAGAAAGGCAAAAGAGGCCTAAAGGTTATTGTGGCCTAGAATTATTAAATACAATTATGTTTGTATGTGAAATCACGAAATCGCAACCATTTCCCCATTTTGTCCCGTTTAATGAGTAACGAGCTCCTCTGGAATAAATGTACGATTACTTGGTAGGTTTGATTCCCAATGTTATAGTACGAATGGAACCTATATGGTAAAGAGACTTGTGACGGTGTACGGGCTGTGTGAAGTGACGAATTAAGGTGATAACATGTCCCTTAGTTCCGAATCCATCTTGTATGCCAAGTAATCTACGAGGATCCATGACTCATTCTGACTTCTAGACATAGAAGAGGACGGGAAGAAGGGATGCCTTGATAGGGTTGACGATAGTGATAACTTTTGAGTTAACGGACTCAATAACGTGTTTCCATATAGTGTGAGAGTGTGTACTCAAGCTCACTTCCCTTCCTTTTTGACTTGGGTCAGGATGATAGAACCTTTTAAAGCCGAAAGAATCTATAAAATAGGGAACTCACTGAGATTTAATATCTCACCCCATGTTGTTGATTATATTACAGGTGCTTCAGGTTCCGCGAAGGGTAAGGATAAGGCCGTTTGATTATCCTTACTTATCTTGGCTTTTGGGATGGCAAGACTTCCGTTGTGAGATTATTTTGAGATCATTATTTTGATCTAGTTCTTAGTGTATTGGAACATCTTGTATACATTATGCCATAGTTTTTTTTTTGTATTAAGTATTTTGGGCATGTAATGTATATAATGTGTTAACTAGGAACTTTTGGTATTTCAGTACCAAATACTTGGATTCATTTATAGTAATTGTGCTTTGATGTATGATATTATATGCGGGTGTTACAGTTCCACTGCTATTTGATGGCTTTTTGATTATTTTGAGGAAAACCCGTTATTTACAGAGCAAGCATTTTATTTTGAGTTTATTGAGAAATGTGCACCCTTCTGAGGTGATTTTTACTCTGATAATTTATGTATTTTGTCGTGTATATTTGTGGGGTAGAAAAGGGTGTTACATTAGTGGTATCAGAATAGGTCGGCCCGTCCGACCAGGTTTTTACGTGATGTCAGTCCCCTGTCAGTCGACGAGTTTGTGTACACTGTCGATGTTTTGTTTCTTCTAACCTTGTTGGTGGTGTGCAAGATGGCTGGAAGAAATGATCGTGCTATCGCTGATGCATTAGAATCAGTTGCTAATGTAGTGGCTCAACTCAATCCGAATGGTAGAGTTCAGGATGAGTTTCGTGCTTTGGGGAAGTTTCAGAGGAACAATCCACCGACTTTTGTGGGTGCTCATGATCCAGCAAGTGCACACAAGTGGCTGAAGGCGATCGAGAAGATATTCCGAGTGATGGGGTGTACTGATGAGCAACAAGTTCAGTTTGGAACGCATATGCTGGAAGAAGAGGTCGAGGATTCGTGGGATAACACCCATCAGAGACTCGCGGATGTTGACACTGTGATAACCTGGGCTGTGTTTAAGCTGGAGTTTCTGGGAAAATATTTTCCAGAGGATGCTTGTGGTAAGAGAGAAGTAGAGTTCCTTGAGCTGAAGCAAGGAGACATGACTGTGGCGGAGTATGCTGCGAAGTTCGAGGCACTGATGAAGTTCTGTCTGCATTACAACCGTGCTGATGCTGAAATGTCCAAGTGTCTCAAGTTCGAGAATGGGCTTATACCGAAAATTAAGCAGGGTATTGGGTATCAATAGATCTGCAGGTATGCTGAGTTGGTGGACAAGAGCAGAATCTACGATGAGGGTATCTGAGCTCGATCTGCTCGCTACAAGCAGTTGAGTGAGAAGAAAGGGCAGAATAGGGGGAAACCTTATACAACTTCAGCTGACAAAGGGAAGCCGAAGGCTTCAGAGGGGAAAAAGACAAGTGGGGGAGCATCTCCCGCTTCTGGGAAGTGTTATAAGTGTGGCGAGCAAGGCCATCGTGCTGATGTGTGTACCAATAATGTGCTGAGGTGTTACAGATGTCGTAAGAAGGGTCATAGAGCTACTGATTGCAAGGATGATGGTCCAACCTGTTTCAATTATGGGGAGAAAGGTCACATCAGTACCCAGTGTCAGAAGCCGAAGAAGACTGCCACTGCTGCTCAGACTAGTGGAAGAGTGTTTGCTTTGAGCGGTGCAGAAGCGCTAGAGAAGGACAACCCGATTCAAGGTACATGTTGTATTAATAATATCGAGTTAGTTGCTATTATTGATAGTGGTTCTATTCATTCTTTTATCTTGCTTGAATGTGCTAATAGATTGGGTTTGAAGTTATCTGATATGAATAGGAATATGGTAATAGAAACTCCAGCTAATGGTTCTGTTACTACTACCCTTGTGTGTTTGAGATGTCCTGTGAAATTTTTTTAAAAGAGTTTTGTGATGGACTTGGTGTGCCTACCCTTGCACCAAATCGATGTAATCTTTGGAATGAACTGGTTGGAGTTCAACCGTGTTCATATCAATTGTTATAACAAGACTGTGGAGTTTCCTGAATTTGGTGATAGTGGAGAGCTGATGTTCTTGTCTGCTAGGAAAGTAGACGAGCTTCTGGAAGACGAAGCCCTGGTGTTTGCAATGTTTGCATAGTTGCAGATTGATTGTGAAGTTGTAAGTGTCGACTTGCCTGTTGTATGTGAATTTCCAGATGTGTTTCTGGAGGACATTAGTGATTTGCCTCCAGAACGTGAAGTAGAGTTTGCAGTGGACTTAATACCAGGTACGAGTCCAGTGTCGATGGCTCCTTACCGGATGTCCGCTTCTGAGTTAAGTGAATTAAAGAAATAGTTGGAAGATTTGCTTGAGAAGAGGTTTGTTCGACCAAGTGTTTTTCCGTGGGGTGCTCCTGTGCTGCTAGTGAAGAAGAAGGACGGAAGTATGAGGTTGTGTGTTGATTATCGGCAGTTGAATAAAGTGACTATCAAGAATAAGTATCCGCTCTTGAGAATCGATGATTTGATGGATCAGCTAGTAGGTTCCTGTGTGTTTAGAAAGATTTATTTGAGGTCTGGTTATCATCAGATTTGTGTTAAGCCTGATGATATTCCGAAGACGGCTTTCAGGATGAGATATGGTCACTATGAATACATTGTGATGCCATTTGGTGTATCCAATGCACCTGGTGTGTTCATGGAGTACATGAATCGGATCTTTCATGAGCATTTGGACAAGTTTGTGGTGGTGTTTATCGATGATATCTTGATATATTCTAGATCTGACGAAGAACATTCTGAGCATTTGAGGACTGTGTTGCAAGTGTTGAAGGAGAAGAAGTTGTATGCAAAGTTGTCCAAGTGTGGGTTCTGGTTGAAGGAAGTGATTTTTCTGGGCCATGTGATTTCAAGTGGTGGGATTGATGTTGATCCCTCAAAAATTGATGCTATGTTACAATGGAAGAGTCTGAAGTCTGCTACCGAGATACGAAGTTTTCTGGGATTGGCGGGTTATTACCGCAAGTTTATCGAAGGATTTTCTAAGTTGGCGTTACCTTTGACTCAGTTGACTTGAAAGGGCCAAGCTTTTGTGTGGGATGTAGCTTATGAGGAGAGTTTTATGGAATTGAAGATGGGGTTGACGACCGCTCCAGTGTTGATTTTGCCTAATCTGAGTGAATCTTTTGTGGTGTATTGTGATGCGTCGAAGATGGGTCTTGGTGGAGTATTGATGCAGAATGGAGAAGTTGTTCCATATACTTCGAGACAATTGCGAGTTCATGAGAGGAATTATCCTACACATGACTTAGAATTGGCCGTTGTGGTGTTTGTGTTGAAGATTTGGAGACATTATCTATTTGGCTCTAAGTTTGAAGTGTTCAGTGATCATAAAAGTCTGAAGTTCCTATTTGATAAGAAATAATTGAATATGAGGCAGAAAAGGTGGTTAGAGCTGTTGAAGGATTTCGATTTTGATTTGAGTTATCATCCGGGCAAAGCAAATGTAGTAGCCAATGCATTGAGCAGAAACTAATTGCATATGTTGATGCTTATGGTGAAAGAATTGGAATTGATTGAGCAATTCTGAGATTTGAGTTTGGTATGTAAAGTCACTCCCGACAGTGTGAAGTTGGAAATGTTGAAGTTGACGAGTGGCATTCTGGAAGAGATCAGAGTGGGACAACAATCTGACTTGAAGTTGGTTGACCAATTGACATGGATCAATCAAGGTAACGGAGGAGAATTTTGGATTGACGATAATGGTGTGATGAAGTTTCGGGATAGAGTATGTGTCCCAAATGTTCCAGAAATCAAGAAGAGTGTTTTAGAAGAAGGACACTGAAGTGGGTTGAGTATTCATCCCGATGCTACGAAGATGTACAAGGATTTGAAAAAGTTGTTTTGGTGGCCGTGTATGAAGAAGGATATTGCAGAGTTTGTTTATGCGTGTTTGACGTGTCAGAAGTCAAAGATTGAGCATCAGAAGCCTTTAGGTATGATGCAGCCATTGAATATTCCAGAATGGAAATGGGATAGCATTTCCATGGATTTTGTGTCAGGATTACCTAGAACTGCTAAGAGAAATTATTCAATTTGGGTGATCGTGGATAGATTAACTAAATCGGCCCATTTCTTGCCGATGAAGATTAATCATTCTATGCAGAAGCTAGCCGAGATGTACATCGAGGAGATTGTGAAGTTACATGGGATACCTTCGAGCATTGTGTCGGATAGAGATCCAAGATTTACATTTAGGTTCTGGAAGAGTTTACAAGATGCTTTGGGTACTAAGTTGAGGATGAGTTATGCCTATCACCCGCAAACGGACGGACAGACAGAAAGGACTATCCAATCCTTAGAGGATTTGCTGAGGGCTTGTGTGCTGGATCACGGAGGAGCTTGGGATACCTATTTGCCACTTATTAAGTTCACGTACAATAATAGTTTTCATGCTAGTATCGGAATGGCGCCCTATGAAGCTTTGTATGGGAGAAGGTGTATGACTTCTTTGTGTTGGTATGAGTCGGGCGAGAGTGCTGTACTCGGACCTGAGATTGTGTAAGAGACGGTCGAGAAGATTAAGATGATCCAAGAAAGGATGAGAGCGTCGCAAAGTCGTCAGAAGAGCTACCATGATAAAAGAAGGAAGACACTTGAATTCCAAGAGGGAGATCACGTGTTTTTTAGGGTGACGCCAGTGACTGGTGTGGGTCGAGCTTTGAAGTCTAGGAAGCTCACTCCACGTTTTATTGGTCCATATCAGATCCTGCAGAGGATAGGAGGGGTAGCCTATCGAATTGCTTTACCGCCGTCACTCGCGAATTTGCATGACGTGTTCCATGTGTCTTAGTTGAGGAAGTATATTTCGGATCCGTCGCATGTGATTCAGATGGATGATGTACAAGTGAGGGATAACTTGACAGTGGAAGCTCTACCTGTGCGGATTGATGGTCGAGAGATGAAGCAACTGCGGGGTAAAGACATAACTTTGGTGAAGGTGTTGTGAGGTGGACTGGCTGGCGGAAGTTGGACTTGGGAACGTGAAGATCAGATGAGGGAGTCGTATCCGACTCTATTTCCTTGAGGTAATTTTCGAGGGCGGAAATTCTTTAAGTGGGGGAGAGTTGTAACACCCCAAATTTGTTAGAATATTTATTTAATTTATTTAAATATAATATTCGCATATTTTTGGTGAATTTTGGTGGTTTGTGTTGACGTTGGCATTTTGTGGAGTTTTGGTTATTTTAATTAAATAATAGTATATAATATAGTATATATTAGTATTATTATTAATTTAAATAATATTAGAGGAATTAAGGGTAAGATGGACTTTTGAGGAGGATTAGTGAGGGTATTATTGGGAAAACCCATTTTAGAAGTCCAAGGGTCTAACAAAAAGGAATTGGGAAGAATAGGATTCATTTTGTTAGAGCATGAAAAGAAGAGAAAAGGCGAGAGCTCTGAGGAAAAAGGGAAAGGAGAGGATTCGAGAAGGTTTCCATAAGACTCAATCGAGAAAGCTCTGAATCGACAATCTAAGGTATGGGGAGTATTGCCTTTCATTATTTTCAATATAGGAATTCGATGTGTTTAAAGCTGATTTTGAGGTTTATATGGGTTTGTGGGTTTTTGAGTAAAATGGTGCTTTAGGGCATTTTTGTGGATTGATTATTAAGGGTTAAATTGAATCGGATAAAAGTAGGCCTTCGAGGCTAAACCTTCTGTTGATGATATGTAGGATCTTGTAGAGAAAGGGATTTATGGGGTTTATGAGAATCTTTGGGGTTGTGAAGGTTTAGGTGATTTTGAGGTCAAGATAGTATAATTAATCGACCTAATAGTTGTAGGTTTTGTACCTTTGATTGCCGTAGTGCCTGAGGAATGTTTTGTGGATGTTTTTGGGATAAATGAAGCGAAAATCGTAAGAGTTTTGGGTCTGATATGCTACTGATGCGTAGCAGCGATTTCCTGAAATCGCGAGTTCGCAAAGTGAACAATTCCTTCGCAAGGCGAACATTCTCCCCAGACTCGCAAAGCGAGCAGCGCAGCGAATGCGTGATACTTTTGCTTGATGATGCTGAGATGACCTCTAATTGTGATGTTTAGTTCGCACGGCAAACTTCCCAACGAATGACTTTGCAAAGCGAACAGAAGTAGCGAGGGAGACAGAGTAGGGTTCTCTGGTTTTTGTATGGGATTTTAGGGACTCGCTGGCAGCTCGCAAAGCGAACGCCGGAGCGAACAAGTTCACAAAGCGAACCTTCTAGCGAATGCCTGCTGTTCACGAAATTACTTTGTGACTCATGTGCTGTTGTGATGTTTTGATATGTGATTTTTTGGATGAATTACCATGTGTATATTGATGATTATGAGATGGTGATTTATGATGTTTTGATGAATAAATGACGATATGATTAACATGATATTTTGATGAATGATGATGCATATAATGACTTTTATTGATGATGATTATGACGTTGTGTATCATGCATTCATAGCATTTCAGTGAGTTAGACTTCGGTATATTGAGGCTTCCATCCCATTGTGTAGATGTGAGGTGGTTTTGACGTGCTCCGGTTCTTGTGTGGAATCGATCCTAATGACGGGGATCTTTGGAGGGTGATGGCCTAAGTGTCCATCGACTGTGACGATTGGTACCACATGCATGAATCTTGTTGTACATTGCATTTATTTGGCATTGATGTATTTTATGATGTTGTGATTTTGATGTTTTCCTTGTGATAACCCTGAAGATGTTGTATATGACGATGACATCATTCTATGCATATCCTGTTTTTATATTGATTATAATGAATTGTGATTACTCACTCCGCCTGTTTGAATGTTGCCTCCACGTGGGTAACGTGCAGGTGATCAGGCTTAGCTGTGGATGCCTTCGAGGACTTTTGGGAGTTTATTTGCTTTTGGTCGATGTAGAGGGTCTTGCTCTGATATTGTAACATCGGGTTGGGTCGTTGAGTCGAACCATGTTGAGTTGTTATTTTTGTTGTTGTTTGATTATTATGGCTTTTAATGAAAACCCTTTTTGATTTTGGATTATTGTGGTTATGGTGGTTCAGCTGCTATTTGATGGCTTTTTTATTATTATGAGGAAAACCCATTGTTTACGGAGCAAACGTTTTATTTTGAGTTTATTGAGAAATGTGCACCCTTCTGAGGTGATTTTTACTCTGATAATTTGTGTCTTTTGCCGTGTATATTCGTGGGGTAGAAAAGGGTGTTACAAAAATGATTCAAATATGTTGCCGAAGGTGTTGCCTAGGAGAAACTGTGAGTTTTGTCGCATTGTAGCCGGATTAGTGTTGCCCTCTAACTAGTCGGTAGAGGAGTTTGTTGGGTTATCCCTTCTATTTGGAGTGACCCAAATGAATACGGAGTAGTAGCCCATGTGTGTGTATGCCTTTTTTATTATCCAACAAAGAGGAATATGGTTAAGTGTGTGAATAACAAGGAAAGAGTGAAAATCCCAACAACCAGCCTTATTCCCGCAGCCTGGTTTCAGTTCCGACCAGTCGCACAAAATTAGCATTTGCGCACAATTCAACTGTTGGATCATCTTGAAATTTTGGCTTAGTTTTTGTCACTCATATAAGAATGGTGAAGATCGAATTTTGAGCTTTCTAAGTCTATTTGCCGAATCCATTTGTGAGGTGCAAATTTTTTGGTGTTTTTTGGATTGTTTTTCTCTCTTGATTCTTGTTGTATTCCAAGATTGATTTTCGATCTTGATGATGTTTGTGTATGCCTCTAACTAGTGTTAGAGAGAACCTTGTAAGTACCCATTGTTGATTATAGTGGAGGTATTAAGTGGCCTACGAGTCCTGTGATTTTTACTCCTAGTTAACTGATATTTTTCAAAGAGATTGTGTTGTTGAATTATTCTATTGTGTTTGTGGTTTCCTCCCAACAACTTAAACGAGACTTATATAATTTAGCAGACCCGTGAGAATTTTAACTATTAAAAGAGAATACGATAAAAAAATTGTGTTATTTTATGTTAGTAGTTTTTTTTTTCCATTTTTTGTATAATATCTGTATAATAAATTAATGGGTTAAATATGTTTTTAGTCCCTATAAATATCCCAAAATCTAGTTGTATTCCCCATAACATTTTCGTTCAAAGAATCGTCCTCATAAAGTTTTTCGTCCCTATTTTTTTTTGTCTTTGCCGTCTATTCCACTTAACAGAAGCTGGTGTGACACGACACATGGCAGTGCCACCTGTCAAAGATGCTGACGTGGCATGCCACGTGGCTAAGGTCAAGAACATACTTGAACCTATCAAAAATTATAGATAATGCGTAGCTAAAGTCGTACCTTATCTCTAGATAAAAATGCATTTAAGCTAACATCATTAACATTTATCAAAATAAAATAAATATGGTCTTTTCCTTGTAATTCACTAAGCGTACACCTCTGTCACTGACGACCGTCTATAGAATAAACAAAATTGTTGGCATAAAACAATATATCTAATGCGCGTCCTTCCTATTCTATCTATCCACCCATTCACACAAGATTGGTGTATCATTTTATTTGTTCATGTTATGATGTAAAATATCCATTGTTTGCAGATTGGTTTGTAATAACCTCACTTGGTATTCTTTCAAGTAAAGAAGGAGAAAACAAAGGTGATCATGTGGAACCAAAGTATGTCATTATGGCTTTGTGGGGTCCACTTTTTCTCCTTCACAAACATGGTATGCATTTCTAGCATTTTATACTTAATATTATCCAACACTAAACCAGCAATATTGAGTAAGCACACATAAAAATGAAAACAAATACCGCTGAAGTTATATACAATCATGGTAAAAGAGATTAAAAACCAAATTCTGCAGTATGAATGTAAGATAGTAATGAAATTATAATGAAAAAAAAATATTCAGTCATATAATCCATCTGTCACGGTTTCTAGCACAACAAGCTCTTCTTCTACACATGTTCCCAATGTGATGCCAAGCCATCGAAGTGATAATTAGTAGGCTGAATATCCCCTCAATCTAGCTTAATCTTCTTTGGAGTTGTTTCATCCATAGCAGTGTAGAAATCGAGATTAGCATTCAAACTTTCACCCTCTAATGCAGCTTTTGTGGTTACTGTCTCCTTTATTCCTTCACCAAAAAATTAAAACAATTTCTCTGTTGAAGATACAGAACTTGAATCTTCAGTAGCAGCCTTGGACTTAAAAACATGAAATCTAGCCAAACACAAATGTCTCATAATTAGCCTTGTTTTTCTCAGGAATTGGAAAATCCTGACATAAATTAATATGATTTTGATTGTCTGTTTCTTGAGGTGCCAACATGTTTGTTATGTCTGATGGTGTCTCCAAAGCATTAGCTATGATGCGTGAATTGTAAGCCCTGGATTTAATAACATCGTATCTGGCCATAACAGAAGCCTCGTCATTTCTAGCCACTTCCTTGTTTGTGCCAGAAACAACATAATTCTTGATGAAATTATACAAGTTTTTGCCACCATCTGCTTCAGGTGTCAATGAATTAAGCCTGTTCATATCAAAAGAAAATTTCAACTGGCACAACAAGAAAATCTCCTATTAGCTATGGCAAATACACTAGCTAATTCGTAGCTAATCTCTATTAAACAGAATTAGTGGGAGATTGGTTAGGGATTAACTATGATATATGCCGTAGCATGAATTGAGTGGCTAATTATCTTGGCAAAATTTTTCTAGCAAAATTCCAGCTAATATTAAAGAATTTCTAGCTAACCCACAACAAAACTATAGCAAAATCTCCAAGTTGAATTTATATTTCCCAACTATATAGCTACTGTATGGCTATGAAAATATCATATAAAATCTCAAGCTAAATATTTGGAACAATTTTACAACTATTTTTTATTTTGATTTTTTAATAAATCTTAATTAGACTAGTTCGTATTTTTTATAATTATTTAAAATCAAAATTAATTAGACTATTTGTAAATATTATTCGTAAAAAATAATTTTTAAAAGTATTGTAATTGTTGATATTTATTTAAATAAATTAAATGAAATTTAAAAAATATATATAATTTTTACTTTATTACTAAAATGAAAATACAATTAAAAAGTAGCATCTTTATTTCCAACTAGCATCTTCACACAATCCTGATTAGCTGAATAGAGTTCCACTTCTTTGGACCAAATCTCTGATAAGTTTGTAAATGTTTCTCTTCTTGTTACATCATAAGCTAAATGAAAATCAAATTAATCTATAAGTGTAAGCCTTGAATCTATAACACACAAGAAACTCGCAAACCATTGTAGTATACCGAGAATAATTCCTTGCACTCCTCTATAGTAAGAACTTGTTTGCGTTCTGAATCTTTCCTGTCCAGCTGCAATAAAAGTAGTTTAGCTCAACTTGCAAATGATTCAACAGAAAAACTTTAAGAATAACATCATCAGATTTGTGGCAGTAACTAAAAAAAGACTATTTTCATGAACAAGAAGCATAAGGTTTGAGTATAGAGATTCCCGGTTTCCTAAATAGTTAGTTTCAATCTCTTGTCACCTACTGTGTGAAGCTTGATCTTAAAATCAGCACCTACATAACATTAAACAACACAATTAGATCAATTCAAAACATAAATCTGATAAAAGCAATATTCATAACTTCATATACTTTATGTCTAATTCCAAAGGCATAAAAAGGGAGTTAAAAACAATAAAACAGTTAGATTTTTGGAACCAGAAATGAAGAATTTGCTGACACTCTGGTTTTCATTACTTGATTGTATTCAAAACTATTGTTTACTGGTTTTCTCTCTTTCGATTTCAGCTGATTCTTAATTTTCCCTCCTATTTTAGTAAAATGAATGTATAACAGGTTAGTGGGTTGGACAGAAGCTGGAAAAAACCACCTGGTGTGGCTGCTAAACTCATAGACTGTAAATCATCTAAAGGTGCTTACTTATACGCTTAAATTTCACCCTATATTTTTTCTCGGGGTCAAAATCAGAAGTGTGCGGGTGGTGGTTGTAATGTAGGGTACGTAGGATAGAAGATCTCTGAAGAACTTAAGTTGCTTTCCAATTTATTCACTATATCATTGTCAACACTGGTCACTTCATTAAAAAAAGGGTTAATACCCCTTTTGGACCCTGCCATATAGGCCAAATCCCAAAAACAACCCTGTAAAAAAAAAAACACAGATTCCATCCCTGCCATTTGTAGATTCCCTCGTTTTGCCCCCTGAGTGGATTTGGTCAACCATATTGATGACATGGCGCTGCTTAGTTGGAATTTTATTTATTTTTTATTTATTTAATTACACACGTGGCATTTTTATTAATATTTTAATATTTAATATTTTTTTATTTTTTTTTTTTATTTTTTTTTTTTTTTTATTTTTTTTTTTATTTTTATTTTTTATTTTTTTTTTAATTTTTTTTTTTATTTTTTTTTTAATTTTTTTATTTTTTTTTTATTTTTTTTTTATTTTTTTAAATTTTATTTTATTTTTTTTTTATTTTGTTTTATTTTTTTAATTTGTTTTTATTATAATTTTTTTAATTTTATTCTTTTTTTTTATTTTTTTTCGTTTTTATTTATATATATATATATATATATATTTTCGTTTTTGGACCTAATTTTTATTTTTAATTCTATTTTAAACAAATTGTTCTTTTAAAAATTAGTTTCATTATACTAATCCATTTATTTCAATTTATTACCATACTAATCCATTTATTCTCATACTAATTTCAATTCAACAATACTTATGAGTGATTTATTACCATTATAACTTCACTCATCAACCATCTTTATAACCTCTCTCCACTTCTTTTTTTTTTCGTTACAATATTGTTTCATTTCTTCTCCATTGTTTTCAATACTCATCAACCATCCAAAACTCAATACAAAGCATACTCACAACACAACAATACCACACACCCTAATAAACAAGAATCTCAAGCTCTCATCACTCTCCACATCCTCATGAAAATGGTAACTTGCTACTGCCATGTTCACACCATAAGTTGGTAACTTACTATATCATTATCCTTTGGTATGAACAATTTTTTGTACAAAGAACATATGAATGTGCATGTAAGGGGAGGATAAGGATGTTGTATCTCAAAACAGTTATATGATTGACAAGTAACATATATAAGTACATATGAATGTAATGTAAGGTAATAGCAGACTGTGTGTGTGTGTGCCCTATTATCTCGTCGGTAATAGCAGGTTGTGTGTGTGCCCTATTATCGCGTCGGTAATAGCAACCCTAATTGGGAAGTGACCTGGTGATGCGCGCGTTCGATGGTTCTAAGAGGTCCGTTTTTGGAGAAATTGTATTGCCGATCAAAGTTGGTCCTGAAATTTTTGAAGCCACTTTCTATATCATGGACATTCAACCTGCCTATAGTTGTTTATTGGATAGTCTGTGGATCCATGGTGCTGGGGCAGTGACGTCCACTCCAAGAGTGATCAGTCAGCCTGAGGTGGTTAATCAACCCGAGGTGGTAAATCAGCCAGAAGTTTCAATGTCTTCTTTCAAAGATGCACGCGCTGTAGTTGAAGTTGGTGATTCCCAGAAGTGGGGCCAAGTCATTAATGTTCAGGTGAAGCAGAATACTTATGGACTGGGATATAAGCCACCCCGACGAGCTCAAGAGCCTCTTAAGTTTTATGGTCCAGTCCAGTTCACAAGTGCTGGTGTCTTCTTTAATCGGGTTAATGCCATTGATGATGAGGGGGATAGTGATTGCGACATGGATGAGTGGATCCGCCCCTGCACTCCCGGTAAAAGTCTATGCAATTGGTCGTCTGAGAAAGTCATCCAAGTGACCCATCAAGAGTAATTGCCTTTGTTTTCTGTTTGTGTAAAATCCTACGTTCTGCCCAAGACGTAGTGATGTTTGTCTGTAGGGCTTTGATGTTTTTGTTTGCTTACTTTATCATCAATAAATGACGTTTTCACATTCAAATGTTTGTCTGTAAGGATAATGATATAGTAAGTTACCAACTTATGGTGTGAACATGGCAGTAGCAAGTTACCATTTTCATGAGGATGTGGAGAGTGATGAGAGCTTGAGATTCTTGTTTATTAGGGTGTGTGGTATTGTTGTGTTGTGAGTATGCTTTGTATTGAGTTTTGGATGGTTGATGAGTATTGAAAACAATGGAGAAGAAATGAAACAATATTGTAACGAAAAAAAAAAGAAGTGGAGAGAGGTTATAAAGATGGTTGATGAGTGAAGTTATAATGGTAATAAATCACTCATAAGTATTGTTGAATTGAAATTAGTATGAGAATAAATGGATTAGTATGGTAATAAATTGAAATAAATGGATTAGTATAATGAAACTAATTTTTAAAAGAACAATTTGTTTAAAATAGAATTAAAAATAAAAATTAGGTCCAAAAACGAATATATATATATATATATATATATATATATATATATATATATATATAATATATAAATAAAAACGAAAAAAAATAAAAAAAAAGAATAAAATTAAAAAAATTATAATAAAAACAAATTAAAAAAATAAAACAAAATAAAAATAAAATAAAATAAAATTTAAAAAAATAAAAAAAAAATAAAAAAAAATAAAAAAATTAAAAAAAAAATTAAAAAAAAAATTAAAAAAAAAAATAAAAAAAAAAATAAATAAATAAAAAAATAAATAAAATAAATAAAAAAATATTAAATATTAAAATATTAATAAAAATGCCACGTGTGTAATTAAATAAATAAAAAATAAATAAAATTCCAACTAAGCAGCGCCATGTCATCAATATGGTTGACCAAATCCACTCAGGGGGCAAAACGAGGGAATCTACAAATGGCAGGGATGGAATCTGTGTTTTTTTTTTTACAGGGTTGTTTTTGGGATTTGGCCTATATGGCAGGGTCCAAAAGGGGTATTAACCCTTAAAAAAATCGTTAACTACTCTCTCCAAAAGCCCCACACGCATTTGCATCTTTAATGCATCATATAATGCTTCTTCTTCTTACGACAGACAAATATATGAAGTTTCTTCTATAATTTAAGCCATAGGAACGCACATCATGAAAATTCCTTCAATTTGAGTACTACTCATCAACAACTTCAAGTAAATAACATACTAGTAAGTAACTATACTACAATATCAATCTCTGAATTTTCAACTTACTATGAAAACAATTTCTTTTTCCCTTTCACTGAATTACATATATATAATTTTACAAATGATTGAGGGTATGTATGCTGCAACTATTAATTAACTGCTTAAGTATATTTCAGAGTTTTTCAACCGGAAATCCAATAACATGCTTAATTTTGGAATTATTTCAGTGATCTACAAGCCAGTTCAAAGATACCTAAACAGAATTATTTCGTAAGATTTATGTTCTCATCAGTGAATGTCTCAGAACAAACATTACACTAATGTTTCAAATATTCAACATAGTATGAACCTGTGTAAAAGTTTTGTTGGATTTGTCTCCTATTTCAGTGATCTTGTTCAGCAAAGGTTTGAGCTGCGATATAAAAATGCAAAAGCACTTGAGGAAGCTAGCAATATTGGTAAAATTTATTGGATCTTCAAATTTCAGAAAAATAGTAATGGATGTGTACCGTTGTAAGGAATTCTGGAGTATAAATTCTGCCTCAAGGTCCACTTGGGGGCTTTTCAGGAGTATACTTTCCGGTTAGAACACCTTATAAAGAACTTATACTATAATGGTTCTAAAAGAATATGAACATTGCAAGAAGAATCCTAGCATAACACCATTCAACTAGACAAAATTCAAAGTAATAGCAATACTTACAATGATCTTAAATTGGTAATATTTCCAAGATACTCGGGAATTGTTCCTTACAAAACGGTACACATCCTTCACAGTTGGTCAAACTTTCTCTGCAGCTTATCAGTGTCGGCTCCATCTTTAGCCACACAAAATACTCCCGAAGAGTTTCCAGTTCCAGTTATCTGATCAGTAGCAGCACCATAACTCAGGGGATAAACAGCGCTTCCATTAGTAAACACAATGCCCAATTTTTTTCAGATATAGGTCCATTCCTCTTGTCTTCATTAAATAATTCATAAATGTATGTATTAATCGGTATGTCCGGCTGACTAGGTGGACCGGAATCATTCAGGACCCGCTGAATCATATTATTACTGTAAGTCTCAGCATTTTCTGCAGTAGCATCGGGTTCATTTGCTCCACCAAAAGATGGCCAGCCAGTTTTCATGACAACAACAGGTATATCTTTGAAATTTAACGCTTCGATAGAGTAATAGGCAGCATCCACCATAGCATCAAACATACTGTTATAGTGATATAGTGAGTTTGGATCAACAATTTGCTTCACTGAGGGAAGGGGTCGGAAAAAAGCGTATTCAATAGGGAAAATGTCGTCTCCTTTAGTGTATCCATAATAAGGATATGCATTTAACATGAAGGAGGAATTTGTGTTTCTCAAAAACTGGAGGAGTTGATACATTGTAGAGTTCCAAGAAGAGTTAAAAGTGGCAGTAGAATGAGGAAAAGGCTTAGGGATAATATCCATAGACTGTGGAGTCGAAACCTTGACTCAAAAATTAAGGTTTGTCGCAACCAGAGCTTTGTGCTGAGAATTCAAGGCAGGAACAAGAACAGGAGAAACATTTGGGATTGTGGAAAGAACCTCACTCCCAACGGCTATTGCCGTGATATTGGTGGACGGTACATAAGCAACTACATTTTTGTTAATCCACACAGCAGCTGCTGAAGGAGATTCTCCGATTCTGAGTACCTCTTCGTTCGTGACACCAACAATAACATCAATGCTGGTGTTTGAAAGGGCTTGCAGTAAGTGTGCATTGGCATCATAAAGACGTACATAAGTAATTTGATGAGCTTTAAGAATAGCAACTATATTTGAAGCAGATGGCATATCAGAGACATCGGTGCCGATGTTTACCCCCACAAATACTCCTACAAAGGCAATATAGTCAATGAATTATCCGCCATATATCCACATTCCCTAATTGCTTCCCCTTGCAGTAATCTACTAAAACAGGTTACTTAAATAAATAAGCTAAAATCTAACATTGCATAAGTACAAAAGGAAACTATAAAACTCAATTTGAGATATAGATTAAGTAAATAAGATAAAAAGGGAAGAATATATATTACCCAATGTAGAGGTTAGCATAACAGTAATGAGCAACAAAACACTTGCAAACCAATTTTTAAGCTTCATGACATCCAATATCACCTGAACCAGAAAGTTCAGTCCAATACTACTTCTGCCTGACAAAGTGCCAAAAATCAACAATATATACAAACAAACATAAATAGAAAACAACAAAAAAAAAAGTAAAAAAAACTTGAGAATAAACTAGGTTAACATGAGTGTATGTCCTTTCAGCTAAAATTGATGTGAGAAAAAGATAGAAACCAGCATAATAGGAATAAATAAGCAAAAAAGATGAAGAGACATATAAAATATACCTGATCTGGAAACCCTATGAGAGTTGAGTTGGTGGTATGCAGAACTAATTCAGGTTTTTTTTTGTGGGTTTGGGAGGGACACAACACAAGACAAGGCAGTAAGTGTTGTTGAATCGAGAGATTTAGATAGCAATGTGAATGAAAAGTGGTGTTGATGTGTGGTTTGGAGAGTTGAATAAGAGAAAGTTGGGACTTTACTGTGAAGGAGAGTGAAGAGGCAGACAATGTTGCTTGCACATTCTTCAGTTGTTTGCATTTCTAACTTAATATAAAAATTCATTATACAAAAATTCTAATGAAATCATGAAATACGTAGAGAGAGTACGCGTACTCTTTGAGGAGCTGGTTGAAGAACAAGAAGACATACATGATTAGAAGTTCTTGCCGATGATCCTTGAAGAGTTGGTCAAAATGTGGCTTACACTAAAGAACACCTTCCATTGAAGAATAATTACTCAGCTGAAACAGAAAAAGATCAAAGAATCAATTCAAGAGTTCAACAACAATAACAGAAAATTCAGCATCACTATGCACACCAAAACAGAAGCGAAAAGAGGGAAGAAACCAGTTGAAACATTTTGTCGAACATGTGTCGCACGAGATATGGTTGAGGCGTTTTATCGAACACCTTGCGGGCAGGACCAAAAGCCGTATTTGTGCATTTTTAACACGTAAACATTCCTTCATTTAGCTTCATAATGTTGTATGATAGTGTTAACTTAATTTAGAATCAATACCGAAACAAAAAACCAGAGAAACCAATTGAAAGCGTAATCAACATGAAACTGTGAAGCTTATCGTAAAAGTGCATCAAACCATGAGCATTCTGAACCGAAGAAGTTCTGAACCATAACCAAAACGTAATTGAACGATGCAGTGAGATTACAAATCACGTTTGGGTTTGCGAAGAAGCAATCCGGCTGCAAAATCGCGTTTGGGAAAAAGCACTTTCGCGTTGGAGGCCTTCCGGGAGAATCGCGTCTGAAAAAGAAGCGCTTTTGAGAAAAAAGCGCTTATGTGTAAAGTTCTTCGCGTTTTACTGTTTTCGAATGTTTTGCTTCTTTCAAGTAGTGTTTCAGCAAATTATTTCCTCTTATGTTTCATGTAACTAAAATATGTAAATAAAATTAATAAAAAAAGAATTAGTGTTGGTTTTTGTAGTGATTATATGATTGTCTTTTAAATAGGAATTAGCTACAAAATTATTTTGCAGTAAAATTATGGTAGCTAATCCTACATTTTCTTGTAGTGTGGGAATGTTCCTTTGAAATGGTAGTAGCTAAGTCAGCCAAATTCTGAGCAGAAGTTGCGGTTGCATTTTTAATCCTTCTGTATGATGTGTTCCACACAAAGGTTGTTGTTGGTTATTCTCTGATGGGTTGTTTTCTACGTTTTGTGACTTTATCTTGTAGTATTAGTGTGTGTTATGTGCTTTCTTTTTCATGGATAAGAATCAATATCCAATGTGGTGGTTGAGTATGCACAATAATAAAGTGAGTAGCAAGTCATTTCATTAATCCAATTTGTCTAGAGTAAGAGGTGATGAACATACTGCATTTTTCCTGCAATAAATTAGCTACAATTTTAGCTACCGATCAACTATGAAATTTTATGGGTACAAATATGATGTTGACCTTAGCCATGTGGCATGACACATCAGCACCTTGCCACGCTAGCAAAGCCACGTGGCGTGCCCGACAGCTCTGTCAAGTGAATAGACGGCAGAAACGAAAAATAGGGACTCAAAACTTAATGAAAACGATTCTTTGAAAGAAAATGTTCTGAGGACTAAAATTAAATTTTGGAATACTTATAAGGACCTGATCGTACCTGGATCAGACAGTTATTCAATGGCCAGCAACGTCGTATGGACTTCAGCTCCGGTGAGGTTGAAAGACGGTCGCGGGGGGGGTGTACCTGCAAGGTACTCCGACGCTCAAGTAAGGCAAAGGTCACAAGTAAAAGCAAGTACATAAAAAGGTTAGAGTGTATGAGATTGTGTAACCTGACCCTCTCAAGTGAGAGGGTATTTATAGATAGCCCCCAGCGCGGGGCCAACGGTTACTTGCACTGAGCTGGATTGCCAGGCCCAATCCAAGTAACTGTCAGGGCTTACGTGGCGTAGTGAAGACCAGCACGTGGTCTTCGCCCTGGGGTAACCGTTCCTAGATCTCTGGAGTTAGGGCAGACCGATTCCATCGGGAGTGGGTGGTTACATGAGAACGTGTCCTCGCGGGGAGGAGTCTTGCGTGTCGGGGAGAGATGTGTCCTTGCGGGGAAGACTCTTATGTGTAGAAGGAGATGGCTCCTCGTGGGGAGGAGCACCTGAGTGTCGAGGAGGAGCGAGCCCGGAGAGGCTTAGCGCCTCTGCCCGATGCTCTATGTCGTGCGTGCCCGAACACCGTCGAGGTATGGCGCGTGCCCGACACTATTGAGGTGGGCATGTGCTCGACATTGGTCGCGCTGAGAGGCCTTTGATGGACCATCCCAGGACGTGTGGGTTAGGCCTGCTCGATTGAGGGGTAGACCTCGGCCCAGTCCAGAACAGGAGCCCCCAAGTCGTTGCTATGAGGTGCCAGGGTAATGACTTTAGGGTCAGCACTATCTCGTGGATGTGTCCAGTCGGGGAAGGGACTCTAAACGAGGAACAGTTGGGAAACCGGACAGAAACGAATCGATCTGCTCGCGCTAGACTGGCCGCGGATGGGCAACGTCGCGAGGATACGAGAAGTCTGAAACGAGGTGAATGAAAAGACGTGTGTTGGGGAATGAAAAGATGTGTCTGGGGAAGCGTGTGCCACGTGTCACATCTCATCATTGCCTAGGGCGGCTACGCTAGGGTAGCGTAATCGATTGCCTAGGAAATCCTCGAGTCTCGTGAGGAGCCTATAAAAGGGCTCAAGTTTGTGTCAGTTGCACGTTTCCACCTTTTTCGCTCCCCTCTTCTTCCTATCTTCGTCGCTGCTCCACCGTCGTTCACCATCGTATGTCGCCGCATCTACCGCTCCGGTCAGGCTTCTACCACCATTCCAAGTAAGCTTCTGATCTCTTTCTTTTCCATTTTGCTTTCCGTTGGTGGTTTTCCGGTGAACTGATGAAGTTCCCGGTAATCCCTTGAGGGTTCCGGCCGAAAACGGCGGGACGTTCCTAGGGTTCCGGTAGGTTTGGCAGAGGCTTGGGATGAATATCCCGAGGACCCGATGAATACCCCGAGGACATGCGATGAATGTCATGGGGAAGTGAGGTGATAGGATTGGAGACCCGAAGAAGGGACGGGGGTAATGGCCTCGGGCAGTTCGTCGTGTCCCCGAACATTTTCTTTGCTCTCGCTGCCCTTTCACTTGATCGGCGGTGGAAGGGTGGATTTGGTCGCGGCCAACGAATTCACCTATTTCCTCTTCTTTTCAGGTAAAAAATGGTCGTGAGGATTTCGGGGATTCTCCAGATAGACACTGAACCCGACGTGGACGGACCCGCGCAGATCCCTGGGGAGGAGCTCGTGCGTCCGGCCGTCGAATGGGCCGGTGATGAGCCTCTATGCATAAAATCACGCTTCGTTGTCGACGACACAGACTCTTTTGCCTTCGTCGAGGACGTCCCTGAGGGCGAACAGGCGAAATGGACGGTCTTTCAGCCTCGGGCACACCACCGTATCTGCTCGAATTACCGTGGGTTAAGGTTCCCCATGTATGAGTTTGCCTTTAAAGAGGTCGGTATTCGTCTCCCCTACAACAGCTTTCAGGTGGGGGTGTTCAACCGGCTGCACCTGGCGCCGTCTCAGCTCCATCCTAATGCGCTCGCCTTCATGCGGGCATTTGAGAACGTGTGTGACTACCTCAACATCGGGAGTACCCTCACGCTCTTTTTCCGCGTCTTCCACCTCCAACGTTCAACGGACCAGGGGCGACATAGTTGGGTCTCCTTCAAACAGCTGAGGAAGCTGTTCAAGGCGTACTCGGATTCGATTAGGAATTTCAAAGATAGGTTCTACTATGTCATGCCCGTGACGCACGACGTTGTGGGTACGCTTTATGACATCGTGACCAACAGTTCCGGGCAGGAGAGGTTTGTGTCCAAGTGTCCCCTGGAGTGGGAGGATGCGCACTTCGCGCTTGGTACGGACGAATACCTCGTGAAACCTGGCGAGCTGTCGGAGGAGGACAAAGGAGCGTACGCCACGCTGGTTGCATATGTTACCAGTTTTAACCGGGCAGAGTGTGTAAAGAGGGATGGAAAATACATCCTCGACTCTCGAGGAAGAGTTATGACCACGGCCCGTTACATAAACACCAGGGGTCTCCTTGAGTGCAAGTCTCCCGATGAGGCCAAGAGGTTCTTAGGTAGGAGCTCCTTGTCCTGTTCGGGTGTCCACTTAGTTTTGTTTTTTTGTGCTAACTTTTTTCATGTTTTTCCCTTGCAGCTCAAATGTCGAACGCCACCGAGCGCATCCTGAAGCTGGCCGCTGAACGGGCACCTAAGCGAACCAAGAGTCGCGTTCGAGATGTTATTCAGGTTGCGGCGTTGGCTGGGACGACGAGTGGCTCCGCCTCTCCACAGTGTAGCCAATATCCTCCTCTAGAGGGCACCCCTGCCACGAAAGTGAGGACCGAGGGACCTGTCCTCTTGGATATCATGGACCCTACCTCACCGGAGAAGTTTCGAATGCCCGCCTGTCACCTTCAGCGAAATTTCTTCGGGGGAAGCCCCCCTGTCATTGCTGAAGTCGAGGTAAAGGCAGTTCTGGGAATGGATGGTGCGGCCAGGAGAGAGGCGCTTGTCGAGGACCTCGCAACCATGATGCGAGTCTTCGAGACTGCCTTGATATTGAACGAGGGGACCCCCTCTGCCTCCGAGTTACAGAAGCTGAAGGATCAATACACTGCCCTCGAGAAGGAGAAGGATAAGGTCGCGACTGATCTGCAAAAGGCCCATCCCAAATCCAAGGACTATACCAATGCCCTCCGTGAGCTGAATGAGGCCAAGGTTGTACTGAAGGCGACTCAAGAGGAGCGTGATCGCTTTCGAACCAGGATTGGAGAATTGGAAGCCGTTGTCCGTCCCGCAGAGAACGAATCCGCCGCGGAGAAAATTTTCGCCGACCGCGCGACCCTGATCGCTAAGATTCGGGAACTTCAGCAAGATAGTTTGGAGGCCCTCGAGATAGGCTTTAAGAATGCAGTGGAGCAGGTCGGTGCCGAGAATCCGGATGTTCAGCTTGCGCTCGACAAAATTAGCCTGTTCCTTCGTGTGGTCAATGGCAAGTTGGACCTGCCAGAGGAAGAGGACGAGGAGGATGGACGCCGGGTCGAGGACGAGATCGTTGTTTAGTTTTGCTTGTTCGGCCTGCGTGCCACTCTCTTTTGATCTCGGTTTATCTGGCCTGCGCGCCATTTGTTTTTTTGTAATGACTTGTACCCGGCCTGTGTGCTAGGGGCTTTTTGATAATTTGTAATATTTGTATGCTGGGCTTCTGCCCGATTAATGCATTTTTGTTTATCTGTGCGTGTGATGTTTGTATGTTTTTGTTTGTGTGTGATGATGTTGTATTTGCTATACTTTATTTACTTTTGGCTAAGTAGCAGAGAGTTTGGGACTTGCTCGACTTCGATACTCCTCGACCGCGTGGAGAGCTGGTCGAGTGGCCGGGAGCGTATTCCGACCTATAACGAGGCTAAGAGCTCATTCGGGGTCTTAGCTTCATGGCGTGAACTTCCCATCGCGAGCTGGGTGTTCTTCCTATTAGGTACGACGACGGAGGAGCTCGGTCGAGGTGTCCTCGTCGGATCAAAGTGCTTGCGCACACACAATGCCGCCCTTGATCATCGTGTTTTGTATAGGGGTGTCGCGCTTGTACCCTAGTGCGTCCCCGTAACCGCGGTGCTAGTGTGTCGCGGGCAGTGCTTAACTGTAGTACTGTTTAAGCTTTTCAGCGTTCCATGGTCGAGCGAGTTCTTCCCCGTGCAGATTTTCAAGGAAGTAGGCTCCTGTCCCTGTTTTCGCGCGGATGCGGTACGGGCCCTCCCAGTTCGCGGCGAGCTTGCCTTCTCGCGAATCTTTTTGGTTCCTTCGTAGGACGAGGGCGCCTATCTGAAAATCACGTTTGATAACTTTGTCGTTATAACGTAAAGTTATTTTCTATTTAAGTGAAGCTTCTCGGAGAGAAGCGCCCGAACATGTCTCCTCGACGAAATCGAGTTCTTCCCTCAGGGCTTCGTTGTTCGCGTCTCCGTCGAGGGGGGCTTCTGTCCTCCTCGAGGGTTCCCTGATTTCCACGGGGATCACCGCTTCTGTTCCGTAGGTCAGACGAAAGGGGGTCTCCCCGGTCGTGGAATGTGGGGTTGTTCGGTAGGCCCAGAGGACGCTGTGTAGCTCCTCGACCCACCGTTGTTTGGCGTCGCCTAATCGACGTTTTAATCCTCGGAGGATTACTCTATTCGCCGCTTCGGCCTGCCCGTTCGTTTGCGGGTACTCGACCGACGTGAAGTGTTGCTTCGTGCCTAGTTTGGTGACGAAGTCTTGGAAGTTCCTGTCGGTGAACTGTGTTCCGTTGTCGGTGACAATAGCTTGAGGCACGCTGAATCGGGCGAGGATGTTTCTTTTGTAAAAACTCAGTATGTTGAAGATCGTGCTTTTGGCCAATGCTTCCGCCTCGATCCACTTCGTAAAGTAGTCCACCCCGACGACGAGGTATTTGTTTTGATATGATCCCACGACGAAAGGTCCAAGGATGTCCATTCCCCACCACGCAAACGGCCATGGGGAGGACAGCGTTTTGAGCTCTCTAGGAGGAACGAGGTGCATGTTGTAACACCCCACTTTACCATTTTTCAAAATAAACAAAATATATGAAATAAATCAGAGTTTCCACACCAAAGTAGGATGCCACATTTTAAAATCAACAAAACAGATCTCCTTTATTTTAATAAAATCAAACAGCGGAAAATTTATTCAATTATTTGATTTACGGCCATCTGCATATAACACCAAAAACTCCACATAATCGTGGTCCACCATAATATTCATCAATTGAAAGATACGTAACAAGTATACAACATAAAACAGATGGTAAAAACCCCCAAATCCTGTGTTACGTATCAGAGCGACTCTCTAAACTCGAACAAGCTACACAAGCTCCAAGCACTAACCTGACACCTGAATATCTGTACTTCCGAAGAAGCACAGACACAACAAGAACAGAGGGGTGAGAACTACATTCAATATAAAAAGGCGAATAATACATATAAGGAGGTAGTATCTCATACCAACAACAACAACATATAATCACGACCTACTGTCATATTCAATCACCAACAATCAACAATTAACAATGCAATGCATGTGGTACCAACATCACCGTGGTTCATTTAATCGAACCCGGATAAATCACATACACCCCTACTTGGCAATTATTTATCCCACCACACTCCTCAAGGGAGTTCGGATGTATCACATACACTCCTCCTGAGCAATGATTTCATCCCACCAATAATATGTATGCATGACTCAATGCACATAACAACACATGTATGACACATTCATACATCTACAAGATCCTACTGATCACACAAGAGATACACATAACACACATGTATATCAAATGATAAACAAATTCATGATCCTCCTGATCACAACAAACATACATATAACACACATGCATAATAATAGACATACATAGTTACGATCCTCCTGATCACACATGAGACACATAATCGTTCCCACTTGCACCATAATCATTGAACCCTCACAAGTCACCATAATTTACCAAACACTAATTATTTCCTAAAAATTATAAAATTAATTAGTTTCATCACCAACTGTGTATTACTCAGCATCTGACTCCCAATCCCAACCTCTCAAACCAAGAGAAACCGAATCAGACGCGAAAACGGGAAAGAAATTGCGAAACGGTGAAATTTTGCACTCACGCTGTCCATACGCGTATTGACCTGGGTCATACGCGTAATAACCAGCTCCCTGGCCCCTCCTGCGCGTACCAGATGCGTAAGGCATCCTGCCTCGCCCCACCATACGCGTACTGACCAGCTTCATACGCGTATGGGCAGAGACCCATTTTTCCTCCAAAATCCAACTTCCAGATCTGCTTACGCGTATGGCTACTCCCATACGCGTATTGCCTTGCCACCATACGCGTACCCTTACGCGTATGGGCAGAGGGCCGTGTGAATTCTTCCTTTTGGCCTCCCCTTACGTGTAATGACTCCTTCTCCTGCCAGCCTTACGCGTATCAACACCCCTCATACGCGTATGGTCAGATCCATTACGCAATTTACCATTTTCCACACCAGACTATGTTCTGCTACGAATTCCTCCAATTTCTACTCCAAAACAGTCCTAAAACTTGTTCTACATTGATTTTAGGTACTCATGTTCATCTTATCTCTTATTCTTATGATTACTAATCACAATCTACAGGTTTTTAGAATTAATTTCACCTCCCTAACCTGTACCAAAATTAAGATCTACAACAATCATGTTCAAACAACAGCAACAACATCCATATAACATCGATTCAGCAATTCAACTACACGAATTTCGACATGAATTCACATATAGACACCAAAATCATACAACAACACAAAATCAGACAAAATCCTACGGGGTTAAGGACTCCCCACTACCCTTATACGATTTAATCACCAAATATGAACCCGTTCTCCCCCCTTACCTCGAATTGTTCAGAAATCTAGAAAAAAAATTAGAAGAAATCCTTGCCCTAGCACCCCTTCTTCTTCCTTGTTCTTCTTTCTCTCTTTTTCTTGTTTTACGTGAAATTAACCTCCTCTCCACTAAACCTCTCTAATTCCCCTTAATTAGATTTTTAATTAAATTTTCTTAATAATAATAATAATAATAGTAATAATAATAATAATAATAATAATAATAATAATAATATTCTCATTATTTTATCATTATTAAATGCATCTCTTAATTATCTAATATTATTTTACTACTCCAACACCTCTATTAAAGATATACCTTCCCCTGCACTCAACCGCACACCCTTAACAAAGCCCAACAAACAGAATTAATAACACGATGATTAATAATTTAAATTGGGGTGTTACAACTCTCCCCCACTTAAATTATTTTCATCCTCGAAAATATAACGGAAATGAATCACTCCGGGTACAACTCTCACATTCGACAACCAGCAATCATACCAACAAAAGGTACACCACGAATAACACAAACTAACAGACGACCTTGCTAACAGTAACTACAACAACGACAAGATGCAATGCCCATACAATGCCCTTGACGACTAATTCACGACCCAAGGAATACTCAAGTTACGAACACACAAAGATCGTTACCCTCACCATAGGTAACCCTCTCCTAATTCCCAACCATAGGAATTAGCCACTCACACTTGAACCATCACCATAGGCAACGAGGCAACAACAAAAACAAGAACATAAAGTTCCACGACACAACATCGTTTCAACAACCTTTACATAACCATGATATCAACATCCTTGTCACACAATATTATTACAACAATGCTACGATTCACCAATCAACATAAGACTAAAACATCCATTTACTTAATAGTCCAAGAATAATATTTAACCTTTTCTACTTCCATTCTGAAACGTCCAATGGTCTCGTCGCTCCTACATATTTCCACTGTTCAACCTATGAACTCTTACCAGTTACGCACACACATACGAAAGGTATCATATCACGCTTTCGATGCGCACTCTGATTACTAGCAACAATCAAATTTACCAAAGTCATATCCATCTTTTGACTCTCTCTAATCTTCACCAGAAAAATCATAGTTCATTACCAATATACCCAACCTCACACTCTGCTGTGTTATCTCACACACCAGACGCAAGTCTCTGAACTGCTCAAATAATTCTAATCCATCTGGCCATCAAAACAGACATGTATAAAAACGTCTGACTTAACTCATCTGGCACGACATTAACTTCTCCAATAGGATAATTCCAGTTAAGGTCATAACTCATCCGGAATCTCAACCGTCCTCGTTGTCTCATACTCTATTATTTTTTACCAAACAGGTACTCAATATTCTTGTGATTACTAAACAATTTGAACTCAAAACCATAAAAATAATATTACTAGATCCTCAACACAAAAATAACTGCAGCCATCTTGAAATCATGAATTCTCAATTGTCGTAAAGCATAAGCGACGACTTTACCATCCTGCATTAACACACTGACTAAATTCATCATGGACACATTCCAATACCTCACAATGGTTTATTAGGATCACGAAGAAGCAAAACTGGAGCCGCAAACAAATTCTACTTTAGCCCTCTCAAACTTCTTCACAATGAACATCCAAAGCAAACGACTTACCCCTTGCAAGTCAACTGAAGTAACAAAAATTCTAACTTGGAAGAGCCTTCCATAACCTCCGGTAATAACCAACTAAAGTCCAAAAGCTTCTAATCACCTTAACCGACTTTGGAGCCTCTCATTGTAGAACTGCATCTACTTTCGATAATTCCATAACAATACTATAATATATCCAAGAAAACTAACCTTTTTAACCAAAATCCTCACTTGAATAATTTAGCATACAAATCTCTTTTGTTTCAACACTTGCAACTCAATTTTCAAACACCCTACAAATTCTCCTTCTGATTTAATAATAGATCTGAATATTCCTAATGAACACCACCTCGAACTTATCTAATTAAGTATGGAATATACGATTCATATACTACACAAACATTCCAGACGTATTACTAACACTGCATAACATCACTGTACATTGTAATGCTTAACCACATTCCAAAAGATACAAATTCTTAAAGTCTTTGCACAATCTTTCACTAGGTAACCCTAATACTAACATCCAAGATTCCATCCGAAAACACCTCTGGAAATCACGAGCAACTGGCAGCCCTTTACTGTGGCTTTCCTGTCAATTCTAGAACGATACTATCACAAACATAGCAAACATCTTGGTTTCATCGCCTAAGAGTTTTTCCCTCAGAGACATCCCGACCTGACCAACATACCAAAACCTCTAATCCGCCTCATTTTTCGATATAAGAATCTTCAATAATGACCTACTAAGTCCAAGACACTCTTAATCTCCGTCACTGTCTTCAAAGGTTTTCCACCGAAGTACTGCGCTAATTTCCCGATGGATTTACCACAATACCCTCACCAAAAATAACTTGTTCCAATAAACTCACCGTTTACAATCAAAACTCCCAATTCGAAACTTGCGAACAATTCATTATCCTTCTGCACCTACAAAACAATTCTCATATGCTCTGCGTGATCTTTCTCCGATTCGGAATACTCAAATATCCTCAACAAATCCTGACGGTTTAATTCATATACTCCACAAATACACCCTGCATCTACTTTCCGTATGGAGTCATTGACATCAGACTCGTACCAAGTGTTGGATCAATAATCACCTCTATCTTCTTAACGTGCCTATGATCCACTTATCTCGCCTGAAAATAAATCCAAAAAAAAAATTCACAAACAACCAGAAACTCGACACGTGCAACTTCACTACTAACTCGTCACAACGCGAACGTTAATACACTGAGGCCTCGCCTGATAAATATTCACTCGTTCGCTCAGCACACAACAATACCAGTTCCCTGCCATTATCTAATTCGGATCCACACCTCAGAAAGACATCAAGGATTACCTAACACCGGCATCTCTCTAGCCATCACCTTGTTCTCTACTCCCTGACAAGCAATCACTAACCATACCTGATTGTCCCTCCTCGGAGATATTCTTCAACTTGACCGACAAGTACTTCTCTTCTACATCCTCTTTTAGATAATAAAGATCTCTACCGACTCAACACAACCATCTTCCACATCCCCTGCTATCTTAACCGTCAAGGTGCATCTATCACTTCATCTTGATTTCCGACTACTATCAACAAGAGATTGAGGGTGATCAGTTCCCCAATTTGTTCATAGACAGTTGATCATCCTGATGAAGTATAGACCCTTCCTTACCAACTATGATAGCACTCCAATACTCCCCGATTCATCCTTCCATAGTGGAAGCACCCTGGAGGAGCACCAGCTTCTCCCCCACTTATCCCATCCTCAACTCCTGTAAACAAGCGGTTAGAAAACAAACACGTACCGACCATGTTCTACACACGTGTCGTATACCAAGACACGGACTATACTAAACAACCTGGCCGGATGGACCGACCTGCTCTGATACCAATTGTAACACCCCACTTTCCCATTTTTCAAAATAAACAAAATATATGAAATAAATCAGAGTTTCCACACTAAAGTAGGATGCCACATTTTAAAATCAACAAAACAAATCTCCTTTATTTTAATAAAATCAAACATCAGAAAATTTATTCAATTATTCGATTTACGGTCATCTGCCTATAACACCAAAAACTCCACATAATCGTGGTCCACCATAATATTCATCAATTGAAAGATACGTAACAAGTATACAACATAAAACAGATGGTAAAAACCCCCCAAATCCTGTGTTACGTATCAGAGCGACTCTCTAAACTCGAACAAGCTACACAAGCTCCAAGCACTAACCTGGCACCTGAATATCTGTACTTCCGAAGAAGCACAGGCACAATAACAACAGAGGGGTGAGAACTACATTCAATATAAAAAGACGAATAATACATATAAGGAGGTAGTATCTCACACCAACAAAAACAACATATAATTACGACCTACTGTCATATTCAATCAACAATTAACAATGTAATGCATGTGGTACCAACATCACCATGGTTCATTTAATCGAACCCGGATAAATCACATACACCCCTACTTGGCAATGATTTATCCCACGACACTCCTCAAGGGAGTTCGGATGAATCACATATACTCCTCCTGAGTAATGATTTCATCCCACCAATAATATGTATGCATGACTTAATGCACATAACAACACATGTATGACACATTCATACATCTACACGATCCTACTGATCACACAAGAGATACACATAACACACATGTATATCAAATGATAAACAAATTCACGATCCTCCTGATCACAACAAACATACATATAACACACATGTATAATAATAGATATACATAGTTACGATCCTCCTGATCACACATGAGACACATAATCGTTCCCACTTGCACCATAATCATTGAACTCTCACAAGTCACCATAATTTACCAAACACTAATTATTTCCTAAAAATTATAAAATTAATTAGTTTCATCACCAACTGTGTATTACTCAGCATCTGACTCCCAATCCCAACCTCTCAAACCAAGAGAAACTGAATCAGACGCGAAAATGGGAAAGAAATCGTGAAACGGTGAAATTCTACACTCACGCTGTCCATACGCGTATTGACCTGGGTCATACGCGTAATGACCAGCTCCCTCGCCTCTCCTGCGCATACCAGACGCGTAAGGTGTCCTGCCTCGCCCCACCATACGCGTACTGACCAGCTTCATACGCGTATGGGCAGAGACCCATTTTTCCTCCAAAATCCAACTTCCAGATCTGCTTACGTGTACAACTACTCTCATACGCGTATTGCCTTGCCACCATACGCGTACCCTTACGCGTATGGGCAGAGGGCCGTGTAAATTCTTCCTTTTGGGTTCCCCTTACGCGTAATGACTCCTTCTCCTGCCAGCCTTACGCGTATCAACACCCCTCATACGCGTATGGCCAGATCCATTACGCAATTTACCATTTTCCACACCAGACTATGTTCTGCTATGAATTCCTCCAATTTCTACTCCAAAACAGTCCTAAAACTTATTCTACATTGATTTTAGGTACTCATGTTCATCTTATCTCTTATTCTTATGATTACTAATCACAATCTACAGGTTTTTAGAATTAATTTCACCTCCCTAACCTGTACCAAAATTAAGATCTACAATAATCATGTTCAAACAACAGCAACAACATCCATATAACATCGATTCAGCAATTCAACTACACGAATTTCGACATGAATTCACATATAGACACCAAAATCATACAACAACACAAAATCAGACAAAATTCTACGGGGTTAAGGACTCCCGACTACCCTTATACGATTTAATCACCAAATATGAACCTGTTCTTCCCCCTTACCTCGAATTGTTCAGAAATCTGGAAAAAAATTGAGAAGAAATCCTTGCCCTAGCACCCCTTCTTCTTCCTTGTTCTTCTTTCTCTCTTTTTCTTATTTTACGTGAAATTAACCTCCTCTCCACTAAACCTCTCTAATTCCCCTTAATTAGATTTTTAATTAAATTTTCTTAATAATAATAATAATAATAATAATATTCTCATTATTTTATCATTACTAAATGCATCTCTTAATTATCTAATATTAATTTACTACTCCAACACCTCTATTAAAGATATACCTTACCCTGCACTGAACCGCACACCCTTAACAAAGCCCAACAAACAGAAATAATAACACGATGATTAATAATTTAAATTGGGGTGTTACACATGTCCCCGTGTCGCTGGAATCTATCGCACTTCTTGACGTGTTCCTTGGCGTCCTGTTGCATGGTGGGCCAGTAATACCCTGCTCGAAGTGCCTTACGGGCTAACGATCGCCCGCCGAGGTGCTGTGCATTGATTCCCTCGTGGATTTCCTAGAGGACGTCGGGGACCTTGGTCTCCTCGACGCACCTGAGGAGGGGGATAGAAAACCCTCGCCGGTGTAGCTTGTCCTCGACTATCGTGTATAAGCATGCCCGCCGCTTGACCATCCCTGCTTCTTTGGGATCTTCGGGCAGTTTTCCCGCCGTGAGGTACTCGTATACCGGGGTCATCCAGCAATTGCTGTCACCAATGGTGTTTACGTCCGCCGCCGGAGCGGGTTTGTCGATGCTCGGGCGGGAAAGCACTTCTTGTATGACGGATTTGTTCCTGCCTTTCTTCTTTGTGCTTGCCAATTTGGACAAGACATCTGCTCGGGTATTGTGCTCGCGAGGGATGTGAGTTACTTATGTGGAGGTGAATTTTGTCATCTTTTCTTTCACCAAGGTCAAGTATTCGATGAGGTTGTCGTTCTTGGCCTGGTACTCTCCTCGGACTTGCGAGGCCACGAGCTGGGAGTCGGTGAAGATTTTGACCTCCTTGGCGCCGAGGTCCTCGGCCAGCCGAAGCCCGGTGAGGAAAGCCTCGTACTATGCTTGGTTGTTCGACGTCGGGAAGGATAGTTCGAGGGATACCTCGATCAGGATGCCTTCCTCGTTTTCGAGAATGATGTCCGCCCTGCTTCCCTTCGGGCTGGATGCTCCGTGGACATAGATCATCCATTTTTGGGATCCGTTGGTCGAAGGTTTCGGGACGGTCACCTCCGCCACAAAGTCGGCCAATACCTGAGCCTTTAGGGCTTTCCTTCCCTTGTATTGGATGTCAAACTCGGCGAGTTCGAGCGACCACCTGAGCATCCTCCCCGCCATATCTGGTCGTCCAAGGAGTTGCCTTATAGGTTGTTCGGTCCTTACGACGACAGTCTGGGCTAGGAAGTAGTGGCGTAGCCTCCTGGCCACGGTGATGAGATCCAAGGCGACTTTCTCTATCTGCTGATACCTGAGCTCGGGGCCTTTGAGGGCTTTGCTCGTGAAGTAAATCGGTTTCTGCCCGTCCAGGGTTTCCCAAATGAGGACGGCGCTGACCGCTTCACTCGTGATTGCGAGATACAAGAAAAGTGTCTCCCCGCTCTCAGGTCGTGAGAGGACCGGAGGTTGCGATAGGGCTTGTTTTAGGTGGAGGAGCGCCTGCTCGCATTCTTCGCTCCATTCAAACGTCGCTTTTTGTCGAAGAAGTTTGAAAAATGGGAGTGCGTATTGCACAGACTTGGCGACGAAGCGGGAGAGGGCGGTGAGCATCCCGTTCAATGATTGTATCGACTTCTTCGAGTCTGGAGTAGGGATCTCGGAGAAAGCCCTACACTTGTCGGGGTTAGCTTCGATTCCTCGCTCTGTGAGGTAGAAGCCGAGGAACTTACCTGCCCGAACGCCGAAGGTGCATTTGTCGGGGTTGAACCTCATGCGGCATCTCCTCGCTGTGTCGAACACCTTCTTGAGGTGCGAGGCGTGGTCGACTTCTTATGCGGATTTGACAATCATGTCTTCCATATAGACCTCGAGCATACCATCGATTTCAGCCCGAAAAACCTTGTTCATCATCCGTTGGTAGGTCGCACCGACATTCTTCAAGCCGAAGGGTATTACGTTGTAGTAGTAATTGCCCGACTCAGTCATGAAAGCCGTGTGTTGTTTGTCGACCTTATCTATGGGAATTTAGTTGTATCCTGAGTAGGCGTCCATGAAGGATAATAGTTTGTAACCTGCATAATTGTCGACCAGCTGGTCGATGTTAGGCAAAGGATAGCAGTCTTTCGGGCAAGCCCGGTTAAGATCAGTATAGTCAACACACATCCTCCATTTTCCATTATTCTTTTTGACGAGTAAAACGTTGGACAGCCAGGTTGTGTACCTGGCCTCCGAAATAAAATTCGCCTCTAGGAGGTCTTTTACAGCTTTTTTAGTAGCCTCCGCTTTTTCGGGAGACTGCTTACGCCTACGTTGAGCTATGGCCCTAGCGGCCGGATCCACTGCGAGCTGATGGCAAGCTACATCGGGGTCAAGGCCAGGCATCTCAGAGGCGCTCCATGCGAACAGATCAGCGTTCTCCCAGAGACATGCTTTCAGCTGCTCCTTCGCCAGGTCGGGGATCCCGGTGCCAATCTTCACGTTACGGTCTGGATCGTCCCCGAGGGCCACGAGCTCAAAGTCTCTGTCTGGGATTGGGCGTGTTGGGTGTAGAGGCCGCCCGTTATTTTCCACCTGGAGGTCGAGGTCTTCTGCCCCATCTTCATCGGGTTCGCCCGGGAACCTGCTGTAGAGGTCGACCGCGTTGACGCGCGGGAGAGGCGTCTGTTCGGTGTCTGGGGATGACTTTGCTCCGGTCTTGGGTTTGGTGCCGATGGAACTCATGCCTTTGATGGCAGCGTCGAAGCACCTCCTGGCCGCGTCTATGTTCCCGTGCATCGTAAATACCCGTCCCCTGGCCGTGTAGTACTTCATTTTGAGGTGGACCGTCGATGGCACCGCTGTAAGTTCGGCCAGGGTGGTCCTCCCGAGGATGCAGTTGTAGAGGGATGGACATTCGACCACCAGGTAGCGGGTCTTCACCTGTCGGGCAGTGACTTTGGCCCCGAATGTGACCATCATCTCAATGTAGCCCCATGGTCTGGTGGTGGTTCCGTTGAACCCCTGCAGATCTGAACCGACGTACGGGGTCAGATGTCTCTCGTCGAGCTGGAGAGTCCCGAACAGATGAGCGTACATGATGTTGACCGAGCTGCCCTGGTCGACAAGGATCCTTCCAACGTCAAAATTTGCCATTTGTGCCCTGACCATGAGGGGGATAGTGGCGTTGGGTGCTCCGCCGGGGAGCTCTTCGAGGTAGAAGGTGATAGGGTTTGATTTCCCTTGCACCTTCTCGAGAGTAGTTGTCTTCGCCGATGTTGCGGACTCCAGTTCGTCAAATTTCCGCTTGATCGACCCAACGGACAACTTCTCGTAACCACCCCCAGAGATGACCATTTCCTTGGGGAAGCCTTCCTAGGTTCTACAGGTAGCGATGGGGTCCTCGTGGGGGAAGTTCGCCCACATGTTGCGAACTGCTTCCTGGCCCTCAATGTCTTCGGGGATCAAAAAGTCTTCGGGTCGAGTGACGCTGAGGGCGACCTGAAGCTGACTCTCGTCGGGAGGAGGTGTCGTCTCCTCGACGTTTTGGGCTTCCCGGGAACTGGGACGAGGAGTATCATTCTTTTGGGCGTATTTCTTTAAGTGCCCTTCCTTGATCAGGATCTCAATTGCATCTTTGAGATGGATGCAGTCTTCTGTGACATATCCGTGGCTCCGGTGGAACCTGCAGTACTTGGACTTGTCCGTGTTTGATTTGGGGGGAGTCGGCTTCGGAAAACGGACGCCTCCTTTCAGAAATTCCAAGTTTGAGCACTCGGAGAAGATTCGCGCGCGAGGAGCATTAAGCGGCGTGTACTCTATGAACAGACCAGCTGGTCCTTTTTGTTTGCAGGAGTCCCGGGGGAGGCCTTCCTTCTTCCTTTCTCCCCCACATCGGGGAGGAGAGTCTTCTTTGTGGCCGCGGGGGCCTTCCTTGCGCCTCGACTCGAGGGCGATCTGCGCTGCCTCCGACTCCTCGAGCTCGATGTACGACTGAGCTCGTTGGAGGAGGTCCTCCAGACGGCGGGGTCTGCGGAGGCCCACGTACTTGGCAAAATCAGATCCAAAATGTAGTCCATGGATGATTAAATACTTCTTCATGTCGTCGGTCGTATGAACCTCGACAGCTTCCCTATTGAATCTATCAATGTAGTTCCTGAGAGATTCGTTCTTCCCCTGGAAGATGCTCTCTAGGGCGGCCTCCGTCTTCGGGTGTCGACGAGATGTTGTGAAGTGCTTGGTGAAGCGTTGCCTTAGTTGCTTCCAGGATGTGATCGACCTGTGTGCCAGACCCTTGTACTAGGTCATGGCGCCCTTCCTTAAGGTCGTCGGGAAAAGCCTGCACTTAATGGCCCCTCTGACGTTTCTGAAGTCGAGCATGGCTTCAAAACTTTTGATGTGATCGTCTGGGTCGGCCAGGCCATCGTAGGTCCCCAGTGGTGGGGGTTTCTCCATGCCCGCAGGAATTGGGGCGTCCATGATCTCCCAGGATAGGGGGTCCTCTGGTCGTCGTCGTCGCTTCAGGCTGGGGACCTCGAATGGGATCGGTGATGTCGACCAGGTCCTTGTCGCGGAGGGGAATTCCTTGAGCGGTTCCTCGGCCTTTCCTCGGTGGTCTTGCTCTTCTTGGGGGTTAAGGAAGGCCTGGGTTCCTTCTGAGGCGGGGAACGATGGCGCTTCTGGGAGATCGCCAGCTGGGAGCGCTCGAGGCGTGGTCGACGTCCCTCGCGCATCGGCGAGGGAGTTCGAGATTCTTCTGACGGGTTCCTTCGCGGGGAAGGAGAACGGCGAGGCGAAGGTGGACGATGATGTCTTCGCGGGGAAGATCGTCGTGTCCGCCCTCACTCTAGTGCTTCAATTATGAGATTCTGGTGTGCGATCAGCTGGTTGGTCTGATTGACCAAGGCAAATAGGGCCACGGTGCTCAAATCTGCATTGCGTGGAGGAGCGACTGGTTGAAAGACGGCTTGTTGGTCGTCCTGCTGGGCGGCATCGTAAGTCGTGTCTTGGGAGTCTGGGGAGGCGGTTTTCCCGTCTCTCACGTCACCTTGCTCGACGTTGAGGGCAGTCGCGTCCTCGCGATGGTTTCTGTTCTCGAGTTGCGCGAGGACGGTGTCCAGAGCTTTGTTCGCGGACGGGTTGTTGGCCATGCTGGTGAACGAGAGGATTACTTTGGTTTATCGTTGAAGGAAAAACGGGGAAGCAATAGGTTCCCACAGACGGCGCCACTGATCGTACCTGGATCAGACTGTTATTCAGTGGCCAGCAACGTCGTATGGACTTCAGCTCCGGTGAGGTTGAAAGACGGCGCGGGGGGGTGTACCTGCAAGGTACTCCGACGCTCAAGTAAGGCAAATGTCATAAGTAAAAGCAAGTACAAAAAAAGGTTAGAGTGTATGAGATTGTGTAACCTGACCCTCTCAAGTGAGAGGGTATTTATAGAGAGCCCCCAGCGCGGGGCCAACGATTACTTACACTGGGCTGGATTGCCAGGCCCAATCCAAGTAACTGCCAGGGCTTACGTGGCGTAGTGAAGACCAGCACGTGGTCTTCGCCCTGGGGTAACCATTCCTAGATCTCCGGAGTTAGGGCAGACCGATTCCATCGGGAGTGGGTGGTTACATGAGAACGTGTCCTCGCGGGGAGGAGTCCTGCGTGTCGGGGAGAGACGTGTCCTCGCGGGGATGAGTCTTATGTGTAGAAGGAGATGGCTCCTCGTGGGAAGAAGCACCTGAGTGCCGAGGAGGAGCGAGCCCGGAGAGGCTTAGCGCCTCTGTCCGATGCTCTATGTCGTGCGTGCCCGACACTTTTGAGGTGGGCATGTGCTCGACATTGGTCGTGCTAAAAGGCTTTTGCCGGGCCATCCCAGAACGTGTGGGTTGGGCCCGCTCGATTGAGGGGCAGACCCCGGCCCAGTCCAGAACAGGACCTGTAACAGATTTTACCCTAAATTAATATTGATATTTATCAAAAAAACTAAAAAAATCAAGAAATTCATATATATATATATATATATATATATATATATATATGGGTTATGCTAATGCACACCAATTTTGGGTGGGACCCACATTAGAAAGATAAAGAAAAAAAAATAAAAAGAAAATAAATGTAGTGTATTTTTGTGTGGGATCCACCAATTTTGGGTGTATGTTAGCATTTATATATATATATATAAGGAAAAAGTGAGACTTATAATAACAATTTGAGGGGAATTCCTTGAGCGGTTCCTCGGCCTTTCCTCGGTGGTCTTGCTCTTCTTGGTGGTTGAGGAAGTCCTGGGTTCCTTCCGAGGCGGGGAACGATGGCGCTTTTGGGAGATCGCCGGCTGGGGGCGCTCGAGGCGTGGTCGACGTCCCTCGCGCACCGGCGAGGGAGTTCGAGATTCTTCTGACGGGGTCCTTCGCGGGGAAGGAGAACGGCGAGGCGAAGGTGGACGACGATGTCTTCGCGGGGAAGATCGTCGTGTTCGCCCTCGCTCTAGTGCTTCAATTCTGAGATTCTGGTGTGCGGTCTGCTGGCTGGTCTGATTGACTAAGACAAATAGGGCCACGGTGCTCGAATCTGCATTGCACGGAGGAGCAACTGGTTGAAAGACGGCTTACTGGTCGTCCTGCTGGGCGGCGTCGTAAGCCGTGTCTTGGGAGTCTGGGGAGACGGTTTTCCCGTCTCTCACGCCACCTTGCTCGATGTTGAGGGCAGCCGCGTCCTCGCGATGGTTTTCGTTCTCGAGTTGCGCGAGGACGGTGTCCAGAGCTTTGTTCGCGGACGGATTGTTGGCCATGCTGGTGAATGAGAGGATTGCTTTGGTTTATCGTTGAAGGAAAAACGGGGAAGCAAGAGGTTCCCACAGACGGCGCCACTGATCGTACCTGGATCAGACTGTTATTCAGTGGCCAGCAACGTCGTATGGACTTCAGCTCCGGTGAGGTTGAAAGACGACGCGGCGGGGGGGGGGGGGGGGGGGGGGTGTACCTGCAAGGTACTCCGACGCTCAAGTAAGGCAAATGTCACAAGTAAAAGCAAGTACAGAAAAAGGTTAGAGTGTATGAGATTGTGTAACCTGACCCTCTCAAGTGAGAGGGTATTTATAGAGAGCCTCCAGCGCGGGGCCAACGGTTACTTACACTGGGCTGGATTGTCAGGCCCAATCCAAGTAACTGCCAGGGCTTACGTGGCGTAGTGAAGACCAGCACGTGGTCTTCGCCCTGGGGTAACCGTTCCTAGATCTCCGGAGTTAGGGCAGACCGATTCCATCTGGAGTGGGTGGTTACATGAGAACGTGTCCTCGCGGGGAGGAGTCCTGCGTGTCGGGGAGAGACGTGTCCTCGCAAGGAGGACTCTTATGTGTAGAAGGAGATGGCTCATCGTGGGAAGGAGCACCTAAGTGCCGAGGAGGAGCGAGCCCGGAGAGGCTTAGCGCCTCTGTCTGATGCTCTATGTCGTGCGTGCCCGAACACCGCTGAGGTGTGGCGCGTGCCCGACACTGTTGAGGTGGGCATGTGCTCGACATTGGTCGTGCTAAGAGGCCTTTGTCGGGCCATCCCAGGACGTGTGGGTTGGGCCTGCTCGATTGAGGGGCAGACCCCGGCCCAGTCCAGAACAAGACTTGTAACAGATTTTACCCTAAATTAATATTGATATTTATCGAAAAAATTAAAAAAAATCAAGAAATTCATATATATATATATGGGTTATGCTAATGCACACCTATGTAGGTGTGCATTAGCAACATACACCTTAGTATATTTTTGTGTGTGGCCCACCAATTTTGGGTGGGACCCACATTAGAAAGATAACGAAAAAAAAATAAAATAAATAAATGTAGTGTATTTTTGTGTGGGATCCACCAATTTTGCGTGTATGGTAGCATTTATATATATATATATATATATATATATATAAGGAAAAAGTGAGACTTATAATAACAATTTGAGATTAATTATATATAAAATGAGAAATGACTTTAAAAATGAAGAATTTATTATGATATAAAAAATAATGTGGAAAAGTAGAGACTTAGAATAGTGAAAAATTATTGTTTTTGCCGGTGAATGTAAAATATGTTATTTAAGTTTATGGATGGTTTTAAAATAGGTTAGATAAAAAATTTTGTATGAAAAGTTTACTAAAAAAAATTCATATGTTCTACCTAAAAAAATTAATAAAAACTCAATATGTGAATTTACCAAAATAAAATAAAAGAAATGAATATAAGAATTTACTTCTTGATCCTTATTGGGTTATGATTGAGTATTTATAAAAAAAAAATTATTAAAAAATGTGATTAAAACATTATTTATTTAATTTAATTCTACAGTTAAAAATAATTTTACAAATATTTGTAATGTATTTTTAAATATTAATTTTTCATCTAATTTAAAATTAATTTTATATTAATGTTAAATGATTTTAAATATAATAATATAATTTTACATTTATTTATTAATAAAACATGATTTTTAGTTTTAAAATGAGCGTCAAATAAATGGATTATCAACTTGTTAATGGGTCTCACATTTGTCCGTCTTCAACTATATCTCAAGATGACACACACAAGGTTAACTCAAGCGTGGTCACTCAAAGTATTAAGCCTATTATAAATAGTATCGTTTCAATTAAATTGAAGTTTGTAATTGTCTATATTTGTCAAAAGTTCAACAACAATATATGTTCAAAAAAGCATGGATGACAAATAACAAGGCAATCAAAGTTGTCTAGTTGAATGGGAAGATTTCGTACAACAACCTTTTATATTGGTTGTTGGTCATCAAAATATTTTTTCTTTATATTATAATAGAAATAGAGACACTTTTGTAGCATATTTAGACGAGGGTACACAACTCAAAGTGAAAAAATCTCCCATCATATGTTTTTGGCTTTCTAGTCGTGTCGTGCATCAAAAGTTTTGTTTTCAATGCAAACTAGTCGGATACCCTTAATTGATTGAAAAAAAATGAGTTGAAAAAAAGAATTATTGGAAAAAATTGTAAAATTGAATAAAAAAAATTGAAATTAGAAGTGGAAAAATGTGAAGGTCTACTATGAAAAAAGATTAATAATGGGAAATGAAAAAAATTGTGAAAAGAAATTTGATTTATGTTGTAAATTTAAAAGTAAAAAACATGTTAGAAAAAATTCTTTAATTGGGAAAAAAAGTTATATGAAAAAGTGGAAAAAATAAATTGTTTAATAAAAAAAGTGGGATACCCGTGCAATCGCATAGATACTGGTATGGTACGCGCTTTTTTTTCTAAAATATAATAAATATGATATTAAAAAAATTAAATAGTTTAACAAAAAAATTAATTATTTTTAAAACATATAATAAATTAGAGTTTATAAATAAAAACATTTTTATCAACAATGTATTTTTTTTTCCGTTTATAAAAATATTTTAATCAACAATATTTTTTTTTCCATATATAAATATTAATTTTGTATTGAAATTATTTATAAAAAAAATTGAATCAATACTAAAGTTGTTCCCGTGTATAAAAGTATTTGAATTAACAGAGTATTTTTTCTCTTATATAAATATTATTTTTGTTTTGAAAATAATTATAAAAATTTAAATCAATAGTAAAGTTGTTCCCGTATATAAGAATAATTGGCTCAGTTGTTTCATTTTTTCTGTTTCAAATAATTTCTCTGATATGAGAAAACAAATTTTATTAAAAATTTTTAACTCACACACACACGCACACGCGCGCGCTCTTACACACACGCATATATATATATATATATATATATATATATATATATATATATATATTACACTAAAGGATAATTAATCAAATATAGGTGTTTATATATATTAGAGTCAGAGTATTTAGTCAAAGCAAATTGTGTAGTTGGCACATAGATAAAGTTAACATATGCAAAAGCGTGCTAATATGCAGATTATTTTGACAATTGAAAATCTTAAAAAACCCTTTAACACTCATTATAATAAACTTATAATATTCATTTATTATTTAACATATCACTCTCTTATAATAAACTGTAATTCCTTAATTTATATCCATTATTTTTAGCACTATTTTTCTAAATATTTTCATTTTTTTTTAATTTTTCCTTTATTTGATATCATAAGCATTTATTCTCAAATTTCTCAAATGATATGATAGAGATAAGGTTCTGTAGCTATTACCCAATTAGGGTATTCACCATTGGCCAAGAGTTAAAGAAAACTAAGACAATAAAAATTATAAGATGAATTCTGCATAACTTCATTCCAAACAGCAGCAACATAAATACTAGGGTTCTCACAAAGACAAAGTTAACAATGGGCCTAAAACTCAACAGCCAAATAAAATGGGCCTAAGCCCTTGGAGAAAAAAACAACATAAAAAGATAAATGATAACACTAGTACAATATATTATCCTTCATCCAAGCTGGTTGGGCTGTCTTGCGTTTGGGCCTTGCATCAATACTATCCGACCCGAAATGAACCTTGGCCTCAAGGTTGTTATCAAGCATCGGCCCAATGGATAGCGGCCCATTAGGGTTACAAGTGTTGGTGGTTTGGAAAAGTTTGGGCGGCAGATTGGAAATGTTGTCACGTAAAGAATCAGAAAAAGCAGTGTGCTAGGTCCCATGTTTTGTTGGGCAGTTCAAAATAGGGCTTTGTGGAATACAGCTGGTGGGAGGCGTGGCAAGTGGAGACGGAATCAGATCTATCTGTTGTAGATCCAACGGTTGCATGGCTGTCTTGGGACCCCCAGTCTTAGAAACCGTGTTTGGAGTGCGTAACTCATTAACATCAGACTTTATTTCATTTGGGGTAGCGTAACTTGTTTCACTAGTCTTTGGTACTTCAACAACAACTTGTGGTTGAAAACACATTTTCCTTTGTCCAGAACTCTCACCCTTCTCTCTCTGAGGAACTCTCTCTTTCTTGTTACCCTTGCTGAGCGTAACTTCCAGTGATGAGGGTGGGTCTTCGTGTGTAGTGGAATCATCATAGGTAAAAAGTGGTTCATCTCTTTCGTTTACCTCTTGATCTGTGTGGGGTTTAATGTTTGTGTCTTGTTTTTCAGGGTGTTGCTCCGGTGGAAGGTTTATGAAGTCCGATGAAGGATCGGAGCCTTTGTATCGGCGTAGTTGAGAGACATGGATGACGTTGTGGATCTTTGAAGAAGACGGAAGGTCCAACTCATATGCGATGAGGCCTATGCGTCTCAAGATGGTGAAAGGGCCAAAGTAACGATGTGATAGTTTATGTGACGTTCGCCGTTGGACTGAGACCTGACGATACGGTTGTAGGCAAAGTAAAACTAGATCACCGACTTTAAAGGTACAGTCAACTCGCTTTTTGTTTGCTTGTTCTGCCATGATATGTTTGCTTCTACTCAGATTAGCTTTTAAAGTATTCAGGATTTCTTGTTTTTGTGCTAACAGAGAGTCAACTGAAACATTTGCAGAGGAGCCTCTTGCGTAGTTCAGTAGTGTTGGTGGAGGCCTTCCATAAAGTGCCTCGAAGGGAGTCATGCCTATTACTGAGTGGTGAGAAGTATTATACCAGTATTCCGCCAGATGTAGAAACGTGAACCATCTTCGTGGTTGGTCGGCCGTGAAGCAATGAAGGTAAGTTTCTAGACTTCGGTTTACTACTTCCGTTTGGCCGTCTGTCTCAGGGTGATACGTCGTGCTGTGTTTCAGGGTCGTGCCTTGTAGGCGGAAGAGTTCCTTCCAGAAGGTGCTAAGGAACAGTGGGTCCCTATCTGAAACAATAGTAGTGGGTATACCATGGAGGCGGAAAATTTCAGCATGGAAACGCTTAGCAAGATCTGGAGCAGTGAAGTGTGTTGGTAAGGCGATGAAGTGAACAAACTTGCTCAGAAGGTCACAGATGACCCAAATCACGATGTGGCCAAAAGAAGAAGGTAAATGAGTTATAAAATCCATAGTCAATTCCTCCCACACCTGTTTCAGGATATCCAATGGTTGTAATAATCCTTGCTTCTTCTTTGGCAGGTATTTGCTGCGTTGGCAGATTGAGCAACATTGAATAAAGGTTTTGATGTCCTTATGTAGTCCTGGCCAGTTGAAGGATGCTGAAATGCGAGCAAGTGTTGGTTGGCTTCCTGAATGTCCACCCGCAACTGAAGAATGAAATTCATGGAGAATTGATTGTCGAAGATCTGGGAGTTGAGGAATGTACAGTTTGTCTTTGTAAAACATCAGGTCATCTTTGAACTTGTACAAAACCTGCATATGTGGATCTGAGTTGTACTTATTGATGAAATCTTGACCCTGTTTGTTTTTTGTGTAGTATTCTCATAGCTGGTTCAGGATTGCTAGGACTGGCGAAGAGATTGTCAACAACACAGCCTCATCTTCGGTGTGTCGGCCACTAAGGGCGTCTGCCACTTGATTACTCTTTCCAGGTTTGCAAAAAATTTCAAAACTGAACCCTTGTAGCTTAGCTGCCCACTTTTGTTGTTCAGGTGTCTGAATAGTTTGCACAAGCAAGTTTTTTAAACTCTTTTGGTCAGTAAAAATTTAGAAGTGTCTTCCGATCAAGTACTGACGCCATTTTTTACAGCTTCTATGATGGCATACATCTCGCGGACGTAAACTGAAGAGGCCCGCATACGGTTGCACATTTTTTTACTGAAAAACGCCAACGGATGGCCATCCTGGGAGAGCACGGCTCCGATTGCGATAGCAGAGGCATCGGTTTCCAGAGTGAAGGTCTTTGTGAAGTCAGGAAGGGCTAGCACTGGAGTTTCCGTCATTTTCTTTTTCAATATTGTAAATGTTGTATTTGCTTCTGTACTCCATGTAAATTTAGTGAAATGTAACAAATAGGTGAGCGGAGCGGCGTGAGAGGCGTAATGACGAACAAATCATTGATAAAAGCCGGTGAGGCCTAAAAAACCCCTGAGTGTCGTGAGTGAACGTGGCTTCGGCCAATCCAATACATCTTGAATCTTTGATGGATCTGGGGTTACACCTTTGGAAGATATAACATAACCTAAATAATCAACGCTTGGAACAACAAAAACACACTTTGACAGCTTAGCAAAAAATTGATTAGTAGAAAGCAATCCTAAAATCAATTCTAAATGACGTGTATGATCAGATAAGCAAGAACTATAAATTAGAATATCGTCGAAGAAAACTAAAACAAACCGTCGTAAAAAAGGACGTAAGAGATCATTCATTGCTGCTTGAAAAGAACTAGGAGCATTAGTCAGACCAAAAGGCCTAACTAAAAACTCATAGTATCCATCAAAGGTTCTGAATGTTGTCTTATGCGTGTCTTCTGGTGATACCCGAATTTGGTGATAGCCTGACCGAAGGTTAATCTTTGTAAACAAAGAAGCAGAACCTAACTCATCAAATAGTTCATCAATGGTTGGGATAGGGAAACGGTCACGGATAGTTAGGGCGTTGAGTGCGCGATAATCCACACAGAATCTCCAAGTACCATCTTTTTTTCGCACAAGTAACACTGGTGAGGAATAAGGGTTGTTGTTGGGTTTAATAATGCCTTCCTTTAGCATGTCATGAATGATGGTAGTCATGGCTTCCTTTTGGGAGTGAGGGTAGCGGTAAGGTTTTACATTAACAGGGCTGGAGTTTGGTTCGAGGGGAATGTGGTGGTCGTGTGGTCTAGATGGTGGTAAGCCTTTTGGGGGTTGAAAGATGGATAAGTGAGATTGTAAAATGGTTGTAATTTCTGGTGGAGGTTTGGGTGAAAGGGATTCAATGGCCGTAAGTACATCATTATTGGGCTCAGGTGGCTTTTGTTTTAAGTGTTGGTATAATAAAAGGTGAATGGATGTTATAGAGTCAGTGTGCAGTAGGTGGCAGAATTGATGAAAGGTGGATTGTGATGGGGCCATGTTGGAATCACCCGTGATAGTGATATCTTTGTTATTATGGTTAAAAGAGAGTTTGGGAATTGAAAAGTCAGCCAGGATGGGGCCCAAAGTTCGCAGTCATTCCATCTCTAAAACAACATCTTCCCCTTCAATAGGCAACAAATAGAGAGGAATGAAAAATAAATGATTTTGTAAGTTGATGGGGACTTGAGGGCATAACCCACTACAATTCAGTTGGGAACCATTTCCAACCATCACGGAGAAATTGGGAATTTGTTTGGTTGGTATTTTAAGATGTTGAGAAATACGAGGTTGCAGGATGTTGTGAGTGTTGTCGGTGTCTATTAGGATAGTAACTTGTAAGCCATCCAAGATGCCTTTGAATTTCAGAGTTTTTGGAGAAAATTGCCCACTAACAGCTTGAGGTGAAAGCTGAAAATAAGTTTCGTCCAAATTCTGAGTTTCCTCAATTGTGTCAGTCAGCTCAATAGACATAGCAGAGTCATGAGGAGCTTCCTCATCATCCATAAGTAGCAAAAAATTTCCAGCAGCACATCTGTGCCCCGAAATGAATTTTTCATCACAATTAAAACACAGACCCTTGGCTCTTCTTTCTTCATGTTGAGCAGCACTGATTCTTCGAATAGGAAGACGGTTGGTGGAATTTGGGGTGGGTGTACTTGGTGGTGGCGGGGTGGTGGGTGGGTTGTTTATGGTGGCAGTTAGGGATTTTTGAGGTATGATGTGTGGGCTGTAAGAGGAAGATTGGTAATTGGTGTTGGGTCTACTGAATTTGGGTTTAGAGTCCTTGATTTTTTATTCAATTAATTTGGCTAAACCCACAGCTTGAGATAAAGAGTAAGGTTGATGAATGGCAATTTCTTTCCGAATTTCTGGAATTAAACCTGATATAAAAAAATTCAGCATTGCCTCTGGTGGTAACCCAAGAACTTGGTTAGCTATTTTTTCAAAACTTGCTTGATATTCCACCACAGATCCTTGTTGACGCAATTTGAAAAGTTGGGCCTGGTGATTTTCGTAGGTAGAAGGACCGAAACGCAGTTCTAAAGCTCTAGCAAAGTTGGGTCAATCAGTTAATTGTTGACTTTGAAACATCCATTTATACCAACCTAGGGCTTCACCCTTCATGTAAAATGCAGCCATAGGAAGTCTTTGTTCCATTGGAACATTATAGAATCCGAAGAATTGTTCTGATTGGAATAACCAATCCAGCGCGTTCGTACCATCAAATCCATTTAGTTCTATTTTAGGGTTTCGTGGGCCATGATAATGGTGAGGTTGGTGATGAATAAATTGAGGGATTGTTTGGGTGTGTTGTGTGAATGGAGTTTGAAAAGGGCTTGTGGCAAAAGGTGTAAAAGCATATTGGAATAGTGGTACCGTGTGTTGTGGTGGGTAAATTGTGAGAGGTGGTGGTGGGGGTGGTGTGGAGAGTTGGACATGGGAGGAAGAGGCGTAGTGTAGGGGTTGGCTGACAGGTAAAGAAACGTGTAAGAAGGGAAAAGTGGTGCTAATAACAACACTTTCAGCACCGGTAGGGGTGGTGAGAGGGTTAGAAATACTTGAGGTTGTAGATCCAGTGTTTCATAAGAGTGGAATTGATGTGTTAAGAACAACACTAACAGAACTTGTTTGGTTAGAACTGGTTTGGTTAGAAAGAGGGCTAGAAATACCTGAAGTTGTAGATCTAGTGTGTTGTGTTGTTGCTGCCATGGCAGCAAATTGCTGTTGCAGCTGCTGTGTCATGAGTGAGCTGAATTCCGTGAAACTCGCTTTCATTCTTGCATCGATGTTGCTGTCTAGCTGGCCCAATTCATTGTTGTGCTCCATTGTAGACTCAAGAGCTTTGTTTAAGAGGATGAGATCATCCAAACGGAGGTTGGTGTGCTGAATGGATTCATCTAGGTCTTTAGGGGTTGGGTTGGTTATTTTTGGAGGCATTGAGGAAGGTGATGAAAGCACCAATGATAGAGATAAGGTTCTGCAACTATTACCCAATTAGAGTATTCACCATTGGACAAGAGTTAAAGAAAACTAAGACAATAAAAATTATAAAATGAATTCTGCATAACTTCATTCCAAACAGCAGCAACATAAATACTAGGGTTCTCACAAAGACAAAGTTAACAATGGGCCTAAAACTCAGCAGCCAAATAAAATGGGCCTAAGCCCTTGGAGAAAAAAAACATAAAAAGATAAATGATAACACTAGTACAATATATTATCCTTCATCCAAGCTGGTTGGGCTGTCTTGCGTTTGGGCCTTGCATCATGATAGAACTTTTAATTCTAAAATTCCATTATTAATGACTTCTTTAATTATTTTATTTTTCAAATTCCATTATTAAAATTTCTCAAATTCCATTTATAATGACTTTTATTATATTTGAGAAAAATATATTATTTAAATAATAATCAAATATAATTTCTCAAATATAATTCCATTATTAATGACCATTGTATTTGCATATTTGAGAAATATAATTCAATAGCTTATTTAAATATAATTTGACCATTATATTTTAAATTATTATTATCATTATAATTTGACCATTATTAATGACCTTTAATGACCTTTAATGGTCATTAATAACTGAAATATATTTACAAATTTGAAAAATTAGACTTCTATTATTATTTTTGAGAAATAATGGAATTTGAGACTTCTTTAATAATGGTTAAACATGATTCTTTTAGACTATTATATGACCATTATTTATTAGGGGTGCAAATTCAGTGTAATTATTTATTTGAACTACTTAATCTATAATTATAATTTTATTTATTTTATGGTTTTTTAAAATTATTAAACTAAAATGTTTATTACGATGAAGTAATTTGTGATCTTAACCATAATTTAGATATAAAAAAAAAGTATAATAAGGAAGATGGAGAAAAATATATTGTGATTAAAAAATGACTTATTACGTAGATTTAAATATATAATTAATTTATTAAATATAATAGTTTTTTATATTGGTCTTTTTATTTTTCCTTGTTTGATTTTGATCTAGAAAAATATTTCATTTCTTTTTTTATTATTATTAAGTTTTTTAGTCCTAAAATAATTAATTTATATTTAAATTGGTCTCTATAATATATATGTATAATATTAAAACATGTCCCTCTATTGTTTAAATTGGAAGGAGTAAAATCAAATCGTATACATATTACATACCAATTTTAATAATAACTATTTTTTTTTTAATTTTAAATTGGAAGGAAAAACAAATAATATACAATAATAGTAATAAAAAAATATTTCTAACATTGATACATATGAATAAGGTTTGATTTTGAATTTGTGCTAGTCTAGTGGATAAATTGTTTTTATAAAGCAACTTCCAAGATATGAAACTGATAGGCATGATATGGGAAAGAGTTTCAATCTTACTCCCTCCGTTCCTTTTTACGTGTTATTTTTAAAATAATTTTTTGTTTTTTTTTTAATTGTTATTTGTAAAGTTTAAGGTAGTATTGATTATATTTTTGTTAAAATTACTCCTATACAATTATTACAGAGAGAAAAAAAGTAAGATGAATGTAATTAATAATTAGGGATATCATAGGTAAATAAGAATTGTTGTTTGAAAAATAACTATAATAATTAGTTTTTTTGGTCTGTGTAAAAAGTCAAAAAATGACATTTAGAGTGTGATTGGAATGAGAGAAACAAAAAAGAGAGATTGCTGAAAGAGAGAAGTTGGAAAGAGAGACTACAATCATCTTGATTGACAAGAAGAGAAATAGAGAAGAGAGAATAAAAAATATATGGGACCCACCAAAAATTCTTTCTCCTCGAAAACATCAAAAAGTAAATATTGTTTTTACTTTTCCTTTAATACCCTCCTAGTTCATTAGTGTAACGTCCATGCTATATTTTTTAATTGATACAAGTAATGTTATGATGTTCATGCAGGTCCCATTAATGATTTAAACAAGTGGGAGTATATGAATTTTTTTATAATTATTGTTGAATTTGTATATAAAGGAGTACAACTTTTGTGGTCTTTGGTTTGTGATGACTCATTACAAATAATTTTAAAAGTAGTATACCTTCAATTTATTTATTTTTCATTTATTTATAATTCTTTTTGAAAAAAATATAAAATTACATAATAATTAACTATAGAATAATGATCCTAACTCACTAAAGTACTTTTAAATAATTTTTCATAAAAATATTTTAAAAATTAAAATTATACATAAAGGATATTTGTATCATTCTAATAATTTAACAAACTTTTCTCTCTTCTATTTCTCTCACATTTCTATTATATCAAACAATACGTTAAATCTATTATATTTCTCATACATTTCTCTCTTTTTATATTCTCTCTTATCTATTTCTCTCTTCACAACTTCTCTTTTATACCAAACACACCCTTAAAAAGAAATTGAGGGAGTAGTTTCATATAATAATCATAACCGTTATTAGACTAATATCACACTGCAAAGTATAGGTTTGTCAGCCTTAAAAAAGCAAAAGTTTATAGGCTTTTTTCATTTTAGAGTACGAAGTAGGTTCAATTTCCAAGTTATATCATGAAGATTTTCATGAGATCTACCCACTTCATAAGTAGATAGAAATGTTATCAGCTGAATCAGTACTACTCCAAAGTTGTTTTAGAGTCATTTGTTTTGTTACTACTTTATATAAAGTTTCAATATTTAAGAAATGTTAGATTATTTAATAATTTTTTAGAATCAATCACCATGTTTTTTTACTATTTTTTCTTTTAATGACAGTTTTGTAGTGACCGTTCTCATCCGCTAATATACTTATTTTTTAATAAATAATAATTTAATTATATTGGATACGATAATTTACCCGATACATTTATCTTAAAATAATATAATAATAATAATGAATTCATATAAGATATCTATGAGAAGTAATCCGTTTAAAATAGAAATTTAATAATAATGTTAATAATAATAACATTAAAAATAATAAAAGCTTTTAAATCAAATTAAAGAATAGAATATTTTCTTAGAAAAACTCTTTCAATTACTGGATCTTCTTCCTCTCTATATGTCTTTGCATTTCCCCTCCACTAAAATATGACTTCTTCAATAACTTTGCAGCATCTGCATTGCAAATAATCAAGAGACTAATCAATAAGAGACAAACTTTGAAAAAGTCAAGTTAATTATAATTGTAGAGAGCACATACAAATACCACATACTGGAAATGTTAAATTGTAAATTCATACGTACAGAAAAATACTGATAAAAAGAATGCTGAGGAAAAACCTTGAGCATCGCCTAACAATAAGCCTCTCCTAAAAACTAACATTATATCCAATGTGAAAAAGGTTTTGCATCATTAGTTATCCTGAAAGCGTTAATTTGTGTAATACACGGACATCCGAAATATTAAAGCACCCTTATTTGCAGCCTTATATACATCAATGATCCTTGAAAAAATATGGTGCAAAGTGAAATATTTCCAGAAAGTAACCAATGTTAACGGAAGAGAAAGAGAAAAAATGCAACAACATCCTCACAAGGAATTTCCAGATAAAAAACCAATGAAATTATGATTCCTGCAACATAAACTATCATTGTTGTTACATGTTTTCAAAATAATCATTTTGTTGAAAACCATATTAATGTTATACCCGCTCCGGATCAAGCCTTTTATGTCAATGATCAAAACTGTTCTGTTGTGATTCATGAATCTCAACAAACTGGGTTATCTTTTACTCGTGGACCTGAAAAAAGTGTTCAACATGATGTTATTACTCATGATGTAAATTCTTTCAATGAGCAAAAATTACATGTTATTACTACTGCGGCTACTACTGTTGAAAGATTAAACTTGATTTGGGCCTAAACATATTGTTTGAATTTTTGGGCTTAAATATTTGGGGTTTAGGTAATTTTAATTAATGTTTCTAGAAAACTCTTGTAATATTTGGAGTGTCTAGATATTTCTTAGGTTTGTAATATTTTCTAGAATAATCTTGGAATTTCAAGAGTTGAGAACTCTATAGAATTAGTGTGTCTAAAGTTCTCCTTAGAGTATTATAAATAGAGATGTAATTCTACACTTTTGTATCAAGCAAAAATACAAAGTTCTCTCTTCCATAAAGATTTCTCCCACCTATAAAGTTTCTCATTAAGCCTCTAATATTCTCACACATCTCCCTAAACACCAAAGGTCTTATTTCCAACAAAGTGGCATCAGAGCTTGAAGATCCTCAAAAGATGGCGAATGGAGGTTTCCCTTTTCAAATGCTGATGCTCACAAAGAACAACTATGACAATTGGAGTATCAAGATGAAGGCGCTACTAGGAGCTCAAGATGTGTGGGATATCGTTGAGAAAGGCTTCAAAGAGCAAGATGAAGCCTTGCTAAGCCAGGGTGTAAAGGAGACATTGAAGGAGTCCAGAAAGAGATACAAGAAAGCTCTCTTCCTCATTTATCAATCGGTGGATGAAGATACATTTGAGAAGATCTCCAATGCAACGAAGGCCAAATAAGCATGGGACAAGCTTCAAATTTGCAACAAAGGAGTGGAGCGGGTGAAAAAGATTCGTCTTCAAACTCTCAGAGGTGAGTTTGAACGTTTATTTATGGAAGAGTCTGAGTCAATTTCTGATTATTTTTCTCGAGTATTGTCCATAGTCAATCAACTTAAAAGAAATGGTGAAGATGTTGATGAGGTGAAAGTCATGGAGAAAATACTTCGCACTTTAAATCCAAGCTTTGACTTCATTGTTACCAACATTGAAGAAAACAAGGATTTAAAGACCATGACTATTGAGCAACTCATAAGTTCCTTACAAGCATACGAAGAAAAACAAAAGAGAAAAATTAAACAAAAGGAGGCTATGAAGCAACTACTACAACTCAATGCAAAGGAAGCAAACTATGCGAATTATAAGAGCCAAAGAGGCAGAGGTCGTGGCCAAGACCGTGGACGTGGGCGAGGACATGGAGGAGAAGGAAGAGGTAGTTACAACAACTACTTCAACAACTTCAACAATGGAGAAAGAAGTTGGAATACACAAGCAACAAGAGGTCGTGGAAGAGGAAATTCATGGTCAAGGTGCAACAAGTCACAAATCAAGTGCTTCAACTGCAATAAGATTGGTCATTATGCATCTGAGTGTAGATTCTCGAAGAAGGTTATAGAGAAAGCTAACTTTATAGAAGAAAAAGGTGGAGAAGAAGAAACTCTGCTGCTCGCGTGCCAAAGCCAAGTTGAAGAGAAAAGAAACAAGTGGTACCTCGACACTGGCACAAGCAACCATATGTGCGGCGATCGAAGCATGTTCGTAGAGATCAATGAAGCGACAACGGGCGACGTCTCATTTGGAGATGACTCAAAGATACCAGTCAAAGGCAAAGGTAAAATTCTCATACGCTTGAAGAATGGGAGTCATCAATTCATATTCAATGTCTACTATGTTCCTAACATGAAGAATAATATTTTGAGTTTGGGACAATTATTAGAGAAAGGCTATGACATCCACTTGAAAGAACATAGTCTTTTCTTAAGAGATTGTGAACATAACTTGATTACTAAGGTGCCTATGTCAAATAATAGAATGTTCGTATTGAACATTCAAAATGATGTGGCAAAGTGTCTCAAGGCTTGCTATACCGACTCTTCGTGGCTATGGCATCTACGATTTGGACACCTCAACTTCGACAGTCTAGAACGTTTGTCAAAGAAGGAGATGGTGAGAGGCTTGCCTAGTATAAATCACCCAGACCAACTATGCGAAGGATGTCTAATTGGGAAGCAATTCCGAAAAAGCTTTCCAAAGGAATCATCGTCAAGAGTGACAAAACCGCTAGAGCTCATACACACCGATGTCTGTGGACCAATCAATCCAAACTCATTTGGTAAGAATAAATACTTTCTCCTATTTATTGATGATTATTCTAGAAAAACGTGGGTTTATTTCTTGAAGGAGAAGTCAGAAGTGTTTGAAAATTTTAAGAAGTTCAAAGCCCTTATGGAGAAAGAAAGTGGCCTTTCCATTAAGGTCATGAGATCTGACCGAGGAGGAGAGTTTACTTCAAATGAGTTCAACAAATATTGTGAAGACCATGGAATCCGCCGCCCACTAACAGTGCCAAGATTGCCACAACAAAATGGAGTAGCGGAGAGAAAGAACCGAACCATATTTAATATGGTGCAAAGCATGCTTAAGAGTAAGAAGATGTCGAAAGAGTTCCGGGCCGAAGTAGTGGCATGTGTGGTATATCTGACAAATCGTTCCCCAACAAGAAGTGTGCATGAGAAGACACCACAAGAAGCATGAAGTGGAAGGAAGCCAGGGATTTCTCACCTCAAAGTGTTTGGAAGCATTGCCTATACCCACATTCCAGATGAAAGGAGAACAAAGCTCGATGATAAAAGTGAGAAATACGTATTCGTGGGTTACGACTCAAGCTCTAAAGGGTATAAGCTCTACAATCCAAATAGTAGAAAGATCGTCATAAGTCGTGACGTGGAGTTTGAAGAAGAAGATTGTTGGGATTGGAGTATTCAAGAAGATAGGTACGATTTTCTTCCTTACTTTGAAGAAGAAGATAATGAAATGGAACAACCAATGATAGAGGAATATATTACACCACCTGCCTCACCAACACCAAGGTTGGATGAAACAAGCTCAAGAGAGAGGACACCACGACTAAGGAGCATTGAAGAGCTTTATGAGGTAACCGAAAACCAAAATGACATTAACCTCTTTTGTCTTTTTGGTGATTGCGAACCTCTAAGTTATCAAGAAGCAGTTGAAGACGTAAAGTGCAGAGATACCATGGACGAAGAAATCAAGTCAATCACGAACAATGATATGTGGGAACTTACTACATTTCCGCGAGGACACAGAGAAATCGGAATAAGATGGGTGTACAAGGTAAAGTTGAAGTATGTGATGTCTCGAGATCAAGTTGCCGATATTTTCACCAAGCCACTCAAGTTGGAAACTTTCGTGAAGCTAAGAAGTATGCTTAGAGTCACAAATCAAGTTTAAGGGGGGATGTTGAAAGATTAAACTTGATTTGGGCCTAAACATATTGTTTGGATTTTTGGGCTTAAATATTTTTGGTTTAGGTAATTTTAATTAATGTTTCTAGAAAACTCTTGTAATATTTGGAGTGTCTAGATATTTCTTAGGTTTGTAATATTTTCTAGAATACTCTTGAAATTTCAAGAGTTGAGAACTCTCTAGAATTAGTGTGTCTAAAGTTCTCCTTAGAGTATTATAAATAGAGATGTAATTCTACACTTTTGTATCAAGCAAAAATACAAAGTTCTCTCTTCCATAAAGATTTCTCCCACCTATAAAGTTTCTCATTAAGCCTCTAATATTCCCACACATCTCCCTAAACACCAAAGGTAATATTTCCAACAACTACTACTATTGCACATGATCAAAATGTTGTAGTTTATGGTGACACATCTTTATGAAAAAATAAAAACAATGGCAATATGAACTATGAACCTCTACAGTGGTATAAATAAAGTATGCTAAATGATGTCAAGTAGCAGTTACAGGCATATGAACAACCATGTTCTGATTATCCAGAAGTTGTGACTGTTAGACACTTAGGTGGAAGAGAACCAAGCTCTCAATATTGGTGTGTGTCCTAATATTCTGCATTATTTCCTTATAGCTATTGTAAGATGTGTAAGTGTAGCATTCTGGTTTTGAATTGCATCAGAATTATTATCAATAAAGTATTCCATTTATACAAATTGTTTATGTTCAATGCCAGTCTCTATCGGATTGTAAATTTTTTAAATTGGGAAAATGACATCCATATCAACAATACTTAATAAAGTCCTAGTCAAAGAGAGATGGTCGGGTTACCAACCCCATTTAATCTGATAAATACCTAAGTAAATTGGCACAAATAGAAAGTTCGGGAAGTAATTCTAAAGCAGGCGTAAATTGGAAAGAGCAGAAGTACATTGTACTTTAGAAAAATAAAAAATATAGATGTCAGTAAGCCACTAAAAGAAAAGTGAGTCCGGCATATGGAAGAATCTAATGACACTAATTAAATTTCTATAATCTTAACAACTTTGTATAATATATTAACATTTTTGTATATGAAAATGGGATGTAACATGCATAAATGAAATTCAGTTACTCACCTTCGTGGTCACTAAAACCCAACTTTGATCAGTTGATGGTGTTTTTGGATGCACTGAACTCAAAGTGCTAAAATCTAAAATCAAGATGGGCATGAAGGTTGTTGTCGAGAAGCACTGAGTCCTGATTGTTGTCCCTATTCCATGAAAAGATAGTTGGTTAGAAGCAGCTGGACATATATGAATCATAATTGCTATTAGATTCAGAACAGAAATTATGTCATGTTCCTGGCCATCTCCCTCAGTGAGTTGCGTCAATAAGCACACGAAAGTTCTAGCTCCATAATTATCTTCAATGGTTGCTAACTCTGCAAGTGTTTGTACATTTACAGTTTGGCTACTGGTTCCAATAATCATGGAATGATTGGCATCCCCTTTAAAATTATAGTTTCTGCAGAATTTTAAAATCTGATGACACAGTGGAACCACTTTGTCAAAACTGAGATATCACTACACTCCCGATATAGATTTCACATTATGCCGCAAAAAGTTATAATTTAAACACGCATTCAATCTCAACAACATTAACAACTAAAAAAGTTATAATTTTTTTCACAATCTCGGCAACATTTACATAAGAATCGTTATATTCTACTGAAAATATCAAAATCCTTACCGAAATCCATTATGCGCAAACATCAGGACCAATTTGCAGGTGAACGTAAAGTGTAGCTTTTTGAAAACAACTTTTTTGCGCAAGAGTATCATTAGTTAAACTGCAAATTAAATTAAATAAAGGAGGGTGAAAGCGATGGAATTCCTGAATCGCAATGTTTATTATGCAATAATGTACACCAACTAAGTTAACAAACACATTCATTTCAAGTTTAAAAAAGAACCTATGGATGTCTTCTAAATCAAACCTTACACCATTAATAATTTCAAAGTCTTGCATATAGTCCCCAACCTCTAGTGATTCATTACGTGAACACCCTTTCAAAAAGCTTTCAAGAGACCCTGCTCTAAAGCCCAACTCAATGTGTCTCTCGAAATACAATATTTTCTATGTCTGCAATCCAAATTCCAAATAATTACCACTTAACATTAAATAACACGTCTTAAACCAAACCTTCCCAATATCTAATGTACCGACAATGATAATTATTGATATCACAAATACGGTTTCGGTCTCATATCAAGTGTTGTCGTTGTCGCTCCCATCTGCAATAAGCACCCTTAACCGAAACTAAATCAGAAAAAAGACTTGAAATATGAATCTTGAGGCAACAGTAATCCAAATCCAAAAACCATAGATCGAATCAAATCGAAAATGCATCTGAAATCCAAATAAGATTCTGAACCAAACTCGAAACCGGAACTGGACAACATATTTCCCAAATAATGCATATTGTGATGCGTCAAAAAACAGCACCTCCTGCATAACAAAAACTTCATGAAAGACATTTTAACTCAAATTAATTTTCGAACCAGATCTACGTGACAAAAATTAATTGAAGATCACAAAAATGAATACCTATTAAACAAAACAGTTTCAAAAAAAGAAACAATTGCATCATATTGACATCCAAACTTTTCACCTGCAAGTAGAAAATCAATAGCTTAGGTATCAACTTCAGTTAAAAAAACCAGCAAGAAATGAGGGATATGGGGGGATCTACGTGAATCTAACTATTACCTTTTGCAATTCGTGTAGAAGATATGTCACAACTGTTAGGTATCAACTTCGTTCTTCTATCAACTTCTGCAACTGCAAAAAAATTATAGTTCAGTATTCATGAAAAAACCATAACTATTGAAACACTGAACAACAATAATATTCAAAAACAACAACAGAGAAAATGGATGAGAAATATTTGTTTCTTCAGAAGTACCGATGGTAGTTTCTTCAGACACACCAACAATAAACCCTTTTGAATCACTTTTGGATCTTGAAGGCAGAGAAAAATAGAGTTAGACTGGGAGAAGAAGAAGAAGAAGGAAGAGAAAGAGTAATAAATGATGATGGAGCAAGAGAGAGTCAGAGAGTCAGATTGAAAAATAAAATTTGAAACCATGTGTTTTCTGAGCAAAAGCAGGTCTGGTACCTGCTCCCAGATCCCAACTTGAGTTACAGGAAAAAGTTAGAGTGAAACTATTTGCTACTGTTACGAAATGTGATAGAAAAATATAAGGGTTTTTAGTGTAAATGCAGTAGTTATGTTTCAATTAGTACATGATTTGGTTGGAAATAATTACTTTTGGGCATCATTTACCCTTAATTTTGTGACGTGGTAGCACTAAACCAAGGGTTACTATAGTGTTTACCAGAATAATCAATCTTCTTATATTATAGATTCATTGTTCAAATTAATGAATTGTGGTTCTGCGGTAAATATAAAGAGATAGCGTTAATCAATCGTTGTATAATATGAGAACAACAACATATTTTCTATTGCTTTTGCATTGGTTGAAGACTAGATAGATTGCGCTTAGAGATTCTTTCTAAATAATTTGATAAGGCACTTCACACTCGAACCAAATCTTTTATTTATATATTTTGAACCTACATATATTTTGAACCTACATGAATTTATAAAGAGTGTCGATTATAATCTTGAAAATGACTAGTAAAATCCTTCATCTTGATATATGTAACTAGTAACTAACCCGTGCGTTCGCACGAGCCTGTCTGTTCGAGGATTTTATGTTATGGACACGTAATTGTTAATCAAATTGAAAAGAAAAATAGTAAAATTATAAAAATAGATATGATTGAAATTAAAAATTTGTATTGGTAAATATAAGAAAATGTTGTGGTCGTTTATAACATGTAGTATTTTTTTCGTATATAAAAAAATTGAATCAAAATTAAAATTATGCCCGTTTATAACAATTGTAATTTTTTCGTATATAAAAATATTTGAATCAAAATTAAAATTGTCTCCGTTTATAACAGTAGTATTTTATCTTATATAAAATAATTTTAAACAAAAAGTAAACTTGTGCCCGTTTATAACAATAGTATTTTTTTCGTATAAAAAAAATTGAATCAATATTAAAGTTGTTCCCATTTATAATAATAATATTTTTTTCGTATATAAAAATATTTGAATCAAAATTATAGTTGTCCCCGTTTATAATAGTAATATTTTATTTTATATAAAACAATTTGAATCAAAATTAAAGTTGTGTCCGTTTAAAACTACAATATTTTTTTTGTATACAAAAAAATTTTAATCAAAATTCAAGTTGTTTCCGTTTATAATAATAGTATTTTTTTCGTATATAAATATATTTGAATCAAAATTATAGTTGTCTCCGTTTATAATAGTAGTATTTTATCTTATTTAAAAAAATTTAAATCAAAATTAAAGTTGTGCCCGTTTAAAAAAATCATTTTTTTTCGTATATAAAATTTTTTAATCAAAATTCAAGTTGTCTCCGTTTATAACAATAGTATTTTTTTCGTATATAAAAATATTTGAATCAAAATGAAAGTTGTCCTTGTTTATATAATAGTATTATTTTATTTTATATAAAAAAATTTGAATCAAAATTAAAGTTGTGTCCGTTTATAACAATAGTATTTTTTTCGTATATAAAAAAAATTGAATGAAAATTAAAGTTGTCCCCGTTTATAACAATAGTATTATTTTCGTATATAAAAATATTTGAATCAAAATTAAAGTTGTGTCCGTTTATAACATTAGTATTTTATCTTATATAAAAAAATTTGAATCAAAATTAAATTTGTGCTCGTTTAAAACAATAGTATTTTTTTTCTTATATAAAACAATTGAATCAAAATTAAAGTTGTCCTCATTTACCACAATAGTATTTTTTTCGTATATAAAAACATTTGAATTAAATTATAGTTGTCCTCGTTTATAACATTAGTATTTTATCTTATATAAAAAAATGTGAATCAAAATTAAAGTTGTGCCCGTTTAAAACAATAATATTTTTTTCGTATATAAAATAATTTGAATCAAAATTAAAGTTGTGCCCGTTTATAACAATAATATTTTTTTCGTATATAAAAATATTTGAATCAATAATAAAGTTGTTCTTATTTATAATAATAATTGGATCAGTATTTTCATTTTTACTGTTTCAAATAATTTTTCTGATATAAAAAAACAAAATTTATTATAATTTTATTGAAAGAAATATAGACAAAAATTAATAATAATAGTAACAAAAATAAAAATTAATTTATTAAAAAATAACGTATTCCAATAAATGAAAAGGAAAAATTCAGTGAATTCAATGAAAAAATTCATGGAGAAGTCTTGGAATTTTGTTGCTCTGCCTGATTTGTACTATAATGAGGAAGGGTATTTCATTGTTAGGTTTAAAAACAGTGAGGATAGGGATAATGTTATGGCTCAGGGACCCTATTTCATTTTTGGAAAGCCAATTTTCATTAGACAGTGGAGTGTGGATTTTGAAATCAAGGAAGATATCCTGCGTGTCTTGCCCCTATGGATCACCATGCCTAATCTTCCTCTGCATCTTTGGGGAGAGAAAAGTATTTCCAAGATTGCAAGTGCCATTAGGAAGCCTATAACAACTGATGAATGTACAGCTAGGAAACTGCGTATTTCGTATGCTAGAGTATTGGTTGAGGTGGATATCACGCAGAAACCTAAAGACTCAGTGAACATTCGAGATCACAATGGTAAGAGTTTTGAACAAAAGATTGAATATGAATGGATGCCAAGTTATTGTCAATCTTGCTTAAGGATAGGGCATGACTGTGCTAAAAAGAAGAAAAACGAAAAGAGAGTTTGGAAGCCTATTGAGGTTATTAAGGAGAAAAAGACTGAAGTCACAGGGCAAGGTTCTAACACAATAGGTAGCACTGCTGATGTACAGAAGGAGAACAGTCCTGAGCCAGAAAAGAAAGATGATGATTGGAAGGTGGTTACAAATGGAAAAGCGGATAAAGGGAAAAATGCTCTCAGCCCAACCCCTAAGTCTGCTTTCATGCGGTTTCAAAATTCATTCACGCCCTTAAGGATTGGAGATAGTCCTACAGGAGAGATTCTAGTTGTTAAATGATGGCCACTTGGAATGTAAGGGGCATTAATAAAGAAGCCAGACATAGAGAGGTCAGTGCTTACATTGCTACTTTTAAAGTTCCCATTGTTGCATTACTTGAAACTAGAGTGAAGAGAAATAATGTAGATAAAGTAAGGAAAGCTTTTGGAAATAAATGGCATTTTGTTGATAACTATGATCAACATGCCAATGGAAGAATTTGGATTTTATGGAATAAGCAGGAGATTGATATTAGAGTTCTTAGGAGTCATGAGCAATTTATTCATATTGGTATTTTTGGGGTGGATAGGATTCTTCAATATGAAGCAACTGTGGTGTATGCTCTGAACCAAATAGAACACAGGAAAAGGTTGTGGAATGATATTAATAATCTTGGCACAGGTATTAATGGCCCATGGATTGTAATGGGGGATTTCAATAATGTGCTTACAAGCCAGGATAGAATTGGAGGCAATCATGTTCATGTTTCAGAATATAGAGACTTGGAGGATATGATGCAAGTTGTAGGGTTATTTGAAGCAAGTACTAAGGGCAATCATTATATGTGGACCAATAAACATTCTAGTGGGGTGATCTATTCTCGGATAGATAGAGTTATTGGTAATGCAAATTGGTTTTAGAAATTTAATGATGCTGTTGTGAAAAACCTTGCCCCTAATATCTCTGATCACAATCCTGTCATAATTGATATTGCAAACCAGAAACCAAAAACCAGATCCATGTTTAAGTTTTTGAGTTGTAGCACTACTGATCCTTCATTCCTACAGGTGGTGGCTCAAAATTGGCAACAGGATGTTATTGGAAGACCTATGCATAGATTGTGGACTAAATTGAAAAGGCTTCAACCTGTTATGAAACAAATGACTAGGAACTTTACTGATATCCACTGCAAGATTGTGCAGGCCAGGCTTGACCTTAGCAGTGCTCAGGAGAAGCTTCAACACAATATTTTTGATCCCCTCCTCATTGAGCAAGTGAAGACCCACAATGATAACCTGCTCTACTTGAATCAGATGGAAGAGAGTATTATGATGCAAAAAGCAAAAATCAATTGGCTGAAATATGGGGACAACAATTCAGCCTATTTTCATGCCTCTGTCAAAGAGAAACATAAGCAGAACAGCTTAACATCTCTTGAAGCTTTGAATGGAGATTTTCTGACCAATCAAGAAAGCATTGAGAAAGAGATCATGCAGTTTTACACTCAGCTCGTTGGCTTTAAAGAAACTAGTTTGACTGGGATTGATATTACTTGTATGAGAAATGGTAGGACATTGGCTAGAGAAGATGCCCAAATGCTAATTAGACCCATTACTGAGAAAGATATTTGGGAAGCCCTTAACATCATTAGAAACAACAAAGCCCCTGGGGTGGATGGCTTCAATGCTTACTTCTTCAAGGCTTCTTGGTCCATTGTGAAAAAAGATGTCCAAGATGCACTGTGGGAATTCTTTGATTCTAGTAGGATGTATAAAGCTTTGAACTGTTCCCTGATAACTCTCATCCCCAAATCTGATGCAGCTAAGACCATTAAGGATTGGAGACCTATTGCCTGTTGTAGTACTTTTTACAAAATTCTCTCAAAAATCCTCACTTTAAGGCTTGGAAAGGTAATTGGTTCTGTTATTGATCAATCTCAAACAGCCTTTATTCCTGGCAGACATATACAAGAAAATATTATCCTTGCTCATGAGCTAATTAGAGGCTATAGTAGGAAACACACCTTTCCTAGATGTATGGTCCAAATGGACATACAAAAAGCATATGACACTGTAGACTGGAATACCCTTGCTCAGATTATGAAAGAACTTGGTTTTCCTCAGATTTTCACTAATTGGATTTTGGCTTGTGTTACCACTGTTTCCTATAGATTTTCCATCAACGGTTCTGCTTCTAAAGTGCTTATAGCAAAACGTGGCCTGAGACAGGGTGATCCTGTATCACCTCTCCTATTTGTTATGGTGATGGAATATATGCATAGACTGCTCATGGGTCTTAAGGAGAATCCCAATTTTAATTTCCATCCTAAATGTGTTAAGCTGAATCTTATAAATTTGTGTTTTGCAGATGACAATTTGCTCTTTGCCAGGGGAGATATTATCTCAATGCAACTGTTAATGGCTAGGGTGAAGAACTTCTCGCGTGCTACTGGTCTTATGATGAGTATCCCTAAAAGTAAACTGTACTGTGGAGGGTTGGATGACTGTACCAGGAAGCAGATCCAGTTGGAAACAGGTTTTGATATGGGCTCTCTACCATTTAGATACCTTGGTGTTCCACTGGATAGCAAGAAGCTTACTATCCATAACTGTCAGCCACTATGTGATAGAATGATAAAAAGACTCAAACATTGGAGTACCCGTCTATTGTCGTTCGCAGGAAGACTTCAACTGATCAAAAGTGTTTTGTTTGCCATTACTAACTATTGGCTACAAATATTTCCTTTGCCTAAAAAACTCATTCACCATATTGAGAGTATGTGCAGGAGTTTCCTCTGGTCCGGTAAAGAGAGCAATAGCAAAAGGGCACCAATTGCGTGGGATAGGGTATGTGATTCCATAGCAGCAGATGGACGAAATGTTATTTCATTGAGGGAGTGGAATATAGCTTCTATATGGAAATTACTTTGGAACATTTGGAAGAAGCAAGATAGTTTATGGATTCGATGGATCCATGAGTATTATATGAAAAGGACTGAGTTCAGGAATTTTATACCTGGTGCTGGCTGTTCTTGGTTAATCAGAGCTATTTTCAAACATCAAGATTTGCTTGTTGATTCGAATGTGTGGCGGGAATTCCAGTCAAAGGACGGGTACAAGATAAGGAGCATATATAACATGTTGCGGGGAGATAAACCAATAGTTGAATGGTGTTCTATTTTCTATGGCAATCTAGCGAGACCTGGGGCAGTTTTCATTATGTGGTTAGCTTGTCATCAAAGATTATTCACCAAAGATAGGATGATGAAATTTGGTATGAGTACAGATGGTATATGTGTTCTTTGTGATGCAATGGAGTCTTGCAGACATTTGTTTTTTGAATGTCCTAGAACAAACCAAGTGTGGAAACAAGTGCTCAGAATGTATGGTTACAATCGCGATCCCGTTGGTTGGAATGACGAACTGAGGTGGATCAGCCAGCAGTGCAAGAGTAAGGGAAGTAAGAGTAAAATTCTGAAAATTGCTATCACCGAGACGGTTTACTACCTGTGGAATATGCGAAACAAAATTATTTTCCAAACTTGTAGTAAAGATCTCCAGTGTAAGAGCACTAGGGAGATGATAGATAGGTGCATTGATAAAGATAAGAAGCTCATAGATTATTGTAATAGGTTGTGATTGTTGTGTTTAGTCCTTTGGTGGCCTGGATCTTGGATCGGCATGTTCTTTGACTATTTTTTGGATTAATAAAGTCTTTTATTCCAAAAAAAGAAAAGGAAATTCAAACAACATTTCATTAAGATCGTAACGTTTATGGAGATGCATTTGTTTGCAGACTATTATAAAAATCAAAAGTTAAAAAAAGAAAAAAAAATAAGAAAAATAATAAATTTAAGTTGAAAAGGTAATAAAAAACTTTAAGGTAATATATATATATATAGTATTTTATATAAATGTTGATTTTTTATTTAAGTCTATAAATATATATATTTTTATTAACTTTTCACTTTCTACAAATAAAAAACTTAAAAAGGTAATATATATAGTAATTGTCTCAAATATATTAGTAAAAGATATATTTTAATTATTCCGTATTCGTACAAAAATTGTATTTAAGGTGAACAATATAAAGTAAACTTAGCTGAAGGAAATGGGATAGAGAATTATGCTTATTAACAGGTGTGGACTTGTCAGGTGAGTGCAAATCTAATTTTTAATGCTATTTATTTTTTAAACAATGTCCATAAAATTAAAGATTTGTTTGTACTGTTATTTGACATAAATTATATTAAAAATTGATTTTTTTTTCTAAACATTGTCCATAAAATAAATAATTTGATTGTACTGTTATGTCATAAAGAAACATAAATTATATTTAAAGCTCTAATAAATGTTAAATTTGACATATTAAAAAATTATTGAAAAATAATGCAAAAATAGAAGTTAAAAATTAGAGAGTGAGATAAAACTCTTTAAAAAAACTCACAACTATTATTTTCTAACCTCCATTTAACTCCTACTTTGACTAAATCATAATAGAGGTCAGACACATTCTCAACACCAATGGTTTCATTAATACTGAAAAATATTTAAACAATACAATGTTAATTCATTTTTTTTTAAAAGCAAAACAAATGGGCATATCTATGAAGAACTAACTAAGGATAGTGGAAAACAAATTATTCTATATCATATTAAATATAAAATTCATAAATTAATTAGTTACCCGGGCGATCACATATAAATTATAAGAAATAAAAAATAATAAATAATAAATCAATATGATACATTATATTCTACAAAAATAATTAATTGTTCGTGCAGATATAAATCATTAAGATGAATTAAAATAAATTATGCAATTCTTTTAAAATAAAACTTCAAAAAATTACTAAACAACTTTTTAAAAATATGTATAACTATCCATTTTTTGTTGTTTTGTAATATTTGGATGAAAAAAACAGTCTTATTCAACTTTGGTTTTGTGATCTTTTACTTTGGAGTTTATTTCATTGATAGTATACTGAGAGGACATCACCAACAAACTATTATCGTTACTCAGTAACGTGACAAAAATGTAATAACACTGCATTAGGATTGGACAAAAATTCAAAAACCACTATTATTTTCTAAACAATATTATAGGAGTAATATTATAGTAGTGGTTTGTCTTATCATATGAAAAAAAATATAGCAGTGTCTTGTCTTTTTATATGAAAAAATATACAGTATTCTATACCTACTTTTTACCTGCTACATTGAGGCACACGAAATATAGGCTAGACTACAATCTATTTTTTTCCTTGGTTGTTACTATTATACTACTACGACAGTGCCACCACCTGTTTCCTTTCTCTATGCATTATATTTTTCACACACAAATATTGTGAATACCATACTTTCTTCCACTCTTTATTGTTCCAACACAAATTTCTCTTATTATATTCTAATAGTGAGATTTGATAATAATTTAATGATTTTAAATCATAAAATAATTAAAATATAATAATTTAAAAATATATATTTTTATTATATTAAAAATGTTTAATTTTAAATTTTGCCTTAGGCCTCAAGACGTGTTGGACCGGCCCTGATTTGATTGAATGAAATACCATAGATTTTATTATATTCTATTGCACTAAATCCATTATTTACAAATTCAATTAATGGTGTCATTATTTACAAATACAAATTATATAGTTTTTCTAATAATTTTTTTAAATCAAGGATTATTTAATAATTTTTTTTTAAATCAAAGATCATTTATTATTTTTTTAATATTAATTTAAATATTATTTTAAAATTAATTAGTAAAACAAATATTTCTATTACTCACTATTTAACCCACTTTTTTTTATTGGTTCCTTTTCTGTTTCCATCCTTCTTATTTTATATCTCGTTTTATTATTATTTGTATTAAAGTTTATTTAATTTATTTAATTTATAAAGTATATATTATTATATAACTCTCACAATTAGTGAATAATTTTAATATCATTTAATTAATATATTATTTAACAATTATATTGTCATACATTTTATTTAATATCATTTATTCTATTTATTATTGTATATAAAAGAATAGTAACATAAATATTTGTCTCATTAATTTTTTTATTAGTAACATAAATAGTTAAAAAAACAAAACACTCAGTCCTCTGTTTGCATTCATAATAATTATTATAATAATAATAAATATACAAACAATATAAAATAGTATTGTATCATAAGAACATATTACTATAAGAACAATATTCAACTTTATAATTTGACTATTTTAAAATTTTGTATATGCATTAAATGCAATAAAATCTACGGGATACTTGAACAAATCAGGTGGCATAGTAGCAGATCCTTTTGCAACATCAATCAAGACTAACCATCTTCTATTTCTTATGAACAAAAAAAGTATATGCAAAAACAACGCATTTCTACTGCTAGTATATCATGAAATCTATTTAATTGTGTAGTTTGCATTAATAAATTGAATAACAGTTATCTCAAACCAAAAAGTATTTCGCAGGTCCAAAACATAAATCTCATGGAAACACGGATTAAAAAATAACGATAAAAACAAATGTGAGATAACATGTAACTAAAGAAGATGCAAGAATTAATGCTTAAAAAATCTTAAATATAATAATTAAAAATTTTATTCTTATAATTTTAAAAATTAATGTATTAAATAAACATAAATATAATGATTAACATTTTTAACAAACTTAAACTGAGTCATAGTTTAATTTGTTAATTAATTTAACAAATATTTTATATCTTCTAAAACATAATCAAAAGATTATATATTTAATGTTTATGTTATGAAATTGAAATAATCAAAGAATAAATTAACATATTATGAAAATAAAAACTACCAAAAAATTGAAATAATAAAAAAAATATAATTCTTAATTACAAATAAAAAACAATAAAAATAAAAATAAAATAGTTATTATATGTCATTATCAACAATTGTATCATTATTATAGCCTAAAATAAATCAATGAAGAGTAGTCCTTTCACCACGACTTATTACTACTGATGTGACCTATAGCCTAAAATCAGTGTAACATTTTTCAAAATACCCAAGTTTTCTTCCAATTTTCCAATGTACCCATGTTTCAAAAAAAAAAAAGGTGTATTTGTAGGGGGGCGCCATCAGGTTTGGCTCCCCCATGTAAAATTGTAGGGGGGCGCCAATGCTTTTGGAGTCATCCTTTATATTTAAAGGGGGGCGCCATTCCATTTGGAGTCACCCTTTAAATATAAAGGGGGGCGCCATACCCCTTGGAGTCCTCCGTTTAATTAATTTAATTTTTTTATAATATATTATATATTAATTTTTGATGAAATATTATTTTATTTGATACACCTCCTATATAAGTAGATGGCACTCTTACACATTCATTCACAACAAAGTTGTTGTTGTATCTTAAAATTTTAGCAGATTTAGTCATGTATCTCAGAAGATACGGTCATGTGATTTTTTCAAGAACGAAGCCGCCGATAAGGATGCTGTTTTGGAATATCCAAAGCTTAGAGCAACTACGAAGGAATTTGAATCGATGGTTAGAAGGAGACATTGCAGATGGTGAACAAATTAGAAGTATTGAAAGACTTGTTTCTTACTTCTCGATCGAAGATGGAAATATTCGACGTGAGTGGCTACGAATTAGAAATGACAACGACGTTAGGTCTATGATGTTTGGAACTGATGATATTGTTTTGATTGTTGTAATTTCTTAGTTTATGTTGTATTAATTTTGATATAATTAATGGATTAAGTGTTGCTGTAGAAGTATTTTAGTTTGTTTCTTGTAACCAGTAGTTGTTATAAATATTAAATTCAAAGGTTACAACTTTCTATTGACAAAAGTAAATTTATCTAGAACTTGTTCCAACATTTGGACATTTTTTCCGTGTATGCCCGGGTAGACGACATATTCCACATAGTCTTTCCATTTTCTCATAAGTGTCCATTTCAGTTCTAATTCGCGTGCTTTTGGGGCGACCCTTTTTGTTTCTTCTCATGGTTTCGTTGTGGTAAATTGTGTCCCCATGATAGGTTGGCCAATAGTCCTCACTAGCTACCACTAGAAAGTTGTTACTGTAGATACCGAATAAGTTCATGACCTTGTAAACTTCTGATAGCTGCAAGAACGGATCATGACGAGCACTAGAACATGCCGCAATGACATGTGAACAAGGCATACGGAGCGCTTGAAACTTTCCGCAGTCGCACCAATATTTATGAACTTCCACCCTGTATTGTCCCATTGGTCGTCCCTCATTGTGATCCTTTGTCTCTTCAACCATGAAGCTGTAATCGTGACGGTCAAACGATGTAACTCGATGTGAGGTCGCTTTATCAGTTTCTTCCTTTATAAATGTCATGCAGCTTTCGCTGAATAACTGCCCTGATTCCAAAACAACGCCCCATTTTTTGCCTCTTGTTGCAAATAGTGACCCCAACCTGTAATAGGTTGCTCTAACTAACGCAGTGATGGGTAGGTTTCTAGTTCCCTTGAAAATGTTGTTCAGGGATTCTACAAGGTTGGTGGTCATGTGACCCCATCGACATCCTCCATCAAATGCCCTTGTCCACTTTTCCACCGGAATGTTGTCCACCCAGCTTAATGCTTCTGTGTTTGACAATCTTATTTCTTCGCGGTAATACCTGAATGATGGTTGGTTTAATGCATACCCCGCGTTCACGAATTGCTTCTTGAGGTTTTTGTCTTTAAATTCCCGCATAAAATTCTGCGACATGTGTCTTATACAATAAACATGGACAGAAGGAGGATTATGCCAACCATTTGCAGGATTATTGTAAGCGCTGACAATAGAGGCGTGCCTGTCGGAAATCAGACATAAGTTGGGTTGTGGGGCTACATGTGTTCTGAGATTTTTGAGGAAGAAACTCCAAGCCTCGCCTGTCTCACCTTCTACCAGAGCAAAGTGGTAATTCTGTGCATCCTATGTATTTACCGTTATTAAGAGACATAGACAGAATAAAAACTTATAGTTGGGGGTCTGCCACGCTCGCCCACCTATATAAGTCTCTATGTAACAATGCATTTGCCGGTTCGGGTAATTTTACTGGATGTGTTGTTCTTCTACAAGCTTGGGGTTGGTCAAGAATGACCAACTTAGCGCCTGTCAGCACCAATAATTTCGGTTTTCCATACGCTACAAGGTAATGTTCTAAACCATTTCTTTAAATATCTAGTTTTCTGTCTTTTAATTTATTGTATTACTTAAAAATGTTGCCTTTTCAAAATATAGGTGGTCTGCACTAGGGATGAATTACGACAAATGTCCCCATTACAGCATCACCCAGTACCGAAATCTTCTAGATCATTTGGGTGAACATGATGTATTATCACTAACCTATCTATTAATGGTTATAGTCACATTTAATATTAACACGTTATTTAAAATATACTGAATATTTTTCTTCCACCTGCAGTTTATTTGGCGGCCATATCTTGGTCTAGAGGTCATCCATGAAGCTGACGTACACCACTCTGCTGTGTGGACTGCAAAGGTACCGATCATCCACTTCACAACAGTTGAAATGCACAACAGTGATCGTGTCAAGCTTCAGTTTGGAATGCTACAAGATATTCCCGGTCCCCCAAAATGCATCGACGACAGATGGCACACAAGCATCCTCTCTGACTTATGGCACTATAAGCCATGGAAAACATATGCAAAACATGAGTGTCGTGAATGGAAGTTTCGCAACCATTTTGCTTTGACCGACAATGTTTTGCCATATGAGAGCAAACCGTCTGTCCAGTACATGACTTGGTATAGGTCGGTTTCCATTGGTTTCTTTTCCCATCCTAGATATCTTGTTGACCCACGCCAGCAAGCCACATCATCACAAACTCAACAGCGGACCGATCAACCAAGCCAACATCCAACCCAACCCCCACTCACACAACCACAATTCCATGAAAACACCCCTTACCAATCCACCCCATTTCAACATGGTTATACTCAATCGACATACCAACAAAACCCACCACAAAATCAAGCATACTCCTATGACACTACAACCCAGATTAACACGGACTATCAAACACCTAACCAAGCCTTACCCACCCAGACATTTACACCCTTGCCCGATTACGACCAAGCAGGCTATCGTCCTGACATATCATCTAGCCAACCACCCCGACAAAATTATACAGGCATGGGAAACACCTTTAATGTGGACGACTTGCCTAATATTGACTCGTCTGCATGGTCACTATTTCTTCAGCTGCCGAACCCATTAACAACATCCGCACCTATGGACCCGACGTCGCCGCCGCCGCCACCGCGAAGAGAACGAAGACACGTACGTACACGAGGATGTGGTACGGGCGGAAATTTGCCTCGACCTCGTCGACAAAATTAGTGTATTGTGTTTCGCCTTTTATCTATGTAATTTGTAATTATTAAAAAAAAATATTTCGAATGAGTAATACTATTAAAATTATTAAATATTATTTGTGAATTATGATTATTTATTTATTAATGTAAATTTATTTGAAAAATATTAAAAAAAATTCGTTCACAAATGGGGGCTCCAGATGGTATGGCGCCTCCCTTTAAATTTCAAGGGGGTAGCCATTACCAATGGCGCCTCCCTTTTGGATTCAATGGGGTAGCCATTTCTATTGGCGCCCCCCTTCAATGTTTTTTTTTTTTTTCGAAACATGGGTATATTGGTATTAATGGTGAAAACATGGGTAGAATGGAATTATATACTTGCAAACATGGTTATTTAGGGAAAAATTCCTCCTTTTGCAACATCAATCAAGACTAACCATCTTCTATTTCTTATGAACAAAAAAAATATATGCAAAAACAACGCATTTCTACTGCTAGTATATCATGAAATCTATTTAATTGTGTAGTTTGCATTAATAAATTGAATAACAGTTATCTCAAACCAAAAAGTATTTCGCAGGTCCAAAACATAAATCTCATGGAAACACGGATTAAAAAATAACGATAAAAACAAATGTGAGATAACATGTAACTAAAGAAGATGCAAGAATTAATGCTTAAAAAATCTTAAATATAATAATTAAAAATTTTATTCTTATAATTTTAAAAATTAATGTATTAAATAAACATAAATATAATGATTAACATTTTTAACAAACTTAAACTGAGTCATAGTTTAATTTGTTAATTAATTTAACAAATATTTTATATCTTCTAAAACATAATCAAAAGATTATATATTTAATGTTTATGTTATGAAATTGAAATAATCAAAGAATAAATTAACATATTATGAAAATAAAAACTACCAAAAAATTGAAATAATAAAAAAAATATAATTCTTAATTACAAATAAAAAACAATAAAAATAAAAATAAAATAGTTATTATATGTCATTATCAACAATTGTATCATTATTATAGCCTAAAATAAATCAATGAAGAGTAGTCCTTTCACCACGACTTATTACTACTGATGTGACCTATAGACTTCATTATCTGCACCTTGTACTTTCACACTCTTTTCAAAATAAAAGATGTTTGCTACACTTCAAACCTCTATTGTGACAGAATAGGTAGAAGCCTTTGGAATTTCAAAGGTACAAATTATTAAAATTATATATAAAACAACTCATAACATATCAAAAGACTTAAAAAAACTTAACACATGTTTAAAGGCACATAAATATTTTCAAAATATTTTCAACGCAGATTGAAGCTACGATCGGCTGCAGTGTAACTCTTGTGCAAACACTGCAATGGAGCAAAAAGAAACTGAAACTAAAAATGATTATAGTTACAAATTATGACCTTCATGTCCACCCTCTGAAAAGAAAAATATTGGTTGAAATGTACATTCGTGCAGATCATACTACAAATTACGTAAACAACACTTAACTTTTAAAATCAAAGAAAATGAAATCAACATAGTTATTAATTAATATTTTCTTTAGACATTATTTTGTAGATCATTACCTAGCTTTATCATCATATTTTGGTTCAGCCTAGCTTGTAGATCATTACCTATTCCACCATCATTGTTGTCGGTTGGATCAACATGAGAAATTCAATAAAATCAAATTCACAAAACTGCAAATTCAAATTCACACAACTGGAAATACATACTGACTATTACTGCAATAAATTTCTACTGAATGCAAAACAATAAGGGATCATAAAATTCCATTTATGCTGAGAAGAAATAAAACAATATGTTTTCACCTTCAATTGACCAATGATATACAAATGTCTGAGTGACTATGCCTAACATCAAAATCACACAACAACTTCATTGAGAAAAACCAGAAAATCAAGCCAAAAACAAATAAAAGAATAAAACTTACACTTTTAAGTTCATTTTCCATCTTCGTGTAGATCCACAATCTGAAAAAACAAAACTTTTATGTTAAAACATACACTTTTAATATAAATCTATAACCTGAAAAAAATACAAAACATTAAAACTTACAATTTGAAATCCAATTTTCGTTTTCGTGTAGATCCACAACTTGAACACCTTCAACGAAAAAAACCAAAAAATCAATTGAAACCCAGAAAATCAAGAAAACAAACCTGAAAACTCAACAATATTCTACCATCTTCATTCAATATTCAACCGAAATCCAGAAATTCATCCCTTCCAAGAACATCAAAAACAAAAAAAACCCAGAAACTCAACAATACTGTAAGATCTTCATGAAATCATTAGAAAACATTTTAAAGTGGAACAAAAATGAGTAAAAATGTATTTTTTTTTTAACATACGGACATGAAAAGGTGGAAAGGTGAAATCTTTCATAAAAAAATAGCAAAAATGAGTATGAATTTGACATGCTGTAAAATAAAAATTTTAAAAATGAAACCTTTGTTGATGTTGATGGCGACAGTGGAAGAAAATCGAAGAAGAAGAAAAACCTGAAAAATATAAACATAATATGTTAGTAAATGGATGAAGAAGTTGTAGAAAAAGAAAAACAAAAGACAAAAAAGCAAATCTAACAGCGCAAAAAGCAAATTCACGATCGAAACGATGGAATCAAAGATGAAAATATAATTGAATTAGAGAAAGAACGAAGAAAGAGAGAAAGAAGGAAGAAAGAGAGAAAGAAGGGAGAAAAATGAAAATACGGTGGGTGAGAGAGAAAAGAAAGAGAAAGTAAAAAAATATGACAGTACAGATAAAGTAAAATTTTGGAAACAAAAAATTCTAACATTATTGTATGACATCATCAATTAGTTCTAATTTAACCATCAAAGATATTATACAATATGTATGTAGTTGGAATAGAATCATGTGACATCATTAGTTGCATAAAGTAAATTTTGGACCAAAATTACCCTCAAATTGGAGATGTGGCAAAAAAGAGAAAGGGGCAAATAAGAATTTTCTAGAACATCAAACTTTCTTATATTATAGATGTATTAGACATATTTCACAAAATTTTATATGATAGATCAAAAACAAATAATTTTGCAAATAATTTTTTAACATAGATAAACTATCTTTAGACCTTGGTTGTCTTCTGTAATACCCCGTATTTTAATTACTCTAGATAATATTAGTTGTGATCTACTGAGTTCTAGTGTACTATGAGAAATTATCTGCAAAGATAATTAGAGTAACGGTTGAGCTCAAAGCAAATCTAATTAATATTATCTGTCTCTGAGATATTTAAGTATTTGGAACTTTAGAGTTTTTTGGGCAATTAGTAGTATTACAATTGATGATGTCTTACTATATCATTTCTTTTCCACTCTTTTTCCACACTTAGAGCAAAAGGAAGAAAAGTATAGAAAGAAGTTGGAGAGAAAGAAGGAGAAAGGAAGGAAAAAGAGAAGTGAAAACCTAGAAGTGAGAAGATCAAGAATCATCATCCATTCTTCACCAAATCAAATCTTCATCATCATCATTATCTTCTATTCAAGATGGGTTCTAGATAGATGCCTTAGTTGTAGAAATTCATGAGTTTTAAAGTTAGGTTAAGATTGTGAGAAAATGAATAATTGTGCTAAAATCATGAATCTAATGGATGAGATGCAATATAAATGATTGTTGTTATGATTATACTGTGTTTTGATTGTTTTGTTAAGGGTTGGATGTGTTTTGGATGGTAAAACTATGGATTTTGGATGAAGAACAGCGTTGTTGGGAAGTTGGATTTTCCAGGGTTCGCCTAGCGAACCTGGGGCGAGTCACAGCGAACCAACTTTCGAGGGTCCGCCTAGCAAACCCGGCAGCGAAGGTTAGCGAAGATTCGCCAACGACGTTCGCCTAGCAAACTTTGTGCCTTTTCAGTGCTGGTTGGTTCTGCATAGCTTCGCCAGGGTATTCGCGAAGCGAAGGGCGAGGCGAATGTTCGCCAGGGAGTTTGCGAAGCGAACTTTAGATCTGTTTTGTTCTGTTTGTTCATTCGCCTGGAGCTTCGCCTAGAGATGGCTGGAGCGAATGCTCGCTGGGAAGTTCGCCTAGCGAACATGACAGATTTCCCATTTTGTTTCCTTCATAACTTTTGATCTGTAACTCGGATCGGGACGTTCTTGGTACCGTTAGAAAGCCACGACGACCCTCTACCCAATAAAAAATGGAAATTAGGGGTATGATGTAGGACAAATTATTTAGAGGCAAATGAATGAAAGTAATGATATGTGATATGTTGATTATGTGATCCTATTATACAATTGACTTATGTGTTACCTATTTTCTCTTGTTGTTAAGCATGTTTGAGAATGTATGCATGTTAAAAGGTGAAATAGGTAGAGTGAAAATATTACCATTGAATTATGTTGGAACCTAGTAACGGCTAAGAAAGTGTCGAATACCATCGCGTTGGGTTGTGATCGCATAATCGTAACCATTTATCTTGCTGTGTAGTTTCATGAGACTCGAGCTCCTCCTCTGAAACGTATGCACAATTACTTGGCAGGTTTGATTCCCGCGTGTAGTACGAATGGAACCTATATGGTAAAGAGACTTGTGATGGTTAACAGGCCATGAGAAGTGACGGTTCACGGTTAACAGGCCGATGATCCCGAATCCATTTCGTATGCCAAGTAACTACAAGGATCCATGACTCGGGTCGACTTCTAGACGTAGAAGTGGATGGGAAAAGGGGATGCCTTGGAAGGGTTACCGATTAGCGAGATTCTTGAGTTAACAGGCTCAGGATTTACTTTTGTACTAGTGTGAGTTAACAGACTCATGAGTGTGGATCCATATAGGGTGTGTGAGTGCTCAAGGTCATTTCCCTTCCCTTTTGACTTGAGTTAGGTTTGTTAGAACCTTGTAGAGCCGAGAGGACTATAAGATAGCGAACTCACTGAGATTTGATGTATCTCACCCCACGTTGTTGTTTACATCACATGTACTACAGGTTCGGCGAAGGGTAAGGACAAAGTGGTTTGACTTTTCCTTATAGATCGTAGCTTTTGAGATGGCATGGCTTCCGCTATGGCGTTTTATTTTGAGATCATTGTATTGATGTAGTTCTTAGTGTATTTTGGGACATCTTGTATATGTTATGCCGTAGACTTTAGAACTTTGTATTTAGGGCATTTAATGTATATAATGTGTTAACTAGGAACTTATGGTATTTCAGTACCAAATACTTGGATTCATGTATAATATATATGCTTTGATGTATGTTGTTATATATGGGTGTTACAGTTGGTATTAGAGCAGGTTGTATCCTCGACCTAGCCATGAAATAGTATAAGTATTTCTTTCCGTTTCATATGCGTTGTGTCGCCATTGGTCTTACGTGTTATATTTATGGTATTGAGCCTGATTAACTTAATCCTATCTGTATGACATTTAGGAACATGGCCGACGGGAGCAGAAATAACCGTGGTAGACCGAGAACTACTCCAGCAGGGACAAATCCGCCAGGGGACGAAGGGAATGCCCCTTTGTATCAATTCATGCAGCAGATGCAGCAACAACATAATCAATTTGTGCAACAAATGGTACAACAAATAGCTGGTGGCGTGTATCCTCCAGTGGTTATTTCCGAAGCGGCAGGGGGAACCTTTAGGGATTTCATTCGTATGAATCCTCCGGAGTTTCAGGGAGGGTTAGATCCAGTAAAGGCTCACGAATGGATATCCGGTATGGAGCGGATTTTCTTGATAGTTCAGTGCAGTGAGGAAAATAAGGTTGTTTTCACTTCTCACTTGTTGAAGGGTCCTGCCATGAGGTGGTGGGAGAGTGCTTCGGCCTTAATGACAATTCAAGAGGTACCAAAGGTATGGGAGCAGTTTAAGATAAATTTTATGGAGAAGTATTTCCCAAGTTCCTTAAGGTCTCAGAAGGAATTCGAGTTTCAACAGTTGAGACAAGGCAACTTGACCGTGGCTTCTTATGCAGAAAAGTTCGAGGTTATGGCTGCTTATTCTAGGCAGGCTATGTATGCTCCTGATGAGAGGTGGAAGATTGATCAGTTTCTTTTTGGGTTAAGGGCCGAAATTTCCCATAGCGTGTCGCAGAGGGAATTCACTAACTATGCTGAATTGTTACGACAATGTTATGTGGCGGAGCATAGCTTAAAGAAAGTGCAAGCAGAAAGAGAGTTGAGTAGGGTGAATCAAAGTGACCGAGGGAGATCGAATCAACAATTTTGACCGAGACAACAAATGTTTAAAGGGAAACAAGTTCAGAGTTCCAGGACTAGTGCGCCTCCGGTATGTCGTACTTGTGGTAAGACTCATCATGGTAGGTGCAGTTTGGAAGGAATAAGGTGTTATTAGTGTAATAAGGTGGGCCATGTATCGAGGGATTGTCCTCAGAGGAAGAATCAGACACAGGGGAGGAATACTGGCCGAGTATATACCTTGGATGCGAGGAAAGCCAAGGGTGACAACTCTTTGATTGCTGGTACGTGTTTTGTGAATGGAAATCCTTGCTTTGTTTTATTTGATTGTGGAGCTACACACTCTTTTGTATCGATGCAATGTGTAAAGCGGCTTGGGTTGCAAGCGGTTTCGTTGTCTCCACCCATGGTGGTTACTATTGCCATGGATGAGATGGTTGAAACACCTTTAATGTGTGAAAATTATGTATTATTTGTGGATGGAAGAGTTTTCCATATTGATCTGATTTACTTACCACTTAAGAAAGTGGATGTTGTTCTGGGAATGGATTGGCTTTCAGCTAATTCGGTATTTATCGGGTGTGAAGAAAAACTAATCATTATTCCATTCGTAGAGGTTACCCCGAAGGATGTGTTGACTACTATTTTAGAAGGTACGGTTGGAATGATAAATTTCTTGTTTGAGGAGGAAAAATTCGTTCTTTTGATTCTTACTAAGGAGGAGAGTAGCAACTTTCAAGTTTTGAGTATTCCGGTAGTTTGTGAGTTTCCTGAAGTTTTCCCCGAGGATATCACTTCTCTTCTTCCGGAGCGGGAAGTGGAATTCTCTATTGATCTGATACCGGGAACGACTCCAATATCTGTTTCTCCGTATCGGATGGCACCACTTGAATTAAGAGAATTAAAGGATCAGTTGGAAGAGTTATTGGCTAAGCATTTTGTTCGACCCAGTGTTTCGCCCTGGAGAGCTCTAGTGTTGTTGGTAAAGAAAAAGGATGGTGGAATGCGGTTGTGTATCGATTACCGTCAATTAAATAAGGTCACCATCAAGAATAAATACCCATTACCAAGGATAGTCAATCTGTTAGATCAATTGAAAGGAGCCTGTGTGTTCTCGAAGATTGATTTACGGTCGGGTTATCATCAGATTCGTGTGAAGAGTTCAGATGTACCAAAGACTGCGTTTAGAACCCGTTATGGTCATTATGAATTTTTGGCGATGCCTTTCGGTGTGACGAATGCTCCGACAGTTTTCATGGATTATATGAATCAGATATTTCAACCTTACTTGGACCAATTTGTGGTGATTTTCATTGATGACATTCTTATCTATTCTCGTGATCCTCAATAGCACGGAGAACGCCTAAGAATCGTTTTATCCATCTTACAAGAGAGACAACTTTTTACCAAGCTAAGCAAGTGTGAGTTTTAGATGTCGGAGGTAAATTTTCTTGGTCACGTCATATCTCAAGGAGGTGTGGCGGTTGATCCATCAAAAGTTGAGGCAGTGATTAATTGGGAGAGACCGAAGAACGTTGCAGAAGTTAGGAGTTTCTTGGGGTTATCAGGTTATTATAGAAGGTTTATTAAAGGTTTTTCCCAACTGGCTTTACCGATGACGAGACTTACTCGGAAGGATTATTCGTATGAATAGGATTCGGCTTGTAAGCAAAGTTTTATGAGCTTGAAAGAGAGATTGACGACCGCTCCTGTTTTGGTTATTCCTGATCCTAGTAAGTCGTATGAGGTATATTGTGATGCATCGAAGATGGGATTAGGAGGTGTGTTAATGCAAGATGGACATGTGGTGGCTTATGCTTCTCGACAGTTGAAAGTCCATGAAGAGAATTATCCAACGCATGATTTAGAATTGGCGGCCGTTGTATTTACTTTGAAGGTGTGGCATCACTATTTGTATGGTGTACGTTTTGAGATGTTTAGCGACCACAAGAGCTTAAAGTACCTCTTTGATCAGAAGGAGTTGAACATGCGTCAAAGGAGGTGGATGGAGTATTTGAAGGATTATGATTTGGAACTAAAGTACCATCTGGGTAAAGCAAATAAGGTGGCAGATGCATTGAGTAAGAAGATGTTGCATAATGCCGAGTTGATGATGCTAGAGTATACTTTATTGGAAAAATTTCGAGATCTAAATCTTCAATTTGTTTGGACCCCTAATGGTGTGATTATGGGAAATTTGAATATCAATTCTACTTTTAGGGAAGAGATCCAACAAGAGCAAGGGTTAGATGAGAAGTTACAAGAAGTGTTGGTACAACCGGGTTTTGTGCGAGCTACCGACAGAATTATTTTGTTTAACCAAAGGATTTGTGTTCCGGATAACACAGAGTTAAAAAGGAGGATTTTGGAAGAAGTGCATAAGGGTGTTTTTACTATACATCTGGGGTCTTCAAAGATGTATCAAGATCTAAAGAGAGATTATTGGTGGTCCGGGATGAAAAAGGATATTGCGGTGTATGTGTCGGAATGTGCGGTGTGCCAACAAGTGAAGATCGAACACCAAAGACCGGGTGGCTTGTTGCAACCTTTAGAAATTCCGGTATGGAAATGGAATAGTATTTCTATGGACTTCGCCGTTGGACTTCCCCGTACTCAGGGTGGTTATGATTCGATTTGGGTAATTGTGGATCGGTTAACGAAATCCGCGCATTTCTTAGCTGTGAAGACTACCTACAAGGCGAGTCATCTCGCAAGGTTGTTCATTTCGGAGATAGTGAGATCGCATGGTATTCCTACTAGTATCGTTTCGGATAGAGATCCAAAGTTTACTTCGAGATTTTGGAGAGATTTTCAACAAGCTATGGGAACGAAGTTGTGTTTGAGTACGTCTAATCATCTGCAAACGGATGGTCAGACGGAACAGATAATACAAACCATGGAAGATATGTTGAGAGCTCGTGTACTTGAAAGTGGAGGAAATTGGATAGAACTTTTGTCGTTGATTGAGTTCTCTTATAATAACAGTTATCATGCAAGTATTGGTATGACGCCTTATGAGGCATTGTATGGAAGGAAGTGTAGGACACCTTTGTATTGGGCAGAAGTTGGTGAAGATAGAATGTTGGGACCCGAGATTATTCACGAAACTACGGAGAAGATTAGGATAATCTGTGATAAAGTCAAACAAGCACAAGATCATCAGAAGAGTTATGCGGATAACTGTAGAAGACCTTTAGAATTTGAAGAAGGCGATCACGTGTTTTTGAAAGTTACTCTGAGATTGCGGTTGAAATGACCGTTTCGGTCGCGGAAATTAAGTCCGAGATACGTGGGACCGTATCAGATTTTGGAAAGAATTGGTGAAGTAGCTTACAGATTGGCCTTACCGCCTTCTCTGTCGGAGATGCACGACATTTTTCATGTGTCTCAGCTTCAAAAATTTGTCCCAGATCCTCTTCAGCCAATTTTACCAGATACAATTGAGATAGAAGCAGATTTAACGTTTGAGCCTCAACCGAGTCGTATCACAGGAAGAGAAACTAAGGTGTTAAGGAATAAAGAGATTCCTCTTGTTAAGGTCCAGTGGGATGAGACGCATCCGGGCGATGCAACTTGGGAATTGGAATCGAAGATACGGGAGGTCTATCCTCATCTTTTCAGGTAATTGTTTTAAATTCGTGGACGAATTTCTATTTAAGGGGGGGAGGATGTAATACCCCATATTTTAATTACTCTGGGTAATATTAGTTGTGATCTACTGAGTTCCAGTGTACTCTGAGAAATTATTTGCAAAGATAATTAGAGTAACGGTTGAGCTCAGAGCAAATCTAATTAATATTATCTGTCTCTGAGATATTTAAGTATTTGGAACTTTAGAGTTTTTTGGGCAATTAGTAGTAATACAATTGATGATGTCTTGCTATATCATTTCTTTTCCACACTTTTTCCACACTTAGAGCAAAAGGAAGAAAAGGATAGAAAGAAGTTGGAGAGAAAGAAGGAGAAAGGAAGGAAAAAGAGAAGTGAAAACCTAGAAGTGAGAAGATTAAGAATCATCATCCATTCTTCACCAAATCAAATCTTCATCATCATCATCATCTTCTATTCAAGGTGGGTTCTAGATAGATGCCTTAGTTGTAGAAATTCATGAGTTTTAGAGTTAGGTTGAGATTGTGAGAAAATGAATAATTGTGCTAAAATCATGAATCTAACGGATGAGATGCAATATAAATGATTGTTGTTATGATTATACTGTGTTTTGATTGTTTTGTTAAGGGTTGGATGTGTTTTGGATGGTAAAACTATGGATTTTGGATGAAGAACAGCGTTGTTGGGAAGTTGGGTTTTCCAGGGTTCGCCTAGCGAACCTGGGGCGAGTCACAGCGAACCAACTTTCGAGGGTTTGCCTAGCGAACCCGGCAGCGAAGGTTAGCGAAGGTTCGCCAACGACGTTCGCCTAGCGAACTTTGTGCCTTTTCAGTGCTGGTTGGTTTTACCTTGCTTCTCCAGGGTATTTACGAAGCGAAGGGCGAGGCGAATGTTCGCCAGGGAGTTCACGAAGCGAACTTTAGGTCTGTTTTGTTCTGTTTGTTCATTCGCCTGGAGCTTCGCCTAGCGAATGCTCGCTGGGAAGTTCGCCTAACAAACATGACAGATTTTCCCATTTTGTTTCCTTCATAAAAAATGGAAATTAGGGGTATGATGTAGGAAAAATTATTTAGAGGCAAATGAATGAAAGTAATGATATGTGATATGTTGATTATGTGATCCTATTATACAATTGACTTATGTGTTACCTATTTTCTCTTGTTGTTAAGCATGTTTGAGAATGTATGCATGTTAAAAGGTGAAATAGGTAGAGTGAAAATATTACCATTGAATTATGTTGGAACCTAGTAACGGCTAAGAAAGTGTCGAATACCATCGCGTTGGATTGTGATCGCGTAATCGTAACCATTTATCTTGCGGCGTAGTTTCATGAGACTCGAGCTCCTCCTCTGAAACGGATGCACAATTACTTGGCAGGTTTGATTCCCACGTGTAGTACGAATGGAACCTATATGGTAAAGAGACTTGTGATGGTTAACAGGCCATGAGAAGTGATGGTTCACGGTTAACAGGCCGATGATCCCGAATCCATTTCGTATGCCAAGTAACTACAAGGATCCATGACTCGGGTCGACTTCTAGACGTAGAAGCGGACGGGAAAAGGGGATGCCTTGGAAGGGTTACCGATTAGCGAGATTCTTGAGTTAACAGGCTCAGGACTTACTTTTGTACTAGTGTGAGTTAACAGACTCATGAGTGTGGATCCATATAGGGTGTGTGAGTGCTCAAGGTCATTTCCCTTCCCTTTTGACTTGAGTTAGGTTTGTTAGAACCTTGTAGAGCCGAGAGGACTATAAGATAGCGAACTCACTGAGAGTTGATGTATCTCACCCCACGTTGTTGTTTACATCACAGGTACTACAGGTTCGGCGAAGGGTAAGGACAAAGTGGTTTGACTTTTCCTTACAGATCGTAGCTTTTGAGATGGCATGGCTTCCGCTATGGCGTTTTATTTTGAGATCATTGTATTGATCTAGTTCTTAGTGTATTTTGGGACATCTTGTATATGTTATGCTGTAGACTTTAGAACTTTGTATTTAGGGCATTTAATGTATATAATGTGTTAACTAGGAAATTATGGTATTTCAGTACCAAATACTTGGATTCATGTATAATATATATGCTTTGATGTATGTTGTTATATATGGGTGTTACATCTTCTTTGTCGATGTCCCCATCATCATTATCTTCATTAAATTCACAAACTTTCTCTTAGTAGATTGAACTAGGGGTGTTCGCGGTGCGGTTTGGGCGGTTTTGATGCTAAAAATCATCTGAACCGCAAGAAAAAAAAGCATGCGGTTTGGTTTGGTTTGGTTGGCTTTTAAAAAAAATCCGAACCAAACCAATGCGGTTTGGATTGGTTCGGTTGGTTCGGTTTTTTACAAGATTTTTATTGAGTGATATTTACGTATATAGAGAACAACATAACTTTGTGTTTAGTCATTCACACATTGCCAAATAACAACAAAACTTATCATATTTAGACAAAAAGTTCTCATTCAATATACAAAAATCAATTTAAACAAAAGTGAAAAAAAATAGTAGCATAAAACAATATCAAAAATATTATAATAAAACAGAAAATAGAGGAGAATGGAGATTAGAGAAGATGAAAAAGAAAGAACATAAGAGATGTGAGATTAGAGAAGAAATATGCGATAAAAATATAATTAGAAGAGAAAATAGTAACATAAAAATGAGAACATGAAAAAGAAAAAACATGTGAGATGAGAGATTAGTGTAGAAAATGTGAGACGTACATGACAAAGAAGATGAGAAGAATGTGCAATACTATTAGGAGAGATTTGAGAAGATTAAAACTGAAAAGTTAAGTGTGAGTAAGATAAAATATTTCGTAATTGTAAGGTTAAGGCATAATGGGTTTAAGTTTTGGGTTAGATGTGAGATACGTGAAGTTTGGGTTCTAACATAATGCGGTTTGGTTTGGTTTAGTTCGGTTTGCAAAATACAAACCGCAAACCAAACCGAACCGTGCGGTTTTGTTAAAAGATAACCCGAACCAAATGCAGTTTTTTGCGGTTTTGGTTTGGTTTGCGGTTTTCTATTGGGTTGGTTCGGTTTTGAACACCCCTAGATTGAACAAATAATTTTGGTGTGATGATTCTCATAGGAATGACAATATTAACTTTGTGGTTCACTTTTTGACAATATTGTTGACTTATTTTGTTATGCATAGATGTTGAATCCTTTTATTACAATTCTATTATGATTAAATATTACTTTTATTACTTTTAATATGTTACCAAAATAATTATTTTAATTGTAGATCATTTTAAAATTAAAAGTCATCTTTTATTACTATAAAAATGTGAAATTATATTATCATATTTAAATTTTTTAATATTAATATAAAATTAATTTTAAATTAGATTATCATTAATATTTTAAGTTAAATTTTTTTAATCAAATCAAATCTTCACTTTCCTAAAAAAAAACTCAACCAAGATTAGCACAAACGAAATAGTATAAATACTGTTCTTTTAGAAATCTCTGAAACTCTGAAACCATCCCTGTTTCATTTCTTCTCTTCACACTTCTCGTCTCTTCACTCATTATCGACGCGCTCTTTTGGCTCGTTTGCGACGGCCGTTTCACCTCGCTTATTGGCTTCCATTGGTTTGTAGTCTCACTTTCTCTCTTTCCTGTTTTTGTATTTTGCTTTTCCTCATTCTTGTTTCCATGTTGTTCTTAGTGAAGTTCTAGGGTTTTCGAGGGTCTAGGGTTTCGATCAGTTTTTGCTTAGTTTCTTTGTATGATATTGGAATTAGCTTCTTTGTTTATTATTTACTCTTTCATTTTTTATAATGCTGAATGATATTGATGATCAATCTATGAGATTTAATTTGAGAGTTTCTTGTAGTAAAAACTATAATGGCATATTCTAAAGTATTCTTATGTTGGTTGCGTTTTAGAGTATTATGGATACGAAAGTGGCAAGGTTCAGAGGAACTGAACAGGTCATTGGGACGAAAACATGCATCTATTGGCTCAATGGAAGATGCAATAGAAATCACTGTAGGTTTTTGCACGGTGAACCACCATCATACGCGTCAACTCATTCTTGTAATCATAATGAAAGGAAGGGACGTTTCTCTTCAACGTCGCATCATAATGCAAAGAAGGGCCTTCCAAAACATGATACTAGCACTCTTTTAAATAGAAAGATTGGAGATGACAAGTTGCCTTGCAAACATAACACCAAGACTGTTTTGATTCGAAAGACCACGGATGATAAGATGCCTCCCAAACATGAAACTGAGAATTTCTTAAATCGAAAGATTGGAGACGAGAGGTCGCCTCCCAAACATGCTACTATTGGAGATGACAGAGAAAAGACACAAGTTGCTAAGGTTTCTCCAAAGCATATATGCAAATATTGGGTGAATGGCAATTGTGTTCATGGTGAACAGTGCCATAATTTACATTCATGGTTTTATGGTGATGGCTTTGCCACATTAGCAAAGCTTCAAGGACACAAGAAGGTACTTAGGCTTATAAGGTCAGCCATTTTACATTTCTATTTAAAGCTAGAAATTTTGGCTTCGTTTTAATCAAAATATTTGTGAACAGCTTGTCACTGGAATCGCACTTCCACATGGATCAGCCAAGCTTTATTCTGGTAGCACTGATGGGACACTTCGGACATGGGACTGCCTTACTGGTCAATGTACTAATGTGATGAATCTTGGTGCTGAAGCTACCTCTTTGATCAATGAGGGTCCATGGATTTTTGTTGGTCTGCCTAACACTGTCAAGGTAAGCTCTTATTCTTACTTCAATTATTGTTTTCTCTCATTTTATGGTCTTCTCAATTATACAGGACCATTACTTGTAAGCTGATTATGTCATTGTGGTTTTTGTGAAGGCATGTAATATTCAGACTGCTTCACAGTTAACTCTTGATGGACCTAAGGGACGAGTCCTTGACATGATTGTTGGCAATGATACACTCTTAGCTGGAGCAGAGGTTAGTTTATGGTTGTTATATGGATAAATCAGATTTTTTATCCTCTAATTACTACTAGTTGTATAGTATATTTTGCTCTCTTTTGTAACAATTCATTTCTGTCATCTATCAATTTAAGTTAAATTTGATTATTTAAATCACAGGACGGTGTAATTTCTGCATGGAGAGGCAGCTCGAAATCCAATTCCCCTTTTGAACTGGTTGCATCACTATGTGGTCACACTAAATCTGTTGTTTGCCTGGCTGTTGGATGTAACAAGATGTTGTACTCGGGATCCAAGGATCAAAGCATTAAGGTATTTCGATTGTTTGGCAATACGGAGTCTCTGAATTTTCAATGGTCTTTTGTTCTTCTATGTTAGCTCTACACGATTCCTTGTTGCTTGATATATGTTTTATTTGATAATGGTTTCTTATTGTTTTATTCAGGTTTGGGATCTAGACACATTTGAGTGTAAAATGACACTCAATGCACATACAGGCGAAGTCACGTCCCTTATTTGTTGGGACAATTTTTTGTTATCTGGTTCATCAGACTGCACTATCAAGGTCTGGTATAAAACCGTAAAGGAAACTTTGGAAGTTGCATATTCACACAATGTAGAAAATGTAAGTTACTTTGCTAGTATGTTTAACATTTGTACATCGTTGAACATCATTCGACTGCGTGTTTGTGTTTGTAGTAGTCAAATTGACATATCTTATTATAATGGTCATGAATGAAAGGGTTGTTGATATTTTTTTTATTCTGATTATTATAGGCCGTTGTTGCACTCTCTGGGATGAGTGATCCAGAAAATAAGCCTATATTGCTCTGCTCTACTAGTGACAATTCAGTTCGCCTCTATGAACTGCCATCGTAAGTAAACTTGCAACCATCACCATCACCATCATCATCGTCACATTTTCATGTAAACTCGAACTTGTTCTTGAGCACATCTCTACATTTACAATTTGCAGATTTGCAGAGAGGGGTAAATTGTTTGCGAAACAACAAGTTGGATTAATTGATATAGCTCCCGGTGGACTCTTCTTCATCGGAGACAGAACCTGTTTGCTGACTGTCTGGAAATGGTTGGAAAAGCTCAAGGTTGCAACATCCTCTTGAGTCATGATAGTTTTACCCCCTTCTTTTGCTTTCTTCCACACAATTCAATTTATCATTCAAGAATGCTAATTGTAAACGCAAGTATGTATATATTAAAAGAGCAATTTCAATTCCATTTTTTTTTGCTCTCTTCTGCTGCTCTGCTATTAGTTAGAGAATTAGAGGTACTTATTGTAAACAAATATATATATATTAAATAGAAAATTTCAATTCCATTTTTCTGTTATTAGCTAAAAACAATTTTGCTATTAGTTAGAGAATTAGAGGTACTTATTGTAAACAAATATATATATTAAATAGAAAATTTCAATTCCATTTTTCTGTTATTAGCTAAAAATAATTTAAAAGAGCTGTTATTTGAAAACCCAATTTTTGACAGTGACACAATATACTACTATTATCTTTATCTATTTTTTTTTATTTAACACACTTTTACGGATTTTAAAGAGGACAATATTTAAGAATGGAGTAGTATTAATATTATACTAGATTTTAAAAGTAAAAATAACGGTTGATAAATTAGCGTAGATAAAAATTTAAAATTTGTAAATAAAATCAAAGGTAAAAACACAGTGCGTAACTTTCTTTCAAAAATTGACAAAATTAAATTTTATGTGTTGAGAATCCACTACGGGCCGTGGCCCGACAACCCGGCCGGCGCACCCGCCAAAAAATGGCGGGTTGTGTTGGGATTTTGGGTCTGCCGTTCACCAAAGCTCGTCTGCCACTCGTCAAAGTCCGCCCCGCCAAAACCTGTCATCCGTCAAAGCTCACGGCACCTATTCGTTTAACTTGTCACACCTTAAATCCGCCCTTTTTTAGTTAATTCTAGTCATTCTAATTCTTATGGTTTTATTTTGTACAGTTATTTGAGAATATATGCAATATTTTTTGAAGTAAAATTTGTTAAAAAGATGTTTTTGTAAAAATTGTTCTAAAAAGTAAGTGAAAAATCTATTTGAAATGTAAAAACAAGCATTTTAATCTATTAAAAAAATGAAAAAATAAATAAATAAAAAAGTTGACGGGCAAGCCCGCCGTCTGCCACCCCGCTACCTTGGCGGGACGAGCTAGATTTCTAAGACTATTTCCATTAGACGGGCTTGCCCGCCCCGCTCTTTTTTGGCGAACTTAAGGCAGGGCAGAGCAGAGTGGTTGGTCCGTTTTGCCACACCTACATACAATGCGTTAAATTAATATTTTAAAAGAAAATTTATTTTGAGTTTTGTATGTTATGCACATATATATTTTTATCTTTGATCTTATTCTTTTAACAATTTGATCATATATATATATATATATATATATATATATATGCGCATAAGTAAATATATTTTTTTTATTTTAAAAGTATTGAGATTAATTATCACATATAATTATCAATAATAATTTTTTTAAATGATTTTTATATTAAATATTTTACCCAAAAAATAAATAAGCAGTGTCTTTATATAATCATCACCTTGAATCTGTATTATTTTTTTCAAAATATGTAATAATTATTATATATTTTTAATAATTTTCAAACAAAAATCATAAAAGTCTTTGACTTGAAAATCCTAAAAACATATCATCAACTAATTTAAATAATCACTAGTTAACTACTAAAAGATCATTTGACATGAAAGACAACAACTCATTTCATATTTAAGATCTTACTTGTGCAATGTATGCTAACGAATGAAAATTTTGGGTTACATGACAAGTTGAGTGTGAATCTCTTGAGGTTTCTAAAGGGCTTTTAATTATTCTAATTATGGGTGTTCGTAGTTCAGTTTGGATCGATTTTGAAGCAAAATATCATTCGATTCAAAGGTAAATTTATTCACGGTTTGGTTCGATTTTGAATGATTGATTAAAAAAATCCGATCTGATCCAATCATATTAATGCAGTTTAATTTGGATCGGTTTTTTGGATATCCAAATTACAAATTATATCCTTTATTAATATTCTAAAAGTACTAATAAATAATAAATTTGACATAATATATAATATACTAAATCAAAAGTTAAAGTTAATATTACTAGATTAAAATAATAAAAATAAATATATTAAATCAAACTAATAAATATTATTTAAAACAATAAGTATCATCTAATATTAAATTAACACATCATATATACTAATAAAAAATAAATAAGTATAAATAATATATATATGCGGTTTGGTTTGGTTTGAATCGGTTTTGAAAAATTAATCCGAAATCCAATCCGAACCGATCGGTTTTTAAAAATGACATCCAAAAAAATTCGGTTTTTTACGGTTTTCAATTTTTTTTAGATCGGTTTGCGGTTTTTATTTGGATTGGTTTTGATTTAAACACCCCTAATTATAATGATGGATAAAGTGAAAATTAACTTTTAACAAGTGTATTACCTATTATTAAATAATAATATTTATAATATTTATATTTATATAGATTATTTCAATTTTTAAATGACTATTCAAATTTTACTTGCTCTTATCTCATATATTAAAGGATAAAATAGTCATGTTAGAGTTACTAAGAATCATGATTAAATGATGGATAAAGTGACAAATTAACTTTCAGAGACTTTTAACAAGTGTATTAATTATTATTAATTAATAATATTTATAATATTTATATTTGCATTGATTATTCCAATTTTTTAGTGACCATTCAAATTTTAATTAAATGAAGAATTTGAGGTAGGTAAAATATACATTTAAAAAATGAAAATTTAAAATAATTTGTAACAATATCACGATTCATAACCCACCTCTTTAAGTAAATGAATTTATTTTTTTTAATTGACCGTGTTAATAGAAGACCATGGATATTACTTTGTTTTTACCTAAAATGAAAAAGTACTCGTGTTTCATATATTTTGTTCAACACGTTTTGTTTGTAAATTATATAGAAATTTCGTATAAAATATATTATTCATAATTAAATTACAATTATCATTGTATAAAATTTAAAATATGAAACAAACATACAAAGCATTGAATTAATATTTTTAATGGAAAAAATATTTTGAGTTCTTTATGTTATGCACATATATATTTTTATCTTTTATCTTATTTTTTTAACCATTTGATCCTATATATATTTAAATGCGCATAAGTTAATATTTTTTTATTTAAAAAGTATTGAGCTTAATTATCACATATAATTATCAATAATAATTTTGTTTTTAAATGATTTTTATATTAAATATTTTACCCAAAAAATAAATAAGCAATGTCTTTATATAATCATTACCTTGAATCTACATTATTTTTTTCAAAATATGAAATAATTGTTATATTTTTTAATAATTTTGGCAAAATAACTCTTTTCGTCCCTTAACTTTACACCCAGGTCCAGTTTAGTCCTTTAACTTTAAAAAGTGGCTAATTCGTCCCTTAACTTTTAAAATGGTGTTAAAGTAGTCCTTACCGTTAGTTGGGTCAAAAGTCCGTTTATTCTTGGTTACGTGACAGCTGACATGGACTTGGAATATCATCTTCTTCCTTCTTGGTTTCGTTTGCAGTCGTTTCCCCTATTTCACTTGTTAGGACAAATTGAATTCATCCTCTTTCTTTACAATTTCACTCAAAATTAAAAGTTAGGGTTTAGGGAAACATGAAATTGGGTAGTTCTTCGTCGTTGTTGAGTAAGAGAAATTCAGAAAGTGGGGATTCAACAGCCAGTGGAAGTTCTAGAAGGAAGCCCATGTGTTATTGTGGAGACATGGTTGTACTTCAAAGGGCAAAAACTGTGAAGAATATGGGAAAACTATTTTGGGGTTGTCCCAATTATAAGGTATCATTGTATTTTATGTGTATTTACTTTCTGTTATACATGTATCTTGAACCTCTTTGAAATGTAAATTTTAGATGCAAGCTGGATGCAATTACTTTGGTTGGTTCCATAAGAATGCCTTTGATGAGAAAGAAGAATTTTTTATGCATAGGATGGGTGTGGCTACAAAGGGACTGGATGAAGCAAAAAAAGACATTGAAGAACTTGGGAAAAAGCTGATGATTATTGATGCTGAAATGAAAAATATCGTCAATTGGAAAAAAAAAATATAGAATTTGATGTTTTTAATAATTATCATTATATTGATTTTTAGGTTGAATTAGGTTAGTTAGATGGTGTATGTGCTTGTAGCAGTTGTTTTTGCTGTTATCTTGAAGGAATCTTGAAATGTTTTATGAATGAATTTAATGAATGTTGAAATGTTTTATGAATGAATGTATTTGCTGTTTTATGAATGAATTTTATGTATGTGCTTGTATCAGTTGTATTTGCTTGTATCTATTTTTAATGTTGTAAGTGACCTATAATTCTTGGACATGACCTATAAATATTGGCATGACTTTTAAAATTGGACATGACCTATACAGTTATGTTCATAACAAATTTGGACATGACCTATAATTTTTGTCCATAACAGAATGTAGTCATAACAAAATATGTTCACAACCAGAACATATAATGCTTGTATTTCACAACCAGAACAAAATATGTTCACAAATTTGGACATGACCTATAATGTTTGTATATGTTTTTAATGTTGTAAGTGACCTATAATTTTTGGACATGACCTATACAATGGTGTTCATAACAAAATATGTTACTAACAAAAGATATTTTCACAGAATACAGTTATGTTTACAACCAGAATATGTTCATAACAAAAGCACTAAAGTGCACCAAACTATAATTAGGTTCATAACAGAATAAACTTGTTCAGCACCATAACAAAATACACCATGAACTAGTTCAAAACCATAACAAAAAACACAAAAAAACTTGTTCATTACATCAATACCATAGTGCACAAAATACAACATAAAAAACTTCATCCTAAATATTTCTAGGGATTCTTCTTTGCAGATGTTCTCTTAGTTGGAGTGGATCTCCTAGTGACTGGACCAACAACATTCTTAGATGCAGACAACCTGGTTGTAGGCCCAGGTGGAACAAATGGCCTTGGTGCCTTCCTAACAGGTAGCTTTTGTGTCTTCCCCTTGGCAGGACCATGAGTCTTCTGAGCAGTCTTCCTCTTAGAGGATTGAGTAGAATATTGTGCAGACTAGGTTGTTATCTGAAAGGCTTGGGTAGTTTGTACAGAAGACTGAGTAACAGTCTGAGATTGTTGAGCGGTCTGAGTAGATTGTTGAGCAGGTTGTTTAACAGTCTGTTGTGCAGTCTGAGTAGATTCTTGGGCAGATTGTTGAGCACTCTATTGTAGTTTATTGATCTGACCTACCTTACTAGCCAATTGTTGGTGTATGTGCTTGTGATATCAACTTTCTTTCTAATATTAGGCAATATGTCATTCTCATCCAAAGTACCAAACCTCATTCTGTTATTAGCCCATCTCTCCATCAAGTAGATTCTGATGTCTTCCAGCATAGTGATTAGAGGTTTTGCCCTTGCATCAAGAATTACACTATTGAAGGATTCAGACATGTTGTTGAGAACATCATCACATATGTTTGTAGTCCTAAAGTAAGATCTACTCCAAAACCTTGGTGGGGTCTTCATCATATGCTTAAATGCTTCTTCATTTATGGCCCTCATTCCCTTCATCTCTCTTTCCCATGCTTGTGGGTATGTTGACTTGGCAGTCTTCCATATTATGTCCTTCAACATCTTCCCAGGAAACCTCTTCCTTAAATTGTTATAGAGGTGCCTAACACAAAACCTGTGCTCCACCCTTGGCAATAGCTCATCCATAGTGGGTAGCAGCCCCTGCAATATCATAAAATGTAGCATAAAAATATAGTATAACATGTACCATAAGATATAACAAAAACATAAGTGCATAAGAATAAATGAGAAACTTGCCTTTTGTTGGTCTGAGATGAAGGTGTAAGTCATGCATTGCTCTTTGCCTCCAAGGTCATCAATTAGGAGCTCTAAAACCAAGTCCAGCTATCCTTGTTTTTACCCTCCACAACTGCATATGCTATAGGAATCATCTGGTTATTAGGATCCCTCCCTATAGCAGAAAGAATCTGCCCTCCACACAACCCCTTGAGAAAACAATCATCTAGACCTATTACATGCATGCACAACTTAAAGCTTTCCTTACATGCAGCATAACATATATAGAGCATTCTAAAGCATGACCTGTGATCCTCAACACCTTCTGGTAAGGATAAAATAATCAAGTTAGAGTCAGTCATGATCATAATTAAATGATGGATAAAGTGAAAAATAACTTTCAGAGACTTTTAACAAGTGTATTACCTATTATTAATTAATAATACTTATAAGATTTATATTGGCATAAATTATTCCAATTTTTAAATGACCTTTCAAATTTTACTTGCTTTTATCTCATTATCTCAGCATCATAATTAAATGATGGATAAAACGACAAATTAACTTTCGGAGACTTTTAACAAGTGTATTAACTATTATTAAATAATACTATTTAGAAGATTTATATTTGCATTTATTATAACTATTATTAAATGACCATTTAAATTTGACTCAAATGAAGAAATTGAGGGTATGTAAAATATACATTTCAAAAAGGAAAATTTAAAATAACTTGTAACAGTATCACGAATCGTAACCAACCTCTTTAAGTAAATGAAATCATTTTTTTAAAAGACCGTGTTAAAAGAAGATCGTGGATATTACTTTGTTTTGCCTAAAATGAAAATGAAAAAGTACTCGTGTTTCATATATTTTGTTCAACATATATTTTTGTAAGTTACGTAGTACTTTCGTATAAAATTTATTATTCATAATTAAATAAAAATTATCATTGTAAAAATTTAAAATATGAAACAAATTTACAAATTATTGAATTAATATTTTTTTAGGGAAATTTGTTTTGAGTTCTTTATGTAATGCATATATATATTTTTATCTTTTATCTTATTCTTTTAACAATTTGATCCTATATATATTTAAATGCGCATAAGTTAATATTTTTTTATTTAAAAATATTGAGCTTAATTATCACATATAAATTTTAATAATATTTTTTTAAATGATTTTTACATTAAGTGTTTTACCCAAAAAATAATAAGCAATGTCTTTTTATAATCATCTTCTTGAATGTTGATTATTTTTTTCAAAATCCCAAATACCAGATATCTTTTTTAATAATTCTCCAACAAAAATCATAAATGTCTTTAACTTAAAATCCTAAAAACATATCATCAACTCATTAAAGGAATCACTAATAAACAACTAATTAAACATTTGACATGTAAGACAACAACTCATGTCTAAGTGCTTTAAGTATTGTTAATTGGGATCAATAGAGCAACTAGTAAACTCTGAAGAGGTCAATTATTTAACAAAGGAGACAAATCAATATTTATTAGTTCAAGAGAGGATTTATGGTAACTCTAATAATTGATCAATTGGTGTGAGACGAAAAAATATCAATTGGAGATATTTTACCCTGTTGGATTTATATTATATATATATATATATATATATATATATATATATATATATATATATATATATATATATATATATATATATATATATATTGTTGTGGGAAAAAAGATATCTTTAAACAAAGTATAAAACGGTTCCTTGATGATCAAGAACCAAACAAGGGTTAACGGAAAACCAAGAAAGAAAACACAAGAAGAAGAAGAAAACAACAAGGATTGGGCAAATATAAATTCTATTTACTATTCACTTTTTCATTAAAGTCACAAATGATTACAAGTGAATATCACAATTGGCCACACTCAACAGACTGAGTGTACTAGCCTATTTATAGACTAACTAGGTAACTTGCAGCCCAAGAAACCTAAACAATTAGATCCTTAACACACGGCCTAATTCGACAGAATAACATTTTCGACACTACATACATACTAGAACAGACTTCGACTATAGTATGTAACAATAAGGCATCAGCATGTGAACAAGCTTCGACTGCATGCTTGCCTCCTGTCGAAATACACATGAAAGCTTCTCCTTTGACACAGCATGAGTTCGACCCAAATCTCACAAATCTCCACCTTGGATCTAACTCAGCAACACGAGAATCAACTAGCTTTCATCATGCAGATTTATCAATTGCATACAGTGGAAGAACTTGCAACTTGGCAACGTTTTGGTGATCATATCAGCAGCATTATCTTCAGTCGAAACCTTCAGCACCTGGACTTCACCACGCTCGATTATCTCTCTGACGAAGTGCAGCCTCACATCAATGTGCTTAGTTCGCTCATGATAGGTTGAATTCTTCGACAAGTGTATTGCACTTTGACTATCACATTTAACAGTGATACTTCGACCTTGAAGTTTCAGCTCCTTTGTAAAACCTTCAAGCCACAATGCTTCTTTCACAGCTTCAGTGAGGGCAATATATTCAGCTTCAGTGGTTGATAAGGCAACAACCTTCTGAAGCGTCGCTTTCCAACTGATTGATGTGCCAAACATTGTGAAAACATATCCAGAAATAGACTTTCTGGATACAACCTGCATAATCAGAGTCAACAAATCCTTTGATTTCGACTATGCTATCGCCATCATAGGCTCCACCATAAATCAAGACTCTTTTCAGAGACCCATTTATGTACTTGAGAATCTACTTTACAGCTTGCCAGTGTGCCTTTCTAGGATTGGCCATATACCTGCTCACAAGGCTCACCCCATATGATATGTCTGGCCTCGTACATACCATAGCATACATCAAAGAACCCACTACACTAGCATATGGAATGCTACTCATATAGATTCTTTCAGCTTCAGTACTCGGACTTTGAGTAGTACTAAGCTTAAACTGAGGATTTGTAGGTGTCACAACAGGCTTTGAATTCGACATACCAAACTTGTCGAGAAGCTTCCTTAGGTATGTCTCTTGAGATAAGCACAACTTCGACTGCTTTCTATCTCTCCGGATGTCAATCCCAAGAATCCTGGCTGCACCTCTCAGATCCTTCATTTCGAACTCCTTACTGAGTTCAACCTACACCTTCGTTACATCCTCAACACTATTGCTAGCTATGAGGATATTATCCACATACAGCAGCAACATAACAAGTGAGTTTCCAGGTCGAAATCTGAAGTAAACACAGTGATCGAACTGACTTCTAGTGAAACCAATGTGTGCCATAAACTTGTCGAATCTCCTATTCCACTGTCGAGGAGATTGTTTCAGGCCATACAAAGACCTATTTAGCTTGCACACATAATCTTCTTTACCCTTTTCTGCATACCACGCATCGGGATTGTTTCATCTAGATCACCATACAAAAATGTTGTCTTCACATCCATTTGCTTAAGTTCCAAGTCAAACTTTGCCACCATGGCCAACAACATTCGAATGGATCTATGCTTTACAACAGGTGAGAACACATCATTGAAGTCGACTCTTTCTTTCCGAGTGAACCCCCTAGTAACCAGCCTCGCCTTAAAGCGCTTCGACATCACTCCTTCAATTCCTTCCTTGACCTTGAAAATCCACTTACAACTGACTAACCTGGCTCCTGCAGGTTTCTCAATCAGCTCCCAAGTGTTATTATCATGAAGAGATTTCATCTCGTCATCCATGGCTTTTCACCATTCAGTCTTGTTTCGACTCCTTATAACTTCCTTGTAATCTCTAGGTTCTTCATCAAGTACCTCACTTTCAGAGATTAAAGCAAACGCTATAAGATCTGCATAACCAAGTCTCTGAGGTGGCTTGATGACTCTTCTCGATCTATCTCTTGCTAGTAGGTAGTCATCGACAGTTTCCTCAGCCTCTTCAACATCTTGCTCTTCGACTTCATCAGGGCTATGCACTTCAGCATCACTATGCTCCACCTCAACAGGCATCTCTACCTGTTCCAGCTCCTCTTCAGAGATTTCTGCACTTCGACCAACATCACCAGTTTTCTTGAAAGCCATTTCAACCTTATTGAAAACTATATCACGACTTGTGATACATCTTCTGTGACCTGGTTCTAGGCACCACAACCTATAACCCTTAACTCCCTCAGGATATCCAAGGAACATGCATCTCAGAGCTCTAGGTTCGACATTGTATTGCCTAATGTGAGCATAGGCTAAACAACCAAATACTCTCAGTTTGTCGAGATCTGGTGGATGATTCGACCAAACTTCTTCAGGTGTCTTCATTCCCAGCGCAGTCGAGGGACATCTATTTATCAGATAGGCTGGTGTCAAAATAACCTCTGCCCAGAACACCTTATTCAATCCAGCACTAACCAACATGCATCTAACCCTTTCAAGGATTGTTCGATTGAATCTCTCAGCTAAGCCATTTTATTGAGGAGTACCTGCTACAGTCTTATGCCTTGCAATCCCAGACTCAACACAGTAACTGTCAAACGCTTCGTTGCAGAACTCAAGGCCATTGTCGGTTCTCAACCTCTTAACCTTTCTGCCAATTTGAGTTTCGACCAGAACCTTCCAACTTTTGAAATTCTCAAAAGTTTCATCCTTCGTCTTCTGAATGAATACCCATAACTTTCTGGAATAGTCATCAATAATGGATAGAAAATACCTTGCACCTGAGTGTGAAGGGTTCCTTGCAGGCCCCCAAAGATCAGCATGAATGTAATCAAGGGATCCATGTGTTCTTTGCTTGCCTTTGTTGAACTTCGCCCTACAGGATTTACCAAATACACAAGATTCACAAAACTCCAGCTTTTCGACTTTGTCACCTAGCAGGTTCTGCTTCCCCAATTCGACCAGGCCTCTTTCCTTGACATGGCCCAATCTCATGTGCCATAAATCTGTCTTCGACACAGGTTTCTTGGATACAACATTTGTCGAACCACTTACAACCTCAGCCTCAAGGGTATACAAGCCTTGGTTTTTCACGCCTCTCAAGACTTCCTTCGACCCTTTCATGACTTTCAGGATACCTTGCTCTCCTTTGAAGAAATATCCTTTCTTGTCGAATTCACCAAGAGAAATTAAACTTCTCTTAAGGTCAGGTACATACCTAACCCCAGTCAATAGCTTTATTGACTCATCATGGAGCTTGAATCTAACAGATCCAATACCTGCAATCTTACAAGCTTTATTGTTCCCCAGCAGCACTGATCCACCTTCTTGATCACACAATTCTTCAAACATATTCTTGTTTGGAGTCATATGCCAAGTACATCCAGAATCCATAATCCACTCTTCGCATGATTTGCTGCTCGACACCACAAGGACATCAGATGATTCATAACCATCTTGCATAATAGTTGTATTCCCATTGTCCTTACCTCCATGATTATTCAGGCGCTTAGGGCACACCTTTCTTGTGTGACCCTCCTTCTTACAATGATAACATTTGATACCAGAAATATCACCACCATAAGACTTCTGCTGAACCTTTCCTTTCTTCTTGTCAAACCTACCATCTTTCTTCAACGATCTTCCTTTCACGGACAACCCTTCACCAAGTGATGAAGGTTTCTGCTCCTTTCTTTCATTCAAGTCCTTCGAATACAAGGCTGCTTGAACTTCTTCAAAGGTCGGGGACTCTCTTCCATACAAGAGAGTTTCTTTGAAGTGAGCATACGATATGGGCAAAGCACACAAGAACAACAATGCTTGATCTTCGTCATCGATCTTCACATCAATATTTTCAAGATCAAGAATCAGCTTGTTGAACATATCCAACTGCTCAGCCAAAGCTTTGTCTTCACTCATCTTGAATGAATACAAAGCTTGCTTCAGGTACAAACGGTTTACCGACGATTTGGTCATGTACAAGCTTTCAAGCTTCACCCATAATCCTGACACCGTCGTCTCTTTTGATACATGCCGTATAACCTTATCACCAAGGCTCAACAATATCGCGTTGTGTGCTTTCTCGATCATTGCCGTCTTTTCTCTTTCCGACAATGCAGCATGCATGGCTGCCATTCCCTTCAACGCTTCCAAACATCCCTGCTGCACCAGTAGTGCTTTCATCTTCAAGCGCCACAGACCGAAATCGTTCACTCCGGTGAACTTTTCAATCTCATACTTTGTTGAAGACATCTTCTCCACGCTCACCGCACCAATTTGTTGTGGAAAAAACGATATCTTTAAACAAAGTATAAAACGGTTTCTTGATGATCAAGAACCAAACAAGGGTTAACGGAAAACCAAGAAAGAAAACACAAGATGAAGAAGAAAACAACAAGGATTGGGAAAATATAAATTCTATTTACTATTCACTTTTTCATTAAAGTCACAAATGATTACAAGTGAATATCACAATTTGCCACACTCAACAAACTGAGTGTACTAGCCTATTTATAGACTAACTAGGTAACTTGCAGCCCAAGAAACCTAAACAATTGGATCCTTAACACAAGGCCCAATTCGACAGAATAACATTTTCGACACTACATACATACTAGAACAGACTTCGACTATAGTATGTAACAATAAGGCATCAGTATGTGAACAAGCTTCGACTGCATGCCTCCTGTCGAAATACACACATGAAAGCTTCTCCTTCGACACAACATGAGTTCGACCCAAATCTCTCACACACACACACACACACACACACACACACATATATATATATATATATATATATATATATATATATATATATATATATATATATATAGGTAAGAGAAAAAAGAAGGAAATTGGGGAAACAAGAAAGAAAACGTGGAAAGACAGAAAGAAGAGAAAGGAAGAGAAAGAAGAGAGGAAGAACTTGGGAAGAAGAGGAAAAGCTTGGAATCTTCATCATCTTCTTCAACCTCCTCTTCTAACATTAAGGTGGGTTCTAGGTAGAACCTTAAGTTGTAGAAGTTAGGGTTATAAAACCTAGAGTAGAAATTTCTAGGTTATGAGTGATTGTGTTGGATTGATGTTTCAACGGTTCAAATGCGGAATAGATTACGTAGTATAATCGAGTTATGCATGAATTTAATCGGTGATGTTGGTTTTGGTGTTTCAACATGTTTTGAATGAGTTTGGGTGGATTTTGTATCAAGAAAAACAGAATTTTCTGCTTCTGCAATAGGGTTAACCGATTAACCCATGAAAAATGGTGTTTTACGCTTGTGTTGGCTGGTTAACCGGTTACCAGGATGTGGTTAACCGATTAACCAAATTATGCCTCTAACTATCATTTTGATTCTGTGTGAACAGTTCAACATGGTTAATCGGTTAACCATGTCCCGTTAACCGATTAACACTGTAAGTGGGTGAAAAATATTTGAAAATTCATATCTTTCAAACCATGATTCCGATCGAGGCGTAGTAAGAAGCGTTAGAAAGCTATGAAAATATTCTACGCAATAAAAAGTGAAAATATTGATTAAGACGTGGGATTAATGAATTGGTGGCAATTGAGTAAAAGTAATGTTTATGTAATATGTTATTACAAGTATTTTACTTATGCTATTGAGATATGTTATACCTATCTATGTGTTGTTAAGTGTGATTGAGAGAATGCATGTTTAAAATGAATTAGGAAGAGTGAGGAAACTTTACCCCAAAACCAAATGATATAGTTTAATGTTGTAACCTAGTTGTGACTAGGATTGTGATAGAGAATCTAGATGGCGATGCTCATGCATTCGATGCCTAGGTGTGCATCCTTGATGAGTAATGGTATAGAGGAGAATGAGACACTAGTATGGAACATGTGTGTGAACCTTGTGTTATTTGTGATTAAGGCAACTATGGCCTTGTGATTGTCGAATACAATCACGTTTGTGTGTGAGATCACGTAATAGAAACTGTTTCCCTGAGACTTGTCGTTTCATGAGTTAAGGGCTCCTCTGGAATGTACGCATGATTACTTGGCAGGTTTGATTCCCGCGTGTAGTACGAATGGAACCTACGGGTAGAGACTTGTGATGGTTAATGGCCTATGTGAAGTGACTGTTCATAAAGGTTAATGACCCTTAGAACCCGAATCCATTTCGTATGTCAAGTAAGTGCAAGGATCCATGACTCGTGCCGACTTCTAGACGTAGAACAGGACGGGAAAAGGGGATGCCTTGATGTGGTTACCGATTAGTGATATTTTGAGTTGGTGGACTCATGAACATGTTTCCATATAGTGTGAGACTGTGAACTCAAAGTCATATCCCTTCCCTTTTGACTTGAGTTAGGATTGGCTAGAACCCTGTAAAGCCGAGAGAATCCATAAGATATAGAACTCACTGAGATTAATATCTCACCCCATTATCAATGTTATTTTTTCAGGTATTATTTGCAGGTTTGATTTACAAGTGGAACTATGCTCGGATGTTTTAAGAGAAGCTTAGTTGAGTTTTTTCGCTGTGTATTATGTTCTTGTACAATTAAGGATATTGTACATTAATCTTAGATTTTTAATGTTTTGGCTAATTTCCATGTCTTGTACCATAGGTTGTATTTATGTATTAGAATGGTCAAGTATGTGAATTATGCCAATAGGCACTTATGATGGTGTCAGTACCAAATAAAAAAGCTTGTATGGTATTATTCTAGGTATTTATTATACAAGGCATTACAATTAGCCAAAACAATAAAATCTAAGTTATCCCTCCTATTTGGAGTGACCCAAATGAATGCGGGTTAGTAGCCCATGTGTGTGTATGCCTTTGTTATTATCCAACAAAGAGGAATATGGTTAAGTGTGTGAAAAAAATTATAAAAAAAAAAGAGAAAATTGAAAATCCCAGCAGCCAAACCAATTCCCGCAGCCTAGTTTTAGTTTCGACCAGTCGCACAAAATTATCATTTGCGCACAATTTAACTATTGGATTGTCTTGAAATTTGGGTGGAGATGAGATTCTGAGCTTTCTAATTCTGTCTGTCGAGTCCATTTGGGAGGTGCGAATTTCTTGTTTTTTGGATTGTTTGTCTGTAATACCCCGTATTTATTAAATACTCTAGATAATATTAGTTGAGATCAACTGAGTTCTGGTGTGCCCTGAGAATTACCTGTTAAGATAATTAGGGCAACTGATGAGCTCAGATTGGATTTAATTAATATTATCTGACTCTGAGGTTTTATTAATTGATACATTAGAGACAATTTGGACATTCCAAGTTAGTGTTACTAACTTAATGATATCTCTATATGTCATTTCCTTTGCATTTCCTCTTTATTAGAAACAAAAATAAAAAGTGTAGAGAGAAGAAGAAGAGAGAAGGAGGAGCAAATAGAGAAAGAGAAGGAAAAACTAGAAGAAGAGAAAAGCTTGGATCTTCATCATCTCTTCATCAAATCATCTCATCTTGTTCATCATCATCTTACTTTGAGGTGGGTTCTATGTAGACCTTTAATTTGTAGAAGTTAGGGTTGTAGAAACCTAGAGTAGAAAGTGATAGACTATGAATATTTGTGTTTGATTGATGTTTTAACAGTTCAAATGTGGAATAAAATGTGTAGTATAGTCGAGTTATGTGTGAATTTAATCGGTGATGCTTGTTGTTATGTTTCAACATGTTTTGATGGAGTTTGGTTGGGTTTTGTACCAAGAAAATAGAGTTTTTCCAGCTTCTGCAACAGTGGTAACCGATTACCCGCATGAGGTTAATCAATTACCCATAAGAAAAATGTTGTTTCGCTACTCGAATTGATCAGGTAATCGGTTAACCAATATAGGGTAACCGATTACCACTGACAAAAATTGTGAAAATGTTTGAAAATCCATAACTTTTGAACCGTGATTCCGATCGAGGCGTAGTAAGAAGCGTTGGAAAGCTATGACAATACTCTACGCAATAAAAAGTGAAAATATTGATTTAGATGTGGTATTAATTAATTGGTGGGAATTGAATGAAAGTGCCAATTGTATGAGATGTGTTATTACATGTATTTTGCTTATGCTATTGAGTTATGCTATCTATATCTATATGTTGCTAATTATGATTGATTGAATACATGCTTAAAATAAATAAGAAGAGTGAGGAAACCTTACCACAAAAACAAATGGTATAGTTTAATGTTGTGACTAGGAAATAATAGAAAATCTAGATGGCGATGCTCGTGCATTCGATGCCTAGGTGTGCATCCTTGACGAGTAGTGGTCTAGTGGAGAGTGAGACATTATATAGAACATGTGTGGACCCTTGTGTTTCTTTGTGATTAAGGCATGTGACCTTGTGATTGTCGAATACAATCACGTTTGTGTGAGATCACGTAATCAGAACCGTTTCCCTTGAGACTTGTCGTTTCATGAGCTGAGAGCTCTTCTGGAATGTACGCATGATTACTTGGTAGGTTTGATTCCCGCGTGCAGTACGAATAAAACCTACAGGTAGAGACTTGTGATGGTTAATGGCCCATGTGAAGTGACGATTTGTAAGGTGGATGTGCCCCTTCAAATCCAAATTCATTCGTATGTCAACTCAAAGTCCTGATGAGGTTATCGACTATTGATAGTTTGAGTTGGTGAACTCATGAACATGTTTCTATATAGTGTGAGATTGTGAACTCAAAGTCTTTTCCCTTCCCTTTGAATTGAGTTAGGATTGGTTAGAACCTTGTAAAGCCGAGAGAATCCATAAGATATGGAACTCACTGGGATTATTATCTCACCCCACGTTGTTGATTATATTTCAGGTGCTTCAGGTTCCGTGAAGGGTAAGGATAAAGCAGTTTGATATCCTTACGTATCTTGACCCTTTTGTGATGGGATAACTTCCGTTGTGGAGATTTTATTTTAAGATCATTTTATTGATCTAGTTCTTAATACTTGGAACATCTTGTCTATATTATGCCATAGTTTTAGACTTTGTTTTGGGCATGTAATGTATACAATGTGTTATCTAGGAACTTATTGGTATTCCAGTACCAAAACTTGGATTCATGTATAATATATATATATCTTTGATGTATGGAATTATATATGGGTGTTACATTGTCTATCTTGATTCTTGTTGCATTTCAAGATTGATTGTAGATCTTGATGGTGTTTATGTATGCCTCTAACTAGGGTTAAAGAGAACCTTGTTTGTATCCATTGTTGATTATAGTGGAGATATTAAGTGGCATACGAGTCCAGTGATTTTTTACTCCTAGTTAACTGAGTTTTTTCACGTTAAAATTGTGTTGTGTTGTTTGGTGTATTTTGTTTATTGTCGTTACATTTGGTATTTGAAAGAAATTGTGTTATTGAATTATTCTATCGCTTTTATAGTTTCCTCCCAACAATTTAAATGAAACTTATATGATTCGACATGCTCGTGTGAATTTTAACTATTAAAAGAGAATATGATAAAAAAATTGTGTTATTTTATGTTAGTAGATATTTTTCCATTTTTTTATCATATATGTATATTAAATGAATATTGATATTTACTAAAAAAAATTTTTTTTTCAAGAACTTAACAATTTTTATATGTATAAAAGTTTGATGATAAAAAAAAGGAAAAAGTGATACTTATAATAACAATTTGAGATTAATTATATATAAGATGAGAAATGACTTAAAAAATGATGAATTTATTATGATATAAAAAATAATGTGGAAAAGTAGAGACTTAGAATAGTGGACATTTATTGTTTTTGCCAAAATAGTAAAATAACTAAAGGTGAATATAAAATATGTTATTTAAGTTTATCGATGGTTTTAAAATAGGTTAGATCAAAAAAATTGTGCGAAAAGTTTATTAAAAAAAGTTCATATGTTCTACCTACAAAAATGAATAAAAACTAAATATGAGAATTTACCAAAATAAAATAAAATAAATGAATATAAGAATTTACTTATTGATCCTTATTGGGTTAGTGATTGAGTATTTATAAAAGAATATTAAAAAATATGATTAAAACGTTATTTATTTAATTTAATTTTACAATTAAAAATATTTTTACAAATATTTTTAGTTTATTTTTAAATATTAATATTCCTTCTAATTTGAAATTAATTTTATATTAATTTTAAACTATTTTAAATATATTAATATAATTTCACATCTATACATTAATTAAAAAATGATTTTTAGTTTTAAAATGAGCTTATTGTTAATGGGTCTCACACTTGTCCGTCTTCAACTATATCTCAAGATCATGACAAGGTTTACTCAAGTGTGAGTTGTGTTGAGAATCAAATATGAGTTCTAAGTCTCACATTGCTTAGAAAATTGGAGGTTAAGCACTTTATAAGTAAGATGACCCATACACCTATCACCTTAAGGTTTTGGATAAATATGTGGTGTCTCTCTCACTTGTTTCGGTGAGTCTTTAACCTTTTGGTGAGTGTTTGATCCAATGTATATGCTTCCCCTTCATGATGACTCATTAGTGGTATCAGAGTCGTGGTTCGAGTAAAGGACCGACTCCTTGTGTCGGAAGTATTTCTAACATGGTGGTCAGGCGACATGTTCCGTTGAAGTGCCCATAACAAGATAAGGGTGTCTCTCAATGGCGGTACAAGCATGTGGATGAAAGAGGTTCCACTTGAGGGGGGCATAGTGGATGAACTCACACTTGAGGGGAGATTCTTGGGAAACAAGTGTGAGCTGTGTTGAGAATCAAGTATGAATTTTAAGTCCCACATTGCTTAGAAAAGTGGAGGTTAAGCACTTTATAAGTAAGAGGACTCATACACCTATCACCTTCAGGTTTTGGATGAATATGTGGTGTCTTTCTCACTTGTTTGGGTGAGTCTTTGACCTTTGGGTGAGTGTTTGACCCAATGTGTATGCTTCCCACTTATGATGACCCATCAGTGTGGTCACTCAAAGCATTGAGCCTATTGTAAATAGTATCCTTTCAATTAAATTGAAGTTTGTTATTGCCCATATTTGTAAAAAACTCAACTACACTATATGTTCGAAAAAAACATGGGTGAAAAATAACAAGGCAATCAAAGTTGTCTACTTGAACTGGAAGACTTTGTACAACAACCTTTTACATTCCTGGTACTATGATAGAAATAGAGACACTTCCACCGTATTTAGACGAGGGTACACAGCTCAAAGTGCGAGAATCTCCCACCATATATTTCTGGCTTTCTAGCCGTGCATCAAAATTTATGTTTAATGCAAACTCGTTGTTCAAGTTGATAGATTATGGTTGTGCGTTGAGTATAAAAAGACAATGTTGATGATTGTTGTATAATATGAGAACGATAATATATTTACAATCACTTTTGTATAATAAAGAGATAATGTTGATGATTGTTAAATAATTTGAGAAGACACTTCACACTCGAATCCAAAATATATATATATTTTAATTTTAGACATACATGAATCTATAAAGAGTGTCGAAAATAATCTTGAAAATGACTAGTAAAATCCCTCATCTTCATATGTGTAATGTATTAGACACATTCCATAAAACTTTATATGATAGATAAAAAAAATGTTGCAAATATTTTTTTTAACATATGGATAAACTATCTTTGAGCTTGGTTGTCTTCTTTGTCGATGTCGCCATCATTATCATCACCAAATAGATCTGGATAGTTTATTTTAAGGGTAGACAAATGTAATACCCCGTATTGTTCAAAGTGCTCTAAACAATATTAGTTGAGATCAGATGAGTTATTATGTACTCTGAGAGTTATCAGTTGGGATAATTAGAGTAACTGGTGAGCTCAGATTGATTTAATTAATATTATTCGACTCTAACCTTTTACTAATTGGTACAATTGAGACATTTTGATAACATTAATATTGGTCATTCTACCAATTAATACACTTTTCTACCACACACGCTTTTTTTTTGGTCTTACTATCTTTTTGGATATTTTCTATGTATCATTTCATTTCCCTTGCCATTCCAACTTTGCGGGAAAAAGGCTTAAAGGAGAGAAAGAAAGTTGGCAAGAGGAAATAAAGAATAAGAAGGAAGAAGACTTAGATGAAGAAGAAAGGGGAATTTCTTCATCATCCTTCATCATCATCATCACATCTCCATCATTCCAACATCTTCATCTTCATCTTGAGGTGGGTTCTAGGTAGATACACTAAGTTAGGTTTGTTAGATAAAATTGGAAATGTTGATTGTGATATGTTTTGTTTCCATTTCCATGAAATGCCATGATTCTTGTTGTGTTCAAGTAGTTCATGATGAAATTGTTGATATATGTTGGTTTTGAGTTAAGGTTGAACTTGTGTGGGAGTTGGGGTAAAAACCCCTTTGTGTTACTACAGGTTCCGCTTGTATATACCCAGAATTCGACGCGCTTGCACAACAAGCTTCCAGCGAACTCAAAGCGCTCTGCATTTCCTGCTACAGTCGATGTGTGAGGTCCATCGAACGGAAAGCGAGATCTCGTCTTACGGTCACACAGCGACCATGGTGACATTTTGCTACTGCCTATCCCTCGCCTTGAGTCCGGAGTGCGGGCTGAAAGCGAGCTAGCTCGCCTTCCGGTCGCTAGGTGACGCTGATAGGACTTTGATAATTTCTCTTGTTCTTTGTTTGGTTGCATTGCATATATGTTTAGCTATGTCCTACATTACCTTATATAGATTATTGTGGTTCTTATACATGTTTTCTATCCATGATTAATTGCTAGTAAGATATGTGATAACATGATTAAAAATAAGTAAGAATGGTGAGGAAACCTTAATGGAAAACTAATGAAATGAAGTAGTAAGATACTTAGGACAAAATGAATGACTTAGATGAGAATGCTTGTGCATTTGATGCCTAGGTGTGTATCTTTGACAAGTAGTTGTCTAGTGGTGAGGTGAGGCATTATATGGAACATGTATTAGTTTTGTGTTTGCCTTGTGATTGTCGAATACAATCACGCTTTGTGTATTTGATCACGTAGTCAGAAACAACCCTTGAGTTGTGTCGTCCCAAGAGTTGATGCTTATGTAGAGCTCCTTTGGGATATACGCATTATTACTTTGACATGTTTGAGTCCCGTGTGTACGAACAGAGCATACGGGTAAAAGGTTTGAGATGGGGGTGATCCCATTGGAAGCGACGATTCCTGCGGGAAGCACCTTGAATCTGAATCTATTTCGTATGTCAAAGTAGCTACAAGGATCTGTGACCCGTGTCGATAACTCTAAACGTAGGGTTGGCCGGGGAAAGATGTCTTGGTATGGTTTTCGATTAGTGATAGTTTGAGTTGTTGGGCTCCAACGACATATTGTCATATAGTGCAAGTTTTGTGAATTCAAGTCTCTTCCCTTTTCCCTTTGAGACTTGAAGTATTAGATGATTAGAACTATATAGAGCCGAGAGAACCCATAAGATAGGGAACCCACTGAGATTATTATCTCTCCCCATATTGTTGATTATCTTTCAGGTAGTTTCGATTCGGCAAAGGGTAAGGACAAAGTGGTTTGATGCCCTTACTTATCTCACTTTTTGGATGGCTTTCCGCTGTGAAGACTCTTGTTTGGAGATAATTCTTTAATGATATAGTTCTTAGTTGTATTTTGAACATCTTATATATATATATATATATATATATATATATATATATATATATATATATATATATATATATATATATATATATATATATATATATATATATTATGCCACTTTTAGATGTTTTGCTTTGGCATGTATTTTATATATATATATATATATATATATATATATATATATATATATATATATATATATATATATATATATATATTATGCCACTTTTAGATGTTTTGCTTTGGCATGTATTATGTACAATGTGTTACTGAGAACTTGTATATTTCAGTACCAAATTTGCAACCATGTATGATATGCAATTCTAGACATATATTATATGTGGGTGTTACAACAAATTTAAACCGTCCAATTGAAACCGACCAACCCGTTGTCTTTTTTGTGCAAATGGATCGGGTCGGTGTCGGCTTGATTCGGTCGCTTAATTTGCATAGTATGTGGTTGCTTCGGTCGGGCTCAAATGCTTATTTTAGATCCGTCGAAAATCGAAACCGTTCGAACTTATATAATAAATATTTTATTTATTTTTACTATATTTTTGACTCACTATAAAAATGAAATTCACAATATTGTTGAATATTATCATTTTTATAATTTAACGGTGGTATTATATAATTTAAAAAATACTAGAAAACAATATGAAATTTGGAGTATTATTTGATTTATGGTTTAAAATATGATAATGATCAAAATTAATATCAAATGATATTAAAAATATTATTATGTAATAATAATAATATCTTTTAATGATAACAAAATAGTTTTTTAACTATTTTAAAAATTTGATATTTTTATAAAAAAATTAAAAATAAATATTTGTAAATTTTACAAAAAAAATAGTTATTTTTATAGATTTTCTCTAATAAATATTAAATCAATTAAACCGATATGATTTAACCGCCAAACTAACTTATTGATCCGTCGAAAATCAAAATTTTATCGATCAAAATTAAACTATAAAAATGAAACTGGAATTTATGTCGAATTTAAATTTTATGACTGAAATCGACTTACTGTCCATCCCTAATTTATTTTGTCATATTCATTAATTTCACCTTTCTAATGAATAAATAATATTGATGTGATAATTCTCTTTTGAATGACAGCGTTAACTTTGTGGTTCACTTTTTTTACAGTATTGTTGACTTATTTTGTTATGCATAGGAGTTGAATCATTTTAGAAAAAAATGTTATATGCGGACATTATAAATTTTTTTTACACTTTCAATCAATGACGACTATGTATCTCGCTAAATCATATTAAAAATTTTAAATTAATTATATGATATGACAGAATGATATATTTTTATTGGATAAAAGTGTAAACATTTTTACACTCTCAGTGCATAACAATGAAACCCATCCTTTTATGTTTAAATATTATTTTTGTTCATTTTAATATGTTACCAAAATAATTATTTTAATGATAAATTATTTTAAAATTAAAAGTCATTTTAATATGAGAAAAAAAGAAATGCATTGATAAGATAAAATATTTTACACTGTCAATCAGTTACAACTATGTATTAGAATAAAACATATTTTTATTTTAAAAATACTGATATTATATGACAATTATAAATATTTTAATTTGTTACATGTGTAAAAGTGTTTTATATTGATCGTGCACTACCATTAAACTCTTTTAATATATGTGAAAATTAAAAGTCATTATATTGAATTAGATTTTTATTAAGTAAAAATATTTATGTTTTTTCTATGGGAAAAAGTGAACCGCATCCCACGCGTTTCCAGGTGATCCATCTACATATAAATAACAAAACTAGAAAACCACAGATAGAGAGATCGTAACTTCAAACTTAAACCAAGCAGCAGTGACAGAGTCACCGTACCTAACGCGCCATTCATGGCATCTTCCCGAATCATCTCCCATTCTCAACCCAATCTCCACCGTCAGTCTTCCCCCTTTGACTCCGTCAAACCTCTTCCGTCTCTCAATCTCAACCTTCACCCAAAACGACACCGTAACCTCCGCATTCGTGCTTCCCCCAACGAGACGTCGCACTCCGTTGAATTGCGAACTAGCCCCGTCTCGGCCGTCTCAAACAACGTCGTTTCCAAAGATCCTCCATCTCTTCCTCGTGCGTATTACTTTCCCCTCTTTCCCCTCTTTCTCATCACACTTTTTGGTTTCTAATGTTTTTCGCGATTGCTTTCAGGGCCTTTATCTTCGAATCAGTTATCTAGTGCTGTTTCCGATGGTTCGGGACTTCGTGTTGCGTATCAGGTATTTGCTTCTAGCATTGCATGCAAAATTGCAAAGAGTTTTTATATATTTTTTGGTTTGTTTTTGTTTTGTGTAAGGTGAGAGGATTGTAGAAGCTAATTTTGATAATTGAATTGATTTCGTATGGTATTGCATTTTTCAGGGGGTTCAAGGTGCTTACAGTGAATCTGCGGCACAAAAAGCTTACCCTAATTGTGAAGCTGTGCCTTGTGAACAATTTGACACCGCTTTTGAAGTAAATATTTTGTTATCCTTAGTAGGATTTAATTCATATATGCACCTTCAGTGTTATTTTACAATAATAATTACCTATGATTGGGTGTGATTTGGTGATAGTATAAAAACACTGACTGATGTCACTATATCAAAATTAAACTCATTCTATTAACATGTTTTTTTTATTAATTTCTTTACCAATTTCCTTTGTTATTGTACTTTGAGTGGACGAATGTAATTGGTTTTCTTTTTGGATGTTCAAATTTAGTGAATATAAATAGCATAATGATAGGATACTGGGTTTGGGCTTTATACCAATTGATGTGTTGAATGTGGAGAGTAGTGCCTTGGCAGGATTCTGTTAGGAGGGAGGGAAACAGTTATGAGGGATAGAAGAGCGGTAAAGGTCATGGTTGTTTAGGAGATTTCCTCTCTGGTTAGGGGCATAGTGCTTTGGTTAGGAGTTTTTGTACCAGAGTACTATGCGTAGTGAATATCAGTACCAATTGATGTGTTGAATGAGGAGAGTAGTGCCTTGGCAGGATTCTGTTAGGAAGGGAAACAGTTATGAGGGATAGAAGAGAGGTAAAGGTCATGGTTGATTAGGAGATTTCCTTTCTGGTTAGGGGCATAGTACTCTGGTTAGTAGTTCTTGAGCTCTGGTGTATCTCTTTCTGTTATCCCCCCATTATAGAGCCTTTATGCTCAAGCTTTTTTATGAATAATATACTATTGTGTTCTTTAAATTTATGGGTTCTATTACATAACCTCTGGTAACCTTGATTAATTTATTTAATAATATTGTATATGCTCATATATTGACAAATATAACTCTGGTAGTTTTGCATTACAAGTTCTAACCTATGAAGCCCGGACTCGGACACGGACACGGGATACGACACGGACACGGACACGAGGACTCCGTCAATGTAAAAAATATAGGACACGGACACGGCTATATATGTTTTAGATATTTATATAATAATGCAATTTATGAGTAGAATTTATAAAGAGTTTAACATGATAAGCAAAATTTATGCTTATTTACACTTTTTTACCCAAATGGTTAATGTAAACTTACTACTTTCAATCAATGAGAAGAAAAGACATAAATCCACCAAAATAAAATGATATAGATCATATCATAGTCACTCCACATTGAGAAAATCAGTCTCCAAGTTAGTCTCATTCAAAGACAAGTCAGAAACTTGAAGAAATTCACTGTCATCTAATGATCCAAACTCATCTCCAGCGACATCCCACATTCTAGTTTCCTCTTGATGATATTAGGGAGTGCTACTTGATAGAAGTCGAAGGTTACTATGCATATATACTAAAGCTACCGCTCGATGCGGCGTCATCTTGTTTCTCTTCAAAGACTGGATAAATGAATATGTGCTTCAATTTCTTTCACAACATTATGAACAAGGTTGTGGCGTTGTGCAATTAGTTTAAGAGCAACTTTTTTTTAAATTCTGAAAACTTGAGTTTGGTTTTTTTTTTTTTAAATTCTGAAATTTTTTGAGTTGGACTGTGTCCTTTATTTGAAGTAAGGTGTGCCCTTTATTTGAAATAAGGTGTCGTATCGGTGTCCGCTGGAATTCAAATATTTTTTTTCATTGAACACTTCAAAAATGTGTCAGATACGTGTCATACGCGTGTCGTACAAGTATCCGTGTCCGACACGACGACACGTCGTGTGAATGGCGTGTCAGAGCTTCATAGGTTCTAACCAATTTAAAACTCGAAATCACATATTCCAGTTATTTGATCTTAGTCTCCAGTTGTTATTATTGTTTTCTTATGGTGGTTACCTTTTAAAATATATGGTTGCCGAGAGTGCTTGTTCTAACTGTCTGCAGTCTTTATTTTTATTGATCACGGATTCCTATGATAGTCTGTTGAAAGGTGGCTTGTGGATAGAGCAGTTTTGCCAATTGAGAACTCTTTAGGAGGGAGCATCCACAGGAATTATGACCTTTTACTCAGGCACAGGCTACATATAGTAGGAGAAGTAAAATATGCAGTCCATCACTGTTTGATGGCCAACCATGGTGTTAAACTTGAGAATTTGAAGCGTGTTCTTAGTCACCCTCAGGTGTGATTCTGACATTTTTTACCTTTTTTCCTCCTTCTCTTCCAACAATAAACTCATCGAAGATGGTGTTGTCTTAGGCTCTTGCACAATGTGAGAACACCTTGACAAGATTTGGCTTAGTCAGAGAAGCAGTTGATGATACTGCCGGTGCTGCAAAGGTAATTGTGGAATTGTTGGAAGCTATTTTTCTTGTATTATTTCAAGTGTTTCTGTTTATTAATGGTCACATTTATGTACATTTGACTTGCTTAAAAATGAAGCACTCGATAGCTCACAATTTGTTTTGATTTTAAAAAGCCTGGTTAACAAATGTCCTTAGGGTACTGGTTAAGGAATCAAGTAATGAAAAAGTCATTCACTAAATATCAATTAATGATTGTATATTGCATCTTGGAGTGGAGGATGGATATATTATCATTTTCTGCTGCTGTTGTTTACATGATTATCAATATTAGTTATCCTAACATAGTTATGGATTATAGCATGTTGCTTTCCATAAACTACAAGATGCAGGAGCTGTTGCCAGCTCAGCTGCCGCAGAGATCTATGGCTTAAATATACTTGCTCAAGACATCCAGGTTTGAATCTTTGTGTTACTCTGTTTTAAATGACATGGTAGACAATTTGTGTTTATCTTATATTTGATGCCTGATGGATTTGCATTGGCAGGATGATAGTGATAATATCACTCGATTTTTAGTGTTGGCGCGAGAACCTATACTTCCAGGCACAGACAGGCCATTTAAGGTACCTCAACTAGCATAAATAGTTCAAGTTACTCAATTAAATATATTCATACGACACGACTCCTGTCTAGTTTACTTTTATGCTTACTGACATCAAATATTGATAGTTCTGTTGATTATGGCATTGAATTTTCAGACAAGCATAGTTTTCTCCTTAGAAGAGGGACCTGGGATACTTTTCAAGGCCCTTGCTGTTTTTGCGCTGCGTCAAATTAATCTTTCAAAGGTTAGCTGTTTTCTTGGCGTGAGCTCATATTATCTTTTATGGAAATTACATTTGCAAGTATGTTTTTTTATGTGGTTTTGATTGTACAATTTATTAATTGTTCTTATAGATTGAAAGCCGTCCTTTGCGGAAGCAACCTCTTAGAACATCTGATGATAACAACAATAGGTATTCCAAGTATTAGTAATGAGGACCATATGACATGTCCATAATACATTGAGTTTTAATTCATTCATCATTTAATTGGTTCAAATTATCATTAGTATTGTGTTTACAAAGATGTTAGATTGTTAATGATTGCTATGCTGATCACAGTTAATGTATTTAACAGGTACTTTGATTATCTTTTCTATGTTGATTTTGAAGCATCAATGGCTGATCAGAATGCACAAAATGCCTTAAGGCATCTAATGGTGCGACTTAATTTAATCTTATGAAGCATATTTAAAGGATTAATATTTAAAAGTATTGCTCTAAAACTAATACAATTTGCAGGAGTTTGCTACATTCTTGCGAGTGCTGGGAAGTTATCCTATGGATACTAGCACGGCATAAATGATTTCCAAAAGAGGTGAGTTCCATTTCTAATTATTTTTCCTGGAAATTAGTTTTGCAAGTTTACTCAATGTGAATGGATTCCAATTTTAGAACTTCATAACTATACCTTGATTGTTATACTAAATCGCAAGTGGGTCGATTATGTGGATTAAATTCTGCCATAATGTTATATTCAATACTATGTTTTTATCAAATTCGTTAATTTCAAGATCTTAATAGTTTCTCTTATAATTTTTATAGGTCTTTATCTACCTCTAGTTTGACTCCTCTCCGTCTGATCTACTTTTCATAGAACAAGATCTACAAGTCTTCTCTACATGTCCAAATCACTTAAGTCTATTTTCTATTATCTTTTCCACTATAGGTGCTCTCCAACACTAATATTATCATTTATAATCTTATCCCGTCTAGTCTTACTACATACCCAACACAAACATCCTCATCTCTACTATACTTATTTTATTCTTGTGTTGATTCTTAAGAGTTCTATATTATTTCTCATACAATATCGCAGGTCTTACTGTTGTTTGATAAATACAACATCGCGGGGCATACCATTGTTTGATAAAAAATTTCCTTGAGCTTGAGTGGTATTTTTTTGTGTCACAAAACCCTTGAGGCCCTCCTCCATTTCAGCCACCCAACTTGAATTCTATAGTTTACATCCCCGTCTATTTCGGCCATTTTCCCACTATTTTGTATTACCGACTCAAGATATTTAAAGCGACCCAAAATATTTAAACCATGTGACTTGTGGACTGATTTAATCTCCAACTTTTATCTCTAGGTTAGAAACTCTTATCCTTTTGTTGAACTCATTCCATATACTATTCCACTCCGTCTATTTCTGTTTAGGTGAAAGTCATTTCTAAGGCTCGTCTCCAATCTATCATTTAAATCTTCCTACTTCTGTTTAGGTGAAAGTCATTTCTAAGGCTCGTCTCCAATCTATCATTTAATTCTTCTTTCGACTCTCCAATCACTAATTGTATAAAATAGAAAATAATGGATAGGAAACAAGAGTCGGTGTGAAAATAGTTATGACTTATTGAATGATTAGAGAAGAAAAGATGACCCCTACACTGCAGAATTACATCTCCACACCAAGATATCTCTGTCACACACACAACCGTACTCTCCCGTCCCATAACCGTTTATAAAACTATTCTAAGTGTCTGTATTTCTTATTGTTTTGTTGTTTCTGTCAAATGTCTCTCCCCCTCTTATACCTTCTGAGAAAATTAAAAGAAAAGAAGAAAGATAGCCAATGTAAATATTGAGGACTTAGCTTCCTGCTAGACGAATGTTTTTGCTAAAACTGTAGTGACATATATTATGTTTGGTTCAAAATATGAAAGAGGAGAGGAGGGGAGACATTTTATTTACAAATACATTTGGTTAACAAGGGGAGGGGAGGTATTTTAAAACTAATTTACTTTTTTATTCTTCTAATTTTACCATAAGACTCATGATATTTGTCGTTTATAATTCAAATACAAAATTATTGACGAAATATAAGTATTCAATCAGAGAATATCATGAAAGATTTTATAAAAACATAATGATTATAATATACAATTTTAAAAAGATTACCTAATACAATAAAATCTTACAAAAGTTTTTATAAGCAAAAACATAATGATAATTAAAAAGTAACATTAAAATATAGAAAATAAAATAAAATAATTTAAACACGTCTATCGATAATATTTTAATAAATTAAATTTATATTTTAATAAATAAATACGGATAAATATATAAATATAATTATAATTAAAATAAAACATTTCCCCCCCTTCAAATAGGAGAAAGTAAAAAGTGATTCAGGATGGATTTTGGATTTTGGTCCTTTTTATTTACCTACCCTTCCACTAAATATTTCTTCTCCTCTGCCCCCTCTATTTACCCCCAATCAAATAGACTCCCTTAGGGTAGTACAAATGTATATGTTCGTAAATAAATGTAAATAAATTCAAACGAGTAAATTCATCGAGACTCTATCCCGGATTGGGAGGGATATTATTTCTTTTATATTTCTTGTGTAATTTGATCGGCTATTATGTAATTGAAACGGCATTATTATTTGCATTATTCACTTTGGAACTTTTATTATTCTGATGCTTTTTGCTGTTAACTATTGATGGTGCAGGACTTGCAGATTTAGCTACTGTTGCATATGGCACAGTTCTCACAGCGGTGGAATCGTGTTAATGGAAATACAGGATAGTGTTTACATTGATTCAATATACAGACAGATAAAGAGAACAGTATCAAACGTGCAAGATCCTCAAAATTTTGATGGGTGTGGTATTCAGCATTATGAATCCGTGTGTTTGTGCAAATACTAAATGCAAGTGATACTTCTATAGGGACTCGTGTAGTTTATGTCTTATGTGAAAATAGTGGAAACGCATTTTTGCACCCTAGAGGACTTTGCAGTTTTGCACATCCTCTACCATTTGTACTTCTCTAAGTGTCGGTCATGGATTTTATTTATTTGTTTATTTTATTGATAGAACTCTCGTGGGATATTTTAGTTTGGGTTAATACACATTTTAGATCCTATCATTTGGGGCGAATTCGAAAAAAGACCCTGTAAAAAAAATACAGATTTCATCTCTGTCTTTGAAAAAAGTTTCATTTTGGATTTTGACGCTGCTTTGTTGGCTTTTTTATTTAATTTTTATTATTTTAATGTGATGTGGCTGTTTTGTTGATTTTTTATATATTTTATTTTTTTATTTTAATTACACGCGTGGTTTATTTTTTATTATTTTATTATTGTGGTTTAAATTGTTAAATTTCAAATGAAAAAATTTTGCTTTCAAGGAGTGTTGAACCCATGTTCTTTTGCTTGCATGAAAGTCTCTTTACCACTAGATTACTTGTTTCTTCTACATTAATGTTTGCATCAAATAGTTTTAGTTTACTTTCAGTTTACTATTTAATTTAATTTTTAACGTACTTATAATATACATCAAATACTTATAGTTATTAAAATATTTATTTTAACATACTTATATTAAAATATTTATATTATATATAATTAATGTTAACTAAAATATTAATTTTATCATTATTATATTCATATTAATGTTAATAATTTAATTAAAATATTAATTTTAATTAAAATATTCATTTTTAATATTAGAAATTAATTATAAATTGAAAATAAAAATATTTTTAATTAAAATAGCAGTTTTTAATATTAGTGATTAATAATAACTGAAAATAAAAATATTTTAATTAAAATAATCATTTTTAATATTAGTGATTAATAATAAACTGAAACTAAAAATATTTTTAATTAAAATAGCAGTTTTTAATATTAGTGATTAATAATAAACTGAAAATAAAAATATTTTTAATTAAAATAGCAGTTTTTAATATTAGTGATTAATAATAAACTGAAAATAAAAATATTTTTAATTAAAATAGCAGTTTTTAATATTAGTGATTAATAATAAACTGAAAATAAAAATATTTTTAATTAAAATAGCAGTTTTTAATATTAGTGATTAATAATAAACTGAAAATAAAAATATTTTTAATTAAAATAGGAGTTTTAATATTAGTAATTAATAATAAATTGAAAATAAAAATATATACGTAAATTAAAATTAAATAATTATCTTAACATTAAATATATACGTAAAATGAAAATAAAAATATATACGTAAATTAAATAGTTATTTTATTTTATTTCATCAAAGTACGTTAATATTAGCTTATTATAATTTAATTAAAATGTTAATATTAATTTAAGTTAGTTTTTTATTAATATTAATTTAGTTAAAACATTAAAAAATAGTTTAGTTTAATTTGGTTTATATTGATATTAATTTAGTTCAAATGTTAATATTAATTTAGTTCAGTTTATTAAAACATTAATATTAATTTATAAATAAAATATAAAAATAAAATATAGTTTATTAAAACGTTTAAAATGCTGTAATTAAATAAATTTTAGATTAGTTTATAATAAATATTAAATAAATAAACAAATCATAAATATTTTAACATGCATCTAAATTTAATTTAGTTTAGTTTATATTATATATATCTAATACAAAACATAAATAATAAAAGCATAGTAGCCTAGTGATAAAGGGTCTTTCATGCAAGCCAAAGGACATGGGTTCAACACTCCTTGGAAGCTAAATTTTTAATTTTTGAAATTTAACAATTTAAACCACAATAATAAAATAATAATAAATGAGCCGCGTGTAATTAAAATAAAAAGATAAAATATATAAAAAGCCAACAAAGCAGCCACATCACATTAAAATAATAAAAATTAAATAAAAAAGCCAACAAAGCAGCGTCAGGGTCCAAAATGAAACTATTTTCAAATTACAACAGCGTCAGGGTCCAAAATGAAAGAATCTTCAAATGGCAGGGATGAAATCTGTGTTTTTTTTACAGGGTCCTTTTTCGAATTCGCCTCAAATAACAGGGTCTAAAATGTGTATTAACCCTTTTAGTTTTAGGATGAAGTGCACGTTGCACCCCTTATTTTCACATATTTATTATATCGGCTATTTTGTACCCTAATTAAATATTCTATTACAAAGTATAAAAATCAATTTATTTTGATCAGTTTTTTTTAAATATTTGGCTAAAATACAGTTTTGGTCCCCTGTTTGTCAAAATTTACGGTTTTGGTCCCCTATTTTGTTTTTTAACAGTTTTGGTCCCCCACTCCTCACTGTTCATGTACGGACCAAGTACTGTTTATAATTTTTTTGGGTCAAAATTGGGGTGGGGGACCAAAACTGTTAAATAAAAAATGGGGGACCAAAACCGTAAATTTTGACAAACAAGAAGACCAAAACTGTATTTTAACCTAAATATTTTGTTACGGAGTCGTTGTCTGTAGGTTAGACTAAAAATCTAAGCAAGAAATGATCGTATACATAGAAATAAAAATTAACATTAATGAAAGTATGAAATGATCTCTTGTGACCAAAGCAATACTCAAGACCATAGCAACTTTGCAACACAATAGATTCAAAATCATAGAAAGAGAAACGATATCAATAATGATGACTTCATAAAATATTATGCATGATAATTTGGCTTATATAGATCACCATGATTTTTTAAATCTATCAAGATAAATGCAACAGGATGATTTTGTATACAATTGATATAAATGATAATTAAAAAATATGTATTGTTTTAACTATCAAAAGCCACTAAAATATACTGCACATGGTTATAGGAAAACGGTTGATGCAATAATGTAGAATCATATAGTTCTAAAAATATGTATTACTGTTGACTCTTAATTTCGACGTCTGGTTTGATTTATGGAACATAGAAGGAAAATGAAATTTTTTGTCAAGGTGTGATGGATTTCGACTACGTAAGTGAAATGTTGAGGGTCCAGTCGAAGTTATTCCTCATGCAAGGAAGTATGGCTAGACGGACTTAAGAAAATTTCGTAAGTATTGAAGTAGTGTTTCGACGGGGATGCTACTGACAGCATATTCGATTTGATTTTGAATTTGAATCAAAGAGGGGATATTGTCTTTATCCAGTTTTCAAAAGAAAGACACGTGGAGTACGTTGGAAAGTCGAAGACATGCCGAGTGCCATTTGTCTTCATTTTGGAGAAAGGTCGTTAGAGGCAGTTATTTCGATTCAATATAAATAGGAAGTCTTAGTATTAAGATTTCTTGTGTATTCAAGTTTGTACAAAATCACTCAAAATACTTAAAGTACCCATGTGTAGAGAAACGAGTTGTTGAGAAAATGTACGTTTGATGAAACACCATTTATTTGCTTACATTTTAATAAAGTCAGTTTATACTTTTGCGCATAAATTTTTCTTTATTTTGTACAAGTTACTTTCTGCACATTTTACTGCACTTTCGACCATTCTTTTGTCACACAATCTTCTTTATCTTTTGAAGCAAACTATTTTCTAACCATGAATATTGTCGAGGTGTTCATTGTTTCTCAAACTTTAATTTAAAAACACTAAGCACATGTCCTAAGATTCACGAGTTGATCGTGCAAGTTAACCAATATTTGGAGACCAGCGGTTGTTTACCAATTTTCACGGTAAACAAATTGGCACGCCCAGTAGGATCGTGCTATAGTGTGTAAAACATTTTCTTTCACTTTTTAAGTGCTTTGCTTTTACAATCTTTCTACGCTTTGTTGCATGAGACTTAGGAGTGGTAAAATAACCATTAGTAACGAAGAGAGACCTAGAAGGAGATACGTAAGAAGAACGGCGAATCCAAATATGCCAAATAATCAAAATCCACCAAATGATGGAGAACCGCCCCTGCCTCTTCGACTGGGGGCAGTACGGTTTCAGTATCAGTATCTGAGGCCATACCATCAATCGGAGGTTCGATGCCAATGTCGTCGATTGCCCAAAGTGTTCCTACTTTGTCCCATATGGGAACACAAGGTCCACAAGTGACCCCTCCTCCAGTGGGGAGTAGTCTATTCAGGCCTTACGTGCCTGGATTTTCGATACCTCCAATTGGTCGAGAACAACCTTATGGTATGCCAACATCGGTGATGGCAAATTTGTACAATGCTTCGTCAGCATTTGCAGAACCAGCGGTGAATGTGACTTCGCCACTACAAGGATCTATTTCAGGTATAAACCATATGGGTCGAATGAGTCAACCCTTAGGAACTGGATATCCTACCTATATGCCAAACATCACTAACAATTATGCAGCAGTGATAAGGCAACAAATGGACGAAAGTAATTATGATATGGTCCAAATGCTTGCCCAACAAATGGGGGTTATATTTAACCCTTTAATCCAAAATACTATCCAAACCAACCAGCAATTGGCAGCGCAGATGATGCGTGTTGCGGTAAGAATCAGATATCAAACTATTAATTAACTTGAATTACAAATCTTTGAAATTCACCACCGAACTTTGATTTATCCAAAGGAAAGGGTAAAGATCGAAGAAAACCCTAAGTGCGCTATGTAACACACAGCTAGAGATCTAAGGTTCAGGGGTTCGTTATACCCAGGGAAGGTGTTATCATCCTAAGTATCTGTAGTACTCTACAAGAACCTCTTGTTAGTATTTGTGTTATGCTAAAGTTTGCTTGCTAAGGGAAATGTTCTAAGGTAAAGACCTAGGGGTATATACACTAAGTATGCTTAGGCTAACTAGGGTTGAGGAAATATTGATAATGATCAAGGTTCCAGTGAGAAATAAGTGTTCATAAACATGACACTTACATGGAGTGCGGCGACTCCAAACCTTAGGCTAAGATCAAACAGAGAAAGAAAGTGTTCATCACTATGACACTTACATGGAGTACGGCGACTCCAATCCTAAGGCTAGGATAAAAGGGGAAAGGTAAACTAGTCTCGATCACGCGATAACGTGAGATAAGGGAAGTTAGCTGCTAGTTGTTAGTGGGCTCGACAAGATATCGCATCTTGTGCCTACGTATCCTAACTAGGAATGAGGAATCAGGGCCTCAGTAGTTCACCTAACTACGGGTGAGGAATTCTTGATAATGATCAAGGTTCCAGAGGGAAAGTAAGTGTTCATAAACATGACACTTACATGGAGTGCGGCAACTCTAAACCTAAGGCTAAGTAAACAGGGAAAGTAAGTGTTCATCACTATGACACTTGCATGAAGTGCGGCAACTCCAAACCTAAGTCTAAGTAAACAGGGAAAGTAAGTGTTCATCACTATGACACTTGCATGGAGTGCGGCGACTCCAATCTTAAGGCTAGGATAAAGGGGAAAGACTCTAACAAGGTCCACAGAGGAAGTAAGGTAGGCTAAGTTATCCTAATTAGGACTTACAAGTCAACATGAGGGGACCCTTTCCTTTGGAATCGGGAATAGGCAGCTTAAGAGACACAAAGAGAAACCTCAAATGATAAATGCAAGATCAATAGCAATATGTATAGAAAATGCTCAAGCAAAGATAAAACATCAAGAATCAACTAAAATAAAATCGAAGATTGTCAAGATTGATTTAAGAATCAAATAAAATCTAACTAACAAATTAAATTAAAATCTAATTAGAAACTAATTAACAGATTAAATTAAAATCTAACTAACAAAATGAATTAAAATCTAACTAGAAACTAATTAACAAATTTCTACTTAAAAACTAATTAACCACTAAAATCTAGTTAAAACTAATTAATTAATTAAGTTCTAATAAGAAACTAAATTCTAATTAAACTAAAAACTACATTCTAAATAAATACTAATTAAATCTTTAAAAAAATTGATTAAATTAAAAGGGGGGAGTTTGTCAATCAAAATAGGGTGCACTTAATAAAAGAAATGGACTTAAGGGCCCAACCGATGCACATGTGATGTAAGGTTAATAAAACAAATCAGTTTATGGATTCCAAAACAAACCATGTTCTTCGTGTGAGCTTTTTCCATCTTTCCGATGTTTCTCTTCAGATCGAGAAAAGAAAAGAACAAGAAAGTCTTATACGATCCCTCTTCCTCGTCTCGTTTCTCCTGAGTTCGTCCCATCTTCTCGCGATTCCGAAGCTTGTTTCTTTCTTAATCCAAAATTCCTCTCTCGTTGGTTCGCGGTGATCGGAGGGAGAGTAGTGAAAGAGCGGTGATGAGAAGAGTGAACGTCGTTTGGGGTTATGTGTGTTTAAGTTGGATGGTGATGTTTTAATGGAAGTAAGGTTTCTTAAGGTTATTCAAAGAGTAGTGTGGAGATGGTGTAATGCGGAAGGAGAACGAAGAGGGTGTAGGAAGTGAAGGTTTTTGGAGAAGAAGAAGACGATTGATGGATGTTGGAAATAATTGATGCTGGGATTGAAGATTGAGAAGGGTTCAGATGCGATTCAGGTTTTTTTTCTCGAATTCCCTCTCTTTTCAATACTGACCTCCTCTCCCTCTTGAACATTTTTTCTCTCTTTATTTTACAACCGACCGTTCAAAACTTGTTTTTCATGTCGTCGCTTTCAAGTACCGTTTTCCTGCTGTGGTTGTTGGGTGATGGAGGGTGGTTTTAGCCTTTTAGGTGATGAAGGTTTGATGTTTGACGATGTCGAGGTTGAGGTTTGTTGCTTCTGAATGTTGTTTTTTTGTTTGAATTGAAGAAAAAGATGGTGCGGCCAAGAAGGAGGTTGAAGAAGGGCGTGTGGTGGTTGATGAGGGCAGCGTGGTTGAAGGTGAATTTTTGTGTGAAGATGGAAGATGTGGGCAGTGTGGTTGGAGGTGAATTTTTGTGTGAAGATGGAAGATGTTTAAAAAAGAACCGCAGAAAACAATAGGGTGATTTTCTTTTACTGGTTTTCAAGTCTTTCCTCCCTCATCCTTTTTTCTTTCTGAGTCCTCTCCTTTTAACATCAAAATCCAATTCTGATCCTTGACCTGTTACTTTCAGAACAGGTTTGTGGTGCAAACAAGGTATGTTGCCGCGTAATGGTTTGCTCAAACATTGTAACATGTAGCAGTTTTGACTTTACTGAAAATTGCAGCAAATTTTGTCTTGTACACAGGTTTGGATGCTTGTTGGTGTAAGTGTTTTTGACCGTTTGTGTACTCAACTGCAGAAGAAGCATTTTGGTGCAAATTTTGGGTGTTGTACGATTGAGAGGTATTGTAGCTGGTCTTTTGGTCATTGGGTTAGGTTGCTTGGCGTGGTATTATTGCAGGTTTTGGAGTCTTTTGCAGCATGTGGAGTTGCTTTCTGTCTGGTACAGTGCGCAGGTCTTTGGGGTGGCAATGGTTGGAGGCTGGTGGAGCTTGTTTTGTTGCTGTTGATAGCAGAACGTGGCAGGTCAAGGTCATGATGCCGAGACTTTGTAATATGACTTCAATAATGATATTTTTTGGATATTTTTGTAATGAAAAATAAATGGATTTTTGTATGATATGGACTTTTATTGAAACAACCTTTATGGGCTTTGTAATTTGCAAGGGTAATAGGCTTGTTGAATCATGATTTGGATTTAATGGTAATAAAAAAATAAATTGGAAAAGAAAAAAAAAGTGAATTGGAAAAGAAAAATGAATTTGATGAAGAATAGATATTGAATATTATGAATGACTTTGTAATTGAAAATGGAATTGGAAAGAAATAAATTTGTCAGATGGTTATTGTAAACGGATATGGATTAGAAAATGGATTTAGAAAAAAATGGGAAAATAAATTGGATAAAGATAATGTAAATGGATAAATTGAATTTGAAAAAAAAAATGGAAATGGATAAATTGAATTTGAAAAAAAATTGGAAATGGATAAATTGAATTTTGGAGAAGTGGGTTAAAAGAGGAATTTGGATAAAAAACAGAAACTAGATAATTGAATTGAATGGAATTGAAAGAAGTGGATTTGAAAATGGAATATGGATAATTGAATTGAATTGAATTAGAATAGGAATGAAATGGATTAAGAAAGTGGTTTGGGAACGGGTATAGGTAAAGGTAATGCACCTCCACATTTAAAATCTCGACAATTGCACTTGACCACCACAAATCCTGAACAACACCACAAACTTGAATTCATCTTGAAATGATCTTATTTGAATAACAACCTGACGAATCCTCAGACCAAAGGTGAAAACCGTAACCAAACAATCAGTACTTGCACACACATTGAACCTGCTAGCCTCAAGATACTCAACTGAACGATAGTCGCCGATCATAAACACAAAGGGTGAGAAACCCTAATCCTCAAGAATCCTGATTCAGGATCTCTCCAGTCAATCCACAGATGAAACCTTAAACAAACAACATCCTTGTGGCCATTCAGAGAAGCTGAAATTGTGCCTTGATAAACCTTTGATAGAAACTGCTCATGACGATTGAAAACCCAACACCTGTGCCTCAAACTTGAGTACAAAAACCGGCAGAAACAACCTCTGAACAAAAAAGATCCAACTCAACAGGAAACCTCCAATCCCACATCTTAAGAGCTTAAATGGTGGATGACCATATCCAAAACCCTAATTCACCAACCCCTGAAGTCTCTTGAAGCAAACCCTGATTCACAAGTGAAACAAAACACAAAAAAGGCTGATGAACTGGGTTAGTTACGCATGAATGAATGACCTAGATGATATGCAAAAGATCAAAGAATCTAAGGGTAAAATTTGGGGTATGACAACGCGTATTACTGACTTTTTTGGTGTCCCACAAACCCCTCGACATCCTCAGAAGGAGTGGATGGTACAGAATACTGGGGTGGTTTTAGAAGAAGATCCTACAATTAATCAAGTTCAACCAAATGTACCTCAGGCGAACGTTTTAAACCAGGGGGAGTAGTCGAACAACAGAGGGTTGAACCTCACAGAGTCGAACACCCAATCCAGGGAGAACCAAAGATAGTAGTGGTAAATAGAAACCAAAATGCTGACGAAGTTATAAATCAAGTTCGACGTGAGGATGTAGCGACAGATAACAACTAAGCAGCCATGGTTGAAAGGATTATGGCCAGAAATGGGGTAAATATTGGCCTACGTAGGTCAAACTATACATCACCCTTATCTGAATATATCTTATAGTCAGATTTACCCCCTAGATGGAAAGTCCCCAAATTCACTAAGTTTTCTGGGGATACTAGTGAGTCCACAGTCGAACATGTGGCAAGATATTTGATAGAGGCTGGCGAAATCGTAAACAACAAAAATCTAAGTGTTGCGGTGAGAATCGGATATCAAGCTATTAATTAACTTGAATCACACATCTTTGAATTCACCACCGAGCTTTGATTTATCCAAAGGAAAGGGTAAAGATCAAAAGAAAACCCTTTTGCGCCATGTGAAGACACAACTAAGAAATCGGGGTTTGGGGGTTGGTTATACTAAGGTAAGGTATTAGCACCCTAAGTATCTATAGTACTCTACAGGAACCTCTTGTTTGTATGTGTGTTATGTTATGTTTGCTTGCTAAGGAAACCTGCTAAGGTTAAGGAAAAGACCTAAAATGCTAAAGGTAAGGACCTAAGGGGTATATACTAAGTATACTCGCCAAGATGTCGCATCTTGTGCCTACGTATCCTGACTAAAGAATCAAAGCAACCGTAGTTCATCTAACTAAGGGTGAGGAACCATTGACTATGGCCAAAGTTCCAGGGGGAATGAGTATGAGCTCATGTAGAGTTTAAGAAACTCTCTAAGTCTAAGTTGTGATGGGGTAAAGTGAATACTCAAGGTGATGAGTCCACATAGAGTCCAAGAACTCTAACTTAATTCTAAGTTGTAAGACAAATGATTCTTAGGAGGCCAAGAGTGAGGATGGTGACCACCCATAACTATGAGGTCAAGGAGGGAAGTGGCTCTTAGGAGGCCAAGGAGGGACCCTATGACTATGAGGTCAAAGGTAAGAGGTGGCTCTTAAGAGGCCAAGGAGGGACCCTATGACTATGAGGTCAAAGGTAAGAGGTGGCTCTTAGGAGGCCAAAGAGGAACCCTATGACTATGAGATCGAAGGTGGATAATTAGCTATCTATGAATTTGAGGTCAATAGAGAGACTTTCCTTTGGAAGGAGGAGAAAACAATTTCTTATAAACACAAGTGTTAAGGGGGATTAAATTGAGTAACAATATGAGTGTAAGAACTCAAAGGGGATAAACATTAATCAATTTATGAGATAAGCATCCACGTATGAGCATGGCAACGTATGATGAGATAGTTCACCACAAACATGGATAGGGGACACACACAAGTATGAAAAAGATAACTTCTTCAAAATCAAAAACAAAATGTCAAAGGTATGAGCCTTAGAATCGAGGGTCAAATATTGAGCCATAAACCTAAACAAAAAACCTCATTCAAGGTCACAAGTTAGTCCTCAAACATCCCTCTAATGTGTCCTAAGACACTTTTGAAAATTAACTCAAGAAGATAAAGAGCAAAGGGTTTGTGCAAGAGAGGTTTCAAAACTAGGTCCAAATTACTTCCAATTTTATAAAATCAAAAATAATTATTAAAATTAAATAAAAGTGAAAGTAAAAATTTCATAAAATTAAATTAAGCCTTGAAGTGTTAACATGAATTTTTTGGGAGTTTTTAATTATCAAAAACTATTTTTAATAAAACAGTTTTGAAAATGAAAATAAAATATTAATATTTGTTATGAAATAACAAGGGGGTGCATTAGTGAATTAGAAATAAACTGAGGTTGTGTTATCAGACGCATGGGCCCAGAACTGGGGGTGTCAATATCAATGGCCTAAGTTAGAAAAGCCAAGGGAAAAATGAAAAAAAAAAACAACCAAAAGGGTGTCTGGGGCGAGGGGGATTCGAACCCCAGACCCCTTGGTTTCACACGCGCATGGCTTACCATTAGGGTGGCTATACATCCAATGTATATGCACACCCCATAAATATATATGCCATGAGTGAATTAAAAATGACCAGATAAAAAACACACATAAAACGTTACATGAACACACACTAACAACAACATCAACCGGTCACTAATGTTTAAGTCACTACGCCACAAGAACATGCCCGACCATTCCCACGCTGCCACGCACCATCTCCTCCCATGCAACGTGATAAAAACTGAAACATCTCTCGTGAAAAAAAACAAGGAATACGCATGGCTTCCTCTCATCTTGTTCCATCAATATCAAACTCATTTCTCCATCTTTTTCACAAACTAAAAGCCTAAATTGATCAGCAAAGATCAAGGAATTCAACCATGCCATCTGTTTTCCCTAAGACTAAACATACAAATCACACGATCACCAAAACCAGTGCAACAACAACAAGGTTTAACAGCACATAACTTCAAATGCACAGGCCATAACAAGGATGCAATGATTCACATAACTCAAACAATATAACAAGCATATGCCAACATCAAAGAACAAATCATATCATAACATGCTTATGAGTTTCAAAGTTTTAAAGGATTACCTCTTGGAGAAAGTCTAAGGCTCCTTCTATAACACTTGTAAATGATGAAAACCACCCTCTGGAACTTTGTTGGTCCTTGGAGAGAAGGTACAAATGATTAGAAACTTTGGAGTATGCTTGGATGGTGTAACCCGATTCCTTGTGCAAGTGGAAGTTCAAAAATGGCAGAGGTAAATGGAGGTGTTACAGTTAGGGTTTAAGTGCTTAAAGCTTCTCTATATAGTGCTTAGAGAAGGTTTGAGGAGCTTTGAGAGTGAATGCACGAATGGAAAAAGTGTTTAGAGTGTTCTTGCAAATTTGCAAGAGTTGGTGGATGAGAGAATAGAGTGAGCAATCAGCCTTTTCTTGTGGTGATTCTGGTGTGTTTTGAGAGTAGAACAATGCTCTATTTATAGGAAAGGCTGAGGGTTTGAGGCATGATCAGAAATGGAAAATTGCCAAGTTTTCCCTTTTGAGAAGTTTCCTTCGTGTGAGATGTCTTGGCAGAGCAAAAGGTCTTCAAAGCTCTAGTTCTAGACTCTAGCTTGCTTTGTAGATTGATTTGATTGGGTCAGAACCCAAGTTACAAGGAGAAAAATGAGCTGCCATGCTTTGTTGAAAAGTTTCTCTCACCTTATGTCAACTTGATCCACTTGCATAATACTTCAATATTTTAATGTCTCAGCTTGGAAAAATTGTGGCACAGGTCCAAAACATGTTAATATGGTCTCTAAACATCAGAAGAGTGAGCGTTTTGGTGATTAAAAAGAGTAATGCATCATTATGCATAAGTTGGTAACTTAGAAATCAAGAAATGGACCTCAAACTTCAATCAATCGAATCTCCCAGCTCATTTAATGGATTGAGGAGTTCTTGTACTTTTTGGAAAGCCCCAAATGTCCTCTAAAACTTTAATGTTCAATCAAAATTCTGAATCACAAGGGATCTTAGTGAAAAGTGGAGGTGAAGTCAGCTGGTTTTTAAGGCAAAAAGTAGTGAAATTTCACTAAGTCCTTAAATGTTTTGAACTTCCAAGCCTTGTAACTTAAAAACCAAGCCCTAACTTGAGAAAGGTCCTCTAATATGTTTTGAATTTTATGATGAGAGCTTCAATTTGAACTTTGAGTCACCAAATTTGGATGTGTGGTTTGAAAGTTATCACTTTCCCAATTTTGCACAAGGAGTGGATTCTTCCTTAGAAAATTTTAAGAACAAAACCTTGCCCTTCTTGCAAGAAATCTTTCAAATGGTGGTCTATCGTGCTCTAAATAAAGGATTGAACATGTTAAGATGGAGTGTGACTTGAATACTTCATTTTGGGCCAATAACATCAAAGTCATAGGCTTGACTTTGTCAGTCAAAACCCTAATTTCCTCAGGAATTCCATTGGATGATCTTTGAGGATCTTGCTTCTTCAATCCCTTATAATGCCAATGGATGGCCTCCAAGGATGTTTATGAACATATGGAACCATGTCTCAAGGCTTGGGAACATGCCTTAATCAAAAGTCAAAGGCAAAGGTTGACTTTCATGACAAAACCCTAATCTGGGGGACAAGGTGAGCTGGTGACTCTTTGTGCTAGTGATGAAAGCCAGATGATCTTGATTTCTTGTTGAACAAGACTTCTTGAATGTAGGTAAGTTAAATTGGTTGATGAACCAATCAAACCTTGACTGATCATGACAAACTTCTTCAATGATTCTTCAGGTTCAAGCCCTAATTCCACAACTTTGGTCTGATAATCTATTGTTGACTTGATTTGATCCAAAGTCTTGAGATCCCAAACTGGTGAACATTTGTGATGATTGTATGGAACCAGAGAATGTCTTAGGAGACCTTGAAACACATGAGAATTTGGTTTATTGCTCTTGTCCTCTTTCTTGTGTCAATCCTGATTTTCACAAAAGAAACCAACTAGCAAAGGTATGGGTTAGTTAACAATGCATAGATGGTTGAATCCTAAATGCAAGTGCAAGATGTTATGACATCTAAGGGGTAAAATTTGGGGTATAACACTAAGAGTGAAATATTTTCCAAGTTCGCTCACAAAAAATGCCTTCACTTGGTTTACAACCCTGTCGACAAATTAGATCCACAATTGGACCCAGTTGGAGAGAATGTTCCATGAGAAATTCTATATGGGACAGACAAAGATAAGCTTAAAATAATTGGGTAGTATAAAGAGAAAGTTCTCAGAGCCAATTGATGATTACCTAAATAGGTTTCGATTGCTTAAGGCAAAGTGCTTTACTCAAGTGCCTGAACATGAGTTGGTCGAAATGGCCGCTGGTGGTCTCGACTACTCAATTAGAAAGAAATTGGATAATCAGTACTTGAGAGATATGACTCAATTGGCTGACAAAGTTCGACAGGACGAACAATAGAAAGCTAAAAAAGTTAGGGCAAACAAAAATAGAAAAGAGAGGGTAGCCTACGTCGGAGTTAGTGAAGACGACGAAGAAACATATAACGAGTCTTTAGACTTCGACGCAAAAGAGGTCAACCTTGCTGAACTAAAGCAAGGACCACCTTACTCTTATAAAGTCTTAGCCCCCTCAAATGGGAAAAACCCAGTTGAACCAGAAAAGAACGATAGATTTCCTAAGAGGACTTACATTTTCGACATCACAAAATGTGATGAAATATTTGATTTGTTAGTTAAGGACGGTCAAATGATAATGCCTTCGGATGCTAAAATACCTCCTTTAGAGCAAAGGAAAAAAGAGGTTTTTGTAAGTATCACAATTTCTTGGGTCATAAAACGTCTCAATGTTTCCTTTTCAGGGATCTAGTTCAGAACGCAATTAAGGATGGAAGGCTCAAGTTTGGAGAGAAGTCGAAAGCCCAAATGAAGATCGATTCTGATCCTCTTCAGGTGGCTGATGCCCACTCTACTGAGCCATCTGTAATCAACATGGTTGAAGTTACTGAAGACTTCGCCAACAATATCAACATGGTCGAGGTTACTGAAGACTTCGCCAACAAAGTTGACATGATCGAAGTTACTGACGACTTCATTAACGGAGCAGTCGTGGTCAAGGTTACTGAGGATCTTGACAAAGAAATCATCGAAAATTACATCTGTGAAGTCAGTGAAGGCTTCACCAGCGGAATCACTGAAGGTTTCGACAAAGAAACTACTGACAGTTTCACCCATGGAGTCACTAAGGGCTCTAATGAAGGAGTTACTGAAGGCTTCAACCAAGGAATCACTAAAGATCCCAATGTGATGATAACAACGAAAGAAACCACTGAAGGTTTCGTGAAAATTGACAATGTTACTGAGGCTACTAAGGACCTTAGAGTAAAATTGGAAAAGCTGAACATCGCTGGAAAGGCAGGCTCAGGCGTGAACATGGTCGAAGTTTCTCACGGAACTTCGCTGGAGGTTGACGAGGAACGTCGACAGGAAGAGTATATCAAATTGGCTTACCCAAAGGAAGAAGAAATCCTGACTGATTTCCTTCACAGGTGTCAGAAAAAGAAATCAGAGGTCATGCTTTGCCCTCGATGCAGTGCGGTCTTCGATAAAAAGGCATAACAGAATCTCGAAGGGGTTAATAGATAAATGAGTAGATGAAATTGGAAACCATTTCATGGCCCCTAGAATTTCGATAGTAGGAGTGATCCAAGAAGACGAGAGCAGGAAAATAAAAGATTTAGTGGTAACAAACCTACTACTTTCAAACCTTCGAATGAAGCTCCCAAAGACAAATGGGTTAGACCAGTTGGAAATCAAGAACAGGGCCAAAGGAAATGGAAGAATTTCGAGGTTCAGAGAGACTTTTCTGTGACGTACATGAAAAAATTCCAAGCGTAAAAACGGATAACATACCCTTCAGAGAATTATAAAGGCAAGAATCCAATGTCAAGATCCCAGTGGAGAAGGCTACAAAGGCGAAGGAAAATTGAAAGGGAAGCCACGACGAAGGTGAAGCATGAATCTAGTAACAACATACAGGAGAAGAAAGAAGAAAAGAAACATGTTGAGAGGAAATTGTTCTCTCCTCCGAAAGAGGCGTCTTCAAATAAGATTGACCATGAGGACGACGAAATGACTGACAATTTCGACTCTGGGTCAGAAGCCTCACCTAACATCATGTGTAATGTGGTGTCAGTACTCCATAGAGAGTACGATCAAGTAATGGAAGTAGAGGAAGAAGAAGATACAATGGAAATGGAGACGACTCAACACAAGCCTGTCTGTTACTACATCATGAATAACGACTGCGTAGAGGAATAAAATGCATTCTTTGAGAGGCTTGATGATTCAATGAGAAACCATTTAAAACCTTTGTTCATCAAAGGGAAAGTGGGAAATGTCAGAGTGAAAAAGATCCTGGTCGATGTCGGAGCGGCAGTTAATTTAATGCCGCATTATATGCTTAAAAAGATTGGGAGAGATGATACAGATACGAAACCCCATAATATAGTGTTGTCAAATTATGAAGGCAAGATAGGAATCACAATGGGGGTTATACAGGTGGATTTGACTGTCGGTACTATAACTAGACCGACGATGTTTATGGTGATAGCCTCGAAGTCTAATTACAACCTCTTTCTTGGTAGGGAATGGATTCACGACATTAGTGTCGTTCCTTCCTCAATGCACCAAAGGATTAAAATATGGTGCAAAGATGGAATCGTTGTGAACATCGAAGCGCACAAGAGTTATTTTATGGCTGAAGTAAATCAGGTTGACAGAAGGAGTTTCGACCGGAACTTGGCTCATATTGGTCCATGTAGTCCTGCAGAATTTGATATGACGCCAATGGACAACGTTTTTTGCTCTCTCTATCTACACCTAACCCATGGGGTTCAGTGGGATAGAGAAGTCGTTGGCGAAGAAGATTATGTCTTTGGAACATAACACATCCGGCCAACTAGCTGGGGAAGTGAATTCGGTGACAATGAGTGAGTCATTGGCGCTCAAAAAGATTTCAGCTTATATAGCCAAAAACAAACTCAAATCGGCCTTAGAGGACGAAGTCAAATTCATGGCTATTGAAGCCAAGAAGATTGAAGCAGATCAAGCAGGTCCTGGTAAGGACTTCGATCCAGAACCACTTGATAAGGTTCAGGATGATCTACAAAACCAGAGACTCGAAGCAATCTATGATGATGAGCCTCTGGGCTTCGAGAAAGATCCACTAGCAAGCAACATAAAAATGCTGGCACAAGATCTACTTGAAGAAATTGACCTTAGAGAAGGGGCAGAAAAGAGGCCGACATATATCAGCGCCAACGTCAACCCACAACTCAAGGTCGAAGTAGTCCAATTGCTAAAAGAGTTTAAAGACTGCTTTGCATGGGACTACGATGAAATTCCTGGTTTGAACAGAGAGCTGGTCGGACTAAAGCTGCCGATAAAGCTGGGGAAGAAGCTTGTCAAGCAAACTCCAAGGCGATTTGCACCGAAAGTTATCTCGAAGATCAAAGAGGAGGTCGAAAGACTTCTTAGATGTTTATTCACCCGCACGACCAGGCATGTCGAATTGCTTGCCAATATTGTTCCAGTTATCAAGAAAAAATGGCAAGTTAAGGGTATGTATAGATTTTAGAGATTTGAATTCTGCAACCCCGAAGGATGAATATCCTATGCCTGTGGCGGAAACGTTAGTCGATTCTGCTACAGGACACGAATACCTTACTATGCTTGACGGTTATTCAGGATATAATCAAATCTTCATTGCTAAGGAAGACGTCCCAAAAATGGCATTTCGATGCCCTGGAGCCTTGGACACTTATGAGTGGGTCGTAATGCCTTTCAGTTTAAAAAATGCTGGAGAGACATACCAAAGAGCGATGAATTCGATCTTCCATGATTTTATCGAGACTTTTATACAAATCTATATTGACAATATTGTTGTTAAGTCCTTTTTAGGGAAGAGTCACATTAACCATCTTCGACAGTCCTTTGAAAGGATGAGGAGACATGGTCTGAAAATGAACCCTCTCAAATGTGCTTTTTATGTGCAGGCGGGAGATTTCTTAGGCTTTGTGGTCCACAAAAAGGGGATCAAAATAAATCAGAACAAGGCCAAAACCATAATGGAAGCAAAAGCGCTATCAAGACTCAGGCCTTCTCACCTCTACTTTGACTCAAGAAGGAGGACTTCGAATGGGGCAAGCTCAGCAATAAGCCTTCAACAAGATCAAGGAATACCTGACCCACCCTCAAATTCTGATGTCTCCTTGTAGGAATAGAAGTATGAGGTTGTATATATCTGCGTCGGACAAGACTTTAGGGAGCATGTTGGCTCAAGAGGATGAAAATGGTGTCGAAAGAGCCATTTACTACCTTAGTAGGGTCTTGAATGATGCAGAAACTAGGTATAATGTAGTTGAAAAATTATGCTTATGTTTGTATTTCTCATGTATGAAACTAAAGCATTATATAAAACTAATGGATGTTTTCGTTTCATCTCATTTTGATGTTATAAAACATATGTTGTCTAAACCAATCTTGCATAGTCGAATTGGTAAATGGGCATTAGCTTTAACTGAATATTCCTTAATGTATATGCCTTTAAAGGCTGTTAAGGGACAAGTGGTAGCCTACTTTATAGTCGACCGCTCTATAAATGAGAGTTCATTAAACTACCTTGAACTGAAGCCTTGGAAGTTGTACTTCGACGGATCTAGTCATAGGGATGGAACAGGTATAAGAGTTCTTATTATTTCTCCTAACAACATTGCAACAAAATTCAAGTATAAAGTCAAAAGCCTATGTTCGAACAATGAGGCTGAATATGAGGCTCTAATAGCCGTACTTGAGATATTGTTGGAATTGGGGGCAACTCTAGTCGAAATAATGGGTGACTCAGAGTTAGTCATAAAACAAATTACAAAAGAGTACAAGTGCGTTAAGGAAAATTTGATCATGTACTTCGTGGTAGCCAATCGACTTTTAAAAAGATTAGAGATGGTGAGTATTTGACACATCCCTCGATTAGAGAATCAATAGGCCAACGACTTGGCGCAGATTGCCTCTGGGTATAAAATTTCAAAAGAAAAATTGCAGAAGGAAATCAAAGTTAGAGGAAGGGTTATGTTAGCTAGATTATACTCATCAGATCTGGAAACAACAAAACTAGGATACACTGACGAATAGAATTTCGAGATACTGAATATAGATAGCTTGACAAATGAAGATTGGAGGAAGCCAATAGTGGAATACCTACAAAATTCAACAACATCTTCTGAGCGAAAAACCAGGTATCGAGCTTTAAGTTACGTTCTTTTGGGAAATGAATTATTTAAAAAGACTCCTGAGGGAGTTTTGCTCAAATGTCTTAGAAAATCTGAGGCGTATTTAGCCCTTTCGAATGTCCATGGTGGGGCATGTGAGGCACATCAGGTAGGCCATAAAATGAAGTGGTTATTGTTTCGAAAAGGAATGTATTGGCCAACCATGCTAAAACATTGTATTGAGTTTGCGAAGGGATGTCAAGAGTGCCAAGTGCACGCATGTATACAACATGTTCCTGCAAGCAAACTACATTCTATAGTGAAACCTTGGCCCTTTAGGGGCTGGGCTTTGGATTTGATTGGAGAGATTCGACCAGCGTCATCCAAAAATCAGAGATATATTTTGGTTAGCATTGATTATTTTACAAAATGGATCGAAGCCATACCATTAGCGACTGTGGATTAAGACGCTGTAATCGAATTCGTCCAGAAGCACATTATCTATAGGTTTGGAATACCGGAGACCATTTCAACGGATCAAGGATCTGTCTTTACTGGTCGAAAGATGCAAGAGTTTGCAAAGGAAATGGGTTTCAAACTATTGACATTTACACCTTATTATGCTTAAGCCAATGGACAAGTCTAACCAACAAATAAAGTTGTGATCGGTTTGATTAAGAATCATGTGGGGAAGAAGCCAAAGAATTGGCATAACACTTTAGAACAGATTCTTTGGGCATGTCGAACCTCCCCTAAGGAAGCTACTAATACTACTCCTTTTCGACTGACATACGATCATGACGCAGTCCTACCAGTCGAGATCTACTTACAGTAAAGAAGAATCCAAAGACACCATGATATTCCATCTGAATCATATTGGAATATGAAGTTGGATGAGTTGGTTGATTTAGATGAAGAAAGGTTAAGTGCCTTAGAACTGTTGAAAAGACAGAAAAAGATAGTAGAGAAATCATACAACAAAAGGGTTAAAATTAAAACATTTTCACCTGGAGACTTGGTTTGAAAAGTGATCCTTCCCATGGATCGAAAGGATTGAATTCTGAGAAAATAGTCCCCTAAATGGGAAGGTCCCTTCCAGATTATACAAATTCTTTCGAATGGTGCATACAAAATCGAAGAATTGAATAAAGATAAAAGGATTCTAAGAGTGAATGGGAAGTATTTGAAAAAAATACAAACTGGAACTTCAAGATGTAAAAATAGCAAAGTAGTAATTACATACAAAATGGTCGAAGCCAAAATGGTAAAGTAAGATAGATATTGCCAAAATGGCTTAAGTCATTGCAATTTATGCCACAAAGGGCTAAAGAAAATTACAATAAAAAGAGATAAAGTTCAGTAATTAAGTTCAAAATAGGAAAGAACTTTTCATCCTTTCATATTTGGATTTCTAAAGCATCAAGTGACGTTAACAAAGAAGCCTTGTTAGTTGAAAGGACATCGATTTCCCTTCCAAGCTGTTGGGCTCTATCGACATGATACATTCTAACCTTGAGTTTTTTGGCCACTTCTTCTTGGTCAAACTGGAGAAGCTCATTTTTACGTTGTTTAGCCTTAGAGATTTTTCTTTGCAAAACCTTGAATTGCTTCTCCAATTCTTCGACATTTTTATCACAACTCTCGATTTCCTTCATATTCTGCTTATAGACCTTTTCTTTGAAACTTTAGTGGTAGATTTAGAGGCTGCGTCCCATTCGGCCAGTTGGGTCTCTGATTTGTTGTTAGTTTTGCTTGAAAAGTTTCGAAGACGATTCAGATTAGCAACAACAAGGTCAATTAATATGCCTAGCTCCATAATGGCGTCGACAACTTCAGGAGAGGCCTCTAAGACTTTGACTTGCTTCAAGAGTTTTTTGAGCCCAAAACTGGCAGAAACATCTTTTTCCAAGAGTTGGAATAGATCCACGTTAAAAATTTTCTCTTTAATTTGAGGAAGCAAGTCATCCTCATGCTTACCGACTGATTGGTTGCCTGAGGTAGTCGAAGTGCTGGTGCTCTTGTCACGAAAGCTATATTTGGAGCTAATCATGGCTTTTAAGTATTCCAGCAGCCTTTGTACTTTCAATGATTCTAGCTCTTCATGTGAAAGATTGGTGGAGTTCGCACCAGTCGAAATATTTGTATGAGGGTCAGTTTTCGATTCATCTTCTCGTTCCTCTTTTTCTTCTTCGTCTTCCACTACGATTTCAGTTTCAAATATTGATTGGTCTTCCTCCCCCTCTTCATCCTCCTCACCCCTTTCGTCATTGTCACCTTATTGAATGATTGGGAACCTATCTTCAGATTTGTCTTTGACAATTTGTTCTGCAGTAGGCATCTCAGTATCTCATGCGATGTCAGCTACAACTTCTTCCTCGACTGGGTTTGTTTTTTGATCAGGTGCGTTGGTGTGTGAGAGCGCAGTGGTGGCCTTAAGTGGTGATTTCTTTTGAACATCAACAGGTTGGCTCACTTTGCCAACAGATCCTTTTTTGGAATCCTTGGGAGAAGTTCTGGATGGGCTTGTCGGATGATAGGTAGGATCACTGCTAGTTGTGGGAATGATCTGTTGTACAATGGGGTGCCCTTGATTTTTTTAGCACTCTAACAAGGAGAAATCAAAACGGGTTAGAAGCACGTTAGTCGAAGAAAACCATAAAGTTCAAAACAAAGAAGAAATTTTTGTACCTTAGGATTTTCAGTCCCAGGGATAGAGTTATCACTCTCTACCTGATCAGGGCCTTTCTTATTGAATGGTTCTTTGCTAGCAAGCGTAGTATCAATTTCTATTACCTTTTCCTACATCAGTGATCTTTGTTTGCTTTTTCTTCATCTTGAGGTGTTTGGTTTGTGTCATACCCTAATTTTTGACCCTGAGATTCTGTTTTCATTTTGCATCGTCTGCATAGCATATCACATCATTTTTAGGTCAATCATCCATGCATAGATAACCAATTTATCAGACTTGTGTTTGCTTGTTTTCCTTTGTAAATTTAGGGTTGCTGTAGAAGGCTCAAAGGTCATGGACGTTGTGTGTATGCCCATTGAGATTTTGATTCCTTACAAGTTGTGTTGAAATCCAGATTACCATGATCAAGTGGATTAGAGTTGAAAGATCATACGGTTGAGGTTCTATTCCAATATTCGTCTTCCTCAAAGATTCCCCAGAGCATGATCTTATATCAGGGTTTTATGACAAACTTCTTCATACTTCAGATCTCATAGAGATTCATTATGTCTGATACATCATTTTCTTGTTTCTTGTGGTACAAGTTATTTGTGGATAGAGGAGTGGAATTCAAAGGATCTTAATATGACGCATGACAAGATTCAAAGTTCAAATTAATCACTTATGTTTTAAAGAAAAATGAAATTTGGATCTTGTTGTTGATGGTTTGAAGTTGAGAGTTTGGATTAAAGTTTTGAATCGAGTCCAAGAGGGGATTCATGTGAAATTCAAATTTTGAGGTCTTACAAATTCAAGATGCTACCAAAATTAGAGTTTATATGCATTTCAAAATTTAAGATATGTGTACAAATTGTAAGGTGGTCTACAAGAATTTCAAGTCCTCTTCCCGTGTTGTCATGAAGATTCACGCTTTGAAAATTTACAAATTCAAGGAAATGTAACAGAGAATTGTTTGTTTACACATGCATTTTTAAGTGTTGATACAAAATACTATCTTTTGATTCACATTGACATTATTCTTAATCAAGGAAAAGTAGAGGCAATATAGAATGACGCTGGAACATTCCTACAGATTCCTAAGCACATCATTATGCCTAGTTTCAAGAAAAATTGGGAGCACGGAAAAGCATTGTTTGGAACAAAATCCCGTCAAGTGGATAACACGTTCTTGCATTCATATTCAGAATTTTTTTCAATGTTCAGGTTACAAAAAAAAAAGGGAAAAGAAATAAGAGCAAAGTCCTAAAAGAAATGAAAAAAGGTCTTCGTATGTTGTCCTAGCCAACGAACTCGTTGCTCAACGGTGGGACTCACCCATTCTCAAACACCAATGTCCCAGCCCTCCTTGAACCACATGCTGCCTCTATTGTGCGTTTAATTACGAAGTACTTCAAAGCATGTTACTGCTCCTGTCAATATACAACACAATTAAACATAAGGATTTGGAAACCGACAAGTTTCGAACATGTTCGAGTAAAAAGGGAAGTATCATCATGACAGCTTATTTTCTTTCCAAAACCTAATTCCAAACACAATCAACACAATCCCAAAAATAAAGAGATGTGTTTCAAGATAGAATCATCATCATCAATTGTTTCCAAGACAGTTCTCCCAACACATTCAAGCAGGATCAACACCGGTTCAATTTCATTCCAAAACGGTTTCAGACATGTTAATATAAAAACAGAAACGATTTTCAAAGCAATAATTGAGATGTTTTTTCCAAAACAGAATCAGCAACTTGGTTTTAATTGGAATCAATGTTTAAAAAGGGAGGAGGCCTATAAAATGGGGAAGACAGCAGAACTATATCACACACAAATCTCACATTCACATACACCACATAGCACCAAAGAACATCAGAAACATATACCATACTCACTGACAGAGAAGAATTTCATCCACCAGCTACACAAACATCACCAATACACACCAACGACAACATACAGAACACAAGAACAATATTCACAACCAAAAACCACACACTGCAGAATTCACACGATTTCAAGGAGAAGCTACGCAAAAATCAATATACACACACCTTCAGAAACTCACCAGAGAATATACAGGGAAGGATTACACACAAGCAGCCATTCATACGAATTCCAAAAAGAGATTACACGCAGCTACATCAGGACGAAACAACACACGCATTCAGAGCCATATTCACGCACAGAACAGAGGCAATTATCACAATCACCACAAGAGCAAGGAAAATTGAAAGAAGTAGTGAGCATAAACTTACTTAGAAGTCAGTACCATCGAGTCGCGACGTCGAATTCTCCGAAGGTACGCAATCCTCGTAATTAATCTTGTGATTACACAATTCTCCTCTATAAACTCGTTTCATTTCGCCGTTTCGATTCGAACCATTGCCGCTTTGTAAATTGACGTCGGGTAGTTCTTCCCCGATTGCGAGCGAGAAAGATAACGTTGAAGCCTTGAACGATTAGCGATGAACGAATGAGAGAAGGAGAGGTTTTCGATTACGAAGATAAGGTGATTATGGATCGCGGAGGGAATGAGAGGACATTGTATTTTGATTCACAGGTTTTGTTCTTGCTATGCTACGATGCTATTTTCATTACTGGTTCTCTCTTCAAATGATTTGTTGAGAGGAGGTTCTTAGGTTAATGCTTGTGGGTGTAAGATAACTGGGTTGGTTTAAAGACTCTTTGACCCGCGACCCACATGTTTCATTTTAAAAAGAAGAAGATCCTTAGTTTTTTTTCCCTCAACGCTATGCACCCTGCCAACGGACGATGCACCTCTCTCAAGTTGTAGTTTTTATTACTTTTTTTTTATTATCTATTTGGTTTTCAATTTCAATTATTATTTAGAATTTTTTATATATTAATATTGATAGTAATTTTTAGTTTATCAATAAATTAAATATAAAAACCCAAAAACATTTTTCTTAATTATTAAGTATTTAGTTTTATTGATTTCTAATTAGTTAAATTTTCCTTGATTTTATCCACTAATTCCATTTCAACTTAACTTTAACTTTAGAGTCACCGCACTCTATGTAGCATCTTGCCATAGACGTTACTTCCCCCTGGAACCTTGACCACAATCAAGAGTTCCTCACCCTCTTTGAGGGGAACTACGGATACTCTGATTCCACTCCCGTCAGGATACGTAGGCACAAGATGCGATGTCTTGGCGAGTATACTTAGATACTAACCCCTAGGTATTTCCTTAGCACATACCCTTAGCAAGCGAGCAATAAATAACATAAATAATAACAAGAGGTTCCTGTAGAGTACTACAGACGTTTAGGATGCTAATCCTTCCCTAGGCGTAACCAACCCCCGAACCTAGATTCTCTTAACTTAGGTTTTTTTCTATCTTTACCCTTTCCTTTGGATAAAATAAAGACCGGTGGTGAACATTAAGATTTGTGATCCTAGTTAACATAATAGCTATGGTATCCGATTCTCACCGCGACAGTTTGGTCTGGAGAAACATCCCCATCATCAGATTCAATTGTTTGAACCTCAGGTTCTTGCTGCTTTCTCTTTTTAGGTGTTGGAGGAGGTTTCCGATTTTCCTGCAAAAATAATATGTATATATATATATATATATATATATATATATATATATATATATATATTATGTTTTAGATGATAGGTTTAGAAAGCAGTAATAATAAAAAGAAAAAAGAAATGATGAGCACAAAATTCACCATTGTTGTGGGTTTTCTGGTGTTATCTTCTTCGTCTTCTTCGACGGTTTCTTTCTCGTAGGGAGAGGGTTTCTTGGCTGGAATCTTCACACCTGCAAGAGAAGTAATGCAGTTAATATAAGCAAAAAGAAAAATATAAATAAAAAGAAAAGAAGCGGTGTCGAAGAACCTCACATTCCACACCTTCATATATCGGAGACTCCACGCGAACGTGTTCTATGCCAATATAAAGGCGGCCTTTGAAATTGTCCAAGGTATACTTAGTCGGAACCACTCCCTAAGCACATTTTTGGTAATCTTGGCGAAGATTTTTCATAAAATTCCCACAGACGAACCAGTATGGGAATGGAGGACTGAAGGCCACACCAAAGTTAACAGTTGGCAGTCGAGGGAATTTTAGAGGATAAAGATTAAAAGCTAACTCGTAACGTTGATCAGGTCGAACGTACGAAGGAAGTTGTAAATCTTCCAATTTCTTCGTAAATTTTTCTTTTAAGGTTACTGCTGCTTCGCTAATGGTTCGACTAAGCTCATTTGGCCTATGGCAGTATCAAAGTATTTCTGGAATGCTTGGATCTCCTTGATATATCTTGAAGTACCTTTCTTCACTCTGTCCTGTACAAGGGCAAAAGCTCTAGTTAGTTGAAGGTTGAAAGAGGACACATTGAAAAATTCTGCGTTGTAGTATTCTCTCCACCATTCGTCGAACTCCTTGGTACAAAGGAAGCTTGGCTTGAAGGCCATAACATTAAACTCTATGAGGTTAGAAAACTTGGCTAGCAGCTTGGCACACTCTGCTTCATTATGCCACATGTTGTAATGGATAAGTGAGCCCTTTTTAGGAAAGAGAGGTTTGGGTTTAATCTGAATCAAACCAAACTGTCGAGAGACAAGATTTGGTTCATAGTTGACAAGAGCAATTCAAAGTTTGGTAGGGTTGATCCTTAAAGCTAATAATCTTGGCGCCAAGAAAGATTCCCAGATGTCGAGAGATTATCCTTCCTGTTCCTTCGACTCAGGAGGAAATCTCCTTGTAAACCATTAAGGGCCCATTTTCCTATTTACAAAAGGGGCTATGTTGGAAGTAAAATTGTGACGTTTCGTAAAAATCATTACATAGCCGGTGAATGTCTGCTGAAGACTCATTCATTCAGCCATAACTGTAGTAACCAGAAAGGTCCAGAAAGGAGAAAGCTTCCTTTTGTCTTGATTCTCTTTAACACAGTGACGCCTTCGCCAAGGGATTCATACAGGTTGGCCAGAATGATTTCTCTAAGACAAAGGTCATGTCCAGCATGCAATTGGTTCACCATAGTTAAGTACCTCTTCGCCACTTGAAGAGACCTTGAACAGAAAACACAACGCGAGAGCTAGAGAGCTAAGAAGGCAACATGTTCTTGGTCAGAAACCTCTGTGGTTTCTTTGTCATGATAATAAGCTATGTAAGTGGTGAAGGCTGCTTTGCTGGTGTCGAAGCCTATCGGGTCATCATATAAGAGATTGGGGTCATAATCTATTCCAATGGGCTTCAAGCCAGTGATGGCAGCAACGTCGAATAGGGTTGGGGTAACCATTCCACAAGGGAGATGGAAGTTGTTATAAGTGTTGTCCCACAAGTAAAGGGAATCGATGAGCATCAAAGGACAATAACCTGGTCCTGCTTTCGACAATTAGATAAGGTCATAAATGCCTATTTTATTCCAAACTTGGGACTTGGCTTGCTCTATCTTTTCTTGCCAAGCTAAGTAGTCGGAAGGGTCTTTCGATAGAGGGTGTGATATGAAAACCCTAAAACTATTATTCATGTACTCTAAGTTTATGGGGTCCCTAGAGGCTATGGTCAAAGGAGAACCTTGGCCATCTACCTTATATTTCTCATCAATCATGACTTCCTTATCAGTCCTAGGTCTTACACCGTTTGCTATGGTTTTGTAACGTTGATAAGCTGGAAAAAATCCCTAATTTTAATAGGATCAGCAGTAAGATCAGGTAAAGGACCTAACATGGCATGGGTTTTACCAGATATAAGAATAGGGATACGTGCCTGAGATTGATATATCCTGCATTTTTCTTCCTCATTTGGAAGTTCTGGGATGTATTGTTGATTTCCAACTACGTTTGGACCTAACATCCTGTGAACTGGAGCAAGTTCTTTGGACTTCTGGGAGTTTTTTTGCTTTCTTGCTGGTTTCCTTGGAGGTGGTTGAAGTGGAAGCCATTGTTGCAGTAAGTGTGAAGAAAATTTGGAGAAAGATGAGGTTTTGAGGTTGGTGCGTTTCAGGAAGTTCAGAAAGTGAAAGAAAAGGTAAAATGGTAACTTTCACTCTTTTATTGATGGATTGAAGTGTGATAGTTACTATGCACGATTAATATATCTCATTTATGGTGACAAGATCGTGGGGCATGTGTTACATGAAGGCGGCGTGATGAGACGGTGGCAGTTAAAGTTCTGACCCACGATCTCCCAGGGGATATAAATGTGATGATTGAGAAGATTCAGGTGTGGGGATTGAAGAGACATTTCAGAAAAGGTGTCATGAGGACCCTGACGTCACAATTATGCTGAGGCATATGAACAGTTTATGACGTCGAATGGTCTATAACGAAGAATTGCTTATGGCATCAAATTATGTTATAAAAAATGTCTTTTTCTCCATATGATGTCGAAAATGACATTTTTGGGGGGCAATTTGTTGGCTCTTAATTTCGACGCCTGGTTTGATTTATGGAACATATAAGGAAAAGGAAATTTTTTGCTAAGTTTTGATGGATTTCGACTAGGTAAGTGAAATGTTGAGGGCCAAGTCGAATTTATTCCTCATGCAAGGAAGGATGGCTAGATGGACTTAAGAAAATTTCCTAAGTATTGAAGTAGTATTTCGACGGGGATGCTACTGACGACATCTTCGATTTGATTTTGAATTTGAATCAAAGAGGGAATGTTGTCTTTATCCAGTTTTCAAAAGAAAGACACATGCAGTACGTTGGAAAGTCGAAGACATGCCAAGTGTCATTTGTCTTCATTTAGGAGAAAGGTCGTTAGAGGCAGTTATTTCGATTCAATATAAATAGGAATTCTTAGTGTTAGGATTTCGTGTGTATTCAAGTTTGTACAAAATCACTCAAAATACTCAAAGTACCTGTGTGTAGAGAAACGAGTTGTTGAGAAAATGTACGTTTGATGAAACACCATTTATTTGCTTACATTTTAATAAAGTCAATTTATGCTTTTGCCCAAAAATTTATCTTTATTTTGTACAAGTTACTTTCTGCACATTTTACTGCACTTTCGACCATTCCTTTGTCACACAATCTTCTTTATCTTTTGAAGCAAACTATTTTCTAACCATGAATACTGTCGAGGTGTTCATTGTTTCTCAAACTTTAATTTAAAAACACTAAGCACATGTCTTAGGATTTACTGGTTGATCCTACAAGTTGACCAATATTTAAAGACCAACGGTTGATTACCAATTTTCACGGTAAACAATTACATGCGTACTATTATTCTAAAGAGAGCTATGTTGCAAAAATTCTGCATCAAAGTAGCTACCCAAATTATATCAAGACTTATTCGGCATATACAATAAAATTACTTTAGTTACACAATAGTCCATCCATAAAAGTTACTTAATGCTAAGAAAATATCAAATAGTTCATTTTACTACAGATGACTCGCATTCGACCTTCCACTTATATCTTGCACTCTTCAAAAATTTAAAAATGTCATTATTATTATTTATCAATTAAATTTTATTTTTCTTAAAATTTTTTCACTCTTACTAACATATCAAAAACGAAATTTTCGATAGTACAATCGAAATTTCCAATATATATTTTTTCGTATTTCTGAAAATTCTCGCATTTATACCAGACATTTGAAAATTTTCGATGAAAAATATCAGAAATTTTAAAAAACCGGTGAAAAATACCGAAAATTTTATAATTTTCGGAAAAACACTTCGCACCTCTAGTGCAAATTGTGAAATTTCCGGTATGTTTTTTTCGAAAATTATAAATTCATGGTACATGTGTCTTTATTGCGGTAAAAAACTGTAAATTTTTAAAATTTCTGATACAGTTTGAAAATTTTCGGTAAAAACTTGTAAATTTATAAAATTTCCAAAATTCATCCAAGGGTATAATGGTAAAATTTCTCTAAATGGAGGGAGGAGGTGACAAGTTAAATTCTCCTCGCATTCACAATGTGGTAATAGTCCATGAAGTTTTGTTTATAAAATAGATTCCCCCGCAAAAGTATTGAATCTCCTTGTAGTAGATATAGTTATGTAAAGAATATCAAAAAATAGCACAAACTTCAACCCCAAGGATAATGGAAGCTTACAATAGGTTTAGTGGTGCTGGTGGATAACATATTAATATTACTGATAGTGCTGTAAAAATAACTCATATTACGAGTTATTGGAACTTGTCAGAATGAAAGGTATATGTGAACAAAAATTCTTATATTGACTCTCATTTTGATAAATGTTGTGTTTAGTTATTACATGAGCATGACAGTAAGTGATTTACAAAAGTGCAAGAAAGGATCATTCTAAAAATAATTAACCAAAAGCTCAATAGATATAGTATTAGATGAATTTCAAATTAGAACATTTATGCAAAAGTGTAAGCATGGTTTTAATTCAAAAGTGCAAGCATGAATTTTAAGTGTTCATAATTCCTTGCATATGGTAATTGAGAAAATTTGCGGTTTCATAATATATGACATTTTTTTTTTATAAAGACATTATATTGTTTATTTCAAGAAATGTTTTATTAAATTACATGATCATTATATTGTCTATCTTAAAATGATTGTTAGACTTCTTGTTGGAACTATGTTCCAAGAAAGATGAATGTTTGAGAGAAAGAAGAAGAAGAAGGAGAGAGAGAAGAGAAGAGTTTAGGGTTTTCAAGAAACTTTCTAAAACCTTTTGTTAAATGCTGTGTATATCATTGTATGTAATTACAAATTACAAAACCCTTTATATAGACTATCAAAGCCCAGACCCAAACAAGCATTTCGACTAACTCCTTAACAGCTATATTCGACTCTGTCGAATACAACTGACTACACAATACTACAACTAATTCGACTTCGACAAAACCTATAAAGACTTCGACTTCGACTTCGACAGAGAACTTGAATTACTTCTAACACACCACCTAATTCATGTTCTCGAGACTTGTCATCCCAATGTTTTTCTTTAGCTCGTCGAATCTGACTTTCTTCAAAGGTTTGGTAAGTATGTCGGCTAGTTGAAATTCAGTCTTGCAATATTCAAGATCAAGCTTCCCTCTGTTCACTTGATCCCTGAGAAAATGATACATTCTTTCTATGTGCTTACTTCGACCATGACACATAGGATGATTGGCAAGATCAATAGATGACTTGTTGTCTACAAACAACTTCATCTTCCCAGGTTCCTTGATCTTGAGTTCTTCGAGCAACATATCTATCCATGCTGCCTGACATGCTGTATACGATGCAGCTACGTACTCAGCTTCACATGATGACAAAGCCACAATGCTTTGTTTTCTCGAACTCCAAGAGATTGGAGCTCCTTCTATCATGAAAATGTAGCCTGCAGTACTCTTCTTCTCATCTTGGTCTCCATTGAAATCTGAATCAGTGTAACCATATACCTCCGCATCTTTCGACTTGGACCTATTTCGACATGGCATCAGCACACCATGATCAATCGTACCCTTAATGTATCTCAGTACTCTCTTTACTGCAATGAGATGACATTCTAGGGGTTTCTCCATGAATCGACTTAACAATCCGACACTCTGACAAATGTTCGGCCTTGTGTTGCAAAGATACCTCAAGGATCCAATAATTTGTTTGTACAGTGTCGAACTTACAAACTCATCATCAGTTACCTTCTTCAACTTTGCTCCTGTTTCCAATGGAGTTGTTGCAGCTTTACAGTCAGTCATCTTGAACCTCTTCAAGATGTCTTGAGCATACTTCTTCTGGTGCAGGAACACACCTTCAGCTCTGTCTTTGAATTCCATCCCTAAGAAATATGACAAATTCCCTAGGTCGGACATTTCGAACTCTTGCATTAGCTTCGACTTAACTTTTCTTATCTCAGCTTCATTTGCACCTGTAATTAGCAAATCATCGACGTACAGGCATAAAATGATTCGACTATCATTGTCGACATCATTTACATAAACTCCATGCTCAGACACACACTTTGTGAAACCTGCTTCGATTAGGAAACTATCTATTCTTTTGTTCCAAGCCCTCGGGGCTTGCTTTAATCTATAGAGAGCCTTCCTCAATCTGTACACCTTCGACTCATGCCCTTTGATCTCAAATCCTGGTGGTTGACTGACATAAACTTCTTCCTCCAAAGGTCCATTCAAAAATGCTGATTTTACATCCAACTGATGTATCTTCCATCCTCTATATGCTGCTGTCGAAACAACAATCCTGATTGTTTCCAACCTAGCCACTGGCGCATAGACCTCGTCGAAATCAATACCAGGTTTCTGCAAAAAACCTCTTGCCACTAGTCTTGCCTTATGCTTGGCAATTTCACCATTTGGCCTTCGTTTCAGCTTGTAAACCCATTTCACATCAATAGGCTTCTTGCTGGCTTTTTCGACAAGTTCCCAGGTATTGTTCTTCTCGATTGCCCTGAGTTCTTCCTTCATGGCTTCACACCAATTCAAATCATTCATGGCTTCATCCAAGTTAATTGGTTCTGCTTCAGCCATCATCATTACTTCTTCTATTAGGTCACCATCTGCATCGACTGCATTATCTGGAAATCACTCATATCCAGCTAACCTTGTCGACTCAGCTCTTGTTCTAGTTGATCTTCTGACATTCTGCTCAGGAGGTTCCTCATTTCGAATTGTCGTGGCCTCAGTTTGTCGGTCTTCTTCAAATACCGTCGGAACTGTCTCTTCCATCTGTCGACCAGTTTCCTGTCGAACTGACCCATGACTCCACTCCCATTTTTGATTTTCATCTACCAGAACATCTCGACTGATCACAACTTTATCATCTTCTGGTGAATATAGTCGATATGCACTAGTTGAATGATAACCTATGAGCACCATGGTTTGACTTTGATCATCTAGTTTTGTTCTCAATTGCTCAGGAACATGCCTAAAACATATTGATCCAAAAACTCTGAGATGACTTACATTTGGCTTCTCACCTGTCCATGCTTCATAAGTAGTCTTCTCGACTAGCTTTTTCGTTGGACATCTATTCAGAATGTATACTGCTGTCGAAGCTGCTTCAGCCCAAAATCTCTTTGGCACCTCTTTAGCCTTCAACATACTTCTCGTCATATTCAGTATACTTCTATTCTTCCTCTCAGCTATTCCATTATGTTGAGGTGTATAGGGTGCAATAACCTCATGCTCTATACCTTCCTCTTCACAAAATCTAGCAAACTCTCGAGAGACGTATTCACCACCACCATCAGTTCTCAGTTTCTTTAGCTTGCAGCCACTTTGCTTTTCGACAAGCAAATTAAACTTCTTGAACTTTGTGAATACTTTACTCTTACTTTCGATCATATAAATCCACATATATATGGCGAATTCATCGATGAAAGTTAAGAAGTAACGCTTGCCACCATTCGTCCTAACTTCAAAAGGTCCACATACGTCAGAATGAACAAGCTCCAACTTTCCTTTCGACTTAATTGGCAGATCATGCTTGAATGCTTTTCTAGCCTGCTTTGCTTTGTAGCATTCTTCACACACATGATTTGGTTCCTTCACCTGAGGTAAACCATAAACCATCTTCTTCTGATTGAGCATACCCAAACTCCTGAAGTTTAGATGCCCATATCTATGATGCCATAGCCAATTCTTTTCTTCTTTTGTAGTTGACGCAAGACATTAACGATCAATCATGTTAATCTGAACTTTAAAGGTCTTGTTATAAGCCAATGGTGCTTTCAGTACCAACCTGCCATCAGTATGATACACCTTTATTTGGTTCTTCTCCAGCTTCATATTATGTCCTTTGGCAAGTAATTGACCTATACTTATCAAGTTACTTGTCATAGAAGGCACATACAACACATCAGTAATGCTGACTTTTCTACCATCTCTTCTCATTACAGATATGTTTCCTCTTCCACCTGATGTGATATGTCTACCATATGCAAACTTTATCACCTTCTTAACTGATTCATCAAGTTTGGTGAACCAGTTCTTGTTACCGGTCACGTGGTTGCTGCAACCTGAATCAAGATACCACAAATCTGTTTCATCAGTGTTTGACTGAGTATCTGCCATTAGTAGCACACCATCAGAATCACTATCTTCTGCCTATGCATACTGCGCTTTGTCACTTTCTTTTGCTCGTGCTTCTTTCTTCTTTCGACAGTCTCGAGCATAGTGACCAAAACCTTGACAATTGTAACACTGCACATCTTTCATATCAACTTTCTTCCCAGAATACTTGTTGCCCAGGCCTTTCTTTATTGAATCATCATGATTCTTTGAACTCTTGCTTGACTTCTCATCACTAGCAAGATTCCTTCCCTGCTTCACCTTCCCAGACTTCTTGGTGAATTTCGCTTGTAGTGCTTGGTCCGATACCTTTTCTCTTTCTGAATCTCTTTGCTTCAATCTCATCTCATGAGCTTCCAAAGAAGCCTGTAGCTCTTCAACCTTCATCTCAGCAAGATTCTTGGACTCTTCAATGGACACTACAATGTAATCAAAATTTGCAGTCAGAGATCTTAGTACCTTCTCAATTTTCTGCAAATCTGTGATTGTTTCTCCACAAGACTTCATCTGGTTCGACAACATCACTAATCTTGAAAAGAACTCCGAAACTGATTCATCTTCCTTCATTTGAATCATTTCGTATTGTTTTCTCAAGGTTTGCAGCTTCACCCTCTTCAATTTCTCATCACCTCCATACAAGTTCTTTAACTTATCCCACGCTCCTTTTGCAGATTCTTCTTCAATAATTTTCTCAAACACATTCGGATCCACACACCGGTGAATCAAGAATAACACTTTGCCATCTTTCTTCCATTGATCCTTGTACACAGCTTTCTGTTCATCAGTCGCATTCGCCCCCAATTCAGTTACACCATCATTCACGATTTCAACCACATCTTGAAATCTGAAAATAACCCTCATCTGCGCAACCCACCGTTGGTAGTTTTCCCCTTTGAAAATTGCTAGATTCGCTGGGAATTGTGTGGACGTTGTTGTTCCGTTTGCCATTAGATTCTCTCTGAATCGCAACCGTGCTCTGTTATACCAATTGTTGGAACTATGTTCCAAGAAAGATGAATGTTTGAGAGAAAGAAGAAGAAGAAAGAGAGAGAGAGAAGAGAAGAGTTTAGGGTTTTCAAGAAACTTTCTAAAACCTTTTGTTAAATGATGTGTATATCATTGTATGTAATTAAAAATTACAAAGCCCTTTACATAGACTATCAAAGCCCAGGCCCAAACAAGCATTTCGACTAACTCCTTAATAGCTATATTCGACTCTGTCGAATACAGCTGACTACACAACACTACAACTAATTCGACTTCGACAAAACCTATAAAGACTTCGACTTCGACTTCGACAGAGAACTTGAATTACTTCTAACACTTCTGGAGGAATACATAAGGGTCACTATTATACGAAGCATTCAACAAAAAAATATTTTGTTACATCTTTGAATTATGTCAATTTTGCAAACATTAACAAAGTTAAAAACTACTCATAGGATTTACACTATTGTAGTGTTATCTCACTTATATAATAAGATTCACTCTAAATTATACTACACTAATTTTTTTTTACCATAACACGAGTACTCCAATAATTAATAGAGAAAATATAGTAAAATTGTTAAGACTCATTAAAAACAATAATGAAGGAGAAAAAGTAAAGTTACTTCTTCAACATTTTCTCCTTTAGCTCTAAAAAGGGCGAAAACAATGCTAATCAAATAATCTAACATCACCATAGTACATGATATACGAGATTTGTCCATATATGAAAATTTTAACACATTTTCTATATAATATTATTAATGTAGAAATATTATTATGTTCAAATGCTCAATTTGTAAATTTAAATATAACTTTGTTTTTTCTATTTCCTTTATCTTAGACTGTATCTTTAAGAGATTTATAACTTTTCAAATCTCTTCAGGAGCTTCAATAATTTTATGTCATCCAGATAGGCAATTATTATAGAAAATTATTTTCTAGATCTTTTCATAAAAATACAAGGACATATGGACTTATTGTTGGAATAATACAAGCAAGTGTGAGTAAGTGGGGAAATAGTCCCACATTGGATAGGAATGTGGTGACTTGAGCATTTATAAGCGGGAGAACCCACTCACCTATCACCTTAAGGTTTTAGGTGGAAAAATGGTGTGTCTCTCACAAAGATGCCTAGCCTACACTATGTATCAATGCTCCCTAGTATACTCCCCCCAACAAATTGGTATCCAGAGCTTTTGGTTATTGTTCTTGATCGAGTTTTCAAGAACTTCACGTCATAGATCGTGTTTCCAGGGCAAGTGAATCAACCGCTGCAAAGATGACTGGTGATAAGAGCATTCTGAATTCCCTTCCAATGCTTGACGACAAGAATTGGATCCGATGAAAAAAATAGATGCAATCCTTATTTGGCTTCCATGAGACCCTAGAAGTGGTTAACGATGGTGTTCCTGTGTTGGCTGAAAATGCAACCGAAGAATAGAAAAAACCCACAACGAAGTCAAGAAGAAAGATTGCAAGGCTGCTTATTACATTCAGACGGCGGTCGATGCTGCTAACTTCGACAAAATCTCTCATGCTAAAACGGCGAAGGAGGCATGGGATATTTTGGTGAAGAATTATGAAGGAGGTGAGAAAGTCAAGGTTGTCAAGTTGCAAACCTTGCTTCGACAATATGAGTTGTTGTCGATGGGAGAAGACAAAAAAGTCGCAGAATATGTGTCGAAGGTTCAGAAACTCGTCCATCTCATGAAGGGTTGTGGAGAAACCATAACTGATAAGATGATAGTTGAGAAGGTAATGAGAACGTTGACCTCTCACTTTGATCACGTTATCGTAGCCATTCAAGAATCCAACAATCTTGAAACCCTAAAAGTGGAAGATTTGGTTGGTTCGTTGGAGGCGCATGAGATGAGGATTATCGAAAGAAAGGGAGTTCAGGATTCGATACAAGGACTGCAGGCTCAGTCATGGAAAAAGAATGGTGGTTCCAACAAATTCAAAGGCAAAGTCGACAAGACTCAAGGAAAGAAGTCTTAGTCAAACCCTCATAAAAATCAGGTCGAAGATAGAGCTTCTGAATCCTCAAAAAGAGAAGGAGGAAACTATCGAAAGGACAAAGAAGATAAGAAAGGTATACAGTGTTATAACTGTGAAAAGAGGGGTTATTTGGCCAAACATTGTTGGTACAGGAAAGACAATGGATCGGAAAAAGTCAAGGACGAAGGAGCGAACCTTGCACGCCAAGATTAAGATGATTCTGAAGGTGGTATGGTGGTTATGGCTGTAGTAGTAGATAGCCATGTCGAATCCAAGATCTGGTTCCTCGACTCAGGCTGCTCAAATCACATGACTGGTCGGAATGAGTGGTTGGCAGATTTTGATGAGTCGAAGAAGAGCAAGATAAAACTTGCTGATCACAGTTCGTTGCAAGCAGAAGGTACTGGCAACATAGTTTTTCAACTGAGTAATGGGGCGAAAGCTATGATCAGAGATGTGTTCTATGTACCTGGAATGAAGTGCAACCTGTTAAGTGTTGGACAACTGGTCGAAAAAGGCTTCTCAGTTGTCATGAAAAATGGAGTTTTGAAATTGTTCGACACCCAGAACAATTTGGTCTTGAAATCTCTGTTGTCGAAGAACAGGACGTTTAAGACCATGATCAGTTTGACTGAAGTACAATGTCTAAAAACTGTTGTCGACCACAAGGATAGTTTGTTGTGGCATATGAGGTTTGGACATTTGAACTTTCGATCACTCAACCAGCTGATTACTCAAGATATGGTATTCGATATTCCAAGTCTTGAGATGCCTGACAAACTCTGTGACGGTTGTTTAGTCGGAAAGCAATCCAGAAATTATTTCGTTTCGACTATGCCAATGAGATCATCCTGCATACTCGAAGTTGTACATTCAGATGTATGTGGTCCGTTCGAAGAACATACCATTGGTGGAAACAGATATTTTGTTTCGTTTGTCGATGAGTTTAGTCGAAAGCTGTGGATCTATGTGATCAAGAGAAAGGACAAAGAATTTGAAATCTTTAAGAGATTCAAGATGCTTGTCGAAAACCAGAGTGAGAAGAGGATCAAAGTTCTGCGAACAGATGGAGGTGGTGAATACACTTCGAAGATGTTTGAAAAATTCTGTGCAGAACATGGTGTTGATCATAAGGTAACTGCTCCTTATACTCCTCAACATAATGGAATTGCTGAAAGAAGAAACAAAACCATATTGGATATGGCGAGATGTATGCTCAAGCAGAAGAATTTGCCAAAATCTTTATGGGGTGAAGCTGTTTCGACTGCAGTTTATATCCTGAACAGGTGCCCTACCAATAAATTAAAGAACAAGGTTCTTGAAGAAGTGTGGAGTGATAAACGACCATCAATGAGTCATCTGAAGGTGTTTGGCTCTATGTGTTACAAGCATGTTCCTGATGCAAGAAGAAGGAAGCTTGATGAAAGGAGTGAACCTATGATTCTGGTAGGATATCATAAGACAGGTGCATATAGGCTATTCAATCCAATTAATGAGAAGATTGTGTTAAGTCGAGATATTGTGATTAATGAAAATTCTTCCTGGAATTGGAATTCTAGCAATTCAATTAACAAGCCATTGATGAGCTCTGATTTCGACGAAGAAACAGATGAAGTCGAAATTGAAGAAATTGCTGAGAATCAAGTCGAAGTCGAAGTAGAAGCAGTTGCTGACATTCCTGATACAGAGGTTATGGCTGAAACAAGCCAAAGACCTCGGCGAAATAGAGTTCCTCCAACAAGACTTCATGATTATGAAGTGACCGGTGATGATGAAGTCAGACCAGATGGAGAATTAGTTCATTTTTCTTTACTTGCAGGTGCTGAACCAATCAACCATAACGAAGCTTTAAAAATTCAACAGTGGAAGTTAGCTATGGTCGAAGAGTTACAAGCAATCGAAAGAAACAACACATGGGTGTTAGTCAAATTGCCAACACATACAAAAGCTATCAAACTAAAGTGGGTGTTCAAGTTGAAACACAATGCTGATGGGTCGATAGTAAGACATAAAGCAAGATTAGTAGCTCGAGGATTTCTTCAAAGAAAAGGACTTGACTACTCTGAAGTATTTTCTCTAGTAGCAAGACTGGAGACTGTTCGAATAGTGATAGCATTAGCATGTAACCAAAGTTGGTCGATATTTCACTTAGATGTGAAGTCAGCATTTCTGAATGGTCCATTAGACGAAGAGGTCTATGTCACACAACCTCCTGGGTTTGTGATTCAGAAGGAAACGAGTAAAGTATATAAGTTGCACAAAGCGCTCTATGGCCTCAAGCAGGCACCTAGGGCATGGAACAAGAAGATCGACTCATACTTAGTCGAATTGGGATTTGTAAAATGCAAGTCTGAGTATGGTGTCTATGTTCAGGTTGTAGCACAAGATATAACAATCATCTGCTTATATGTCGATAACTTGTTAGTAACTGGAAATAGCCTGAAGAACTTGTCGAAGTTCAAAGAGCTAATGAAGAAGGAATTTGAAATGTCGGATCTGGGAAAATTGTCTTATTTCCTAGGCATGGAATTTCATATGTCGAAGCAAGGTATGGTGCTACATCAAAGGAAGTATGTCAAAGAGATACTCAAGAGATTCATAATGGATGATTCGAATCCTGCATCCTCACATGTTGAACCAAACTTGAAGTTGGAGAAGCATGGAGAGGAAGACAAAGTTGACCTGATATATATATATATATATATATATATATATATATATATATATATATATATATATATATATATATATATATATATATATATATATATATATAACCCTTTAGGGAGTTTTAGTAAATGTCACTATCAAGTGAGGTATATAAATAAGAAGTCACAACATCCGTCATGTTCAAATTATGTTAGAAAAAGATCTGTTCATGATATATATCCTTAGTTTTGATGATAACAAAAGTATTGAAAGAACATTGGTGTTATCTAATGTGTATTCAAGTATGCAGGTTCTTATAGTTAGAAGATATATTCAGAATCTGATATGAAGGCACACTTGAGTGAAGCTGAGTTACGTGCTTCTGATGATACATAATCTGAAAGAACACTTGCTAAGTGCTATCTGGTGGAGACTATGAAGCTGAAGGCCTCAACATCATAAGAAGCAACACATTGTTTCTACACTTGGTAATTGTATTGGCTTCTAGTGATTGTTCAGAAGTTGTAGCAAAGCTGAAGTTATCCGTACTGCAGAAAGCGAGCTGTAATGTCAAATTAGCTTGTCAGCTAGAGTCTATGATCACAAGGCCCAAGAAGAGTTGACATGCTTTATGGATAACCAGTCTCAACGGCTCTATATTACATGATACTTCTGAAGACACTTTGGTTAAACAAACTACACAATGAATCAAGATCTTCTGTGTATCTATCCTTAACGTCTCTTGTACTATGGAGAAGAACAAAGACATTTGATCAAGTTATCTCTACAGCGGCTAATTTTCTGAAATCTGCTATATAAGTAGCTGAAGGTTCTACGTGAATCTTTAACAAGGAATAAGAAGAAGAAGGAATTCCAAAGAGGATAAAGGTGTTCAACGCCTCTATCTGAAAGAAGAAATAACAAGATCAACAATGAGCAACACTTCTGAATATGCAGAATCTTCTGTTAATTATTGTAAATTATAAATAGCCTTAAGGTTTCTTAAACATTGAATATTCTGGAAATATTGTGAGCTTAAGGTCTTTGTTAAGGTTATTGTAGCACCCCAAAATTTGCCCTCGCTTTTTCTAACTTTTTCTGGCTTATGATTCGCACTCACCTGCATATCCATTAGGTCATACTCATATTCATTCATTCGCATTTCATTGGGATCTTGAGACGCGGAATCAAAGGAATTTTCTTGTTATCAGTGATTTGCCCTATTCAGAAGTGACTCAGTCGGTTCCTATTTCAAGTCAAGTTGAAGCAAGGTTTGAATTCACATCATCATGAATATCTTCCTATTCAGAGGTTCATCACGCTCCAAGGTTTTTCCTATTCAGAGGATTCATCAAAAGCATTGGGTCAGGATTTCTTTGGTGTGAATCAGGGTTTGGCTTTTTCTCAGTTCAAGTCATTTCTTCATCAGTGTGCATCTAAGGAGAATTAGGGTTCTTATTCATGGGTGAGTTTGTGGTCAGTCATCAATTGAAAATCGTGAGATTAGGGTCGCATGTCAAGGAGATCAGTGATCATCAGGACAAAGCATTTGTGGATTGATTTAAAGGGTATTTGGTCATGGTTAATTGAGCTTAGTGATTGAATTTTTGGGATTCATTGAGCATAAAAGTTTGGTGTGGATTGGGAGTTCGATTGGAATTAGACATGTCAAGATTAGTCGTGTGGGCTACATGGAATTCGAGATACAAAGCCATTATAAATCTTTATCCATTCTTGTTAATCCAATTAACCGTTTTCAATAACCAAATAACCATTCTTTTTCAAGTCATTAGCCATTAACCCATATTCATTTTAAAACCATGTTTTCCCACTCTTAAAAATCACTTTTTAATTCATATCCATTTTAAATTCAAACTTAAAAACCATTAGACTTTTTTCCAAATTCATATCCAATTATCCATTTTTATGTCCATATCCAAAAGTCCATAAACCATAATCCACTTTTGATATCCATTTCTAAACATCTTTTTGCTCATTAAAAATCCAATTACCCAAATCCTTATTCAAGTTCAATTCAATGATCCAATTCTAAATTCATTTTTTGAGTCCACACCTATTAGCATTACACTCTTCTTTAGGCTCTTTTTTATATAACTCTTTTTGAGTTCACCAACCATTGGATTTGAATTTGGCTCTTGCATTCCAAGAAAGGTTGAATGACCCTAAGATTGCTATTATGCCGAAGAGAAGGACAAGACAAGGTGTTTGTTACAGGTTAAAGGCTTGGATCCAAATTTTGCTTTGATGTTAAAAGATAAAAGTTTAGAGTTAGATCCAACTATCCTGGAATTATTACAAAGAGGTAGCCTAGATGCAGATAGAGATCATCCTGACAATGTTGCGCCTAATCATATTTCATTACATGAGGAACTGAGGCTACATGGGCTTAAAAAATGGCTTCAACTATGCCAATAATACGTAACAATGAAAAAAAACAAAAGCACAGAAGTTATTTGTTTACAAAAATCATGTAGCAGCAAAAAGTAGAAGTCTATATTCAAGGCCAAGCTATCAAACTCGTGGCCGATTACACGAAAATTTCACAACAGAATTCACGCAAGTTAATTACAACAGAAAATTACAAAAAGAAGTTGACGATTTTCCATAACAGTCTTCTCACAGCAACATGTCACTAACAGAAAAAAGGGACATTACAACAGTGTAATGCCCTGTATAATATATACCTAGAATAATACAATACAAGCATTTTATTTGGTACTGACACCACCATAAGTGCCTAATGGCGTCATTCACATACTTGACCATTTCTAAAAACATAATACAATCTATGGTACAAGCTATGGAAACTAGCCAAAACAAAAATCTAATATCAATATACAATATCCTCAATTGTATACTACAAATACACAGTAGAATAAGCTCAACTAAGCTTCTCTTAAAACATCCAAGCATAACTCCACTTGTAAATCAAACCTGTACTCAATACCTGAAAAATAGCAACAATGATGGGGTGAGATATTAAATCTCAGTGAGTTCCCTATCTTATGGATTCTCTCGACTTTACAGGGTTCTAACAATCCTAACTCAAGTCAAGGGGAAGGGAAATGACTTTGAGTTCACAATCTCACACTATATGGAAACATGTTCATGAGTTCACCAACTCACAATATCACTAATCGATAACCTGCACCAAGGCATCCCCTTTTCCCGTCCTCATCTACATCTAGAAGTCGACCCGGGTCATGGATCCTTGTAATTTACTTGGCATACGAAATGGATTCGGGAACATCGGCCTGTTAATCGTGAACCGTCACTTCTCATGCCTGTTAACCATCACAAGTCTCTACCCATAGGTTCCATTCGTACTACACACGGGAATCAAACCTTCCAAGTACCATGCATACGTTTCAGAGGAGCACGAGACTCATGAAAATGCAACCCAAGAGAAATGGTTACGATTACGTGATCATATACACAACGCGATTGTATTCGACACTCATGAAACTGCCACATTCGACTTTTCTCATAAACACAATGGTTCACACATGTTCCATACTAGTGTTTCACTCTCTCCTAGGCCAATAATCGTCACGGATGCACCTTTCTACATCAAGTGCCCGAGCATCGCCACCTAGGTTATCTACTCTAGGCCAGAACTCGTCAAGGATGCATCTTTCTACATTGAATGCACGAGCGCCGCCATCCAGAGTTTCTATCAATTTCTAGTCACAACCTAGAATCATATCATTAGGTTTGGGGTAAGTTTTGTCACTCTTCCTTATTCATTTTAAGCATGTTATTCTCTCAATTATGTTCGACAACAATATTAGACAAACATATTACAACATCAATCATAAAACATACATGATAGCATAACATGTCAAACATAATCCACATAGTAGTTCACACACATTTTTAAGGCATACAAGTCACTACTATCCTCTACCAAGCATCCTTGGTTCCCTCCGATTTATTTAATCGGGTATCAAATCAATATTCCACACTCTTATCCAGTAGGATATTTTCACAGCTTTGCATCGGCTATAACCATGCCTCGATCGGATTTACGATCCAAAAGATATGGATTTTCAACATATCACATAACCATTATTTTCATTCATTTCCACTAAATAATTAATTCCACATCATATCCAAAATTTTCACTTTTTATTGGGTAGAATATTCTCATAGCTTTCCATCGATACCAAGAACGATTAAATCGGGTATACGAATCGAAATTTATGGATTTTTAAAGAAAAAAGAATTATTTGGAAAACTCCCAGGAGCGCCCGGCAGTCCATGCTTCGCCCGGCGGTGCCCCCTGCGCCTGCTACTTCGCCCAGCGAAGCAGCGGCTTAAGACTCATGCCAAAAAAAATAAAGTTCCAGAATCAAAACATGCTGCGCCTCTTGACTTTTGCCCGGCAGAGCAGCGGCGCAAGCCAGCGTCGCCCGACGCTTAAAACGCCGCCCGGCAGTGCGTATCAGAAGCAGAATTTTTCTGCTGCGCTTTTGGGGTTCCAAAGCTCCAAAATTCACCCTTCCCACACCAGATCATTTCCAAACCACAAAACAAGTATCATCAATTGATCACATGCATATTACGACTACACTACGCAATTTATATCGGATTTCATCTGTTAGATTTCAGTCCCAATGAAAAAGCAGAAAAAATGGGGTTGGTAAGTAATACTACTCCTAAACTTCCTAATATAAGACCCGATCCCAGAAAGATTGATTTATCCGTTTAATCATTTTCTCTCAAATCTAACCTATGTTCAAATCATAGATTTCTAGAACTTAGAGTTTCTAACTAGAACCCACCTGGTAATCGAAGAGGAGGTTGAAGAAGATGATGAACAAATGGTGATGATCCAAGCTTTTCTCTCTTCTTCCTCTTTCTCCACTTTCTCTCTTTCTCTTCCGTTTCCTCTTTTCTTACTATCTCTTCTTCTTTTCCATTTCTTTATTCTTCCAAATATATATATATATATATATATATATATATATATATATATATATATATAAACTTATTATATAAAATAATCCAATAGAGTAAAATATCTCCAATTGATATTTTATCATCTTACACCAATTGATCAATTATTAGTTACCATAATTTACTCTCTTGAACTAATAAAATTGATCTGTTCTTTTAATAATATAATTGATCCCTTTAGAGTTCATCAGTTGCTTTATTGATCCCAATTTACCATACTTAAAACACTTAGAGGATTCAATAAATCCAATTAACCAAAGATATAACACATAGACACTCATCTGATCTCATCTGATATCCAACTGAGCATTTAGATAATACGGGGTATTACAAACAACATAACTTTATCCGTCCAATTTCACTCAAGAAAAAAACTGCTAACAAAAAATTCACAATTCCTCTAACATTCATAACAGAAACTAACAGAAAATTCACAACAGAATTTTTTAACTGAACTCTAACAGAATTCTCAAGTTCCCGGTTGTTACTTCGCTCAGAAATTTGGTGGCAGGAAGGTTCTTCTACTTGCGTTTCTATTATGGTCTTCCACTTGCGCGCTTCTTCCTTTAGATCCAAACAGAACCCTAATTCTTGTAATCGCGCGTTTACCTATTGGTGTTGCACAAGGTTTTATTTTTCCTTCGATTCATACTGTTTTAGCTCAGTGAGTTTCGCCATGAGAAATGAATAGGGCGAACAAAGAGAAACGATGGAACGCCATTGTAAGGAGGTGAGGATGGTTATTCACAGATTTGAGTGGGAGAAGAAGGTGATGGTGGAGAAGAATTTTGCGGCGGTATAGTGAAGAGGAAGTAGGTTGAATGATGCTGAAGGTTGAATTTTTAGGTTAGAATCCAAGACAAGTTGGACCGGATATGGTTTTTAGAAGTGGACCAAGTTCTTAAGTCCTGTACGCCTTGATCTTTCTTTTCACATAGTTTGTGCCATGTAATTCACTTTCACACCCACAATCTGACCGTAACCCCTCTTGGCTGAAGGAGTTCAAATGGACTTAAGAGCCCCGTGCCATGGAAATGCTTTCCACGCACCCTATTCTTCTACTACACCCCTCTGTTCATTAACTTTTGATTAGGAAAATTAGTTTTGATTAGAAATTAGATTCTTCTTTTTAGAATTAGGTATTTCTTTTAGGATTAGTTAATTGGATACCATTTTAATATTAGTTTAGGTAATTAGATTTTAATCGAATTTTGATAATCTTGAATTAGAACTAGGTTTTCATTAAATCATAGGTTTTATTAATTAGTTTTAATGTTGACTAATTAGATTTAGATTTTGATATTGGTTTTTGAATAATTATTTCTTTGGCTTAATCGCTCACTAATTGTTTTTTGCTTAATTGCTCATTAATTGTTTTTGGCATAATTGTTCACTAATTGAATATTGGCTTAATTGTTCTATTAAGTGAGTGGTTGATCAATTGTTTTTAGCTAGATTAATCTTAGTTAATCAATTTTAGAATTAGTTTAAAATTAGAGTTTAGGATTAGTTCATAAGTTTGTTGATTGATCTTAAATGTTAGCTTTGTGATTTTTCCTAGTTAAAATTTGATATATTGGATTAGTCTTTGATTAATTGTTTGCGAATTTTACTAGAGTCCTTGATATTTGTTGCATAGATTTTTGATTAATTGTTGCTCACATTTTGGTATCAATTTCACTTAATTCTTGTTGATAGTTTCCATTTGAATTGTGGTGGCTAACCTTGGTTATTTTTTGGATTACCTAGACTAATTTTTGAGTTGTCTTTGTAGTGATTCACACTTGATTTGCTAAGTTGTTTAAAGGTAGGAAGTGCTGCTACATACATAGCTGTTGTGCACAAAGTTAGTTGTTAAATGTTGCAATTCTGTCCAGATTTTTTTACACCTATTCAGTTCTGAAAGCAGGAGCTGTTGAAAGTTGTTTTAGCTTGTGGTTGGATTTTATAGCTGTACAGGTTCAGGAGCGCTGTTGTTGCTGCTGTTTTTGGTTTATTGGCTTGTATTTTGTTTTATTTTGTGATGGATGAAGAGCCACTCAAATTCCTTATAGTTGAGATCACGACATCGTTTTCATCTTGAGGTCGACGAAGAGTCACTCAACTTCCTCATAGTTGAGATCACGACACCGTCTGTTTCTCTTGCCTTTTCTGTTGCATTTCTTTTTCTGTGGAGGACAAGGAGTCACTCAGTTTTGTTGCTTAGCTGAGATCATGAAATCGTTCATTTTGTGATTGATTTGTCCTGTTTTTACTTGTGTTTGTTCACATGATCCCGTAGGATTCCTAGCTCCACTTAATTTTTGATTAAGTTGGAGGTAGGAGAGACATCTGGCTTTCAATCCATGCATGACAACATTAGGTAGATTCCCCTCCTAATCCTGACTTTAGGGCCATTTTTCATGCTAACTTGTAGGATCGAGTTCCCTTTAGACCGTTTGTATATCTTTTCTCTCGCACTCGTGCGATCGAGACCCCGTTTTCCTGTAGTTGCGTGAACTACGGATGCTCTGATTCCTCTCTCTTTTCCGATTGAGGATACGTAGGCACGAGGTGCGATATCTTGGCGAGCACACTAACAACTAACTTCTCCTTTTCTCTCGCACCTGTGCGATCGAGACGTTAACCAACCTGTTAATCGAACCTTTTCTCTCGCCCTAGTGCGATCGAGACTCTTTCACCAAACAAAACTGACCTTGTAGATCAAACTACGACTGCTCTGACTTCGTCTCTCTTGTCCGATTGAGGATACGTAGGCACAAGACGGCGATGTCTAGGCGAGTAACCTTCCCCTACAATCTTGTAGTCTCTGAACTACGTTGACTCTGATTTTCCCATTCCCGAGGGAATACGTAGGCCTAGGACGTCGATGTCTTACCGAGTCACCTTTTCTTTTTCTTTTCTGTTTAGCAGTTGAGCTTCAGATACCTACACCTTTTGATCGATACAACAAGCGTGGATCCCATTGAGTACGACGGACGCGAGTGGGTGCTAATACCTTCCTCTTGCATAACCGAATCCCGAACCCAGGCTATGGTTGCGATGACCATGTCTTTCCCTTTGTTGAGGTTTTCTTCGATCGTTTCCTTTCCCTACGTCAAGATAAATAACGTTCGGTGGCGACTCTTCTGTTTTTTCCGCCGGTTGATTTTCGCAGATGCGACATTTATTACCATGTACCTCTGATTTAGGATCAAGTACACATTGTTCTCTTCTTTACTGAACATGTTATTCAGCAGATAAAATTAAAAGTCTTATACTATGTGTTTTTAGCATCAAAGTCTCTAGTTGAAAAGCTTTATCCAAGTAAGTCTCTTGCTGTGTGCTTGAGCATTGAAAGTCTTGATCTGTTTTGATTAAGCAGGGAAGTCTTGGATTGTGAATCTGAGCAAAGGAAGTCTTGGACAGATGGTCTGAGCAGAGAAGTCTTAGATGGTGCGTCTAAGCAAGAAAGTCTTGGATCGAGGACCTGAGCAAGAAAAATCCTAGGCAGTGTGTCTAAGCAGGAAACTCTTGAACCAGGTGGTTTAAGCAAGGAACGTTTTAGGATCTGAGGATCTAAGCAGGAAGTCTTGATCAGGTGCTGATTGAGCAAGGAAGTCTTAGACTATAGGTATGAGCAGTGAAAGTATTATGCTTTAGTGCATAAGCAGTTGTAATCATGAGATTGATTATAATGGAAAATATCTTGCGAGGCAAGGGGACTGGGGTACTCTCAGTTAGGAGAGGAACCAGGATAAATCTGTTGTGTTCTTTGTTCTGATTACTCTACTTCTGATATATTGTTCCATTGCACTTATGATCAGATTCTGAACCAACGTTTAGATTCTGAACTCTGTTCAGAAGCAGAAATGTTTTATTTTGGCAAACACAATTGAACCCCCCCTTCTTGTGTATTTTCCTCACCTTCAATTGACATCAGAGCACTGGTATGTGCATAACACTTTACAGCGGTGCATACAAAGATCTTGTGAGGAAAGTATATTTTCATTTTAGTATGAAAAGAAGGGTGGATACAAGATGAAGGAATCTACTGAAAGAAACTTGTCTCCTTCTCAATGGTGAAGAAGATAGTTTAAGATGCTGACTCCTGAATAAGTCAGAAATATATCATCAAAACGAACTGCAGATCCAGAATAAAAAACTCTATCTAGGTAAGTTTTACTATTCATTATTTCAAGTGTAACATTCTGGACAAGATGTTTCCGCATAAGTAATATTCATGCTCAGATGTCTTGGAAGAAATTAACTTGAGAAACTTCAGAACTTGTGTAGTGGATATTCTCACCTTTTGTGACAATATCTGTGTCATGTTGAAACAGAGAATTCTTTTTAAAACTTTTGAAGAAAGCTTTATTACTATTGTTTAGAACAAATTAATATATTGTGTTCTCAACTAAACTAATTCATCTAGTATTTCTCTCAAGAGTTATTTAGTGGAAAAAGAATTCTGAACTTAGTAGTTTATGTTTGATTCCAAGTGGAGAATCTGAATCTGATAATTGTTAGAAATTGTCTTAATCAAGGTCTTTGGTAAGAAAAACTTTTGATCTAATATAATCTCTGAAAATTTTCTGATTCAGAATCTTGCATAAAGAAATCTTTGTTTCCCACATGCACAAAGAGTGTAAATTTATTTTGACATCTGTATCACTCTTTACACCTGTCTGAATTGTCTTCAACACGCTTGAAATTATTGGTGACTTGAATTTGAAGGGAATTGAATTTGTTTAAAGTATTTGTATGTTTAAAATACTTTTAATGTCATTTAATTCTCTCAACACATTTTCAACACACACAACCTTTATCACTGTCGTTCTTGTGCTCTAACTGCAAACCCTAGATCTATGGCATCTTTTGTCAATTCGTTAAACATAACTTCCATGCAAGACCTTAAGATCAAATTAAAGACTACTCCGCTCAATCAAAATAATTTAAAGCTTCTTATTGAGCAAGTGGTTGATTTCAAAAGCTTTGCTGCAAATGGTTGTCATTTGAAGAAGTACTCTGAGTTTCAAGGATGGATGAAATTCTTCGACATGCTAAATGGACCAACTTACCCAACTCTGTTAAAAGATTTCTGGGTTAGAGCAGAATTGTATAATGAGTTCTCTACTCATAATAAATAAAGAATTAATGTAGAAAATGACAGGAGTTTGAAAGGAAAATCAAGAGCAGAAATGGGTCTGAAGGAATTCAACTGTGTTGAAATTAGATCTGGTGTAATGGGTATAGAAGTTGTAATAACTCAGGATAATATTACTCAGTTAATTGGAGCTAAGAATAAAGGTATGGTAATTCTCAACTCAAAGGTTGGAGGAATTTATGCCAAGGATATTAAGAAAATTCTCTTAAAAAAGAAAGTTGACTTTGGTAAAGTGAAAACTATGCATCTGGAACAAAAAATACTGTTCAAAATTCTCAATGGATGTTTGATCCCTCGTGATGGTAGTTCTGATCAACTTTTCTTGGGATCACAAGATGTTTCTCTGGTATCTTACAACTGATCAAAGGGTAAACCTTCTTGGTTACATCTTTCATCATTTGTGTAAATCCATCAATGACTCCTCCAAGAAGATTAAAAGAACAGTACCTTATGCAAGGTTACTGTCTGAACTTTTCTATCAAGGAAAACTGATCAATTTGCTGATGTTTATGGAAGTATGTTGTCTGCATCCATTCTGGCTCACATGAAAGATAGGTTGAAAAAGGACATCATAATGATTGACAATCCTATCAGAATCAGAAGATATAAAAGAAGAAAGTTTCTGGATAACTTTCCTATGATAACGAAAGAAGATTCTCCAGAAGTCATGAGAATACTTATTTAAAAAGCTAAGAAGAAGTGTGGGCTGACCATTTCTCAGGATCATCTTCCTGTTAGGTCTCAAAATGAGTATGACTCTAGGAGAAAAGGAAAAAGGATGGTAATCACTTATGATAATGATGAAGAGTCTGACGAAGAAACTGAAGCTCATGCACCTTTCAGAAAGAAACTAATGGGAAATGCTCAGAAAGCAGTGCATAAGGAGGAAGAAAGGCTTGTTCATAAAAGTGGAAAGAAAGGAAATCCTCATAGCTCAAAGGAGGCTTTATAACAAGAAGTTGAAAAACTCAAAGAAACCACTGAAATCCTTCTTACCAAGACAAGAGAAGGAGGATCTAGCTCCAATTAAGACAAGGAAACTAATGCATACAAGAAAAGGAAACTGTCTAGTTTGAGCCAAATAGAATAAGAAGAAAGGGAAGCAAAAAGGGCTAAGGTTTTGAAGGAAGTCAAGCAGCTCTTCACCGCCTTTATTTTGACTGGTATGGATTTCATTTCTAAGAAATGGTTAAGGAGAATCGTATTGAGGAATCATCAGAACTCTTAAAGGAAGGCAGGAAGATCTTAAGAGAACATCTGGGAGAATCTATTCTAAACCCTTCTGAAGTTATTCAAATGACTCAAGAGTTTATGGAGAAGTGCAAAAAGGATGTTTCTGGTACTAAAGATAGGTTTAAGGTAATAGAGGAAGTTGCTTTGGAATTAGAAATTGAAGAGGTATTTGTAGAGAAGGATGATGAGTCTAGAAATTGGTTGAATGAAAATCCAGAGGATAATGTCAATATAACGGAAGCCGCATAATAGCCTGTCTCACTAGCAGCAGGATCAGGTACTGAAGCTGAACCCATTCACGATTTTAATCTTAATACTTCACTGAGAAAGTCTCTCACACCTTCACCTGTTAAACCCAGCCAAACCTCTGCACTATCAATCATTCTTCAGAACACAAATTTTTCATTTCTAAAAACTGCTCCACTCATAACACCTAACACTGATGATCCATCTCTTGACCAAACCATTCGAGACATTGATACTTACATTCAAACTGATATAACTTCACCAATTCCCGGTGAAAATGGAAGTGGTTTGGATGCTAAGCCTCTGAATATTGCATCACCCTCTAGCATCTCCACCAAAACTTTGACAGATCAACCTATTCAGGATTTTCTTAATGATGGACCTGAGTATGCTGAGTCTGAACATTAATCAGAAAACAATTTCCAAAATCAACCCTTACCATTAATTCATAAAATTGACCAACCCAAATCTCCATCAAATCATGTCTTAGAAAAAAGACATCTCAGTTGAATCTGTTCATGAAACCCATAAAAATGAAACTAACACATCCAAACCATCTCAGCACAAAACCAACCACCATCCTCTACCCAATCATATACTTTCTCAGATAGAAGTTTTTAGGAATAAGTTATTTAATGAGGCAAAAGTGATTGTGGAAGAAGGAATTACATCCACTTATCCTATGGTTTACAATGCTAAATGGGAATGCTTCAGAAGATCTGTCAACTCGGTTATTGAAGATCTGGAGAATTCTTCATCAAAGGAAGTTGCTATAACTAGCCAAAAGCACCTGCTCAATCTTGAAGCCAAAATCATTGCAGTTGCTGAATGTCAAGAGCTTATGAAAATTCAGATGGCTAGCAACCAAATCTCAGTGGATGATCAACTTAAGTCTATGGTTGAGAGGCAAGAAGAAATTGGTTCTGACCTTAAGGTGGTCATTGAATTGTTGAAGAAACCTTATGTCTAGGATGTAGAACCCTTTAATATGTGCTCTTTTGTTTTGGTAGTGAAATTTTATCATATGGATTTATATTGTTTGTGAATCGTTATAATATTCTATGGTTATGAATCTGTATGCTTATCATGATTATTTATGATTAAATGATCATAATTTATATTTGTTGTGCCTTATTTTAAGTAAAATTGAGACTTGCATTTTGTGGCTAAATTGATTAATAAACTGATTAAAGGAAAAACTTCATTGGAATTCAAAAGTTACATGAGTAAAGATATGACTGTAAAATAAATTAGTCTATTCCTAGTTTTCTTTGTTACTTCAGTTATCTTTCTCTGTATTACTTGCATACTCCCTCCAGTATTGTTCTGCTTCCTCATCTTCAGCTGAAGGATCCTCAGAAGCATCTTTGTGCTTCTTTGACCCTGAAGTCTGAGCTCTATAGGTAGCCAATCTGGTTTGAATGCCCTTCTCTTCCCTCAGTTTCTGACTCTCTTTTGCTGTATCTGCAAGAAGTTATGCAGAACGTTCCTTGTTTTCCAAATGTCTTTCTTTTGCTGCTTCAGCCTTCTTCAGCAATTCAAAATCTCTTGCAATATCGTATCACTAACTCTTGTGAAGTATGCGGTTGTGAGATTTTCTCTTCATAGTTATCTCTTACTTGAAGTATTTCTGAAGAACTGGATGAACTTTTGAGGAAGCAAGGTTACTTTTATAGTGTGCTTTATGTATTAAGTCAAGTACATTAGTAAATCAATATTTAATGTTTTTAGACCATCTTGGAACACTGCATTTACTAGATTATGACTAAAGCATCCTTGTCCGTCTTGGGACTCTGCACTTCTGAATTTTTCTTGCTTTAATTGTTTTCTCTTTTGCAGTTATACCTTTTTGATGTGACAAAAGAGGGAGAAATATAGAAGTATTTAAATATGAATTTATACCCCTTCATATTCAATGTTGCCATCGTTAATATTATCATTATTTCTGTTCATTTTTTTTTTAATTTTATTAAGGTTATCTTGCCCGGGTAAATAATTTTAACTCTTCTTGTATATACAACTAAGGAGGAGCTTACAAACCTCAACCTTAGCCTATAAGACTCAGAAAGAGCTTACAAACCTCGTATTTTGTTGTTGCTAAAAAATTTAAAATTATAGTTTTCTTGAAAATGGTACTTAGGGTTAGATCTCAGAACTCAACTATTGGATTTTTAGACTCAGGGGGAGCTTACAAACCTTATACCCTGATGTTGCTGAGAAAGCTAAATATATTTTAGGATTTCTTAGAAGTAAAACTTAGGGGGAGCTTACAAAACTCAACCATTGATCTATCAGACTCAAAGAGAGCTTACAAACCTCATGCTCTGATGTTGTCTAAGAAAAATTAAAATAGCCCAAACATTGTCCTTTAAATACTTGTGTTTGTCATCATAAAAAATGGGGAGATTGTTAGAACAAGATCTGTTCATGATATATATCCTTAGTTTTAATGATAACAAAAGTATTGAAAAAACAATGGTGTTATCTAATGTGTGTTCAAGTATGCAGGTTCTTATATTTAGAAGATATATTCAGAATCTGATATGAAGGCACAGTTGAGTGAAACTGAGTTACGTGCTTCTGATGATACATAATCTGAAAGAACATTTGCTAAGTGTTGTCTAGTGGAGACTCTGAAGCTGAAGGCCTCAGCATCAGAAGAAGCAACACATTGTTTCTACACTTGATAATTGTATTGGCTTCTGCTGATTGTTTAGAAGTTGTAGCGAAGCTGAAGCTATCCGTACTGCAGAAAGCAAGCTATAATGTCAAATAAGCTTGTCAGCTAGAGTCTATGATTACAAGGCTCAAGAAGAGTTGACTTGCTTTATGGATAACCACTCTTAACGGATCTATAGTACATGATACTTCTGAAGACGCTATGGTTAAACAAATTACACAATGGATCAAGATCTTCTGTGTATCTATCCTCAACGTCTCTTGTACTATGGAGAAGAACAAAGACATTTGATCAAGTTATCTCTACAACAACCAGTTCTCTGAAAAATGCTATATAAGTAGCTGAAGGTTCTACTTGAATCTTTAACATGGAATAAGAAGAAGAAGGAATGTCAAAGAGGATAAAGGTGTTCAGCGTCTCTATCTGAATAAAGAAATAACAAGATCAATAATGAGCAACACTACTGAATATGCCGAATCTTCTGTTAATTGTTGTAAATTGTAAATTGCCTTAAGGTTTCCCAAACATTGAATATTCTAGAAATCTTGAGAGCTTAAGGTCTTTGTTAAGGTTATTACCATGTACCTCTGATTCAGGATCAAGTACATCTTGTTCTCTTCTCTACTAAACATGTTGTTTAGCATATAAGATTAAAAGTCTCATACTATGTGTTTAAGCATCAAAGTCTCCAGTTGAAAAGCTTGAACCAAGTAAGTCTCTTGATGTGTGCTTGAGCATTGAATGACTTGATCTGTTTTGATTAAGCAGGGAAGTCTTGGATTGTGAATATGAGCAAAGGAAGTCTTGGACAGAAGATCTGAGCAGAGAATTCTTAGATGGTATATCTAAGTAAGGAAGTCTTGGATCGAGGGTCTGAGCAAGGAAAGGCAGTGTGTCTAAGCAGGAAAGTCTTGAACCAGGTGGTTTGAGCAAGGAAAGTCTTAGGATCTGAGGATCTAAGCAGGAAGTCTTGATCAGGTGCTGATTGACCAAGGAAGTCTTAGACTCTAGGTCTAAGCTGTGAAAGTCTTATGCTTGAGTGCATAAGTAGTTGTAATCATGAGATTGATTATAGTGGAAAATCTCTTGCGAGGCAAGGGGATTGAAGTACTCTCAGTTAGGAGAGGAACCAGGATAAATTTGTTGTGTTCTTTGTTCTGTTTACTCTACTTCTGATATATCGTTCCGCTACACTTATGATCAGATTCTGAACCAACGTTTAGAGTCTGAACTCTGTTCAGAAGCATAAATGTTTTATTTTGGTGAACACAATTCAACCCCCTTGTGTATTTTCCTCACCTTCAAATTAAGTCCTTCTTGTGCTACAAAACTAATTAAATATCGAAAAATTAATTGAGTCCACTATAGGTGGATATGTTTTATAAAAATAAATCTTAGGTTTTGTGAAAATTATTGAGCGACAAATCAAGCATTATACCCTTCTTTTTATGATTTTTCAAAAATAACTCATTTATATCCAATTAGTTTCACACCTTGAGGTGTTCGGACTACAGGTTCAAAATTGAGTCACTTGTAAAGTAAGTTTAAATCTTCTTCAGTTGAATAGGTTCATTTTGACCCATTTTCATTTTGTCTATAATCTTTGATATATTTTGACTAATGATCCTCGTTATCATTTAACATTTTTAGTGCTATATTGTATACAAAGACATTGTCAACATTGACTTTATTTTGGTTATATCGTATTCCATTCATGACATAATTGATCGAAATCTCTTAATTTTCATAAATTTCAAGTACCTGGTTAGTTATCATGGAACTCAAAAATAAATTATGTCAAAGTGCTCTTAGAGTTTTCATATCCTCACTTGGGTCATCTTTAACTTTAGTTTATTTTCTATGTAGATAACTTTTAACATTGGAACCTACTTTCCTACCATGCTTCAGGCGCATTTATAACTCATTTGCAATATTAGGTTGTCCAGTAGAAGAATTTACTTTGAATGAAGTATTAGCAGCTGATAATTTTTTTCATAAACTTTTCAAATGAGTTATGTTTTGAACTTCGAGGATCAAAATGATATGATAATATTTTATTTCAAATTGTTCATTTGATCTTTTGGTTTACACTTTCAGCTGCTTATTATCTTTTCCTAACATTGAGAAAATTAATTTATCAATTGATAATCAACTTGTTGGGCTTCAAACAAGTATACAATTATTGGATCAAGATATATCCTCAAATGCGGGATCCATATAAAATACATTTTCGTAACATTATTTAAAAACTCGTCTTAGTGTATTATATTGAAGCAATTAAATAATCACAACACATCTAAAAGTTTGCTTAGATGATACGTATTAAGTTATTAACCTAAAATAATTTGTAAGTTAAAGGGAGAATTAACATATACTAACTTGTTGGCTTAATGCGAATAAATATCTTAATATTCATATTTTGTGTGTTTCAAATATCTAATCTAGAATTTATGATATCACAAGTATCAATCATACAATTAACTTAGTCGTCTAAATAATAGATCAATATATCAATACAAAATAGGTAGAATTACTAATATATTATAAAACAAAAGAAATAACGTTACCTTCTAAATCTTGGAGCTTCGTGAACCAAAATTCTAACCGTATAACCTCAGAGATTCTAACCGTAGAATTTTATAAAGCATTGTGTTGATAATGTGTTATGAAATTAATAAGAAGCAATATAATAGAAGAGTAGAGACGAAAGATAGAAAGAGAAGAGAGAAATAATATAGTATTATTCTCATTAGCTGTGTATCTTTTAAATACATATGAGTCATATTTATAGGAAATATGTAATGAATGAAAAATCAATATGGAATCCACTCAATTATGGACATCCACAATCATTCCATTTATAACAATACATTTATTTTAAGATAAAACATTGTTCAATGTTTGTGTAAGAACAATGTTGGTCTTGGAAACTTCTTCATTCCGGTTCTGAGATTTGGAGGCCTATCTTGTCCTACAGATACGGAAATACTGCAAGCATAATTTTGAGTTATCCGTTTGATAAAAAAGAAGCTTCAGACTCGCTGTGGATGAGAGATATCCTGTCCTCCAATGCCATTACCAGGAAAGTGTGCTTCAATGAAATTGTTACTATTAAGATCGGATGCGGTAAGTCTATGCCTTTCTGGACTGTTAAGTGGTTCGACAGGGATAGCTTGCGCAATATTTTCCCAGTTTTGTTTGTTGCCGCCTCGCACAAGGCTTGTTACGTTGCTGATATAGGGGTTTGGCTTGAAGGTTCCTGGCACTGGACAATCAATAGATCTCACTTTTCTTTCTACTCCAACATAATGGCTGATATTGCTGCTTTATGCGCTCACTTGCAGCTGACCAGGCCGTATGCTGGCATGGATGATAAGTGGTATTGGCCTTTGGATTCTTGCTTGAATTTTTCCTCGAAGTCTTTGTACGATTGTGCCATTTGATCTGTTGATGGCCCTGGACTAAATTCATCGAAGCAGGTTGTTCTAGATATCCTTTGGAAGACGGTTATTCCTTTGAAAATTAAGATCTTCACGTGGAGAATGATCCTCGACAGGCTTCCGACGCGTTTTAATCTTGCGGTGAGAGGTATGGTTATTTCTAATCATGATAAGGTGTGTGTCTTGTGTTTCTTATTTTGCGAGGATTCGCCGCACTTATTCCTTACTTGTCCTAAAGTCCAACTTTTATGGTCTAAAGTTTTGGATTGGGTTGGTTTACCATGATTGAGAGCGTCCAATTGTTGCGATCATGTGAAAGGTAGAAGCAAGGATCAATCTATTTGTGCAATTTGGTTTATATCTTGTTGGACCATTTGGCACACTAGAAATAATATTATTTTCAACGATTAAATTTGTGACAACGAAGTTATCTTTCATAGTATAGTTGTACTATCGTGGAGGTGGTTAACTATAGGGTCTAATAACCGTAGAATTTGTAGTTTGTACGACTGGATGAAATTTCCACTGGATTTTTTGTAATAGTGTGTTGGGTTTCTTTTTGCACTTTGGTCTTGTAAGGGTTGGAGAATCCCTTTTTCTCCTTTTTTGAATGCCATTACTTATAAAAAAAAAAAGTTTGTGTAAGAACATAAAAAAAATTAAAAATATGTAATAAAAAATAATTAATACTTAAAATTTTTTTAAAAATATATTGTAAAAGTAAGAAATGATAAAAAAAATATATTTAGAGAGGGGACAATATACCAGTTACACCATTTCACCTTCACTCACTTTTATGATCCCTTCACAGCCTATTCTACCATCTTTCTTTCTAGCTCCACGTATTAACTTTAATACACTATATTAAAGTACTACCAATTCACCATCTACATCCCTTTTAACAATATTATTATCTTAGTTGATTTTTCTCTTTGCTCATGAGTCATGACATCAAGTTTTTGAAGGGTTAAACTACCAACTTTTTAAATGGAAAAAATAATATATAAAAGAAGACAAGAAACATTAACAACAATACACAAAGCACAAGAAGCGCTAAGAAAAGGAAAATAAGATACAAGACAAAAAAAAAGTAAGTAAAAAAACAAGGAGATCAAATTGAAGCACCACCACAGCTACTGAAGAACCACCTCAGTACTCACAGGCTAGAACTCGAACCAACCAGATCCACCATCAATAGATCAGATCTCAGCAAAAAGAACTAAAGATCCACCACCACACTCTAAAAAGGACAAACCCTCGCTCCGCTATAGGTGAAGGAAGATAATCGGATTATGAAGTTAATCCGTATAGGTGCAAAAGTTCTCCTATGCCCTACCGAAAAACCATTTTTAGGCCAAACAAATGTTCTGCTCCACCACTTCTTTCGTTGTTATTGTGACTCTATTCAAGGTTACATCATTACGAGCTTTTCAAATAGACCAAATGACTGCATGCCAAATCATAATATAACCACCTCTTAACTTAACTATATTTCCCAAAGAAAGAAAAAAAATGAAAAAAAGCACTTTAAGATCCTGGTAGATAACTACATTTCTCCTCAACCACCTAAAAACGTTATACCACACTGAGGAGGCTAACTCACAAGTAACAAAAAGTTAGGAGGCAGACTCAACTGGAAACCCACAGAAAGGACAACAAATACTACTAATATCAGATAACACCACTCCCCTAAAGAAATTAACTCTAGAGGGGAACCTATCCGACAAAACTTGCCCCAAAAAAACCAAAATCTTAGAAGGGGCCCAACTGTGTCAAATAAGGGAAAGGATATGACTCTCAAGCATAATAAGGGTCAAATAAGATGATAAAGTCTCCCTCTAGACACGGCAAGCGGAGACCACTAAAAAAATGCTATATACAGAGTGCTTCCAAATCCACTTATCTCTATCTAAGGTAAGGATAATCTCTCTAAGCAACGCTCTAAACTCCTCAAGAACATACAACTGTCTCAGAAAGAAGGCTCCCCTCCATTTAAGATCCCAGATCAGCATCCCACTAACCACAATTCCTATCTCACCTACTAGAATTTTTTGTTGGAGAGAAACAGAGAAAAGACCAAGAAGCCTTTCCTTAAGGGTTGATATCCCTAACCAAGGATCCTCCCAAAAGGAAGTATGATAACCTGGACCCACTTTTCTGGTAATTCCTTTTGAAAACTAGTCAAATCTACAATTCTCTTTATCCCCAAGAAGAGATATCTCTTTCCACCAAGACAAATTAGAACAGAAACCCTTATACCTACCTCCCCTAGGGGAAGAGATATAGATACCACCCTACCAAGCTACTATGATGTCTCTCCATATCCCTAAATCCCCTACAAGAAATCTTCATCTCCACTTTTCCAAGAGAGCCAAATTAACTAACCAGAGATCCCCCACACTTATGCCCCTCTACTCTTAGGCTTACACACATCATCCCAATTCACCTTGGAGATCTTGTTTTTGTTCTTCACACCTCCCCAAAGAAAATTCCTTTGTAAAGAAACTATCTTCTTCTAAACCATATAAGACATCTTCAGAAAGGACAAGAAGAAAATATGAATAACATTAAGCACCGAATTAAGGAGAATAACTTTACTCCCTAGGCTAACATACATATGCTTCCACGAATTGAGTCTTTTTTCCCAACAAAACAACCAAAGGCTCCCAAGTTGACTTAAGCCGAGGATTACCCCCAACAGGGAGGCCAGGATACTTAAAAGGAAAAGATGTCATCTCGCAATGGAGAAACTCTCCAGCAGAAGTAATAAAAGCATGATCAACTTTAACACCAATTAAACTAATCTTGAAGAAGTTAACAGGAAGACTAGAAGCCATCTCAATACCTCTAAGAATAGCCTTAATACACCATATATTGTCAAAATATGGTTCGGACACCAAAAGTGTGTCATCAGAATATTGCAGGTAAGGCACAATCAACCTTGAGTTACAAATTTTAAACCCAAAATAAATACCCAGCTCCTTGGCCCTCATAACCAAACCACTAAGACACGCTTCCACCAGGAGAAAGAGGAAAGGAGATATGGGATCTTCTTGTTTTAATCCTCTTTGAATGCTAATTTCTTGGGTGAGGCATCTATTAACCAGAAACAGAAAATTACCAGCAAAAACACAAGTTTTCATCCAAGATCTTCGTTTCTCACTAAATCCGAATCTGATTACCAAGTAATCCATGATGTTCTATCTATCTGAATCATAAGCTTTCTCAAAATCCAACTTAAAAATAAGGCAAGGACATTTAGATTTCTTGGACAAGTCTACCACCTCATTAATTTCCACTACTCATTCCACCAACACTCTCCCTTTAAGAAAAGTCGATTGGCTATGAGAGATAAGCTTCTCCATCACCACCCTTAGTATAATGGCTAGCACTTTAGCCACCAACTTATACAACGATCCCACTAGAGAAATAGGTCTAAGTTCACCAAGATTTGAGGGTGAATAAACCTTAGGCATCAAAGTCATAAAGTATGACGCAAAATTACGAGGTAGAGATGAGAAATGATGGAATTGATCAAACATAATCCCTAAGTCAAGCCTAAGAAGGTTCCAGAATTTTTTTTAAAAGGAAAAATCAAAACCACCTAGACCCAAAATTTTATACCCCTCTCAAAGAAACAACCACATAAAGCTCTGGAAGACTAAAATGGGCCGAAAGAGTAAAATTATCATCTTCCGAGAGAGATTTGAAGACAACACCATCCATATGAGGTCTATTTGAATCTGGTTCTCTAAAGATCTCCCTAAAGTGATTCACAAACTCTGCTCTAATCTCTGAAGCCCCTCAATCCAAGTCTCACCAACTCTAAGAGCCAAGATAATGTTCCTTATGCTTTTGCAATTCACAGAAGGACCACAACTCAGATAAAACTACTGATCTAGAATTTATCTCATCCCTAGATATCTCACCACCATCAACCAAAAAGTCAATTCTACTAACTTCCTCTCTCATCCTATCAATCTAAGAATCAAGGTTACCAAAACCCTCTATATTCCAATATTTTAGGATACCTTTAAGGGTTTTAAGTTTCTCTAGAAAAATAAAGCTTTCCAACCATACACCTAAATAGTGCTCCAAAAATTAAAAAATAACTCTGGATGATCATTATGAGCTAACCAATGATTACTAAATCTAAAACGTTTGGGACCTAAAGCTGGTTGATATACTTCAAGATAATAAGATAGTGATCGGAGACATCCCTTGGCAGAGCCCACTGGGAGACCTCCCCCCAGGTATTCCACCACCCACTAAAAAACAAAAAACGATCAATTCTACTAGTCGCCTCGCCTCTCGGCTGAAATCAAGTAAACTTTATACCAAAAAGAGGAATATCTAAAACCTCTAAATAGGAGATAAAATCCGAAAATTCCAGGCACTCAACTCTCACATAGGAATTCAAAGAGACCCCCACTCCAACCCTTTCAAGAGAAGAGGAGGTGGAATTTAAATCTCCCATAACACAATAAAGCACACCACCAAAACTAGTTTTCCTGGAGAAAAGATCCGCCCATAAAGCTCTTTTATCAACTAACGTACACTTAGAGTACACATTGATCACAAAACACATGGGGTTTGATGTTCACCACTCTAAACAAGTACCCAAGTAGCCAGGACCTGAGAAAGAGAACAAAACTCTCCCTTTGGAACTACATCGGATCGAAAGAAGAACGCCACTATTTCCCACATACGGGGAGAAACTCCAATGACAAAAGTGATTTCCCTAAAGATAATGGACAAGGGAAATAGATATTTCAGACATATTAGTCTCTTAGACTGCTAGGAAATCTAAGGAGGAAGTCCTAGTGAGGTTCCTCACTTTATTTTTCTTGAGACTTCCACCCAAACCCCTATAGTTTAACGATCAAGGAAATATCGAAATGCTCCCCTACACGATATTGCTCTCATTCTAGAGTTATCTCTCTTTTGCAAATCTGCTAACTTAGCTAACTCAATCTCATCATTCATAACCAAAGAACACCCTAACTTCTTGGTAGATCTAAGAACCCTGGAAGCCACTCTTTTCTCAAAATCATTTGAAGGCCCTAATAATGATGTACTTGGAGTCACAAAAATAGGAGAAAGTGGAGATTAAGCGCCTTGAAGATAAACAGATAAAGAAAAACCCTGAGAACTCAAGTCTTCTATCGGAACAGGTGAATGAACTTTATCTGGCAAAACAACACTAATAGAAGTACAAGGACCAGATCTACTTGTTTTGTGAGAAGGAGAGGAGAATACTGCTGTCATTTGATCCATAATAGAATATAAGCTCAAGTCTGGCATCTGACTTTTGAATGGTGGAACTTAAGTAGAAGAGTCCCACTATTGAAGATTTACTGGTGGTTGCAATCTAGCTGACACTGGCTCCACTGATGACCTAAGATCAGAAGGAGGAAATGGAGCAGTTTGGTCCAAAATTTCAAGATCATATTCTTACACCTCCAAAAAGAAAGAGCTATAGATAAACCCCAAATGTTAAGGTAAAAGTTCCAAACTTCTACCAAGAATTAAGAAATGAACATGGTTACCTTCATCCTTTCCTACCTCATCTAAATAATTAGAGATTCTTACCAAGCAATCCCGAGAACCAATGGAAGAGCCTAAATGAGGGGAGTAAGATTTGTTATCAAGGGGTGCTAACATAAATTTTATGGGGTGAATCTCATAAGTGTCAACCATTGGAGAAAGGTTGGAAATCCGGCCCATTGCTTGAAGATTTAAATTTAACCCCCCTCCATTTTATTAAGAGAATTTCTTAATCCACCCCTTGATACTCTTAGGCACCTAGCGAAATTCCTTTTATGCCCCCCTGCTTCTAGAGATACATATCCGGACGCACCTTTTTTTTCTTTACACTGGATGCTTCCGGAGACACATCTACGGAAAAAGTTCCATAGATGCATCTCCGAAATATTATCAGAACATGTTTTTTTTTTAAATCAAGTTTTATTGGTCACAGATGGAAATTAACTGTTGCAGATGAATATAAAATAACATACATCCGTAAATAAAATTATATATATATATATATATATATATATATATATATATATATATATATATATATATATATATATATATAAGAAGTAATATGTCATAATCATCATCAAAAAATAATACATCAATGTCATCAAAATATAGTACATCAAAAAAGACATCACAGTCACTACTGTGTGTGCCTGACAACATCTGCATCCCCTCCTCTGCCTATGCCTCGGCCGCCTCGTCTACCTCTACCGCATCCTCGACCGCCCGGTCTGTGTCCTCGACCATCGATCCCACATGTCCTGTCACCGCAATCATCTCATCCTATACACGCCTGTGATCAGAGCTCTCAGGAAAGAAACCGACAGCAATGCCTGCCCGCCCCATCTCCACTTGAAATTCTGGTATCAGATATGTGATGTCGAGTGAGATGTCACAACATCAATATCTGCTATATGAATAAGACAATAAAGGAACATCACTTAGAAGCAATAAATAAACACAGAGAATTGTTCACCCAGTTCGGTCTAACAACCTACGTCTGGGGGCTACCAAGCCAGGGAGGAAATTCACTATTAGTAGTATTAATTCATAGACTCTACAATCAACATACACGTTGATAATCTACTCACTTAATCACTACCCAATGAAACTTCTACCTAAGACACTCTTAGATATGAGACACCTCTCACTCCCCCTCAATCACAGCAGTGATGAAAACAGAAAATAACAAAGTAGAAGACACACTTCAACGACAATACCTTGATCTTTCTTAAAAGCTTCAATCAAGAACAAACACTCGTGCTTAAAAGCTTAGAGTGGACAACATACAACTCAACTAAAACAGTCCAATTTAAACATCAAAATAGATGAATGAATGGCTCACAATACACAGACGAAAACACAAACCCTAATACTTGACACTCAGTACACAATCTCTTGTCTTCGTCTCTTCCAAGTAGGGTTGAGGCTGCTTTAAATAGAAACTTATTCTTGGGCTTGGACTCCTTGAAAATCTCAGATTTGATTCACAATTAAAACTGATTTTATCTTCAAATCTTTTCGCCCTAAAACAGTAACAATATATACTCCACAAATGATTGCATCAGAACAGATCTTCTCCAAGATTTTCGCCTGCAATCTCTCAAACATAACAAAAATGCGCAACCCTAAAACATAACAGACTGAACACAATATTCTGTCAACAGATGTTAAGACATCAGTCTTGACATCATGCACAAAACTACAACCCTAAGTAACACACCACAAGCATAATGTTAGCAACACATGTTAAGACATCAGACATGACATCTTGAACCAACACATTGTTTTACCAAAATTATAGCCAATAACAGACTAACAATCTCCCCCTTTGGCTAATTTTGGCTAAAACAACACAGCACACATCAGAGATACTTGCAGCGGACGTACACCATAAAACACTCAGCAATAACACCAAACAAAATTCAAACTCCCCCTCAAGCAAAGAACCATACATAACCAGCAGAAACTCTCCCAGAAACTCAGAAAACCACAGCACAACCACACTCAACTAGGATTATCTCTCCCCCTTTTTAGCCACAATTGGAAAAACTCTGAACCTACAAACAGCAGCAAGCACAAGGTTCTGACATCCAAGAGTCAAGGTCAAACAACTAGCTTCCCAAAGAAACAAGTTCCAAAACCAAAAACTTTGACTGGACAGGCGATACAAACGATGTCCTCCTATTGTATTATAAAACCAAGCCGTCCTAAACAACAACTGAACTAGGATAGAATCATGAGTCAGTCCTACAAAAAGGATGATGCACACAAGGGTCGGTTGAAGCACGACCAGAAAAACAAGACCACCAAACCAAATGAGATGAAGTCCAAAGAATTGACAACAGCAGGATCTTCTACAGGAGCAACAAGAACAGGAAGAAAGACAGAAACAAGACTGGAGACCATCAAGAAACCTCCAATGCTACTACATGCTTCTGATGATGAAGCAGATGAAGACTGGGTTAATTTCATTAACTCAGGTGGTTGGAATGAGTAGGTGAATCCAAACAATAAACCGCTTTTCTTGTAGTTTCCGTTTAAAAAAATGTAATGTTGAGTACTTCCAGCAATAAAAATGTTCTTGTTTGTTTCCAAACATTCTTATTTTGTCACTTTCACCAACTAGATAAGCTCACACACATAAGACAACTACACCACAAACCACTTCCTACAACCAAAATAAAACTAATCCTCATATATGCAAATCCCTAGTTTGCTTCTCAAATTTTCAAATTGATTTGCATCTAAAGCCTTTGTAAAAATATCAGCTAACTGCATTTCAGTAGCAACATGTTCCAAAACAACCACTTTGTCTTCAACCAGATCTCTTATAAAGTGATGACGGATATCAATATGTTTAGTCCTGCTATGTTGAATTGGGTTCTTGGTGATATTGATAGCACTCAGATTATCACAGTACAATGTCATGACATCTTGCTTAACATTGTATTCAGTTAACATTTGCTTCATCCAAACCAGTTGTGAACAACTACTTCCTGCTGCTATGTACTCGACCTCAGCAGTAGAGAGAGACACATAGTTCTACTTTTTGTTAAACCACGAGATAAGATTGTTCCCTAAGAAGAAGCATCCTCCAGAAGTACTTTTTCTATCATCAGCACTCCCTGCCCAGTCAGCATCACAATATCCACTCAATTCAGTAGCTGATCCCTGACTGTATAGTATACCATAATCACTAGTACCATTCACATATTTCAGAATTCTCTTCACTTGATTCATGTGTCTAACCTTAGGTTCAGATTGATATCTAGCACAAACTCCTACAGCAAAGGAGATATCAGGTCTACTGGTTGTGAGATACAGTAAGCTGACAATTATGCTTCTGTATAGGCTTTAATCCACACTCACACCATGCTCATCCTTGGACAACTTGAGGTGAGTAGGAGCAGGTGTCTTCTTGTGATTAGCATTCTCCAGACCAAACTTCTTGACAATGTTCTTTGCATAATTACTCTGAGAGATAAATATTGAGTCTTCCATTTGTCTGACTTGTAGACCCAGAAAATAGCTGAGCTCACCAACAAGACTCATTTCAAACTCAGACTACATCTCCTTCACAAAATGTTTAACCATAGCATCTGACATCCCACCAAATACTATGTCATCAACATATATTTGAGCTATCATCAGTTTTCCTCCTTCCTCTTTGACAAACAAGGTCTTGTCAATTCCCTCTTTTTTGTAACCATTCACAGCTAAGAATTCAGTAAGTCTGTCATACCAAGCTCTTGGTGCTTGCTTCAAACCATAGAGAGCTTTCCTTAGTTTGTAGACATGGTTAGGAAATGTTGGATCAATAAACCCTTTTGGTTGATCTACATAAACTTCTTCATTTAAGTACCCATTCAAGAAAGCACTCTTCACATCCATCTGAAATAGCTTAAACTTGAGATTACAAGCCACACCTAAGAGCAACCTGATAGATTCCAGTCTGGCCACAGGAGCAAAAGTCTCATCAAAATCAATTCCTTATACTTGAGTGTAACCTTGGGCAACCAGTCTAGCCTTATTTCTGGTGACCACTCCTTGTTCATTAGATTTATTCTTGTAAACCTACTTGGTGCCAATCACATTTATTCCATCAGGCCTTGGTACAAGCTCCCACACTTCATTCCTCTTGAATTGTCCCAGCTCTTCTTGCATGGCATTAATCCAAAATTCATCTTTCAAGGCTTCTTTCACATTTTTAGGCTCAATTTTGGATACAAAGCAAGAATTTGACAGAACTTCTCTTGACCTAGTGGTAACTCCTGAGTTTGGATCACCTATGATAAGCTCTTTTGGATGGTCCTTATGCACTCTGATAGATGGTTCCTTGTTAGGTTGTTCAGGATCAGGTTCAGCAGCAACAAGACTGGGATTTACACTTCTGTCTTCAGCTTCTGTTGATACATCATAAGAAAATGTTCCAACATCATCTAGGACATCAGCATCTTCCTTTATTCCATTGTCATCAACAACCACATTTATAGATTCCATCATGACTTTGGTTCTGGAATTGAATACCCTATAAGCTCTGCTATTTGTAGAGTATCCCAGAAAGATTCCCTCATCACTTTTTGGATCCATTTTTCTCCTTTGTTCACGATCTGTCAGGATATAATACTTACTACCAAAAACATGAAAGTACTTCACACTTGGTTTTCTTCCCTTCCATAGTTCATACAAGGTAGCTGAAGTACCTCTTCTCAAAGTCACTCTGCTGTGAATGTAACAGGCAGTATTCATAGCTTCAGCCCAGAAATGGTAAGGAAGCTTTTTTGCATGAATCATTGCCCTAGCAGATTCTTGAATGGTTCTGTTCTTCCTTTCAACTACTCCATTTTGCTGAGGGGTAATGGGAAAAGAAAACTCATGACTGATGCCTTCAGCAGAACAAAACTCAGCAAACTTGCTATTTTCAAACTCTCTCCCATGATCACTCCTTATTCTTATGACATTGCTCTCCTTTTCTCTTTGGAGTCTTTGACATAGATCTTTAAACACATTAAACACTTCTGTTTTGTCTTTGATGAAGTTCACCCAAGTGTACCTGGAATAGTCATCTACAACAATATAAGAATATTTCTTCCCACCTAGACTTTCCACCTGCATAGGCCACATTAAGTCCATATGAAGAAGTTCCAAAACTTTAGAAGTATTGAATTGTTGAAGCTTTGGATGTGACATCTTGGTCTGTTTCCCTATCTGACAATCTCCACAGACTCTTCCCTCTTCAATTTTGAGCTTAGGGATTCCTCTTACTGCTTCTGTGGATATGATTCTCTTCATTCCCTTCAGATGTAAATGTCCCAACTTTTGATGTCAGACTTTGACTTCATCTTTTTTAGCAAGAACACATGTGGAGGGACTTGAGTCTTGTGACACCCATGAGTAACAGTTGTCCTTAGACCTAGCACCCTTCATGATAACTTCACCTTTCTCATTTGTGACAATGCACTCAGTTTTTGTAAAATTAACTTTGAGTCCTTGATCACATAGTTGACTAATACTGATCAAATTTGCTGTCAACCCCTTGACTAGCAGTACATCATCAAGTCTAGGTGTACCTTCACAATTCAGCTTTCCCACACCCTTGATTTCTCCTTTGACACCATCACCAAAAGTCACATGGCCAGAAGAATGAAGTTTAACATCCACCAACAAATTCTTCACTCCTGTCATGTGTCTTGAATAGCCACTATCAAAGTACCAGTCTTCTTTAGCAGAGACTCTAAGAGAAGTATGGGCTATCAAGCTGACAACATCAGTTTTGGAGACCCATTGCTTCTTTTGCTTGATGACTTGATTACCTTTATGAATGACCTATCTGGGTGCACAATTAGAAGTACTCTTAGGATACCCATGCAACTTATAACAGAAAGCCTTTATGTGCCCAAAGCCCCCACAATGATGGCATCTCCAGTGCCTGACTTTCTTCCTAGAGGGAGTTTTATCAGGATGTTTCAACATCTGTTTCAACATCACTGGCTTGGAACTAGAAATAATATCATTTGAAGCAGATCCACTGTTGAATCCCAACCCACTTTTGTCTCCTGCAGTTCTTCCAACAATAAGAATCTTGTCTAGAACATCAGTTCCACTATCCAGCATTCTGATAGACTTGGACAGAGATTCAAGTTTAGAGTTCAACACAAATACTTCATCTTCCAGCTTGGCAATGGTTTCCAGATGCTCTGTCTTTTCAGCCTTGAGTTGAGCAATGATCTTCTTCTGCCTCTCCCCTTCTTGACAGGCTTCTGTACTGTTAATGCATAGATATTTATAAGAATCAGTAACCTCATCATATGTGCTCTCTTCATCCCTAGAATCATCATCAGATGTACACCTTCCAGTCAATACCCTAACCTGCTTGGCAATCTCTTCATCTTCCTCACTTTCAGTATCAGACCAGGACACAGATAAGCCCTTTTTCTGCTTCTTAAGATATGTAGGGCATTCAGCTCTGATATGACCATAACCCTCACATCCATGACATTGGATTCCTTTGTCATAATTAGGCTTCTCCTCAGTTATTGTTTTCTTCATCTGATCACCTGACCTGTTGATGTCAGATGTGATGTTCTTGACATTAGGTTTATAGCTCCTGTCCATTCTTTTCAAAACTCCATTAAACTGTCTTCCCAGCAGAACAATGGCATTGGATAGCTCTTCCTGAGTTTCAGGACCACACTCTTTCTCATCATCTTCTATACTAGACACCAAAGCTATGCTTTTGACCTTCTTTTCAGATCTATCATTCAACCCTAATTCAAATGTCTGAAGTGAACCAATCAATTCATCTACCCTCATCTGGCTAATGTCTTGAGCTTCCTCTATAGCAGTCACCTTCATATCAAATCTCTTGGGAAGAGATCTGAGAATTTTTCTTACCAGCTTCTCATCAGACATCCTTTCTCCTAGGGCACTAGAAGCATTAGACAGTTCAAGTATATTCATGTGAAAGTCATGAATGGTCTCTTCCTCTTTCATCCTCAAACTTTCAAACTTTGTTGTTAGCAGCTGAAGTCTTGACATCTTGACCTTGAAAGTTCCTTCATGAGTTGTCTTCAGGATATCCCAAGCCTCCTTAGCCACTTCACATGTGTTGACCAGCCTGAAAATGTTCTTGTCAATACCATTAAATAGAGCATTCAAGGCCTTAGAGTTCCCAAGAGCGAGTTCATCTTCTTCCTTGGTCCACTCCTCCTCAGGTTTCAGCTTTGACACACCATCTTTTCCCACAATGACATGATATTTCCATTCTGTCAGAACAACCTTCCAAGCCCTGCTGTCTAAAGATTTCAAAAAGGCAACCATGCGAGGTTTCCAATAGTCATAATTTGATCCATCTAGAATAAGGGGTCTATTCACAAATCCACCAGTCTCCTTGTCCATTGCACCAGAAAGTAACAGCCCTAGATCTCACCCAGATACAGAGCAAGATGACCTGCTCTGATACCAATTGAAATTCTGGTATCAGATATGTGATGTCGAGTGAGATGTCACAACATTAATATCTGATATATGAACAAGACAATAAAGGAACAACACTTAAAAGCAATAAATAAACACAGAGAATTATTCACCCAGTTCGGTCTAACAACCTACGTCTGGGGGCTACCAAGCCAGGGAGGAAATTCACTATTAGTAGTATTAATTCATAGACTCTACAATCAACATACACGTTGATAATCTACTCACTTAATCACTACCCAATGACACTTCTACCTAAGACACTCTTAGATATGAGACACCTCTCACTCCCCCTCAATCACAGCAATGATGAAAACAGAAAATAACAAAGTAGAAGACACACTTCAACGACAATACCTTGATCTTGCTTAAAAGCTTCAATCAAGAACAAACGCTCGTGCTTAAAAGCATAGAGTGGACAACATACAACTCAACTAAAACAGTCCAATTCAAACATCAAAATAGATGAATTAATGGCTCACAATACACAGACGAAAACACAAACCCTAATACTTGACACTCAGTACACAATCTCTTGTCTTCGTCTCTTCCAAGTAGGGTTGAGGCTGCTTTAAATAGAAACTTATTCTTGGGCTTGGACTCCTTGAAAATCTCAGATTTGATTCACAATTAAAACTGATTTTATCTTCAAATCTTTTCGCCCTAAAATAGTAACAATATATACTCCACAAATGATTGCATCAGAACAGATCTTCTCCAATATTTTCGCCTGCAATCTCTCAAACATAACAAAAACACGCAGCCCTAAAACATAACAGACTGAACACAATGTTCTGTCAACAGATGTTAAGACATCAGTCTTGACATCATGCACAAAACTGCAACCCTAAGTAACACACCACAAGTAGAATGTTAGCAACACATGTTAAGACATCATACATGACATCTTGAACCAACACATTGTTTTACCAAAATTGCAGCCAATAACAGAACTAACACCACTATCTGACGACAGTGAGGCAGGACATCCTGAGTATGGTCCAAATGAGACTAATGCTCCTCTAAGATCTCCTAATGAGCTGGTATGGGCGGTGATCCTTCTGCAGTGGGCACTATGTAGGGGTGTGAGACGGTGAAGAACCACATGATGTAGCCATCAACGCAACTCCAGTCTCTCGGCGCTCTGGTCGCCCGAGCCTCGTCCGGTACCATGTGCCTCTGGTAGTCAGCAAAAATCTCCTCTATCTGCCTATGGGTCAAGCCGAGAGGAGAGGAGACAGCTAGGTGTCTGGGTATCGTCTGTGTGTACCCGAACTGCCGCATGACGCGCTCGGGTAAATATGGAACAATGATGGTAGAACTGCATGCCAACCATCCTGAGAATAGTGATATGTCGTCAAACGGGCGCATCACACGGTGATCAGCATAGACGTCGTAACGGATGTCCTCAGTAGTCAAGCGATCGAGATAAACTCTATAAGGGTCGACCATCAGGGCCCTCTTGATCGGGATAAAGGCACGAGCACACGTCACCTACTCTGTGTAATCAGACACACTCCCCCACCCGACAATCATAGGAAAGTGTTAGAATATCCAAGCCTGAAATGAAAATAAAAAAATCAGGATCAAGCATTAAATGAAAAAAAGTCGAAGGATATAAGATTGTTATCACAAGTAGTGCCACGCTCCATGCCACAGTCCTGGTCTTCCACGGGCATCCCTCTCCCAGCCTCGAATACATGTAAGCCAGGGTAGCCGCCCCCCAGTTGTACTCATGGATCTGTGTGGAATCCAAAAAGTACCTCAAGTAAGCGACATCGGTGTTTGTGAAGGAAGTGTTCACAAACAGTTGTGTGCCAACTAAAAATAGAAAGTAACACCTCAGCACACGCTGCCTGTATATCTCAGCCTCAGCTAGATCATCATCTACCTGGCGTGCAACAGCCAGTGCCTCACCAAATCTACGTGTGAGAAAGGAGAACCTCACATTAGCCCCTATGGTATTATCCACCTCCTCAAGCGCATCCAGTGGATCACCCCAAGCTCCTTGACCAATATCTCTCTCGCCTCTTCCTTTGTCATTCTACCGTGACAGATGAGGGTACCCCTGATCGGTATATGTAATAGACATGAGATGTCTTCTAGTGTAGCAGGATGTAACCGATCTCACAAAGGTCCTTCAAACCAGAGGCGGCAAGGACGTCCTGGAATCAAGCCTCCCGTGGCTGCTCCAAAGATAATATCTTCCGCCCATGGTTATAGAACTTCTGCGGCTGACGAGTCTGAGAAATTTCCATAAATAAGAAACAATGGTACAAATTATAAATTTTAAATGGTAAAAAAAGAAACAATCTGAGTAATGTTACCTTTCCATCCCAGACATGTCTGGCAGTATGGTCAGCATACCCTGTCAACAGGGACATATCTGAGGGACCCCTAGGAATTCCTAAGGCTCATCATCGTCGTCGTCACCAGCATCCTCCGCTGGTGGGTCATCACCCTCAGGAGGTGGCACCAGAGCAATATCATTGACAGGAGGAGGAACATGAGTATCCCGACGAGGTCTGCGGGAAAACGGGGCCTGTGATGAACCCTCAGTTGAATCTCGATGCCTCCGGGATGAAGAAGTGGATGATGGGGTGGGATACGAGGTCGAGGGAGTTTCCTAGGCATGTGATGAAGAAGGTTGTGTAGTAGGTTGTGCCTCAACTGTATCGGCCTCGATAACGGTGGCCTGGCTCCGCTCGCGTCTCACAGATGCATGCTGCGAAACCCGTCCAAGTCACAATCTATCGTCTCTGTTTGCCATAATGTCTGCAAGGTATAACCAAGAAAAAACAATTAGATTCAAATAAATTAAAAAAAAAGAAAAAAAATTAACATTTTCTACTTCCGGATATGCACAGAAGAAAAACTTCCGTAGATACATATCCGGAAATATCCAGAATTCACAACGTTTGATTTGTTCTGGGGTTGCATCTACGGAATTTCCCTAACGTTAATTTGTTCCATAGATGTAGCTCCACAACTTCCTGCAACTCCAGCAGTCACGGAAATGGCGTCCCCTACCCATGGAAATCGGTTTTTTGAAGCCCTGATCGTCCGTTTCAGCCAACAAACAATACCTATATTGTCTCTAAACTATGTTTCTAAAACTATCTAAGGATTTCTACCCCTAAAACTATATTCTAACTCGTTTACGGGAAATACTCGAAAATACCTCGGAAATTCGAAAACTTACCGATTATATCGAGATTTGAATAAGTTGGAATGTCTTGATCGTTGAATTGAATGCTCTTTATCGAACTTGATATTAAGTTTGGTGGAAAAATATTTTGGAGAGTTTGAGAGTGAAGAAGATGAAAAATGAAGAGTAGGGAAGGAGAAGAGAGTCTGGCGCGAATGTATTCTAATTTGTTCTGGAGCTATATAAATGAAAACATTTCGTAAATGTAGCTCCGGAAAAAACCAACGTTGAGCAAAAAAAAAGTGCGTCCGAAAATACATCTCTAAAAGCAGAGGGACATTTTTGAAAGCGCACATAGTGCCTAAGAATCCCAAAGGATGAGGTAAGAAATTCTCTTTATTAAAATACCTTCCAGTGGTATGAGAAAGAGAGAAATTGTCTGGCCCAAAATTACTTTCTTTCCTAGGCCCAAGTGGAAGAGAAGTCACTTTCCTATTTGACACAAACAAAAGTTACTAAATGCTTGGACATTAAAAGAGAAAAAATTCAAATATTTTCTAGTAGAAGTTTTGTACCTAACAGGGGTTTGTGTAATACGATCTTTGCTGCAACTTCCACCTTTTCACCTACGAAACCTTCTTGATATGGACTTGACACCATAGGGAGAACTTTTGCTTGAATCTTTTCATCAACCCTTTGGTCTTTATTCAAAGGAGAAAGACGATCACTCTCCTTATAAATCGCATGTTGACACCTACGTAACTCTTCCCAACCTCTTGCAAAAGGAAAAGTATAATGTTTTCCTTCATCTTCTTCTTCCTCCAACCCTTCAACATCACCACCATCATCAAGGAATCTGGACACGCTTCCTTCATTAATAACATCATCATCTCCATTAAAGTACACTTTAGAAGGATTTTCAGAGTTACTACCATTCCACGAATCAGAGATAAGAGTAATCACATTTTTACAACCATGATAAACATGTATAACATCTTGACATGGACAACCATTTTCTTCGGCCACCCATACATCCAACACATATGAACCTATTTCCAAAGTTATCTTTTCACTCACAGGCTGTGAAGCATGGGTACTCCATTTTAAGTAAAGTACCGGTACCGGGTACCGGTACGCGTACGGTACACGTGCGGTACGCACCGAAGCTGTACCAAAACTTTTATTTTTTTAAAGCTGGTACACCAACCGGTACACATTTGGTATCACGTACCCAATGTTTTAAATTTTTTTTCGGATGGTATAATTTGGGTTGTTTTTACTGAGTAAAATCTAGGTTAATGATTATATTTATTCACTCATTGAAAAGGAATAGACTCGATCTAAAAAGAGCTGGTGATTTAGTTTTTGTATATACAAATCTCCGTCTTTTCTCGAAAAAGAGAAATGTTTATAATGAAGGAGCAACAAAAATGTGAGATATTGATAGAAATTAATGAAATCTATTCGATGAAGCTAATATTCTTAAAGTTGCTAGTCTTTCTCTTGATGAACCTAAACTAGAAACCACTCATTTTAATGATATTGAAGAGAAAAATATAGATATTCAATCATGATTTTATGATTTATTGATACTTTTTAAGTGTAATTTATTTATGTTATTGCGAAGATATTAACTAATTTTAAGTAAATTGTTTTTTAATTTTAATGTTTTGATGTTATTTAAACAATATAATTCCTTTGTTATTTTTATAATTGTATTAAAAACAATTATACTAACGTACTTGTACCATAGTTTTTCTAAAAATATCGTACTCCGTACCAATACGCATATTAGATACTGAGTTAGTACCAGTATCTATGCAACGCAGCTCATAGGTGGTCTTAGATCGGTGGTCTTAGTAGGGGTGGCAAAATGGATGGATTGGATGGATATGGATTAGATGGTTAATGGATGGATCAAAACAATCCATTAGTCCATTAACAATCCACTAAAATTTTCTTAAACTTATCCAATCTGATCCATCCGTTAAGAATAAAATCCATCCAATCCATCCATTAACATATTTTTAATGGATGAATATCCATCCATCCAATTTTTTTTTATTTTAAAAAAAGTCAGTTTTTTTATTCAGAAAAAAAAATCTTTTTTTTTTAGAAAAAAAATTGGTTTTTTTCGGAAGAAAAAAAAAGTCGTTTTTTTTTTCGGAAAAAAACATCGGTTTTTCTTTCGAAAAAAAAAATCAATTTTTTTTCGAAAAAAAAAAATCGGTTTTTTTTCGGAAAAAAACGTCGGTTTTTCTTTCGAAAAAAAAGTCGGTTTTTTTCGGAAAAAAGTCGGGTTTTTTTTCAAAAAAAAAATCGGTTTTTTTTTTCGGAAAAAAAGTCGGTTTTTTTTAGGAAAAAAGTCGGTTGTTTTTTTGAAAAAAATTTGGTTTTTAAAAAAAAAAAAATTAATTCTTTTTTAAAAAAAAACCATTTTTTATTATTTTTAAAAAATAAATCTAACAGAGATAAAAATAATCCATTGAATCTTTAAAATATGTTAGATGGATTGAATCAATCCATGCATATAAATGGATGGATTTAATTCAATCCATTAACTTATTTTTTATGTGGTGGATGAATTGGATGGATTTTTTTTGTGGATAGATTGGATGAATTTTACCTTAATAGATCCAATTGCCACCTCTAGGTCTTAGATCGATAACCACTTTCACCTTTCCTTTGACAAAATGCACTGGATCCTGTACTATTTGATATATTTCCATTACTCTACCAAAAAAAACTTCCAATGAATTCAAATATTTCCGAGGTCCAAGCATGAATCGGAATACCTAAGCAGGATAACCAAACCTCTATCTTTCCAAGGGTCAAGGAGCGGGGCCAAATGGCCAATCGAAAAGTGATTGAAAAAAATGTCCATAAATGAATTTCTTTAATCCTGAACTCATTCAGACACTCCTTAGAAGTAGCACTTACAAGGATGAACTCTCCCTCTAACGGGGAGAGATTGATATAAGAGAATCCAAAAATAAAAAACTCCTCCACAACTTTTTCAAATAGCACTGATGTATTAAACACGCCTACTAGGCAAGGAGAGGGCCACCTTAGTCTCAAATCATCTTCACTAACTTTCAACCTAGAGAAGTAAGGAGATGTCGCACAAACATTTGAGGCACCTGTTGCGTTGACCACAGGATAGTCGACACAGGGTTGCAAAAAGAGATTCAAAGACTTTCTTCGTATGATGAACACGAAAGTTCCTCCTCTTACCTATCAGATTTCCGCCAGATTTAGAAAACAAAATCAAGTGACTTCTCAATTTGTACGTTCCAAACCATACACTATTAAGATCAGAAACAAGCTTAGCCAAGTTCTTAACTTCGAGGAATCTGACAAAACCAAATCTATCATCATTTTTATTCCTTGTTTGGAATGAAAACTTCCTTAACCACACCAAAAAACTTAAACTTAGCCTTGAGCTTAGTAAGAGAAACATGATTAGAGAAATTAGAAAAGTAGAAGGAAAGAATATACTTCTTACCCTCCATGAGCAAAATGCAGAGAGATGCAGTGGATGATTTATCGAGAAATGATTAAGAATGTATGCAGATTTATTAATGATATGCAGGAAAAAATGCTAGAGAGTGACGAGATAACATTCTCAATCCCCTCAACAAAACAGATGCAAATGTTATTACTCTTTGGTGTAACAATATCCCATTTAATAGCATGGTTTCTCCCTACCATATATCAATATGTCTCCAGATAAAAGATCTCTATATTACTTGCATTTCAATAGTACAACTTTTAGGAATAGCATTAAAGGTGTTCAAATCTAATCTTATTCATAAAAACCGTAAATCGATCTAAAAAATTGAAAATCGCAACATAATAATAATAATAATAATAATAATAATAATAATAATAATATTAAATGTATTCGGATGTCATTTTGAAAAATTACTCAATTCGAATCAAATTTCAGATTGATTTTCAAAGCCGAACCGCAAATATATATTTCTATACTTATTTTTTATGTTTTTATAGATCCCTTTCAAATATTAAGATAGATTGATTAATTTTTTATCATCATACCTCGAATTATGTTAGATCTTTTTTAAGATTTATAATAAATTCTGATCTATGTATTCACTTGCTAACAACCACGAAAATGCTAAAATAAAATTTGCATAAGCAGTAACTGGGTAGACAGAGGTTAAACTAGACTAGACACACTAAATCAGAGGCCTTCGAAATAGAATTAGTAGAAACCAGATTTTACTCTTGAGCATGCTGGCCTGAATGCTTTGCCATTAGATCTCTGATCAAGACTAGAATCTCCGTTCGCATGCAGTCAACGGCAGATGGAGTAACCTGTTCCTTCACGACAGAGAACCACAATTCATTTGCATCAGTCTTTTTACTATTTACATGCCAGTCGCATATCGCTCTTGCTATGGCTGTGACATATAAGCCACAATCATAACCATTCACTTGCCTAGGCGAATCAGTGCATTCTAGAAAGCGGATCTCAGATCCCGATTCAGATGATCCCACATATCCAACAACAGCTTTATAGAGTTTCTTAGCAGGTTCTGAGTTTAAGCTTCTGCAGCTATCATGGTGAACAAATAGATTCGCGCTGCGGTAGTATGCAAGTAAGCTCCAATGAGATCCACCTTCGGCTGTGTTAATGTCTTCATTGTTATTGACGGGAAATAAAACGAGTTCCTTTTCAGACATATGAAGGGGCTCTATGAAATCTTTCAAAGCCTCGGCGAAAGGACATTGTAGTATCCAAAACGCAATGGACGGTGGAACCAACAAGATATCCTGAGAGGGATGCGATGACGAAAGGTAACTTAGATAAAACTCGATAATCCGATCGTTCAAATAATATGGACCACTGAGAATGTCTAGATCAGATCTTCTAAGCACCACATCATTGTAGCTGAGAATCTTCTCATCTGCGTCCGATTTCCCCATCTTGCGAAGAGGCTAGCCTGTAGAAAACAATATAAACAAATTTGGATAAGCTCTACGACGTAGATTTTTTATCATTCTATCTTCGGTTCGGAAACAACTTATATATAAGCTCTTATTCGATGAACACAACTTATATATAAGCTCTTATTCATAGAATAAATTATCAAAATCAAACATGTACTACATAAGAAAGATTTCACACATCAGATATATGTGTTCTAAACTTCCATTAATTTTTACCAATTATCTTCTATCAAAAATCATCAAATCCAAATCATAAAAAATCTCAGTTTCACGAAAGAGTGGATCCTCAACCACAATGAATGGGGGAAAACCATGAATTTAACCTAAAACTTAACCTAATTCAGTATTGTTATGATGAAATTGAATTGGAATGAATAACAAGAAATTTTTGTCAAGAAAAAAGAAAATGAGTAGCAGAATCAATGATTGAGTGTAACTTACAATGATTGAGTGCAGTGGAGAAACTGCTATGGAAAAAACGAACAGCGATGCAGCTTCGTTTAGAATCCTACCATGTGTTTTGGATTTTCACACACCAAATGAGTCGGTAAAACATTTTAAAGAAAGTGGGTGGAAAAAGAAAGTTTCTTAGGAATGAATTATTTTATAAAAGTCCAAAATACTTAAATTGGTCCCTTAAGTTTATTTCGGCGTCCAATTTAGTCCATTAATTTTAAAAAATTTCAAAGTGATCTCTTAATTTTTTAAATGGTGTCAGATTGGTCCTTTCCGTCAGTGACCTTTAAACATCCGTCAATGTGTGCAAACGTGACTAATGAGCTGGCTGGTTATGTCATCTTCTTCCTTAAGACGTTGATGCAGTTCATTTCAGCCCCAAATTGATTCACAAATTTGATTTAGGGTTAGGGCTAGAGATTCAAACATGATATCAAGCGGATCTTCGTCATTGCCGAAATAGAAAAACGCAGAAGGTGGTTGTTCTTCGAAGGAAGGTTCGAATCTTTTATACATGCTCTGGTTGGAAACCCTTATGTCATTTTGGGGACCGGGTCATTCTTCGAAGGGCAATAAATGCTGCTGATGTGTCATTATTTGGATTTTTTCACACTTAAAATCAGAAATTAAAAAAAAAACAGTAAGGTCATGGTCTTCCACTAACTACATTAGAAAGGAAAAAAAAAAACTCTTGGAATCCGGATTGAAAAATGGAGAGACGCATATGTAATTTTTAGATTATTTTCAATTAAAATTATTTGGCTATTAGTAAAATATCATCATTTGGAAAGTCACTTTGAAAAATACATTTCACACTTCTCACTACATTGAGTAGTGAGAAGCCACTTTGATTAAAAAGATACATTGAAAACATATATATCAATTTTGACCGTGATTCACTTGATTTGGTTGTGTTTGTGAAATCATAGAATTATCTTTTTCGAGTTTTCAAGCCTGCTTGCAATGTTCCGATGGAAAAAATCCTAAGCACGTTGATGGAAATAAATTTTTAATTTAAAATATATTTATAACACAATTAAAAGTTGGGTATTATTACTAAATTTATACCTAAATTTTTGAATTTTTATTGTAGAATTGAGTTTTAAATAAACATTAACTTAAATTAAAAAATAAATTGTACCTTAAAAAGTATATTAAATTAGAATAATATTAAAAAATTTAATACTTAGAATTATTATAGTAATTAGGGTAATATTTTTAATTTAAATTTTTTAATGAAAATAGTAAAGTTGAATATATTTTTAAATTATTTTTTAAAGTCACAGCTTATTTTTATTAAAAATCATGTATTTTTATGAAATATTAATAAAAATAACGTATTTTTTTAGAAATATTAATAAAAATCGCATGATTTTTATTAATATTTCTTAAAATACCTTATCAAGGAGTTAATTGACCAATTAATTCAATTAAAATCTTTTCCATATATTAATTGATCCATTAAAATTCAATTAAGCTTAAATAATAAAATTAAACTATATAATATCGATATCTTTTAAATAGCATTCAAAAGTATTTTAAGAAAAAAACTATAGGATTTTGAACAAGAATAATATAAAAATATTTTTATAAATGGACACACGGGTACAAGAAACTTATAAACGGGAAAAAGTTTACATGTCGATACAATTATTTTTTATAAACAGGAATAAATTACAATCATTTTTTATAAACGGAAGTAAGTTATAAATATTTTAATAAACTGGAAAAATTCAACTATTGATAAAGTTATTTTTGTAAACGAGAATAAATTACAAATATTTTTTATAAATTGACACATGGTTCAACGCGCTTATAAACGAGAAAAAGTCTACATGTTGATACGGGTAGTGTGAACGTATCTATAAGATACCGACCGTAGACTGATCATTTTAATGTTTTGCTATTGTTTTATATAATTGAAACAATACGGATCAATACTTAAAAGTTGGTGCATAATATTAGTAGATATTTGAAACTATGTGAATATTTATGGACTGCAAAATAAGTTATTCTATAGAAAATATTTTAGAAAAATAATTAGGGGTACAAGTGGAATTATTAGAATAAAATTAGACTTATTTAATTAAAAAATTATAATTATTAAAATGGCACTTCTTTATTTGAAAAAAAAAACTAAAATTTTACTTAAAATTACTTTTAGAATATTTATTGTAGAATTTATAAATATATATTAAATTGTTATAGAAAATTATTTGTTAAATTATATGTAAAACTATATATTAAATTGTCATTTTTAATTATACGTTAAATTATGAGTAAAAATAAATTTTTAATTTAAAATATATTTATAAGCGGGAATAAGTTATAAATATTTTTTTACATGTCGATACAATTATTTTTTATAAATAGGAAAAAGTTACAATCATTTACTATAAACGGAAATAAGTTATAAATATTTTTATAAATGGAAAAAATTCAACTATTGCTAAAATTATTTTTATAAACAGGAATAAACTATAAATACTTTTTTAAATTGACACACGGGTTCAATGCGCTTATAAACGAGAAATAGTCTACATGTTGATACACGAGTAGATGTGAACGTATCTATAAGATACCATCTGTAGACTGGTCATTTTAATGCCAATCTTTTTTATTTTTTATATATTAAATCTATTAGATGCCAACTATAGACTAATCATTTGATTTTTATTTTTTCATACATTGAATTAAGTTTGATATATTTACTTATGCTATTGTAGGAATGAAAAATTCTATCAAGAACTTATTATTGTTACAACGATGAAGTACGATGTTCAAGTCAAATATTGTTTATTGAATGATATTACTATATATTTTTGAATACCATATGTAGGAAGTCTTAATTTTGTATTTATAATTTATACGTAATATTGTTGTTGGATTTCTTAACCTATTAAATTGGTTATGTTCTAAAAAATTTAGAATCTGAAAAAAATATTGCAAGATTGATAAGTGTTTTTTACAACATAGCGTGTAAATACATACAGGACCCGTGCTGTAGACTGGTCATTTTAATGTTCATATATTATATCTTTAAGAAGTGTTAATTTTGTATTTTGTAATTTATACATACTATTGTTGTTACATTTATCTACCTATTAGATTGGTTACGTTGTAAAAATTTTAAAATCTTAAAAAAAAATTACAGTATTGACAAGTGATTTTCGCAACGTAGTGTGTGAATACTGACAGGACCCGTGCGAACGCACGGGTAACCCGCTAGTTATTTTATAAAAGTCTTTTTAAATTTAGGCAAAATACTCAAATTGGTCCCTTAAGTTTATTTCGGGGTCCAATTTGGTCCCTTAATTTTAAAAAATTTCAAAGTGATCTCTTAAATTTTTAAATGGTGTCAGATTGGTCCTTTCCGTCAGTGACCCTCAAACGTCCGTCAATGTGTGCAAACGTGGCTGATGAGCTGGCTGGTTATGTCGTCTTCTTCCTTAAGACGTTGATGCAGTTCATTTCAGCCCCAAATTGATTCACAAATCTGAGTTAGGGCTAGGGCTAGAGATTCAAACATGAACTCAAGCGGATCTTCGTCATTGCCGAAACAGAAAAACGCAGAAGGTGGTTGTTCTTCGAAGGAAGGTTCGAATCTTTTATACATGCTCCGGTTGGAAACCCTTATGTCATTTTGGGGACCGGGCCGTTCTTCGAAGGGCAACAACTGTTAAGAACTATGGAAAACATTTATGGGGTTGTCCTAATTATAAGGTATATTTCATGTAAATTTGATGTTTGTACTTTGGAAAACAAATGTTGCTGCAACTATTTGATTTGTAGCCTATGAATTTTTCAGGGTTCTATGCAAGCTGGGTGTGGTTACTTTGGTTGATTTTATGAAGATTTTGGAGATGAAAATGAGCAGTTTTGGATTGATAGAGTTGAGAAGCTATCAAAGGCAGTTGCAGAAGGAAAAATGGTGAATGAAGAACTTGGGCAACAAATGATAAATCTTGAAAGGGAAATGAAGAACATTATGAAGTGGAAAAAACTTTGGAATTTGATGTTGTTTATGATTATAATTGTAGTAATTTTTAGAATGAATTAGGGAAACATTTTTCTTTGTATCAGTTTGTACCAGTTTGTTCAATTTGAAATGAATAGACAAGTTATTTTTAGACAAGTATTAGATTTGTATAAGTTGGTTCTATCAGTATGTACCATTTGAAATGAATAAACAAGTTATTTTTAGAATTTGTTGTATCATCTGTTTGCATTGTTTATAACAGTTGTTGTATCATTTGTTTGCATTGTTTATAACAGTTGTTATAATTTGTTGTTGATGTTACAATTTGTTGAATCAGTTGTTACAGTTTGTAGCAGTTGTTACACTTTGTTGTATCAGTTTACATAAGTCAGATTACATAGTGATAGCTTGTGTCAGATTACATAAGGGTTAACATTGAAACCAAATTACATAAGGACATAAGTCAGCCCCAAATTGATTACATAAGTCAGATTACATAGTGATAACATTGAAACCGTAAGTCATAGCCAAAATACATAGTGATAGCTTGTGTCAGATTACAGACATACCCAAAATACCTAAGTCATACCCAAAATACACAAGTCATAGCTTGTGACAGATAACAGACATAAACTAACAAAGTGGTAAAGGTTTAAACTTAAACTAACAAAGTGAACACAAAATTCCATAGATTTTGAACAAAATTTTCCAAGTTGGTGTTGATCTCTTAGTAGGTGTTGATCTCCTTGTTGTTACCCAACAACAGTCTTGGCTGCAGTCAGTCTTGTGGTAGGTCCTGGTGGTATGAAAGGCTTAGTTGGCCTTCTGATAGGCAACTTTTTGGCTCTTCCATGAGATGCTGAAGTAGATGATTGGCCCTTCTTAATTGGTTGTTTTGCTGCCCTTCCATGAGATGCTTAGGATGCATTACTTGGTCCTTGTGTTGCTTGATGGGATGGTTGCTGAGATGGTTGTTGGGATGGCTGCTGAGATGGTTGTTGGGATGGCTGCTGAGATTCATGAGTGACTCCTTGTGAAGCTTGTGTTGATGGTTGTTGGGATGGCAGCTGAGATGGCTGCTGGGATGCCTGCTGGCTAGACGGGGTCACCTTGCAAGTAAGCTTGTTGTGACCTAGTTTCTTACGTCTGCCACACCTGACATTGATACCAGTCCTTCTCATTTTTTTGTCTGAACCATCTATCTCACCCTGCTCTAAATTCTTTCTCTTTTTTGGCCTTCCAGACATCTTCCTATACTTGGGTGGTAGCACATCAGGATACTCAGTCCTTACCCAAATATCAGACCCATTAATTGGAAAAAATAACTTGTTTATACACTTCCATATATCTTGCCTTTCTGTAATAATCTGGAATGTAGTCATCAATTCTATAGTTCCTACTCTTCATAGCTGACAGTGCATGAAGACAAGGTAAGCCTATCAATTCCCATCTTCGGCATGAATAACTATGCCCCTTCAAATCTACTGAAAACTTCTCAGCTTGGTTTTCAAGGTGCCTAACCTCGAATATATGCTTATCAGACATCCTAAAACATGAACATATGATCATTAGACATAGTTGTTTGAAACATGAACATATGAACATCCTAAAACATAATATTAAACTTAGGTTAAGTTCATGTATCTTACGTGAGAAGCCAGAGGTTTGTGTATGAGCTGGTTTTCTCAATTTTCCTTCTTATGTTTGGTAACACTTTAACATCTTCCATGTTCTGAAATCTCAACCTATTTGTTGCCCATCTCTCCATCATGTATGTCCTTATTTCTTCCACCATGGTTATCAATGGCTTGACTCTAGAATCCAAGATTACACTATTAAATGCCTCAGACATGTTATTCATAACAGCATCACATTTGTTATGTGTCTTGAAATATGATATACTCCAGAATCTAGGTGGGGTGCTCATCATGTGCTTGTAGGCCTCTACATTGACATCCTTCATTCCTTTCATCTCTCTTTCCCAGACTTGGTAGTATGTTGAGTTTGCTGCCTTCCAAATGATTTCCTTCAACATCTTGCCAGGACATCTTTTCCTAAAATTGTTATAGAGATGTTTGACAGAAAATCTTTGCTCAACTCTAGGTAGCAGTTCATCCATGGCAGGTAATAATTCCTATGCAATCAGTTTTAAAAACACATAAGCATAACAAGAAAGAACACAAGCATAACAAGAAAGAACATAAGCATTACAAGTATTGAACATAAGCATAACTGAAATAACACGAGTATACCTTTTTTTGGTCAGATATAAAAGTGTATGTGAGGCACTTTTCTCTCCCACCAAGATCATCATCTTCACATTGTACTCCCTACTGCAACTATGACTGTTTTTTATCTTCCTTAGTTGCCAAGAATCCTCATTAGGTAACTTAGCACAATAAGCTTCCCACTCACAACCATACTTACACCTAACCCTCACTCTAACCTTGTCATTTTAAGTGAACTTCAGGTTCCTGCCAGATTGGACTACATATGAGGTTATAACTTCCTTGAAATCAGCTTTGGTAATAAAGTACATTCCAACCTCCCATTTGTAATTTGCCATGCCTTTTTGTAACTTGAACATGGGGTACTTTTTTCTCCTCATTCCACTACTATCATCACTATCACACCCACTTTGTAAATCATCACTTTCATTATCACTACCTTTAAACTCATCTTTGTTTTCCTGCCACTTTTCTTTACCTTTTTTTCTGTTCCCCTCTTGGTCATCATATTTATTCACATAATCAATTAAATTATCCCCTTGTTCCTCATCCAAATCAACATCATACTCATCTGATTCATCATCAAATGCTACCTTCATTGCACTATCATAGATGAAGCTTTCATTCTCACTATCATTAGAACTAAATACATCATTGACCTCACCACCACCTTGTCCATTATCAACATTTCCATCAGCTTCCATAACAACATTTTCACTATTAACTTTTTCCCTAACAATATTTTCCCTCACATCATTTTCACTAACAACATTTTCCAATCTTGCAATTTCACTAACAACATTCTCCCTAACAACATTTTCCTTTGCACTATTCTTACCATTACCATCACCTTCCATCAGCTCAGTTTCCTTCAAACCCCCATTAACTGCTTCATCATACATTGCAGCGATGACTTGTTCAGTTTCATCCACAGTTTCATTTTGCTCTACAACTATTTCATCAACAGGACCATCATAGTAATCAGGCTGTGAGATTGTGTGTTGAATATAAATGTCAACACTAAGATGCACCCTATAGAGATCACCAATCTCTAGAGCACCTTTGTCATCAACCAACAAGTTCATCCCAAAGGTTGGATCCCTATAATATATCTTCTCAATCGAATTGTACCCTAAATCCTTAAAACAACCTAACAATTCAAAATAACTTCATCTATCAGAATCTATTTTCAACTCAGTTACTTGGCCCCCTTCGTACACAATCATTTCTTCATCAACTAATTCACCACTGTGGTGGATTTTCAAGTTCAAATACTCAGCCATATCAAACTATATCCTATGTCCTAAAAAGAAGCGCAGAAAAAAGAAATATTTCAGTTCAATCACTAGAAGCAAGATTTCGGTTCAATCACTAAAACCCTAAAACGAACAAAATAGAAACATTTTCACTTCAATCAGTAGAAACCATACCTGGTTGTCTTTGATATCAACTTGAAGAGTAGAGATTGCTTCAAATCGCAGCTGAATCGCCTCCAACATGCAGCAATGGCTGCGCTAAGGTTCCACCAACTTTACTTCTTTTGCTCCTTCTTAAGAATGGCTCATTTCAGTTTCCATTTCTTTTTTAGGCATTCCAATTCCACATGGCATCCACATGACATGACTACTCACACATCAGCCCCACGTGTTCGCCAACTATACAAACCCATTGACTTTGACTAACGGTGTTGACGGTAAAGACTAACGTGGCACCATTTAAAAACTTAAGGGATCACTTTGGAACTTTTTAAAATTAAGGGACCAAATTGGACCCCGAGGTAAACTTAAGGGACCAATTTGGGTATTTTGTCTTAAATTTACTTGTTTGAAAATATCTATTCATTTTGTTTTAGAGATTTTATCAAAAATAATTTATGATATTTTTCATAATTTTTTAAATTTAATTTTTATAAGTTCTCTAAAATAGGTTATGAAAACAATTATAAATATTGTTCTGACTCACCCCAATTGAGAACACATGATTTAGGCCTTTTGTATATATTTTCATAATTGAAGTTGATCAGACGACAATTTGCATGAGGCAACAAATCTCATAAAGATGGTTTTAAGTGTTCACATTCACTACTAGAAAATCTATTTTTTATGACAATAATTTCATCTCACATATCGAAAAACCAAATTAAAATTCCTAGACACGCTCTGGTTTTTTTAAATATACAATATATTTTGTCGATTATTTTGAAAATCGAGGGGTAAACTTATCAGTGCACATGCTTCGAATCCCAATAACTTTAGATTATGTTTTTATCTCATTAAAAGTGGCGTCTTCTTGAATATTTTATGTTTAATATAAAAATACGTCACTTTTCACCTCAGTTTTCTTTCCAACTAAGGTGAATATATTTCTCTGATATATATATATATATATATATATATATATATATATATATATATATATATATATATATATATACCTTTAACGTATAACATTCAGTTATACTTGTTTAAACAACATAAATAGAACCCTGACGATGAACCCTTAACAAAAGAGTCCTAAACAACGAGAGACATAAACACATATCATCTTCTCTACCAATATGTTACGTGTTTAGGGCTCCCGTTTCTTCTTCAGAGATCTAAATCATTTTCTTTTACTCATATTGTTGTTGTTGTTGTTGTTGTTGTGTTGTTGAGATCCGAAATCCTGGAGGTTTTCTCTTGTTGTTTTTGCTGTTTAAACATATTTATGTTATAGGTTTATTGATGTTGTTGTTGTTATTGATGTTATTGATCTTGTTGTTGAGACTCCAAACCTTAAAGGCTTAATCTTGTTGTTGTTGTGTTGTTAAGATCTGAAATCCTAGAGGTTTTTTCTTGTTGTTTTTGCTATTTAAACATATTTATGTTATAGGTTTATTGATGTTGTTGATCTTGTTGTTGAAACTTGTTGTTGAGACCTTAAACCTTAGAGGCTTAATCTTGTTGTTGCTGTTGTTGTTGTTATTGTTGTTATTGCTAATTAAACAGATTTATGTTATAGGTTTAGTGATGTTTTTGTTTATGTTGTTCTTCTTGTTGTCGAGACCCTAAATCCTAGAGGTTGTTTATTGATTTTTTTTTTGTTGTTATTTAATGTAAGTTGTTGTTTTTGAGTTGAGTTTTATATATATATATATATATATATATATATATATATATATATATATATATATATATATATATATATATATATATATATATATTATAGTTTAGTTGTTGTTATTGTGTTTGAGTTTGAGATTGATATTGATATTGAGATTATGTTTTTTGTGATTCTTTGTGCACCTCTCATCTTGTTCAGTCGAGTTGAGTTTGTTATATTTAATGTTGATTGTTTGTTTCACTAACCCCTATTTATACATATAACCTATTAAATTGATTTTGAAAATAATCATATGAAAAATTATGTCGTATTAGAAACATATCTTACACTGGTTAATGTTTTTTCTAGCATTATGCAACTCATCATTTATCTCATGCTCTTTTATGGTTAAAATCTCTCCAATACTTCTAGTTTTTGTTCAACTTTCTTCCATATTTGTTCATTTTTCAAAGCATCAAATTTTATACTTTCAAGAATGAATTAGTATAAAAGTAAGTGTTGAATAAAAGAGTAAGTTTATTTAAATAATAAGAGCACATCATTATTTTAATTAATAAAATAATTCCAATTTATTCCCTCTTTCTCTAATTACTCTCCACGCCCTACTATAAGGTCACACACTATTTCTCTCACCTATATTTATTTAATCATTCACACATAAAATTAGAATAAAATAATTTTACTGAAATTGGGGTGTTACATTTGCCCATTATTTGTACTTGTTCTATGTTTACACTGAAAATTGGTAAACAATCGCTAGTCTCGTATTAAAGGTTACATGCAGGATCAACTAGGGAATCCTAGGACATAGTGCTAAAGATTTTACTTTATAGTTTTCAGTTGAGAAAAGATTAATTTTGACCTGGTCGAAATTGTGATGATAAGGTTGTTAAAATGTAACTTCTACGGTAGTAAAAGCAAGAATGTTTGTAAGAAACTAAAGTAAAATGACAATGCAATTAAAATAAGGATGAAAGTAAATGTACAAAAATTGTAAATTGAATTAAAAGACTTTGCATTGAAATTAAAAATGGTGTTTCAAGGTTCATACATTCTCTCAGAAAACTCTTTTCTCTAACACTGGTTCTTTGAGTGTAAGTGAGATTTTATAATGAAATGAACACCCCGAATTCTACAAATGAAATTCATATTTATACTAGTATGAAATAACTACTCCCAACGTCCATATTGTCAATTTTCGCCACATAAAAATATACATGCATTTCGCTTCCTAATTACCTCCACGTGTCCTTCAGGATGAACCCACGAAGAAGTTACTCGTATTTGAATAAAGCACTTGCGCGCCTAAATAACTGCTTTTCGACGCACTCAATGCTGTCGAAATATCTCCAAACATACTCTCAAAAAGTACTAAGTCTCAATTTCCTTCACTTGAAACTCGAACCACACATCTGCCATCCACTATTCATATACCTTTAATCTTGCCTTATGTTGAGGTTTTTACCCTTGTCGAAAATCCCAACTAACCTTCACCCGATAATTTTGTTAGAGAGTCGGTGAACCTTTGTATGTCATCCAAATTCAGTTGTAACTTCTGGAAGGCATCCCTAAACAGGATATCAGTTGAGCTACCCGGTTCTATTGAGACGTATCTATTATTCCAGTTGTCGTGTTGAACGGTGATTACCAAAGGAACATTGTCGCGAGGGTAATACCTATGGCATTTTCTTTAGAAAAACAATGCGGACCCCTGCTATTCCCACAGTGTTTTCAGGAAAGACGAGGGATATGATGTTCGTCATGAACACTTACTTCGCATATTTTTGTCGGGCGGCCATGAAGAGGCACCTCCCAAAAAATACCTTTGGCGATGGTGTTGGTTACGTGGTCTAGGACCCTGTTAGTCATCTCTAGTAAGAGGGGGATACTAGGGTTAGAGTGAAAAACGTGGCCTATGTTAGTTTTAGCAAGCTTCACAATGACCGCCATTGTACTTGTCAAAAAGTACATAGTGTACATGTTCCCTCTGCAAGGGCATGTGGTCTGAGAGACCTTCCTAGGTGTATTACAATTTGGGTAAGGAGGGCTTTCTCACAGTGGCGAGAAGCTCTGTATAGTGGTTTTTAGGCTGTTTAAGGGACTAGTTCACGTTAGGTGAGAGACCCTATTGGTGGACGAGGCTATTGGGTTGCAAGTGGGCGGTTAGGTTGATGGTGTGTTAAGGCTACTAGGAACATGGTGCTCTCTAAGTAGTATTAAATATGTATGAATTGAGAACCAATCATTTATCCCCTTAGGGAGATAGTGTGTTTATAGAGGCTTTATAACCTAGGGTTATCTCGGAAAAGCCACTACCTGCTCAGTCAAATGGTATATAGTTGAATACTTATTTTCTAATGTGATGGGGGTCAACAACGACTCTAACTTTGTCTTTTTCTAAGACACGTATTATCTCGCGTTTATTTCCCTCTAGGGGAGAGGAAAGCTTAAGGGTGAGGCGGTACCACCCTTCGAGCGACCTCATGATGTCGTCTTCTCATTGGGCAGTCCTAGGGTATCGCTAAGCAAGACTTTATTGCAAATACAACACTAATAAAATAATGATAAATTTTATTAAAGACAAAGACAAAATATCAAAAAAGAATTAAACTGATATTACGCATTAGAAATTTCACACAACCAAGGTAACAATTTGATGTCTCATTTGCCTACTAATTTCATTAATGCCTTAAATTATCAAAATTGAAAAATATCCATGAAATAAGAATATGATACTCTTAGTTGGATACTTAAACCAACAACTATTCATGCAGAACTAAGTGTTTCTTTATCTAAATTCTGACAAATTCTTTAGTTAGATGCCAAAAACTATTTTTTTTCATGGAAATCTTGATGAAACTATGTTATGCACTAACTTTCTAGGTTTCACAATCCCCAATGCCATGATTATTTGTGAATTCTTAAAAAGTCACTGTATAAACTCAAACAAGCACTATGTGATTGGTACCAATGTCTTTTTTTTTAGAATAAAGAAAATATTATTACCAAAAACAATCAATACAAGCCGATCCAAATGATCCATGCCCCAAATTATAAAACAACAAACAAAGCAAACAACTAAGCCCTATTACAATATTCTACAAGCTTCCTATTCATAATAGTTCTCCCAAGCATCACATCTCTAATATGGTCACTACTCATATCATCCATATTGCCATTCTGAAAGATTATTCTATTCCTTGTCGTCCACATGTAGTAAACCGCTTCTGCTACTGCAGCTTTGATGATCTTGGCACGACTACCTCTACCTTTAGTTTGCTGAATTATCCAAGTGATCTCATGATTCCACCCACCAGGCCTATGATTGATTCCAAACCCCGTCTGAACCTGATTCCACACCACTTTAGTAATATCACTTTCAAAAAATAAGTGGTGGCAACTCTCTTGCAATCTGCAAAACACACATTCTCCATTCGTGGCAATGCCATGATTCCTCAACCTATCTTTAGTTAGAAGTCAGTTTTGGCACACCAACCATAACGTAAAGATGACCCTAGGCTTCGCAAAATTACCATAGAAAAGCTTTCTCCAGTCTACATTAGGTTTATCATCCCTTAGCATCTTGTATACTTTCCTCGTGTTATACCTCCCACTAATTTGGAATTCCTGCCAAACTGCAGCATTCATGAGCACATCCCTATATTTAAACATAGCTTTCACAACCCAGGAGCAATGTGGGGTAGGCTGGTAGATTCTAACATTCACTTTTTTCATATAGAAAGTATGAACCCATTGTATCCACATCTTATCCTTCTTCTCACAAAGATTCCATAACAATTTACCAATGGAGGCTTTATTCCACTCCCTCAGAGAAATCAAGTTCCTCCCCCCTGCAGCAATTGTATCACATAAGTGGTCCTAAGCCACAAGGGCCTTTCTATTAGCATCATTCTTACCTGTCCAGATAAACCTTCTACATAAACCTTCAATGTGATTTATCACTTTCTTAGGCAGTAAGAACACCTGCATCCAGTAGTTAGCTATCATTCTAACTAGTTGGATACGCCCTGTATAAGAAAGAAGCTTACTACACCAATCCTTTAATATAGCGGTCATCCTCTCAATCAGAGGTTGACAGCTATTTATAGTTAACTTCCTGCTATCTAAGGGGACTCCCAAGTATTTAAAAGGGAGGGATCCAATTTGAAAACATGTTGCCTGTTGCATCATGTGCCTGGTGTCACTATCAATTCCACCCAGGTAAAGGAAGCTTTTGGGAGTGCTCATGTGAAGACCAGTTATTTCAGCAAACTCTCTAACTTTATTCATAATCATATAAATAGAGCCAATATCACCTCTAACAAACATCAGAATATCATCAACAAAACACAGATTAATTATCTTCAATTTCTCACACTTAGGATGGAAGTTAAAATTAGGATTCTCACTAAGACCTTGTAAGAGTCTATGCAAATACTCCATGATAATCACAAAAAGGAGAGGGGAGATGGGATCTCCCTGCCTCAACCCTCTCTTAGCAATCAGCAACTTGGAAGGAGTGCCATTAATGGAAAACCTATACGAAACTGAAGTAACACAAACCATGATCCAATTATTGAAGATTTGAGGGAATCCCATTTCTTTCATAATTTGATCCAGAGCAATCCATTCCACCGTGTCGTACGCCTTCTGAATATCCATTTGAATCATACATCTAGGGGATATATTCTTCTTGTTGTAGCCTCTCACCAACTCTTGAGCAAGAATAATATTGTCATGTATATTTCTGCCAGGCACAAAAGCAGATTGAGTATCATTAATTATCCTACTTATCACCATTCCAAGTCTAGAAGTAAGGATTTTTTAGATTATCTTGTATATGGTACTACAACAAGATATAGGTCTCATATCCTTGATGGTCTTTGCTGCAGGGGACTTAGGAATTAGAATGATTAGAGAACAATTAAAAGCTTTATAAATTTGACTCTTTTGAAAGATTTCCATAATGGCTGCTTTAACATCTTCCTTTACAATCTGCCAAGCTGCCTTGAAAAAATAAGCATTGTAACCATCCAAACCAGGGGCCTTAGTATTCCCTATGCTGTTAAGAGCCTTCCAAATCTCAGTCTCTTCAATAGGCCTGATGAGTTGCTGTGCCTCTTTCCTAGAAAGAGTTCTACCATTTCTCACAGTGGGATATCAATAGATCTAAGAGCATTAGACTTAGTTCCAACCAAAGTATTGTAGAAGCCCATTATCTCATTTTCAATTTCCTCAGGACTGCTCAGAAACTCACCATAACAAATTAAGCTTTGAATTTGCTTGTAGAATTTGAGTTCTTTGAGTTATTTTTTTCATATATTTGTTGCACGACATTCATAAGGTATTTTTATTTCACAAAAAGAAATATGTTGAGGAAATAATTAAGGGGGAAAGTATGTCTTCGTGCTAACCATCTTCTACACCGGTGAACACATAAATAAAACCCAGTGTCTTTTTAGGCAATCCTTATTGTAACACCCTTTTCTACCCAACAAACATCATGAATAAATACAACAATTAAATCAGAGTGTAGTTCCAAAAAGGGCGTCACAATTCGTCACAATACATCAGATAACCACCTGCTCCGTAACACGGGTTTTACCATCATGAATTTATTTAAACATCACGCAGCAGAAATCAAAATTTAAACAATTTTATAATCCAAAAACTTCTTAAAACAAAATTCATAAAACATCCTCATGCCAACAAATAAAAGAACGTAAATCGTTCGACTCAAACGTCCCGACCCGATGTTACATATCAGAGCAAGACCCTCTAACCGACGGAGAAATCAATATACTTCAAAAGCTAAATCTTCGAGCACCAAGAGAGCTAAGTCTGATCACCTGCACGTTACCCACGTGGAGGCAACATTCAAACAGGCAGGGTGAGTAATCATGAATCAATATATAAGATATAAGCAAAAGATAAAGTATCAACACAAACATCACCAAATCATTCACAAACATCATTAACGCATCAATTACATCAATAGAATGCAATGCCACACAGTATGCAAATGCAACATCATAGAATCATGCATGTGGTACCAATTCGTCATAATTGATGGACATTGGGCCATCACCCTCCAAAGATCCCCACCAATAGGATCGATTCTACACAAGAGCCGAAGCACGTCACAAAACACTTCAATCCACACAATGGGATTGAAGCCACCAAATAAACCGGAGTCCCAACTATGCCATGAATACATGATGCAAAGCGTCATAATAATCATCGTCATAAAATCGTTAAGGTTACATCATCATTCATGAATCATCATCAAACATCATGATACAACACCAATTCGCACTCATCACGATTCGTCACTATACCTCACAATTCATCATGTCATCATCGTCACGTCAAAAATTTTCCCGATTTTATCCCATTCACCCTCATTACTAGTCTACTCATGTTTTATTACCTCCTCATAGTCTTATGTTTCAAGGAAACTGCATTACAAGCGAAATCGGGACAGAAATCTCAAAATCGACCAAATTCGTCAACAATTCTGCCCATACGCATATGGTCATGCCCCATACGCGTATGGCTCACTTCCTCGCCCATTGGCCTGCGTATCATACGCGTAGGGCCACTTGCCCAAGACTCCATTACGCATATCACCCTCCTTGTTACGCGTATCACCAGAGAGGTTTCCCTCTCAAAAATCCCCTCCAATGTCCTATTACGCGTAATGGCCAGACCATACGCGTATTGCACCTTTCCCAAGAATTCCATACGCGTAATCGCTTCCCATACACGTATGCCCCTTCATTCCCAACTTCCCATACGCGTAATGGCTTCCCATACGCGTATGGCCCTACTTTCCTTACGCGTACACTACGCGTATTGGCAGAGGGTCGTACTGGCCCTAGGGACGGGTGTGTATGCTACGCGTAACACCCTGGGGATGTCCCCTTCATACGCGTAATACTCCCCCGTTACGCATATGGCAAGAACCACTCCAAAACTCAGATTTCGCATTTGAACAAAAAACTTCCCATTCCAGCACCTTCGATCCTCCAAAATCAGACCCAAAATTGTTTCGATTCATCACAGATCTAAGTCCTTATTCTACTTCATTATTTTCATCAATTTTCTTCTCATTACCAAGTCCTAATTTTCTCAGTTTACAGATCTGGTTTTTGTTCACATATTCATCACAACAACAACAATTATCCACATGAATTCAACATCAATTACAGCAACACATATCAGATTCATAACAGAAATCGATCAACACAGATCCACAAAAATTCATCACAGATTCATCATACGAAAATTCATCATAAACATAAAACACATAACCTACCTCTACCTTAAACTTATATCAGACATATTAACCCGGATTAACCCCCCATACCTTAAATTTTTCCAGCAACAAATTCTTCTTTGGGGTTCTATGGTTGATCTTCTCGTTCTCTATACCCTAGCCTCCTTTTCTCTGTTCTCTTCACTTCTTACGATTGCACAGAATAACTTCCCTAATTCTCACTTTTCCTTTTTGTCAAACCTACCCCTTGGACCCTAATTATGATTTACCCATATTATCCTCACTTAACCTTCTCAATATTACCGTCTTACCCTTAATGGTCCTCTTAATTATTTTAAATAATAATAATCTAAATATTCAAATTATTTATTATTATTATCAACAAATTAATCTTAATTATATTACTAATTCTAAATGCTTCAATATTACCTTAACTCAGACTACCCTACAACACCACACAAAGTCACCATGCGCCATAATATTCACAAAAATTCACCAAAACACCGAATAATCATAATAAATCAATTAAATAAGTATTATAATTATTTTGGGGTGTTACAACTCTCCCCCACTTAAAGAATTTTCTCCCTCGAAAATTACCTGAAGGAAACAGAGTCGGATACGACTCCTTCATCTGATTTTCACGCTCCCAAGTCCAACTTTCACCAGCTAGTCCACCCCATAACACCTTCGCTAAAGCTATATCTTTATCCCGCAGCTGTTTCATTTCACGACCATCAATTCGCATAGGTAATGCTTCCACAGTCAGATTATCCCTTATTTGTACATCATCCATTTGAATCACATGCGATGGATCCGGAATATACTTCCTTAACTGAGACAGATGGAACTCATCATGTAAATTCACAAGTGACGGCGGTAAAGCAATCCGATAGACTACCTCTCCTATCCTCTGTAAGATTTGATACGGACCAACAAAACGTGGAGTGAGCTTCCTAGACTTCAAAGCTCGACCCACACCAGTCACTGGCGTAACCCTAAAAAACACGTGATCTCCCTCTTGGAATTCAAGTGTTTTTTTTCTCTTATCATGATAACTCTTCTGACGACTCTGCGAAGCTCTCATCCTTTCTTGGATCATCTTTGTTCTGGACTGGACCAATGGCTAGGCATGACCCAATCCACTTCTGATCCCAGGACGGCCCAATTGCCTAAGTCCAATCCACGAAGGGCAGAACTTACCTTTCTGCCCTCCAACCGGGCACCCTTAGACGGATGAACCCCAAGGACATTTGCTCCTCCCCGGTACTTCTGCCCGTCATGCACAGCTCCATTAGTCCCAAGACAGTCATGGGCATGTGCCCGGAACTACGCCTTTGCCCGACGTAACTGCTAGTTTTGGGCACCCTGCCCGACATAACGGCTAGTTTTGGGCAATTACCTATTCTTCGGGAAACGATTATTTCGTCCCAAAAATAGGGACCGTTGCCCACGCGTTGGGGGCATTATATAAACCCTCTCTCTTGAGAGGGTCAGATATCCAATAATCATCCTAAGAACACACTTTGTACTTGCCCTTTCCTTTGACCCTTTTTTACTTGAGCGTCGGAGTGCCTTGCAGGTACACCCCCTCCTCTCCAACGAGCATCATCATTTGCCCTACGCAAAGGCCACGACGATCCAGTCTGATCACCTCTGATCAGTGGCACCGTCTGTGGGAGACAGCTTCCCCGTCTTTTGATTCAAGATCCTCTCTTTTTCACCTCAAAGATCAAAGCTCTCTTCAAACTCCTTCCGATCATCATGGCCTCCACCAAGAATGATGTTGTCCGTCAAGAACCTATTGTCGCCGTTATCGCTGATAACGCCGGCCACATCCTCTCCGAAGCTGCTTTCCCGGAGATAGACCATCGAGATGGGAAAACCGCCTCCCCTACTCCCGATGACGTGAAACCTCGGGCACAGGCTGCTGACTGCGTTTTTGAGCCTATTTCGGTTCCACAAAACGCTGACCCCAGCACAGCTGCTCTCATTGCCTCCCTCAACAGGTCAAACCTCTTGATCTTCCAACAAGGTGAAAAGAGGATCAAGATCAGAAGAGCCCGCATCCAACCTTACGAGAAGGCGACACCGCTCTCCCCTGCGGAGGTCAAGACGTTCCCCACGTCAAAGAGATCCAGGCCCTTAGAGAAGTACGAGCATCGTCGTTCGCGCAGGCATTCTCCACGACGAAGCAGAAGTTGTGGTCGTAGCTATTCTTTTTCCCGTTCTCCAAGCACAAGCAGTGACGACGACGTCCATGGCCCCCTCTCACAGGAGATCATGGACACTAGAATTCCTCGCGGGTTAGAGAAGCCCCCTGCTCTAGCAACATACGACGAGACCACCGACCCCGGCGAACACATAGAAAACATAGAGGCAATGCTCCACTACCACAATGTGAGTGGAGCCATAAAGTGCAGATTGTTCCCAATCACCCTCAGGAAAGGGCCTATGGCTTGGTTCAAGTGCCTTCCCCGGGGGTCGGTCACATCTTGGAGAGAATTGAAGACCCGGTTCGCCTGATATTTTACGGCCTCCCGACGACATCCCAAGTCGGAGGCCATCTTAGAAGCTATCATACAGGGCAAGGACGAGTCCCTGCGGGCATATATTGAACGGTTTAACAAAGAGGCCGTGGAGGTCCGAACGACGGACCATATGAAAAAGTATCTTCTCGAGAAAGGCTTGAGACCAAAAAGCGAGTTTCGCAAAGTCGTCGGAATCGAGACCCCCCGAACGTTGACGGAACTTCTTCGGAAAGCTGAAGCATATATACAGTATGAAGACAAGGAAGCCGCATTTCATACCCGGGACACAAGAGATCGAGAAAGCACCCGGGCACCAAAAAAAGACGAGCCGGAGACATCCCGGCAAGGAAAAGAGAGGCGACGAGACGATCGCCCCCGGGAAGGAAAGGGCCTGCTGGCGGATTCACGGAGTATACTCTGCTCTCGCTCCTCGTGAGCGCATTCTCTCTGAATGCGTCAATACTGAATTCAAGCAGGGAGGTGTCAGGTTCCCCAAACCGACGACATCTAAAGGCAACGTGGACAAAAGTAAATATTATCGTTTCCACCGCAGCCATCGCCGCACGACCGAGGACTGCGTGCACCTTAAAGATGCTATCAAGATCCTCATCAAGGAGGGTCACTTGAAGCGGTATATAAAGAAAGGCGAGTCTTCCCGACGAGAGGCTTCAGACTCGAAGAAGGAAGTAGAACCATCTCCGCCCAGTCCTCCCCCGCGGGTCGCTATGTCCATCACGCGACCAGAGGACTTTGCCATCCCCAAATATCCTGAGGAACCTTCCCGGATATCCGCATATAACACTTGGGAAGCATTCCCTGCGGCCATGATTATCTCATGCGGGGGGTACAACGAGCTGACGGTGGGATCTGTCCAGAGAAAGTTTGATCAGCTCATTGATTGCAGTCTTGACCGACTATCCACACTGGAGAAGATCAAGGGGCGCTCCTAACCGATCACCTTTTATCGCGAAGAACTGCCTGGGGGCTCTTCGAACTCACACATCCCCTTGTACATCAGGGCAAGATTGGCAAGCACTGACGTCAGAAGGATCCTGGTCGACCAGGGTAGTTCGGTGGACATAATGTACACCGGCCTATTTCGTGCCCTCAAGCTGGACCAGAAAAACCTCTCACCATACGTGGGGTCCGATTTGCAGGGATTCAACGAAGCCACGGCCAGACCCTGGGGGTATGTGGAGCTGCTGGTCACGGTCGGGGAAGAAGAGGCGTCCAGGTCAATCAAAACCCAGTTTCTGGTGATTGATTACCCGTCACTATACCAATGCATCTTGGGGAGACTAGCCCTCGCGGAGCTAATTGCTGTCCCTTCAACTGTCCACCTCAAGTTGAAGTATTATACGGAAAAGGGTCACGTTGCGACATTGTACTGGGACATAGAGGTTGTCCGTAGATGTTTTGAAGCAGCGACCCGAGGATAAAACCAGATCGATGCAGCACCCAAAGTAGCTAAACAGGGAAGGGAGGAAGATCATCCTTCCGAAGACGGCCAACCGGACAAGAAACCTGCACTACCTGTACACACCATCGATCTTGACAGCCGAATTTTAGATGAAGGTGAGGAAGATAGCAGTGAAGGCGCGGCGACAGGGACGACCAACTCCTCCACATCAGCCCTCATGCGCCCAGTTCTAGATGGGGAGTTTGAAGTCATCGCCTTCAGCAATAATCCCAACAGAGGGGTGAAGATTGGTGCTGGACTGCCCGACGAGGTCAAGCAAAAGCTGAAGAAATGCTTGGAAGACAACGCTGATCTATTTGCTTGGAGTGCCGCGGACATGCTCGGCCTGGACCCCGAGACCGCATGCCACCATTTGACCATCGACCCAACTGCCCGTGCCGTCGTCCAGCGCAGGCGGAAACAATCTGATGAGAAGGCACAGGCTGCCGAAAAACTTGTACAAGACCTCTTAGAGGCAAAATTTATTTCAGAGGCCAGGTATACAACCTGGCTGTCCAATATTGTACTTGTCAAGAAACATAGTGGAAAATGGCGCATGTGCATTGACTATACTGATCTCAACCGGGCTTGCCCGAAAGATGCTTATCCCTTACCGAGCATAGATAAACTCGTAGATAATTCTGCAGGTTTCAAACTTTTGTCCTTCATGGATGCCTATTCGGGGTACAATCAAATCCCTATGGCCGAAAAGGACAAGAGGTACACCGCATTCATGACCTCCTTGGGGAACTATTACTACAATGTAATGCCCTTCGGCCTGAAAAATGTTGGGGCCACATACCAGCGTATGATGAACAAGGTCTTCTGATCAGAAATCGAAGACATGCTCGAAGTTTACATAGACGATATGATCGTGAAATCCCAAGAGGAATCCGACCATACGACCCACTTGCAAAAGGTCTTCGACTAGGCCAGAAAGTGCAAAATGCGCTTTAATCCAGAAAAATGCACCTTCGGCATGCGGGCGGAGAAGTTCCTCGGATTCTACCACACCGAGAGGGGAATAGAGGCGAATCCAGACAAGTGTCAAACATTCGCGGAATTTCCCACGCCCAGGTCGAAGAAGTCCATACAATCCCTCAACGGGATGCTCGCTTCACTTTTTTGTTTCGTGGCCAAGTCTGCTCAGCACGCCCTGCCCTTCTTTAAACTCATCAGAAAGGAAGCCACGTTTGAATGGACAGATGAGTGCGAGCAGGCCCTGACTCATCTCAAGCAAGCCCTATCAGAGCCCCCCGTACTATCCCGACCAGAGCACGGGGAAACCTTGTACCTATATCTCTCCGTTACCGGCGAAGAGATCAGCGCTGCCCTCATTCGCGAAACAACGGACGGGCAGAAACCCATCTATTTCACCAGCAAGGCCCTACAAGGGCCATAAATCAGGTACGCGCAGATAGAGAAAGTCGCCCTTGCCCTCGTTATCGACGTGAGACGACTCATACACAACTTCCTGACCCACACCATAGTAGTGCGCACGGACCAACCCATCAGGCAGTTGCTTCGCCGACCAGATATGGCCGGTAGAATGCTCAAATGGTCCCTGGAGTTGTCAGAATTCGACATTCAATACGAGGGCAGAAAGGCCCTTAAGGCACAAGTCCTGGCCGACTTCGTGGCAGAGATGACGCCTTCATCGTCCCCGCCAAGCGGAATGCAGAGGTGGACCATCTACTTGGACGGGGCATCCAGCCCCTCAGGTAGCGCACAGGTATTATCCTCGAAAACGAGGAAGGAATATTGATCGAGGTATCTCTAGTCTTGTCCTTCCCTACGTCTGACAACCAAGCCGAATACGAGGCATTCCTCGCAGGACTACGGCTGGCCAAGGACTTGGGCGCCAAGGAGGTAAAAAGTTACACCGATTCTCAGATCGTAGCATCTCAGGTACGGGGAGAGTTTCAGGCAAAGAACGACCAGCTGGCCGAATATCTGACGCTGGTGATGAAAAGAATTACCAAGTTTGACGCATGGGAAGTCCAACACATCCCTCGCGAGCGAAACACGCGGGCAAACGTCTTGTACAAACTAGCTAGCACCAGAAAGAAAGGCGACAATAAATCCGTCATACAAGAAATACTCGCCCGACCCAGCATCGAGAAACCATCAGAGCTGCTCGACGTCAACACCATCGGAGACAGCCACTGCTGGATGACCTCCGTGTACAATTACCTCACCAAGGGGGAACTGCCCGAGTTCAGCAAGGAGGCCAGCGTGACTAAACGACGGGCTTGCTCATACGTGCTGATTGAGGACAAACTCTACCGACGAGGATTCTCCATTCCCCTCCTGAAATGTGTTCCAGGACTTCGTCGCCAGACTAGGCACGAAGCAACACTTCACTTCCGTCGAGCATCCCCAGACCAACGGGCAAGCAGAGGTTGTGAACAGGGTAATCCTCCGCGGTCTAAAACGAAGGTTGGGCGACGCCAAGAAAAGATGGGTCGAAGAGCTACATAGCGTGCTCTAGGCCTACAAAACAACACCACACTCCACCACCGGGGAAACCCCTTTCCGATTAGCTTACGGAACCGAGGCGGTGATACCGGTGAAGATCAGAGAACCTTCCAGATTAACAGAAGCTCCCCTCGACGAGGAGATGAACGACGAAGCCTTAAGAGAAGAGCTCGATCTGATCGAAGAAATACGGTCAGAAGCAGCTCTCCGCGAAGTTTCGCTGAAACAACGAATAACCTTGCGCCACGACGCTAAGGTCATAAAACGTGACTTCCCCGTTGGCAGCTTGGTCCTACGCAGGAACCAGAAGGATTCGCGCGAAGGAAAGCTGGTCGCGAACTGGGAGAATCATTAACACTATATTTGATATTTCTTTACAAATTTCAAAACACAATAGTATGTTAGTGATGTATTTCTAAACAAACATATATATGATGGAGAATTTGAACACATGCAAGAGGAGAAATAGTAAAATTAACGTGAAAAACAATTTTTTTTAACGTTTAGTTTATTTTTTACTATACTCATCACCCATATAAGAAATTAATATTAAATATTAGTACTATTAAAAAATTAATTTTAAAAATAATTAATTTTAAATATGTAAAATAAATTTTAATGTTAAAAAGTTAATTTATAGAAAATAGTAGTGAACTAAAGTTCTAACATAACCAACCAAATCATAAATATGGTTAGTTAATAGTGATTCAGTTCAGTAAACTTTGGTTCGGTTAACAGTTCAGTTCGATTATTGAACTGTTTGATAATTTGTGGTTCGTTTCACAAACAAAAGAAAACGGTTCGATTTTTTAAAATTAGTTTGGTTCGGTTCTGTGGTTCGGTACAGTTTTATGAATTTTTTGAACAACCCTGAGTATAATCCATGATTCGAATGAATCCACCCGCAAGCCAATTTTTTATTTCGGTTTTACCGATTTACGGACGAACCGAATTGTTTTGTCCCTAGTTTGAGTATTGTGTATATCTAGTGGTTTGCGAAAAGACAAGTTACTTTTGGAGCAACAAACACCAGTATCAATGTATCATCATGGTTGTGCCTATATTTTGAGTGTATTGAATAACACTTTGTTTCTCTTGTTTCTACTGCATGTGTTTGAGTGCATTGATTGATACTTGGGAAATTAGAATAGTTATCTAAACGCCATGCACAACTAGATTGATACTTGGGAAATTAGAATAGTTATCTAAGTTTTTTATTTTTTATTTTAAAATCAAAGTGCATGATAAATATGATTTTTCTAGATAAACCCATCAGCAAAGTGTTTTAATATGACACATTCCTTTAGATTTCCCATCTTATATGTAAAGAGAAAGTACAAAAAAGTACAAACTATAAAACCTGTTAAACATCTTAACCAATAATCCTAAGTGGGATGGATATGTTTAAACAGTGAAAAATGTGTAAATGTAAGTTTTTCAATTCTTTTTCTTAATGTATGTTCTACATTGCTCTAATATTTATAATGATCACAAGTTTCTTTTTGGGTCATTACATCAAACAGCAATAAGTGTCATCACATAGCACAAGAGATTATAAGATCTAAGCAAACAAATGAAGGCAGAAAATAGTAAATTCAAAAGCATTCACATAACATCCAAACATCAAAAGCAACATTTTTAAGCCCCTAAAACAAATGTTCGAATTGCAAACATAATTTCACCTCTGACATGCAGTGTGTCAAATGTGAGACCACCCTAAATGCTTAACTAGTAGGCACAATCTAAACAAGAAAAATAACATAGTTGCCAATAGTTTTTGATAGTGGCATGCTGTCACAGATGATCAGTTGTAGTAATAGTCTTCTTGAACTTGGCCAGCTGCAAAAATATAAGATCCATTAAAATTTCTGGTCCTTCCAAATACAAATGTGAAAATAAATTATTCTGTTCATTGGTGTTCATTTTTTCAGTTTCAAATCAGCTTTGGCTTAATTCATTGGTAATTCGTTTTTTTAAAAAGCCAAAAGATATATTATACACAAGATGTGCCAAGATGCCACAAGAGTAATTGGGAAATCAAATAGTTAAGAACTCAGAAAATATTTCAAGTCTAACCTTCAAGATTTTTGCCCCAACTTGCTTCAGCATCAGCTTCTCTAGGAACAATAATTGACTTGAAGTTATCTGTCAAGTCCAAAGCCTCATTACGCAGGGCCCTTAAATTCGGGTTGTTGACTTTCCAATTACCAGCAAACTGTTGCAAAACCAATAAAGTATTATGGCAAATTCCTTATAAAAGGAAGATATAAAGTAAATGATATATAACAAACACTGTAATAATTTAAATTTCAAATCACTAAGTAGTATTTTGTGAACAATTGGAAAATGCATACACTGTAGAGAACTAACCTGTTTGCAAACAAGCTTAGAATCGCCTCGGATTTCAAGATGATCACATCCTTTGTTCCTGGCTTCTTTCAATCCCATAATTAAACCATGATACTCAGCAGAATTATTTGTTTGAGTGCCCAGTCCTTGACTGAAGCGATGGACCTTTAAAGAAACCCAAGAGTTAGCTACATTTGATACATAGTTTATAAATATGAATTGATACATAAAGTAAACACCTCATTCCCAGAACGCAGTACAGCTCCTGCACCAGACTTTCCAGGATTTCCACTGGATGCACCGTCGAACTCGATGATACAGTAACGCTGCAAGATAAAACAAAGTTATGAGACTAAACATTTACAATTACAGTCATTTGTGTGTGATCGTGTGTGCAACAAAGCATAGTGTATAGTATACACAAATAAAATAATAAGCAAATTGACATCTTAAGTCAAAATATCAAAACTAAGGTTAAATTTAAAATTCACAAGAGCAAATACAATTATCTAAGAGCAAATAAATTAATTGTGTTAACATATTTCAATTAAATTATTTATTATCATGGAAATTTAGTGTAATTATATTTACGATTTTAAAAAATCCTCTGATTTTCAATATAAGAGTTACACTTAATCTTCTCAAAATAAGTACAATCTTTTTACAATAAAAAGTACTATGTATATTTTAAATTGCAGTCGCAATTTCATGCGGTGACATTGATTACAATCATCGCGTTGTGAATTAACCACAATTTGTTCACTATCATAAAAATGGTGAATGATCATTTTCGCAGTAAGCTTATCATTTATGACTATTGATCAATGGTATAAATAATATTCACATATAATAGTTGTTAGTTAGTTAGAAAGCAAAACAAATCATCAAATGAAAATAAAATAGAGTAAATTAAAATATTAGAGGCTTCAATCCATTTACTGTTTTCATAACAGAATCACGCAATTTGTACTAATAAAAACTGCATTAGACACTTACAAACAGTTAGTAAAAAATTAATCACTAATCATCAATTTAGATCTGCTTGCTGTTAAGACCATCACGATCAATAACTGTATTACCGGAGTATACACGCCGGCGTATAAATCCTAACTGAAAATGCACATGTCGCCGGTAAAAATGTAAAATCGGAAAGAAAGAAGTAACAAAGCATGAAATCATAACTGAAGAGTGCCCAGTCGCCGGAAAAAAAAAAGTAAAATCAGAAAGAAAGAAAAACAAAACAAATGTTGCCGATGCAAATACAGACACCGGAAGATACATCGAACAGTCACCGGAAGATGCATCGGACAGTCACCGGATAATGATCAGGTCGTCGGAAAATGCACAATTGCATACAGAGAGAAAGAGAAAAAACCTAACATAATCTCTTCAAAATGCACTCAGTAATTAAACGAATTATAAATGAAATGCGAAGAAAATGATTCACCTCTCTCTGGTTTCCACGACTCATGGTTTCTTTCTTTCTTTCCCGCTTGTTTTCGCTTTACTTTCAATTTCAATGCTTGCTCTAATACTACTGCTATTTATAGACGAATTTTTTTGGTAATAAAAAATATATTTTATTTTCCTTTTCAATAGCAAAATCAAAATAACTGAACAAAATCGTGAAAGGTTTGTCAAAAGTGACGGTTACTGAATATTTACAAGTCATCATAAAATCGTGTCATCAATTTAGTAACTTCCACTTAGTAACTTCCACGTACAAATAATAACTTAGAAGTTATAGGAAAGAGATGGATATGAAATAACCACCCAGAAGTTATAAGGATGAGAGAGATAAATATAATTAAAATGGATATTAGGGTACCTCTACCCAACATACAATTTACAAACAAAACACCTACAACAATACCAATACTCTTACACAAATGACAAAACACCTGCAATTAATTAACTAGACATTTGAATCATTCATAATAATTACATCTAACTCTAGGGTTAGAGCTTAATGTCAACCACCGCCAAGAGAAACTAATTATTCTTAGAATGATATCATCATAGTTACCAACAACATCATTAAAAATAATTTGGTTCCTTGACCACTAAATGCACCAACATGTGGCAAACCAGATCAGACCTGCAGATGAATTAGAAGCATTACCAATGAGTTTTACAAACCAGGCCAACAAATGATCACAGCAGTTAACTTCTGCAACTGGTTCTATCCCAACCCAATCCCCCACCGCCTTCCACGCCAAACAGATACACGGTCAACAAATGAATATGTGATCATTATCTTCCTCAGCATTAAAGCAAAATAAACATACCTTGTCATGGATATTAGATATAATTCCTCTCGCAGTAAGATTCACTCGAGTTGGCAGTCTATCCAATAACACTCTCCACCCAAAGATTTTGGCTTTCAGAGGGATTCTAGATGCCACAAGATGTTTAATGTTGTCTTGATATTACTTCCCATCACCTCTTGACCACATGCTTGCAACAGAATTGTATAGCAAGACTTAATAGAAAAACAATTGAAATTTCCACTTGACCACACAAAGGAATTTGAATGCCCAACACAAGGCAAGACCTCAGATAACAACATCATAGAGTCGCAAAATTCTGCATGCAAGCTACCTAGAAGCTCCAAGTTGTTGATACCTAGATCCCATATTCAGACTTCACCCAGCCACCCTTCCATTTCTTTGACACTCCCATTTTTTTACTGAAGCTTCAAAGAGTCTAGGAATAAAGATTACGCAGCGTGAACTGATCTAACCAACCAAAATTCCAAAATGGTACAATAGCTCCATCTCCCAATTTACAAGATATATGTCAAATAAATTCATCATCCTTCAAAGAGTCCCATATCCCCATCACATCCCTCCACCAAAGTGATTCAAAATCAGCCTTTCTTTGTAAATCTTTGAAAAGGATTCTTCTTATGATATTCTCATATCTAAACTCAAGAATACCCATCCAAATCGCATTTGGCTCCTGCAAAAATCTCCATAGCCATTTCAATATTAAAGCTCTATTAAATTTACCCACGTCTTTAATCCCTAGGCCACTATTTTCCTTAGTCTTACACACCTTAGACCAACTAACCCACGACATACTATATCTATCAGACGAGCCAGACCAAAGAAACTTCCTCTGTACTGACACTAGTTCCTCAATCACTTCGGTCGGTGCTTTGAAAAATGACAAATGATGGACATGTGAGTTTGTAAGAACAGAGTTGATGAGAGTGACCCTGCCCCCAATTGATAGCATTCTCACCTTCCAAGTAGATAATCGAGGCTGAAAGCAATCAATAACCGGTTTCCAAAAAGAGATCCTCCTATGGTTACCTCCTATTGTTATGCCAAGAAATTTAAAAGGTGGAACACCAGTTTTGCAGGCCATGAATTGTACAACAGTCTTCAAAAACTGGTCCTCGACCCCCACCCCAAACAAACAGATTTTCCAGAAATTAATTTTCAATCCTGAGATCAATTCAAACCCTCTTAAAACAAATTTTAAACCCCATAAGTTTGACCAGGAACAGTCACAAAAGATAATCGTGTCATCAGCAAATTGTAATAAGCTAATATAACCTTCTTCATTTAGCTTAAAGCCACTAAGGATGTTCGTATTGACCGCCCTTCTCACCATCAAAGCCAATCCTTCCACCACTAGAGAGAACAAAAATGGAGACAAGGGGTCACCTTGTCTTAGCCCCCTAGATACCTTAAAGTCTTTCGTCGTGCTCCCGTTTACCAACACTGACAAGAAGCTATCAAATACTCTTCTTATCCATTTCATCCATTTTTCCCCAAAGTTCATTGTCATCATCACCTTCTCTAAGAACTTCCATTCAACATAATCGTATGCCTGGGCAAAATCGACTTTGAATAATAAACAACTCTTTTTCTTTCTTTTGGCAAAATCAATAATTTCATTAGTCACTACCACTCCATCGAGAATCTGTCTCCTCGAGATAAATGTCGTTTGCGAGTTAGATACCAACCTACCAATCATCTTACTTAACTTGGCTGCCAAAATTTTGGATACTACCTTGTAGATGCACCCAATTAGACTGATAGGTCTATATTCCCCCAAGCCTTGTGGGTTATCATTTTTAGGTATTAGTGCAATGAAAGAAGATTTCAGAGCTTTAGGAAAGGTAGCAGAGTGATAGAACTCTTGGATGCACTCAACCACATCACCTCAAACCACACCCCAACAACACTTTAGGAACTCCAAGTTGAAGCCATCCGGACCTGGGCTTTTGTTCCCGTCAGGCCGTCACATTTACTAATTGCCTCATGTATTTCATCAACAGAAAAAGGCACCTGCAGATAATCGCTTTCCTCCAAAGTTAACTTAGGCAAACCAGACAGATCCAAATCACTTGCCTCATATATTTCATCAACAAAAAAAGGCACCTGCAGAGAATCGCTTGCCTCATATATTATTGTTATATTGTTGTTATATTTGATTATATTTAAATAAACTGGAACGGTTTCCACTCATAACTACTATACATTATTTTGATTCAATCTTGCCTTTTCTTTTGAGACCAAATATAAGGCAATATTATATATCAGAGTTAAATAATGAACATTTTCCTCTCACTATTGTATTTTCACTTCATAGGACAAGAATTAAAAGAGATATTTTTTTATGTTTAGTTTTCTACTTTTGGTAAAATATGATGTGAAAGTAATCATGTTGGAATTTCTCTCTTTTCAATTCTTAATTCACTCTTTTCTATGGCCATTCAAATTAAGGTTTATTTTCAAATTCTTTTAATTGGTTTATTTTCAAGATATACTATTTATGAATTTATTTCCTTTAATTTAAATTCTGATTCGTGACTATTATTATTGTTAAATTTTTGTTTTATTGTTTCCATTTTCTGGTGTTAGATTATGGGTGAAATGTCATGTTTGCATTTATATGAAAATTTGCTATTATTTCTTAGATTGATAGCTCCTTGCATGTATGCTTTTTGTGGTTCCATATTTTGTTATTGTTTCTTATTGGTTTTTAAAAAATATTACATGGTTGACATTTAGCACAGGATAGAAGAAAACAGAAGCAGACAAAAACAGAGAGAATGGATAACATAGCATGAGAGAAAAGATAAAAATATGTTGCACAATGTATGAGAGAAAAGATAAAATTATATTGCACAAAATTATTTTAACTGGTCTATATTTCATGCTATCATTTTTACTGCTTTATTTATTGAATTTGGTTTTCATTATGATTACTGCTTTATATCATTTTTTAAATTTTGCAGGATTTTTTATTGTTTTTTTTTTAAACTTAGAATATGGGTGATTGTGTGTATGGTTTTTATATATGTGGTGTATTGTTATTCCTAAGAGAATCTTGAACACATGATTGTTTCTTCATAGTTTAATTTTTATTTGAATGTCAATTTTGTGTAGCTGAAAAACAACATGACTGGTGCTTAGTTTTATTTTACTATATTTTGGTACGAAATTACAGTTTCACAAAGATTTTTTTACCATATTCTTTTCCATCAAGAGAAGGCGGGAGAGAATATAATAAAATTTTGGCTTAATACCCTTTTTGATCCTCTACCTATAGGCCCGGGTCCTATTTGGTCATCTTTCTTTTAAAAGTTTCAAATTGGTCCCTTACGTTATTAAATAGGTACACGTTTGTCCTCGCCGTTAGAAAAGTTAAAATTTCACTTAAAAGGTTGATGACGTGGATTGATTGAGCTTATGTGTATGTTAGTGAATGGGGATGTAGCACGATTTTTATTTTTCAATGCTGAGTTGTATTAACTTAGACATATTGAGGATGTGGCAAAATTTTCTAAGTCATTTGCATTTTACAAGTGCATGAAACCCTAGCAGAGAACACGAAGCAGACGATTGAGGTAGAAGATGAAGACGAAGCATCCCAGACGATTGAAGACGAAGACGAAGACGAATCATTATCTTGGTTAAGTTTCCCTAGAATAATGTCTTGTTTGGAGGAAGTGAGAATGTTTCTAGCCGTATCAGTGTTAGTTCAGGATCTAATACTGGTGGTCAACAGTTGTATACTAATGATGATTCTGAGAATATTGGTGGGTAACATACTGAATATTGCAGAACAAATGATGTTCAAAATGGCACTGCTCATGGTATTGCCCGGGATGCTGCAGCCACTAGAATACCTTGTTCTAAGACATCCACCAGTGAGGATGGGATCAACGATTTCCAATGTGGCAAAATTCCAGAGTTTCAAGTGTCTGAAGATGCCCAAGTGAATGGAGCTGAACAGTCTTATACGGACTTTAAACCTCCGACATGGGATCTGTCTAGTTTTAAAGAAAACTTATTTTATAAGTTAAATGAAAAATTTGAATCCACACAAAAGAGTAAAACTGCCAAAGAAAAAGGATCAAAATGTCTGAGGCAAAAATTGAGATCATCTTCCTTGAATAAGAAATAGACAAAGCTAGACCATTTGTCACAGGAAAGCTGCTCACTTGAAACCCCTGAGCCTTCTGACGGCTTCTCTCCGATGGATTTTTCTCCCTATCAGGAAGCATCAGCAGATGATCAAGATGTAAAGGCTTCAGAAGAATTAAATGTTCTTCACTCAACAATTCCTACCGATTTAAAAGACGAATGCTTGGCTGCTATAGGGAGAGAATATATCAACTCAGTTGGTCAGAGATGTAGAGATCTTGGTAACGACCAGTCCTGTTATGGAAGTTCTTCTGTAGATATTCATTCTTCTGGCCCCGAAATAATCTGGCCTAAGATGCAAACTGAAGTGTTCAGTAGCAGTAGTACTGTCGGTATTTCTGCAGATGGAGACTTAGGTTCTGACCGTAAAAATCCAGTTCTTTTAAATATATTTTAATTATTTTTTTTATATTTGGCTATGTTGATTTCTATTAGTTGTTTTTGTAATCGAGTTATTTTTACGAGCTTCCTTTATTTTATCTAGGGGGAACCATGCTCATAAAGCTAAGGATCTTTCTAAAGCTGAGGAATGCTACACACAAGGAATAGTTTCTGTCCCTTCAAATAAAATATCAGGATGTTGCATTAAGCCTCTTTTACTCTGTTATAGCAACTTTGCAGCAACACTAATGACTCTTGGAAGGATTAAAGAAGCTCTAGAGGATTGCATGTGCTATAACAAGTGCTTGGAATCAAGTAAAGTTGTTTGTTTGGATCGGAGAGTAACAGTTGAAGCACCAGAAGGTTTACAGAAAACTCAGGTAGGTATTCCAATGATTCTTTTGTATAATATGGCTAATAAGAGTTGTTGTTTATTTATGGTGACAACTTGCAGCTGCAAAAGTATGATGAAGCAATTCAGCTTTGTGACCAGAGTCTGAATCTTGCAGAAAAGAATTTTGCCTTGGCAAACAGTGCGAACAATTCCATGCATAATAGTTACTCAAGTGTAAAAATATGGAGATGGTCATTTATATCTAAGTGTTACTTTCGTTTGGGGAGGCTTGATGCATCACTTAATGTTATTGATAAATTACAGCAAACAACATCTGTCAATGACAAGTAATTCAATGTTTTCTCGTGCAAGGGTGATTTTCCATTTGCCATTTCAATCTAGATACATTTTAGTTTTTCAAATACTCGAGATGCCTTATGCCCATTTCAATCATGTAGGTGTGGGATTGATAGCATTGAAGAGTTGTTGTCATTAGCTGCTACAATACAAAAACTTCTAGATCCACTATGCCAAAAATGAGTTTTCGCAGCGCAACAAAGACAGCGCTTTCTGGAAGAAGCGCTGCTATATGTTTCGCTAAAAACAAAAATAAAAAACAAAAGAAAAAAGCGCTGCTAAATGGGGGACATAAGACAGCGCTTTTGAAAAGCGCTGCTAAAGCCCTAAGGCAGGTGAACTTTAGAAAGCGTTTTATGAAAAGCGCTGCTAAATGTAGGACATAAGGCAGCGCTTTTAAAAAGCGCTGCTAAAGGGCTTTCGTACAACACGCTTTAGCCAGCGCTTTTGGAAAGCGCTGCTAAAGGACTTTCATTAATCCCACATAAGAAAACGCTTTTACCCCTAAAGCGCTGCTAAAGGATTAACATAAGAAAGCGCTGCTAAAGGTGTTTTAAAATATTAAAATTAAAACAGATTCTGATCTCCCTCTATTTTCATTACGACCGTTTCTATTTTTGCCCTAGCAACTAATGTTTCTCTTCTTCCTCCATTTTTTCTGCAAACGAACGAAACCAGCCGTCCGCCGTCATTCTGCAAATGAAATCCGTCGTGGCTTTACTCCGTTTGTGGCTTCCCTCCGTCGTTTCTGCTTACTCACACCGTCGTCTGCCATTGTTGATTGTTTCTCTGAGGTTTTTACTCTCCTTTTCTGGTTTTCTCTCTATTGATGAAAATGTCTAATATTCTCCATTGTAGACTGTTTCTCTGCTGTTTCTGTGAGATAAATTTGGTGTATTATTAGTTGTTGATGTTAGGTTTTCATTTTTTGATTTGTAGGAGTTAGTTAGTGATTAATTGGAAAAGTGATTAATTAGAAAAGTGATTAATTAGTAGAAGTTAGTATAGTGATTATTGTGTAAAATGTGATTAATTTGTAGAAGTTAGTTTAATGATTAATTTGTAGAATAGTAGAAGTTAGTTTAATGTGTAAAATTTGTAGAATAGTGATTAATTAGAAAATTCAAGGTAGTTAAGAGTGTTGTAGAAGTTAGATTGTATAGGGCTATTTGTAAAGTTAAAGTGAACATTTATCGGAAAATTTTAGTGATGTAAGAATTTGGTTGTTATTGAAAATATTGTTAGTTCTTGTGTTGGCTGGAATTTTGGTAAAACAAAGTTGAACAATGTTGATGTCATATGTCTGATGTCATAACATTGGTTCTTATCATTAGCTGTTGCAGGGTTGGAAGTTTTGTATGCTGATGTTATAAGTGATGTCTTGACATCACTATACCAGAACATCAGAACATTAGTTTGTGATGTTTTAGGGCTGCGCGTGTTAGGATGTTTTGTTGTTAGTGAGATTTTCTGCTGAGAGATAGAGAGATTGCAGGCGAATTTATTGGAGAAGATTTATTCTGATACAATTAATTCTGCATATTTTGTGGAGAATAGTTTGTTACTATTTTTGTGCAAATAGACATGGAGAATTGTTCCTATTTGTGTGGAGAAGATCTTGCAGCTGAATTAAAAAGTGAAGATTTAAAAGATACATAATATCCTGGAAATATTATGTGGAGCTGATTTAAAGGTGTGGAAGATTAAAGATAAAATCTAGTAAATATTGAGTATTTAAAATATGAAGATTTGATTGAAGATTTAATTGAATATTTGATTGAAGATCTATTTAGAAGCAGAATCTTTTGCAGACTTGGGGCAGAAAATTTGTTGTGATTTGAAGGCCCAAATCCAGTTGGGAAAAAGTTATAAATAGAATGCTTGTAATCTAGAATATGTGTGGGTCCAAGATGTAGATCATTAGGGCTTTGTCTAAGTGAACCACTCGGGTTGTGAGATGGTCAATGTGTTCTTACTCAGAAACCTGTAGGTAATGAGTATTGTATTGTTCTTGGAGGAAGCTTTGAAGCAACTCCAAGGTGTGTCATGGAAGTGGGTCTTCTACTTTTCTGTGGTTGAAAAGTTGTTGGTAATCAAGCTGTTGATGCAGTGGCGGAGTAGTTGACTGCTAGACATCATTGCGATGATTGGGAGTGAGATGGAGTCTCTTACCTAGGGAGGACTTAGGTAGAAGGGTCATTGGGTAGTGATTGAATTAGGTAGATTGTCAAGTGGTCTGTTGAGTCTGTAATTTGATACTACTAATAGTGGACTTCCTTCCTGGCTTGGTATGCCCCCAGATGTAGGTTGTTGAACCGAACTGGGTGAACAATCGTTGTGTGGTTTATGCGTTTCTGTTTCTATTATTGACTTGTTCATACAACAGATATTAATGTTGTGACATTGCACTTGACATCACATGTCTGTACCCGACTTTCAATTGGTACCAGAGCAGGCATTCTGTCTGTTTCTGGATGAGATATTGGGAAGATACTTTCTGGTTCATGAGCAAGGAAGAGTGTTGTTTGGATGATCCCTTGGAGTGAAGGTTGGACTATTCATGATAAAGTGTTGATGGCACAAAGTGTCCAAAGATTTTTTAGTAGTGCCTGAAGGTTGTTGAGGAGTTGTTACGGGTTCCGCTGCATGATATCTGTTGTAACCCTGGTTGGTTCTTGCATCTTTGGTGTTGAGATTCTAGGAAGATATTCTCTTGGAAAGACATTAGGGTTTGGTCTCCTCAGCAGGATGTCCTATGATGTTGTAGTTTATGCAAGACAGCTTCAACCGGTTGGTTAGAGAGGCCAACGTTCTTGAGGATTATCTCATATCCTTGTTTGGGAGAGAAGTGTTCATAAGGTGAATGGATCTTCTAAAGACTATTTGACATGGAGGATCAGAAGAAGAATATATTTCAAGTCAGACATTGAAGACCAATCTATTCAGTATAGTGATTCCTTATGGTGAAAGAAGAGGGTAGAGCCAAAGCAAAAGAGTATCACTGTCAAATCTTTCATGCGGGAGTGAAGATCTTGATCAGTCATCTCTTAAGCTTAGTTGTGGTTTCATCAAGAGAGAAGATGAGCTTAATATGTCAATTCCAGTGTCTCGACATCGTGCTTCACATTAGCAGTTTATGGTAAATGCGAAGTCAAAGACCTATTAGATTGTAGCTGTGAAGTTGAACAATTTTTGAGATGCTGCTCATAATGTCATAGCATTTCAGCAGGAGCTGGTTGAAGAGAAGGGAAAAGGCATCGAAGAGTTTGTGTGCAGTAGCAGGGTAAGTCAGTCGGTGGTCAATTGGTGTCTGCATTAGTTATATGGAATGAACTCTTCCAGTTTTGTGCCTTGAAGGATTCAAAGGAGCAGATTGTCTATGGTATGTTTCTGCAGAAGGATGGCAGTTATTACTCTTTGGTTAGGAGGTCTGAACCTTGTGCTTATTAGAAGAAGCCTCTGGAAGAGTGTGTTATGCAAGTTACTGCAGTTTTATTGGTCTAATCTTGGAAGATGCTGATATGCTCTCTTATGTTCCTTGCAAGAGATATGTGTGGATGAATATGATTAGGAGTTGTGATTAAGACTAATGTCAGAACTAATGTTGAAACATCAATTCAGTTCTTTGCTCAGGGCAAAGTAAAAGATCAAGACACTGACCTTACCTGGAAGAGTTTTGTGGTATGAGTGGTTGTCGTGATGGTTAGCTTCAGCAGATGGCAGGTGTGTGAGAAGGTTACCTTGACAGGAGTTAAGTATTTATCTGCTTTTGAGGATGTGCTTTCAACTAATGACAATATACATTGACGGGAGACTATGTATATGTCTGATGTAAAAGTGCAGGACTGCAGAAGTGTTGAGAATTTACTTTTCTCTATGTGGCTGTATATTTCTCTTTGTGGTGTGTTGGTGTGTGACGACCTGAATTATGGTGTGTGAAAGTCAAGGATGTGTGAAGACATCATAATCTTAACGGTTCAGCTTGGATTAGTTGGTTGGGAGCATGGTGTGAAGGTCGAGGATAAGTGGCAGGTATCTCTAGCTTTCTGCTGACGGCTCTACTAAGGGAAGTGACCTTCTTTAGTATTGCTATGGGGTAGTCTTGGACTACTTATTTTCTGAAGATTCAGATGTGGTAGGTTTGAAGTCTTTGGAGTTTCTAAGCAGGATGGAGGTTGTCTACTCAAACTTGATTGTTGAATCATGTCTATGAGAGCATGGAAATCTGGTTCTGCAAAGGGAGAAGGTTCTTCTAAGTGGCAGAAGGAATAGCTGAATTCAACAGTTGGATATCATAATGTTTCGACATCTAGCTTAACATCAGAAGAAGTCTCAGCTGGTGATGTGGCACATCAGCTTAAGATAGAGATGATCTACAGTAATGGAAGTTATGGATGCTTCAAAAAGATCTATCTCATACAGTTTGCGGGAGCTGTGGTTTGAGAAGATGTTGCATGACTAAGAGGCTTGGTGAATCCAAGATGTCTTGCCTTGGAGCAAGTAGTTCATATGACTTGAAGATCTGGTTTCATAGGTGGATCAGGATATCTTGTGGGAGTTCTGAAGAAGATTGAGATCAATCAAAAGGTGGAATTTGGTTGGTTTCATTGTGTGCATTCAAGCAGGATGCTTGAAACTGGTTGCTCTTGTGCAGAAGAGTATTTAGTTGAAAATGTAAGTAGATTCTAATTCTCTTAGAGTTGTTGGCAGAAGTTCTAGGTTGAGGATGGAAGTATACCTTCATTTGGTGGATGAGTGTTTAGTCCTCTCTGGCTTTCTGAAGCTCTCTTTGTTTAAGCTGGTGACGCAGTGTTCAATTTGGATGACTATGCTGATAGTAAGTTCAGTAGTGGAGCATATCTAGAACCATGGTGTATGGATATGGATACAACAATGCTGTGCCTCATTACTATGGAAGAAGGAAGCCTCATCACCATAGGAGACATCCTAGGAGACAGCATCCTCAGTACAGGAGAAGACAACTGCCCCATAGAAGACATGTCAACTATGGTAGAAGGAGAAATCATTATGGGTGGCAGAACCAACAGTATCAAAGTGGCAGAAGGTTTAACCACTTCAGAGATGACAGAGTCAAATGCTTCTATTGTGGCAGGTTTGGACATATGCAGTCCTCGTGCTTCAAGCTTCATGGTTACCCAAATTATGCTCCTCAACCTAGACAGAAGGAGGTCAGGCCCAAGGTGGTGAAACAATGGATTCCTAAAGCTCAAGTCACATGTCTATTAGCTCTTACCTCAGATGGACATTTTGCCATGGATGCATGGTACTTTGACAGTGGATGTTCAAAGCACATGACTGGATCCAAGGAGCATTTGATGGAGTTAAATCCTTGCCTTGCAAATAAGGTTGTGTTTGGCAATGAAGAAAAAGGAGTAGTAGAAGGAGTTGGAAGAGTGAAGAATCATGATGGTCTTACTCTTGATAGTGTGACTCTTGTCCAAGGTTTGAATGCTAATTTGATTAGCATAAGTCAACTATGTGATGAAGGGAACAAAGTCAGCTATTCCAAGGATGAGTGTCTGGTGACAAACGAGAAGGATGAAGTGGTCATGAAAGGAGTCAGATCCAGAGATAATTGTTATCTATGGATACCTATAGAAGTCAGCTCAACTGTTGATGTTAAGACTGATGTTTTAACTTTAGACTGTGACATCAAGTGTGAAGAGATGCTGAAAGGTCAATCAGAGTTAATGAGTTCTGATGTGAATCCTTTTAAATTTTTAAAAGGAAAGTTTTTATGGAGGGAGAAAATTAGTGATTGGTCTTTAAGAGGTACTCAAAATCAGGCGCCTTACCATATTGATCCTATATCAAGATTCATCAAAGCGTTCTCTTCTCAACGGTTCATCTCTCTTAATCTCAACAGAATAGAAAAATCTTCTCTAAACCTAGTCTGTTACAAAGGAACGATGTCTTCCCCATCCAAGAACTCTGATTCTCAAAGACCTGCTCATGAACGAACTAGGGCTTCATCGAAAAAAGAATATGTTGACAAAGAACACATTCCTATGGCACTCCCAGATTCAGGTAACTCTAAACCTTCAACCAAGTTGAATAAAACTGAAACTGGGTCATCATTCTCTCAAGCTATTAAGGAGAAGTATGATGTGGACATGCATTTGGAGCAGATTGCCACCAAAATTCTTGAGAAGGGAATACCTGTGAAAGCGATTTCTGTCCCTTTAAGGCAAATGCCTGCTGAACAGATGGGCTCTCAAAGTGAGGACACCAATCTTCATAGACTGGCATTGGCTGTGATTCAAGATGCTGAAGGTGGTAGTAAAGAAGAAGAACTTAAAGATACTGATGGCATCCCTGATGTCAGAACATCTTCCCCTAGGGTTGAAAGTCACAGTTATAAAGGGAAGGATCAGGTTGAGGTTATAGATGTTGAGGACTCGTCTGATAGTGATATCATTGGTAATGCGACAGCAAGAAGGAGGGAGGATAGGAAAGGGAAAGGCGTGGAGTCACACCCTAATGAAAATATGGTCAAGGATAAGAAAAGGACTTCAGTTGCAGGCCCTTCCAAGTCATGGAGCAAAGTTGGCATTTCTGGCAAAAAGAGGAGAATCAGGGAAGAATCAGATTCAGAGTTTGATGTTCAAGACATCAACCCTGTAAGGAACAGTACTGCTAATCAAGTACCTGATGACATCTCATTCCACTGTGCCAGTAGCGCATCCATGTGGAATTGTGTGAGCCAGAGAAGGATAGCTCTGGAAAGGGAGCTAGTTACAGATGATTTAGAGTCTACTGAAATTGTAGATCTAATTAAGTTTGCTGGTCTCATGAGGACTGTATCAAGATTGACTAGTTGCTATGATAGACTGGTCAGAGAATTTATAGTGAATATCCCTGAGTCTATTAATGACAGTAAAAGCCTAACTTTCAGAAGAGTTACTGTTAGGGGTAAGTGTGTCTGGTTCTCTCCTAAGGTGGTTAATGCCTACTTAGGAAGAAGTGAGGAAGATTATGGAGAATTAGAAGTTTCTAATAATGTTATCTGCAAAGAAATCACAGCTGGTCAGGTAGAAGTTTGGCCCTCAAATGGAAAGTTGGCAGCAAGTTTATTAAGTGTGAAATATGCTATTCTTCATAGAATAGGTGTTGTTAACTGGGTTCCTACAAACCACAAGACCTCTGTTTCTGCTGGTTTGGGCAAATTAGTTTATGCCATTGGAACAAAGAGACAAGATCCTACACCTGAGAAGGGTGCTCATTCACAACCTCTGAATGTTGAGAAGAAGAATGGTTCTCATCAAAGGAAGATGCAGCCACTAGGAGCTAGTCAGTATATGCCTCCCCAATATCACAAGAGCATGCAAGCTGCCAAGTTCAAGCAGGACATGTCTCAACATCAGGGAAACTGGATGGATGAAAACTGTGTCTGGATTTTCCAAATGTTATGATCAAGGAGTTCATTGTGATCATTCCTGTGGATATTACAGAGAGAAGTTGATCAGCTTGGCAAGATGTGAGTTTGGAGCATGAGAAGATAACAAACCAAGACGGAATCATGTGAGTTCTGGTATTTGGATTGTTTGAGGATTAAGCATTAAGTGAATGCATTCAGTAGGTGTGTTGAACAGAGGGTGCGCTCTTGAAGACATGAAGATGAGTCTTATGTTTTCCATTCATTTAAGGTGTTATTCTTGCAAAGGAGCACTGGTTATCTTAGATAGGGAGAATTGATCTTTTGTTGAAGTAGTTGTTTATCCAAATTGTAATGTCAGACAAGATGTCGTGACATTGTGTTACTGGTGAAGTTCATGGTGTTCTTGACAGTTTAGACCTGGTTCTATAGATTTGTGTGTCAATGGATTGAATCAGAAGTATACATTTACACCAATGTTTGTCAATTTTTGGCCAAAAAGGGGGAGAGAATGTACAGTAGTAGCTGCTGAGTCTGGATTTTTTTCTGAGTATATTGGTTGGATGATTCAGAGTTTGATTTTGGATTTTTTTTGTGCTTGCTGCAATGTTCAGAGTTTGTCCAATTGTGGCTAAAAAGGGGGAGAGTGTATGAACAGCTGTGAGTTGGTTCTTGGTTTGAGGGGGAGTTTGCCCTATGCTGATGTGAAAGTGAGTTTATGCAGCTTGTTGGTTTTTGTTGCTTCTGGTTAGTGAGTTTGTGCAGCTTGTTGAAGAGGTGCTGCTAGGTGTTTTGATGATGGCAGAGTTTGTTTTAGCCAAAATTAGCCAAAGGGGGAGATTGTTAGTTCTTGTGTTGGCTGGAATTTTGGTAAAACAAAGTTGAACAATGTTGATGTCATATGTCTGATGTCATAACATTGGTTCTTATCATTAACTGTTGCAGGGTTGGAAGTTTTGTATGCTGATGTTATAAGTGATGTCTTGACATCACTATACCAGAACATCAGAACATCAGTTTGTGATGTTTTAGGGCTGCGCGTGTTAGGATGTTTTGTTGTTAGTGAGATTTTCTGCTGAGAGATAGAGAGATTGCAGGCGAATTTATTGGAGAAGATTTATTCTGATACAATTAATTCTGCATATTTTGTGGAGAATAGTTTGTTACTATTTTTGTGCAAATAGACATGGAGAATTGTTCCTATTTGTGTGGAGAAGATCTTGCAGCTGAATTAAAAAGTGAAGATTTAAAAGATACATAATATCCTGGAAATATTATGTAGAGCTGATTTAAAGGTGTGGAAGATTAAAGATAAAATCTAGTAAAGATTGAGTATTTAAAATATGAAGATTTGATTGAAGATTTAATTGAAGATTTAATTGAAGATTTGATTGAAGATCTATTTAGAAGCAGAATCTTTTGCAGACTTGGGGCAGAAGATTTGTTGTGATTTGAAGGCCCAAATCCAGTTGGGAAAAAGTTATAAATAGAATGCTTGTAATCTAGAATATGTACGGGTCCAAGATGTAGATCATTAGGGCTTTGTCTAAGTGAACCACTCGGGTTGTGAGATGGTCACTGTGTTCTTACTCAGAAACCTGTAGGTAATGAGTATTGTATTGTTCTTGGAGGAAGCTTTGAAGCAACTCCAAGGTGTGTCATGGAAGTGTGTCTTCTACTTTTCTGTGCTTGAAAAGTTGTTGGTAATCAAGCTGTTGATGCAGTGGCGGAGTAGTTGACTGCTAGACATCATTGCGATGATTGGGAGTGAGATGGAGTCTCTTACCTAGGGAGGACTTAGGTAGAAGGGTCATTGGGTAGTGATTGAATTAGGTAGATTGTCAACTGGTCTGTTGAGTCTGTAATTTGATACTACTAATAGTGGACTTCCTTTCTGGCTTGGTATGCCCCCAGATGTAGGTTGTTGAACCGAACTGGGTGAACAATCGTTGTGTGGTTTGTGCGTTTCTGTTTCTATTATTGACTTGTTCATACAACAGATATTGATGTTGTGACATTGCACTTGACATCACATGTCTGTACCAGAATTTCAGAAAATGATAATGAAATTAGTAGTTAAGTGAACTAGTGATTGAATTTATTTTGAGACATGATTGAAAATGATAAATAGTGATTGAATTGTTACTTGAACTTAAGCGTTGAAGTTGTTTTTTTTTTACAATGTTGAGTTGAAACTATACCATGCTATTTGATTTAATGATGATGTTTACTAAATTTGTTTCTTGAAACTTTGACTTGTTATATGTGGTATACACCATCACTTACTAACTTACGTTCATTTGCTATAGGGGTTACTTGTGAAGAGTGAATTCGGATTGTTTTCAAGAATCTTACACATTGTGGTTCAGTCCAGAAGTTGCTGACTTCTATATAGACAGGTACGTAGTTGTTCTTTTGTTTTTGTTTTGCTTACTTAGTAAAATCATGGATAAAAAATGGATGTCGTCCAATCGATTGTCGAAAGAGTACGAGAATGGGGTATCAGAATTCGTTAAGTTTGCTGTTGAACACGCCAATGACCTAAGTCGAATCACATGTCCTTGCTTGAGTTGCTGTTTTGGGCGTCGGATTGACGCGGGTCAGATGGAGTCGCATTTAAAGAGGCATGGAATTGATCGAAGTTATACAAGTTGGAGACTTCATGGTGAGAAAAGTAACGGGAATGTTCAACCGGGGAATAATATGACCTATGCTTCAAACGACAATGCCACAAATACATACAATTGTGATCGAGTCGAAGAGATTGCAGAAGCACTTGAAGAAGATCTTCAGGATTGTACTAAAATGTTTGTGAGGTTGGTAAGCGATGCAGAGAAACCGTTGTATAAGGGTTGCACTAAATTTACAAGATTATCTGCGGTATTAAAGTTGTACAACTTAAAGGCGGGTAATGGATGGTCGGATAAAAGTTTCATAGAGTTATTAGCCCTTATGAAAGATATGCTTCCGGAGGATAATGTTCTTCCCAATTGAACATATGAGGCCAAAAAGATGTTGTGCTCTATTGGCATGAGCTATGATAAGATACATAACTGTCCAAACGATTGCGTTTTGTTTCGAAATGAGTATGCATCGTTAAATGAGTGTCCTAAATGCGGTGTCTCTCGATATAAGAAAAAGTTGTCTCCAGCAAAAGTCTTGTGGTATTTTCCTATAATTCCGAGATTTAGACGCATGTTTCGTAGTGAAACCGATGCAAGAAACTTGACTTGGCATGCAGATGAAAAAATTATAGATGGAAAGTTTCGACATTCGGCAGATTCACCACAGTGGACGAAAATTGATAATGATTATCCTGAATTTGGAGAAGAAGCAAGAAACCTTCGCTTGGCATTATCTACTGATGGAATGAACCCACACGGTCTTCAAAGTATCTCACATACCACATGGCCTGTTAGATGTCCATCTTCCTAAATGTATTCATGATTGTAAATAAAAGTTATTTAAACGTCTTGGCGGGCCTCAGGTTTAGAGGCTTATCAGGCTTGCTGCATACTCTGGATTCTAGATTTCTTCCATGTTCTTATGAAATATTACTAAGTATTCATGCACTTACAGTAAGGTTATGTTCCTATGACGAAGACGAAGCATCCCAGACGATTGAAGACGAAGACGAAGTTGAATCATTATCTTGGTTATGTTCTAAGTACTTACAGCAAGGTCTCCACAACCACACATAAGTTTCCCAAAGCTGGTATACACTTGCGAATTGATGCGGGTTCTTGAAGATAAAGACGATCCACGCGCAGAACTCATGATTGGAAGACGATTTTCGTTTCAATTTAGTTAATTTTGGGGAATATGTGACCTAGGGTTCGCAATTGGGGGTGGTTTTATAACAGTATCAGAATCAAGGAAGAAGGAGATGCTGACTATGCAAACCATCCATCCAACTCAGATTACACATCATCAAATTTAACACTGTTTGCCTTTATTTAACGGAAAAGATTACTATGTACCTATTTAATAACGTAAGGGACCAATTTGAAACTTTTAAAAGAAAGATTACCAACTTGGACCTAGGCCTATAGTTAGAGGACCAAAAGGGGTATTAAGCCTAAAATTTATTACACAAATAATGTAAATATCATAATATTTATTATATAGATAATTTAAATTAAACTCAAATAATTTAACTTAAAGCCAAAATTAAGGAAAACAATATTTTATAATTTTTTTTGCTTGTGTGCATAAAAAAAACAAACAGATAAATATGAGAGTATACATCACAAAATCTTACATAATTTTTTTTAATTAAAATAAATATTAAATATTAAATATCTGCTTATATTTTGAGACGTGGGCACTCAAAAAAAACGTACAAACAGAATCATGCGTATTAGAATAAAACAATGCAATGGTTAACCAATAGTGATGCTCATACATCAGAGACTCTAAGATTGTAAATTGTTCAATATTTAAATGTTTAACCATTACATATCAATAACGTAAAACATTATTATTCTATTGGTTAGGGGCGGAGCTATTTGGAGTAAAGTGTGGGCCCAAGCCTCCACTAACTTATAAATTATTTACACATGTTATATTACTATATTCCCTCTCTTTTATGTGATATGGTTTTTTGGATTAAATATACTAATGTTTTCTAATTAATTTTAGATTATTAAATTAATTACACGATTAACTCTTTAAGACGTTACTCCATGGCATATATAATCAATTTTAAACCAAACCACCCATATATCATAGTATTATATATCATATAACACTATTATATAAATGGTTATTCTAAAAATTGTTTTATATATCATATATTTAATACTATCCTAAATATACTTTTAATTTCTAAAATAGTCTTATAGAAATTCTTTGTGATATATATATATATATATATATATATATATATATATATATATATATATATATATATATATATATATATAATGGGATTGCTACTTTTATACGAGAATGGTAAGAATAATTATTAATCGTTACATTAAAAATAAATTGTTGAGATTAAAATGTTCATTTAAAGAACATGTGTGTCTCTTTCATCATCTAATTGAGCATGAATTTCAACGCATATAGAGACACACGTTCCTTAAATAATTTTTGTAATGTCAGCAATATATTTTTAATTTAAGGGATAGCAATTGTTCTTACCATTTTCACATAAAAATAACATTTTCATTTGATATATATATATATATATATATATATATATATGTGTGTGTGTGTTATTCTTATACACAAACTAGAGATACACCCATGCGATGCGCGAATAAGTTTTTTCTTTAATTATTTATAATTATTGTTATTTAATTTAGTAGTTTAAAATGTATTATTATAAATATTTTATATTGAAAATTTAGTTGTGAACTTAGAATATTATAATTTATATATAAAATAAAAGAAAAATAAAATGTGAAGCTCTTGTTATAAATTGTTATCATCTTGTATATAATTTTTTTTTTAAATTAAAAAAAATTAATATATTATATGTTGACAATCTATTTTTTTTATATAATAACAAATGTTTGAATTATTTAAAATTTTATTAAATACATAAATTTTTTTTATATAAATTGATTTACTTGAAATAGAGCATTTAGTGGAATTGAATAATGATTTTAATTAGATTAATTAATAAGTGAATTATTAGAGAGAATTTTGGAGGGGAGTTTTTGAGGTTTCAAGTTATTATTATTTAATTAAATTGATTTACTTGAAATAGATCATTTAGTGGAATTGAATAATTATTTTAATTAGATTAATTAATAAGTGAATTATTAGAGAGAACTAGCGGGATACCCGTGCCTTCGCACGGGTACCCGTCGGTGACGCGTATTTGTCTACATTTAAAAATTTGTAAAAAAATAGGATTAATAAAAATTAGTAAATATAAAAAATATAATTTATATTTTAAAAAAATATAGAATCAATACCCGCAGACACCGGTTGGTATTTTTTACAGAAATATTTATGCAATCATTTATAAAAATATTTTGATGAATAAAAAACCCATTCCTAATTATAAAAGTACTTGGTTCAGCCATACATTTTTTTTCATATATAAAAATAAAATTCAATCTAAAATATTTAAATTTTTTGCTTTTCTATATTATCAATGACTTCATTTTCCCCGTAATTCCATCAAAAGAATTTATTATTTTTCAAAAATATACATGTAAAATATGAAATGTAAATAGAACAACAATTTTTTCCATGTATAAATATTTTTAAAAAAAAAATATAAGGTAGAGTTTATAATTTTTTCACCGTATATGAATATTATTTTTTACTTGAAATTATTTATAAAAAATAGAATCAATACCTACGGAGAGAATTTATATATAAATTATTTATAAATGTTTTATTTTTCCTCACGGGTAAGTTGATTCCTATCTTAAATCATTCGATAAAAAATCTAAATTTTTGTGGATCGTTTTTAATACATATTTACATGCATTAACAATAATTGATAAATTTTGAATTAAAATATATTTGATATACATGTGCATCCGCACGGATAAATTAATTTAATATAATATAAAATATATTTAAATGAATATGTAAATTTGAAAATAAAGACTTAAAAACAAATAGGTATTGCTATGGTAGTGACCCGTGATGATTTAGAACTTCAGTGTGATACTATTGAAATGATACTATTTAAATTAAACTTGGAACTTCATTTCTATTAATAATCATCGGAGTATATTTTATTAGTTAAGTGATTGTATCATGTGTCATTAAGAGTAATATATAGGGTTGTTTTTTTGGTGGAATCTAACAGGTTGTGTCTCGTGCGACTTTAAGATAAAATATTATTTAAATACTATATAAAAATAATTTTGTACATTATAATTGTATTTAAATGCACATTGAGAGTAATATACCTAGGTAAGTTCATTCATATTTTAGATCATTCGATAATGCTTGATCGTTGCTGATATTTAATTGTTTTTATAAAATCATTAATAACTGCTGTTGGACTGTAATATAGCAGCAAGCAACAAAAATTTATAGTAAGTAAGGACCAAGTTTTATCGTCTCCTCAGGGATCAGTGCGAGGGAAAGAATGCCATTCAACGGTATCTATATTTCTAAGCTTATGATTCAAAAGTTCTGGTTTAAAGCGAACCAAAAGCAAATGCGGAAAATGTAAAGACGGAAAATATAAAGTAAAGACTGAATTATAAACGGAGCCTTGTTGGAATTGGATCTCATCAATTGATAACACATGCATTCTTCTAATCAAGTAAACACAAATCAATCATTCGCCTAATATCCTCGTGTATCACTCACAACAGAGGTTATGTCTAACGCAACGTCGAGAGGCCAACTGTATCGTCTTATCACTGATGAATCACGCAACAAAACCAACACAGAGCTTTAAGAGTTGATACTCATGCAAGTGTTAGGCCTAAATCTATGTCTAGAGTTCAGTCCTAACAGATATTACTATAACATCCATATCAAATAAATGATTTCTTCGTATTTAAGCAAGATCAAAATACGTACACACGCTTAACCCTTTTTACATGTATTCAACTAATTTGCCCAATGAATGTGAATATCCTTCTTCATCGCTATTATCACGCATCCTCACGATACCGTATCGATCCTACTCATGCTAGCCATGCTACTTAATCAACACAATACAACAAAAGATAAAATGAATATCAATTCACAAAACCATGTCAAAAGCTTGTTCATTGATAGATAAAAATCTAAGATCAAAGATTTGTAAAGGTTTTGTCAAGACCACAAATAATCAACCAAAGACAACAACAATAGAAAATCAGAATTCAATCCATAAACATACATTAGAGGAAATACAGAAGGTATCAAAAGATTACATCCAACACCAACAAGAAATTGAAGCTCTTACCTTCTCTCCCTTGAAAATGAAGAGATGTAATGTTCTATGCTGAAAACTACAAGTCTCTATCTCTAAAACTAAAAACTTAACCTAAAAAGTGTGAAAATTCTATTTATACAAGTTCAGGATTTTCACCGTTCGCACTGCGAACCATTTATTCGCACAGCGAATGGCTAAAAACAGGCACTTCAAATGCCTCTGCTGATCAAACTGCCCCAGAAAATTCACGTTACTTCGCACTGTAAAGGATTTTTTCACACTGTGAACCTTTGCTTTCCCGTTCGCACTGCGAACTTTAGCTCCCTTTTCCTCTGTCCAATTCTGGGAACATTCGCTGGGACCTTCGCCAGAGTTCGCAAAGCGAACCTTCGCTGGCACTCGCCTTCCCATTCGCAAAGCGAACTAACTGATGCATTCCTCATTTCTTTGACAGCTTGCACCATTTCTTGTGTCTTACACTTTTGATCATTTCATGCCTTATACTGCACAATAACACACATATTACAAGCACCAAAGGTATTTTCTTAAGGTTAAAAGAACAACAACAATCATGGATAAAAACCAATGAAAACATGAGAAAAGAGTGGAAAAAATGCAAAGATAGATATGTCATTTTTAGGTCAAATCTGCACCTAACAACTGCAAATATTTAAAATAAATATGTAGCAAATCACCAACTTTGAATTCTAGCACTATCTAATTGTTACAAATTGTATGAAAAACCAACTCCAGGAGTATCGGATTTTGAGGTTTATTTAATGTTTATGCAGAAGTAACATTAGGGCAATACCCTAAAAATTAAAATAAATAGATGATAAATACACATTACAAATACAATTATACTAAGGAAAAGAAGAACACAAATTCACTTTCTGAACTAATTCATCTTTGAAACCATTGTGCTAAAGATGTCAGCTTCATATTTATTGTATTCCATTTGCTTCAGTTTGAGCTCTTTGTACTCAAGTTTAATGTCTCTGTTAACATGCCATCCAACAAATAATTATCCACAATTGAACATAGAAAATAAACTATGTAACACTGATACATCATGCTAAAGATTTGTCTGATGTCTAACACGTATCAGTGTCAGGTACTGACAGATATAGTTACACTACTTTTATTTTCTTAAATTTTACAAATATTAGTGTTCTTGTCAACATTATGTTAATGATTCATAGAAAATAATTTTTTTGATGAAAACTTGTTAGCTAAGGAATGTGAAATTAGTTGTACCTATTATTTGGATCAATAATCAGTGCTCTTTTAATGTCAGCTTCAGCTTTCTCCAAGTCTGATGTTTTAAGCTATGCTTGACATCTTCTGTAAAGAGCCTTAACATTCAAGGGATCTTGTTCTAGTACCTGTATAAAGACAGGATCAATTTAAGATTTCAACTTTTTGCCAATCATAGTTAAGCTAACGTTTACTTCTTAGGGCCGTCTTTCAGGTTGTACAAAGCAGGTTACCGCATAGACTTCAAAATTTGTCACGGTTAAAATGTTGTTAAATATGATCTTATAAAATATTTGTCACATTTAAATCGTAGTTAATAGGGTCTCTACTTGTTTTGTCATGATTAAATTGCGGCTAATCTTATGAAAGAATCAAATGCATTAGGATCAAAGAATACATTTGTGCATAGCTTGGCAGTTTCATTGTATTCCTCCAATTTAAGTTTACATGCAACATTGTTTAAATTACATGACAATCTCAATGTGTTAGCGTGACGCTTCTCCTCGTCGCTGAACGTGTGATCAAATTCAATGTATTTTACAGCCTACAATACCAATTCAATAAAACATTTCATTCTGTTATAGACCTAATTAAATTGGATTAATTGAGATAAATTTTCATATGATTTATCCATCTGTATTATATGCTATAATGTATCTAAAGGTTTTAAAAAACACGATCGTAGTAGCAAACCTTTTCGTATTTCTCAGACGCGCGCCTAAAATTTTGAGCCTTAAACAGAAGATTTCCATCATGCTTCTTCTGCTCGCTCACAAGCATCTAGTTTCTCTTGAGTATCCATTTTCCAAAATGGTTTATCCTATAAAAAGTTGCGAAAATCGATTAAACATAAAAATAAAATAAAAACATTTGAAATGATGGAACTCATATTATTAATGCACATAAGAAACTAACCTTAATGAAATCAATTAATTCAACTTCATAATAAAGGGTTTTTTCAGCATTGACAGTAACCAAAGCTTGTTCTGCTTTTTTCATTGTCATAATTGCTTTTTCTAGACCCTCATGCATTTGTTCTGAAAATAATTAGAACAAAGTTACACAAAGATTAATAATAATCAGAAAAAATATACATAACCCTTTTTATTGTATAATATCAATACTATACCTTCTTGAATTGTGAACTTAAAAGGTTCTTCCTTTGATCATTTCCTATCAATAATTGTACCATCTTCTCCTTTGCAGATATATGTAACTGTTGAAAATGAAAAATTATTATTATGAAACTATACTATGATTATGATTATTTCCATTTGAGATATATGTTACCTTTCACATGAGATCCTTCGTTAGGACGATCAAACCCCTCGCCGGGTTTATTAATTTTTTTCAGTATTTTCTCATCTCCTGTTATATCAATAACGATTTTCCATGATACCAACTCGAGTTTGATGCTAATTAAATTAGAATCTGGTAAACCATCAAACTCAATGATTCTATTTGAATTTTGAGTCAGGCCATCTGCAAAATTATGGCATGATATTAGTTATAAGTCAGCTCAGTTAATAATTTATGGGCTGGTTTATATAAAAAAAGTTAATAATTAAGCAGGTATATCCCACTGCAAGGGTACGGGTTTGAGAAAAAAGAACCGCATAGTTCAGGTGCATAGTACCACCGAGTTGCAACTTATATTCATTTATCAAGCTCTGATGTCTTTCTCCGGGAACTTCAAGTCCTCGGCCATAAGACGGTAAAGGATCAACAACTTCCCAGTGATAGGAATCTTATCAAGATGTAAGGAACCAAGCCATTAGTTAAATGAAAAATCATCCATTCCAACATAAGGATCTATTTCTAAAACAACGTCCAAGAACTACTTCAATTTCCTACACTGAATAAGAATATCATTTAAACAATTAATCACAAGGTTTGTACCTAAACCACAAGCTGCAACATCTGTTGCGGTAATTATAAGACTATTTCCATATTTAAACTATGAAAGCACCCAATCTCTTTCTGCTTGACTTTTGTCTCCATGAATTGAAAGTGCTGGCCAACCATACATGTAGAGCTGCCTGGTAATTTGATCACATATTTTTTTTAGTATCCATGAATATCAATATTCAACTTCCATCCATGATGTCCTCCAAAAACTTCACCAATCTGAAATAAAATGACTATATTATGTCATTCTACATGACAAGCTATTCTAGTTAGGGGTTGAAAATAATGTAGATCATATCCTACTTATCATATTTTTGTTTTTCAGGAACAATGTCAACATAATATATTACCATTATAGAATCATTTTTGCAAATGCAAGTTAAGACTGAAGAAGTACTTATTATTCTAATTCCAATTTTTCACGGAACCCAACTAATTGAACGCCTTCTGTTCTCTCCATTTGGAAGCCTGCAACAACCAACAACATAGGGTAAAAAATAGCTAAATGTTGTATGCATTCGGTTATATACTGGAATCTGACTTGACAGTCATACTTTGTTTCTTAGCTATATAAAAAGAAAAGAAAATGATATCAGTGCCTCAGAACCAAGAGCCATGGATAAACAGAATACACTCAATATCCTTATTTAAAAACATGGATATTCATTGTATTTTACATGCAAATGTGGTTGGACATCATCAATAAAGCAGGGAGAACGAATGAAAAATAAGACTATATCAGAAAGCATCAATTTGGTTTGGAAAATTTCACAGCAGAATAAAAAAACCACTTTTCACGTTACAGTTTGGAAAATTTCACATCCACCACATTTGTATACATCATGAACCATACCAAAGCTTCAAAGTAACCATCTCAATTCTACAATAATCAAAGCTTAAAAATTCATTGGAGAATCAAACATAACATGCTGAAATTACAAGCTCAAAAGCATTCATGAACCATATACCAAATAAGAAGTTAATCAAGATGACTCATTTATGAAGTTTTCAATTTAACTGATTCAGGGAAGGTAAATCATACATGAGAAATCAGACATAAGTTGTGAGATGGAAGATTACTATTATCATTCATAGTGTCTTAGAAAATACAAACAGATTCATATTTTATGCAACTCAACAATTATAGTATTGAACAAAGAAACATTAAAAGCATAAACTAAAGAAACAATATCCTGGCAATAGTTGATAAATAACTCCTATTGTGCTGCCATGTCAGATGTTCTTTTATCTCCCCAGAGCGAGCTTATCTTTCTTTTACTAAAATGGCTTTCGAAACCTCTCTAAAAGCTATATGATGGGTTTAAATATGCAGTCCAATTTTCGCTGGTTAGATTGAATATTTTCTAAAATGAAGAATAAAATAGGTATAAGAAACACACCTCCAAGTAGAGGCTATATATAACATACAATAACATGTCCCTGTGTCATATCTTAAATTAATCAAATGAATTCAAGTCCTTACACTGTAACAGCATGCCCACCAAAAGTATATAGAATGTTGGTAGCTCCAGTGAAATAAAGAACCAATTTAGTTGGCCAGAGTGCTTCACATCCACAGCCTTCAAAAAAACATTATCATAAATCACATATATTGAATTAACAATACTATTTTAAATGACGAAGTCGATCACGAATTCTATACCTGTCCATGAACTAAAGAAGATATAGTCATATACCATATTCTGTAATTGTGGAAAGAGGGGATGAAAACTGTTGTTGCACAACATGCTCCAAATATGTAGGTCCATGTTCTCTTGTCCAAATGGTCATTTATGTAGTATATGTTACTGTCAAATTATTCATATTATACCAAAAAAATTGTTAGCTTAAGATTTTTAACTATATACAAATTATAGTACTATAGTACTAACCTTGCACAAACAATTAACTGAATTACTGATCCAAACAAAAGGAAACTACAGTTGAAAAATAGTCCAAGATTTCTCCAATGTTTGCCTAAAATTCCTTCAAGAACTTCAAACCACTGCAAAAATTGAAAAGAAAATGTATTATTATTAATCTGATACACAGTAAATACTGTTTACAACCGAAAGAGATTTAAACTCCGTCATTCAAGATTACAAATTCAAACTCTTAATACTGAGTTAGCCCCTCTTGAACGAATAATATAATTAATATATAATCACCTGAATAACATGGTTTCTGAAATCAACTTTCTCTCTTTCTTTTCTAGTTCTGTATTCAACATAAAGAACACTGATAATGTAAGCAGTCCAACACACATCATCAAGAACAATCAGGATTTAAGCCATCCAAGCCATTTCATTCAAATTGTGGGTTCCACTAAGAAACAACATAATTCGTATTCAAACTTCCAGTAACCACACAAGCTGCAAACAGTGGCCACACCTTAAAATAAAAATTAAATCATATCAAATTATAAATTATAAACAAATGTAATGCAATAGTATATACTATATTCTTAACAATTAATACTTTAAAAACAGGTTTTACACCAGTCTTTCTTGTAATTGATACTTTAAATCCTATAGATCAAAGTTATAGGATGCATAGTGTTAAAGACAAGAAATTAAACAGAAAAAAAAGGTATTATTTCCTTGACTGAATTATGTATGTCGTGTGTGTGCGGAAACCAAGTCCACAGATATAAAAGAAAGCAACCCGGCCTACCTGAATCATGCCCAACAGTATCTCCAGTCCACCACATTCACAAATAGCACCTGCTATGGCGAACTCAACCTCTGGATCCTGAGACTCATCTCTATCTTCCTTTAGTTCTTTAATCATAGGCTTAGTTGCTTCACCATCCAATCCCTACAAATTGCACACATATAGAACAGATAAATTCAAAACCAAATCTTTAAACAAATGAGTTGACTCGTAAGGTCACTGATATTTGAACACCGAAATATTGGGAATGCTTTATTTATGTTTGAGATATTATATTGGAGATGCTCTGCTCTAAAGTGACTCTGCTCTAAAGTGGAGTCGCTTCATTCCTGTGAACACCGAAAATCACTTGTTATATGGTTTACTTTCTCAAATCATTGAAACCTAACATAAAAAAAAAATTAGAGGTTATTAAAATCAAAATTCAAATAAGTGTGAATACCGATTCAAACAAAATTACATTCTAAAGTAGAAGAATTAATCAAATCCAACAACATGAACTAAACCCCAATAAAACAGAAATGTCACAACACATAAAAAAAAAACCTAAAAAAAAGAAACCTAGAGATTTAAAATAAATCTAAAAGAACCCTAAAAATATGTTGAAGAATAACATTGAATAAACTTCAAACATTCAAACTTTCAACAATTTAATAATCCAACAATAGAATAGGAAAACAACCCTTGTTTGATACTAACCCTTCTGATTTCATATCTTGAATCAGCAAATCAGCTTTTTGGGTTTGCTTGAAAAGATTAGGTTTCAGCGGCAACATAGATTGAAGTAACCAAAACATTGGCTTACCCGCTAGAATCCCGGTTCCATATTTCCTGAAAAAACAACAACAAAAAGTCAACTACGAAATGGCAAGACAAAGGAAGCTGTAGCTTTGAGAAGATAAGAAATCGCATCTGTAGGATCGAGTTCAATATCTTTATCGGCTTCAGTTAGGGATTCGTTAGCGACGTGTTACTGAGTAAGGATCTGGATTTTTTGTTGGAAGAACTTTGACGGTATCCTTAGGGTTTGTAAAGAAGAGGAAGAAGGAAGAAAAAGAGGGAGAAGGAAGAAGAAGAGGAACCCACATTACCGATCTATTACGCGTAGGAAAAGAGGAAAGAGGAAAGACATTGAAAGCTTGAAAAAGCGGAAAAAGAGAGAGATGTGAAATTCTGGTACCAGACGTGTGATGTTAAGGTGCGATGTCACAACAACACATTCTGCAATAATGGACAGAATAAGCAACAGGAAAACACAAGGAATTGTTCACCCAGTTCGGTCTGGTACCAGACGTGTGATGTTAAGGTGCGATGTCACAACAACACACTCTGCAATAATGGACAGAATAAGCAACAGGAAAACACAAGGAATTGTTCACCCAGTTCGGTCTAACTACCTACGTCTGGGGGCTACCAAGCCAGGGATGAAATTCACTACTTGTAGATATAATTTACAGACTCAACACACCAGTTGACAATCTCCTAAACTTATACTCTACTAGTGCCTTTCTACCTAAGAAACCACTTAGATATGAGAACACTACTCAATCCCCTAAAACACTCAAAGAACAACCTCTTTGAGATCCCTTGATCTTGCTTCCTAGCTTCGATTAATCAACAACTCTCTATTGCTTCACAGCTTCTAGAGAGGACAGAAAATTCAACACCTATTCAAACCTAGAATAGTGTGATTACAAGTACTCTAAACAAACCCTAGACTCTAAGCCTCCAGCTCTTGATCTTCAATCTGTTTTCTGTACCTTCTTCCTTGGTCTTGTGCGCTTTATATAGCTCCTTGAATTTGGATTGGATTTGTCACAATATTTGATCAGATTTGTTAATTAAAAACTGAATCTTTTAAAACAGATTTTATCCCCAAAATATTTTTAAATCTTCCACCTTTTAATTCTCCAACAAACCTGCAATCAAATCTCCCATGTAACAGAAAATATCTAGCCCAAGATATTCTCATCCAACGAGTCAACACTCTCCACAATTCCAGCTAATACGCGACCTTAATAACAACAAGCCCATGCTGTCATTAGCTTCAGTTCTGCAGGTCTGATGTTACAACATCACCTATGTGACATCAGACATCCACTTCAGTAACTAGCAACCTTAACACAACCCAGTGTTAAGTGCAATGTTATAACATCAAGCCCATGACATCAAACATAGTTAACCTTCACAACTTAGTACAACCCAGTACTAAGACTCAATGCTGCAACATCAACACCATGACATCAGCATTGAACACCTTGTTGTTTTACCAAAATTCCAGCCAATCCAGGAACTTACAATCTCCCCCTTTGGCTAATTTTGGCTAAAACAATCTCTGCATCTTCAGAGACTTCAGCAGCGGAATATCTTCAATATTTTGAAACATTAACTTGCAGCAGTTTGACAATCTTCATATAGTTTTCATTACTTGATCTGCTGCAGCACCATCTTCATTATTGACAACAGCCAATTGGTGCTCCCCCTCAAAAACTTGAACCAGCATCACAGCTGTTTAGTAGCTCACAATGTGCAGCACATCTCCCCCTTGATGTCTGCTTTGCTGCACTCTGCACTCTTCAATGCTATGAATTCTTCACTAGCAGCTCCATAACTATGCTGTCTATACTCCCCCTCCACAGCATCAGCATTACTAAACACCCTTTTATTTTTATTCTTTTAGCAGCAACTACTCTTCTCTTTATGGCATTTATTAACTCTCCCCCTTTTTAGCCATAATTAGACAATTATCTCCTGGCAGTTGGCTACACACAAGCCCAGAACCTCCAACTGCCCACAACCCCTTTTGCAAATTTAGTCTTCATGAATACAGATTCCCAATTTGCTTCTTAATCTTTCAAATTGGTTTGCATCTAAGGCTTTAGTGAATATGCCAGCCAGTTGATTCTCTGTGGCTACATGTTCTAAGGTAACGATTTTATCTTCAACCAGATCTCTTATGAAGTGATGTCTTATATCTATGTGCTTAGTCCTACTGTGCTATATAGGATTTTTAGAGATGTTAATGGCACTCAAATTATCACAGTATAAAGTCATAACATCTTGCTCGACATTGTATTCACTCAACATCTGCTTCATCCACACTAGCTGAGAGCAACTACTTCCTGCTGCTATATACTCAGCTTCTGCAGTTGAGAGAGACACACAGTTCTGTTTCTTGCTGAACCAGGAAATCAAATTATTCCCTAGAAAGAAACAGCCTCCTGAAGTGCTTTTCCTATCATCTGCACTTCCAGCCCAATCAGCATCACAGTATCCTTTTAACTCAGTTCCAGTATTATGACTGTACAGCATCCCATAGTCACTTGTCCCATTCACATATTTCATAATCCTCTTTACTTGGTTTAAGTGACTTACCTTAGGATCAGACTGATATCTTGCACACACTCCAACAGTAAATGAAATGTCAGGTCTGCTTGCTGTGAGGTATAGCAAACTCCCAATCATACTTCTGTACAAGCTTTGGTCCACACTCACTCCATTCTCATCTTTGGATAACTTCAAATGTGTAGGAGCAGGAGTTCTTTTGTGATTTGCTTTATCCAGGCCAAATTTCTTTACTGTACTTTTAGCATACTTGCTCTGAGAAATAAAGATAGAGTCCTCCATTTGTCTGACTTGTAGTCCAAGAAAGTAGCTGAGTTCTCCCACCAAACTCATTTCAAATTCAGATTGCATTTGTTGAACAAACTGTTTGACCATAGCTTCTGAAATTCCCCCAAATATTATGTCATCCACATAGATTTGGTCTACCATCAACTTTCCGCCTTCTTCTTTGACAAACAGGGTTTTGTCTACCCCTCCCTTTCTATATCCACTAGCTGTTAAGAATTCTGTTAGCCTTTCATACCATGCCCTTGGAGCTTGTTTTAAGCCATATAGAGCTTTCCTCAGTTTGAACACATGATTGGGGAAGTTTGGATCAGTGAATCCTTTCGGTTGATCAACATAGACTTCTTCATTCAGATAGCCATTCAGAAAGGCACTCTTCACATCCATTTGGAACAGCTTGAATCTTAGGTTACAGGCCACACCTAAGAGAAGCCTGATGGATTCTAATCTAGCCACTGGAGCAAAAGTCTCATCAAAATCAACTCCCTCTACTTGAGTATAGCCCTGTGCAACAAGTCTGGCTTTGTTTCTTGTAACTACTCCAAGCTCGTCTGACTTGTTTTTGAAGATCCATTTTGTTCCAATAACATTCACCCCTTCTGGTCTTGGCACTAGATCCCAGACATCATTTCTTCTGAACTGCTCCAGTTCTTCTTGCATGGCACTTATCCAAAATTCATCTGTCAAAGCTTCCTTGACATTCTTTGGCTCAATTTTGGAAACAAAGCATGAGCTAGCAATGACTTCTCTAGATCTAGTTCTTACTCCAGAATTTGGATCGCCTATAATTAGTTCCTTGGGATGGTCCTTCTGGATTCTGATTGAAGGATCTTTCTGAGGTTGTTCAGGCTCAGCATTAGTGGTACCAGGAGAGGTATTTCTTTCTTCAACATCAAGAGATGCTTCACCAGCAGGTGTTTCAACATCTTCTATAACATCCTCAACTTCCTGCTTATCTTCATCATCTATCACAACATTGATAGACTCCATCATAACTTTGGTTCTGGAGTTGAAGACTCTATAAGCTCTGCTATTAGTAGAGTATCCCAAAAAGATCCCTTCATCACTCTTGGAATCTAGTTTTCTTCTTTGCTCCCTATCAGTCAGAATATAACATTTACTTCCAAATACATGAAAGTATTTGACATTTGGTTTCCTCCCCTTCCACAGCTCATACAGAGTAGATGAAGTCCCTCTTCTTAGGGTAACTCTGTTGTGAATATAGCAGGCAGTGTTCATGGCTTCTGTCCAGAAGTGATAAGGAAGTTTCTTGGCATGAATCATTGCTCTTGCCGATTCTTGTATAGTTCTGTTCTTCCTTTCAACAACTCCATTTTGCTGAGGTGTGATAGGTGATGAAAACTCATGACTTATTCCTTCAGTTGAGCAAAATTCTTCAAACTTGCTATTCTCAAACTCTCTTCCATGATCACTTCTTATTCTGATGACCTTACTCTCCTTTTCCCTTTGGAGTCTTTGGCAGAGCTCTTTGAAGACATCAAACACTTCAGATTTGTCTTTGGTGAAATTTACCCAAGTGTATCTTGAGTAGTCATCCACGACAACATAAGCATATCTCTTTCCACCTAGACTTTCAACCTGCATAGGTCCCATCAGATCCATATGAAGAAGCTCCAACACCTTGGAGGTGGTGTCATGTTGAAGCTTCGGATGAGACATCTTTGTCTGCTTTCCTTTTTGACAGTCTCCACACACTTTTCCTTCCTCAATGCTCAGTTTGGGAATCCCTCTGACTGCCTCTGAGGAGATAATTCTTTTCATTCCCTTTAGGTGAAGATGTCCCAACTTCTGATGCCAGATTTTGACTTCATCTTCTTTAGCAAGCACACACGTGGATGACTCAGAGTTTTGAGGTGCCCACAAATAGCAATTGTCCTTTGACCTGTCTCCCTTCATGATTACTTCTCCTTTGTCATCTTTGACCACACATTCAGACTTAGTGAAGTCTACTTTGAATCCTTGATCACATAGTTGACTGATACTAATCAAATTTGCTGCTAGTCCTTTAACAAGTAGGACATTCTCCAGTCTGGGAGCATTGGCACAATTTAGTTTGCCAATCCCCTTTATCTCCCCTTTGACTCCATCACCGAATGTCACGTAGCCAGAAGTCTGAGGTTTCACATCAATGAGCAGATTCTTTACTCCAGTCATGTGTCTTGAACACCCACTGTCAAAATACCAGTCATCTTTGGTAGAAACCCTTAAGGAGGTGTGAGCTATCAAGCTGATAACTTTAGGTATCCATTTCTTCACCACTTTAGTTCTTACCTCTTTGGGTTGAGGAGCAGGATTAGGATAACCATGTAGCTTGAAGCATGAGGACTGGATATGCCCGATCCTACCACAGTAGAAGCATCTTCTTCTGCTTTGATAGGGTTGTGACTGCCACTCATACTTTTGTCTTCTTATACCATAGTTGAGTTGTCTTTTCATGTACTGATGATGCTGTCTCTTAGGCTGTCTACTATGGTGATGTGGCTTCCTTCTTCCATAGCAATGAGGAACAGCTTTGTTGAATTTGTTTCCATTCCTGTTCTTATGATGATGAACCTTGTTCTGATTGCACCCAGCAGTCTCCAAGTTCTTGTGAAATTGGGGAGGCGTATGCTGACTAACTCCTTGAGACTGAGGACTATTCTTCTTTGATGTAGGATTCTGTCTCTTGGGTTGATGTTGAGACACAGGTTGAGACATCTCTCTTGTTGTTCCTGAAGTGCTGGCCACATATCCTATTCCTGATTTATCTCCAGCTGCTTTCTCAGACTGAAGAATTTTATCCAGATTAGTAGTACCACTGTTCATCATCCTAACAAATTTTGTCATCTGCTCCAGTTGAGACTTAACAAGTACAACTTCGTTCTCTCGATCAGCTTTTTCACTTTCAAGCTGAGCAATCTGTTGTTTGTGACACTTGTTTTCTTGACAAATTTCAGCACTTTTCAAACACAGCTCTCGATAAGTAGATGCTAGTTCCTCATAGGTTATTTCTTCATCATTGTCATCATCTGACACAATTGTTCCTGTTAAGGCTCTAGCATGCCTTGCTGACTCATCTTCATTTTCACTATCAGATTCAGACCAGGAGACTGACATCCCCTTCTTCAGTTTCTTCAAGAATGTGGGACATTCTTTCTTAATATGTCCATACCCTTCACATTCCACGCATTAAACACCTTTATCCTGGGCAGGCTTCTTTTCATCTTTCTCTTTAGGCTTACTGATGTCAGAAGAACTGTTCTTGACCCTAGGCTTGTAGTTATTGTTCCACCTTTTTAACACTTTGTTGAATTGTCTTCCCAGCATTGCTATGGCCTGAGATAAGTCATCCTGGGATTCAGAACTCTTCCCTTCTTCCTCTTGATCATTTGACACCAGAGCTATATTCTTTGGCTTCTTTTCTGGTTCTTCCTCATTCAACCCAAGCTCAAAGGTTTGAAGAGATCCAATGAGCTCATCTACTCTCATCTTGCTGATGTCTTGTGACTCTTCAATAGCAGTAACCTTCATCTTGTATTTTTTGGGGAGGGATCTAAGAATCTTCCTCACCAGCTTTTCATCAGACATTTTCTCACCTAGAGCACTGGAAGCATTTGCCAGCTCTAGAACATTCATGTGGAAGTCATGAATGGTCTCCCCATCCTTCATCTTCAGACTTTCGAATTTTGATGTTAAAATCTGAAGTCTTGACATCTTGACTCTCGATGTTCCTTCATGTGTTGCCTGCAAAATACCCCAAGCTTCCTTAGCAACTTCACAGGTATTGATCAACCTGAAGATATTTTTATCCACTCCATTGAATATGGCATTTAGAGCTTTGGAATTTCCAAGGGCAAGCTCATCTTCCTCCTTGGTCCACTCTTCTTCAGGTTTTGGCTTTGAGGTGCCTTCTTTATCCTTGCCAGCCTCATCTTTCTCACATACCTCTGGAGCTTTCCACTCTTTAATGACAGCCTTCCAAGCTCGGCTGTCTAATGACTTTAAAAAGGTAGTCATTCAAGGCTTCCAATACTCATAGTTTGAGCCATCCAATATAGGGGGTCTGTTGACGAATCCTCTAACCTCTTTGTCCATCTTTCACCAGAAAGTAACTTCCCTAGATCTCACCCAGAGACAGACAGGATGCCTGCTCTGATACCAATTGAAATTTTGGTACCAGACGTGTGATGTTAAGGTGCGATGTCACAACAACACACTCTGCAATAATGGACAGAATAAGCAACAGGAAAACACAAGGAATTGTTCACCCAGTTCGGTCTAACTACCTACATCTGGGGGCTACCAAGCCAGGGATGAAATTCACTACTTGTAGATATAATTTACAGACTCAACACACCAGTTGACAATCTCCTAAACTTATACTCTACTAGTGACTTTCTACCTAAGAAACCACTTAGATATGAGAACACTACTCAATCCCCTAAAGCACTCAAAGAACAACCTCTTTGAGATCCCTTGATCTTGCTTCCTAGCTTCGATCAATCAACAACTCTCTATTGCTTCACAGCTTCTAGAGAGGACAGAAAATTCAACACCTATTCAAACCTAGAATAGTGTGATTACAAGTACTCTAAACAAACCCTAGACTCTAAGCCTCCAGCTCTTGATCTTCAATCTGTTTTCTGTACCTTCTTCCTTGGTCTTGTGCGCTTTATATAGCTCCTTGAATTTGGATTGGATTTGTCACAATATTTGATCAGATTTGTTAATTAAAAATTGAATCTTTTAAAACAGATTTTATCCCCAAAATATTTTTAAATCTTCCACCTTTTAATTCTCCAACAAACCTGCAATCAAATCTCCCATGTAACAGAAAATATCTAGCCCAAGATATTCTCATCCAACGAGTCAACACTCTCCACAATTCCAGCTAATACGCGACCCTAATAACAACAAGCCCATGCTGTCATTAGCTTCAGGTCTGCAGGTCTGATGTTACAACATCACCTATGTGACATCAGACATCCACTTCAGCAACTAGCAACCTTAACACATCCCAGTGTTAAGTGCAATGTTATGACATCAAGCCCATGACATCAAACATAGTTAACCTTCACAACTTAGTACAGCCCAGTACTAAGACTCAATGCTGCAACATCAACACCATGACATCAGCATTGAACACCTTGTTGTTTTACCAAAATTCCAGCCAATCCAGGAACTTACAAGATGTTGTAGTGGAACCAAATGACAGCAGTGTAATGGGTGAGAGGTGGTTGTAATGGATGAGAGGGACGGTTTCTGAATAATGCGTGAAAAGAAGAAGTGTGTTTTAGTGATTGTGAACAAAAAGGATGGTGGTTACGGTTTTGTGAAGAAAAATAAATTTGTCGGGTGGTTAAATGCTAGAAATAAGGAAGAATGAGTAATAATTGTTAAATACTTTATTAATTTTTAATTAATTTATTAAATGGATTAGAATTGGTTAAGGTGCCAAGTGGCACATTATTGAGTATTTAAGTTGCCAAGTGGCAGATTATTTGCTAATAAGGGTAATTAGGGGTTTTTAAGACCACATTTTTTTCTTATATGATAGATTTTGGAGGGAAGTTTTTGAGAGAGAAGTTTTGATAGTGTTAAAGGAGTTAGTGGTGTTATGAATATTTTATTTATTTATTTATTTAGTAATTTTTTAAATTAATAATTATTATTAATGAATAATTGAGAAACTATTTAATAGTGGTAGTTAATAATTGAGAGAGAAAAAGTTACTAAATGAGTGAGTGGTTTTTATTAATTTATTATTTATTAATTAATAATATTTACTTTTTTATTTATTAAAGGTTTTGGCGGAGAATTTGGTGAGAAAAACTTCTAAGATTATAATTTAATAGGATGTATATCATAAAATTTATTACATAAATAATTTAAATTGTAAAAAATTAAATAAATAACATATTTATGTTTTGATCTGTATGCACGGACAAATTCTAATAATATTTAATACTTACAAACCAAAATTCTAATAATTAATTAATTATTACTTATAATAAGTAATCCCTCTAACTCTAATATCTCCATAAAAAATTATTTCTTCTCAGTATTGTAATTGATAAATAAAAAATAGTCACAATTATTAATAACTAAACAAATTGTCCCATTTAAAAAACCACTATTCTGCTAACAAATACTTCCTCTGTCCTAAATTATAAGATATTTTCAATAATTTACATAAAATTAAAGAAAAATTATGTATGATTTTACAATATTGTTATTCATTTAATACATATAAAAAAGAAATTTAAAAAATTAGAAGTAAAAATAATAATAAATAATAGATGATATATTGGATAAAAATGTCATTAATATTATATTTGAATAGTAAAGTGGTCTATAATTGAGGACAAATTTTTTTATAAATTGATTTGTAATTTAGAACTGAAGAAATAGACAACATTAACTCAAAAACCCCTAACTTAGTAACAAATGATGAAACTATCTCATACACACAGAATAAAAATGATATATATATATATATATATATATATATATATATATATATATATATATATATATATATATATATATATATATATATATATATATATATATATTATTCAACAAATCTTAAAAATTAAGTTTTTTCTATGATAAAAAATGGATGAGTAGTGTTCAAGAAAATAGTGAGCATTTAAATGAACGAATTTTGAATGGGTTTAGAGGGTTGTATATGAGTTGCATTAAATCAGATTTGGTTTAATCTGTTACCTAATCTATTTAAATTTTAATGGGTTGAGTTTAAGGGTGACAAAACGGGTCGTGACCCGCCGGACAGGTCCGCGCACACGCACCCTCCAAAAAATGGTGGGTTGGGTTGAGATTTTGTGTCCGCCTACCCATCTAGCCCGCCCCGCCTTAAGTCAGACAAAAAAAAAGGGTGGGTTGGCCCGCCAACGTAGTTATCAAGTACTAAAATCATTTTTTTTTGTTGAAGGTTAATACTTGAACTATATTTTGGAATACTTGTTGATGATTATATTTTATACATTTATTTGTGAATATATCCAATATTTTTTTAAGTAAAATTTGTTAAAAAGATGTTTTATAAAAAATTGTTCTAAAAATTAAGTAAAAAATCTAATTGAAATGTAAAAATAAGCCTATTGATCTATTAAAAAAATAAAAATAAAAAATAAAAAAATAGGCGAGCAAGCCTGCTGCACGTCAACCCTTCACCTTGGCAGGGCGGGCTAGATTTTAAAGCCCATTTTCACTTGGTGGGCTTGCCCGCCCTGCCCATTTTTTGGCGGGCTTAAGGTGGGGAATGGAGGGGTGGGGTGGGAGGCCCGTTTTGCCATCCCTAGTTGAGCTCGTCCTACAACCTGTAATTTCATAATTAAAATTAACTCGAATCAACACGATCATTTACAGGTCAAGTTGAATTCGTAGATTGTATATAAAATAAAAATAGACTTAAATGCACTTTTAGTCTTCTCTTTTATTTTTTTTTAATCTTTTAGTCCAAAGATTGAATTTTCTTAGGAAAAGGATGTGGGTCGTCACATAGTGAACGACATGAGCATCTAAACACATGAAGTCATTTGTGAGGGGGGAACTCATACTCTTATTTGGATTAGATAGAAGAGGTTGAGAAGAAAAGAAAAAATCAAAATCATCATCAGACTTGTAAAAGGATCCAAAGTAAGGTATATTACATATTTTAGCAAACTCTTCCAGTGATAAATAAATTTCTTGCATACATATCTCAGTATTAATGATTTTATCTTTGTAGCTTAGATGAGCATATAACATTCTTACCAACATATAATATTCTTACCAATTTGGAATCATCTCTTCATGAGTGTTGCAAATGAAATTTTCGGGTTGGATTGAACAAAAGAGTTAAAGAAATCACGGTTTCCAAACATATTATCATCCCCATAGTGGGTTGGAGTGGGATTCTCGGTAGCATAATTCCTATAATCTTGTCTTTTTAATCTTAAAAATATAAATTATTTGAGAAGTAGGCTAGAGATGAGGAATTATTGGAGGTTTGAATCCTTTTGGGTGCCATTATAGTGGTGATGATGAAAATACAAGAGTAACACACACAAAACAAGAAAGCACAAGCACAGGAAAGGAAGAAGGTGAAGAGAAGAATACGACAGGGATGAAAATGAAGGAAAAAAGAAAACCTATTTATAGGGCAATCTTAATCGATTAAATGTAGTTTTAATCAATTACTAAATTTATGCCAATCAATTATGATTGATTGATTGATGGAGATGGCGTACAGTTCTAGGGTCTTTTAGTTTATTAATCATCCTGGTTTAATCGATTAGTTGGTGCTAATTTTTAAATTCAAAAGGTTTAATCCATTAGAAGGTTGATTTTTTAGCTCCCTTTTTTCGTTTGGGCCTTGATTTTGCTTTTTGTACCTCTTTTTCTTGGATTGCTGTTCGCACGTGATTCTCTGGCGAACAACCGCTGGCCTCCTATCGCAGGTTTACTCGCGGGATCGGCCACAGAATCCCAGAACAGTTCGGTTGAAGTGTAGGTCTTGTTGATGTGATGGTTTTTAGTTTAGAAGAGTTGTAAGAAACTTGAAAAATAAAAAAGTTTGCAAATTGATGAACAAAACAAAGTAAAAGAAAAACAAACAAGTAAATGACAAGATAACTTAAACTTTGGTCATATAAATTGCATTAAAATAAAAGGTGTGGATGCTATCATACATTTTTGCGGGAGTAAACTCGTTTATCTTAACGCTTGGTACTTTGAGTGTTTTCCCTTTTGCAATGTTACAAATGCGACCCCTTAAAATGGAAATAACTATTGCCTTAAATAGGCTGAGAAAATAACTGTCCATTTCCCAAGATTTGTCCTGGCTATGACACGTGTCACCCCACTATCTTTCTAACTTCCCACATTCTTGGCTTTCAAGTTTTCCCGCCCAAAATCTTATCAGCTTTGTGTTGGCTTCATGGGCCACCAAGTGATACCCTTTGATGGCCTTGTTTGTATGCTTCCTTTTGACGAACCATTCGCTTGCGTCGACCAAACTTTGGCTTCCTCACCATCCTTTCACCTGGCGTCGACCCGCTTGCTTGGCTTTTCCACCATTTCTTCATTTCTTATGTTTGGTCGAAATCTTCTGGCTAACAAATTGCCCCCCAAAAGGCCAGTTTCGACTGAGCAATGCGTCGACTGAGAAAACTGGGGTTTTGATTTCCTGCGATATTTCGACGACGCTTTGGTTTTGACCCAACAAACAACGTTATGTCTTCTGTCGAATCTTTGCCACGTGTCACTCCCAGTCTGACGTGATGATGGTACATTTCTGCGCCACGATTTCCAAGAAACGTCATGATGGCTAGTCTCGTCCTAAGTTATGGGTCTCGAAACCACCCCCACTAACTGCAAAATTTGAACATTTCTTGGCTTTTCAGTTGCATGTATTCTTCCTTATAAATACTCCTAAAACTCGCTCGTTTGTCTTTTCTCCACTTTCTCACAGCTTCTTCTTCTTTCAAGTTTTCTTGCTCCCAAAAACTCTCCATTCCAATGGCATCCTCTATAACTGCTATTGCTTCCGCCACTCACACCACCGGAAACAACCCTATCGCCTTCGTCCTTTCTGAGAAGGAATCACTCAGGCCTCTCCCTCAACTGTCATCTGCTGACGCAACAGTGGTGGCAAACTGGCGCCATCAAATGGCCATCTCTTTCGCGGCGGCTGGTAAACTCCATGCTTTTCATGGTCCATATCCGAATAAAAAGTCAAGTCATCAAGAACTTCAAGAGTTCTTTCCATGTTTCGCTCCTACTATACCATCAGCTTTTGAGAAAGGTGGCACTTTAGACCTTAAATTCATGGCGCCCAAAGCCAGAGTCTTTCGATCAATGCATACACTTGGCAATAAAGACTACATTTCTTGGCTCAACCGAGTCGAAGGCCAACGTAAGGAGCAATGGCAAAAAGTTGGCATCTTCGACGTCATTCAACTCTCAAGGAATGCTCATAAGGTCAACCCTTGTTTGCTGCTGGCGTCAATGTACTTCTGGGAAGGATCGACCAACACATTCCACTTCCCTTGTGGTATGTTCACACCGACACTCTTTGATGTGGCGGTTGTCAGTGGTCTGTCACCCTTGGGCGAGACTTTCGACCTAACGCTATAAACAAACCACACCTTCGACTTCGAGCGTGTTGGTTTCCAGAACTACATCGAAGATCATCACGACAAAGCCTCCAAGGAAGTGTCCGACGAGGAACACATTGCTTTTTTAACTCTGTGGTTGTCGTATTATCTATTCTGTCATGGCTCTCTGCAAATAGCCAAAATTTACATCAGCCTGGCGATCCAGATTCACGAAGGTCGACAGGTATCTTTGGGTAAGCTTTTACTAGCCTCCCTTTATCATTCCCATGGTCTATCAACCCTGCGGTTGAAACTTCTGCATGCGACTACCAAGGCTTTAAACGTCTCAGGGCCTATGTAGTTGTTGCAACATTTGCTCAATTCTACTTTCGAACATCAACTGGGCTACCCGGTCTCTACCACGATGGAGCGTCTGAACAAAGAGCATTCCATAGAGGGCCTTCGACTCTCCCTGATGACCACCCAAGAAACCCCCAACAAAAGTCTCTTCATGAAGTATCTTAATATGTTTGTGGAGACCACGTCTTTCGTCCCTGTCATGGCGCCCTTTGTGGCTCGACAATTCGGTCCGACATGGTTCAAGAATCTGTTTCCTGGTGTTTCCCCCCAAAGAAGCAGCTCAGTCGAACTCAATATGAAGGGCATTCCTGACCCCCACTATGCTATCCTTTCGGATTGAGACGGGGAACACAGGTTATGGGTTCATGAATTACCAGCCTAACTTGGTGGCCCGTCAATTTGGCTTGAGCCAGATGCTACCAAAATCCCTGGTGAAACATCCTTCTGATATTGTACAGGCTTGTCGACGGCTGAATTTGGCGGAACATAAAGCCTGCCTTAGATTTGTCAGGTCGACACAACATCTTGAGTTGCCTGTCTTTGCGTTCCAACCTTCCTTCTTTACCACAAAAGACTTTGATGTCTGGTGGTTAGAATACCAAAATCAGATTTTCCCATGTGACCTGTTCCTGTCAAACGTGGTCGATGCTTTCGCCACTCTTGTTGGAAAAGTCCCTAATCCAATAGTTGTTGTGCCTGTCGAGGACATGCCAGAAGCTGATGCCACATAAGACCCACCACAGAAGGTAACTCCTGACTCTTTAAGTTTATTCATTAGTTGTCTTTATCTAACCATCTGTGTTTATTTCCCAGGGTCGAAAATGGGAACCAGTTGTTGCCCCGACCTCCACCGGGCCTACCAAGAAACCAAAGACCCTGAAATCGCAGGTATAACCTGTTTTAGTGTTACTTCGCATCTGCTTTTTTTTGTAAGTTTATTTGACTTTGTCGTTTGCTAGGCTTCTGAAAAAATACCACCTCCTGAGGGAGACGTGTCGGATGAAAGTACTCAATCCCAAATCTTTCCCAATGGAGTCCCAGCATATTCTCCAGCTACTCTATTGGTGAGGAAGAAGAGGGCCCCAATCAAGAAAACTCCTTCAAAGACGGTTGCTTCGACCGCCAAACCTGTTGTTCCCAGAAACCTTGCTGACGTCTTTGAACCTGTCGAGGCTGAAGCACCCCCTTCAAAACAACCTGCTGAGGTATTCATCATCCTTGCTTTATTGCTTTGTATGGTATTTGGATTTTTTTCTCACTGAAACTTTTATTGCAGGAAATTGTGGCCACTTCGACCACTGCTGCAAAGGACGGTACTGCAACAGCCACCACTGTCAATCCGCCTGAGACAACAACTATGCTTAGTCCTCAAACCGTCGACGAGTTTCAAATGACTTTGACAGAAGAGGACTTAGTGAAGACAACGCCTCCAGTTCAACAAACCACCGCTGAGGCTAGGAAGGACGGTGTAACCACTGGCGATAATGACAATCCTTCGACAACGGTTACGACTGCTGAAGTCGGTGTGAACCCTAAAGCTCCTGCTGAAGGTGGTTCCAACCTGCCTATGCCTAATGTCAACAAAGCTCTTACCCCGGAGGAGATCCTGGCGACAAAACAAACAAATCCAGCGGCGGCTTTGAAGGTACTGCACAAGCTTTACCAAGAGTCTGGGGACGTTCAGCCCACGAGCTCGACGACCATACCAACCCCAGAAATAGATGCTTCTTTCGCCCTCAAGCTCCAACAATTGAAGACATACTTATTTGAGGATGAATTTCTGGAAGTCGTCGTAGAGGAATCTGTTGTTTCTTGTGATGTGTTCAAGATATTAGATGAACTTGTCGAATTTTAAGTTTCAGCCCCCATGGCCTCGTACTTGATTGAATTTGAAGTCTTCTTTACGCAACTGGCCAAGGACCTTACCATGTGCAAACAGGTCGACACTCAAATCAGGCTGAAAAATAATGAGATGGGTCGTGAGTGGTATCTCAGTTCCCTTTGTGAGAAGAAACTTAAGGACTTCGAGGCTACAAAGCAAGAGTGCTCTGATAAGCATTGTGCTTTCGATCAGCAGATATCTGACTACCAAGCTCAGATAGCTGAACTCACCAGAAAAATCGCGGAGGTCAAAAAGCAGAAGGGCTCTTTGGATGTTGCCGAACCTTTGCCTGCTCAAGAGGCAATCGGTCAATAAGTCGCTCAAGGGATTGCTCACGTAGAAGTTGCTCTCAAGATAAAGGATACCATTGGTCAGATGCAGAAAAGAAAAGCTATCCTCAAAAGCAAGTTTGTTCATGAGAAGACCATCTTTGAAGACTTTAAGTCTAGATTCCCAGCTTCCTCTTAACTATCATGTTGAACTGTTGTAATTTTATTCATATATTTTGTAAGCCATCTTGGCAACCCTAGCCTATTTTGGCCTCTTATTAATGAAAAAATTACTTTTTAATTTGAATCTCTTGTAGCATAGGTTTATATTTTTTCAAGTATTTCCCATTTACCCTTAAGACTCGTTGGTCCATTCCTATTTCCTGAACCTCGTATGCATTGTTGTTGAACCCCTGGATCACTTTGAATGGTCCTTCCCAATTTGGTGACCATTTCCCTAGTGTTCGATCACGTCGATCCATGGGCAACACTGTTTTCCACACATAGTTGTTAACTGCAAAGGTATTCTTTCTGACCTTCTGATTATATGTCTTGGCAACTGTTGCCCTCTGGCGTAGGGATGGCAATGGGCAGGGTATGGGTAGGGTACTATAGTACCCGTTCCCATACCCGCAGTTGAAAAAAAATCCCCGTACCCGAGCCCATACCCGCTTGGGTATCAAAATTGGCACCCGTCCCCGTATCCTATGGGTATATAAATGCCTGTACCCGTACCCGTTAACCATATTTCTAATAAAAATAAGGCTTAAATAGTATTTTCGTCCCTGTTAGTTGGCGAGTTTTTGGTTTTTGTCCCTGTATCTTTTTTTTTTTCGGTTTTAGTCCCTGTATCTTACTTTTTGTTGGTGTTTAGTCCCTACAGAGGTTTCCTGTGGATTTTCCTGCGGATTTTGATTTTTAGGAAAATCCGCAGGAAACCTTCGAATTTTCCTGCGAATTTTGGCTTTAGGGACTAAACACCAACAAAAAGTAAGATATAGGGACTAAAACCGAAAAAAAAAGATACAGGGACGAAAACCAAAAACACGTCAACTTACAGGGACGAAAACATTATTTAAGCCTAAAAATAAATATATCAAGTATAAAATATCATAATATTTTAAGTTTTTAAAAATATTAAAAAGTTTTAAAAAAAAAATTATTATTGAATTATGAAATAAATGATCTCGTATATTAAATATGTAGTAATTTAAAATTGATGTTTTTTATAATTTTATAAATATTTATTTTTATATAATAATATAAATTAAAATATATAAATATATAATGTGCGGGTATGGAGCGGGTTGGGTACTAAGGTGCCCATCCCCGCACCCATCTCCGCTTATTTAAGTGGGTAATTATCCGAGCCCGTACCCGTACCCATTTTTGCGGGTTTTTATCCTACCCGTTGTGGGTAATTTTCTGGGTACCCACTAGGGATGGGCCAAATTGCCATCCCTACTCTGGCGTAATAACACATTCAACTCAGCCATCCTTTCCTCGTCTAAGTCCACGATTTCGTCTAGCAGCATGTCCCAGTATTGCTCCGACGGAATTTCATGTTGTCGTTGCACTCTGATTGACTGTAAACATATTTCTGCCGGTAATACAGCGTCGTGACCAAAAGTCAAATGAAACGGAGTCGAGTTTGTTGAATCTTTGGGGGATGTTCGATAAGCCCATAAAATTTGATTCAACGTCTTTTGCCAATTTTTTGGCTTTCTGGCCACGTGTTTTTTGATGAGCCTAAGGACCACTTTATTAGCTGCTTCGACCTGACCATTTGCTTAAGCATAATATGGTGTCGAAGTAACTAATTTGAAACCTGTTTCTGCTGCGAACTCTTGCATTTTTTGGCCAACAAATACAGAACCTTGATCTGTAGTGATGGTTTCAGGGATCCCGAATCTATACAAAATATGATTCTGGATGAACTCGATCACAGCCTCCTGATCTACTTTCACTAGGGGCACATCCTCTATCCATTTTGTGAAGTGGTATATACCCACAAGGATGACTTTCTGTTATTTCGACGAGGTTGGTCGAATTTCCCCTATGACATCCAATGCCTATCCACGAAATGGCCATGGCTTGACGATAGTGTGTAATTCGCTGGCTGGCACATGCTGAATGTTTGCATGTTTTTTACAGTCTTGGCATTCTTTTGCGAAGTCCATGCAATCCTTGAGCATGCTTGGCCAATAGACGCCTTGTCGAAACAATAGCCATCTCATCTTATGGCCAGCTTGGTGAGCCCCACATGTCCCACTATGGACCTCAGACATTGCCAGGTATGCGTCTGTGTCCCATAGACACTTGAGCAACACTCCTTCTGGAGTCTTTTTTAGCAACTCATTTCCCATCAGCACATAACTTAGAGCTCTATATTTAGTCTTCCTATCTGTACTGCCCACCAGATTCTCAAAATACTCAATAATTGGTATTCTCTAATCTGTTGATGACAGATTACTGATAGCAAAAACCTCGTAATTTTTCAACCCTTCGATCAAACTTTCAGCCGAGGCGTTTGCCTCCACAGCTTTTGGGATTGACAGGCATGATGGTGGGCGTATGTTCGACACCATCTTCTCCCTAATTTCAATGAAGTCCTTCAACTTCTCTCCCGACACCTTGTAACCGGAGGCGATCTGCGCTAGATCATTAGCCTCTTGGTTTTCTATTCTGGGCACGTGCGTAACGCTGACAACTTCAAATTGCTCCAAAAGTCGCTTTGCCATTGAGAAGTAAATCAAAAGATGCTCTTTGACGTACTTATATTCTCTCGTGATTTGTTTAATCACCAGTTCAGAATCGCCTTTTATTTCGACTCTCTTGGCCCCCAAATCCCTAAGTATTTTGAGGCCAGTAATTAAGGCTTCATATTCTGCCTCGTTATTGGAGCATCTCCCGTCAACCTTGCATTTGAATTTAGTCGGAATATCCTGCGGGGATACTATTAGAACTCTAATACCTACCTCGTTTCTATGGCTCGATCCATCGAAGTATAACTTCCAAGGGGCAATGTCGACATTACATATCGACGGTTTGACTACTGCGTGGTCGACAATAAAGTCTGCCACTATTTGACCTTTCATAGCCCTTAGAGGGACGTATGTCAAGGGAAACTCAGTCAATGCTAGTGCCCGTTTCCCAATTCGACTATGCAAAATAGGTTTAGACAACATGTGCTTAATAACATCAAAATGCAACGAAACATAAACATCAACTGGTTTAGTATATTGCTTTAATTTAATACATGAGAAGTACAGGCACAAGCATAATTTTTCAATCATAGTGTACCTAGTTTCAGCATCTATTAACATTCGACTAAGGTAATAAATGGGTCTTTCAACGCCACTACTATCCTCTTGTGCTAACATGTTACCTATGGTCGTATCCGACACAACGATGTACAACTTCATGTTTTTATTCACTCTAGGAGGCAATAAGATGGGAGGCCTTGTGAGATATTCTTTGATAGCGTCGAAAGCCTCCTGCTGCTCCCGTTCCCAACGAAATTCACTTTCCTTCTTGGCTTTGAATAGTGGCAAGAATACCTTCGTCTTTTCACTTATATTCTATATGAATTTTCTCAAGAAGTTTATCTTCCCCAACAAAGATTGGAGCTGCTTCTTTGTAGAATGAGGCTTCAGAACCAAGATTGCTTTCGTCTTGTTTTGGTTTATCTCGATGCCTTTCTTGTGGACCACAAATCCCAGGAAATCCCCTGCATGAACACCAAAGGTACATTTTAATGGATTCATTTTTAATCCATATTTCCTCATTCTTTCGAATGAGCGTCGAAGGTGGTCTAAGTGACCATTCTCCGATGAGGATTTTATCACAATGTCATCAATGTATACCTGCATAAAATTCTCAATAAAATCATGGAATATAGCATTCATGGCTCTTTGATAGGTTGCCCCTGTGTTTTTTAAACCAAATGGCATCACAACCCATTCGTATGTTCCCAAAGCCCCAGGGCATCGAAACGCAGTTTTGGGAACATCCTCTTCGGCTATGAGAATTTGATTATAGTCGGAATAACCGTCGAGCATGCTCAAATATTCGAAACCTGCCACTGAGTCGACAAGCTTTCCGCCACAGGCATCGAATATTCATTTTTTAGGGTAGCGTTGTTCAGATCCCTAAAGTCTATAGAGACTCTAAGGGTTCCATTTTTCTTGATAACGGGCACTATGTTTGCTATTTATTCGATGTACCTTGCAGTTCTGATGAACCGGCTTTTGAGCAGTCTCTCAATCTCCTGCTTGATCTTCGAGGTAACCTCTGGAGCGAATCGTCAAGGCTGTTGCTTCACTAGCCTTTTACCTGGCTGAATTGGAAGTCGATGCTCCACCATACTTCGACTCAGACCAGGCATTTTGCCATAATCCCAGGCAAAGCAATCCCTGTACTCTTTTAATACCTCGATCAACTTAGCCTTCATCTCCGACCCAACTTTGGTGCTCATATAGGTAGGTCTTTTTGTAACCCCATCTCCTAAGTCAACTTCTTCGAGTGGGTCATGTGCTTGCATTCTTTGCAACACACTATTTGGGTCTTTCTCAAACCCTAAAGGCTCATTGTCATATATGCAATGAAGCCTCCGACTTTCTGAAGCTGTTGTGTGGCCTTATGGGCCATTTAATTGTGCGCTGCAGTCAGCTCTGTTAGCTATCTTTTGTTGTTCTTCTGCTTCTAGTGTCGACATTCTTTTGTTTTTAGCCAGATAGGCCGAAATTTGAGTAATGCTTTCTGACTCAGTAGTCATTTTCACCGACTACTGGCCACCCCGTGGGTGGATTATTCTTTGTAGGCTCCATTATTTCGTCGGTAGCTTCCCAGATAAGCCCGTAGTCGGGATCTAAGTTCAGGACGCGACCCGTGTCGACGGAAATATAGGACCTCGACCCGTCATCACAAGGAGCGACATTTGCTAGATGCTAATCAAAGGGCTTCTTACTGCCCTTAGTTTCATCGATCTTATAATAACTCTGATCAACCTCAATGTTTTCGACAATGCCATCTTTTCTCCAGATGCTTAACCTCTGGCGTAGTGTTGACGACACTGCCCCTATTCCGTGAATCCACTCCCGGCCCAAAAACAAGTTGAAATTCGCTTTTGAGTTGATAACCATAAACAGATACCCACTGCTAAGTCCACTTGGACAACTCTAAGGATGTTACTGGTCTTTCCTTCGTAGTTGGATAGAACCATGTTGTGTTGTCGGAGGTCAGCCTCCGTCTTTCCAATCTTTTTGAATAAATTGTGTGGCATCAGATTGACAGTTGCCCATCCATCCACAAACACTTTGTTGACCGCCACTCCGCCAACCTTCGCTTTTATGAATAGCAACTTCAAATGGTACATCATCCCAGGACTGGGCCTCTCAAACATGGCCGTTTTTTCCTCGACCACACCACTATTCATCATATAATAACATAGCGGTTTGTCCTCCGAATTTTTATCTGGCACGAAATCCTCTTCCGCTTCAGAGACTTCCGACACCATATCATATTCGGCTGGAAGTATCGACACGATACCACAGTTCAAGACAAAGTCTTCACCATAGGTGTCATCATTGGTGTCATCGTACATGTCTTCGTCGAAGTCTCCATCTGCTGAAGGGGTATACTCTTCGTTCGACTGGGGAGAATACTTTGGTTCTTCCTCATCTGACTGGGGAGTGTATTCTGGTTCTTTTTTGCTTTCGATCACAGAGGTACATTTCGAGCTCTGGGTTGAAACTACACCCTTCTCTCCTAAGGCTTCCACAGTTACTGCCATTGTTTGATTTGTCATAACTTTTTCCTTTTCTACCCATCTTCCTTTTGGGTACTGTCGTTTCTTCCCAGAAGTTCCGACAGGCTTCAACTGCAAAGTCGAACCCTCTTTCTCAGCTTTCTTATTTCGCTGATAGCGTCTCCATTGAGTCTTGGTCATAGGGCTCTTCCCTTTATAGTTGGGGGACACCATATAGCCCCTAGGTTTGACTCTTTTGTCAGAGACTTTCGCTTCCTTCTCTAAATCCAATACTTTATATTTCGGCTTTTTGCTCCCTTTCTGGCTTACTGGTGCCACCCATTTCTCCTGTGGAGTGTCCGACGGTGGCACAAAGGTTTTGAGTCGTGCCTCTTAGAACAATTTCCTGTATTCCTCGTTTCGACGAGGAGCACGATTTCGGTCGAATATAAACCATGGGACAGGTGGCTTATCACCTTGCGACATCTCTTTCTTGCCCGCTTCGTATTTCTCAGCAGCTTTCTCATCAAAGACAGCATTGCACCTAGGGCATAACACCGCCTTCGACCCACTTACCCTGCATTTTTCTTGGAAATCTGCCAAGCTTTCGCCAGCTTGAGGGTAAACTGCCTCGAGTTCTTCCTCAGTGTTTTTGTCAGAACCGTTAGTGGTTTCGACTATCATGCATTCCACAAATTCAGTTGTCAATTGTTTGCTGAGACTCTCAGTTGCCTCAACCATCATGCACTCATACAACTCTGAATAGAAAGCCTCTTCAACCTTCAGCGGGTCCATATCAACCTGCATCTTTGGCCTTTTGCCAAATTGAAGTCAACCCTCCTTCAAAGCTTTTTGCACCAAATCCCTGAAAAAAACACATTGAGTTGTTTTATGACCAAGGAAAATATGAAATTTACAAAATCTCTTTTTCTTCTTTTGTTCTAATGGGGGATCTTTTAAACCAGGAGGAATAATTATCTGACCATCTTTAACCAGTAAATCAAATATTTTGTCACATTTAGACACATCAAACATATAAGTTTTAGCAACGTATTTATCTGTTTTTCCAGTTTCGACGGGATTTTTCCCGTTTGATGGTTTTAATAATTTGCATGTGTATGGAGGCCCTGGCTTGAGTTCAGCCACGTTGACCTCGCTTTCGCCGATGAGTTCTCCGTCGTCAGAAGAATATTCGTCAGCGACTACGTACGACACTTTTTCTTTTTTACGGTATCTGTTAGTCTGAGTTTTTTCAGCTTTCAACCGTTCGACTTATCGGACTCGGTCAGCCAGCTGCGCCATATCCTTGAGATATTGCGTGTCCAGCTTTTTCCTGATGGAATAGTCTAAACCACCAGCTGCCATCTCGACTAGCTCATGTTCAGGTACTTGAGTAAAGCATTGTGCTTTCAAAAGTCTAAACTTGTTAAGATATTGGTCCACCGACTCCGTGCCCTTCCGTTTGACACTGGCCAATTCTTTCAAACTAATTTTCGATTGTCTCATGTAAAACTGTTCATGAAACAATCTTTCTAATTGTGCCAAGGTGTGAACAGACTGACGGGGCAACGTGGTAAACCATGTAAACGCATTCTTCGTGAGGGAACTTGGGAAATAATTCATTTTTAAGTCCTCATTATTTGTTATGTCACCGACTTCGGTTTGATACCTGGCGACATGTTCGACGGTGGACTCTTCATTCTCTCCGGCGAACTTGGTGAACTTTGGCACTTTCCTACCCCTAGGTAATTCTGTCTGTAAGACAAAATCTGGTAATGGGGATGTGTACGTTGGCCGTCATAGGCCTGGATTTGCCCCATTTCGGACCATGATCCGTTCGACCATGGCTTCCAAGTTTGGTTCACCAGCCAAGGCATCGTGTCGAACTTGTCTGACCACATAGTCGGGATCTTGGTTCCTATGAACCATCACAACAGGAGGCCTTTGGGCCCTTCTAGGGGTTTGTTCAAACTTGTGGGGTTGGTCAATTGTCTCGTCGAAGACCTCATCCTGACGAACTGGTGTCTCCGGTCGAGGCGGAGGAGTCTGTCGACCCGGTGCCCTATGAGCGCCTAGGAAGTCACATATCTGTGTCATCTGAGTTGCCAATTGTTGGTAACTCTGGGTCGAATCTTGTATTAATGGTCTCAATATGGTGCCCATTTGCTGAGTCAGCATATGAACCATTTCATGATTACTCTCATCCATCTACTATTTCATGACCGCGACAGAACTTGAAGTGAACGTTGGTATTGATTGGGATAACAGACTAAAACCTGGGGGTCGAGTAACTTGGTTTTCCAAAGGCCCTAAGCCTTGGTATGGTGAGAAAACTGGAGACGAACTTTCCCTAAACACCGGACCACTAGAATGTAGACTCGACATGAACTCTGTCGGCATCCCAAAGAATCGAGGGATGGGCATTGTGAAACTAGTCACATGCTTCCCTGTAGCCCCTGCCATTGTTGGCCTCGGGTCAGATCGACGTGATGTCGTGGTTGGCCCACTAGGGGCAGTGGAAATTGTAGACATGGTCCCAGGGCCAACATCAGTTGTTTGCGTTGCAAATGTACTTTCTGTCGAAGACGATTCTTCGTTCGGACGTGGTGTCACCATCTTACCGCTACGCAAATGTATACTCTCAACTCAAAATAGGTCCCACCGAGCGTGCCAATTTGTTTCGCACGCGATTCTCGCCTGAACAGCCGCTGGCATCCTATCGCAGGTTTACTCACGGGATCGGCCACAGAATCCCAGAACAGTTTTGCTGAAGTGTAGGTCTTGTTGATATGATGGTTTTTAGTTTAGAGGAGTTGTAAGGAACTTGAAAAATAAAAAAGTTTACGAATTGATGAACAAAACAAAGTAAAAGAAAAACAGACATGTAAATGACAAGATAACTTAAACTTTGGTCATATAAATTGCATTAAAATAAAAGGTGTGGATGTTATCAGACATTTCTACGGGAGTAAACTCGTTTCTCTTAACGCTTAGTGCTTTGAGTGTTTTCCCTTTTGCAATGTTACAAATTCGACCCCTTAAAATGGAAATTGCCTTAAATAGGCTGAGAAAATAACTGTTAGTTTCCCAAGATTTTTCCTGGCTATGACACGTGTCACCCCACTATCTTTCTAACTTCCCACGTTCTTGGCTTTCAAGTTTTCCCGCCCAAAATCTTATCAGCTTTGTGTTGGCTTCATGGGCCACCAAGTGATACCCTTCGATGGCCTTGTTTGTATGCTTCCTTTCGACGCACCATTCGCTTGTGTCGACCCAAATTTGGCTTCCTCACCATCCTTTCTCCTGGCGTCAACCCGCTTGCTTGGCTTTTCCACCATTTCTTTATTTCTTATGTTTAGTCGAAATCTCCTGGCTAACAATTGCATACCCCTTTGCTTAAAAACTTCATTTCTTAGACAATTGATTAGTGAATAAATAGTAAAATGTACTAAGCTATTTAAATAAGCACTTATTAAAGTAATAGTAAGAGTTTTTGAATTTATTCTTTTGCCAAGTATTTTACCTTAAACCATAAAAATCTTTTGAGGAGAGATTGTTCCCCCTTTTGATATACATGGAGTCAAGCATTTATATTTTTCATTCTACATCTCTCTTGATCGTTTGATACGAGAGATGATATTTAAAACCATTTATTTTTTGGTTATATATCTGTTTTCCCAATAAACTTATGGATAAAAGTCTTCTAGAGAATTCCTCAAACATCAAATCAAATTTCCTAGAGGAATCTTCTAACTCACGCTTTGTACTATTTTCTTGATTTGATTTTTAGTCCTTGAAGTTGCAAATCATCTCTGCCAAACCAATACAGTTTTCTTCTTTAGTACCCAAATCTTGTTGGATCTTTTTGCGTTAGTGGATTTAAGATTTTTGAGGCATTGGAGAGATATTCATTTCACCATTTTAAATCATGCATTTTTCAACAAAAAAAAATGTTTAAGATGACTAAGTTTATAACAATGATTGCATTCATGAATAGAAACTTGGTTTTCATCTTAGCATGGCAAATACATATGAAAGATGTAGCATTATCGTTAGATTGATAACCTAAAACGACTTTATTAAAAGAAGCTCTTTGGTTAGATAATTTTTTTTCAAGATTATCTTTACTTTTAGAGGGTTGCATCTATATATTAAAATGTGTTTGATATTTTTTTGAAAGTTTAAAAAAATAATATAATATATTAGCATATACAATCATATTATTTTTAAAACTTTTTTAAAATATTAAACACTTATCAAAATATAGGCGCGACATTCCATAGTTTTCTCCTCCAAAAACCAACTCACAAACAGACCTTAAGGATTTCATTCAAGTTATCAAATTCATTTCTTAACTTATCTCATTTTTCACATCTACTTGTTTTTAAAGATGGTTTTCTTAGCTCGTAATTTACATCACAATTCCTATCATTTTCATTTTCAACGACTTACACATGATTCTTAAAACCTTTAATATTTTTTTAAGTTGATCATTTTTTTTACTGAGATCAACACTTAATTTGAATATTGCTCGTAGGAAAATATGGTTAATTACCTCATTGTTTTCTTCATAAGTAGCTTTAAGGAAAAAGTTTACCTCTTCATTTGATTCTTTAAATGATATTCTAGAAGATGGTTCACTTGAGCCTTCCGATTAACATTTGGACGAAGATTTGGAATATGACAATGTTTTCTAAATGATTGTTCACATGTTGTTACAACTTCTTCATGTTATGTTACAAAAATTTTGTATGTTGGAATGAACTCTTAATATAAAGATTCTCCATACAATTTTTTGATGGTGATTCTCTATAATATACTTTATATATAGTGATTGTTCTTTCATATGAAACTCGACTCCGTACTCTCCTCAGATTCAAGAAACTTCACTGATTTATCAAAGCAATTGGTATGCACAAGGTTGAACTCTAATCAATTCATTCTTAGAATAACATCGATTTGACTTAGAGGCAAACAAACTAAGTCAATCCCAAAATTTCTACCATAAATTGTCAAAGGACAATTAAAACACACCAACATAGTCACTAAACAATTAGTTGGGGTATCAATGACCATACTAACATTCATAACAGACACTTCCAAATTCAATCATTTTCACACACTCAGCAAATATGAGCGAGTGTGTTACACCCGTGTCAATAATAGCAATCAATAAAATACCATTAATAAAACACGTACCTCGAATCAATCTATCAAATGCAATAGTCTCTGCTCCAGACAAAGCAAAACCTTTCCCTCTATACTGAGCCTTCTTAGATTTTTCACACTGAGTAATAATATGACACTGCTCTCCGCAATTATAACAAGTCAAAGTATTACTCTTACAGTCAGCAGCTCGGTGACCTAGCTTCCTACACTTGAAGCAATTCACAATCGTGCTTTTTCACTCAGAAATACGATGTTCAAACTCTCCACATTTGAAACATCTCACAGAAATAGGAACCCCTCCCCCACTTCGCTCTTTCCAGCCTGTAGTCTTCTACTTACCCTTATTAGCTGGATTATAATCCTTCCTTTTCTTCTCACTAAGACTTTTATAGTGAGCATATCAGGCTATGTTGTCCTCATCATATATTCTGCACTTATTTACTGTAACACCCAAGGCCGAAGAGGGAGGAGAGTACATGTAATAATCGAGGTCGAAGAGGGCGGTCAGTGGTTACTAAATTCACATCGGACTGAGAGGGATTTTGAGGCTGTGTAGATATGAGACTGCATGGTTGAAGAAAGGCTTATACAGATTGATTGATACTACCTATACCAATAAGATGCATCTTCTTTGGTAGCCTAACAAATAAGAACTCCATAATTAAACGTGCTTGACTTGGAGTAGTATTTGGATGAGTGACCTTCTGGGAAGTTTCTCGGAAAGTGTGTGAGTGATGACAAAGCATGCTCAAAATATCTATATTGGTTTGTGGGATCAATCAGTAATCCTGAAAGCAGTCTGGGGCATTACAAATGGTATCAGAAATCCTCGGACAAACATTTTTGGGATGTGATAATGTTTTTTATGCATTATTGAGATTAACCTCAAGCTAATAACAAAGGAAGTCAGAGTGTGCAAAACAAGAATCAAAGCAAAATCAGTCTATTTGATGTTTTCGCTGCCATGAGGAGGGACACAAAGCATTTGATTACCTAATCAAGCTAAAATGTTGTTATCTCTGTCAAAAGCCAGACCATCTTGCTAATAATTGTCCAGAAAGGAAAAGGAATAATTCTAGGAACAACAACAACAACAAAAACCAGGTTGAACGCCCTACGAATCAGGGACGTGTGTACCACATTGGCGGAGAAGGAAAGAAAGACCATTCAGAGTTGATCAAGGGTGAGTGTAGAATTTCTGGCAAAGTTTTTCCAATATTATTTGATTTTGAAGCTACTCATTCTTTTATCTCTTGGGAGTGTGTGAACTCCCTACAACTTCCTTTGACATATTTACCTGTTAACTTGGTGGTCACGATACCGTCCACCGAACCTGTGACTTTTTGTGAAGCATGCTTATAGTGTCCATTTACTGTCTTGAGCATGAAGTTCAAGGTCGATCTAATTCATATTCCCCTTAAGCATATTAGAGTTATTCTCAAAATGGACTGGTTGTCCAATCATTATATTCTTTTATATTGTGCTCACAAGTAAGTTATATTCCCAGACTCATGCATCACCCGGTTCCTCGAAGCTAATCGTTTGAAGTTTTCCTTGTATCAAGGTGTTCAGAAATATGTAATATTAAATTCTATCAGCATGAGCCCAGAAGTCAATGTCAATGTCATTTTAGTGGTGAGAGATTTCTCAGGGGTGTTTCCAGCAGATGTACTAGGCTTACCACCAATTTACGATGTTGAATTCTCTATTGATATCACTCCTGGAACATGACCGGTTTCTATTACTCTCTACAGAATGTATCCATTTGAGTTAGACGAGCTAAAGAAGGAATTAGAGAACCTCCAATCCAAGGTATTTATACGACAAAGTGTCTCACCTTGGGTAGCCCCAGTCCTTCTTGTGAAGAAGAAGGATGGAAAATCTAGACATTGCATCGATTATCGGCAACTCAACAAAGACACAATAAATAATAGATATCTATTGTCACGTACTGAAGACCTCATGGACCAACTCAAAAGTGGAGTAGTGTTTTTTAATATTGATTTAAAGTCAGGGTACCATCAAATACGGGTGAAAGAAGAATATATTCCCAAGACATCATTCAGGACTTGCTATGGGCATTACGAGTACCTAGTAATGCCTTTTAGAGTGACCAATTCCCCAGCCGTATTCATGGACTATATGAACCGTATCTCCCATCAATTCTTAGACAAATTTGTGGTAGTATTTATTGACGACATCCTTATATATTCCAAGAATAATGTGGAGCATGAGGAGCATTTACGTCAGGTATTGCAAGTATTGAAAGAGAAACAATTATATGCTAATTTAGGGAAGTGTGAATTTTGGTTAGATGAAGTGAAATTCTTAGGGCATGCGATTTCTAAGAATGGTATTATGGTTTATCCATCCAAAGTAGAAGTTGTGTTATCTTGGGACCAACCTAAGACCGCCACTAAGATAAGTAACTTGGTGGGATTAGTTAGATACTATAGAAGATTCATTGATGGATTCTCGAATATCATATCACCATTGACTCAACTTAATAAGAAGAACGAAATATTTGCATGGACAGAAAAAAGTGAAAAGAGCTTCCAATTGATGAAAGAAAAATTGACTATCTCTCCAGTGCTTATTTTGCCACAACCAGAGGAACCATATGGATTTTATTGTGATGTGTCTTATCAGGGTTTGGGTTGTGTTCTTTTGCAGCATAAGCAAGTGGTGGCCTGTGCTTCAAGGAAACTGGAGATACACGAGAAGAACTACCCCACACATGATTTGGAGCTTACTGTTGTTGTCTTTGCACTAAAAATGTGGAGGCATTATTTATATGGTTGTACTTTTGAGGTGTTTAGTGACCATAAGAGTCTAAAGTACTTATTTGATCAAAAAGAGTTAAATTCACGATAAAGAATGTGGATGGAATTTGTTAAAGAATATGACTTCACCTTACAATACCACCAAGGGAAGGCGAATGTAGTACAGATACTTTGAGCAGGAAACGAGTTCATCTCTCAACCGTGGCAGTAAAAGGACAATAACTTTTAGACAAAGTTCGTGAGTTGAACTTAAGGGGGATTCCTCAACCGGTGGGTTACATTGTGGTACAATTATAGTGAAAAATTAGTTGATGAGCAAGATCAAGGCCTTCCAACAAACTGATGAAGTGGTGCAAGAGAAGAAGAAACTGGTTGAAGCAGGGAAGGCACCTGAATTTAAGTTAGACTTAGACGATGTTCTACGATGCCAAGGGCGAGTTTGTGTTCCCGGTGATGCAAAGTTGTGAAAATCTATCATAGAAGAAGCTCGCAAAAGTAATCTAATTATTCACCCCAGTATGACAAAGATGTATCAAGACTTGAAATAGAGATTTTGGTGGCCAAGTATGAAAAAGCATATGGCTGAGTATGTGGCTTTATGCTTGACTTGTCAGAAAGCTAAGGTAGAGCATCAGAAGCCAACTGGATTGATGTTGTCTCTGGATGTTCCCCAATGGAAGTGGGATAGTATTTCCATGGGATTTGTTGTGGCGATACCGAAGACTTTGCGGAAGTTTGACTTCATATGGGTGATTGTGGACAGGTTGACAGAGTCTTCTCACTGCATACCAGTTATAACTGATTATAATGTGGCCAAGTTAGCAGAGATTTATGTTGGAGAGATTGTCATACTACATGGAATACCATCTAGCATTATTTCAGATAGAGATCCAAAGTTTACTTATCATTTATGGGGATCATTGCATAAATTTTTTGGTACAAAGTTAGGATTGAGTTTTGCCTACCATCCTCAAACAGATGGACAGACCGAGAGGACCATTCAGACTTTGGAAGTCATGTTGAGAGCTTGTGTCCCAGATGATCGGGGAAGTTAAGACAAGTTTCTACCACTTGTGGAATTCACCTACAATAATAGATATCATGCAAGTATTGGGATGACACCATACGAGGCTTTGTTTGGACGTAAATGTCAGATGCCTTTATATTGGTACAATGACGGAGAAAGCTCGATTATGGGACCCGATCTGGTACAGCAGATGGCTGACAAGGTCAAGTTGATTCATGAAAGAATGAAAACATCTCAGAGCAAATAGAAAAGTTATGCGGATCACTGGAGGAGAGCCTTGGAGTTTCAAGAAGGTGATCATGTGTTTTTTAGAGTGACGCCCATGACTGGTGTGGGCAGAACACTGAGATTTTAGATGCTAACCCCTAAACTCATTGGACCATATCAAATCCTCTGACGTGTAGGCCCTGTAGCTTATCAGATTGCACTACCTCCAAATTTAGCTAACCTGCATGATGTGTTTCATGTGTCTCAACTAAGGAAGTATATGATGGATCCTTCGCATGTTATCACACCCGACGATATCCAACTTAAAGAGAACCTCTCATTCAAAGTTTCTCTTATGAGTATTGCAGATACAAGTGTCAAGTATATGAGGGGAAGAGAAATTATGTTAGTCAAGGTTACTTGGAATCAAACAACAGGCAATGCTGCGTGGGAGCGGGAGGAGCGTGTGAAGGAGCTTTACCCTGACCTGTTTGTGGCTGTCTAGTTTCAAGGACAAAACTATTTAAAGGGGTAAGTATTATAACACCCATATTTTTATTATTATTTAGTTAATCATCTTTAGTCTATATTTTTATCAAAAGATTAAACAACTTATTTAATTGATTTATTTTGTGGATACGAAATGAGAATTTGCTAATTATTTGTTCTTAGATCAGAACTATAATATAGTTAAGCTTTTAATCTTAAGTTGGTTGGGTAACCAATTTATTATTAATATTAATTTTTTAAGAGTGGATTAATAATAATAGTAATTAAAGTAATAATGGCTATGTACTAATAGCGAGTTATTGGTATAAACTAAATAAAACCAAAGAAATAACTAAATAAATTTAATAAAAGAAGGAAAAGATAATGTGGGTGTATGTAGGTTTGTTGGGTATATAATAGTGGACTAGGAAAAAGAATTCAGCATGTGTGTACATGGTTTTTGAGAGACGAGACCAATTCTCACAATTTGTTCCACTAATTCCTCCTTTATTCACTCAACTCACACATCTTTTAATTTACATAGTAATCAACCAAATTGAGGGGAGAAAATAAAAGAGCTACCGTAATTTCTTCAGTTACAAGAGGGCAGATTAATTAAGAACCAATAATCTCACAAAAAAATATCTTCTGTTCATCGATAATTTTGCACCTCAATAATCATTCCATTTATTCTATGACATTTTTGAGTTTTCGTTGGAGTTGTCATCCGTGTAATCAAACTATAGAATCTTTTACGAGTTAGAGGAAAACATTAAGGTAAGAGCTTTTCCCATGTAATTCTAAACTAAATTTGTGTCTGGGATTAGGTGTATGTTATATACATTTTTTTTCTTTATTAAATTTCCTTGTTTCAGTCCAAGGAACTTGATCTCTTTCTTACTGTGCACATCCTCTGAAAAATACTTCTCTAAAAATTCAGCTTTGAACACAACCCAAGTAACCTCGGTACCTTCATCTACCATTCTCTGACGTGCATTATCCCACCGGTCTTCGGCCTCCTCTAACAGCATATGATTACCAAACAACACTTTATGGTCCTTAGTGCAAGACATCACTTGAAAAATCGTCTCAATCTCTATGATCCATGTATGAGCACCTTTTAGATCATATATGGTCTGGAAGGTAGGTAGATTGTTCCTTTGAAACTTCCCCAATTCATGAAATTCATCACCTGCACCCTGATGATTCTGCTAGGCCTGCAGCGCCTGAGCCATCACTTTCAAAGCATCAGTAATAGCTTGATATTTTCTTCCTCGAGTCATATTTTTGCACACCAGTAAACAACTATTAGAAGAAACATGAATCGACCATGTTCATATACATGTCGCATACTAGAGAACAAACAACATTACAAAAACCTGGTTGGTTGGACCGATCAGGCTCTAATACCACTATGTAACACCCTAAAACCCTCATTCGAAATATGCGGAATAAATCAATTGTAAACTACAATTTCACATAGAAGGTCACATAATCTACACATTCAACCTACTCTGTAACACATATTAAAATTAAACATTTAATTCAAACTACCTGTCATCACTTGCTCAACGGAATTAATCATTAAAAACAATTACTCGATCAAATAAGTTTAATATAACTTTTATTTAATATTAAACTCAATTAGGGCAATATGCCTTTAATATCAAAGCAACTCAAAATCGGGAGTTATAACATTTAATCTTGCAACAATAACTCAGAATATAAAAAAATAGATTGTTCGCTTGCCCAGTGTTATAGATCATAGCAATGATGATTTAAAACGCGTAAAACTAGAAAAGAAGAATAGCCTCAACACCATCCTTCAGCTATAAAGCAGCTATTCACCTACCTGCTTGCCTGTACCCTAAGAAGGAGCACAAAACAGAGGAGTGAGAATACACTCAAAATATATAATGGTGCAAAAGAATGTAAGGGTAACCTAAAGGCAAAACATCAACTTTCATACATTTCAATTACATAAACAAATACATCAATTACTCAATACCCAAAACAACTCATTTGTGCAACCTTTATGTAACGCAATACAACAACGACTCAACTCATGCATGTGGTATCACCTCAACAAAGGTTCTTCATACGAACTGGGTCCCAAAATCTGAACCCCGAGCCCCCTCATCTGAGCTCAGGACAAATCACTAGTCCCAACATCTGAACTTATAATTTGCCTCTTTCACAACAACAGTAACAACTTATGATATGCGTACAATATAATGCACAACCACAACAACTCACCAATAGATTTATAATTTCACATCTAAATGTAAATAACAACATCAAAGTAGTTCCCACAGCTGAACTACCCACCATAATCTCAATTATATTTTCATTACCTAATTATCTCATCATCAACACAGTTAGATTAATCAAACAATTCAATTAATCAACCAAAATTCATCAAAATACACTAAACAACAACCAAACATCGACCGCATGCCAAAACGCTAAAAAATCTAACTCAGCAGGTCAAAACGCACCCACTGACACGATGACGGGTAGCATGTCACTTGGGTGACGTCCGTCATCACCATTTTCCCTCAACTATCACCCCTATAATGACTGACAAGGTTACACGCTTGTCTAGAGACCACGACAGTCTCCACGTTAGACCGCTGACGCCCGTCAGCATCCTTAGGCGATGACGACCTGGTCATCACATAGATGACGTCCGTCATCTGGTTACAGAACCAAAAGTTTATGTTCTGCTATGAAGTTCAGTTCAGAACTCTGATTTTATACCCTAGATGTAACACCCTACTTCCCGACTCAATAATCAATAAATAAAATATAAATCTATCCAAGTAGGATGTCGTTTCACAAACCAAAAAGTTTGAATGTTACTTCATTTGATAAAAAATTATAGTCCAAATAGTGGAATTAAACAAAAGTATAGCATCCATAGCCTCAACAAATCACCCACACAAAAAGTGGTTCAATAATTACTTTAAATTAAAAGATACATAACAAAATAACATAAAGAAAACAGCTTGTTCCCCAGTGTTAGTATCGGAGCAGCTCCACTAGTAGACTCGACTCGTAGCTACATGAGGTACATCTCCAACTACTTAGGTACCTAATTGTCTGTACTCCAAGGGAGCACAAACACAACAAACACAAAAAAGGTGAGAAGTTCATTCATATAGTAAATGATGTATACTAATAAAGAGAGTAGTATTTATACACACAAATCACAATCATTCACAATCGCATTCTCACCACAACAAATGCACAACCAGAACATAATTACAATGCAATGAAACCCGACGCCATTACATGATACATGTGGTACCAATTCTCGTCAATGGTTCATCATACAAGTCTGATTCCCCCTTCAGAATCCCGAACTCCCCCTTATGAGTTCTGGATAAGTCTTTCATCCCCTTTCGGACCCATAACTTATCTCCTTCAACATATCAACAATGAATGCATGACATGGTAATAATGCAATTAACACTACAATTATAATAATATTTAGTGGTCCACAATCAATCACACAGTTGCTACCATGCCTAACGTAATCCACCCTTCTAGAATAACACCAATATAGTCAAACACAACCTCCCAATCATTCACAGCACATCAAATAATTTGTCAATGCATACCTCGTCCATATTTGTCACCTCATACACTTCTTTGCCACCTGCTACCAACCTCTGATAAAATCATTAAGAATATTTTATCCCTAAAACAACGTTATAGCCTTTTGTTTAAGTTACCCAATGCTTCAAATCCCATCCCAAAATGATTTAAGAGTTGAAAGTTATGATCAAAACCGTTCATGGAGGCGTTACTAAAAAGTTGTTGTTTTTCTAAAATTTCCAGCACGATTTTCATTTCCTTCAACCCAAAACGTCCCTGAAATTATCACCAAAAATATTATATCACTGAAAAAAGTTATAGCCCTCTGTTTCAGCTACCCAACGCTTCAAAATCCATCCCAATGATTTATAAGTTGAAAGTTATGATCAAAACCGTGCACAATGGCGTTGCTAAAAAGTTGGTGTTTTTTTTTTAATTTCCAGCATGATTTTCATCTTTTTTCAACCACAAAAACGTCCATGAAATCATCACCAAAAATATCCCATAGTTTTAAACTCAATCATAAACATACCAATATCAATCATCACTCATATTCATATAATCACACCAATAAATTCACAATTCTATACCCTACCATCATCATAATCAACATCTCAAACCCTTAACATACAATAAACATAAAATTTAGTAACAATTCAAAATTCATCATCAAAAAATATCAATTATTATAGCCACAACAATTACAATTCATTCTTCACAGTCATGGTCACAAATCAACAACAATCATAACATGGCATAAGATCATCCTAAAAGGGTAAGGACCCCTCACTACCCTCTCATGATTAGACACTTTTATAGGAATAGTTTCCCAATATACCTTGGAATTTTAAACTCCAAGTTCTTCTACAATGGCGGTCTTCTTCTTCTTCCTACCCTCGTCTCTTGCCCTAACTCTCCCTTTTCCAATTCTTTAACGTACGTTCCTCACTCTTTGTTCTCTCCTCGCCTTCTTATAAGTAGACCAACTAAATCCCTTATTTTTAAATCTAATTATTATTATTATTATTACTATAATATTAAATCAAACTAAATAAATTAAATACTAAAAATAATATATATATATATATATATAATTTTCTAAATCATATTATTAGGCAAACTACCCAATAAAATAATAATAAAAGCAATAACATCTCTATATTATTATTGTTATTTTAAATAAACATTAACTTATTTATTTTTACTACTAAATTAATTTAATTAAATCTAATAGTAATACTATTAATCTCATTATGTCTAACCCCCTACTCCTCGTTAATTACTACCACACCTCTCACTTAAAATTCTAATATTCTAGGGACATTACACCATACCCAAGGCTCCCTTACTACCTCAATCATTCAAAACACATACAATATAATTAAATTATTTTATAGAATTAGATAATTCAAATAAGGTGATTGAACTCTCACCCACTTAGAATATTTTCGTCCTCGAAAATTTACCTAATACAAACAACTTCGGATATATTTCTCGCATCCGGCTCTCTAGCTCCCAAATCATATTTCCTCCAGCAGCTCTTCCCCAAACAACTTTCACCAGAGCAATGTCCTTGCCCCTCAGTTTCTTCAACTATTAGTCCCTAATCCTCACAAACAATGCTTCTACCATAAGGTTGTCCCTCACTTGCACATCATCCATCTGAATCACATGAGACGAATCAAGAATATACTTCTGAAGTTGCGACACATGCAACACGTCATGCAAATTCGAAAGATCGGGTGGCAAGGCCACTCTATAAGCCACGATTCCAATTCTCTGAGAAATCTGATACGGACCGATAAACTTAGGAGTAAGCTTATTTGATTTAAGCACACGCCCAACACCAGTCACAAGATTGACTCTTAGGAACACATGATCACCTTCTCTAAATTATAGATCTCTCCTCCTCTTATCATGGTAGCTTTTTTGATTACTTTGTGATGATTTCATTTTACCTCAGATCAACTTCACCTTCTTAGTAGTCTACTGGATAATTCTCAGTCCAAGTACAACACTCTCACAAGATTCATACCAACACAAAGGTGTCCTACACCTCCGACCGTACAATGCTTCAAACGGCGCCATTCTAATGCTAGAATGAAAAATGTTATTATAATTGAACTCGATCAATGGTAGATGACTATTTTAAGTTACCTCCTTGTTCGAGTACGCAACCCTCAACAAGTCCTCCAATGGCTGAATAGTTCTTTCTATCTGACCACCAATTTACAAATGATAAGCAGAACTCAACCTCAACTTAGTACCCAAAGCTTCCTTCAAACTTGCCAAAAATCTGGATGTAAATCATGTGTCTCTATCGGAAACTATACTCGACGGGACACCATGTAACTTCACGATTACCTTGATATAAATCTCAACCAACTTCTCAAACGGGAAACTAATATTAATCGGAATAAAATGGGCCGATTTCATCCATCTATCAATAATCACCCATATCACATCAAACCCTACTAGAGTATTCGGTAATCCGATCACGAAGTCCATCGAAATACTATCCCATTTTAGAAGCGTCATAGTATACTACAAACGATTCATGAAGATCTAGCAAAATCAAAACTGAAGTTATATTAACTTATTTTTAACTCTCTGAAGCTCTTTTTACAATGAATATCCCACACATAGGCCTGACCTTTTCGAGTTAACTGAGTTAACAAAAGGGCTAAATTTGAGAACCCTTCGATAAACATGCAATAATAACCCGTCAACCCCAAGAAACTTCTGATCTTTATAACCAATTTAGGAGCCTCCCATTGTAGTACTACGTCTACTTTGGATGGATCCACTACAATACCATTACCAGAAATAACATCCCCGAGGAAACTCGCCTCTTGCAACCAAAACTCATGTAACGTCTCAGATTTCCGTCTAAGACATGACTAGGGATTTATTAAAAATGTTTGTCTAAGCAAAATAAAAGGTTTTGAATTTAACTAAACTTTGTGCCTGGTCACAATCATAAGCGGGAAATCATTGCATTTATAATTAAATGGAAAATACTAAAGCCTAACCAATAAGAACTCCATAGTTAAGCGTGTTTGACTTGGAGTAGTATTAGGATGGGTGACCTTCTGTGAAGTTTTCTCGGAAAGCGTGTGAGTGTGGACAAAGCATGTTGAAAAGACATGTGTTGGTTTCTGGGGTCAGTTGATAATCCTGAAAGAGGGCAGAGAGTGGTTACATGTAACACCCGAGGGCGAGGGAGTGATTGTCTGTGCACGAGGCATGACATTAAGACTCTCCAAGTAGCTTCTATGGAAAAACCAAATTCACATCGGAATGAGAGGGATCATGAGGTTGTGCAAGGATGACACTACATGGTTAAAGGAAGGCTTATAAGAATTAATTGGTACTACCTATACCAACAAGATGCATCTTTTTTTCGGTAGCCAGTTCCATAAGAATTCCATAGTTAATCGTGCTTGACTTGGAGCAATTTTGGGATGGGTGACCTTTTGGAAAGTTTCTCTAAAAGCGTGTGAGTGAGGATAAAGCATGTTGAAAAGACTCGTGTTGATTTGTGGGGTCAATCGGTAATCCTGAAAGTAGTATGGGGAGTTACAATTCACACTTTGATAACCTCACAAACAACTTATGCTCTTTTAACACATATAATACAATCCTCAAATGCTCTGCATCTTCTTCATTTGATTTAGAATAAATCAAAATATCATCGATAAAGACCATGATAAACTGATCATGATAAGGATGAAAATGTGATTCATATACTCCATAAACACACCATGTGCATTCGACACTCCGAAAGGCATCACTGAATATTCGTAATGACTGTATCGAGTTCTAAACGTCGTCTTCTGAATATCTTCATCCTTAACTCGGATCTGATGGTAACCTGACCACAAATCAATTTTGCTAAATAGACAAGCTCCTACCAGTTGGTCCATCAAATCGTCAATTCTCGAAAGTGGATACTTGTTCTTAATCGTCACTTTATTCAACTGCCGATAATCAACACATAGTCGCATACTACCATCCTTCTTCTTTACCAATAACACTTGAGCTCCCCAAGGTGACACACTTGGTCTGATAAATTTCTTTTCAAGTAAGTCTTTAAACTGATTCTCCAGTTCTCCCAACTTTGATGCTGACATCATGTATGGTGCCATAGAAACAAGTCTAGTACCAGGAACAAGATCAATAGAAAACTCCATCCCTCTCTCTGGAGAAAAATCTGAAATATCATCTAGAAACACCTATGGAAATTCACATACTACTGGTAACCCTTAAATTACTATTTGACTCTCAACAGACAAGGAAGCAAACATTGCAAACACTTTAGCTTCATCTTTCAACAACTCTTCCAATTGATTAGCAAATATGAAACTAGCTTTTTCTTCATCATAAGGAGCAAGAAATCGTACTGACTTGCTGTAGAAATTAATATGAACATGGTTAAATTCCAACCAATTTATCCCCAAAATGACATCAAGATCACTTAGTGGAAGACAAATTAAGTCTACATTAAAGTCTCTACCATAGATTGACAGAGGGAAATTCAAGCAGATTAAAGAAGTAGTCATCGACCTATTAGCTGGAGTATTGATAACTAATCCATTACTCAAAGAAGGAACTAGAAGACCCAATCTTTTCACATAGTCTGCAGAAATAAATGAGTGTGTCGTTCTTGTGTCAATAATGGTAGTCAAAGGAATGTTGTGAATGTAACATGTACCTCGAATCAACCTGTCAGAACTGGTAGTCTGAGATTCTGCTAGTGCAAAAAAATTCCCTTCGGACTGAGCTTTCTTTGGATTTTAACAGTTGGTGCTGATGTGACCAGGTTCCCCACAGTTGTAACAAGTTGGCACATTAGTCTTACAATCAGCAAAAAGGTGTCCTGGCTTCCCACACTTGAAACACTTCTTTTTCATCACTATCGCATTCACTGGCATGATGTCCTGCACCACCACACCAATAGAATTTGATAGGAGTGAAAGTCCATCCCCCACTTGGCTTCTTACCCTCTGAAAACTTTTATTTCCCTTTGTCAGTTGGAGCACTATACGGTTTTATACAATTCATGTGCTTTCCCCGCTTCTCACTCAGACTTTTATAATGAGCAGACCGAGCCCTATTGTCATCATCATAAATCCTACATTTGTTCACCAGTTCTGGAAACTGATGAATCTATTGATAATCAATTCCCTGCTTGATCTCATGATGCAACTCATTCTCGAGCTTAATGCATTTAGAAGCCTCTTGATCGGAAAAATAGCAAGTGTACTATTTTAACCGATGTAGTAATAAAAGGTAATTTCCCCGAATGTCGATCTCAAGGACTGCTTGACGATATAGAGTTCTGGTTTTATTTTAGTTAAACAAAAGCACTTGGTGGTTTGGTTTTTTAAGAAAATAATAACGGTAATGAGAAAATAGAGCAGAAAAATAAAATTGACTTTGGACAAATATAAGAGAGCATGCCAGGGTAAGGTGTATGAATTGCTTTACACTAACCTAAATCCTTATTCGAGGACACAATGATTTAAACGAACCTTTACCGAATCCTAAGAATGTTTTTCCCTAATTCCTTAGCCAGAAAAACCTTTGGTATTCATCCTATACCCTAATTCCTTATTAGTTTAGGATGGATATCAAGTTTTGTGTTTTTAACAAGATTATTACGGTTACTACAGGGTATCCCTATTCCTATGCAATATCTACTGTAATATTATTATGCAAAAAGCGTTAAGTTGGTTTGTCCGACCTAAACCTTAACCGTAAATCAAATTCCATTGGTCAGATAGAAAAAACATTAAGCACTTTGCAAAATAAAATAGATTAATAAAAAACACTTATCTCATAGAATAAAAGGAAACATAGTCAATACAAAAGCAATTCAGGGACACCCCCTAGCATTGGGGGTTTAGCCGCTCATAATATTCAAAGAGATTATTACAAAATGAAGATTAAACATTACAAGAATTTGGATGACTTTTGATCTTCAATTGCTTCCGCTCATGAAAACCTTTCGCCTTCCGAAAACCTTGATCTCTCCAATCTTGATCGTGAAATTCTTCTCCCGTCCAAAAGTCAATTTTATTTTTCTGCTCTATTTTCTCATTACCGTTATTATTTTCTTAACAAACCAAACCACCAAGTGCTTTTGTTTAACTAAAATAAACCAGAACTCTATATCGTCAAGCAGTCATTGAGATCGACATTCGGGAAAATTACCTTTTATTACTACATCGGTTAAAATAGTACACTTGCTATTTTTTCGATCAAGTTTTTGGCGCCGTTTACGGGGACTGCCAAATTTTAAGTACATGTGTTAGTTCAATTGGAATTTTGTCACTCTGTGACTAAAATTTTTAATTTTATGTTTCTGTTATTTTTATTATTTTTATAATTACTAATAATTTTCTAACCTGTGTATGCGAGGTAAGACCTCAGCTGTATTTTCTTTTGATGCAGAACCAGCGAGATCATTGTACGCTAGACGTCGTCAAGTCAAGCAAGAAAGACTGGCAGCGCCGGGTTCAGGATTAATTATTTCTGAACAAGAGAAAGAAGAAGCAGTTTCAGGACAATCTGAGCAAACAGATTCCGGCACAGACTCAGAGCCGGAAACTCTTATTATGGCTGATGATCCACCAGCAGAAAGACTTCTAGGCGACTATGGTAGACCGAATGCTCCAACAGTGCGGTTGACAATCGTTAATCAACCAGTTACTATTGCACAATTCCAGTTGCACCCGTCCACTATCCGACAGCTTCAGAGTAGGCCTTTCTCAGGAAGGATCAATGAAGATGTAAATAAGCATCTACAAATATTCCTTACTATGAGTACGTCATTAAAAATTGAGGGACACTCTGAAGAAGCGAAGAAGCTGGTTATGTTTCCGTTTACTCTATCTGATGAAGCTGAATAGTGGTTTTACTCATTACCTGTTGGGAGTATTACTACTTGGCAAGAGATGGAAACGACATTTCTAAATGAATATTTCCATGCTTCTGTGTACATTCGAAAGCGGTACGACATCGTGAACTTCAAACAGAAAGAGGGAGAGTCACTTGGAGACGCGTATAAGAGGTTTAAGAGGTGTTTGGTTGCGTGTCCCACTCATAACATGGACGCAACCGAACAAATGTAGAATTTTGTGAATGGTCTCAAGATGAAGACTAAGCAGCTTATCGATACAGCTGCCGGTGGCTCAACCAACTTTACAAAAGCCACTGGCATTAAAAAAATAATTGAGGCTATTGCAGCAAACGAGAACTTGGAGTTGTATAATCACAGTGTAAGCCAACCGAAAAAGATTATTGATATGAAGCTTACGGAGCAAGTGGTAAAAATGGAAGAGCAGATTGCGGCCGAGGTAGAAATGAGGATTAAAAAAATGAATCTTGATACTCAAACTGTGGCACAAGTTCAACCAGTTCAAGCACTTAATTGTGAAATCTGTGGAGGCCGCATTTTATTGTGCATTGTGTTGCTACTGCGTAAAAAATGGAAGCAATCAAATTTCTGAAGCAGAATAACCTTTATTCCAACACCTATAATCCGGGGTGGAGGAATCATCCGAATTTCTCATGGAAAGATCAGGAAGGGAATGTTCCAAAGCAAGGAGTCGCTCCACCTCCGAACCAACCGCAACAACAATAATACCGTCCTCAACAACAACAACCTCAGCAGTCGTATCCTCAACAATTTCAGCAACAGTTTCAACAACACCCACAACAAGTTCAACAGCAAGCACCACAAAAAGCTGATTGGGAAATTGTCATTGAAAAAATGGCCGCTCAGAGCTCCCAATTCCAAGAAGAGACGAGAAGCAATCTTAGGAGCACAGGTGCTTCGATAAAAAACCTTGAAGTCCAGATGAGCCAAATAGCACAACAACTAGCAAGTTCTCAAGCACCAGATGCTCTACCTAGTGCCACTGTGCCCAACCCGCGGGATCATAATAATGTTAGTGCCATGATCACAAGGAGTGGTAAATCTCTTGATGTTCCTGAGAAAAATTCTGAATTGGAAGACCAACTGCTTGAGGTCGATATAGAGATTAAAGAAAATGAAGTAGTTGATGAAAAGGTGGTGTCACAGGAACAAGTGGTGAAATAGAAAGTTATTGAGCCCAAACCGGTTATTAAGCTTCCTTATCCTCAAAGGAACAAGAAGAAGGGACAGCAAGAGAAGAACTTCGAAAAATTCTTGGAGATGTTCAAAAAGCTTGAGCTCAATATTCCATTTTTGGAGGCACTCGAGCAAATGCCTACCTATGTGAAGTTCATGAAGGATATCATTTCAAAGAAGCGAACCGCTGACACGGATCAGATTATTCTAACTGAAACTTGTAGTGCTATTTTGCAGGGCATGAAGATTCCGATAAAGAAGAAAGATCGAGGTGCCGTCACTATTCTTTGTACAATTGGGGATAGATCATTCAAGAAAGCTCTTATTGACTCGGGTGCTAGTGTAAGCCTAATGCCTTTATCCATCTACCAAAAGTTGGGTATAGGTGCGATGCAAGACACTAGGATGACACTTCAATTCGCAAATCACTCGGTAAAGAGACCCTATGGTGTTGTAAAAGATGTTCTAGTGAAAGTTGACAAGTTTATGCTCCCGGTGGATTTTGTTATTCTAGAAATGCCGGAAGATGAAGAGATCCCTCTTATTCTTGGAAGACCATTTTTGGAGACCGGGAGATGCTTGATTGATATAGAGGGGGGAACCATGACTATGAAGGTTTATGATGAAGAGGTGAATATTGATGTGAGGAATATAATGAAGCACAAAAATGATCTTAGCACAAGCAATAATATTGAGGTGATTGACCAAGTTGTTGCAAATGATAATCTTGAAAGTGCAGCCCAATTACCTCTAGAAAAAGTGTTAAGTTTATCAATTTTTGAAGATAATGAAGAAGTGGGTGAAGGAGAGTTGGAAGTGTTAGCCATGATGGAAGCTCTACCTCCTTGGAAGGGATCTCGACCACACCGGTGGGAGGATCTAAGACAACCTCAATCGGTGGAGGGGAGTGAAGAGACCAAAAAGAGTACGGAATTGAAACAACTTTCGGAAAACCTAAAGTATGTCTTCCTCGACACTGAAGGTAAATGTCCAGCCATCATAAGTGCTAGCCTCAAAACTGTCCAAGAAGATAAGTTGATTGAAGTTCTCAAAAGGTACAAGGGAGCTATGGGTTGGAAGATTGAGGATTTGAAAGGTATTAGTCCCACTGTCTGTATGCACGAAATTCTCATGGAGGATGATCATAAACCGGTTGTCCAACCTCAAAGGAGGCTTAATCCAGCTATGAAAGAAGTTGTAAGAAAAGAAGTGGTGAAGTTTCTAGATGCGGGTCTGATTTACCCGATATCTGGCAGCTCATGGGTGAGTCTGGTCCATGTCGTGCCCAAGAAGGGGGGAACCACCGTCATCAAAATGAGAAAAATGAGTTGATTCCTACAAGGATGATTACAGGGTGGCGGGTGTGTATTGACTACAGAAGGTTAAATCTTGCCACAAGGAAGGACCACTTCCCACTGCCGTTCATTGATCAGATGTTGGAACAGCTAGTGGGTCATGATTACTATTGTTTCCTAGACGGGTACTCCGGTTACAATCAAATTGTGGTTGCACCAAAAGATCAAGAGAAGATGACTTTTACATGCCCATATGGTGTTTTTGCTTACAGAAGGATGTCATTCGGGTTATGTAATGCCCTTGCTACATTTGAGAGATGCATGACTTCCATCTTTGTGGATATGCTTGAAAAGCATATGAAAGTCTTCATGGATGACTTCTTGGTATTTGGGTCTTCTTTTGAGAATTGTTTAACTAACCTTTCTCTTGTTTTAGAAAGATGTCAGGAGAGCAACTTAATCCTCAACTGGGAGAAGTGTCATTTCATGGTCTGTGAAGCTATAGTGTTGGGTCACAAAATTTCCCACAAGGGAATTGAAGTTGACCAAGCCAAAGTGGAGTTAATCTCAAAGCTACCGCCTCCGGTGAATGAAAAAGGTATACGAAGTTTCTTAGGCCATGCGGGTTTTTACCGCCAGTTCATAAGAGACTTCTCTAAAATAGCCAAACCTCTAACTACTCTCTTGGTTAAGGATAGGGCTTTTGTTTTTAATAAGGAGTGTGCCGATGCATTTGAGACATTGAAAAATAAATTAGTGTCGGCACCTATTGTTATTGCCCCCGATTGGTATCTACCGTTTGAGATCATGTGCGATGCTAGCGACATTACAGTAGGGGCTATTCTTGGACAGCGAAGAGATAAGCTATTGCATGTTATTTACTACGCTAGTCATGTGTTGAACCCTACACAAATGAACTATGCAACTATCGAAAAGGAGTTGTTAGCTGTAGTGTATGCCTTTGATAAATTTAGGAAATATTTGTTGGGTTCGAGAGTCATTGTTTATACTGACCATGCTGCTTTGAAGTATCTGTTTGCTAAGCAGGATTCTAAGCCAAGACTCTTGAGATGGATTCTACTCCTTCAGGAGTTCGATGTTGAGATTCGTGACAAGAGAGAGTGTGAAAATACCGTTGCTGATCACCTCTCTCGGATGTCACAGATTAAAGAAACAGAAGAGAAGCGCCCAATAAAGGATGAGTTTGCTGATGAAAACATCCTTGTTGTTATTGGTGTGGTTCCCAGACTATGCGAATTATCTAGTAAGTGGTATTATCCCTGATGATTTTGATTCTAACCGGAAGAAAAAGTTTTTACATGATTGCAGGTTTTATTTATGGGATGATCCATTCTTGTACAAAATAAGAGTTGATAGGTTGGTAAGAAGATGTGTACCTGAAGAAGAACAGAGGGATGTGTTGAAAGCTTGTCATGACTCAGATTACGGAGGGCATTTCAGTGGTGATAGAACTGCAGCCAAAGTGCTCCAGTCAGGGTTATACTGGCCCTCATTGTTCAAATATGCCCAAGAGATGGTGAAAGAGTGTGAAAAATGTCAGAGAACTGGGAATATATCCAAGAGGAATCAGATGCCCCAGAATTCCATGTTAGAAGTTGAGTTGTTTGATGTTTGGGGCATAGACTTTATGGGACCATTTCCACCGTCCTTCGGGAAAAACTATATTTTAGTGGCGGTGGACTATGTTTCTAAATAGGTGGAAGTCGTGGCCTTGCCTAATAATGATGCTAAGGTAGTGGTGAAGTTCTTGAAAGAGAACATTTTTGCTAGGTTTGGAGTGCCGAGAGCGCTTATAAGTGATGAAGGAACACATTTCCTAAATCACCTCATGGAAAGGTTACTCCAGAAGTATAATGTGAAGCATCGTATAGCCACTCCATACCATCCTCAAACCAGTGGCCAGGTAGAAGTGTCCAATTGGCCAAGTACAACGGCGCCAAAAACTTGATCGGAAAAATAACAAGTGTACTATTTTTACCGATGTAGTAATAAGTGGGGTTATTCCTAGAATCGATCTCTCGATGAATGCGTGTAATTGTAAGTGCATATGTTATTTAAATTAAACAAAAGTTCCTTTTGGGGGTTTTGATTTTGAAAATAATTATAATAACAGTATGAAATAAGCAAAATAATAAAAATGACTTCAACAAATATGAGAAAATATGCTAGGGAAATGTGTATGAATTGCTCTGTAAGAACCCTAATTTATTACTCAAAGAGACATGCCTCAAACCTTAATTTACTGAATCTCAATAATATTTTTCTTTAATTCCTTAATAGAAAAACCTTTGAGGTTCTCCCTTGGCCCTAATTCCTCAGCAGTCAAGGAAGAACATCAAGCGATAGTTTTAACAAGATTATATCAGTTACTACAGGATATCCCCATTCCTAGGAAATATCTACCGTAATGTTATTACGCAAAAGCATTAGGTTGGTTTTTCAGACCTAATCCCTAATCGTAAATCATTCTCGATTTGTCCGATCGAAAAAGCGATAAACACATTGCATAACAAAAGATTAAGGTAAAAATGCAAAGTCTCATCGAATAATTCAAAAGATGTTCATTACATAACAATTCAGGGACACCCCCTAGCATTGGGGTGTTTAGCCTCTCATAGTATTCAAAACAAAAACAATAAGATAAGAAATAGACATTACAATAGTTATCAGATTACTTTGATCTTCAATTTCTTCCGCGAATCGATGATCTCCGTTCTCCAAGAACTCTTGAAAGCATAAACTCTATCGTCAATTGTTCGTCCTAGTAAAAGTTCTTTTCTTTTTCCTCCAAACCTAGCCTAAGTAGTTCCAAATCAATCATAATAGTGTGAAATTCCCATAATACCCCTCAGGTCTCTTTAACTTAGAAAAATATGAAAAATTACAACAAAAAAATCGCGCCTGCAAATACGGGCCATGTCAGCTGACACGGGCGGCCGTGTTGGCCTTTTGTCCAAGGAAATCAACATATTCATGCTCCAGGCTTGCTGACACGGGCACCCATGTCAGCCCTCTGACTCTTGCCCAAATCTTCTTTTCAACCTCCTTTCCTGACACGGGCCGTGTCAAGCAACACGGTGCCCGTGTCAGGCAACACGGTACCCGTGTCAGGCCCACTGTAACTCTTGAAAAGGCTTTTCGAAACACTCGAACTTTTCCACTCTTCGCGTATATTCTCCGGGGCTTCCACCAATGATCTGAAATCAAAACAAACTACCAAAACACGCATAAAGTGCACAAAACAATGAAAATGACTAAAAATTAAACCACTAACTAAATTTGTAAAAGAGCAAAGAAAACACTAGAAATACTAAATAAAATGTTACCGATTTCTTGACTTTATACCGAATGAATAGATGAAAAACTCATAGGATTGGTGACCGATCACCTCTTCAGTGAAGTTGCACCATTATAATATGGACAAAATTTCACAAGTTCCTCAAACCAGGAATCATACTCATCAACAGTAGAATTCCCTTGTTTCAGCTCCAGAAACTCGATCCCTTTCTTCCCACGCACATCCTCTAGAAAGTACAACTTCAGAAATTCTCCTCTAAATACAACCCAAGTGATTTCATCGCCTACCGCCTCCAGTCTCTGACGTGAATTATCCTACCAATCATCATCTTCCTCTACAAAGCATGTGCTCCATCCGAATCATACATGCCTTTGAAGGTAGGTGGGTTGTTCCTCTAGAATTTTCCCAAGTTGCAGAACTCATCATTCCCTCAATTTTGGTTAATCTGCAAAGCTTGAGCCACTACTTGCAAAGCGACAACAATAGCACCCTCATTTCTCCCATCCATATTTTAATCAACGTGAACAAATAAGTATTAAAAGAAACTTGACTCGATCGTGTTCACACTCCAGACATACATTACTGACACATTATAACACCTGGGTGGACGAACTAGTCTGCTCTAACACCACTATGTAACACCCTATTTCCCGACACAATAATTAATAAATAAAATGTAATTCTATCTAAGTAGGATGTCACTTCACAATCCAATAAGTCTTAATGTTACTTCATTTAATAAAAAATTATAGTCCAAACAGCGGAATTAAACAAAAGTATGGCATCCATAGCCTCAACAAATCACCCACACCAAAAGTGATTCAATAATTACTTTAATTAAAGGATATGTAACATAATAATATTAAAAAATAGGTTGTTCCCCAATGTTACATATCATAGCAACTCCGCTAGTAGACTTAACCGATAGCAATATGAGGTATATCTCTAACTACTCAGGTACCTGATTGACTGTTCTCTGAGGGAGTACAGACACAACAAACACAAAAGAGGTGAGAAATTCATTCATATAATAAATGATGTATAATAATTAAGAGAGTATTATTTATACACATAAATAACATTCAATCACAATCGCATTCTCGCCACAACAAATGCACAAGCACAACATAATTACAATGCAATGAGACCCGACAATATTACATGATGCATGTGGTACCAATTCTCATCAATGGTTCATCATACGAACCTGATTCCCCCTTCGAAATCCCGAACTTCCTCTTCTGAGTCTCGGATAAGTCTTTCGCCCCCTTCGGACCTATGACTTATCTCCTTCAACATATCAAAAATGAATGCATGGCATGGTAATAATGTAATTAACACAACAATCATAATAATATTTAGTGGTCCACAATCGATTACACAATTTCAACCATGCTTAACGTAATCCACCCTTCTAGACTACCACCAATATAATCAAACACGCCCTCAAATCATTCACAACACATCAAATAATTTGTCAATACGAACTTCGTCCATATTCGTCACCTCATACACTTTTTTCCCACCTGCTACCGACCTCTGATAAAATCATTAAAAAAATTTTATCACTGAAACAAAGTTATAGCCTTTTGTTTGAGTTACCCAAAGCTTCAAACCCCATCCCAAAATGATTTACGATTTGAAAAAAAGTTGTTTTTTTTTAATTTCCAGCACGATTTTCATCTCCTTCAACCTCAAAAACGTCCATAAAATCATCACCAAAAATATTTTATCCCTGAAACAAAGTTATAGCCCTCCGTTTCACCTACTCAAAGCTTAAAACTCCATCCCAAAATGATTTATGAGTTGAAAGTTATAATCAAAACCGTGCACGAAGGCGTTACTAAATAGTTGTAGTTTTTCTGAAATTTTCAGCACAATTTTCATCTTCTCCAACCCCAAAAATGTTCATGAAATCATCACCAAAAATATTTCATAGTTTTAAACTAAATCATAAACATACTAATATCAATCACCATACATATTCATATAATTACACCAATAAATTCACAATTTCATACCCTACCATCATCATAATCATCATCTCAAACCCTTAACATACAACAAACATAAAATTCAGCAACAATTCAAAATTCATCATCAACAAATATCAATTGTTATAGCCACAACAACTACAATTCATTCCTCACAACCATGGTCACAAATCAACAACAATCATAACATGACATAAGACCAACCTAAGAGGGTAAGGACCACTCACTACCCTATCATGATTAGACACCCTTATATGAATAGTTTCCTCTACCTTAGAATTTTAAGCTCCAAGGTCTTCTACAATGATGATCTTCTTCTTCTTCCTACCCTTGCATCTTGCTTTAACTCTCCCTTTTCCAATTCTTTCATGTACGTATCCCACTATTTGTTATTTCCTCACCTTTTTATAAATAAACTAACTAAATCCCTTATTTTTAATTTATTTTTAAATCTTAATATTATTATTACTATAATATTAAATCAAACTAAAAAAATTCAATATATATATATATATATATATAATATTTTCTAAATCATATCATTAGGCCAACTACCCAATAAAATAATAATAAAAGCAATACTATTAAATGAATATTAACTTATTTATTATTACTACTAAGTTAATTTAATTAAATCTAATAGTAATACTATTAGTCTCATTGTGTCCAACACCCCCTACATCTCGTTAATTACTACCATACCCCATAGTTAAAATTCTAATATTCTAGGGACACTACCCCATACCCAAGGTTCCCTTACTACCTCTACCGTTCAAAACACATACAATACAGTTAAATTATTCTATAAAATTAGATAATTCAAATGAGTTGTTACACTAGACCCTCCAATCAATCATAAGCATTAGAGAAATCACATGTATTCACTATAACATCATATATCTATCAATTAACACACAATTTCATAAATTAATCAAAATTTATAGCACTTTATTCATCATATTCATGCCAATCATATGAACATAACTCATGCCACTTTTATGAATAGAAACATCTAATTTTCATGGTAAATCTGCACACAAATTTCAGAATAATTACAACAATCACATCATGTTATCATAACAGTTTCACCCATATCATCAAACATTCAACAATGGAAGAAATTAGGGCAAAACCTAATGGAGATTAAGGATTTATCCCTACCATTCATGCAATTAACACCATATTTAGTGTATTCCCCCTTACCTTAGATTTCTAGCAGCAACTCTAAGCTTTGACTATGGTGATTTCCTCCCAAACCTTTGTTCTCCTTTTGCTCTCACTTTGCCTCTTTCCTCTTGTCCATAAAATATGTACTGAGTACTATCGTACCTCGAAAAATACGATATTTGCGATGCGCAAAACTAGGGTTTGCATGATCATGGATGGACTTATGAAAGTCGCCACCGAACTTTATTTATTCCACAAAGGGAAAGGGAAAATATAGAGAAAACTCGAGGGGAAAAGGATAGGGTATGGTCATCGCAACCATGTTGGGTTCGGAAGCCGGTTATGTAAGGAGAAGGTACTGGCACTCCCTACATCCATCGTACTTGATGGGAACCGTCTAAGTTGTCTAGGCATGAAAGGTGTTTGATATCTATAAGCTTGCTAGGGAAGGTGGATGATTGCTTGAGGGAAAATAAGAGATTTTTATTATTGAGTTCGTCTAAGTTTTCAACCCAGTACCTACGTATCCCTGAGGGAATCAGAACTCCGTAGTTTTTATTATTGAAAATATTTTTTTTGTTGTATGTTTCTTATGGACGCTGCTGGGCAGCATGTCCTTTTCGAAAAGTTTTAAACTGAAAAGCCAAGTGGCAAAAAGGTTTGGGATGTGTGAGGCATTTTTTAGAGTTTGAAAAGAAAGTTTAAAATATTATTAAAGTATTTTTTTGGGAAAAGATTTTAGTTTTAAAATGAAAGAGAACTAGCTTAATTCTAAAGGCCTAAGATTAAGACTAGACAGGAAAAACTATATAATGTTATCATGTGAGAAAGTTATCCTAACGTATACACGCCTATCTTGAACTAATTCATCGAAGATACAATTAAATCAAGAACTTAAGAAAAAATGGTAGATCAGAATCATCAAAGATTCACATCACAACTTCACATTGACAGATTAATAATCAAAGTTGACATCATAATTAATTAAGATTAATTAGAAACTTAATTAATCAATTAGAATTTTAAAAAAATTAATTAATCAATTGAAAATCCAATTAATCGAAATTAAAAATTTATCAAACAATTAAATCCAAAATTTATATTATTATTTTGTGGAAATAAATGAAAACCAAATTAATAAACAAAAAGAAAATGAAGCATAAATTAGGAGTGGTTTTTTTAAAGAAAAAAACAATCACGGGCTTATAGTAATAAGCCCATTACCCATCATAAAAAAAATGTACAAGACGCAAAACGTTGGGCTGGAGAGACCTGGCCCATGCGAAACAAAAACAACAACATTGCAAATAGGGAAAACAACAACAGAACATGACACATACAATTTTTCATCAGTAACTTCATCCTTTCTCTCACGCCGCAATGCTCTCTTCCTCTCACATGCGATTTCGCCGCGATTCTTTCTCCACCCTTTCTTTCTCGTCGCGCCGCTGTGCTTCATCATCAACTTCACTCACAGGAAAAAACACTAGGTCCACCGCATCTGCTCCTTCTTACGAGCTTCTTTCTTCTCACTCTCGATCGCGACCTCCCTTACCCGCACTCTCTCTATCGTAACATTTCTGTCGCGGTTCGTAACGAAATCTCTCTCAAACAATCACTCACAACACTAAATACAAAACTACCAAGGGAGTTCGAAATTACCTGTGGAAAATGAAGATTCACGATGGTGGTACGACGTCGGCGTCGTTGCGTAATTTCGACCTCTTTTGATGTACCGCAGGTTTGTGAATTCTTCTCCTTTATGTGTTGTTATTTGTGTGAATTTTCCTTATTGGTTTGTGCGTGTGAATCTCTTGTGAATTTTTGCGATTTTGTTCTGTGAATACTCTAATATTCTTAGTGATTGTACGATATTCTTACTCTTTTTCACTATGTGCACTCCTTGATATTGTGAAATGTCTCTGTGTGTATTTATAGGCTTCAAGACATTGAATTTTGTCATCTGAATTAAATGCAGCTGATTGACTACTTTCATCTTTTAAGTTGACATGTTTGAGGATAGTTTTGGAAAGAATTTGAAACTGTCTAGAACATGTCTTGGATTGTTGATGATGAGGAACATGTTCTGACTTTTCCTTTTTAAGTTCGATATGTTTGTGAATGGTTTTGGAAATAAATCGATCATACTTTTGGCTTGTGTCTGAACATGTTTGTAATTGCTTTCCATATTCGTTTTCTCCTTGATTGCGTGTTTATTTAAATGAATTCCTTCTCTTTTTTTTACCTTGGCATGCTTGAGGTTTGGATCCATAAAGTCCTGTATTCAGAGTTCCATAGTGTTGTATTTGAATAACAAATTTGAGGTATCAGTCTGCTCCAACATTCATTGATGGTTTCTTTTTAAATTTCGTAGGTTCACAAAGTTGAACAGCTAAGGCCCAAGTAGAAGGTTTAGGCAGAAAAAATTTCTGAAGCATGACTTCTAAGATATTGGAAGCACCAACTTTTCTCTGTCGTGCAAAAAGCATTAAGAAGTATGTTGTATGTAACCATGTCCTCTATAACCAATTTGATCTTTTCTCCTTCTCTTGAATCTTCACATGAAACCTCTTTAATGACTTTTACTTATATCATTTATTTCGGTTCATGCCTGCAGGTTCATTTTGTTCGAAGCTTCAGGCACTCCGCGAGTCACTTCCTTGAACTTCTTCTGTAAAGCAGTAGCTTTTGCTCACTATGGACTTTGGGCAAGTGAACCTTCAGGAGCAGGTAAGATATAGAATTTTATCAATACGTCACAGTAAACACTATGGTACCAAAACTTGGTTGACATATCAAGTTGATCACATACACTTTGCACCTGATTCACAATGATAATCTTAGCGGCAAACGGACCATATTCTGCAAATTTTTGTAGGCCGTTGTTGTGGTGAGAATCGGATATCAAGCTATTAGTTAACTTGAATCACAAATCTTTGAAATTCACCTGCGAGCTTTGATTTATCCAAAGGAAAGGTTAAAGATCGAAAACCCTAATTGCAATGTAAAATAATGCAAGGAGATCTAAGGTTCGACGGTTGGTTATACTTAGGAAAGGTGTTAGTATCCTAAGTATCTGTAGTACTCTACAGGAACCTCTTGTTTTATTTGTGTTATTTGTTATTGTTTACTTGCTAAGGTTAGTGCTAAGAGAAAGACCTAGGGGTTTATTTCTAAGTATGCCCGCCAAGATATTGCATCTTGTGCCTACGTATCCTGACGGGAATGGAATCAGAGCATTCGTAGTTCCCCTCAATGAGGGTGAGGAACTCTTGACTGTGGTCAAGGTTCTAGGGGGAGTAAGTATCCATGGAAAGACACTTACATATAGTACGGCGATCCTAAACCTAAGGCTAGGTTAAAAGGGAAAGATGAGTAAGTGTCCGTGGCAAGAACTTACATAGAGTACAACGACTCTAAACCTAAGGCTAGGTTAAAAGGGAAAGATGAGTAAGTGTCCATGGCAGGAACTTACATAGAGTACGGCGACTCTAAACCTAAGGATGGGTTAAAAGGGAAAGAGGAAGTAAATGTCCATGGCAGAACATCTACATAGAGTACGGCGACTCTAATCCTAAGGCTAGATGAAAGGGAAAGATCTAAAGTTTTCCTAAGTATGACATGGCAGTCAACAAGGGGACTTTCCTTTGGAATAACGAGCAACAACGCGAAGCAATGCCAAGCAAGACTAAAACACAAGACAAGTAATAAAGATTTAACAAGGGCAATATCGAGGATTAATACCAAGGATCAAAATCAGGACTTTAATCACAACCCAAATGCATCAAGAATCGACATGAATATCAGGAATTAACAAAAATGAAAAATATAAATTGTCAAGATTAATAAATAAAGACTATTTTAAACAAAATTTAAATTAAAAAACTAATTAATCAATTAAACTAATCATCTAATTGAAAACTAATGAAAAATCTAACTGAAAGCTAAATAAATTTGAAATCCACTTAAAAACTAATACTTAAATATAATTAAAAACTAAATAAACTAAAATTCTAATTAAAACTAAAATAAACTCTAAATAAAGTTAACTAAATTAAATTCTAATTATAATTAATTAAATTATAATTAAATTAATTAAACTAAAAAACTAAATTTTAATTAAATTAATTAAACTAAAAAGCTAAATCCATCACACTCTCTCTCGTCGCGCCGTACGCCTTATCCACTCTTTCTCTCTAGCTCACACACCATCCTCACTCTCTCGCGCACAACAATCTCGCCGGAAAATAAAATCTCTACCACGCCTCCATCAACCCAACCGTCCCCATTCCCTAAAGCTTCACCTCACTTCAACTGCTCATAATTCCTCTTTAATTCAACCAAATCAGCACAAACCCTAAATTCCTCAATTGAGACGTAAAGCTAACAATTTGAGGGCAAGTACAAACATAAGCATTATATACATTATCAAGATGATGCAAAGGAGGAGGATTTATAGCGTTTACCTATCAAAGTTCATATGATGCGTCTTCGACGACGAAATTGACACGGTAGAATCCAAGGAGTCTCACAGGTATGCTTCGAACACTTGCCTCTACGGCTTATGCGTGCGTGTGAATACGTTGCAAAATTCTGCTTCAATTGAGTGTGTTGTTGTTTCTGAATCTGGGGATGTGTTTTTGGATTTCTCAGTTTATGGGATTGCTGTGGATTTTTCTGATGTTCACTGTTGTATTGTTCTGAATTTTTGTGAATTTTCTTCTATGGCTGTGCCTGTGGAAAACGTGAGTTTTTGTGCGTATGAATCCCTGAATTTTTCCTCTGCGTGGACATGGTGATGATATGGTACTGCAACTCTTGTGTGGGTGATTGAAATTCTGGTATGACAGATCCCAGATGTCCTACAGGATGTCGAGACATCTGGTCTGTTACAGATAACATGGCAAGGTATAAACAATAATAGTACTGAAAAGCATAAACAACACAAGAATTTTTCACCCAGTTCGGTCTAACAACCTACATCTGGGGGCATACCAAGCCAGGAAGAAAGTTCACTATCAGCAGTATCAATTGATAGACCCTACAATCAACACACCCGTTGATGATTTACTCACTTAATCACTACCCAATGACCCTTCTACCTAAGTCCACCCTAGATAAGAGACTCCATCTCACTTCCAATCATCGCAATGATGTCTAGCAGTCAACACCTCAGCTACTGCATCAACAGCTTGATTTCCAACAACTCTTCAATCACAGAAAAGTAGAAGACACACTTCAAAGACACACCTTGGAGTTGCTTCAAAGCTTCCTCCAAGAACAATACAAAACTCATTATCTACAGGTATCTGAGTTAGAACACAGTGACCATCTCACAACCCGAGTGGTTCACTTAGACAAAACCCTAATATCTACATCTTGGACCCGTGCTTTTTCTAGGTTACAAGCATTCTATTTATAACTTATTCCCAATTGGATTTGGGCTTCAAATCACAGCATAACAGCTGCTACAAATCAGCATAAACTTCTGCTACATGATAGGTCTTCAATCAATTCCTTCCTAATTTATCCCCATAATTAGAAAGTCATTATTCTTCAATATTCTTCTTGATTCTGACTTGAATCTTCCAGACCTATAAAACAGTGCCACATAATATTCCCAGAAACATTCCTTACATTGGGCTTGGGCATTAGCAGATCTTAGTTTTAATTAATAATTAAAACTAATTATTCTCCAAATCTTTATGCATGAAAATAGCCAACCCTATTCTTTACAAACAGATTGCTTCCAAATAATATCACTCCAACATAATTTTACTCCCAGAATTACGCATGCAATCACTCAACACAAACACACAAAAGATTTCTAAAAATAGCACAGCAAATAAAACCTGAAAATCTGAACTGGAAGTTCTGTCTACTGATGTCAGAACATCGTGTTTGACATCATGCACAAATCCTGCAATACTAATAACACACCACCTGCAGAAGATTATAATCACATGTCAAGACATCAAGCAAGACATCTTAATGTACCACATTCAGCTGCAAGATCTTCTCCATAAAAATAAGAACAAATCTCCAAATAGTTTCCTAAAAAGTCTCCAAGATCCTTTTTATGAAATCCAATTAAATATGCACTTTGTTCCTAATAAATCTCCTTGACCTGTGTATAATGATGAGGTATATCCAAAAAGATCTCATCAGATCAAATCAAATTTGTCAAGAGATATACCATAGCAGCACCTGCTATAACAGACAATGATGTTGTGACATCTCCTTTAACATCTTGATTAACCATCACATGACAGCAAAACAACAACACTTGCTGTACCAAATTAGGATGTTATGACATCTGTCTTCGACATCTGTCTGAACCACATACTGTTGTACCAGATCAAGATGTTATGACATAAGACAGTAGTACTGCCATGACAGCTGATGATGCTTCAACATCTTACTCGACATTCTGCCAAGTATTATAACCACATCTGTACTGATATCTGATCAACCAAGTCAGGACCTAACAATCTCCCTCACAATAAACCCATTCAGTCCAAAATCCCCACTTGTTGCATAGGTTGAGAGTTGTATTTATCTGTCAAGAGATGCTTCAATCTTGGAAAATGCGCATCATACATCAGTCAATACATTACACAGAAATCCTGAAGCATCCCTGCATAAACAGCCACGTCACAGAACCTTAACCTTCAGGTTCAGTGAAGTGCAACATGTCATGACATCTGTCATGACATCTCAGAAAACTCCTGCAGAATGGAATTCTGTCACACCATAAAATAACCATGCACTCATACTAGCTTAGTGCAGCACAATGTCACGACATCCCACTTGACATATCACAATCTGCAATTAAACTATTATGGCAGATACACATACAACATGTTAAAACACCTTCAGTGACATAAGAGCTAACATAAAGGTTTTAACAAAATTTAGCCAACATACATACTGCATAGCTGCAGAACTAACAAACTCCCCCTTTGGCAAATTTTGGCTAAAACCAACAAACAGAGACACCAGCACATCATGCAATCACATCACACACTCTCCCCCTTTTTAGCCATATTTGGTAAAGCAATAGCACACCAGAGCAATATCCATACAACCTTTGGATAACACAACCAGCTCCCCCTTAAGGAGACAACCAAGGAACTCTACTACAACTTACAACCATCTCCATCTTATATGCCAAACCAAACAACTATGCATTTAAGGACAATAAACCAAAAGCAAGCAAGTCAGTAGCAGAACACATCCTACTCAGAAGCTTGTACTATCTGACAGGTTACAGTACTCTCTCTGTCATGGATAACCAATGCTCCATTGCAAGAAGAACACCCAAAATGAATGGAAAACACAAGACGCATCTTCATGTCTTCAAGAGCGCACCCTCTGTTCAACACACCTGCTTAACACATTCACATACTGCTTGACCCTCAAGCAAACCATGTACCACAACAGTACATAAATCAGATAGAAGCTTGTGTTCTCTGGAGACAAAAACCATAACATTCTGAACAGAATGTTCTGTCAGCATATGTTAAGACATCAGTCTTGAATCATGATTAGAATCCAGCTGCACTAAGAAAAACACCACATTCCAAATAAAAACAGAATCTCCAAGCTCCCACTTAAGCCAAGGAACAAAAAAAAAACCAGAAAACCTTTTAAACCAACCAACCACCATAGAATTCTACACTACAACACTCTCTACTCTCCCCCTATCTTTCTCAACATATGCTTCTTCAGCAAGAACCACCCCAAAACTACTACATGATATCCTATGACAGCTTCATGATCATATAGTGTGTGGATGCCCATAACCCATCCGTGTACCACGACCAACAGACTTGAGATCAAAGTTCCAGGAATTTTTAGCCCAATTGTTCAATAAGCACTAAACTTATACACTTCTAGCATGTCCTATTCACATCAGGCTTCCAAGACAATCCTTTACCCATCATTCTCCCGTATGACAAGATAAATACTTCTTAGATAATATGTGAACTCAGAGTCCTACTCCAAGGATAACTAACCCCGAAAATGTTCTAATATCTATTAGGACATTCTTGACACATCACATACACCACACACCATGAAAAGAAATAAACAGCCAAATAGAGAAAAGTAAATTCTCAACACTTCTGCAGTCCTGCACTTTTACATCAGACATATACATAGTCTCCCGTCAATGTATTTTGTCATTAGTTGAAAGCACAACACCTTAGATACACGCACAGCTCTCGTCAGAGTATCCACTATCGGTTAGATGCACATCCTTATCAAAAGCAGACAAATACTCAACTCCTGTCAAGGTATTTATCATATGTGATAAGGTAACCTTCTCATGCAAATACCAGGGAACCATCATCTTTTGGTCCAAAAAAAACACCAACTCCTCCTTGCTCCAAACACAAATCTGAAATGCTCATCCTAGATGGGTTGGATGACAATCCAACAATGAAGACACCAGCCAACCAGTTAGATTAATACACCTCCTATATGCACAACCCTTTGAGTTTCTCTTCCACTAGAACAAGAGTTTCATGCTCTCAGAGACTTGATAGTGATATCAAGTTTGAGTAAACAACCTCTATCCTGTTTTTGAGAAACACCACCAGACATATTGAGAAAAATAAATTCTCAATACAAAGATGTTAAGATATTATGTCTGACATTTCTTCAAGTTCGTCCAGCATCAGATTAAGGACTCCCCCTTATTAACTGCTAAGAACTCCTAAGGGAATTATTCATTCTCCCATCCAATATCCAGTGGTTGGTACACACATATAACTCCTTTCAAACAGAATCTGCTCCATGGCCACCAACAAGATTCTATACACTCTGCTGGTTTGATGTTCCAATAACTGGTAGAACATCATTCAAGAACAACACCATGAGAACCTTCAATTTAGACCTGTGGATGGTCTTTCAGAGAAGAGAGCAAAAATAAATTGCATCCTTCTGATCAACAAACTTCTTGAAAATGCCTTTATGAGTGGACTTGGGTCAACCCTCAAGTATCCTTGGTCACTTTACACAGTTGGTTGAAACAGTCTTGCATACACTACATCATCACACATCAACTCTTCTGAGGAGACTAACCCTACTGCCCTTCCTTTACTAGCGACACAAGGAAACCCCAGGGTTTCATCAGATACCATGCAGCGGAATACACAAATAAAGAAAACCCCTCAACAACCTTTAGGCAAAACTTAATAACCAATGCACAAACACCACACTCCAGGTGCAACAGGTCAGCATAGGTTGAAAATAAATCACCCTACAAAGCAGCTCACTACCAAAGCTACACGCCTGACAACTTCAAACAGAGCAAATACACACCCAATCATGAATAGTCCATCCTCCACTTCAAGGGACCATTCAAACAACATATGAACTGACCAAGTCCATTCAACTTCTCAACAAAACTATTTTCCTTGCACATGAACCAGAAAGTATCTTCCCTAGGATCTCACCCAGAAAAACGAACAGGATGCCTTCTCTGATACCAATTAAAATTCTGGTATGACAGATCCCAGATGTTCTACAGGATGTCGAGACATCTGGTCTGTTACAAATAACATGGCAAGGTATAAACAATACCAGTACTGAAAAGCATAAACAACATAAGAATTGTTCACCCAGTTCGGTCTAACAACCTACATCTGGGGGCATACCAAGCCAGGAAGGAAGTTCAATATCAGCAGTATCAATTCATAGACCCTACAATCAACACACCCGTTGATGATCTACTCACTTAATCACTACCTAAGTCCACCCTAGATAAGAGACTCCATCTCACTTCCAATCATCGCAATGATGTTTAGCAGTCAACACCTCAGCTACTGCATCAACAGCTTGATTTCCAACAACTCTTCAATCACAAAAAAGTAGAAGACACACTTCAAAGACACACCTTGGAGTTGCTTCAAAGCTTCCTCCAAGAACAATACAAAACTCATTACCTACAGGTTTCTGAGTTAGAACACAGTGACCATCTCACAACCTGAGTGGTTCACTTAGACAAAACCCTAATGATCTACATCTTGGACCCGTGCTTTTTCTAGGTTACAAGCATTCTATTTATAACTTATTCCCAACTGGATTTGGGCTTCAAATCACAGCATAACAGCTGCTACAAATCAGCAGAAACTTCTTCTACATAATAGGTCTTCAATCAATTCCTTCCTAATTTATCTCCATAATTACAAAGTCATTATTCTTCAATATTCTTCTTGATTCTAACTTGAATCTTCCTGACCTATAAAACAGCGCCACATAATATTCCCAGAAACATTCCTTACATTGGGCTTGGGCATTAGCAGATCTTAGTTTTAATTAATAATTAAAACTAATTATTCTTCAAATCTTTATGCATGAAAATAGCCAACCCTATTCTTCACAAACAGATTGCTTCCAAATAATATCACTCCAACATAATTTTACTCCCAGAATTACGCATGCAATCACTCAACACAAACACACAAAAGATTGCTAAAAATAGCTCAGCAAATAAAACCTAAAAATCTGAACTGGAAGTTCTATCTACTGATGTCAGAACATCGTGTTTGACATCATGCACAAATCCTGCAATACTAACAACACACCACCTGCAGAAGATTAGAATCACATGTCAAGACATCAAGCAAGACATCTTGATATACCACATTCAGCTGCAAGATCTTCTCCATAAAAATAGGAACAAATCTCCAAATAGTTTCCTAAAAAGTCTCCAAGATCCTTTTTATGAAATCCAATTAAATCTGCACTTTGTTCCTAATAAATCTCCTTGACCTGTGTATAATGATGAGGTATATCCAAAAAGATCTCATCAGATCAAATCAAATTTGTCAAGAGATATACCATAGCAGCACCTACTATAACAGACAATGATGTTGTGACATCTCCTTTAACATCTTGATTAACCATCACATAACAGCAAAACAGCAACACTTGTTGTACTAGATTAGGATGTTATGACATATGTCTTTGACATCTGTCTGAACCACATACTGTTGTACCAGATCAAGATGTTATGACATAAGACAGTAGTACTGCCATGACAGTTGATGATGCTTCAACATCTTACTCGACATTCTGCCAAGTATTATAACCACATATGTACTGATGTCTGATCAACCAAGTCAGGACCTAACAATCTCCCTCGCAATAAAACCATTCAGTCCAAAATCCCCACTTGTTGCATAGGTTGAGAGTTGTATTTATCTGTCAAGAGATGCTTCAATCTTGGAAAATTGGCATCATACATCAGTCAATACATTACACAGAAATCCTGAAGCATCCCTGCATAAACAGCCACGTCACAGAACCTTAACCTTCAGGTTCAGTGAAGTGCAACATGTCATGACATCTCAGAAAACTCCTGCAGAATGGAATTCTGTCACACCATAAAATAACCATGCACTCATACTAGCTTAATGCAGCACAATGTCACGACATCCCACTTGACATATCACAATCTGCAATTAAACTATTATGGCAGATACACATACAGCATGTTAAAACACCTTCAGTGACATAAGAGCTAACATAAAGGTTTTAACAAAATTTAGCCAACATACATACTGCATAGCTGCAGAACTAACAATGATGATTCTTCTTATTTTCTCTTTTACCCAAATCTGCTACTCTGTGTATGCTTTTGTGCTAATGAGTTTTTTTTCTATATGTTGTATGTGTTTGTGAAATTCTGTAGGAATTTTGTGAATACTGAGTATGTTCTCTCTGAATTTTTTTCCTCTGTCCTTTCTCTGCTGCGTATATAGTCTTATATAGGCCATGAGAATTGAATTTTTGAACTGAATGCAGAATACTGTGTCGGAAATGGTTTTGGAAAGAAAACACAACTGTTAGGAACTTGATGAATGCGTCTTGAATTCCTTTTCCTCTTTGTTCGATTATGTTGTAAACATGTCTTGAAAACCTTGATTCTTGCCTTTTTCAGTTTAGTGTGTTTTTTGAGTGTGATGAATGAACTTTTATTTTATGGGATTGTGTCGGTAACACGTTAGGATTTTCCTCTTTCAATTCAGCATGTCACGGTTGTGTTTTGGAAAGATTTTGATCATATTGATTCATGCCATTTCCAGCTTGTAATGTCTGATCACGTTTTAGAATGCTCTGATTTTTCCATGAGTACGTGACTTCAGTCATGAAGATGATTCCTTTCCAATTTAATCGCAGGTTTTGGAATTGTTTATAAGCTTGCAATGGACGATGGGAATGTATTTGCATTGAAAAGGATTGTAAAGATGGATGAGGGCTTTGATCGGTTTTTTTTAGAGGGAGCTTGCAATTCTTGGTAGCATCAAACACCATTGTCACACCCTAATTTTCCTCCTAACTTTATCATTGCATATCATATCATTTTCCATATCATCTATGCATTCCATTAGGTCATAACTTTGCATTCATTCATCTGCATTGAACTTTTAAGGCATGAGATCAAGGAATTTTGCACAAGCTAGGGTTTATATTCTTAGTCAGGGTGAGCTCACTATTACTCAAGATGCAAGATTCTCTTCTATCCTGACTCACCAAGAACGATTGGATTAGGGTTTTCCTTGGTGTGAATTATGCAATTGGAATTCATTGGATTTAGAGTTTATGTGATCTTATCATCTTCAATGTCACTTGCTTCAAGGTTCTCGGTGTCACCAAATGTTCAGGGTTTCATTAATGGTCTAACTGAGAATGCTTTGAATTAGGGTTTTATTCCTTTTTAACTTCTCAAGCCACTATTAGGAAAGAGGGTTAAAGTTTCTCGTCCTTAGTGTTTGAATCTTGATTCGGATTTGAGAAATGAAGGTTTAGTATGGAGTCTTTTGAAGAGAGGCGAGTCCATAAGTCCAATTTAATCAAGGTTTGGTCGGAGGCGCATTTAAATGGACTTTTGGGCAAGTGATTTATTTGAAATTCAAAGGCATGATCATTTGGTTTCTAAATTGATTTTTAAGTCATATCTCAAGAGATTTTAAGCCATGATTTAAGATCATTTTCAAAAGATGCCTCAAGTGATTCAAGATTAATTTTTGTTGTCGAACCCTTTTTGTCAAGGATAATGATCCTCGAGTTAATCTAGGATTCCAAGGCTTACAAAGTGAACACAAGGTTCCATGTCAAATTCAAATATCATTAGTTCCATTCAAAATTCCAAGTCACCTTTTTGTTCAAATTCAAGTCATTAGTTCAAATCCAAATTCAAGGCAAATAATGATATTTGACTCAAGGTTCAAATTCCACTAATCCACAATTGTACCACAATCTAAAAGAGCTTTCAAAATCCAAACCATTTCCAATTAGCACTCAAACTTTCATTCCAAATTTATCCTCTCAATCCAATTTATGCTTCATGTTATGTTCAATCACAAGTCATAAACCAATTCAAAATTCAATCCATATTTCAAGTCATGATTATCCAAATAACTCCATTCAAATTCATTCAAAATATACAAGTTCTCAAGTCACAATTACAAGAATTTTTCACATTGCTACAAGATTCCTAAGTGACAAAAACCGAAGAAATGCCTAAAGGATCAACTGTGCTCAATCTTCCAATTCCCAAATTACTTCATGCCATTGGTTTCCATCCTTTTTTCCATGCTTCATATAAGGCTCCTCTAAGCTTATTTTGAACCTACAAATTCAAGAAATAATTCATGTCAAAATTCAAACTCCAAAAATTCATAACTCAAAAACCACATTCAAGTCATGTTTATTCAACAATAACATCATTCTCATTCAATTCATCAATTATTCACGTTCCAACCAATTCCATATTCATATTCATTCTTCATTTCATTTCAAATTCAAATAATTCAATCTATAAACCATATCATCACATTCAAAATTCATAAACCAAACCATTTTAAATCATACCAATTCATCCATATTCAATTCATCATTCACAAATACTCAATCCATAATTCCAAATTCATACAACCAAGTCATACCAAAACAAGTTCATGGCACACAAATTCACCATCAAGTAATTCCAAAATGAGAAATCACAAAATTAATTCTGTCAAAAACAGAGAATCACGGGACCACAAGGAAATGCCAAACACAAGCAAACAAATATTAGAGAACAGCAGGAAAATCTGAACACAACAGCAAGGTACCACAGCAAAACAGGGCAGAAAGTACAGCAGGGAGAATTTCATAGTTTAGCAAACACAATTTTTAGCATCCTCGAAAGCACAATGTAGACATACCAAAACAGAAGATTCTTCAGCAGATTCAAATTGAAAACCCTAATGTTGTTGCTATAAAACCGTGCTCAATTCAGAGAAAAAGGAAGGAGGAAGCTAGCGGTCACAGAATTCAAACATATTCATTCACACATCAAAAAACGGCTCTCAAACCCTAAACTAAGAAAAATCAGAAGTCTCTACATTGCGAAAACAAGAACGGTCGTTGCAAGGAGGAGAGTAAGGGAGATCGAGAGAAATAGATCATACCTGCGATTTGGGAGCTCCAAGGGTATGTTTCCCGCTTTAAGATTTTCTTCATGTAAATCTTCGTTAACTTGAATGTAACGCGCCGCCCCCTTGTTGTTTTTGTGGATTTTTTAGGAACTTTGAGTTTAGGGTTTCGAAAGAGGAACGTTTTGATTTGGTGATTTGGTTGAGATTTTGATGAAATAAATGCTAGAATCGGATTCAGGACTTGTTTTTAGGGGGGAATGTTTGATTTAGGCTGAGATAAGTCATCTTCGCCGGAGAAAACGGCGGTTTCCGCCGCGGTTCATCTTCTCCGGCGACCTTCCTTGGGTTTTCCGGCGGCCATATTTTCGTTTTCGCAAAGAGGATATTAGGAGAGAACGATTGAATTTGTGAGAGAGTGATATTTCATTAGCGTGTTTGTTCAGTCTTCAGTGGTTACCCTTTTATTTGTTCTTATCATTATTGTTTCTTTTGTTAGCATTTATTGGCACGATAGGAGAGTGTGTGTGTGGCGTGCAGTTAATCATCATCATTAGGTTTATCTTCCCAACTTTTTAGGAAGTTGTTAAGGGACCGCATGCGCCTCTCCCATAAGCCTTACCGTACACTCTCGCCCATGGAACACTTGTTTTATTTTGACCAAGTCAGATCTTAAATCTAACGGTTGTGGTTTCATGCGCATGACATTTCAGTGGACTCTGTCCACATTGTCACTCATTCGTCCTGGGTTTTTTTTTTGGGGGTTTAGGCTTTGTATTTTTTCCTTGTTGCACCCCTTTCTGCTTTTGATATCCAGCCCATAAGGCTTTTTTTTTGTACTGTTTTTTTAATTAATTTTATTTTCTGTTTCTCTTTTATTATTTGTTTGATTCATAAATAAAAATTATAAAAATGAGTGTATTGTTAAATATCTTAAATATATTTATTTAATATTAATTAATTAAATTATTAATTAATTTTATTAAATATTCATGTTTAATTTAGTTAATAATTTTGTGTGTTGTTTAGTTTGGTTTAATTGTGTAATTCCCGATTATTTATTTCTAGTATGCGATTTTCTCATACGATATGTTTATAACATGGTAATAATTGATTAATCTCTTAGATACACATTAAAAACCATTTTCAAAATAAATTCTCGATTCAACGTCGAGCCATTTTTCGCCCTTGTAAGTCGACTGCCTCGTGCATCGCCATCGACCTTATCCTAGTCAATTAGGTCCTCCATCCCGTTTAGTCCATTTCCTTTAACCGATTCGAATGCAAACTCAAACCTCGGTCCATAAGAGAATAAAGTTCTCTTTGTATTGAACTAAAGAGAGAGGATTGGGTGAAGACCTCTTCCTCTTCGAGTATTAGGATGCTCACTTTAGAGTGTGTGGTCTCGATACTCGTCTTTCAATACAAAGACGTGACTATATTCACCACCCAATCTTTCAAAAAACTTTTTCTCTCTTTTTTTCATCTCCTTGTGTCTAAAAACCTTCGTCTTGTACCAAATGCATTTTCAAACCTTTTCTTAATAAACTTAGATGGTCGTGGAGTGGTTAGGCGAAGGCCTTCTCCTATCCCGAGTGTTTGACATTACCTTTAAGGTTCACTGTCGTAAAGTACTTACCATCTAACTCAAAACACCTTTAATAAGAGAATAAAGTTCTCTTTGTATTGAACTAAAAAGAGGGGATTGGGTGAAGACCTCTTCCTCTTCGAGTATTAGGATGCTCACTTTAGAGTGTGTGGTCTCGATACTCGTCTTTCAATACGAAGAAGTGACTATATTCGCCACACAATTTTCATAACAAACCTTTTGAGATAAAGAATTGGGTACTACCCGAAGGGGTTCCTATCCGAGGACTTATTTCGCCCTTAAAATTAACTTTCACAAATCAAATGTGACATCTTGCCTTGATGGCGAAAATCAACCTTTTCAAAAAGGACATGTTACGTTCGTTCTACCGCAAACAGGTAACGCATAAGACTCCACGAGCGAGCCGCAAAACACCTAACTGCTAGAACCCGCACGTTAACATCGCCCATAAAAAACACCAACAAATCGTAGTTCGAACTACGATTGCTCTGATTCTTCATTCTTGTCTGAATGTAAGATACGTAGGCACAAGATCGCGATGATCTTGGCGAGCCCCCTTCCATTTTCTTCACCCGTAGTCCTCCGAACTACGTTGACTCTGACTTTCCCATTGCACGAGGGAATACGTAGGCATAGGATCACGAAGTCCTATCGAGTCTCCTTCTCCTTCTTCTCCTTTTTGTTTCCACCATTCTCTTTCATTTTATTTTCTTTCACATCCTTTGGTTCTCACCTTTCTCTCTCCCTCTTTAGAACGCTCTTAGAAAGCAATTTCCTTAGTAAACATCCTTACACATAGACAAGCGAATGGTTCCCATCGAGTACGATGGATGTGGAGGGTGCTAATACATTCCCTCCGCATAACCGGCTTCCGAACCCGTAATTTGGTTGCGAGACCATCTTATCCTTTCTTCTTTGGGTTTTCTCGATGTTTTCCCTTCCCCTCATGGGATAAATAAAGTTCGATGGCGACTCTTCTGTTTCTTCCTCTTTTCGCCTCTGGTCGACTATTTTTCGAGTAGCGACAGCTGGCGACTCTGCTGGGGAAAGGTTCACCCTAAGCAAGCCAAGCCTAGTTTGTTTGTCGTATGTGTGATTTATTTGCTTTTATTGCTTTGTTATTTGTGTTCCTCTTATCTGTTGGGTTTATTGGGGATGGTTTGTGAGGAGAAAGGCTTTCTACCCGAGCTTTTCGAGTATACACTAAGCTAGGAGGTGGTTGCTTACTGATTTGCGAGACTTAGGACTCGTTGAGTTGGTTTGACTTCCACCGCTCAGATGAGGCCCCTTTGTGAATGATTATGTCTTACGATTAGTCGTAATGGCGTCTTTGTTTCCGACCTGGGAGTCCGTGATTCTGAGGACCTTTAGAACCCTATTCCAAAGGTTACTAAGGCATAACTTTGTGCTCATCCTTTGAAGGGATTACTGTCTTACGAATCGTCGTTATGATGGAAAAATTTTGAGGGTTAGTGCATGGGAACTTGTTTGAAAACCCTTAGAATGCCCTGTTTTAAACCAATAGATTGCATACCCGAGGTGAGGGATATCTTGTTTTATGGCCTGCAGAATCTGTGGCCTTGACACCTGTAGTGTGAACCTCAGATTCAGTGATCTTTGATCCCATGTCTTATTGCATTCATAACATTGCATTTGCATCAGCATCTTTTGCATCATTTTGTATATCATTCTCCAACTAAAAACCGGGAAGCTCATTCAGTCCTTTGTCCATAACCCGCAGTTGATTTCTCGACACTCGCATTGAACTTGTGGTAGATGTGAAGCATTTGAAGCAAGCGGAGCATAGACACTTTGAAAGGCCAGTTAGACGAAGCAAGTTGGAAGCTGAGGTAGCCATGTCAGAGAGCAGCCGTCAAAATATTGATCCCTCACCAGGATTTACTGTGACAACTAATCCACTGTATGGTCTTCTGCCTAATGATGATCCTCCACGATTAAATGTTCCTACTCGACCCCAAAGGATTCCATTGACTGACCCCATGAAGGAAAAGCTTCGTGCCATTGAGGAGAAACTCCAAGCTATGAAAGTGCATGATACGCCTGGGCTCGATGCTGCTGATATGTGCCTAGTGCCAGATTTGGTAATCCCTCCGAAATTCAAGGTACCCAACTTAGAGAAGTACACAGGCCTTAGTTGCCCGAAACGTCATTTGGTGATGTTCTGCCGAAAAATGACCACATATGCCCATGATGATAAGCTAATGATTCACTGTTTTCAAGATAGTTTGAGTGGGGCATCTTTAAGTTGGTACATGGACTTAGAAAGAAGCAATATCCAATCATGGAAGGACTTATCCAGTGCTTTTCTAAAGCGATATCAGTACAATCTAGATGTGACTCCTAGTCGCATGCAGTTGTAAAGCCTATCTCAGAATGGCGATGAATCCTTCAAGGAATACGCACAGCGATGGAGAGAATTAGCAGCTAGGGTGCAACCACCACTCTTGGACAGGGAATTAATTGACATGTTCATAAACAGTCTGCATGGCTCTTATCTTGAAAGAATGGCTGACAGTACGCCATCAAGCTTCTCTGACCTTGTAATGGTAGGGGAACGCATCGAAAGCTACCTCAAGAGTGGACTAATCCAGGATGTCTCAAGTAGCCAAGCCGGTGAGACTGAATCCCTCAGCAACTCCCAAGAGGAAGAGGAAAATGAAACCAGTGCAGTCATAGCAAATGTTGAGTATTCTCATGGTGTACCAGCAAAACCTTTTGGTCCTTCATCTTCTTAGCAGTCATCATTTCCAGCGCCATGCTATCCTTATGGGCAACCAATAATGCCTATAGCTTCGTCTCAGAAACCGTGGATTGCTCCTCATGTAAATCAACGAGCCCATGGCCGAGGATATCAGAATCAGCGCCAGAGTCAGTATAGGCCTCGCAACAATCTAGAAAGAAGGAATGCTCCTCTTCATACAGTCCCTATGTCATACAGTCAACTCTTACCGCATCTGATTCAAAGCTCGTTGGTGGTTCCCAAGTCTCTCAAGTCGTTGCCAGAGCCATACCCTCCTGGGTACGATCCCGATGTGCAATGTGGATATCATGCTGGATCAATGGGGCATTCGACTGAAGATTGCAAAGCCTACCAAGCCAAAGTGCAACAACTGATTGACAAAGGTTACATATCATTTCCAGAAGGAAGCCTGGTTATGCACGTCAACCTCTCGTCTGATTGAGTTCGAAGACTTCAAGGGTCATCTCCTAAAGCCAGTGGGTCAGGCAGAAGACATCCCCAGGATTGGCAATTTTTAGATCTTGTCATTTATTTGCATTTGTAGTTTCTTCTCTGTTAAGTGCTACTTGTTTTTAAACATTGTTGCTTACTAATGGTTTTGTTAATGTAATGAACGTGCTTTTTTGAACAAGTCCATTCGTATCCACTCATTTTTTCTCATATATTGCAAAGATCACAAAAAAATTTCCCCACATTTCACTCCCTTTATCAGTTGTTGTCTTAGTAAAGATTTGAGGGAGGATGATGAAAATGAAGTACTCATAATTGCTAATAGTATGCTTTCGAATAAAATCCTGCTGATGATGTACAGGCATTGTTTTAAATCCCCTAACCACTGGAGAGATAAGGAGTTAGTCCCTAGTCAACCCCTTCGAGCCTAGAAGTAGGAGTTTCCTTCGGATTTCTAAACCCTTACGCTTAACCTGGGGCATGGGTAGTGTTCAGTTATCCTGATTACACATTCGAATTTCAAGATGAAACATCTTGTTATGGCGGTTATTCTTCAAAGACCAAAGACTTGGCAGTTGTGACACTTCAAAAAAAAAGGAGAATCCACTAAGTTCACCACCCCAAAGAGGAAACTTAGGCAAAATTAGGGCAATCCCGATGGACTCGAAAAGTGAAGTCGGTCCATGCAAAAGTTAGGGATCAAAAAATAAATAAAGCAAAAGAGGCCCTCAAATCCTCAACAAAAGCAAAACCCGATTCAATGGGCACCAAAGGTCACTAACATCCACGAAAACAAAATAAGGTGATTGTCATTCCAAGCAAATTCGTCCTTACACCGTCAACCCTTTTGGAAGATAAATGTGTGTAGTATAACTGAATGTAGGACTGGAGATATCACGAAGAAGGGGTGGGTACAAATCAAGATTTGAACCTAATATCCTTTGTTTCAAATAACCATGAACCAGGCCACATTACAACCCTCGAAAGACCTAATTGAAGTAGGGTTTATTCTGAAAGCGTACTATTGCAAGGTTGCGTAAACTGACTCCCCGCAGATTTACTAATTTTCAGCATTAATGTCATATTCCCGCCATATCTTTCGCACACCAGTAAATCAACATTGCGTTTGGACTAATGGTCCGTTCGTCGCACACTATCACATCATTCCGGTAAGTGATTTCTTTCAAAACCTGCATGATCGTCGCATTAAAATTACCATTTTTAAATGAACAATTTTAATTGTAAGCAAGTACTTGACATCAAAGAGATTCCAACAAAGTGCAATCAGAGAGAAACTTGATCATTCGATGGTGCTGGCTCGAATCAAAACCTTCTCATAACCTTGTGAATCTGGAGCAGAACATTCAAGAGTGAGTTAAGCAGAGAATCATCTCAAGACTCCACCAGCTAAGGGTAGGCCACCTAGAGATTCTTGTGATTAAGGGCAAATCACTCAAAGGCTCAATCAACACAAGTTAAGTCACTTCAACGCTCATTCTGGGGCAAGTCCTTCAAAAGACTCAAGCAAAGGCTGGCCATTGCAAATTCAGACACTAGGGCAAATCATCTCAAGACATGTCATGGTATAGTCACCCCAAAGCTTCCGTTCGAGGAGGATTCATTCAAAACCCTACAGACTGAGGCAGATAAATTGTAAAGGGGCAATTTTCCTCTACACTTTCAAGATTGGTCAAGCAGACCCTGTTGGACTCTAGCAAATGTTGAGTTTGCAACAAGTGTCAGAAAGCCTTGGGGCAGAGCAGAAGTGCGACCAACTTGCATTAGTCGCGTAGCTACGCTCATATTTTCGGTTGCAAAGCCATCATGGCATCTCAGTTAGAAGTGAGATTCTATAAGGAGCAAGCGCAACTTCTGCAAAGGACCAAACTTGGAGCACCAGAAGCATCCATATTTGTCTTCTGATCATCACATCGTCAAGTTTCGAGTGTCGGGAAGTTAAGCTCATTCCCCATCCAACCCAAAGCCCAATCATACTTGGCACACCAACCAAAGCCCAATCATACTTGGCACCTCCCACCATAAGCCCAAACATACTCGACACCCTTAACCAGATACAAAATCCACCTTGCTTGCACAACTTTAAAGTCCAGTTCTCGTCTGGCAAACCATAATACCCGTTCTTGTCTGGTAAACAACTTATATGCTAGTTCCCGTCTGGTCACCTATTCTTTAGCCATTTTAAAACCAGTTCTCGTCTGGTAAGCACTGTTTCAAAGTCTAGTTCCCGTCTAGCCAACCATAAAGTAAGTTCTCGTCTGATAACTTAACCTTTTGCCATCAGTTCTCGTCTGGTAGTCTCCCCCTTAAAAACCAGTTCTCGTCTGGTAACCCTTTTAAAAGCCATCTTCGGTTGGTATCCTTCACCTTACCCATCTCCTTTTCCCCAGCAAGCATTTCAACCAAAGCCCAACCATTCCTTGGCACCTTAACCAAAACCCAACCATGCTTGGCACGACCGTCACTCCAGACTCTCACCTCCTCATATCCCCAGCATCTTGCATACATTTTTGCATCATTTGCACGCTTGTTTAGCCAGTTCTTGTACAAGATAGGGACATTCCTGTGGACATTGTCTCTCCCATCGATTGCTACTTCCAACTCCTTTCGTGCCTTTCGCATGAGTATTTCCTTACCTTACTTTCGTAGGGGATTTCACCGCCTTACGCGTGAAATCTTACTTCTTCGCTTTCCTTTCATAAGCGTTCTCGCTGCCTTACGCACGCGACAAAACTTTGTATTAGGTACCTTTGATCAATTTGGACGCTTGATGCCTATGTGGCCAAGAACCGAATGGTCGCAACTCAGAGAATGTCACCACCACCATTGTGCCTATGAGGTCTATGATATTCTGATATCTTAAGCAAGTCCCCTCTGCCTTTTGTATGAAGATGGTTATTGCCCCCAACTTACCTTTCGTGAGTCTTTCGTGTCATTTTTCACGATGTATCTCCTCCTTGCCTTTTGCAATGTGTCCAACTTACCTTTAGTAAGAGTCTTCCCATGCCTTTTGCTCAATTTCTTCCCAGCTTACCTTTTGTAGGTCTCCTTCCTACCTTTTGTAGAAAGGAATCTATCTCCAAACCTTTTGTTCCGGAGTCATTTCTGTTATTCGCAGAAGTAAGTACGATCGTCTTCTCCCAAGGGAGTTATGCTATTTCTCCAAGCCTTTTGTTCTGGGGTCTTTTCTACCTTTCGTAGAAAGGAATTATCTCTTAACCTTTTGTTCTGGGGTCCTCTCTACCTTTTGTAGAAGGAATTTATCTCCAATCCTTTTGTTCTGGAGTCCTCTATACCTTTTGTAAGAGGAATTATTCTCCAAACCTTGTGTTCTGGAGTCGCTTCTGCTTCTGCAGAAAATAATACGATCGTCTTCTCCCAAGGGAGTCTCCTCTACTTGTTGTAGCAGGAATTTATTTTTTCTCTTAACCTTTCATTCAGGGGTCCTCTTTGCCTTTTGCAAGAGGAGAACCAATTTCTATCCTTTATTCTTGAGTCCTCTTTACCTTTCGTAGGAGGAATATCTCATCTTTTATTTCTTGAGTCCGCTCTACCTTTCGTAGGAGGAATATCTCATCTTTTATTTCTTGAGTCCTCTCTACCTTTTGTAAGAGGAATATCTCTCGTAATTTTTTTTACCCTTGAGCCTTCCTTACCTTTTTGTGGAAGGGGTATCTCATTACTTTATTCTTGAATCATATCTACCTTTCGTAAAAGGAATATCTCAACCTTTTTATGTCCCTAAGGTGCTACATGGATGCCCCCCTTTCAAGACTGGCAAAGCACTCATATTCGTTCCTCATCACATCTCAAGCATATCATCATATCCCTCATAACCAAGTGCCTTTTTCCCAATGACAGATGCCTTTTTCAAGCCATCCCACCAATTTATCACTTTCATTCCACTTCTTTTCTGGCTGAAAATTCCGGGTATTCTTATATTTAATCCTCTTGTACCTTGACCGTAAGAAAGCCTTTGCCACTCTCACCTTCAAGTCCAAGAAGATTAAATAGGGGCATCTGTCATACCCTAATTTTCCTCCTAACTTTAGCATTGCATATCATATCATTTTCCATATCATCTATGCATTCCATTAGGTCATAACTTTGCATTCATTCATCTGCATTGAGCTTTTAAGGCATGAGATCAAGGAATTTTGCGCAAGCTAGGGTTTAGATTCTTGGTCAGGGTGAGCTCACTATTACTCAAGATGCAAGATTCTCTTCTATCCTGACTCACCAAGAACGATTGGATTAGGGTTTTCCTTGGTGTGAATTATGCAATTGGAATTCATTGGATTTAGAGTTTATGTGATCTTATCATCTTCAATGTCACTTGCTTCAAGGTTCTCGGTGTCACCAAATGTTCAGGGTTTCATTAATGGTCTAACTGAGAATGCTTTGAATTAGGGTTTTATTCCTTTTTAACTTCTCAAGCCACTATTAGGAAAGAGGGTTAAAGTTTCTCGTCCTTAGTGTTTGAATCTTGATTCGGATTTGAGAAATGAAGGTTTAGTATGGATTCTTTTGAAGAGAGGCGAGTCCATAAGTCCAATTTAATCAAGGTTTGGTCGGAGGCGCATTTAAATGGACTTTTGGGCAAGTGATTTATTTGAAATTCAAAGGCATGATCATTTGGTTTCTAAATTGATTTTTAAGTCATATCTCAAGAGATTTTAAGCCATGATTTAAGATCATTTTCAAAAGATGCCTAAAGTGATTCAAGATTAATTTTTGTTGTCGAACCCTTTTTGTCAAGGATAATGATCCTCGAGTTAATCTAGGATTCCAAGGCTTACAAAGTGAACACAAGGTTCCATGTCAAATTCAAATATCATTAGTTCCATTCAAAATTCCAAGTCACCTTTTTGTTCAAATTCAAGTCATTAGTTCAAATCCAAATTCAAGGCAAATAATGATATTTGACTCAAGGTTCAAATTCCACTAATCCACAATTGTACCACAATCTAAAAGAGCTTTCAAAATCCAAACCATTTCCAATTAGCACTCAAACTTTCATTCCAAATTTATCCTCTCAATCCAATTTATGCTTCATGTTATGTTCAATCACAAGTCATAAACCAATTCAAAATTCAATCCATATTTCAAGTCATGATTATCCAAATAACTCCATTCAAATTCATTCAAAATATACAAGTTCTCAAGTCACAATTACAAGAATTTTTCACATTGCTACAAGATTCCTAAGTGACAAAAACCGAAGAAATGCCTAAAGGATCAACTGTGCTCAATCTTCCAATTCCCAAATTACTTCATGCCATTGGTTTCCATCCTTTTTTCCATGCTTCATATAAGGCTCCTCTAAGCTTATTTTGAACCTACAAATTCAAGAAATAATTCATGTCAAAATTCAAACTCCAAAAATTCATAACTCAAAAACCACATTCAAGTCATGTTTATTCAACAATAACATCATTCTCATTCAATTCATCAATTATTCACGTTCCAACCAATTCCATATTCATATTCATTCTTCATTTCATTTCAAATTCAAATAATTCAATCTATAAACCATATCATCAAATTCAAAATTCATAAACCAAACCATTTTAAATCATACCAATTCATCCATATTCAATTCATCATTCACAAATACTCAATCCATAATTCCAAATTCATACAACCAAGTCATACCAAAACAAGTTCATGGCACACAAATTCACCATCAAGTAATTCCAAAATGAGAAATCACAAAATTAATTCTGTCAAAAACAGAGAATCACGGGACCACAAGGAAATGCCAAACACAAGCAAACAAATATTAGAGAACAACAGGAAAATCTGAACACAACAGCAAGGTACCACAGCAAAACAGGGCAGAAAGTACAGCAGGTAGAATTTCATAGTTTAGTAAACACAATTTTTAGCATCCTCGAAAGCACAGTGTAGACATACCAAAACAGAAGATTCTTCAGCAGATTCAAATTGAAAACCCTAATGTTGTTGCTATAAAACCGTGCTCAATTCAGAGAAAAAGGAAGGAGGAAGCTAGCGGTCACAGAATTCAAACATATTCATTCACACATCAAAAAACGGCTCTCAAACCCTAAACTAAGAAAAAGCGGAAGTCTCTACATTGCGAAAACAAGAACGGTCGTTGCAAGGAGGAGAGTAAGGGAGATCGAGAGAAATAGATCATACCTGCGATTTGGGAGCTCCAAGGGTATGTTTCCCGCTTTAAGATTTTCTTCATGTAAATCTCCGTTAACTCGCCCCCTTGTTGTTTTTGTGGATTTTTTAGGAACTTTGAGTTTAGGGTTTCGAAAGAGGAACGTTTTGATTTGGTGATTTGGTTGAGATTTTGATGAAATAAATGCTAGAATCGGATTCAGGACTTGTTTTTAGGGGGGAATGTTTGATTTAGGCTGAGATAAGTCATCTTCGCCGGAGAAAACGGCGGTTTCCGCCGTGGTTCATCTTCTCCGGCGACCTTCCTTGGGTTTTTCGGCGGCCATATTTTCGTTTTCGCAAAGAGGATATTAGGAGAGAACGATTGAATTTGTGAGAAAGTGATATTTCATTAGCGTGTTTGTTCAGTCTTCAGTGGTTACCCTTTTATTTGTTCTTATCATTATTGTTTCTTTTGTTAGCATTTATTGGCACGATAGGAGAGTGTGTGTGTGGCGTGCAGTTAATCATCATCATTAGGTTTATCTTCCCAACTTTTTAGGAAGTTGTTAAGGGACCGCATGCGCCTCTCCCATAAGCCTTACCGTACACTCTCGCCCATGGAACACTTGTTTTATTTTGACCAAGTCAGATCTTAAATCTAACGGTTGTGGTTTCATGCGCATGACATTTCAGTGGACTCTGTCCACATTGTCACTCATCTGTCCTGGGTTTTTTTTTTTGGGGTTTGGGCTTTGTATTTTTTCCTTGTTGCACCCCTTTCTGCTTTGATATCCAGCCCATAAGGCTTTTTTTTTTGTACTGTTTTTTTAATTAATTTTATTTTCTGTTTCTCTTTTATTATTTGTTTGATTCATAAATAAAAATTATAAAAATGAGTGTATTGTTAAATATCTTAAATATATTTATTTAATATTAATTAATTAAATTATTAATTAATTTTATTAAATATTCATGTTTAATTTAGTTAATAATTTTGTGTGTTGTTTAGTTTGGTTTAATTGTGTAATTCCCGATTATTTATTTCTAGTATGCGATTTTCTCATACGATATGTTTATAACATGGTAATAATTGATTAATCTCTTAGATACACATTCAAAACCATTTTCAAAATAAATTCTCGATTCAACGTCGAGCCATTTTTCGCCCTTGTAAGTCGACTGCCTCGTGCATCGCCATCGACCTTATCCTAGTCAATTAGGTCCTCCATCCCGTTTAGTCCATTTCCTTTAACCGATTCAAATGCAAACTCAAACCTCGGTCCATAAGAGAATAAAGTTCTCTTTGTATTGAACTAAAGAGAAAGGATTGGGTGAAGACCTCTTCCTATTCGAGTATTAGGATGCTCACTTTAGAGTGTGTGGTCTCGATACTCGTCTTTCAATACGAAGACGTGACTATATTCACCACCCAATCTTTCAAAAACCTTTTTCTCTCTTTTTTTCATCTCCTTGTGTCTAAAAACCTTCGTCTTGTACCAAATGCATTTTCAAACCTTTTCTTAATAAACTTAGATGGTCGTGGAGTGGTTAGGCGAAGGCCTTCTCCTATCCCGAGTGTTTGACATTACCTTTAAGGTTCACTGTCGTAAAGCACTTACCATCTAACTCAAAACACCTTTAATAAGAGAATAAAGTTCTCTTTGTATTGAACTAAAAAGAGGGGATTGGGTGAAGACCTCTTCCTCTTCGAGTATTAGGATGCTCACTTTAGAGTGTGTCGTCTCGATACTCGTCTTTCAATACGAAGACGTGACTATATTCGCCACACAATTTTCATAACAAACCTTTTGAGATAAAGAATTGGGTACTACCCGAAGGGGTTCCTATTTGAGGACTTATTTCGCCCTTAAAATTAACTTTCACAAATCAAATGTGACATCTTGCCTTGATGGCAAAAATCAACCTTTTCAAAAAGGACATGTTACGTTCGTTCTACCGCAAACAGGTAACGCATAAGACTCCACGAGCGAGCCGCAAAACACCTAACTGCTAGAACCCGCACGTTAACATCGCCCATAAAAAACACCAACAAATCGTAGGTCGAACTACGATTGCTCTGATTCTTCATTCTTGTCCGAATGTAAGATACGTAGGCACAAGATCGCGATGATCTTGGCGAGCCCCCTTCCATTTTCTTCACCCGTAGTCCTCCGAACTACGTTGACTCTGACTTTCCCATTGCACGAGGGAATACGTAGGCATAGGATCACGAAGTCCTATCGAGTCTCCTTCTCCTTCTTCTCCTTTTTGTTTCCACCATTCTCTTTCATTTTATTTTCTTTCACATCCTTTGGTTCCCACCTTTCTCTCTCCCTCTTTAGAACGCTCTTAGAAAGCAATTTCCTTAGCAAACATCCTTACACATAGACAAGGGAATGGTTCCCATCGAGTACGATGGATGTGGAGGGTGCTAATACATTCCCTCCGCATAACCGGCTTCCGAACCCGTAATTTGGTTGCGAGACCATCTTATCCTTTCTTCTTTGGGTTTTCTCGATGTTTTCCCTTCCCCTCATGGGATAAATAAAGTTCGATGGCAACTCTTCTGTTTCTTCCTCTTTTCGCCTCCGGTCGACTATTTTTCGAGTAGCGACAACCATTATTTGGTCTACTTACGTGGATACTGCAACTCATTTACCTCAAAGTTGTCAATATATGACTACCTACCTGGTGGTAGTCTTGATGAAGTTCTTCATGAAATATTTGAGCAACTAGATTGGGATTCAGATTTGAATATAATCATGAGAGCTATAAAAGGGCTTGCTTACTAACATCGTGGTCATCTTCCGCTAAATATTGAGAATGCAACTTGCTAGAACCTGGTGATGTGATTTCGATGAAGCTACAACGGGGTCTAACGCCAAGCAAAATCCATGAAGATGGCCTCTTATCAAATATGCAGCGTACAAAAGTTTTGAACATGGTGATGTTCTTTTTTTGGATTTGCAATGAAATACTTGTACTGTACTTGAACTATGCGTACATGGCATTGATCTTTACATTTGAAAGTGACATCAATTAAAGTTTTGTAAAGAACCAAACACATAACCCACTTTATATTTTGTAATCTTGCAGTATAGTTTAAATTTGGTATTGTCATTTTTCACTTATATTTGAATTCTTTGAACTTGCTCTTGCAGTAAAGTTGAAATTTGGTATTGTCATTTTTCACTTATATTTGAATTCTTTGAACTTGCACTTGAAGAAACGGAATTGAACAAGGATGAAACTTTTGAAATTTTGAATGGAATTAAAACTTTGAATTTTGGGACTTATCTTCATGAATGTTGTATAAAGGACTTGAAATTCAAATTTAGTACCATAGATCTTTTACACTTTAGCTCATAATTTTGGATGGAATAACATGAACTTGATCCTTGACTTTTCTTTTAGAATTCAAATCTTGTAATCCTTCACATTTTGAAATTTAGAATGAGCTTGATTTGCAAGGAATTCTTGAACACTTTTGAATCATGAATTGAATCTTGAATTTGAAATTTAATCTTGTAACTCTTTTTAAAATTTGAACCTTCTCGATGACTTAAATTTGTATTTTGGAATTGGTTTGAGCTTGTCATCTTGAACCTTGTAATCTTGAACTTATGAATCCAATTATGATTGAGTTTTGGATTTGACTTGAATTTGAACTTGACATACCATCTTTAATTTAGACTTGAAGTTTATTTGTCCATTTTGAATTCTTGAAATCAAATCAAATTTAGTCTTGCACCTTCCTTATTCACAATGGATTATGAGTTAGTGGATTTCCCATTTGAATCGCTCCTTGCAAACAACTCATGAATTTGAAAATGGGAAGCATCCCATGTAGCTTGATTGGAACTTTGTAACAAATAATGAATCAATTCGAATTTCTCAATTCACATCTTTATTTAAACTTTATCATTTCAAAGTACATGGTTCACAAACTACCGAAAGTTCAAACTCTTCCACTTGACAACTAATGATCCAACTTCGCGAATACGACCAAACTATGCCCTGAGAAATCCTTCTAGAGTGAGAATACCACTTGTAATGCAACGAACCACGAAATTCCAACCAGTTCTCAAATGACCATGCCCAAAACCAATGAACAAAAAACCCTACACCTCCTTGGGGAAACCTCTGAGAAATATTGGGGAAGATTGACCTTGTATTGACTAAGGGTCCATAAGAATGAGGGCATATCCTTCCTTTATCTCCACGTGAATTCAACACAACTTGCAAAGGACCAGAATCCCAATGAACACACACACGGCCTCTATGACCTTTGAACCTTCTGCAGCAACACCTGGTTTCACAAACGAAAACAAATAAACAAAGTCTAATAAATTGTTTAGCTATGCATGGATGATTGACCTAGAAATGATGTGCAAAAGATCAAGGAATCTAAGGGTAAAATTTGGGGTATGACAGTTGCCCCTATTTAAATATCTTCACCGAATGACATGAGCGATGAAAATCTTCATGAAATGATGGTGAAACGTATTTAAATATAGATAACCGAAATTTTTGCCCTTAGATGCAATGACATGTTATGCTATGGACGAAAGAGACTATGCAGTGCTGACATGCAATAAACTCTAATATGATGAAAATAATAAATGTAAAATGCAAACGAAAATGAAATCAAATAGGGATAAAGTCAACACAATGAGTAACAACTCACTTGGGATGACAAAGCACTGGGGAACAGAAACAAACTGGGGAAATCTAAAATGATGGATCAACAGGTTCAGGCATGACCTACTGACGCTTTAGAAAGCAATACGACAAAAGATCCTCACTAGAGGTAGAACCGGAAAGACGGACTACACTGGGGAATATCCAGAGTAGTTGACCAACTGGTTCAAGCATGACCGGCTGACACTCTAGGATCAAAGGTAAAGCAGGATCCACATAGCAATAGGATCATGCAAACAATACTAGAGTCTTCAAACAAGAGAGAACTTCCAAGTCTCTGGAAATTCCTTAAACGAAGAGATCAAACGGGATCTTCAAGAAACATCAGGAAAGATACAGGGTAACTAAACTCTTCTGTATGCCAAAATAATTGGGTTTCATGGAGAAACGCCCTTTGGATAAGCTTCTCAAAAGAGACTGCCACTTATCGTCGTAAAGGACTTACACACCACCAAGAAAGGATAAGCTTCTTGAAGATACTACTACTTATCATTGGAAAATGATAAGATTCTCAGGAGAGACTGCCACTTATCATTGAAAGGGTAAGAATGATAAGCTTCTCGGGAGAGACTGCCACTTATTTGACAAAAGAATAAAGGATAAGCTTCTCAAAGGAGATTGCCACTTATCGTACAAAAGGATAAAAACGATAAGCTTCTCAGGTGAGACTGCCACTTATTTGACAAAGGAAGAAAGGATAAGCTTCTCAGGTGAGACTACCACTTATCTGACAAAAGTATAAAAATGATAAGCTTCTCAGAGAGACTGCCACTTATCTGACAAAAGGATAAAAATGATACGCTTCTCAGGAGAGACTGCCACTTATCTGACAATGGAAAAGGAAACAAGTTTCTCAAGGGAGACTGCCACTTGTTGTTGGAAATAAATAAAACTTGATAAGCTTCTCAGGAGAGACTGCCACTTATCCGCAATGAGGATTTGTAAAAGATTCTTATTGGGAGACATAGTGCAAAATAAATGCACGCTCAAACTGGGTTCGGCGACCTAATTAAGTTTAAAAGGCGATACCTCCAGGGACCAAAGTTCATTATAGGAACAAGCTAGAAAGAAACGGTCAATCAAGACTCTGCCCATTGAGGAATGAACTCAGACGGAGACTTATCTTATCCAAACATGGAAAAGATAACTGAAGCAACCATCATCCACGAGGGTCAAACTCTGTGGGGAATTTAGGAAGGATGTGCACTTTATACTTAAGGTTGACGACTCTACTTGGAGAGAGGAAACAAACCCAGTTACTTGGTGGTGAACATAGCTAAAGTAAACGACAAAAGATAAACGAGGTAGCAAACACGCTCATGATGCTATGCATGTCTGTATGAATGAATGTATGTCATGCTTATGCTTATGCTGACAAAACAGACAAGGAGAAGTAAACTGGAGATGAAATAAACATCTCGACGAGGATACTTGGCCAACCTCTGCAAAAAGGATACATCTATCAAGAGGTGGATAGAAAGCCATAGGCGGAACCATAGTCCTACTTCAAGGTTTCAAACTTCTCTGGGGAAAAGGAGTATTCCACTTGAGGATATAACATCATGACTTCACCTGAGGGATTGCCATCATGAGTTTGATTTCCTTGTCAAAGAAGAAAACGTCCACCGGAAAGAGTCACCCATGATTTGAGACTTCATAGGGGATAAAATAAATATCCACTTCATCGGGGAAGTATAGAGCCAAGGCAGCTTATTGGGAAAAATAGAGTAACTTCAGTGAGGAACAAAGATGACTCTATTGGGGAGAAAATCCTCAACATCAATAATATGTATCACATGATACCCACTAGGGAGATTCTCTGTAGTCTTGAAAATCACTTATGATTATAGGATATGTCCAAGAGTGTTGTCAGTTTATGCTTCAATGGAGATTTTTGCTGAAAATGGTCTAAAAGTGCTTCTGCAACATTAAGACTTCCTGGGGAACAAAGATTTCCTTAACCAAGAGCTAGTGACAACTAGAGTTTCAACAAAAGACTGGTGACGACCAGATTACCAATACCAATAACCATTGGGTTTTTACATAAGAATGTCGGTGATAACTAAACTTCAACAGGTGTTTGGAATTTCACTGGAGATTCATGACTTCAGTGGGTGGACTCAACTTTACTGTAGATTAGAGATGCTTCATCGCGGATCTCAAAAATAGATACAAGCCAGTTGATTTGTAAACATATCTTCTCAAATAAAGATCAAGATAATTTGAATCTTCATACAACTTCTCATAGAGATGCCATTTGATAGAAGAAAAATGAGTAATGGACTTGCTGGGGGAATCATTGCCAGTTGTAGCAAAATCCTTGTAAAGGGATTCCTCAAATAAAGAGAAACCATCTGTAAGGTCTTCGATAAAACTTCTTTGACATACTTCCAGAGGAATGCCATTTGTAACTGCAAAAGGTCGAAGAGCCACCAAGAATGGATAAGCTTCTCAAAAGAGACTGCTACTTATCGTCGAAGTATGAACTCCAAAAAGATGTCACAACACTGTTGGAGAAGAGTGGAGTTGTAGGAAATTCACTGATGGATGAAATAAACATCCACTTCACTGAGGAAGTATGAAGCTAAGGAGATTCATAGGGAATTCTCAGGGCACCAACTAAGGAGTCTTGCGTCAAATCTGTCACAACTGCTTGAAGTGGATACTCACCGAGGAGTTGCCATAACTACTTGAAGCAGATACTCATGAGGAATCACCCAAATATGTCAGAGTTAGTAGTGGTGGGGACCCATTGGAAATACGCGTAAGGCATGTCACAAGAACACACTTGCTTAAGAGAACACTTAGTTCTACATTGAAAATCTGCATGGACACCCACAAATCAAGCTTCAATTCTTAAATTCCCCACATCATATGGTTTATGAGAAGAAATTACCAAGAGGATTTTACAGAAGAATTGGCATACAAGATGCTTCAGTGTCTTCAAACTCTTGGAGAGATTTACTAAATCTCGACGTAACTTTCCTAGATCGACTGCATTATGCGTAAAAGAGTCTTCAGATTTGTCCTTTAATGATAGTCAGATAGCAAGGGCGACAACTAGGAAGCAACTTGAACAAGGAAGTCGGTGACGAGTGGACTTTGCATACCAATAATAATTGGATTTTGATAAACAACGCCAGTAACAAATGGAAAACAACTTGCCCTTGCTTAGCAGAGTTTACAAACAAACGTGCCTCACATGGTTTATAAGGATAAAGCATCTCAAGAGGATTTTATAGAAAACGAGTCATAACAATGCCTTAGCGTCTTCAAATTTTTGGAGAGATCCATCGAATCTCGACGTAACTGCCCTAGATTGGTTGTATTCTTGCATAATAGAGTCTTCGAACCAAGCACGCAAATAATAACTGGTCTTCATGCAGAGACTGATGATAACCAAATTATTAATACCAATGACAATTGGGCTTCAAAGTAAAAATGCCAGTAACAATTAGGAAACGAATTTGCCCTTGCCAGCTGGTTGACCTGTGAAGGAGTTGCCCCAGACTAATTAAACTTCTCGACCTGATTGCTTCTAATTAATAGGTCTTCGAGAGATTTACCGAATCTTGATTTGATTGCCCCATATTAACTGTATTTGCACAACAAAGTCCTCGGACTGTGGGAGTAACAGCTGAGAAACAAACTTATCCTTATTGGTTGGTTGACCTGTGAAGGAGTTGACCCAATATTTTGAACTTCGGAGAATTCTGCCCCTGATTCACCGACTCTTGGAATGGATGATTAACAAATCTTTCAAATTGGTTTCCCCATGCTGAGCTTCCTTTACCAAGTCAAATTCCCTAGCTGGCTGCATTTGTTGGGATTCCTTTGATATTGAATTATCTTGCGAACAATATCGTTCATCAAAAATTGGCAATTTCAATGCAACATTCATGCAAGCTTTTGAAATTTAAAGTTTATTGATAGAACACAGTGGAGTGATTCAATGATCAAAATGAAGTGGATATTTCATTTACAAAATGACAGATAAAGTGATCAACACGAACAAATTAGCAAAGACCATTAGGAGTCAGGTTATCCAACCTTGTTGTAGTATGCTTTCAAAAAAAACCTTACCTCAATTAGGTTTTTTGAGGGTTGTAACGTGGCTTGGTTCACGGCTCATGAAATAAAGGATAAAGGCTCAAAGTTTGTTTGTCCCCACCTAATCTTCATGATGAACTTCAATCCTATGTTCAGTTAACTCAAGCTATACATTCAGGTTTCTACAAGCTAGGAATTGAACTGATGTCAGCTGGTGATAGTTCAGACACTTAGGGCAGTCACTACTCCCTAAAAACATTTGGTTGTTTTTTCTATTGAGGACTTTCGAAGTGAAAGCTTTAAGGTCAACCTCTTTTTGTTTGTCATATAACCCTTTTTGTATAAGGCCAGGTCATGAGCTTCCCATCTTTCTTAGCTTTTGCCTTGAAAGAGACTCGGTTCATTCTTCGAGTAAGGATTTCTTAACGATCCTTCCTTATTCGTCACTTTGGGAACAACTTGTACAACATTTGTTCACTTGATTTAAGAGAGTTGACAGGCGCCTTGCATGAAGCTCTTGCATTTGAATGTATAACCAAGTTAAACTGAGAACTACCCTGCCCCAGGTTTAAGATTTAAGGGTTTAGAAATCCGAAAGAAACTCCTACTTCTAGGCTCAAAGTGGTTGACTATGGATTAACTCCTTATCTCTCCAGTGTTTGAGGGCTGAAACAATGCCTTACATCATCGGCAAAGTTTAATTGAAAGCATACCAACAGTAGTTATGGTATAACATTTTCGTCATCCTCCCCAATCTTTGTTTAAACAATAGTTTAGTAAAGATAAGTGGATGGAATTTTTTTTAACAATGAAAGGAAAGAGAATGAGTGAATACGAATGGACTTAATTAAAAGATGCATAAACATTTCATTAATCTTGCCAATTCGAAAATACAACAGCTTACAAGCCAAAAAATTCAACATGCAAAGAAAATACAATAGGAAATGCTGAAACAACCAAAAGATTGCCAACTTTAGGGAATTAACTTCAACAAACTTAAACTTCCATGTCCGAAAAAAGGGGTCACTCCTTTGACGCTCAGGATTTTGCTTTTGATCAACTCACGCACGTAACTTGTTCCTTGTGGTATGAAAGCTTTAGAGGTCTCACAGGTCCTTTGCCCTTATTGTTACCTGGCTCAAAAATCAAGATATCGACATTTGGCCTTCCTCCTTAGGGTGCTAGTGACTCTATCATATCTTGCAACCTGAGCCTGAAACTCTTGCACTCCTCTACGAGATGCCCCATTGTCTCAGTATAATATCCACATTCAACCTCTGGACGGTCTTATTCAAATATTAAACTCTTGTTGTGGATCAATTTTTATATGGAAGCTTCTAATGCAGAACAAGTATCCAAATCGTGTCCTCCAACCCCTTTTATGGAATTCACATGTTGCATATGTATCAGGATTGTACCATGTATATGATGTTGACACATATGTGAGAGGAGTTATCAATGAATTCTGGATTAGTAGCTGGTAGAGCTTACTAAGCAGTACAGGAATCTGTTCATCATAAGCTTTGTTTCTTTTGTTCCGATTCTGCCTCATATTCTATCTCTGTCTCTTGTTCCGATTTTGACGACCTTGAAGAGGAATAACCAATGGATGTTGATATGCCAACTTGGCATTCAAAGGCTGATGATGACATCCTGAGGGATAACCAAATGCTGGTAAATGAAGAGTATCCACATGGGTTTGTCCCAGACTTGGGGTAACACTGGAGTGATGGGGAGTGATGACTTCCTTGGTTGTCACAAGGTGAGGGCGACACTTTGGTGTAGGAATAAATGTTGGTTGATACGAAGTTTCCTCACGGGCGTGTCCTTGATGTGGAAGAAACACAAGAGATGGTGAAGTGACAACTTCTCTGGATGCAATAGGGTAAGAGTGCCCTTCTTTCTTTATTAAGTTCTGCAAAGTCTCCAAGACCCAATTCATCTGACCCTTGAGAATCTTGATCTCCTCCTTCAAGGCTTCCTGACCTTTCAAAAGCTCATTCATCATCGCCATTTGTCCAGAATGCGTGCTAGGTATGCCTCTTTGATATAGGAAGAGGAAGATGAGACTCAAAGCTAAAAAATGCTAGGGAGATATAAATGTAACGAAATACACATGCAATGCGAATGCAAGCCAAATGGTTTCAAGGAGCTCAAAAGCAACTTGCAAACATTTTGGAAAAACTGAAAAGTTTCGTTTTAAAATCCATGATATCTATTGATTTTACAAAGGAATGAACAATTGAATTCCTTGAAACCAAAGGGGTTATTAACGAATACATGAGTGCATGGATGAATGTATGCACAAACACATGTATACACATATTCACATATGTTGACAAGCAAATAAATGGCCTAGGTTTGAAGATCACGAGCATGGAGCCATGGTCTACCCATACCAAAAAGTATGTTCTAAGGGTTCTTGTATCTGCAGAACAGGGTTCTAAGAGGTTCCCAGAGTCATCGATAAATCTTTCGAATATTGTCGGCTTGCACGACTACTCATGCGGGCTAACAATATTCTAAAGATAAACTCGTCTGAGTGTAGTATCGCATGACAACCATCACAGGTCTACACCTGGATAATCATCGCACTATGTCCTAAAAGGCTTAGAGAGGTGAAGGGATACTATAGGTCCTCAGCTTCACAGACTCCCAGGTCAGAAAAAGTAATGTCAATACGACTACTCGTATGCATCAGTAATCTCAAAGGGGCCTCCACTGAGCATGGTTATATCATATGTTAATCATGTTAGGACTACTCCCAACAGTCAACTATTGATTATACCACAATCATATCATAAGTGTACACTCGAGTCCAGGTTAGGACTTATCTCACCACTCAAAGTAACAACCCGAGCAGATACAGATATACAAATATACAAGCAAGCATATAAATAACACAAGTAAGCAAGTTAGGTTTAACCCTCTTAGTCAAAGATCCCCAGTGAAGTCGCCATTTTTGTTGCGGTGAGAATCGAATATCAAGCTATTAGTTAACTTGAATCACAAATATTTGAAATTCACCACCGAACTTTGATTTATCCAAAGGAAAGGTTAAAGATCGAAAACCCTAATTGCAATGTAAAATAATGCAAGGAGATCTAAGGTTCGGGGGTTGGTTATACTTAAGGAAGGTGTTAGCATCCTAAGTATCTTTAGTACTCTACAAGAGCCTCTTGTTTTATTTGTGTTATTTGTTATTGTTTGCTTACTAAGGTTAGTGCTAAGGGAAATACCTAAGGGTTTATTTCTAAGTATGCTCGCCAAGATATCGCATCTCGTGCCTACGTATCCTGATGGGAATAGAATCAGAGCATTTGTAGTTCCCCTCAATGAGGGTGAGGAACTCTTGACTGTGGTCAAGGTTCCAAGGGGAGTAAGTATCCATGGCAAGACACTTACATAGAGTACAGCGACTCTAAACCTAAGCCTAGGTTAAAAGGGAAAGATGAGTAAGTGTCCATGGCAGGAACTTACATAAAGTACGGTGACTCTAAATCTAAGGCTAGGTTAAAAGGGAAAGATGAGTAAGTGTCCATGGCAGGAACTTACATAGAGTACGGCGACTCTAAACCTAAGGCTAGGTTAAAAGGGAAAGAGGAAGTAGATGTCCATGGCAGAACATCTACATAGAGTACGAAGACTCTAATCCTAAGGCTAGGATGAAAGGGAAATATCTAAAGTTTTCCTAAGTATGGCGTGGCAGTCAACAAGGGGATCTTTTCCTTTGGAATGTCGAGCAACAACACGAAGCAATGCCAAGCAAGACTCTCAAACACAAGACAAGTAATAAAGATTTAACAAGGACAATATCGAGGATTAATACCAAGCATCAAAATTAGGACTTTAATCACAACCCAAATGCATCAAGAATCGATATGAATATCAGGAATTAACAAAAATGAAAAATATAAATTGTCAAGATTAATAAATAAAGACTATTTAAACCAAAATTTTAAATTAAAAAATAATTAATCAATTAAACTAATCATCTAATTGAAAACTAATGAAAATTTTAACTGAAAGCTAAATAAATTTGAAATCTACTTAAAAACTAATACTTAAATATAATTAAAAATTAAATGAACTAAAATTCTAATTAAAACTAAAATAAACTCTAATTAAAGTTAACTAAAATAAATTATAATTAAAATTAATTAAATTATAATTTAATTAAGGGTTAATACCCCTTTTGCCCCCTGCCATATGGGCGAAATCCCAAAAACAACCCTGTAAAAAAAAACACAGATTCCCCCCTTGTCATTTGAAGATTCTACTGTTTTGACCCCTCTTGAAATCCAGTCAACAATTTCTATGACGTGGCAATGTTTTATTATTTTTTATTATTATTTTTAATTACGTGGACGAATTATGTGACATTTTTTATTATTTTTTATTTTTTAAATTTCATGTGGCATTTTTTTCGTATTATTTTTAATTTTTAATTTAATTCTATTTTTTTTCAAATTAATAATTTAAAAATTATATTATTTGGGCCAAGTACATACTCCAAATTTATTAGCCCAAGTATTTATTAGCCCAAATACATATTCCAAATTTATTAACCCAAGTATTTTTCCATTTAATATACATTACACAACTTTCTTATATAAACCCTATATTTTTTCCTACATCAAACGATGTGGGACAACACCATCACCTGTGCCTTCCCATTTTTCTTGCTGCTGCTCCATCGCGTCTGGTATTGCTCACAGCAACCATGGAGGTACGGAGATCAATCACAAAGGAGCGGCGACAACAAATTTTTACGCGGTTTCGATCGAAATGCAACACTCTATCCAAATATACCTTCAATTTCAAGAGAAATCCAACTACGAGTGCGAATCTAAACTGCGAGATTTGTGTCGAAAAAGGTCTGATTCAGGTTCAATCTCTCTTTCTCTCCTCTTCTAAATGCTTGCAAATGATTGTTGCTGTTGTAAATGGATGTGAATTGAAACTCAGTAATGCGTTGAAGCGAACGGTTGATGTAGCGATGCAAAGTTGTTGTTGAAGGTGATTGAGCGCTGAATTTTATTGTTGCAGGTGATATGAATTGGAAATGAATATGAAAGTTTTTGGTTGGATGAAGATGAATTGAGGTTTTAAAGTGAAACTTGAAGCATGGATTTGGAAAGTGTATTGGATAGAATTTTTGCAGAATTATTTTGGCTCTTCAAGCTTCATTATTGTGAAGGTAAGACTCTCTTATTTATAGGAAAAAATAGAGGTGATTTTGGTTGCCGTTTACGCATTTCTTTTCGCGTTTTTGAACTTTTTATGTGCAGCATTTTGGAATGTTTGCTGTTGTTTCATGTGTGCGTTTTGGAATACTGAGTTTACGCGTGAGGGACTGATGCATTGCATTTTGATTTCTTGCAGTGAATTTTCTTTTCCACGTTTTGATTATTATGTTGTGCGTGATGTTTTGGAACTTGTTGTGTTTTGCTTGCAGTTGTAACTTGCGGCTTGGTTTGCTGCGTGTGGCTTAAACAAGGCTTGGAGTATGTTTGGAAACTTGGCTTGCGAAGCAGCTTAAAGGCTTGAATTCTTGGTCATGTAAAATAGTAGCAGTGCGTGTGGAATATTGCTTTTGTGTGTAGCAGCTTTCAAATGGCTGGTTGTTGGCTTAGTAACGTGGTGAAGCTCTTGGCAGCTTGGAGTTTGGAGTACGTATTGCAGGTTATGGCTTATAGCTTCTTTTTGGCAATGATCAAAGCATATGACAGTTTATTTTATACAAAGCATATGACAATACACTTTCTTTTTAGATTGTAAAAAAAATTGCAGCAGCAACAAGAAAAATGGGAAGGCTGTTGTCCCACATCGTTTAATGTAGGAAAAAATATAGGGTTTATATAAGAAAGTTGTGTAATGTATATTAAATGAAAAAAATACTTGGGCTAATAAATTTGGAATATGTATTTGGGCTAATAAATACTTGGGCTAATAAATTTGGAGTATGTACTTGGCCCAAATAATATAATTTTTAAATTATTAATTTGAAAAAAAATAGAATTAAATTAAAAATAAAAAATAATACGAAAAAAATGCCACATGAAATTTAAAAAATAAAAAATAATAAAAAATGCCACATAATTCGTCCACGTAATTAAAAATAATAATAAAAAATAATAAAACATTGCCACGTCATAGAAATTGTTGACTGAATTTCAAGAGGGGTCAAAACAGTAGAATCTTCAAATGACAAGGGGGAATCTGTGTTTTTTTTTTACAGGGTTGTTTTTGGGATTTCGCCCATATGGCAGGGGGCAAAAGGGGTATTAACCCTTTAATTAATTAAACTAAAAAACTAAATTTTAATTAAAACCTATTTAAACTAAATTCTAACCAAACTAATTAACTTAAATTCTAAAAAAACAAAAAGAGTTATAACGGGCCTCGAAGCCCATAAGAGAAGGGTGTTGGGTTGGAAAAGATGGGTCAGGTCTGACCCAGTTAACATCAACAACATAGCAAAGAGGGATTGAGAACCAAATCAGTTCTCTCTCCTTCCCGTTACTCTCTCACAAACCATCATCACCTTCGCCTTAATTCTTTATCGCACCGAAAAACCTGACTCTATCACACTCTCTCTCGTCGCGCCGCACGCCTTATCCACTATTTCTCTCTCGCTCACACACCATCCTCACTCTATCGCGCACAACACTCTTTCCGGAAAATCAAATCTCCGCCACGCCTCCATCAACCCAACCGTCCCCATTCCCTAAAGCTTCACCTCACTTCAACTGCTCCTAATTCCTCTTCAATTCAACCAAATCAGCACGAACCCTAAATTCCTCAATCGAGACATAAAGCTAACAATTCGAGGGCAAGTACAAACATAGGCATTATATACATGATCAAGATGATGCAAAGGAGGAGGATTTAGAGTGTATACCTATCGGTGTTCGTCTGATGCGTCTTCGACGACGAAATTGACACGGTAGAATCCAAGGAGTCTCACAGGTATACTTCGAACACTTGCCTCTTCGTCTTATGTGTGCGTGTGAATACGTTTCGAAATTCTGCTTCAATTGTGTGTTTTTGTTTCTGAATCTGGGCATGTGTTGGTGGATTTCTCAGTGTATGGGATTACTGTGGATTTTTCTGATGTTCATTGTTGTATTGTTCTGAATTTTTGTGAATTTCCTTCTATGCGTGTGCTTGTGGAAAGCGTGAGTTTTTGTGCGTATGAATCCCTGAATTTTTCCTCTGCGTGGACATGGTGATGATATGGTACTGCAACTCTTGTGTGGGTGATGATGCTTCTTGTTCTCTCTTTTACCCAATGCTGCTACTCTGTGTATGCTTCTATGCGAATGAGTTTTTTTTCTGTATGCTGTATGCGTATGTGAAATTCTGCAGGAATTTTGTGAATACTGAGTATGTTCTCTCTCAATTTTTTTCCTCTGTCCTTTCTCTGCTGTGTATGTAGTCTTATATAGGCCATGAGAATTGAATTTTCAAATTGAATGCGGGATACTATGTCAGAAATGGTTTTGGAAAGAAAACACAGCTATTAGGAACTTGATGAATGTGTCTTGAATTCCTTTCCCTCTTTGTTCGATTATATTGTAAACATGTCATTCTTGCCTTTTTCAGTTCCGTGTGTTTTGGGAGTGTGATGAATGAACTTTTATTTTGTGAGATTGTGTCGGTAACACGTTAGGATTTTCCTCTTTCAATTCAGCATGTCACAGTTGTGTTTTGGAAAGATTTTGATGATATTGATTCTTGCCATTTCCAACTTGTAATGTCTGATCACGTTTGAGAATGCTCTGATTTTTCCATGAGCATGTGATTTCGGTCATGAAGATGATTCCTTTCCAATTTGATCGCAGGTTTTGGAATCATTTACAAGCTAGCAATGGATGATGGGAATGTATTTGCATTGAAAAGGATTGTAAAGATGGATGAGGGCTATGATCGATTTTTTTAGAGGGAGCTTGCAATTCTTGGTAGCATCAAACACCATTATTTAGTCAACTTACGTGGATACTGTAACTCATTTACCTCAAAGTTATCAATATATGACTACCTACCTGGTGGTAGTCTTGATGAAGTTCTTCATGAAATATCTGAGCAACTAGATTGGGATTCACATTTAAATATAATCATGGGAGCTACAAAAGGGCTTGTGTACTAACATCGTGGTCATCATCCACTGAATATTGAAAATGCAACTTGCTAGCACCCGGCGATGTGATGTCGGTGAAGCTACAACAGGGTCTAGCGCCAAACAAAATCCATGAAGATGGCCTCTTATCAAATCTGCAGCGTACAAAATTTTTGAACATGGTGATGTTCTTTTTTTGGATTTGCAATGAAATACTTGTACTGTACTTGGACTATGTGTACATGGTATTAATCTTTACATTTGAAAGTGACATCAATTAAAGTTTTGTAAAGAACCAAACACATAACCCACTTTGTATTTTGTAATCTTGCAGTAAAGTTGAAATCTGGTATTGTCATTTTTCACTTATATTTGAATTCTTTGAACTTGCACTTGAAGAAAAGGAATTGAACAAGCATGAAACTTTTGAAATTTTGAATGGAATTAAAACTTTGAATTTTGGGACTTATCTTCATGAGTGTTGTAGAAAGGACTTGAAATTCAAATGTGGTACCATAGATCTTTTACACTTTAGCTCATAATTTTGGATGGAATAACATGAATTTTTTTTTTTTAATAAGCAACTTGTATTGATTGAGCAAGAGAAATACTCAGAATAACATGAATTTGATCCTTGACTTTTCTTTTAGAATTCAAATCTTGTAATCCTTCATATTTTGAAATCTAGAATGAGCTTGATTTGCAAGGAATTCTTGAACACTTTTAATCTTGAATTTGAAATTTAATCTTGTAACTCTTTTTAAAATTTAAACCTTCTCGATGACTTAAATTTGTACTTTGGAATTGGTTTGAGCTTGTCATCTTGAACCTTGTAATCTTGAACTTATGAATCCAATTTTGAGTTTTGGATTTGACTTGAATTTGAACTTGACATACCATCTTTGAATTTAGACTTGAAGTTTATTTGTCCATTTTGAATTCTTGAAATCAAATCAAATTAAGTCTTGCACCTTCCTTATTCACAATGGATTATGAGTTATTGGATTTCCCATTTGAATCGCTCCTTGCAAACAACTCATGAATTTGAAAATGGGAAGCATTCCATGTAGCTTGATTGGAACTTTGTAACAAACAATGAATCAATTCGAATTTCTCAATTCAAATCTTTATTTAAACTTTATCATTTCAAAGTACATGGTTCACAAACTACGAAAGTTCAAACTCTTCCACTTGACAACTAATGATCCAACTTCGTGAATAAGACCAAACTATGCCCTGATAAATCCTTCTAGAGTGAGAATACCACTTGTAATGCAACGCACCACGAAATTCCAACCAGTTCTCAAATGACCATGCCCAAAACCAATGAACAGAAAACTCTACCCCTCCTTGGGGAAACCTCTGAGAAATCTTGGGGAAGATTGGCCTTGTATTGACTAAGGGTCCATAAGAATGAGGGCATATCCTTCCTTTATCTCTACATGAATTCAACACAACTTGCAAAGGACCAGAATCCCAACGAGCACACACACGGCCTTCATGATCTTTGAACCTTCTGCAACAACACCTAGTTTCACAAACGAAAACAAATAAACAAAGTATAATAAATTTGTTAGCTATGCATGGATGATTAACCTAGAAATAATGTGCAAAAGATCAAGGAATCTAAGGGTAAAATTTGGGGTATGACAGTGGTACCATCAACCCATCATCTGGATGAAAACTTAGTAACTTATTGAATGCCTAAAAATAACTATTATTTGTATTAACATGCAGGAACTATCATATAGCCAACCAATAGCATACAACCAGTGGCAGATTCATTGGGGTGCCGGCATGAGTAGCTGCACCCCTCAATTTTTAATTTTTTTTTTCATATACTAAAACGGTGTCGTTTGACACAGTAAAAATCAATGTTTTTAAAAATCGGACCGAACCGGCCGGTTCAACCGGTTAGACCGGGACCCGGAGATGAATCCGGTTGGGTCAACTTTTCAAAACTGCTAGTGGGTCAAAACCGTGGTTAAACCGGAAAAACCGGATTGAACCGTCCAAAACCATTTGAACCAAAGAACCGGAGTCGGTTTTGTAGAACCGCCCGGTTCAAAAAAATTCATCAAATTGACCAATTTTTTAAATTTTTTTTAAATTTTAGTATGTTAATATCAAAACTTAACATACATTCGCCAATCACAAAAACGAATTTCGTGTGTTTTTTACAACCATACAAACTTTTAAGTTTTGTCACTCCATTATATCACACTCCATCATTATTATGCTGTCTCTTTCAAACATAGTCACGATGTCCAACTCTATTGATTGTCGTTCAAGTCAATATTGTTTGTTGTTGGCTATTAAGACTTGTTTGTCGTAATTCAACTCAAATTCGATTTTTTGTTGTTTAATGAAGTATATTGTATTATTTATATTTTAATATTCTATCTTATTTAATTTAGGTATTCTTAATTATTTGAACTTTATTTTAGTTATTATATTCTATTATTATAATCTTGCTTTGAATTATTTAATTTATTTTATTGTAATTCTTTAGTTTGGTCAAAATATTCTTAAATGATGGTTGAAATGAAGTGTAGAATTATGTTAATGTTATATATTATTAATATTTTTGTATTAAATTTGTAATGGATTTTTAAAATATTTATTTTATTAAGTTGAGAACATATAATAATGTGTGAGATATGTATGAAATTTAGTTTCATATTATTAGTTTATTTAATAAACGGTTCGACTGTAGGTTTAACCGGTTTAACTAAATGAACTTTAATGGCGGCTTCAACGCTTTTATTCACGGTTTGTTCACTTGATTCACTTATATATTATTGCTTTGTGTAGATTGATATGTATTAAATACTGCAGTGTAATTTAAAGTGGTTGTGCATTGCTTGCTGATGTAATTTGTAATTAGTTGGTTTGGTTTTTTATTTTGTTGGATCATACTATTCTATATTGTGAGAAAGGGATTCATCCCCAATTTTCAGTGGATAAATTGCAAATTTGCAATGCACCTTTTATATTCTTTTTGTATGGTTGGTTTTATCAGTATCAGTTAACAAAATGTTAAATGTGTAATTGGTTTATGTACAGTATTGTCATTTGGTTTATGTACAAAATGTTAAATGTGTAATTGGTTTATGTACAGTAGTGTCATTTGGTTTATGTACAAAATATTAAATGTGTAATTGCTTAATTTGTTTTATAAATTATAATTAGCTGGACTGTTTTTTATTAGATTTAGGTTTAATTGATTATTTGAAAAATGTGATTGATTATTTGTGTATTTTTTAGGAGCTATATAATGGTTAAACAAAGACAATTGAAGCATTTTTTAAACGGAAAGCTTTCGATAAAAATGAAAATTGTATAGTTTCAACATCGATATTTGAGGAGCAAGTTTCCGGTGAACAAACAATTCAAGTTCAACAAGATGAACAACCTTGCAAGATTCAAAAAGTCACCATAGAAGAATTTGATATTAATTGCTTAGAACGTGATCCTGGCAAACGTGTCCAAATTTGGGAATATCCAATAAATCAAAGAGATGAAGTTCGAAGAGCTTATCTTAATTGGGGTCTATATCAATGCCAAGTTGAAAAGTATCCCCTTAATGGAGATAAAAATCCAAGACGATTTCATGCATCTTGGTTTAAAATGTTTCCTTCATGGCTAGAATATTCTCCAACTAATGATGTTGCTTATTGTTTACTTTGTTACTTGTTCAGTAAAAAACCTAGTGGACATCCCGGAGCTGATGTGTTTACTAGAAAAGGATTTAAAGCATGGAGAAAGGTCAATGCCGGAAAGAAATGTTCTTTTCTTAATCATATTGGAGGGAGTCCTTGTTCACCTCACAATAATGCTTTTAAATCTTCTTAAGACTTGTTCAATCAATCAATTCACATCAGAAATGTTCTTAATGTGCAGTGTGCTAATCAAGTCATCCAAAATATACTTCGTCTCAAGAGCTCTATTGATTCCATTCGTTGGCTCGAATTTAAAGCTTGCTCCTTTATAGGCCATGACGAATCACTTAGATAAAAAAAATAGAGGTAACTTTCTTGAAATGGTAAAACTCTTAGCGTCGTACAATGATGAACTTGCAAAAGTAGTACTTGAGAATGCTCCATAGAATTCAAAGTATACCTCTCATTCAATTCAAAAGGAAATTTTGCACATCATGTCTAGTAAAGTGAAAAGGTATATTCGAGAAGAGACTGGGGATTCTAAATTTTGCATAATTATTAATGAATCGTGTGATGAATCTTTAAGGGAACAAATGGCTATTATCTTGAGGTTTATGGATAAAAATGGGTGTATTCAAGAACGATTTTTTGAGCTTGTGCATGTTAACGACACTATGGCTATCACTCTTAAAAATGCAATTTGTGATGTTCTTTCTTGACATGGTCTAAATGTTTCAGATATTCGTGGGCAAGGGTATGATGGTGCTAGTAATATGAGACGAGAGTGGAATGGATTGCAAGCATTATTTATTAAGGATTGTCCTTATGCTTATTACATACATTGTTTTGCACATATATTACAACTTGCTTTGGTTGCTGCATCAAGAAAAGTTTTTATTGTTCATGATTTCTTTTCACACTTGACTCATATTGTTAATGTTGTATGTTCTTCTAGTAAGCGTCATGATGAGTTTCAAAATGCCATTTTTGAGGAGATTTCACATTTGTTAGAGATTGGTGACCTTGAATGTGGCAAAGGACAAAATCATATTGGTATTTTGAAACGAGCCGGAGATACACGTTGGAGCTCACATTTTTCTTCTGTTTGTAGTATGATAGATTTGCATAATTCAACTTGTGTGGTTCTTACAGATATTAGAAAAAATAGGAGAAGTTATGTTACACGTGGGGATGCTAATGCCGCTTGTAATTTTATGAAATCATTTGAGTTCACATTAATTTTGCACATGATGGGAGAACTTATGGGAATTACAGATCGTTTGTGTCAAGCTTTACAACAGAAATCTCAAGATATACTTAATGCTATGCAGTTAGTCACGACTACAAAGACATTAATTCAAAAGTTAAGAGAAGATGGATGGGATGGTTTATTGAAAAAGTGATATTATTTTTTGAAAAACATGATATTGATTCTCCTGATTGTAATGCAGTTTATATAGAGCGTGAAGGACGTGCATGTCATCAAATGGATCACATCACAGTGGGTCAACATTTAAGAGTGAATATCTTGTGTGCTATAATCGATCAACAATTGCAAGAATTGAATCATAGGTTTTGTGAGCAAACAATGGAGCTTTTAAGTCTAAGCAATAGTTTGGTTCCTAAGGATATTTATAAAGCATTTGATATAAATAATATATGTGCTCTTGTAGATAAATTCTATCCTACAGATTTTAGTGAGCATGAGAAAATTAGTTTGAGATATCAACTTCAACACTTTCATCTTGATGTTGTTGGTCATCCAGATTTAAATAACTTGTCAACTATGTCTGAATTATGTGAAGCTCTAAAAAATACTGGGAAGGCAGATACATATTATTTGATTGATTGACTTATCTATTTTATCTTAATTCTTCCAGTTTCTACAGCTACTACAGAAAGATCATTCTCAGCAATGAAGATAATCAAGACAAGATTGTGCAATAAGATGGAGAATGAATTTCTTGCAGACAATATGATGCTTTACATTGAAAAAGAAATAGCTGAACACTTCACCACTAATTCAATTATTGATGAGTCCAAGTCTTCAAAAGAGCGGAAGGTGGTACTTTAATTTGAGGTTGGATATCTCCTTTTATATATTATATTTTTATTTTGTTGAAGTTATTTTGAATATTTGAAAAAATTACATCTAAATTTTTATAATTTTAAGTCAATTTCAATTATAATATTTTAGTTAATATTTATCACCCCCTAATATCTTACTCAAGATCCGCCACTGATTATTGATGAGTTCAAGTCTTTAAAAGAGCGGAAGATGATACTTTAATTTGAGGTTGGATATCTCCTTTTATATATTATATTTTTATTTTGTTGAAGTTATTTTGAATATTTGAAAAAATTACATCTAAATTTTTATAATTTTAAGTCAGTTTCAACTATAATATTTTAGTTAATATTTATCGCCCCCTAATATCTTACTCAAGATCCGCCACTGCATACAACTTTTCCTAGTGTTTCCTAGTTACTACTAGGGGTGTTCGCGGTTCGGTTTGGATCGATTTTCTAGCAAAATGTCATCCGATCTAAATATATATTTACTTGCGGTTTGGTTTGGTATTGGATGATTGCTTAAAAAAATCTGATCCAATCCGATCCAATTTCTTGCTGTTTGATTTGGATCGGTTTTTTGGATATCCAAATTACAAACTATAATTTTATTAATATTGTAAAAACTCTAATAAATAATAAATTTAATATAATATATAACATATACTTTATTAAAAGTTAATATTACAAAATGATAATGATCAGTTATGATTGAAACAAATGAAATAATAAAAATTAATAGATTAAATCAAACTAATAAATAGTACTTTATAAAAAAAAAATATCAACTAATAATAAATTAACACAAGGTATTATACTAATAAAAAATCAATAGGTATAAAAATATATACATGCGGTTCGGTTTGGTTTGGATCGGTTTTGAAAAATCAATCCGAATTTCGATCCGAACCGATCGTTTTTTATACAATGACATCCAAACACATCCAATAGTTTTCGGTTTTTTGCGGTTTTTGGTTTTTTTGGATCGATTTGCGGTTTTTATTTGGATTGGTTTAGATTTGAACACTCCTAGTTACTACTATGCGTGCAGAGAGGCTAGTTGCAGCCACATGAAATTGTTGATTCAACATTATTTTCATAGGTAGAAAAAAACGTGACATAAGCATGCGTCAATTGGGGAGTCAACTTGGCATTTGATCATTATTTCTCACAAGTCCTTGTATTACCAGTATTTTCTCTTTCTTTGGAAATATGAACTTTTGACATTTCTAACTTGTGCCTCGTGAAGAACATGTGTACGAACTTTGGTGAATTCATCTTTTTCCTTGATTTGGGTGTGTAAAAATGTAATCTTAAGTCTTGTAATTCTTGTGACAATGATTTTGAAATAACACTTGGAAAGAAATTTGAAACAATGGACTTTGAATTCTTAAAAAAGGTATTGGGATTATTGATGTAAGTTTGGGAGGATTAGGAGAAATGGATTTTGGATAAGAAGGATTGGATATTTGGACTATGGAAAATTGGATATTTTGACAAGGGATTATTTTGGATATGGATTTTGGTTTTAAAATAAATGCCTAAAATACTTGATGCACTTTGAACAAACTTGAATCAACGAATCCATTAGCCTTAATCTCCGATTTAATCACAAATCAATCATACTTCCAGTTTAATCAACACGAAACAATTTGACTTAGTGAACCTCCAAACAATCCTTTTGAGGATGATCTTAGCTCAAGAACCAAGCCTTGAGGAATATTCAGAAACAGGGATACAACTTATAATGCAACTTGACATGAAACCCTAACCGGTCTTCAATTGATTGCCATGCTCCACACCCAATTCCCTTTGAGATATACACCGAGCAAGCAAGCACATTGTGAGCTCCTAGTTCGCCAGTGATGGAGAAGAGGAAGGGATGTACCTGCAAGGCACTTCGATGCTAAAGTAAGTTTCAGCGAGAGAGAGAAAGCAAGTACAGAAAGTGTGAGATTAGAATACCTGACCCTCTTATGAAAGGGGTATTTATAATGTGCCTCCAGCGCTGGGCCAATAATTATCTATATTGGGTTAGATCACCAGGCCCAATACGGATAACTGCCAGTATCTACGTGGCGTAAGGAGGACCAACACGTGGTCTTCGTCTTGGGTCAACTGCCCCATGAACTTCGAAAGGAAGAGAACATGTTTTCTTAGACGCGGGTAGTTGGCTGATGACATGTCCCCGCGTGGGGAGCACGTGGAAAGCGTGGGGAAGACGCGTGAGAAGCATTCCCCACATGAGGGTGGTGGATTAGGCCTCGTTGGGCCCTCCTCTACAGGGAAGTGGATTGCGCCGTGCCCGACGGTGGGCCAGCCCCTGGCCCAGTCTAGAATAGAAACCCCTCAAGTCGTTGCTCTGAAGCATAAGAGTAATGACTCAAGAGTTAACTCTTATGTCAGAGAGAGGCATATGGGACTTGCCCGAAGGGTATCGCTGGTGCTCGAGGTGACGAGCTCGGGGTGAAGGGAAATCGCAATTCAAAAGGCAGTGGAAATTAAAATTTCCCTTTAGCGATCCTTAAGAAAGATCTTGATCAGTGATAGAATGGTTACCTCTTGTGGCAATGAAACCTTTGATTCTGAATCGAAGGAATGATCACAAGCTATGCACGATGAACAATGCCTCTACTCAGTCAACACAAACAGCTTCCTTCAGTCTCAGTGCTAGTTGCTACGATTGAAGGCTTTGAGTGAGAGGTAGAGAGAAGGAAAATATGGCTAGGGTTTCACAACTGAATTTTTATCAAGTGTTTATGCTTCTGCACAAGGCTTATATTTATAGAACCACTTGTGTGGGATGCAAGCTAAAAATCCCACTTAAGTGCACGCACACCATATCTTATGATGTACCGTATATCACTTAAGCACGTGGTACCTTACCACAATCCGTATTCCACTTAAGTGCACCATACCTTACGGTGTTACATATTTACTTAAGTACACCGTACCTTACAGTGTGCCTTATTTACTCTACCTCTTATCAAATTATTCTTATGTGTGTGACCCTGTAGGATTTCACGACGTTGGTAATTATATTAAATCATGCATTTAAAATAATAAACAGTGAGCGGTATCTAACAACACATCACTACTACCTAAGTCACGAAATTGTCATGTGATCTGACAAAACCTTTTGTGATAGTGCTTGTATGTACAATTATCCTTTTGCCCTTATGTCTATATTGAACACAAGGCATATACCGTGTCATCCTTGTTCAGCTCAATATTGGGCCCTTAGACATTTATCCTGTTATGCAGGATGGGCAAATTTCATCTAGGTCACTCATGTCCCTCAGCATGCTTTATGAAGTACCCATCAACTGTCTTTATAGTCATCTAATTATGGACAATGTTTGATCAGCAATAAAGTACTTGACTCTACATCTAGGGTCCATAGTGGTTTCAGGTTGAAGGGTGGTATACACCATTATCACCATGAGAGTAACTTATGACACTTTGCATAACATTCTATGTAGTACTCTCATAGTGGGTCAATCCAGTATAAATATTACTTATAATATTCATACATATGTTAAGACTTGATAACTCCTTATCCATGATCCATGAGATATGATCATCAGTCTATCTACATAATAGTCTTAATGCTTTAAGGTTATCCCATTTCACATTAAAGCTCGACTACAGATACTTTAAGAATAGTGTCCTTATGTTTAATGGAATCTCATGATTAAGTCACACTTAATATTTCATTAAACGAACTAGCTATTCTAGGGACTTTATCACTTTGGAAAAACAAACATAATAAAGAAATGCCTTTTTATTATTAATAAATAATTTGATACAAGTACCAAAAGTATTGGCCTCTAAGGCTTACATCAACACGTGGGGCTATGTGCGCGGCTGAATGTAGAATCCATTAGCGTGCTCAACTACGGGGTTTTCACGTGGTTGGCTCCAGGGTTCACTCAAGCGCTATCTCGAGGGCAGGTGCTCGCGGGGAGGCATGTCCCCTTGTGTGAACTCATGGTTTGTTTCTAATTTTCTCCGAGGAAGTGTTCCCGAGAGTGAGAGGGTCGGGCGTTGTGCTCGACATAGCAGATGATGTGACGAAAGTGAAGGGGTGGACACATCATTCCCTCGAGCAGTGTGAGGGGCTTGAAGGGACACGTGTGGCGTCCTCTTGAGGCACATGTCAGAAGTAATTAATGCATATGACGACTATGCGTAGGAGTGCTTTAGTGCCTAGGGGACGCTTCGCGTGCCAGCGGTTATAAATAGAGGGAGACTAGCTCATTTGAACGTTCACAACAATCAAGCTCAAGAATTTTCCAAAGTCTCTCAAGCTCTCTCTGCTCTCCCATCTTCCATTCGTTGCCGTCACCGTCGTCAACCACCTTCCTCTGCCGTCGTAAACTTCCAGAATCTTCTTCGTATAAGTAAGATCTTCTATCTTTCTCCATAATTAATTTATTTTGTGGAGTTGTCAAGAATTTTCCGGCGAATTTCTTGAGTCCCCGATGAAGTTTCTGGCAGACTCATGAAGTTTTCGGCGACTTCATGAAGTTTCTGGTGGACTCATGAAGTTTCCGATGAAGATACCGGGGAACTCATGAGGATTCTGGGAAACTTCATAAAGTTTCCGATGAAGGTCTCGGGGACCCCACGGGGATTTCGACTTCCTCGGTGGGCCGATGTCGGGGACGCTTTCTCCCCGCAGAAGCGTGAGCACTATGAGTCCCTCACGGTGAGGAGGTTGGTTCCCTTTGTCGATCACAATGCAGAGTTTTATGTCGAGAAGGTCTCCTCTGCTTAATTATGTCGATGAACTGAAGTTTTGGTGAGTCCTAACTCGCGTGGGGGAAGCGATGTGTCGTACGTCGAGGGGAACCTCCCACGACCACGTGCTCGCTTGCAAGGGCTTTGGTCGGGGGCGTGTCCTCGCGCTTTCCTTTCACCCTTTCACTTGATCTGCGGTGGAAGGGTGGATTTAATCTTGATGTCAAATTCACTGTTCCCTTCTGCTTTTCAGGTTAAATGGCGCCAAAGTCCGAGGATGCTGTCGTGGACGTCGTCAATGTAGAGGACGTCAGTGAAGACGTCGAAGACAATCCGACCAAACAGGACACTGAGTCCCCTTGCAACTGGGCCATGATGGAGCCCCTAGTCGCTGCTTCTCGATTCATTGTCGATGACACAGACGCCTTTTTTATGGTCGAGAATCGGGCAGACGGGGCGCCCAAAAATTTGTAGGTTTACAAGCCCAAAGAAATGGATAGAATATGCTCGTCGTACCCAGGGAAGCGCTTCCCAATGTATGAGTTCGCTTTCTAGGACGCGGGGCTCCGCCTGCCTTTCAGCGGTTTCCAAGCGGGGGTATTCCAATGGCCGCGGCTGGCGCCCTTGCAACTTCACACTAATGCAATTGCGTTCATGAGGGTGTTCGAGCTCGTATGCCAGCATCTCCTCGTCGGCACCACGCTCCCCATATTTTTTTGCCTTTTCCACCTCCAGCGACAGACTCACCATGGACAACACAGGTGGGTGTCTTTGAAACAGTTGAGAAAGTTGTTCAGAGCATACTTGGATTCTGTAAGATCCTTCAAGGACAACTTCTACCTGGTGAAGCCTGTGACACGTGTGGCTGTCAACTCCTTATACGAGCGCGTGACGAAGCTGGTGGACGGGCGGAGGGAGGAAGCCCTTGAAGCAAAATTCCCCCTCAAATGGCAAAGGGAACACTTTAAACGGGGGACGGAAAGCTACCTCACGAAGTCTCATGAGCTAGACAAGGAGGAAAAGCTTACCTACGACAAGATTGTGGCCTTCGTTGACAACTTCACCCCCGTCAAGTGTGTGAATAAGGATGGGAGCTTTATCCGGGACAAAAACGGGGAGGTCGTTTTTTAGGCCCGCTTGATCAACACCAAGGCGCTCCTCGGGTGTGGTTCCGACGAGGAAGCCTTTGGGCTTTTAGGTATCGAGCATGTTCCTTACTCATGTCCTCGATTGTTTTTCTTTGTTATACTGGCTCGTTCTTTTCTTTGTTGCAGGTTAGATGTCGAGCATCCAAGAACGCATGCTCAAGCTTGCGACAACCAAAGGTGCAAAGAAGAAGCCTAAGGGTCACATTTCCCAGGTCCAGCAGATGGAAAAGGTTGACCAGCAGGTCGAGGGTTCTTCCTCTCCCCAGGAAAGCCAGACTCCAGTTTCTCAAGATATCTGTCGAAGAGGTCGTGGTTGGAGGAGTCCGAGCCTGTTGACCTCACAGAGGGCATTCTCGGGGAGAGGTTCGTGTTGCCTGTCTACCATCGTAATCGGGAATTCTTCGCCATGGAAAACTCTTTGATCGTGCCTGAGGCAGTGGCCAAACCGATTATGGGGTTCGACCAGGCGACCAGGAGAAATGCGTTGTACGAGGACGCGGCTGCTGTGATGAGGGTCCTCGAGACGGCCTTGGTCCTCAATGACAGGACCCTTCCCCTTGCCGAGGTGAAGAATCTGAGGTCGGAGATCGCGGCCCTTGAGGCGGATAAGCTCAAGGTGTAGAATGACTTCATCGACTACCGGGAGAGGTATAAGATCCAAATCAACCTTTACCGTGAGATGGAGGAAATTGAGAAGAAGGTAGCTGAGGTCGACGAGGAGAAGAAACGGCTCCAGGCGATGATCGATGAGCTGGAGGCCGCCGCAAGGCCCGTCGAGGATGAAACCACCGAGGAGAAGCTCTTGGTCACCCGGGGCTATTTGGTTTCTCGGATCCGGGAGCTCGAACAGGACTGTCTAGGTTCATCCGTATGCATGCTTCCATGTTGTTTTCTAAGCTAATCTATCAAAGAATGAGGTTTGATGAAGTTTGGAGACAAAAATCACCCCCAAAACAACATCCCAATACAAAAATGAAGTCAAACGAATTAAATACAAAATTTTGGTTCAGACAAATTCGCCAGACGGATTGAAAATTTGCCTGGCAGATTCCCCTTTTTCTCTCACACAGCTGCACAATCAAACCGACTGGCATAAAATATCTAGATTCGCCAGGCGGATTGAAAATTCGCCTGGCGGATTGCCCAAAATTCGCCCGGCGAACATGACGCGAGCTAGACGCGAGCACAAGACAACAACCACTTGAATTTCCAACTTTTCACTCGCCACATGCTCGCCTGGCGAAATTCTCAAATTCGCCAGGCGGATTCAAAATTTGCCTGGCGAATTTGACAGAACAACATTTTTCCCAGCACTTTTTATTCATAACTTTTGAACCGCAACTCCGTTTTTTGCCCGGTTTGAAGCACTGGAAAGCTTATTCAATGCTTTATACAACAATGGCAAGACATCATTGATTGGATACCTGCAAGAATGAGATAAAATCAATTAAAATCAATGATATTTACAATATACACAATATATACACTAAAACGTAAACTAAACGTATTTACAAACAAAGTGGGGTTTATTCAAACGATATTAACAAAAAGTATAGATAAGTGCAACAAAACATAAATACAAAAATAGGTACAATTTGCACTTATCAAACTCTCCCCAGCTTACCTAATTGTTTGTCCGCAAACAAGAATCAAACAAACTTGAAAATGCACAAGCAATATCCAAAGAAAGACGAATCAACAGGTTTTGAAAAACGGAAAAATGAATGGTTCAAATGAAAACGGTACACACAAAGTAAATACTTACCACTAAACTACGACGATAACATAGTCAAGAAACAAAAGCAAAATACAAAAATTCATGCCGAACATTCTAAAACAACACAAGTTCCAAAGTGAATCACACCTAGTAAAAACAATCATCGGTAGATGAAAAACACAAAATGAGGTTCTTTTCACTCACACAACAATATTGCAAACAAAAGACTAAATTATGCATTCATCCAACAATTCACATTGAAAACATAAAAGCAAGAATCATAAGGACTTTCAAGGTTGTAGCGTGGTCGGGTAAACAAACAAGGGGCAATTTCTAAAGGTAATTGAAACAAAAACTTGCCTAAACCAAAGGGAGTGAAAACTCACAAAGATTCACACACAAAATTTCAACCAACTTCTTCCAAAATCCCAAGTGTTACACAACACACAATACTTATTTAGCACAATTATTCAAAACTCTTTTTGTTTCCTTTTTCAAGGATTTTTCTTTTTCTTCTTTTTTGTTTCTTTTTCTCTTTCACAAATTTTTCTCTTTTTTCTTTTCTTTTTCAATCCTCATAGAATCCAACCAATGAGTATACAATCATCCTCTCCCCAACTTGAATTCAACCGCACCATCATGTGAATACTCCCTACTTTCTAAGGCAAGGAAAAAAATCCATACAACAACACAAAGTTGAGGTCCAAGAAAAAAATAAAATCCATTCAAAAATAAGTGAACTAAATACTCATAGACAAGCATTAAGTTCAAATAGAAACAAGGATCAAAAAGCTCAAAGGGGTTATGAATTCTCACACACTCATAAGGTGAGTTGACTATTTGGCTAAGGTAGTTGTGCTCAAAATGAAACAATTGCCTTGATCCTTTTCATGCATTCATATAATCAACACAAATAAAATATTCAACATAATAAAATCCAGTTAGAACAAGAATGTTGGTACTCCGTGCATATATGAACAATAGAAGGCCACCTCACAAAAAGGGTGGGAACTAAAGTGATTCACAATAGAACAAGTACACAAAAGAATAGATGGCATGGAAGTTTGTAAAATGCCTAAGTATCATGAATATGCTAAAGTATAGAAAGCGATAAATACATACCTCAGACGTGTACAAAACTTAACAAAATCATTACCACGCATTCGCAAGTTGAAACGAACCAACTTGGAAAAACACAAAAGCATCCTCAAGTAAGTCAATCAAAATCTGTGAGCAAACAACAACCAAAAACATTTGAAAAGAAAAACTATAAAACATGCTTGTTTTACGTCGTAAGCTCGACGCCTTTACGGTGCTTAATTAGAAACTTCCTTCATTTCATGCCATGGTGATGTCTCACCGCACAACCAAAAGCAAGCGTCCTAACCAAACACTTGAACAAACGTCAAAATGTACAAGTATCAATATAAACAAGTGAAAATATACAACATGTACGATATCTACAAAACTCAAAAACAAAGAAATTATCGCAATGCGATTCAATATCAAAACCAATCCCCGGCAACGGCGCCATTTTGTTGGTTGCGGAATAGCGGCAAGCAAGCAAAAATATTTATTTTTGGAAGAATTCCCTCCGGGATTTATGTCGTGTCCACAGAGATCGGTTCGAGGGAAAGAATGTCGTTCGACAGTCTCTCGCGTTAATGAGTTTGGGTTTAAATCGTTTAAAGCAAGAAAACAGAAAAGTAAACATTAAAACAAAAAAAAATCATACTTCAGAGAGAAAAACTCGTCCGGCAATGCATATAAATCACTCCTCACAAACTTAAACTTACCGACCAGTTATACTCCACCTACAATACTCCTCAATATCACCCAACATCGCTCACAACAAAGGTTATGCCTAACGCACAGTTGAGATAACAACCGTGTCACTCTCTTCATCACTCTCGCGAGCGAAGCCTCAAAACACGGAAGGCATTAAGATTCAACGCCTATTGAAGATTGGTAGCTCCTAAATCTATCTCTAGAGTCCAGAAACTAACAGATAATTATCCCTAATCGAAGTTCGTGAAGGTTATGTCTAACGCAACCCAAACCCCGCGCATAAAGCAAAAATCAGAGACAATCACCAATAGAGATTTGTAAAGCAAGTTTTATACAACGCCATGGGCGACAAATATACATGAGATCATAGTAAATACATATACACAACCCAACATAGAAGAAAAACACAAAGAAGAAAAGAAATAAACCAAACATCTCGCGGTTTGTCAACGCCGATCGACGATCAATCCACCCCGGTTCATCCGTATGTATGCTTCCATGTTGTTTTCTAAGCTAATCTATCAAAGAATGAGGTTTGATGAAGTTTGGAGACAAAAATCACCCCCAAAACAACATCCCAATACAAAAATGAAGTCAAATGAATTAAATACAAAATTTTGGTTCAGACAAATTCGCCAGGCGGATTGAAAATTTGCCTGGCGGATTCCCCTTTTTCTCTCACACAGCTGCACAATCAAACCGACTGGCAGAAAATATCTAGATTCGCCAGGCGGATTGAAAATTCGCCTGGCGGATTGCCCAAAATTCGCCCGGCGAACATGACGCGAGCTAGACGCGAGCACAAGACAGCAACCACTTGAATTTCCAACTTTTCACTCGCCACATACTCGCCTGGCGAAATTCTCAAATTCGCCATGCGGATTCAAAATTTGCCTGGCAAATTTGACAGAACAGCATTTTTCCCAGCACTGTTTTATTCATAATTTTTGAACCGCAACTCCGTTTTTCACCCGGTTTGAAGCGCTGGAAAGCTTATTCAATGCTCTATACAACAATGGCAAGATGTCCTTGATTGGAAACCTGCAAGAATAAGATAAAATCAATTAAAATCAATGATATTTACAATATACACAATATATACACTAAAACGTAAACTAAACGTATTTACAAACAAAGCAGGGTTTATTCAAACGATATTAACAAAAAGTATCGATAAGTGCAACAAAACATAAATACAAAAATAGGTACAATTTGCACTTATCAAACTCTCCCCAGCTTACCTAATTGTTTGTCCGCAAACAAGAATCAAACAAACTTGAAAATGCACAAGCAATATCCAAAGAAAGACGAATCAACAGGTTTTGAAAAACGGAAAAATGAATGGTTCAAATGAAAACGGTACACACAAAGTAAATACTTACCACTAAACTACGACGATAACATAGTCAAGAAACAAAAGCAAAATACAAAAATTCATGCCGAACATTCTAAAACAACACAAGTTCCAAAGTGAATCACACCTAGTAAAAACAATCATCGGTAGATGAAAAACACAAAATGAGGTTCTTTTCACTCACACAACAATATTGCAAACAAAAGACTAAATTATGCATTCATCCAACAATTCACATTGAAAACATAAAAGCAAGAATCACAAGGACTTTCAAGGTTGTAGCGTGGTCGGGTAAACAAACAAGGGGCAATTTCTAAAGGTAATTGAAACAAAAACTTGCCTAAACCAAAGGGAGTGAAAACTCACAAAGATTCACACACAAAATTTCAACCAACTTCTTCCAAAATCCCAAGTTTACACAACACACAATACTTATTTAGCACAATTATTCAAAACTCTTTTTGTTTCCTTTTTCAAGGATTTTTCTTTTTCTTCTTTTTTCTTTCTTTTTCTCTTTCACAAATTTTTCTCTTTTTTCTTTTCTTTTTCAATCCTCATAGAATCCAACCAATGAGTATACAATCATCCTCTCCCCAACTTGAATTCAACTGCACCATCATGTGAATACTCCCTACTTTCTAAGGCAAGGAAAAAAATCCATACAACAACACAAAGTTGAGGTCCAAGAAAAAAACAAAATCCATTCAAAAATAAGTGAACTAAATACTCATAGACAAGCATTAAGTTCAAATAGAAACAAAGATCAAAAAGCTCAAAGGGGTTACGAATTCTCACACACTCACAAGTTGAATTGACTATTTGGCTAAGGTAGTTGTGCTCAAAATGAAACAATTGCCTTGATCCTTTTCATGCATTCATATAATCAACACAAATAAAAGATTCAACATAATAAAATCCAGTTAGAACAAGAATGTTGGTACTCCGTGAATATATGAACAATAGAAGGCCACCTCACAAAAAGGGTGGGAACTAAAGTGATTCACAATAGAACAAGTATACAAAAGTATGGATGGCATGGAAGTTTGTAAAATGCCTAAGTATCATGAATATGCTAAAGTATAGAAAGCGATAAATACATACCTCAGACGTGTACAAAACTTAACAAAATCATTACCACGTATTCGCAAGTTGAAACGAACCAACTTGGAAAATCACAAAAGCATCCTCAAGTAAGTCAATCAAAATCTGTGAGCAAACAACAACCAAAAACATTTGAAAAGAAAAACTATAAAACATGCTTATTTTACGTCATAAGCTCGACGCCTTTACGGTGCTTAATTAGAAACTTCCTTCATTTCATGCCATGGTGATGTCTCACCGCGCAACCAAAAGCAAGCGTCCTAACCAAACACTTGAACAAACGTCAAAATGTACAAGTATCAATATAAACAAGTGAAAATATACAACATGTACGATATCTACAAAACTCAAAAACAAAGAAATTATCGCAATGCGATTCAATATCAAAACCAGTCCCCGGCAACGGCGCCATTTTGTTGGTTGCGGAATAGCGGCAAGCAAGCAAAAATATTTATTTTCGGAAGAATTCCCTCCGGGATTTATGTCGTGTCCACAGAGATCGGTTCGAGGGAAAGAATATCGTTCGACAGTCTCTCGCGTTAATGAGTTTGGGTTTAAATCGTTTAAAGCAAGAAAACAGAAAAGTAAACATTAAAACAAAAAGAAATCATTCTTCAGAGAGAAAAACTCGTCCGGCAATGCATATAAATCACTCCTCACAAACTTAAACTTACCGACCAGTTATACTCCACCTACAATACTCCTCAATATCACCCATCATCGCTCACAACAAAGGTTATGTCTAAGGCACAGTTGAGATAACAACCGTGTCACTCTCTTCATCACTCTCGCGAGCGAAGCCTCAAAACACGGAAGGCTTTAAGATTCAACGCCTATTGAAGATTGGTAGCTCCTAAATCTATCTCTAGAGTCCAGAAACTAACAGATAATTATCCCTAATCGAAGTTCGTGAAGGTTATGTCTAACGCAACCCAAACCCCGCGCATAAAGCAAAAATCAGAGACAATCACCAATAGAGATTTGTAAAGCAAGTTTTATACAACGCCATGGGCGACAAATATACATGAGATCATAGTAAATACATATACACAACCCAACATAGAAGAAAAACACAAAGAAGAAAAGAAATAAACCAAACATCTCGCGGTTTGTCAATGCCGATCGACGATCAATCCACCCCGGTTCATCCGTATGTATGCTTCCATGTTGTTTTCTAAGCTAATCTATCGAAGAATGAGGTTTGATGAAGTTTGGAGACAAAAATCACCCCCAAAACAACATCCCAATACAAAAATGAAGTCAAATGAATTAAATACAAAATTTTGGTTCAGACAAATTCGCCAGGCGGATTCCCCTTTTTCTCTCACGCAGCTGCACAATCAAACCGACTGGCAGAAAATATCTAGATTCGCCAGGCGGATTGAAAATTCGCCTGCCGGATTGCCCAAAATTCGCCCGACGAACATGACGCGAGCTAGACGCGAGCACAAGACAGCGACCACTTGAATTTCCAACTTTTCACTCGCCACATACTCGCCTGGCGAAATTCTCAAATTCGCCAGGCGGATTCAAAATTTGCCTGGCGAATTTGACAGAACAACATTTTTCCCAGCACTGTTTTATTCATAACTTTTGAACCGCAACTCCGTTTTTCGCCCGGTTTGAAGCGCTGGAAAGCTTATTCAATGCTCTATACAACAATGGCAAGACATCCTTAATTGGATACCTGCAAGAATGAGATAAAATCAATGATATTTACAATATACACAATATATACACTAAAACGTAAACTAAACGTATTTACAAACAAAGCGCGGTTTATTCAAACGATATTAACAAAAAGTATCGATAAGTGCAACAAAACATAAATACAAAAATAGGTACAATTTGCACTTATCACTGGTCGACGCCCAGGTGGTTGCTCCCACTGGGTTTAGTGGAGGAGTCAACCAAAACAAATAAGAGATCTAGCATGAAGAGGAAAATGATGTTTAGTTTGCTTAGTTTGTCCTGTGTGCCGTATTTTGTAATTTTTTACTTTACCTGGCCTACGCGCCATGGTTTTTGATTTTTCCTGGCCTGCGTACCATGGCTTGTAATATTTGAACAATCGCCTTTGCCCGACATTTGTAATATGATGTTTTTGTTAGTCATTTTTTGCATTTTTTGTGTGCTATTTGTCGAGTATTTAGTTTCCTCGTTGATGTGTATCCGATATTTTGTCTATTTTACTAAGTAATTGGGGCCTTTGCTCGACATAATTGGTTCTCGACCATGTAGGGAACTGGTTGAGTGGTCAGAGTTGGTTTCTGACCGACGATGGAGCTAAGCTCTCGGCTGAGGTCTTTGCTCTGTGGTGTGAACTTCCCATCGCGAGCTGGGCGTTCTGCCTTACTGGTATTGTGACAACGATGGAGCTCAGTTGAGGTGTCCCCGTTGGAGCAAGAGCCTACTCGCACACATAAGGGCGGACTCTCGTCTTTTTGTTTCAAGTTTAGAGGTCGTGCTCGTACCTTAGCACGCTTCTGTGGTCGGGATGTACTTCGTTGTGGTCAAACCAAGTACGCCGACGACAGTGTTTAACTATAATATTGCTTGAACTTTTTAGCGTTCAAGGGTCAAGCAAGTTCCTCCCCATGTAGGTTTTCGAGGTAGTAGACCCCATTTTCCCATTTTTGCGCGAACACAATAGGGGTCTTCCCAGTTCGTAGTGATTTTTCCCTCACGCGAGTCTTTCTGGTTTCTCCGCCGGACTAGGCTGCCTATTTGGAATTCACGTTTAATTACTTTGTTATCATGTCGCAAAGTTATCTTTTGTTTGAGCGAGGCTTCGCGGAGGGCTGCCCCTGACCGAATTTCTTCGACCAGGTCGAGCTTCACCTCAGTGCCTCGTCGTTCATCTCCTCGTCGAGGGGAGATTCAGTCCGTCTAGAGGGTTCTCTTATTTCTACTAGAATAACTACCTTGGTTCCGTACGTTAGTCAAAATGGGGTCTCCCCGATGGTCGAGTGTGGGGTCGTCCTGTAGGCCCATAGCACGTTGTGTAGCTCCTCGACCCACCTCTTTTTGGCTTCGCCTAATCTTTATTTTAGGCCTCGCATGATCACTCTGTTCGCGGCTTCAGCTTGCCCGTTTGTCTGCGGGTGCTCACAGGACGTGAAATGTTGTTTAGTGCCTAGCTTGATAACAAAGTCCTGGAAGTTTTTTTCGATGAATTGCGTCCCGTTGTCGGTGACAATGGCTTGGGGTACGCTGAACGGGGCGAGTATGTTCCTTTTGTAAAAACAAAATATGTTGTGCGCCATGATTTTGGCAAGGACTTCAGCCTCTATCCACTTCGTGAAGTAGTTGATGCCGACTATCAAATATTTGTTCTGGTATGACCCTATGGTGAAGGGGCCGAGGATATCCATCCCCCACCAGGCGAAAGCCATAGGGACGAGAGCGTTTTGAGCTCGTTGGGAGGTGCCAGGTGCATGTCCCCGTGGCGTTGGCACTTGTCGCACTTCTTGACGTGCTCCTTCAAGTCCTACTGCATGGTAGGCTAATAATATCCTGCTCGTAGAGCCTTACGGACGAGGGATCGTCCCCCGAGGTGTTGTGTGTTGATCCCTTCGTGGATCTCATGAGGATGCAGGGGATCTTGGACTCTTCAACGCACTTGAGGAGAGGGATGGAGAATCCCCTCCTATAGAACTTGTCCTTAATCAAGACGTAAGAGCAAGCTCAGCGTCTGATACCACTATGTAACACCCTAAACCCCCACAACAAATAATAATAAAATATCAGAGTAAAATCAAACATACATCGTTTAGGATGCTATTGTCAACATTACACATACTCATGCATACGACATGTAACACATAAATATCACCATTAAAACATTTTTAATTAATCTTCACTACGGCAGTGGAATTTCAACGAAAATATAACAGTTTTAACGCCACATAATCCTCATCAAGTAAATAGAGTGATAACAAACAATAAAGTAAACAACGACAAGCGTTCCGAAACCCAATGTTACAATCAAAGTAGGTGCGACTCAACGAAATAAAAGAGAAGACTCCGTCTTCACTACACTTCAGCTTCACACTAAACTTGATCATCTGCACATTACCCACATAGAGGTAACATTCAAACAGAAGGGGTGAGATTCTCAAATCAATCGTAAGAAAATGCATAAGATAAGTATGAAAGAACATAATCCACATATAGTTCACCCTATCATCACAACATCAATGAAACTACCATTTTCCACATACAACAGATAATCATACGATTCACAATATAATACAATGTGATGCAATGCAATGAGACCCACGACTCGATTCAATGCATGTGGTACCAGTTCGATCCCTTTTTCATGATCATAATTCCCATTGAAATTTCCATAACAGTCGCTCACACCCCACATGAGCACACGACATCCGTGATCGCTCACACCCCACATGGGCACACGATCACCTCAATAACAACAACAACACGATTCCTTATCAAATAATCCCAATAAGACGCTCACACCCCACATGGGCACACGACTTATCGCACAACTGATGCAACATGACATGCATACAACGACAACATACGACGACAACAAAATGCATATGACTATCAACGGGTCAATACATTATACTACAACTATACAACATGCAATCCATACCTGCCAACATATACAACAACAGCAATCCATAGCCATAACACGCATACACACAACTGAAGTCACCATTTCACCGTACAACACATAACAACATACACAAAAGCCAATTAATGCGTCGAATGGTTGGAATTATGGTGCTGAATTTAATTTTAACAAAAAGTATATGAAACCAGCCTTCCAACGCTTCGAACGGCGACTGAAACGGACCTACGGATCAAAAGATACGAATTTTTAAAGTTTTAGAAAGTTCGGTTCATCTCAGCTATGTTCGCCTGATGCTCGCCCAGCAAAGCACCAGCGAAACCACTTTCGCCTGGCGAATTCCCCTTTCGCCTCACGCTCGTCTGACGGAGCAGAGGCAAATTTCCTTCCCCCATACAAATTCCAGAAACCCCTATTTTTCACCCTTCGCTCGCCTCTCAATTCGCCTGGCGACCATCAAGCGAAGTCACTTTCGGCTAGCGAATTTTTCTTTCGCCTGGCGAATCTGCGCGGATCAGCAATCCTGCGATTGCGATTCTGCACGACTCAGACCCCAATCCTTCTCCGATTCCACTCACAATCAGTCCAAAAGCACCCATATAATCACATATTAACATACAACAAGTAGGAAATACAGAAACCACATTTCAACCGATAAGTTTATGCATTATTTCCTCTTATCAAAACTTTCGACACGCAAAAACCCTAATCCCAATTCAACACAACAACACATAGGGATGATCCTAAAGGTTTATCTACCCTCATACAAATATTATGCAACCCTTAGAGATTAAAGAACCCCACCCTTACCTTAGTGACGATTCTTCGAAGGTTCTCTAAGCCTTAGCTCTGCTTCTCTCTTCCGTTCTTCTTTTCTCTAGAAACACGATTGTTCTAAACTGATTCTCTTTCCAATTTCCTCCTTTTTCCTACTATAACCCTTAGACCCTTATTATTCTTTTCCTTTTTTATCCCTACTAATCCTCATGAATGGACCACCTTGCCCTTATACTCTCTCCACTCATATTATCCAATTTTAAATAAATAAAATAATTAAACTAATTATTTTAAATCTAAATAATTCCAACTAAATTATTTAAATTAATAATTACTTACTAACAACACCACATGTTCCTATACAATTAGTCACACACCCTCTGATACCTTATTATCTATAATTCTAAGGTCATTACCTCATACTAAAGGCAACCCAACCTCAACCAAAACACACAAAATCATACACAAACACACAACATCATTCAATTTTAATTACGAAAAATAATTAAAATAAATTGGGGTGTTACATCTAACTACGCTAGCCTCCTTGGAGTCATTGGGCAATTCCCCTGTGCTGAGGTACGTGTACACCGGGGTCATCCAGCAGTTGTTGTCGTCGATGGTATTTACGTCAATGGTCAAGGTGGGTTCCTCGATGATTGGCCGAGAAAGTACCTCTTGGATGACGAACTTGTTTCCGCCCTTCTTCTTTGTGCTCGCGGGCTTTAGCAGGATGTCTGCCTTGGTATTGTGCACGCGGGGAACATGCTTCACCTCCGCAGAGTCGAACTTTTTCATCCTCTTTTTCACCAGGGCTAAGTACTCGACGAGGTTATCATTTTTGGCCTAGTACTCTCCCCGCACCTGGGAGGCGATGAGCTACGAGTCGGTGAATATCTTCACCTCCTTTGCGCCAAGGTCCTCGGTTAAGCGCAAACCTATTGAGATCGGTATAAACAACACACATACGCCACTTTCCATTATATTTTTTGACAAGTACAACATTTGAGAGCCAAGTTTTGTACTGGGATTCAAAAATAATTTTTTCCTCTAGGAGGTTATTTACGGCTAACTCAGCAGCCTCCGCTTTTTTCGGGAGACTGCCTACGCCTACGTTGTACTATGGTCCTAGTGGCCGGATCTATGGTGAGCTGGTGGTAGGCCACGTCGAGGTCAAGCCCGGGCATCTCCGCAGCGCTCCACGCGAACAAGTCAGCATTCTCCCTGAGGCATACCTTCAGCTGCTTCCTCGCCAAGTCGGGGAGTCCTCTGCCGATCTTCACGCTCCTGTCCGAGTTGTCGGAGAGGGTGATGAGCTTGAAGTCGTCATCTAGATTGGGGCGCATTGGGTAGAGAGACTGTCTGTTGCCATCATTTACTGAAGGGGCATTTTTTGCTACTTCATTCTGCTCTTGCTTGTTGGGGAAGCGGCTGTCGAGGTCGACGGAGTTGACGCAGGGCAACGACTTTTACTGCTCGGCCCGAGTCGGCTTGCTTGCGGTCTTGGGTGTGATGTTGATTGAGTTCATCCCCTTTGTGGCCGCCTCAAAGCATCTTCTTGCGACCTCGATGTCCCCATGGAAAGTGACGATGCGACCCCTGGTCATGTAGTACTACATCTTCATGTGGACTGTGCATGGTACTGCGGTCAGCTCGGCCAGGGTTGGCCTACCCAAGATGCATTGGTATAGAGACGGGCACTCTATCACCAGGAAGCTGACTTTGACCTGCCTGGAAGTCTCCTCGGACCCGAAAGTGACGACAATCTCGATGTAGCTGATAAGTACAAAATGTAACTATTTTTGTATATAAGTTTTGTTGCACTTATCGATACTTTTTGTTGATATCCTTCAAATAAACCCCTATTTGTTTATAAATACGTTTACTTTACATTTTAGTGTATATATTGCGTATCGTGTAAATATCAATGAGTTTAATTGATTTCCATTTATTTTTGTAGGTATTCAATCAAGGATATCTTGCCATTGTTGTATAGAGCATTGAATAAGCTTTCCAGCGCTTCAAACCGGGCGAAAAAAGGAGTTACGGTTCAAAAGTTACGAATAAAACAGTGCTGGATTTTTGTTGTCTACTGTCAGCTGCGCCTCAGCAGGGCCGGGCGATGCAACGTCGGGCGCTGCGGCGGCGGAAGAGAATTGAAATAATAATTCCAGTAGCTTTCTAGGAATTTTGGTTAGCGTCGAGCGGTACTAGATATTTGTTGCCAGGCTGGTCTTTTGTACAGCTGGTGTGAGTGTAATTAAAGCCAACGCCGGGCGGTGCCATTCTAGCGTCGGGCGGTGGCGTCGTGACAGCTTTTTGTATATAACTTATTTTAAGTCCATTTGTTAGGTTATGATGTTTGGGAGTGATTTTTGGTCTCCCAACTTCATCAACCTCGTTCTTTGATGAGAGAACTTGATAACAACACATGGATTTTGCATCTTGAAGAATCGGATTTGGATCTTCATCAATCGGGTTGACAACCGAGAGGTTTTGGTTTATCTCTCTTTCTCTCTTTTTGTAATTTTTATTTTGTTGGGTGTTTGTATAGTTACTCTGAACATATGTATCTTTGTTGATCATAATATTGTATAAAATCTGCTTTACAAATCATTATCGATGTCTTCTTTGATCTTTTTGCATTTATGTTTGTATTTGTGTTGTGTTAGAGATAAACATCACGAATCTTGATTAGGGATGGATATCTATTGTCTAGACGCTAAAGATAGATTTAGATGATAATCTTTTTGGTGTCCGAACTTAATGCCTTCCGTGTTTCGAGGCGTCGTGCACGAGAGTGACGACGAGAGTAATATGGTTGCTCTCTCAGCTCAGTGTGCCAGAGATGGACACTGTTGTGAGCGATACTGGATGATTTTGACGAGTATTGTAGTATAGTGAAAATTATCGATAAATTTATGTTTGTGACGAGTGGATTATATGTATGCTTGATATGTTTCTTCTCTTTGAAGAATGAATTCTTTTTATGTTTTAATATTTACTTTACTGTTTTCTTGTTTGAAACCATTATAATCTAAACTCATAAATGCGAGAGATTGTCGAACAACATTCTTTCCCTCGAACCGATCTCTGTGGACACGACATAAATCCCAGAGGGAATTCTTCCGAAAATAAATATTTTTGCTGCTTGCCCTATTCTGCATCCAACAAAATGGCGTCGTTGTCGAGGATTGGTTTTGATATTGAATCGCGTTGTGATAGTTTCTTTGTGTTTTGAGTTTTGTAGATATCGTATATATTGTATATTTTCACTTGTTATACTGATACTTGTAGATTAACGTTTGTTTAAGTGTTTGGTTATGACACTTGCTTTTGGTTTGCGCGGTGAGGCATCACCATGGCATGAAAGAAGGAAGTTACTAGCTAATCATTGTAAAGGCGTCGAGCTTACGACGTAAAACAAGCATGGTCTATTCTTTTCTTTTGTTGTTGTTTAGCTTAGGTAGTGTGGTGAACATTCATTAAACAAGTTGTACTCGGATTTTTCGTAAATTCTCAAATCTTCACTTTACAACTTGTTTAATGAATTTTCTACCGGTTTTTTAGTTTGTTAATATTAATAGTTTTCGTGTTTGTCAATGAACTTGATTTGAATAGCTTGAGGAAATTTTGTGTTTGTCCATTTTTTATCGTTTCAACTTGCGAATGCGTGGTAATGATATTGTTAAGTTTTGTACACGTCCAAGGTATGTGTTTATCGCTTTCTTGACTTTAGCATATTCATGATACTTAGGCATTTTACAAACTTCCATGCCATTCATTCTTTTGGATACTTGTTTGTATGTGAATCACTTTAGTTTCCACCCTTTTTGTGAGGAAACCTTCTATTGTTCATATATGCACGGAGTACCAACATTCTTGTTTTAACTGGATTTTATTATGCTTAATCTTTTATTTGTGTTGATTATATGAAATCATGAAAAGGATCAAGGCATTTTGTTTCATTTTGAGCACAACTACCTAGCCGAATAGTCAATTCACCTTGTGAGTGTGTGATCATTTGTAACCCCTTTGAGCCTTTGGTCATTATCCATGTTGTTTGAGTTTGATGCTTGTCTATGAGTGTCAAATTTACTTTTTGTATGGATTTTGATTGATTATTTTTTCTTGAACCCTCAATTTTGTGTTGTTGTATGAATTTTTACCTTGCCTTAGAAAGTAAGGAGTATTCACATGATGATGTGTTTGAATTCAAGTTGGGGAGAGAATGATTGTTTACTCATTGGTTGGTTTCTATGAGGTTGAAAAAGAAAAGAAAAAAGAGAAAAATATGAAAACAAAAAGAAAAAAGAGAAAAAGAAACAAACAAAAAATCCTTGAAAAAGGAAACAAAAAGAGTTCAAATAATTGTGCTAAATAAGTATTGTGTTTTGTGTAACACTTGGGATTTTAGAAGAAGTTGATTGGAATTTTGTGTTTAAGTCTTTGTGAGTTGATCACTCCCTTAGGTTTAGGCAAGTTTTTGTTTCAATTACCTTTAGAAATTGCCCCTTGTTTGTTTACCCGACCACGCTACAACCTTGAAAAGTCCTTGTGATTCTTGCCTTTGTATGTTCGATATGATTTTTGGATGGTTGCATAATTTAGTCTATTGTTTGCATGATTGTTGTGTGAGTGATAAGTACCTCATTTTGTGTTTTTTATCTACCGATGATTATTTTTGCTAGGTGTGATTCCCATTGAAACTTGTGTTGTTTTAGGATGTTTAGCATGATTTTTGTATTTTGCATTTGTTTTGTGACTATGTTATCGTCGTAATTTAGTGGTAAGTATTTACTTTGTGTGTACCGTTTTCATTTGAACCATTTATTTGTCCGATTTTCAAAACCTGTTGATTCATGATTCTTTGGTTTTCACTCTGTTTCTTTGAGTTGTTTGATTTTTGTTTGAGGACAAACAATTATTTAATTTTGGGAGAATTTGATAAGTGCAAAATTTAAATATTTTTGTATATAAGTTTTGTTGCACTTATCGATACTTTTTGTTGATATCGTTCGAATAAACCCCTATTTGTTTATAAATATGTTTACTTTACATTTTAGTGTATATATTACGTATCGTGTAAATATCAATGAGTTTAATTGATATCCATTTATTTTTGCAGGTATTCAATCAAGGATATCTTGCCATTGTTGTGTAGAGCATTGAATAAGCTTTCCAGCGCTTCAAATCGGGCGAAAAACGGAGTTACGGTTCAAAAGTTACGAATAAAACAGTGCTGGATTTTTGTTGTCTACTGTTAGCTGCGCCTCAGCAGGGTCGGGTGACGCAACGCTGGGCAGTACGTTTTGAGCACCGGGCAGTGCGGCGGAGGAAGAGAATTGAAATAAGAATTCCAGTAGCTTTCTAGGAATTTTGGTTAGCGCCGGGCGGTACTAGATATTTGTTGCCAGGTTGGTCTTTTGTACAACTGGTGTGAGTGTAATTAAAGCCAGCGTCGGGCGGTACAAGATATTTGTTTCCAGGTTGGTCTTTTGTACAGCTGGTGTGAGTGTAATTAAAGCCAGCACCGGGCGGTGCCATTCTAGTGTCGGGCGGTGGCGTCGTGACAGCTTTTTGTATATAACTTATTTTAAGTCCATTTGTTAGGTTATGATGTTTGGGAGTGATTTTTGGTCTCCCAACTTCTTCAACCTCATTCTTTGATGAGAGAACTTGATAACAACACATGGATTTTGCATCTTGAAGAATCGGATTTGGATCTTCATCAATCGGGTTGACAACCGAGAGGTTTTGGTTTATCTCTCTTTCTCTCTTTTTGTACTTTCTATTTTGTTGGGTGTTTGTATAGTTACTCTGAACATATGTATCTTTGTTGATCATAATATTGTATAAAATCTGCTTTACAAATCATTATCGATGTCTTCTTTGATCTTTTTGCATTTATGTTTTGATTTGTGTTGTGTTAGAGATAAACATCACGAATCTTGATTAGGGATGGATATCTATTGTCTAGATGCTAGAGATAGATTTAGATGATAATCTTTTTGGTGTCGGAACTTAATGTCTTCCGTGTTTCGAGGCGTCGTGCGCGAGAGTGACGATGAGAGTAATACAATTGCTCTCTCAGCTCAGTGTGCCAGAGATGGACACTGTTGTGAGCGATACTGGATGATTTTGACAAGTATTGTAGTATAGTCAAAATGATCGATAAATTTATGTTTATGACGAGTGGATTATATGTATGCTTGATAAGTTTCTTCTCTCTGAAGAATGAATTCTTTTTATGTTTTAATATTTATTTTTCTGTTTTCTTGTTTGAAACCATTATAATCCAAACTCATAAACGCAAGAGATTGTCGAACAGCATTCTTCCCCTCGAACCGATCTCTGTGGACACGACATAAATCCCGGAGGGAATTCTTCCGAAAATAAATATTTTTGCTGCTTGCCCTATTCTACATCCAACAGTAGCCCCAAGGCTTAGTGGTGGTGTCTTTGAAGCCCTGTAGGTCAGAGCCTATGTATGGGGTCAGGTGCCTCTCATCGAGCTGGAGCGTGGTGAACAGGTGAGCATACATGATGTCGACCGAGCTCCCCTGGTCGACCAGGATACGGTGGGTGTCAAAGTTCCCCATCTGGGCCCTGATGAGCAGAGGAATGCTGGAATTAGGGACGCCACCTAGAAGTTCCTCGAGGTAGAAGGTGATGGGGTTTAACTGCCCCTTGAATCTATCGAGGGTGGCGTTCTGCTTCGAACTCGCATCGATCAGCTCGTCAAATTTCCTCTTCACCGACCCCATGGAGAGCTTGTTGAACCCTCTGTCGGATATGATCATAGCGCCGAGGAAGTTCTCCCATGTTCTACGAGCGAACACAAGTGTGTTGGTCTTGCAGGGGAAGTAGAAATCCTCTGGTCGAGTGACACACAAGGCAAATTGTAGCTTGGCGTCCTCGGAGGGTGGTGTCACCACCTTGACCCTCTTCGCCTCGCGGGCTTCTTGTTAAGGAGGTTCATTCCTCTTGGTGTACTGCTTCAAATGCGCTTCCTTGATCAGTATCTCAATTGCATCCTTGAGGTGGATGCAGTCTTCCTTGACGTGTCTGTGGCTCCTGTGGAACTGACAATAGTTGGACTTGTCGATGTTGGGCTTGGGGGTGTCGGCTTGGGGAAGCGGACTCCGCCCCTTTGGAATTCCGAGTTGATGCACTCGGCCAAAATGCCTCGCAGAGAGCGGTGAGTATTGTGTACTCAGGGAAACGCCAAGTGGGCCCCATGTGTTCACGGGAGTCGTGTGGCTTATCTTCTCGTCTTTTCTCCCCGCCTCGTCGGGGAGCTGCGAAGTCTTTGTTCCTGGAGACTTTGGCACTTTCCTGGTTCTGTGAGTCGCGGGCGTTGTTAGCAGCCTCCTTCTCCTCGTATTGGATGTAGGCCTAGGCCTTGAGAAGGAGTTCGTCCAGCGTGCAGTGTGTTTCGATACCGACCGCCTTGGCAAAATCGTTATGGGGTCGCAGCCCTCGCTCGATCAGGTATGTCTTCATATTGTCCGTAATGGATACCTGGACAACCTCATAGTTGAATCTCTCTATATAGTCGCAGAGAGATTCGTCCTTCCCTTGAATAATGGCCTCTAGGGACACCTCCGTCTTCGGATGTCGCCGGGAGGCGGTGAAGTGCCTGGAAAACTGTATCTTCAGCTCTTTCCAGGAGATGATAAATTCAGGGTCGAGGTTCTTATGCCATGCCATCGCGCGCTTTCCTCAGGGCCGTGAGGAAGAGTTTGTAATTTATGGCTCCCCCGACGTTGCGTTAGTCGACCATCGCGTCGATGCTCTCAATATGGTCGTCCGGGTCGGTCATGCGATCTAGGTCGCATAGAGTTCCTTGGCCGAATCCTCGGTTTCTCTGCCTGCCTGCCGACTTTACTTCTCTTGGGAGCCGGGGAACGCCACTCTTTCTAGGGAGCAGTGCGGTCACGCTTTTCGGCGACAACGGGCTGAGGCCTCTCTAGCTGCGGGCGGCGTCCAGGCTGTCCGGGGGAGAGGTTTTGAGATTCATCCCGCTGGTATCTCCGCGGGGGAGAGTGAGGAAGGGCTTCTCGTCGTCGAGGCAACAGACTCTGAGAAACTGGGTGTCGATGTCTCTGCGGGGGAGAGCGTGATTGTCGTTCCTTCTCCAGTATCCCGATCCGCTCGTTCTGCTGGAAAATCGTCAGGTTCGTCTAGTTGATCGCCGTGAACAAGGCTATCGTGGTTGGGTCAGCGTTGGGCAGCACAGGAATGGGTTGGAAAACTGCTGGACTCTAGAACCGTGGGGCGGAGTGTCGAGCATCATCGTCGGGGAGGGAGAGGCAGTGCGTCTGTCCCTTGGGTTACCCTCTTTGACAGGGACGGTCTCATTGTTGTCTTGATCATCGCCGTTAGTGAAGGTGGTAAAGGCAGTTTCGTAGATGTTATCGTCAACGTGTTGGCTGGCCATAATCAGACGTTGAAGGTTTGCTTTGATCTTTGGTTTAACGGAAAGAAAGATGGGGAAGCAAAGGTTCCCACAGACGGCGCCACTGATCTTATCAGATCAGAAAAGAGATCAACATCCAGCAAGCACGTTGTGAGCTCCTAGTTTGTCGGTGGTGGAGAAGAGGAGGGGGTGTACCTGCAAGGCACTCCGATGCTAAAGTAAGTTTCAGCGAGAGAGAAAGCAAGTATAAAAAGTGTGAGATTAGAATACCTGACCCTCTTGCGAAATAGGGTATTTATAATGTGCCCCCCACGCTAGGCCAACGGTTATTTGCATTGGGTTGGATCACCAGGCCCAATACAGATAACTATCAGGATCTACGTGGTGTAGGGAAGACCAACATGGTCTTTGTCCTGGGTCAACTGTCTCGTGAACTTCGGGAGGTGGAGAACCTGTTTTCTCAAACGCGGGTAGTTGGTTGATGATGTGTCTATGCGTGGGGAGTACGTGGAGAGCGTAGGGAAGACGCGTGAAGAACATTCCCCGCGCGGGGGTGGTGGATTAGGCCTTGTTGGGCCCTCCTCGACAAGGAAGTGGGTTAGGCCGTGCCCGACAGTGGGCCAGTCCCTGGCCCAGTTCAGAACAATTATCTAATTATTTAATTAAATAACTAAACATTTTTCTATCAATCTCAACATAGCATAACATGCCAAAGCAACAAATCATCATTCCAATGCATATAAAATTCATCCAATACATAAATAAATCATACATTGAATTAAATAAATAATTAAAAAAAAAGAGATGTTACATTATGCACAGGTCTATATGTTACAACAAATATCCTTGATATTATACAAATTTGTTCTGGATTGGGTCGGCTCCTGCCCACCAGTCGGGCAGGCCCAACCCAATGTTACACTAAGCAGCCCATTAAGGCCCAATCCTCTCCCTCGTCGAGTACATCTAGATCCCATCATCGTCGAGCAGGACATCACATGACTCGGGGAAAGAACGGACATCCTCCCCGCGGACTCCACGTGCTCCCCCCATGGGGACACGTCATCAGGTAACTACCCACCTCTGGAAGAGTTGTTCAACCCACTTTCCGGAGATCTCGGGGCAGTTACTCCAGGGTGAAGACCACGTGTTGGTCTTCCCTACGCCACGTAAGCCCTGGCAGTTATCTGCATTGGTCCTAGTGACCCAACCCAATGCAGACGACCGTTGGCCCAGCGCTGAGGGCACAATATAAATACCCTCTCTCACTATAAGGTCAAATATTCTAATTTCTCACTCTCACTACCTTTATGTACTTGCTTGCTCCGTCCCTGACTTTAGCATCGGAGTACCTTGCAGGTACACCCCCCACCGTCTCACCACCACCGGAGTAACGGAGCTCACGACGTACAGTTGGCCACCGATCCAATTCTGATCAGGTACGATCAGTGACGCTGTCTATGGGAACCCTTTGCTTCCCCGTTTTTCCTCCCATAAAAACCAAAGCAGCCTTTAATCTCTGACGATCATGGCCAGCCCTCGAACTAACGTCAACACTCCGGACACTGCCTTCGTACTATTCAACAACGGGGACGACCACAATCCCAATGTGGTCGTTCATGGCAAAGAAGGCGACCCTAGGGACGGGCACACTGCCTCCCCCTTCTCTAATGACGCGGCCTTCAACGCCACCCGACATAATGATAGCCGGCTGTGTACTAGCTTATCCCCGCGCCGCCTAGTGTTGATCCGAACACGGTGCCTCTGTTCGCGCTGATCAATCAGACCAATATGACGATTTTCCAACAAAACGAATGGATAGGACTGCTCGAGAAGGAGCGACAACAGCGTTCTCCCCCGCAGAGACATTGTCGCCCCATCTCTCGCAGCCCCTCTCCTCCCATGCGGAGAACAGGACACGATGACTCCAGGAGCCCTTCTCCTCGGAGACCTGGGCGCCGCCCGCGTCTGGAACGACCTCAACCCGTGGTCACCCAGAAGCGAGACCGGTCCCCTCCTCGGAAGGAACGAAGTTCCTCCGTCTAGAAGAGGAGCAAGCCCGACGGACACGGAGAGAAGCTAAAGAACCGACCAAGAAGTCCCCCCAACGAAGCAGGCGCGGCCGGGGTGACCAATCCCCATCACAATCACCCATCAAGAGTGACGAGGATGACCAGCACACCCCACTATCCAGGGAAATCATGGAGACCCCTTTGCCAATCGGGATGGAAAAACCCCCGCCCTTAGTGATGTATGATGGTATGTCCGACCCGAACGACCACGTCAAAAGCTTTGACGCGATGCTCGACTATCGCAACGTCCGGGGAGCCATCAAGTGCAGGCTCTTCCCCACCACCCTACGGAAAGGTGCCATGGCGTGGTACAAAATCCTCTCATCGGAGTCCATCACCACCTGGAAGGAACTGAAAAGGCAGTTCTCCATACATTTCACTGTTTCTCGACGCCACCCGAAGACGGAAGCATCCCTGGAGGCCATCATCCAGGGAAAAGACGAATCTCTCCGGGATTACATCGAGAGATTCAACCGAGAAGCCGTCCAGGTATCCACCACGGACGACTTGAAGAAGTTTTTGATCGAGCGAGGACTACGACCTCGCACGGAGTTCGCCAAGGCTCTCGACATTGAAAGGCCCCGCACCTCGCACGGACTACGACCTCCCAGAAGTTCCAGACAAGAAGACTCCACCGCCCCCGAAGAGGCGGGGACAAAAGAAGAGAAGATCGGCCTCGGGACTCTCGTGAGCCGAGAGGACCAGCTGGCTGGTTCATAGAGTACACGCTACTCACTGCTCCCCGCAAGCGAATTTTGGACGAGTGCATCAACTCGAAATTCCAGAAGGAAGGTGTCCGCTTTCTGAAGCCGACACCACCCAAACCAAACGTTGACAAGTCCAAGTACTGCAGGTTTCATAAGAGCCACGGGCCTGTCACAGAGGATTGCATCCACCTTAAGGATGCGATAGAAATCCTGATCAAGGAGGGACACCTCAAGCAATACACAAAGAGGAACGACGCCCCCAGACAGGATGCTCGGGAGACGCATAGGGTCGAGAAGGTGACCCCTCCCTCCAGAGAAAATAGACTACAGGTCGCTCTGTGTGTCACCCGACTAGAGGACTTTAACTTCCCCGACGAGCTCGAGATCCCTGTGACCGCTCGTAGCCCGTGGGAAAGTTTCCCCGCTGCAATGGTTATATCCGGCGGGGGGTTCAACAAGGTCTCCGTGGGGTCGATCAAACAGAAGTTCAACGAGCTGATCGATGCGAGCTCAGTGCAGATTGCCACCTTCGAGAATGTGCAAGAGAAGTCGAACCCCATCACCTTCTACCTTGAGGAATTGTTAGACAGCGCCCCCAACTCCACCATCCCTCTCCTAATCAGAGCGCAGATGGTGAACTTTGATGTCCGCCGAATCCTGGTCGACCAAGGGAGTTCAGTGGACATCATGTACGCCCACCTCTTCGAGACCCTCCAGCTCAATGAAACACATCTGACCCCCTACGTGGGCTCAGACATCCAGGGTTTCAACGGCACAACCACCAGACCGTGGGGCTATGTCGAGCTGACGGTTATTTTCGAGAGTGACGACACTGCCCAACAAGTCAAGACCCACTTCCTGGTAGTGGAGTGCCCTTTCCTGTACCAGTGCATTTTGGGAAGAACGACTCTGGCCGAGCTCACGGCGGTACCATCTACAGCTCATCTGAAGATGAAGTACTACATGACCAGAGGTTAGGTCGTCACCCTCCACGGGGATATTGAAGCTGCTAGGAGATGCTTCGAAGCTGCGACTAAGGGTATGAACTCGATCAATGTCAAGTCCAAGACCACAGAGAAGCCAATCCCGGATGCAGAGCAGAAGCCACTCTCGTGCGTCAACGCGGTGGATCTCGATAGCCACTTCCCCAGCGAGCAGGAACAAGGAGAAGAGCGGGAAATGACCTCCCAGTCGAAGGCAACGGGCAGCCTCTCCACCTAATGCGCCCCATTCTAGATGGAGACTTCGAGCTCGTCACTCTCGGGGACAATCCAGACAGAAATGTGAAGATTGGTATCGGGCTCCCAGACCTGGCGTAGAAGCAGTTGAAGGCCTGCCTCCGAGAGAATGCTGACTTGTTCGCGTGGAGCGCATCGGAGATGCCCAGCCTCGACCCAGATGTGGCCTGTCACCATCTCACCATAGATCCATCCGTTAGGGCTATAGTACAACGTAGGCATAGGCAGTCTCCCGAGAAAGCGAAGGCTGCTGAAAAAGCTGTAAAAGACCTCTTAAAGGCAAACTTTGTTTCGGAAGCCCGGTACACCACCTGGCTGTCCAACATTGTACTTGTTAAGAAAAATAATGGAAAATGGAGGATGTGCGTTGATTACACTGATCTTAACCGGGCATGCCCGAAAGATACTTATCCACTGCCTAACATCGACAAAATGGTCGACAATGCGGCAGGTTTTAAATTATTGTCATTCATGGACGCTTACTCTGGGTATAATCAAATCCCCATGGCGAAGGCCGACAAGCAGCACACGACCTTCATGACCGAGTCGGGCAACTACTACTACAATGTAATGCCCTTCGGCCTGAAGAACGTCGGCGCGACCTACCAGCGGATGATGAACAAAGTCTTCCGGGGAGAGATCAGCGACATGCTCGAGGTCTACATGGATGACATGATCGTGAAATCTACAGAAGAAGTCGACCACACTACCCACCTCAAAAGGGTCTTCGACACGGCGAGGAAATGCAAGATGAGGTTCAACCCAGAAAAATGTACCTTCGGCGTCCGGGCAGGCAAGTTCCTCGGTTTCTACCTCACAGAGCGAGGGATCGAGGCGAACCCTGACAAGTTCAGGGCATTTTCCGAACTCCTGACTATCACACCCTAATTTTTAACCCTAATATCCCACCTCTTATTGTACCATCTTGCATCATCTAAGTCATTCATATTGCATAGCTAACTAGTTTACCAATTGTTGTTTGCTTGTTTCCACTTGTGAGGCAGGGATGGTTTCAAAGGCTCAGCAGGTTGGTCAATAAAGACCTTGGATAGGTTTTTAATTAATAAAGTTCCCACATTCTCAAGGGACCCCTTTCCAATGGTAATTTGGTACGGCATGGTCTTCTTTCAAGTTTTCAAAGTTCAGGCCCATCTGGTCATGAATTTCCATAGAGTGTGTGAAGCAAATGGGTTAACAAGAGGGATTTTGTTTCCTTTCTTCTAAGAAAAAACAACCAATAGGCCTAAGGGAATTGAGGTGTGAGTTGCTACAAGACTTGAGAATCAGAGGACCCAAAGCATCACTTGGCTTACTTCTGATCATTTAAAAGAATATAAACCTCAAGGAATTTTCAACTATGCTCGAGGCAAAACCTTGCTTGATCCAGTTAAAGTTGTTGAGCAATTGGGATGTAATTGTTTGCTCATTTGATTTGATAAAGATTCAAAAGTTTTAAGGCCATTGGTTTTAAGTCAAAGAAGTTGAGCTCCTATTTACAAATTCATGGGAATTCAAGGTTGAATTTAAGGACAAGAATGGTCTGCTTTAAGGTCTTAAGGATCAAGAATCAAGGGTGGATTCAAGGTGTGAGCTTGATTTGATTTGGTTTGATTGGTGATTCTTAAACCCTTTTCAAATGTGTTTGAATTGGAGGATTCCATGGCCATGATAATGTGTTCAAATGTGGTGTGAAAAGGTTGATTTCTTTTAGAAAGAAAAACACAAGAATAACGCAATATCAGATTTGAGTTTCCAAGTCCACTTAGGAACCATTTTTGTTATTCACAATCCAACTCAAATTCCAAGTCTCTAAATACAAGTTCAGTGCCAATTTTCATTTATCATTTGAGAATTTTGTCTGTGTTCTATTTTTGAGGTACAATTGAGATGGAATTCATAAGGAAATACCATAAAGTTTCGTATGCTTAGATTACAATTTTTTTCTTGGATATAATAAAGAAAACTCCATAAACTTTAATGTTCAAAGTACAATTGTTTGTTTGTTTTCAAATCTTAAATTTGCATCCTTGATACGATTGTACAATTTTTTACTTCATGTTACACTACATCACACTCTCCAATTCATCATGCTTCAATCGTCTTCATCGAGTCGTGCTTTGTCTTCATCATCAAACTGTTTGCCTTGCCATCCAAGCCTCATCTTCACGCCTTTTTTGTCATGCCAACCTACAAACCATCACAAAAACCGTGTCAAATATCAACCATCTCAAACCAAATTCCATTTTAAACCCAAATTCAAGTTCATCCCATATCCATTCATACCAAAATTCCAACCAATTCAAAATCAATCCAAATCATGTCAAACCCTTTGCAAATCCAAAACAACACATAATTAAATCATTGACAAAGTTTAATTCACAAACCCAATTTCAAGCCTTCACAATTCACAGCGTAAACACTTCAAATACAATCCATTTCAAATTTATCATGAACCAATTCATTCAATCAAATTCAAAACCAAATCCACAATTTCACCCATAAGCCATAACCAAAAGCAAGTTACGCCTCTTTCATAAACCATTCTCAAGGACCAAATTCAACAATTCATAAGTCTTCACAAATTCACAAACTTTTCAGTTCATCATCATGTTCTAAAATTTGTCACACCAACAATAATCACATGGTTTTGATCTAGACCTAATAAAGTCAAATGTTGCAAATCAACAACTCCTAAGGCCATTGTGTCTAACATGTGACATACATTTTCATGGGCCATAAGAAATTCAAAAGATTCAAAATCAGAACAAGGCAATATGCAGCAGAAAGATCAGAACACCAGACCAAGTCAAAATTTAGGGGTAATGCAGTATGCAATAGCAGGTCAAATTCATCAAAAGGGAATACCTCGGAGTTTCAGAATACATTCAGAAAAAAGAAATAACAATAGTTTCAAAAACAAACAGAATGTTCAGAGCAGGATAATACAGAGGTCCAGGCTATATCATACAAAAGTCATTTTCTCAAGTTCATGGAAAGAGAAAGTATACAGAATTACAGAACTGCTTTTAGAAGTAACGGACTGAAAACGGAAAAGAGACAAAAAGATACAATAGCCAAGATTCAGAGTTCTTTGACCCAATTAAAAAACAATCATCATAAAGAGCAAAAAAAACTCTCAAGTTTTAAAGGAGAAAAAATACAAGAAAAAGGGAGAGCTTTACACGTTTTTTTCCATAAAAAAGAACAATCAGAGAAAAAATTAAACAAACACAACATTGAAAAACCCAGTGGCTCTAACATATATGTTTCAAAACCTAACCACATAAATCTCTAAAGAAGCGAAAAAAAGAAGAGGACTGAGTGACTTATCTGGATTTGTGGCTTGGACTTCCTTGGAGCAAAGTTGAACAAAACATTTGTTGGTATTTTCTTCTTCTTTTCCTCCTTAGATCACTTGTCTGAGAATGTTTTCTTGGTGTATTTTATTATCTTCCTTTTTCTCGTACTGAGTTTGGGGTTGTTTGGTAGTTTAGGTTTTTTTTAGGGTTTGTATATTTATGGGTTTTGCTTGAGATTTTGAGACTTCTGAGTCCAGATTCGGACTTAGAATGGTCTATTTAGGGGGGATTGGCCTTTTGTTTGGATTTTAGCCGGAGAGAGGAGGCGGCGCCGCCGTGGACGACCGCCAGCCACTGTCGTCTCCGGCGAGTGGTTTCAGTTTCGGTGAAGAACTTTGAGAGAGACAAGAGAAAGACTTGAGACAAATGACGGGTTGAGGTTTGTTTCTTCTGATTAAGGCATGTGTATCCCTTTCCACCTTTTGCTTTTGTTTTTTAAATTGTTAAAGCAAGATGGTGACAAGTGTCACCATCATAATCTTAGGTCATCCTCAATCAAGATTTCAGCCCTTATTCCACGTGTACGTTCCCCCAATACCCTACCGTGTGCCCCCTGTCTTGGATGTATGATGAGTTGACTAGGTTAGATCTTAGGATCTGATAGTCATGGATTGAGGTGCACGGGAGAGCCTCAGTGGACCTCTCTCATTGAATCCTTGAGTTCTATTTTTGTTTTGGGCCTGAGAATTTTGTTATACGCACCCCCCTTTGGAAAGGCCCATTGAGTTTTCTGGTGATGGGCTACTATTCGTACCCCCTGGCTTTACCTTTGCTTTCCTTTTATTTATTTTATTCTCTATTTTGATTTTATTTAATTAAAAATACTTTTTGTCATCCAAAAATTACAAAAAGATTCATGAATGCATTTCAATGTCTTATTTAATTTTCTGTTTTTCTTTCATTTTAATTTTATTTTGATATTTATTTTAGATTTTATGATTTAAGATGTCATTTTTAACCTAGTATAACTCTTGCTTTGTATTGAGGCACAAAATAATCCTGATGAACGGATCTTGATTAAACCATCAATCACAAATCAAACACAAAATAAGGATTTCGAATTACCTCTTGAAGCATGCTTTAACTTTGATCACGGAGGTGGAAAATACCATCGTCTCTACGAAGTTCACGCGAGTACAAAGTGGAACGCGGTGCTAGCCGTCACTAGTTCTGAGAAAATTGACAATTAGGATTGGTAGGGGAAATAACTCCTCTATTTATAGAGAGCTTCTAAAACCCTAATGCTCTTATTTTGGGCTTTTCCAAAATAAGCCAAATCTTATTTAATTAAAACTATTTTAATTAAATAGATATTATTTATATTTAATTAAACTCTTTTAATAAAATAAAATAAAATATTAATTAAATTAAATCATATTTAATTTAATCAACTGTCAATTCTCATTTATTTATTTAAATCAAATAAATTATATATGTGTTAATGTACTAAATAATTTAAATACTATTAACACGTAATTAAATTAAATCTTATTTAATTTAATCGTCAATTCCATTATCAGTACTCTTTGCATGTGACCCTATAGGTTCTCGTAACGTTGGCAATAATATTAAATTACCTATTTAATATTATAAACAGTGAGCAGTATCTAACAACACATCACTACTACCCAAGTCAGGAGAATGTCGTGAAATCTGACATAACCTATATGTGATAATGATCATATGTATAATTACCATTTTGCCCTTATATATATATTGAACACAAGGCATAGAATGTGTCACCCTTGTATAGTCCAATATTTTATTTCTTGATCCCTGAGTATACTTGATAACATCAAATAAGTCCAATATCTCATATCGACTCATTTGAGTATGGCCATGCATTTTACAGTCATACTCTATCAAGGGGCCCACAAATATTACTCCCGTATATGTAGGAGGGACAAATCTCATCTAGGTCACTCATGTCCCTCAGCTAGGCATGGCAACGGGGCGGGTCGGGGGCGGGTTTAGCTAGCCCCGCACCCGCACCCGCTTTCCTGTTATAGACCCGCCCCCGCCCCCACATCCAGTCGGGGGTGAAAATTTACCACCCAGACCCGCCCCCGATAGAAACGGGTTTGCCCGCACCCGCACCCGCCTTCACCGGCAAAAAAAATATTTTTTTAAATAGTAATAAAAATTAACAATTTTATTAAAAACTTAACTATTTTAATAATAAACTTGTTTCTAAAGATGTGAGTTTGAGTGAATGGTGAGAAATGACTAATGAGGATTTTTAATTACTTATTCAAAAGTGAATAAATGTGATATAAAATAATTTAAATATGGGTATTAAAGTAAATATTATAAGACCGGGCGGGGGCGGGGGCGGGTGCGGGCGGGTAGTAGCATCCCCCCGCCCCCGCACCCGCAATTACAAATCGGGTTTTACCCGCACCCGCACCCAATCAAATCGAGTTTCCCTCGTTAATTTCGGGTCGGGTCCCGGCGGGCCCGGGTTTTCTTGCCATGCCTACCCTCAGCATGATTTGTAAAGAACCCATAAACCATCTTTATGGTCATCCTGTTACAGACAACATTTGATTGGCAATAAAGTACTCGACTTTACATCTAGGGTTCATAGTGGTTTCAGGTCGAAGGGTGGAATACATCACTATTACTATGAGAATAACTTATGACACTTATATAACAAACTATGTAGTATTCTCATGGTGGGTCAATCCAATATAAATATTACTCATAGTATTTATACCTACGTGAAGACTTGATATCTCATATCCATGACGTGAGATAAAGTAATCAGTCTACTCACATAATAGTCTTTATGCATTATTTTGTCCTATTTGACAGTAAAGCTTGACTACGGATACTTTAAGAATAACGTCTTTATGTTTAATGAGGTCTCACGATTAAGTCACACTTAACAGGTCATTAATAGAGTAATTATTCTAAGGACTTTATTATGTCATATACAAATAACACAATAAATACAATGCCTAGTAAGTATATATATTAACAAACAATATATATCAAGGCCATGATACAAAAGCATATACAACCAATATTGATTGGCTATTAGGGCTTACTCCAACACCTCTCCCATTGAATCCTTGAGTTCTATTTCTGTTTTGGGCCTAAAGTTTTGCTATACGCACCCCCCTTTGGAAAGGCCCATTGAGTTTTCTGGTGATGGGCTACTATTCGTACCCCCTGGCTTTACCTTTCCTTTCCTTTTATTTATTTTATTCTCTGTTTTGATTTTATTTAATTAAAAATACTTTTTTTGATCCAAAAATTACAAAAAAATTCATGAACGTATTTCAATGTCTTATTTAATTTTTCAGATTTTTTATTTTCATTTTTATTTTATTTTGATATTTATTTCTGATTTTATGATTCAAGATGTCATTTTTAACCTAATATAACTCTTGCTTTGTATTGAGGCACTTTTTGTTTGATTCTTGGGCTGATCTTTTAGAGTGGTTTGGCACACATATTAAGGTTGTTTGTGGTGTGGTTGCTGACCTTGGATGAGGTTGTTTGATATGATTTCTTTGTTGAGCTTTCCCTTTCATTTGTCTTTGAATGGTGAAACGTGTGGCAAGTTTGCTTGATGGTGTAGTGTTTGTTTGGCTTCATTCGTGAATATTTTTGCATGTTGGATATGGTGTGATGTAGTTGCTTCCATTCTTGATATGTCATCTATTTTGATCTTTGGATTTGTTCCATTGACTCTTATTCATCTTCACTTTGAGACTCCCTTTTTCCAACACTTGTTTTACAAGTAGTTGTTCCTTCTTCCAAAGGAAAGTTGCTTTGTTGACTCTTAAGTTAAGTTCTAAGATAACTTTTCCCTATCATTTCTTAGCTTTATCCTTTTAGGATATTCCCCTTAGGATAACTCCCCTTAGGATAGTTTCTCTTAGGGTGTGTAACTTAGACAACTTACAGTTAGTCTCCCGTTTTCTCCCATTAGAGAATTAGGCATGAGTCATCCCAAGTTGAGATGTAAATCTCCTACCCCATGACATAGCTGAGAAAGTTGTAGATTCTTTTCCACTTGAGAGAGGTATGTGGCATACTCGTCGATCCGATATCCGAGTCAGAGCCCTTCTCTTCATGTGAAGCAAAGATCCATCTTCTGCATGTTTGTCGTGGTTCAATTGAGTTTTCTACTTAAGATAACGACTTGTCTCTTCTCCTAAACCAATCAACAAACTTTGTTTACCCTTCTTGAGGGGAACTACAAATGCTCTGATTCTTTTAGACAAGATACGTAGGCACGAGATGCGATGACTTGGCGAGCATATTTAGTGTATATACCCCTAGGTCTTTACTTTAGCACACCTTTAGCTAACTGATAACAAATAACATGATACAAACAAGAGGTTCCTGTAGATTACTACAAATACTTAGGATGCTCACACCTTCCCTAGGTATAACCAACACTCGAACTTTAGATCTCTTGCATTGCTTTGTACTGTAATTATAGCTTTCGATATTTACCTTTTCCTTTGGATAAATCAAAGTTCGGTGGTGAATTATGATTTGTGATTCAAGTTAATCCAATAGCTTGCTATCTAATTCTCACCGCGACAGAAATGGCGACTTCACTGGGGACAATTCCCCCAAGAGGGTTGAGCCCACCTTGTTTGTATTTGTGTTATTTGTTGTATATCTGTATGCTTGTATATCTATACATGTTTATATTTGTATATATTCCTGTTGTACTTGGGTTTTTCTATGTGCAGGGTATTTACTTTGAGTGGTGAGGATAAATATTAACCCGGCTTTGAGTGTACACTTATGATAGGATAGTGGATATAGTCAAGGAGACTTCGAGGGAGTAATCCCAAAGGAGTTAACTTGAGATTCCACACTCAGTTAAGGCCCTCTCGAGGGTGGTATATGTTGAATGGGCAATCATGAATGCATTACCACTTTCGACCTAGGAGCACGTGACATTGATGACCTTTAGTTACCCTTTACCCCCACTTGGGTTCTTAGGATGTAGTGCAATTACTATGAGGTAGTAATCCTGAAATAGTTGATACGTGATACCACACTCAGACGAGACTCTCTTGAGAATATTATTGACTACCAAGTAGTTGGGAAATCGATAATATCCGAAAGATGGGTTGTTGACTCTGGTAACTTTTTTTAGAACCTTGTTCCGCAGATCATAAACCCATAGTACATGCCTCTCGGGATGGGTAGACCATGGCTCCACGCTCGTGATCTCCAAACCTAGGCCCCCTTGCTTGTTGCATGTATATACGTGTATATGTGTTTATCTGTATATGTGTGTTTTGGTGCATCGCATACATTCATCCATACATCTTTCATCATACCATCTTCAAGGAATTCAATTTTGTTTTGCAAACCTTATAGGATGGATTTTGGGAGAAGAAGAACACATAATTATACCTTCAAAAGTCCTAAGTTGGAAAATTTAAGGAAACTAGGAGAATTGATCAAGAATCCTTCACCATTCAAAGACAAGTATGGGAAGATTTTCTCCTTAATGAAATTTAAGATGGTAGATGGGATGCTTTCCACTCTCGTGCAGTTTTATGACCCATTATATCAATGTTTCACTTTCCCTAATTACTAGTTAATGCCTACTTTAGAGGAATATTCTGTCTTGGTTGGACTTCTTATCTCTTCAAGACCCCCTTTCTCTGGTTTGGAAGGCACGCCTAGTGGGAAAGATATTGCAGAAGCCACTCACCTTAAGTTATCAGACATCAAGGATAATATGATTACTAAAGGAGGAATCTCTAGGTTACCTGCTAAATTTCTGATGGAGAAAGCTCGATATTATGCTGGTGTGAAGAACATGGGTGCTTATGAAGTTATTCTGGCTCTGCTTCTATATGTACTCTTTCTCTTTCCGAATATTGACGACTTCATTGATATGGATGCAATCAAGATCTCTATTCTTGGGAATCCAGTCCCGACTCTGCTCGCCGACGCTTATCATTCCGTACATCTAAGGAATTCTCATGGAGGAGGAATGGTAACTTGTTGTGCTACCTTGCTATACAAGTGGTTTATTTCGGACTTGCCTCGCTCAACCACATTTTGGGATCTTAAGGATGGGCTTCTTTGGTCACAGAAAATTATGTCACTCACGCATACCGATATTGAGTGGTATAATCCTACACTTGAAGGGATGGCTATGATTGACAACTGTGGTGATTTCCCCAACGTGCCTCTTCTTGGTATGAAAAGGTGTATAAGCTATAACCCGGCCTTAACCCGTCGTCATCTCGGTTATCCTATGAAGGATAAGCCAAGTAATATCTACTTGGAAGAACTATTCATTAAGGAAAGTGAGGACCCCGCGCTCAAGGAGAAGATCGTGCACGCATGACGTCATGTGCATAAGAAAGGAATGACTGCTTTGGGGAAACCTGAGTGCACTGCTTTAGAGTGTTATATCCAATGGGTACAAGAAAGGGTTGTTAAGTTGAAAATGCCCTATCCCCATCATGAGCCCATTTCTCTAGCCCCAAGGGACCCTATTTTGATCTTCATGAGCAATGAGAAAGAGTTGAAGATTAATTTAGCTAAAGCAGAGCGAGAGAGAGAGAGAGATGTTTGGAGGAACAAGTATCAAATCCTCAACTACGAGATGGGAGAGCTTTAGAATATCCACAAGCAAATGGGAGAAGAAGAGTCTGCCAAAAAGAGAAAGACACAAGGGGATTTATTTTCCTCTAGCGTACCATCAGTGCCTGCTGTCAGTTTTGACATTCCTCCTACTTCGGGCGCGTAGAAGCTATACGTGGATAAGCTTATTCTTGAGAAGGCGAGGATGCAAGAGGAAATCAAGAGGCTTATGAAGAAGTTGCTTGGAGAAGAGGGATCGTCTCATCAGATGACCTTGGATTTAGTTTCCTTTTATTTGTACTTTTCACTTTATTTGACTTTTTAAGGTGTAATCTGTTTTGTAATCTTAAAGTTATCATTAATGAAATGAGATTCCCTTTTGATTTCGAAACGTGTTCTCTGTCCGATATTGTTTGCCAATATAATCTTGAGTTCCTTGACTTGTGCGTGGCATTTGCATTGCATTCTCTTTCTCTTTTTTTAAGGAACTGAAAACCTGTTTTACAGACATTGTAAGATGAATTTTGGAAAAAAGGAACTTTGCCATACACCTTCAAGGTTCCTAATGTTGAGCAATTAAGGGAACTAGGAGAACTGATCGAGGACCCTTTGGCTTTCTCAAAGAAATATGGAAGGATTCTCCCGTTGTTGAAGCTTTAGTAGGCTGATGGACTGTTAGAGACGTTGGTTCAGCTCTATGGTCTCATCTACCACTACTTCATATTTCCTGATTACCAGCTAATGCCGACTTTGGAAGAATACTCTGCTCTAATGGGTCTCCCTATCAACGACTTACCTCCATTATCCGGGCTAGAGGATTAACCCAGTGAGAGAGATATTGCAAGAGCAACGCGCCTGAGGTTGTCTGACGTTCGAACTCACATGACTATCAAAGGACGACTTTCTGGTTTGCCTGCTCAGTTCTTGTTTGAGAAGGCTCATTATTTCGCTGATACGAAGAACACTGAGGTCTTTGAGTCCACTTTTACATTGTTGGCTTATGGATTATTCCTGTTTCCCAACATCGAAGACTTTGTCGACATCAACGCCATCCAGATTTTTATGCTCAAGAATCTGGTCCCTACTCTGTTGGCCAATACCTATCATGCCATTCACTCAAAGATTCTGTGAGAAGAAGGACATATCACTTGCTACGTTGCTCTCCTCTATAGGTGGTTTATTTCGCACCTACCGAGGACCACAACCTCTGGGATGTGAAGGACAGTTCGATATGGTCCAAGAAACTCATGGAGCTCACCCATTCAGATATCAAGTAGTACGATCTAATATATGGGGGAATTGTTATGATCCACAGATGTGGGAACTTCCCCAATGTGCCTCTTCTTGGCACAAAGGGATGCATTAGTTACAACCACGTTCTCGCCCGTCGACAACTTGGACATCCAATGAATGAAGAACCTGACCCTAGTAACCTGACGAGGCTCTTCCTTGAAGAGGGGGAAAACCCTGAGCTTAAAGCCAGAATCGCGCATGCTTGGCGCCGTATAAATAAACAAGGAAGGACTGCACTAGGACACCCTGATTATACTGCCTCAGAAGCTTGCTTGGAGTGGGCCCGTGAAAGAGCCCTCACGTTGAGGATGCCCTATCCGCGTCATAAGCCTCCTGTAGTCCATACAAGTGAAGAGTTGAAGATGAAGAAGGCATTAGAGAAGCTGACCCTTGACAAAGCAAGGATGCAAGAACAGATTGGGAAGCTCATGAATGAACTCCATGGAGGAGAATGACCGTCATCAGATGGATTAGACTCTTAGTTCCTTTTATGTTGTTTCTCTATATTCGTTTCCTTATGTAATGGACCTTGGAGGTGTACCACTTATTTTGTAAAACTTGCAAGTTGATTAATGAAATGAGTTGTTTTAAAACATATCCTCAATATCTACAATGTTTGCAAATACAATCTTGAGTTCCTTAATTCATCCTTGCATCGTGCATTTTTCATACATCTTTTGTATTGCATTCTTTGCATTTCAGGTTCTCACCCTTACTTCTTCTTCAAAGAAACAAGCTGAATCACTGATATAACACCCGACCAGGTCACCAGAAAAGGATGGATCAACTCGAGCAGGAAAACAGAGCGCTCTGCGAAGAAGTTACAACCTTGAAAGAGAGTTTGGAAAGGCTTAATGGAATGATGGAAGCACTGGCGGTTGCTCAGAATCAGTCGTCACATAATTCACAAGACCATATTCCAAGGACCGTATCTCAGAGATTGTCTCCGCGTCGATCCCAGTGGTGCCTGTCATTGAACCGCAGTATACCATGCCTCCTGGTTTTCCATGGGGAATGCCTCATTATTTCATTCCAGCTGGCTACCGTCTACCAGTTCCTGAAGCCCCTGCTGTAACCGCTGTTATGACTGCGCCACCTCCTGTGGTGAATACTGTCCCGTACCATTTGGAAGAGCCTGTATTCCACACCGCACCGAGTGAGAGTGTCGGATTTGACAAAAGGATGGATGAATTTCAAGATAAATTCTTAGAAATGCAGAAGGAGATCAAATCCCTCAGAAGGAAGGATTTATTAGGAAAAAGTGCTTTTGAACTGTGTCTAGTTCCAAATGTCAAGGTTCCTCCAAAGTTCAAGGTACCTGATTTCGAGAAATATAAGGGCAATTCTTGTCCTCAAAGCCATCTCATTATGCACGCCTGTAAAATGTCAGCACAGACAGATAATGATCAGCTGCTGATCCATTATTTCTAAGACAGTCTGACCGTTGCAGCTCTCAATGGTATATAGTGCTGGACAATCTGAAGATTCATACTTTCAATGATCTCTATGACGTTTTCATTAGACAGTACAAAAACAATGTGATATGGCACCGGATAGGGATCAATTAAGGGTTATGACCCAAAAGGAAAGAGAAAATTTCAAAGAGTACGCCCAACGCTGGCGCGAGGTGGCTGCTCAGATCGCACCGCCCCTCGAAGAGAAGGAAATGACCAAGATTTTCTTGAAGACTCTAAGTCCCTTTTTCTATGAGAGAATGGTGGTCAGCGCTCCGAGTGACTTTACTGAAATGGTAAATATGGGGTTGCGCCTGGAAGAAGGAATTCTTGAGGGTAGGCTGACAAAAGAAACTGGTACTCCTGGTAGTGCGAAAAAACACGGAAGTAATTTTGCAAAAATGAAGGAACAGGATGTGAGTGCCATACACCATCGTCGACCCCGGAGGAGAAACCCGCAACATCAATAGTCTCAACATGTTGCAGCAGTGACACCGGTCATTAGTGCTCTAGTTTATCAAACACATTTCGCGCAGCCGTATCAACCAGTTCAACCGATTCAACAACAGCAATAACAACAACAACCACAACGTTATCAGAATCAAAGACCTTTACAACAGGCTCAACCAACATTCAACAACCAGAACCGTGCAAAGAGAAGGCCAAATTTTGATCCCATTCCAATGTTCTATGTTGATTTGTTTCCAGCCTTGTTACAGAAGTGGCATATCCAAACCAAGTCTCCACCTGAGGTACCTAAGGATCTCCCTTTTTGGTACAGATCTGATCAGTTCTGCCCATACCACCAAGGTGCACCCGGACACAATATTGAAAATTGTATTGGTTTGAAAGCGGATGTCCAAAGATTGGTTAAGTGTGGAATTCTCACTTTCAAAGACTCTAACCCTAATATACAAGTTAACCATCTCCCTCTGCATGGATCAGCCAGTGTTAACATGTTACATGGGTCCTCTAGTAAGAATGTTGTGTTTGATGTCAAAGATATTCAAGGATCCTTATTAAAAATGCATGAAGGTTTGTCCAAGTTGTTTTCCTTTGACCATGAGGGTCATGATTATGCTAGGTGTCATGTTTGTTATACCAATCCACGAGGATGTGGGCTCATAAAAGGAGATATCCAAGATTTGTTGGACCGAAGGGTTATTGCAATCACCTGTGATGGAGACCTTGTTGATAAGAATGAGAATAAAGAAGAGGAGGTCTTGGTGATAGTACCTCATTTCAATGAAGTGGAACACATTGAGATCTTTTATGACAGCAGGAAATATTCTCCAACTCCTTTGGTCATTAATATTCCTGGCCCGACTCCTTACGCCACCAACAAAGTAGTCCCTTATAAGTACAATGCCACTATGATGAAAGATGGGAAAGAGGTACCTTTGCCTATACAACCGTTAGTCGTTAGTATTGCTGATATCAGTATAGTGACTAGAAGCGGTCATGTTTTCTCTGCAACACATCCAAAGGATAAGGAAGTTTCTATTGAGCAGTCGGTTGTGAATGATGTCGCTCTGGGGCAGTCTAGTGGGATTGTTCCTCCCTCTAAAGTTGATGAATTCTTGAAGATGATTAAGAGAAGCGAGTATAAGATTGTAGACCAACTCCTACAGACCCCTTCCAAGATTTCTATGCTACAACTATTGATGAGTTCTAAGGCCCACAGGGAAGCTTTGCAGAATGTCCTTGAACAGGCCTACATCGATCATGATGTGACCGTTGATCAGTTTGATGAGATTATAGGCAACATCGCTTCATGTAATAATCTCAGTTTCTGTGAAGAAGAGCTCCTAGAAGAAGGGAGGAAGCATAACATGGCGTTGCATATCTCGATGAATTGCATGGATGACGCATTATCTAGTGTGTTGGTTGACACTGGATCATCGTTAAATGTGATGCCGAAGACGAATCTCACAAGATTATTATACGAAGGGGCGCCTCTGAGGCCTAGTGGTATTATTGTAAAGGCTTTCGATGGATCAAGGAAGATGGTCATTGGAGAAGTTGTTTTACCTATGACTATTGGCCCCCATCTTTTCGAAATCACATTCCAAGTCATGGATATTCGTGCGGCCTACAGTTGTTTGTTGGGTAGGTCATGGATACATGATGCTGGGGCAGTCACATCTATGCTACACCAAAAATTGAAGTTTGTTATTGAAGGGAAGTTGGTCACGGTCTGTGGAGAGAGGGCTCTAGTGGTGAGTGATATTTCTTCTTTTTCATATATTGATGCTGATGACGAAATAGAAACCCAGTTCCAAGCTCTTTCAATTGATGGTGGTAGTGCCAAAAAGAGCGGGGCTTCTATTTCATCTTTCAAGGATGTGTAATGCATCATGGAAAGTGGTTCCCAAGAAGGGTGGGGGCAAGTAATATCATTGTCTGGAAATAAAGAGAAAAAGGGCCTCGAATTTTTAGGTACCAGTTCTGACAAGCCTGCCACAGGAAGATTATTCCTCCCATTGAAGACGTTTGTCATAGTGGAGGAGTTATTCATCCGTCAAGGGTTAATGCTATAACTGAAGAGGACAACTATGAAGGATACATACCATTCGGCTCTGAAAGTGATTACATCCCTGCTGAAGACTGAAAGCCTTATTTGAAGGATCCCAGATACGGGTCTGAGACTGAAGATGCGTACTGTCCTTTTTATTCTCCTCGATCAAGACACAAGGGAACTGAGTATGAAGCTTACGCCATACTCGAAGACGAGTCCGACGAAGATCAGCCCAACTTTGTGACACATGGGGCGGTTGCTCAGAATTTGAGTGCTGTTAACATTCCTATTGTTGTCCATTTTTCAAAGTAATTGTTTTTTATTGCTTTTAGTTCTTCGCTCTGCCCAAGGCAAAAAAGTTGTTGTGTGGGCTTATTTTTCATAATTCCCGTTGTTCTGCCCAAGGCAAAGGTGATTTTGTGTTAAGGCTTTTGTTTAGCGAATTGCTATCATCAATAAAATTGTTATTTTGTGATTCCATTTTATTTGTGTTACTCTTTTACTTTTCTGGAAAAACGGTAATCATAAAAAACCCATTTTTTTTTATTACTCTGCATGTTTTATGCACACACTTGCACTTTCATAAAATCTAAAATAAAGCCAAATCACATATGCAGATTATTGCATGAACAAACCATCAAAATCAATGACCCAATGCCTTCTCTGGACTTTGAGTTTCCTGCATTAGAAGCCGAAGAGGTTCCCGAGGAAATTCTCGATTGCTTGAGAAAGAAGATAGAGCCATTCAGCCTTACAAAGTGCCCGTAGAAGTCATTAATTTGGGTACAGCCGAAGACCGCAAGGAAGTGAAAATTAGAGCTTTACTTGTGACTGATGTGAAAGAAAGACTGATTAAACTACTTAAGGAGTATGTTGACGTGTTTGCTCGGGCATACCAAGATATGCCTGGTCTTGACACCTCCATAGTGGAGCATCGTCTGCCTTTGAAGCCAGAGTGTCCGTCAATAAAACAGAAGCTTCGAAGAACTCGCCCTGACATCGCCCTGAAGATTAAAGAAGATGTATAGAAGCAAATTGACGCAGCTTTCCTCATTACATCTGAGTATCTGCAGTGGTTAGCCAACATTGTGCCCGTCCCGAAAAAAGATGGAAAAGTTCGCATGTGTGTTGATTACCAAGACTTGAACAAAGCCAGTCCGAAAGATGACTTTCCTTTGCCGCACATTGATATGCTGGTAGATAGCACTGCGAAGTACAAGGTATTCTTTTTTATGATGGTTTTTCAGGTTACAATCAAATCAGAATGGCTCCTGAAGACACGGAGAAGACATCGTTCATTGCACCTTGGGGCACTTTCTGCTACAGAGTTATGCCGTTTGGTCTGAAAAATGTTGGGGCAGCGTATCAAAGGGCAATGACTACCCTATTTCATGATATGATGCACAAGTAGATAGAGGTGTACGTGGATGACATGATAGCCAAATCCAAGACTGAAGAAGACCATGTTGAATATTTGTTGAAGTTGTTTCAGCAGTTGAGGAAGTATCAGCTCCATTTGAATCCTAACAAATGTACGTTTGGTGTTCGCTCACGCAAACTCTTAGGCTTTATTGTTAGCCAAAAGGGTATTAAAGTGGATCCTGATAAAGTTAAGGCCATACAAGAGATGCTAGCTCCGACTACAGAAAAACAGGTCATAGGTTTCTTAGGACGGTTGAATTATATCTCCCGGTTTATCTCAAATATGGCAGCCACTTGTGGGCCCATTTTCAAGCTTCTAAAAAAAGATCAGGGATGTGTTTGGACTGATGATTGTCAGAAAGCGTTCGACAGTATCAAGGAGTATCTTCTCGAGCCTCCTATCTTAATCCCTCCGGTTGAAGGAAGACCTTTGATCATGTATTTGACCATTTTGGAAGATTCCATGGGGTGTGTACTCGATCAACAAGACGAGTCAGGAAAGAAGGAGCACACTATCTATTATTTGAGTAAGAAATTCACCGACAGTGAGTCTCGATACACAATGTTGGAGAAAACCTGTTGCGCCTTGGCTTGGGCTACGCGACGTTTGCGCCAGTACATGTTGAACCATACCACTTGGCTAATTTCTAAGAAGGATCCCATCAAATACATTTTCGAGAAACCCACTCTGACAAGAAGAATAGCCAGATGACAGATGTTATTATCAGAATATGATATTGAGTACCACACTCAGAAGGCGATCAAATAAAGTGTTTTGGCTGATCACTTAGCTTATCAACCTATTGAAGACCATCAGCTTGTTGAGGATAATTTCCCTGATGAAAATGTGTTATATTTAAAAATGAAGGATTATGAGGAACGCTTGCCAGATGAAGGGCCTGAGCCGGATTCCCAATGGGGTATGATTTTTTATGGCACCGTCAACAATTATGGGAAGGGAATTAGGGCAATCATTGTGACTCCTCATGGATCCCATATCCCATTTATTTCCTGATTAACTTTCACATGCATAAACAATGAAGCTGAATATGAGGCGCGCATTATGGGCCTTGAAGAGGCAGTTGATTTAAGGATCAAGAACTTGGATGTGTATGGTGATTCTGCTTTAGTGATTATCAAATTAAAGGAGAATGGGAAACTCGCCAAGATCACTTACTTCCGTACATAGATTATGCAAGGAGATTGCTCCCTTTCTTCAACATGGTGGAGTTCCATCACATCCCTCGTGACGAGAATAGAATGGATGATGCTTTGGAAACTTTGGCTTCTATGATTGTGGTGAACCGTTGGAATGATTGTCCTAATATCCATGTTATGCGTCTCGACAGACTTGCTTACGTGTTTTCAATAGAAGAAGCCGATGATGGTAAACCTTGGTATCAAGACATTGAGATGTTTCTCCGTAGACAAGAATACCCAGTTGGGGCCTCCAATAAGGATAAGAAGACGTTGAGGAGATTGGCTGGTAATTTTCTTTTGAGCAATAACGTACTTTACAAAAGGAATTTTGACATGGTTCTGATGAGATGTGTCGATAAGAGAGAAACATACATGTTAATGACTGAGATTCATGGGGAATCATTTGGTACTCATGCCAATGGACATGCTATGGCAAAGAAACTCTTAAGAGCGAGGTATTATTGGATAATAATGGAATCTGATTGTTACAAGTTTGCTAAGAAGTGCCACAAGTGTCAAATCTACGCTGATAAGATTCATGTACCGCCAACTCTTCTCAATGTTATATCATCTTCGTGGTCGTTCTCCATGTGCGGTATCGACATGATTGGCATGATCGAACCGAAAGCGTCTAACGGACAGCGTTTCATCTTGGTGGCAATTGATTACTTCACTAAGTGGGTTGAAGCAGCGTCGTATGTGAATGTTACCCGACAAGTAGTGGTCAGATTTATCAAGAGTCAGCTCATCTGCCGTTATGGTGTGCCGAGCAAAATCATCACTGATAATGGGTCAAATCTGAATAATAAGATGATGAAGGATTTGTGTGAAGAGTTCAAGATTAAACATCACAATTTTTCTCTTTACCGACCAAAGATGAATGGGGCTGTCGAGGTGGAAAACAAGAACATAAAGAAGATCATTCAGAAGATGGTTGTCACATATAAGGATTGGCATGAAATGCTTCCATTTGCTTTACACGGGTATCGTACTTCGGTACGCACATCGACAGGAGTAACTCCTTTTTCACTTGTTTAGAGTATGGAAGTCGTACTCCCAGTAGAAGTCGAGATTCCTTCCATGCGAGTTCTGATGGAGGCGAAACTCTCAGAGGCTGAATGGTGTCAAAGCAGATATGACCAGCTCAATTTGATTGAGGAGAAAAAGATGGCAGCCTTATGCCATGGGCAGTTGTACTAACAGAGGATGAAGAGAGCCTTTGACAAAAATGTGCAACCTCGGGAATTCAGAGAAGGTGACCTTGTACTTAAGAAAACCCAATCTTTCCTCACTGATTACAGGGGCAAGTGGACTCCTAATTATGATGGTTTGTATGTTGTTAAGAGGGTCTTCTCAGGAAGTGCTTTGATGTTAGCAACTATGGATGGAGAGGAAACCACTCATCCTGTGAATGTCGATGCAGTAAAAAAGTACTATGCCTAAAAATGAAAAGAATAACTCACTAAGTTGAAAACCCGAAAGGGCAGCTTAGGCAAAAATGAGCGTCTCGGTTGGCTGAAAACCCGAAAGGGCGGTCCAGGCAAAAGTTAGAGGCACAAACAGAAGGAAATTATCCCGCTAGGTTGAAAACCAGAAAAGGCAACCTAGGAAAAAGTTAGGGATCAAGCTAGTTCACTGCATCAGATCAGATTGGATTATCAGAAGTTTTCTCTCTCACCAGATTCATCAGTCAGATCATTAAAAGCTCAAAGTATAGGAAATTCAAAGTGGTTTATGAGGATAATGGACATTGTTTTAATGTAACCTTTTCCATCATTTACCCTTTTTTTCCAACTTTGTAATGATCCATGGAGTCGCGCCATTTGCCGACTACCATTCCATTAATAAAATTGAGCCTTTTCCATTTATTGGCAATCTCTATGTTATTCTTATTCCTGCAAAATGTCTTTTATTTTTTATAGCGGTTTTCAAAAAAAATTTAAAACTTTTAAACACGTGTGTTTTTTTACTTTGATTTATGAACGCAAAAAGGATGATGATGGTCTTACCAAGAATGACAGGCCTCGAAATGCAGAGTTATGTTGTCTTCTGACTCGCTTCACCCATGTCCCCGAGGGATTCTGTTTCAAATGGTGTAGTGAATCCCCGGTAAGATTTACTTCAAGTGGTAATAATAATTCCTCGGTATATCTCTGTTTCAAACAGCTATGGCAGGTGTGATGCAAGATTTCCCCAGTTGGTGACCTGAGAATTCTCAATGAATGTCCTTGGCTTCAACCTTCCCAGTGAAGTGAATGTTATTTCACTCCTCAGTGAATTTCTCACAATTTCAATCTTCCCTAGCGAAGTGGATGTTTATTTCATCCTCATGGAGTCTCAACTCTGACATCTTCAGCCTGCTACGTTGATCCAAGCTTTCCCAATGAAGTGGATATTTATTTTATCCCCCGTGAGGCCTCAGCTCTGGCATCTCCAATTCCAAATTCCTTTCAGACTACTTCAGTTCGTAGTGGATATTCATTTTATCCCCATGAAGTCTCTCCAATAAATAGTTTGATATCATTCCCAGTGGATCTTTCTCAATCCCCTACAGGGTAGCAAGATCCATCTTGACAATCCCCTAGTTGAAGTCATGATGTTCATCCCCAAGTGGAGTACTCTTTCCCCAGAGAAGTTTGAAGCCTTGAAGCAGGACTGCAATTCCATATGTGGCTTCTCATTCATCCCTAGTGATGCTTCTATCTTGCGAAGATTGGCTGAGTATCCTTGTTGATATGTTTATTTCATCTTCAGTTTACTTCTCCTTGTTTGTTTTGTCAGCATAAGCATAACATAACACATTCATATAGATATTCATGGCATATGCGCTTTTTTGCATTTTTGTGATATTTGTTTGTTTATTCACTTTGGTTGTGTTTATCCCCAAGTGGCTGGGTTTGTCTTCTCCCTCCAAGTAGAGTCGTCATCCCTAAGCAGAAAGAGCACATCCTTTCTAATTCCCCACTGAGTTCGATCCTCGTGGAAGATGGTTGCTTTAGTTTTCTTTTCCATTTCTGGATAAGATAAATCTCAGTTGGGTTCATTCCTCAATGGGTAGAGTCTTGTTTGACTGTTTCTTTTTAGTTACTTCCTGAATTGAACTTTGGTCCCTGACAATCACAATTTTGTATCTCTATAGGCTTGTGAACCTAAATCGAGAGTGCATTTATTTTGCACTTTGTCTCCCCAAGAAGAATCTACTTGAAGATCACCCTTGAAGACAAAATCTTTCTCCAACAATTTATGACCAGACAACAAATGACAGCTATTTATTTGAGCAGATTGTTTTGGTCTCAAGTTTTCTATTTGGATGGCAAATGGCAGTCTCTTTTCAAGACAGTTTGTCTATCCCCCATCCAATTATCAAAATTATCAACTGTCCTCCATCAAATGGCATCTCTCCAGAAATCCGTCAGAGAAGTTTGTTGAGGACTTTATAAGGGTTCCTTGTTATTTGAGATTTCCTGATACAAGGATTTTATTTGCTCCAAGGCAATTTTAAACTACAACAATATTGCTCCTCAGTGACGTTCTCCTAGTGAATCCACTAGTCAATTTGCTTCTATCAAATGGCATCTCCTAGAGAAGTTTGGTGAAGATTCAGTTGATCTTTCTCTTTATTTGAGAAGATATGTTTTACAAGTCAACCGGCCCGCATCTCCTTTGAAGAGCCCCGATGAAACTTCCAAATCTCCAAAAAGTTATGGATTCCCGCTGAAATCATGAATCTCCAGTGATGTTCCAATCCCCTGTGAAGATACTCTCCCATAAGTATTCATTTTCCCAGGAATAAATTAAGACCAGTCCGCGGTCCAAGACTCGGTACGAGGGGAGGTTTGTTTACCCTTTTCAAGCTAATGGAGCTTGATCAAAGAAGAAACTGAGACCAGTTTGCGGTCCAGGACCCGGTACGAGGGGAGGTTTGTTTACCCTTTCCAAGCTAATGAAGCTTGATCAAAGAAGAAATTGAGACCAGTCCGCAGTCCAGGACTCGGTACGAGGGGAGGTTTTTTTTACCCTTTTCAAGCTAATGGAGCTTAATCAAAGAAGAAACTGAGACCAGTCCGCGGTCTAAGACCCGGTACGAGGGGATGTTTGTTTACTCTTTTCAAGCTAATAGAGCTTGATCAAAGAAGAAACTGAGACCAGTCCGCGGTCCAAGACCCAGTACGAGGGGAGGGTTGTTTACCCTTTTCAAGCTAATGGAGCTTGATCAAAGAAGAAACTGAGACCAGTCCGCGTTCCAAAACCCGGTACAAGGGGAGGTTTATTATCTCTGCGAATGTGCTATTCCATCATTATATCTGAGTTCATCTTAGACTGCCGTGTGAGTTATCAGTTGGTAGTCTACTCCCCAGTAGAGTTGAGTCTCTCCCCTGGAAGTTGTTTTTTCCCCAGTAAAGTTGCAACCTTTTCCCAGTTTACACTTTTCTCCCGTGGCATCTTCTCCACTACATATTTCTTCGTCTCGCATTCATATCATTTCATACCATCATAAGAATTTCGTGGTATCTTAGGGCCAAAAATTTGTGCATGTTCATATTTAAGTCCCTCCTATCTCGTCGAGACGAAGATTTCAATATCTCTGGATAGAAGAGACTTAAATAGGGGCATCTGTCACACTCTAATTTTTAACCCTAAGATCCCACCTCCTGTTGTACCATCTTGCATCATCTAAGTCATTCATATTGCATAGCTAACCAATTTACCAATTGTTGTTTGCTTGTTTCCACTTGTGAGGCAGGGATGGTTTCAAAGGCTCAGAAGGTTGGTCAATCAAGATCTTGGATATGTTTTCAATTAATCAAGTTCCCACATTCTCAAGGGACCCCTCTCCAGTGGTAATTTGGTACGACATGGTCTTCTTGCAAGTTTTCAAAGTTCAGGCCCATCTGGTCATGAATTTCCATGGAGTGTGTGAAGCAAATAGGTTGACAAGAGAGATTTTGTTTCCTTTCTTCTAAGAAAAAACAACCAAGAAGCCTAAGGGAATTGAGGTGTGAGTTGCTACAAGACTTGAGAATTAGAGAACCTAAAGCATCACTTGGCTTACTTCTGATCATTTGAGAGAATATAAACCTCAAGGAATTTTCACCTATGCCTGATGCAAAACCTTGTTTGATTCGGTTAAAGTTGTTGAGCAATTGGGATGTAATTGTTTGCTCATTTCATTTGATTAAGATACAAAAGTTTTAAGGCCATTGGTTTTAAGTCAAAGAAGTTGAGCTCCTATTTGCAAATTCATGGGAATTCAAGGTTGAATTTAAGGACAAGAATGGTGTGCTTTAAGGTCTTAAGGTTCAAGAATCAATGGTGGATTCAAGGTGTGAGCTTGATTTGATTTGGTTTGATTGGTGATTCTTAAACCCTTTTCAAATGTGTTTGAATTGGAGGATTCAATGGCCATGATAATTTGTTCAAATGTGGTGTGAAAAGGTTGATTTCATTTAGAAAGAAAAACACAAGAATAACGCAATATCAGATTTAAGTTTCCAAGTCCACTTAGGGACCATTTTTGTTATTCACAATCCAACTCAAATTCCAAGTCTCTAAATACAAGTTTAGTGCCAATTTTCATTGATCATTTGAGAATTTTGTCTGTGTTATATTTTTGAGGTACAATTGAGATGGAATCTACAAGAAAATACCCTAAAGTTTCGTATGCTTAGATTTTAATTTTTTTCCTTAGATAGAATAAAGAAAGCTCCATAAACTTTAATGTTCAAAGTACAATTGTTTGTTTGTTTTCAAATCCTAAAGTTGCATCCTTTATACGATTGTACAATTTGTTACTTCATGTTACACTACATCACACTCTCCAATTCGTCATGCTTCGATCGTCTTTATCGAGTCGTGCTCTGTCTTCATCATCAAACTATTTACCTTGCCATCCAAGCCTCATCCTTATGCCTTTGTGTTATGCCAACCTACAAACCATCATAAAAACCGTGTCAAATATCAACCATCTCAAACCAAATTCCATTTTAAACCCAAATTCAAGTTCATCCCATATCCATCCATACCAAAATTCCAACCAATTCAAAATCAATCCAAATCATGTCAAAACCTTTGCAAATCCAAAACAACACATAATTAAATAATTGACAAAGTTTAATTCGCAAACCCAATTTCAAGCCTTCATAATTCACAGCGTAAACACTTCAAATACAATCCATTTGAAATTCATCATGAACCAATTTATTCAATCAAATTCAAAACCAAATCCATAATTTCACCCATAAGCCATAACCAAAAGCAAGTTACGCCTCTTTCATAAACCATTCCCAAGGACCAAATTCAACAATTCACAAGTCTTCACAAATTCACAAACTTTTCAGTTCATCATCATGTTACAAAATTTGTCACACCAACAATAATCACATGGTTTTGATCTAGACCTAATAAAGTCAAATGTTGCAAATGAACAAGTCCTAAGGCCATTGTGTCTAACATGTGACATACATTTTCATGTGCCATAAGAAATTCAAAAGATTCAAAATAAAAAAAGGCAATATGCAGCAGAAAGATCAGAACACCAAACCAAGTCAAAATTCAGGGGTAATGCAGTATGCAATAGCAGGTCAAATTCATCAAACGGGAATACCTCAAAGTTTCAGAATTCATTCAGAAAAAAGCAATAACAATAGTTTCAGAAATAAACATAATGTTCAGAGCAGGATAATACAGAGGTCCAGGCTATATCATACAAAAGTCATTTTCTCAAGTTCATGGAAAGAGAAAGTATACAGAATGACAGAACTGCTTTTAGAAGCAATGGACTGAAAACAGAAAAGAAACAAAAAGATACAATAGCCAAGATTAAGAGTTCTTTGACCCAATTCAAAAATAATCAACATAAAGAGCAAAAGACTATCAAGTTTTAAAGGAGGAAAAATACAAGAAAATGGAGAGCTTCACACGTTTTTTACTATAAAAAAGAACAATCAGAGAGAAAAATCAAACAAACATAACATTGAAAAACCTAGTGGCTCTAACATATATGTTTCAAACCCTAACCACATAAAGCTCTAAAGAAGCGAAAAAAAGAAGAGGTCTGAGAGACTTATCTGGATTCGTGGCTTGGACTTCCTTGGAGCAAAGTTGAACGAAACACTTGTTGGTATTTTCTTCTTTTTTTCCTCCTTCGATTACTTGTCTGAGAATGTTTTCTTGGTGTATTTTATCATCTTCCTTTTGCTTGTACTGAGTTTGGGGTTGTTTGGTAGTTTAGGTTTTTATAGGGTTTGTAGATTTATGGGTTTTGCTTGAGATTTTGAGACTTCTGAGTCCAGATTCGGACTCAGAAGGATCTATTTAGGGGGGACTGGCCTTTTGTTTGGATTTTGGCCGGAGAGAGGTGGCGGCGCCGCTGTGGCCGGCCGCCAGCCACCTTCGTCTCCGGCGAGTGGTTTCCGTTTCGGTGAAGAACCTTGAGAGAGACAAGAGAGAGACTTGAGACAAATGGATGGTTGAGGTTTGTTTCTTCTTATTAAGCCATGTGTATCCCTTTCCACCTTTTGCTTTTGTTTTTTACATTGTTAAAGCAAGATGGTGACAAGTGTCACCATTATAACCTTAGATCATCCTCAATCAGGAATTTAGCCCTTATTCCATGTGTATGTTCCCCCAATACCCTACCGTGTGCCCCTTGTCTTGGTCGTATGATGAGTTGACTAGGTCAAATCTTAGGATCTGACAGTTATAGATTAAGGTGCACAGGAGAGCCTCAGTTGACCTCTCCCATTGAATCCTTGAGTTCTATTTCTGTTTTGGGCCTGAGAGTTTTGCTATATGCACCCCCCTTTGGAAAGGCCCATTAAGTTTTCTGGTGATGGGCTACTATTCGTACCCCCTGGCTTTACCTTTCCTTTCCTTTTATTTATTTTATTCGCTGTTTTGATTTTATTTAATTAAAAATACTTTTTGTCATCCAAAAATTAAAAAAAAAATCATGAATGCATTTCAATGTCTTATTTAATTTTCTATTTATTTTTTACTTTCATTTTTATTTTATTTTGATATTTATTTCTGATTTTATGATTCAAGATGTCATTTTTAACCTAGTATAACTCTTGCTTTGTATTGAGGCACTTCTTGTTTGATTCTTGGGCTGATCTTTTAGAGTGTTTTGGCACATATATTAAGGTTATTTGTGGTGTGGCTGCTGACCTTGGATGAGGTTGTTTGACATGATTTATTTGTTGAGCTTTTCTTTTTATTTGTCTTTGAATGGTGAAACTTGTGGCAAGTTTGCTTGATGGTGTAGTGCTTATTTGGCTTCATTCATGAATATTTTTGCATGTTGGATATGGTGTGATGTAGTTGCTGCCATTCTTGATATGTCATCTCTTTTGATCTTTGGCTTTGGTCCATTGACTCTTATTCATCTTCATTTTGAGACTCCCCTTTTCCAACACTTGTTTTACAAGTAGTTGTTCCTTCTTCCAAAGGAAAGTTGCTTTGTTGACTCTTAAGCCATGTTCTAAGATAGCTTTGCCCTCTTATTTCTTAGCTTGATCCTTTTAGGATAGTCCCCTAAGGATAGATCCCCTTAGGATAGTTTCCTTTAGGGTGTGTGACTTAGACAACTTACAGTTAGTCTCCCGTTTTCTCCCATGAGAGAATTAGGCATGAGTCATCCCTAGTTGAGATGTAAATCTCCCACCCCATGACATAGCTGAGAAAGTTGTAGATTCTTTTCCACTTGAGAGAGGTATGTGGCATACTCGTCGATCCGATATCTGAGTCTGAGCCCTTATCTTAATGTGAAGCAAAGATCCATCCTCCGCATGTTTGTGGTGGTTCAGTTGAGTCTTCTACTTAAGATGACGACTTGTCTCTTCTCATAAACCAATCAACAAACTTTATTTACCCTTCTTGAGGGGAACTACGAATGCTCTGATTCTTTTAGACAAGATACGTAGGCACAAGATGCGATGTCTTGGCGAGCATATTTAGTGTAAATACCCATAGGTATTTACTTTAGCACACCTTTAGCAAACAGATAACAAATAACACGATACAAATAAGAGGTTCCTATAGAGTACTACATATACTTAGGATGCTCACACCTTCCCTAGGTATAACTAATCCCCTAACCTTAGATCTCTTGCATTACTTTGCACTGTAATTAGGGCTTTCGATCTTTACCCTTTCCTTTGGATAAATCAAAGTTCGGTGGTGAATTATGATTTGCAATTCAAGTTAATCCAATAGCTTGATATCCAATTCTCACCGCGACACCAACACCGAACTCAAAGAAATCGATACAATCGCTAAACGGGATGCTCACCTCGCTTTCCCGCTTCGTGGCCAAATCAGCGCAATATACACCCCCATTTTTCAAACTCCTACGCAAGGCGGCCACGTTCAAATAGACCGAGGAGTGCGAACAAGCACTCCTCCACCTCAAACAAGTCCTTTCACAACCCCCGCACCTCTCATGACTGGAAAACGGGGAGACGTTGTTTCTATACCTCACCGTCACGAGCGAAGCGGTCGGCGCAGTTCTAATCCGGGAAACCCCCGACGGGTAAAAGCCGATTTACCTCACCAGCAAAGCCCTCTAAGGTCCTGAACTTAGATACCAGCAGATCAAAAAAGTCGCTCTGGCCCTCGTCACTGTGGCCAGAAGACTGCGACACTACTTCTTGGCCCACACGATCATAGTGAGGACTGAGCAACCCGTGAGACAACTCCTCGACCGGCCAGACATGACGGGGAGGATGCTCAAGTGGTCACTCGAACTCGCTGAGTTTGACGTCCAATATGAGGGGACAAAGGCCCTAAAAGCCCAGGTGCTGGCCAACTTCGTGGCGGAGATGACCCTCCCAGAACCTTCAACTGAAGGATCCCAAAAATGGATGATCTACGTCGACGGGGAATTCAACTCGACAGGGAGTGGAGTGGGCATCATCCTAGAAAACGAGGAAGGTATCCTGATTGAGGTATCCCTCACGTTATACTTCCCGACGTCGAACAACCAGGCCGAATACGAGGCTTTCCTCGCTGGGTTACGACTGGCCGGGGATCTCGGCGCCAAGGAAGTAAAGATATTCACCGAATCCCAGCTCGTTGCCTCCCAGGTGCAAGGGGAATACCAAGCCAAGAACGACAACCTCATCGAGTACTTGGCTCTAGTGAAAGAAATGATGAAAAAGTTTTCCTCGGCAGAAGTGAGTCACGTCCCGCGTGAACACAATACTTTGGCAGATGTCCTATCGAAACTCGCGAGCACAAATAAAAAGGCGGGAACAAGTCCGTCATTCAAGAAGTGCTTCCACGATCGATCATCGAGAAACCCATCCCCACGACTGACGTGAACGTCATTGGAGACAGCCACTGCTGGATGACCCCGGTGTACGAGTACCTCACCAGGGGAAAACTACCCGACCGGAGTAGTGAGGCGACGTGCCTGCTCATATACGATTGTTGAGGACAAGTTATATCGACGCAGCTTCTCGATCCCCCTCCTCAGGTGCGTCGAGGAGTCTAAGGTCCCCAACATACTCTAAGAGATCCATGAGGGGATCAACGTGCAACACCTCGACGGACAATCTCTAGCCCGTAAAGCGTTGCAAGCGGGGTACTACTAGCCCACCGTGCAGCAGGACGCCAAGGAGCACATCAAGAAGTGCGACAGATGCCAACGACACGGGGACATGCACCTAGCACCACCCAGTGAACTCAAAACGCTGTCGTCCCTATGGTCGTTTTCCTGGTGGGGGATGGACATCCTCGGACCCTTCGCCGTAGGGTCATACCAAAATAAGTACTTGATTGTCGGCGTCGACTACTTCACCAAGTGGATCGAGGCCGAAGCCCTGGCCAAAATCACGGCCCATAACATACTACGTTTCTACAAGAGGAACATACTTGCCCGGTTCGGCGTGCCCCAGTCAATTGTCACCGACAACGGGACACAGTTCTCCGACAAGAACTTTCAGGACTTCGTCACCAAGCTTAGCATGAAGCAACACTTCACATCGGTCGAACACCCACAAACAAACGGGCAAGCCGAAGCCGTGAATAGGGTGATCCTGCGAAGTCTGAAATGGAGACTGGACGACGCCAATAAAAGGTAGGTCGAGGAGCTACACAGCGTCCTCTAGGCCTACAGGACAACCCCACACTCCACTACAGGGAAACCCCCTTCTGACAGACCTACAGAACTGAGGCGGTGATCCCAGTGAAAATAAGGGAACCCTCGAGAAGCACCGAGTCTCCCCTCGAAGAGGAGATGAACGTGAGGCCCTAAGGGAGGAGCTCGACCTGGTTGAGGAGATACGGACAGACGCATCCCTCTGCGAAGCCTCACTTAAACAAAAGATAACTTTACACCATGACAACAAAGTTATCAAACGCGAATTCCAGATAGACACCCTTGCCCTGCGAAGAAACCAGAAAGATTCGCGTGAAGGCAAGCTCGCCGCGAACTAGGAGGGCCTTTATCGCGTCCGCGCAAAAACAGGGACGGGAGCCTACCACCTCAAAAATCTGCACGGGGAGTAACTTGCTCGACCATGGAACGCTGAAAAACTTAAGCAGTACTATAATTAAACACTGCCCGCGACCCATATGCGTCGCAACCACGAGGGCGCACTAAGGTACAAGCGCGACTCCCCTCCTCGAGACAAGAAGACAAGGGCCCGCGTTGTATGTGCGCGAGGACCCTTGATCCAACGTGGATACCTCGATCGAGCTCCACCATTGCCGTACCAACTAGGCAGGACATCCAGATCGTGATGGGAAGTTTACGCCACGAAGCAAGACCTCGACCGAAGCTCTTAGATTCGTCGAAGGTCGGAATACAGCTCCGACCACTCGGCCAGTTCACTACACTGTCGAGGATCAACAAAGTCGAGCAAATGCCCCAAAATACTTAGACAAAAACGAAAGTAACAGATATATATAATCAACATACAAGCATCACACACAAAATAAGAAAAGAGAATGTATTCAAATCGAGCAGAAGCCCATTGTTCAAAAGGTACAAAAAAGAAATCCAAGCCCCTGGCACGCAGGCCAGGCAAAAGTCAGTACAAATACAAAAACTGACGCGTAGGCCAAACAAACTAGACAAGAAGGAAAACTAAACAGCTGCAGCTCCTCAGGTTGCGTCTGCTCATCCTCCATGGTCTGGTCGTCCTCTTCCTCCTCGGGCTCCGGCGCGACAATCCGACCTTTAACCACTTGATGGTAAGGACTTGTCCCCTCGGTGACGAGCTGGACACCTGGGTTCACAAGATGGAGCTGCTTACCCGCGGCAGCAAAACCCACCTCGACAGCCCCAAGGACATCCTGCTCGAGCAGCCTGATCCTCGATATTAGCTCGGCACGAGAAGTCAGAAGCTTGTCCTCATCGGTCTCACCTTCGGCGGGCCTGACAGCCGCCTCCAACTCAGCGATCCTAGCTAGGAGAGTCTTCCTCTTATCATCACTGTCCTTCATATTATTCTCCATCTCCCCGTGGAGCTCGACCCGAGCCTCGTTCTATTTCTTGCACTCAACAAGGTCTTTGGCCAACTTCTTCATCTCAGCCTCGACAGACGCGAGGCTGTTTTGCAGCTTGGTCAGCTCAGCTGATGGGCAGGTCTCTTCGTTCAAGACCAAAGCTGTGTCAAAGACCCACATCATCGCTGCCATGTCCTCCGACAAGACTTTCCTCTTTGCAATCCAATCAGTGCCCAAGATGGCCTGGGATTCAGCAGCACTGACGGTCGGGGAGTTGTCAACGGAGAAAAAGTTAGGCCGCAGGTAGCAAGGCGGAAGCACAAACTTCTCATCAGGCAGGTTTGTGGCGAGGTTGGCATGCACAGGTTCAGCGGTTCGTTGCCTCTTCGGGGACCCCTGTGAAGTTGGAGATTGGTTACACTGTAGGGAGATGGACGAGTCCCCGGGTGTCACGTTGGGGCCTTGCATTTGTTGCCGGACCTGATTGACTCGCCCCTTTCCACCTTTCTTCGAGCCTCGGGCAGTAACCAGCTTCTTGACGGGTTCCTCCAAGCTCGACATTGTACCTACAAAAGGAAAAATAAACATCAGCGAACTAGCGACAGAAACATTGATAGGGCCCGAGTGAAAGGTATACCCGCTAACTAAGAACCGAACAACCTCCTCGTCGGTCTCGTACTCGAGGATAGCTTTTGTGTTTATCATTCGAGCCTCCGTTAATATCTCCCCGAGATCATTGCGCTTGAAGTTTCCTCCCGGAGTCACCAACTTCGTGTGAGTGAAACTGGCGACAAATGTGACGAACTTCTGGTAGGCCAGCCGGTCCTCCTCGCCCAGCGCACTAGGACTGATAATATAACTGTTTGTGCCCCTAAAGAAGTTCTATTCCCTCCACTCCAGGGGACACTTTGATTCAAGGACCTCCTCTTGCCGTCCATCTTCCCTCTCCCTGAACACACGATCATACAATGTGCTAGTGGCTGCGCGGGTGAGGGGCTTGATGACGAACTACCAGTTTTTGAAATTTTGGACAAAATCCAGATAAGCTTGAAACAGCCTCCTCGGCTACTTAAAGGACACCCAACTATGCCGACCCTTGACCGTTTGTCTCTACAGGTGGAAGATACAGAAGAAGAGGGGTATCGTGGCCCCGATGTCAAGGTGTTTATATACGAGCTCATATGCCCGCACGAACGCGATTGCATTTGGATGAAGCTGCGAGGGCGCCAAACGCAACCAGGAAAACACCTCCCGCTGGAAGTCACTAAAGGGAAGCCACAAGCCCGCTTCTAGGAAGGCGAACTCGTACATTGGTAATCTCGTTCCTTTGAATGACGAGCATATTCGGTGGTGCTCCAGGGGCCTGTACGCTTGCCAGTTCTGAGGGGAACCCTCACAAAGGTCCTCGACGGTAGCGTAGGCGTCAGAATCATTCGTGGAAAATAAAGAAGGGACGCCCAAAGGCTCCTCCCAGGCCCAATCCTCGGGCATTCGTCTCCGAACATCGCTGGTCTGCGCCACTGGTGAGTCAGGCTCGTCGTCAGTCTCAATGACCCCCTCAATTCTCTTGGCAGCCATTTTTTACCTGAAAAGAAGAGGAAAATGGTGAATTCGACATTCGAGATCAAATTCACCCTTCTACCGTAAATCAAGTGAAAGGGCGAGAAAAAGAGGTGAGGAGGCGAAGAAAGCGCGACAAGACTCTAACCGCGCAAAATCAAAAAATTATCCTCGACATATATTCCCTCCAGTCAAATGTTTTCGCGGCCACGAAATCACGAAGAGACCTCCTGACCGAGGTCGTCGCTGCGTTGGCCAAATAGCAGGGCAGAACCCCCCTCGAGACCATCGGCTAAGGTCCCCGAGACCTCCACCTGATGTCCTCGGGGCCTTCATCCCACGCCCTCGGGACCTTCTTCCACGTCCTCGTGGTATTCATCTAATGTCCCCGGGACCTTCATTAGATCCCCGAGTTCTTCACCCTATGACCTCGGGAGATTCATCCCGTGTCCTCGGGACCTTCATCAGGTCCTCGGGACATTCATCCCAGCTCCCCAGGACATTCATTGGAAATCTAAAGGAGTTCCGCCGTTTTCGTCGAAAACTCCGTGGTCTCCCCGGGAACTTCATCAGTTCACCGGAGGAACCACCGTAGAATGCATTAAACAGAGAGTCGGCGCCGAAAACTTACTTGGAACAGTAGTTGTGGATCGACGGTACGACGACGCACGGCGGACAGACGACGGTGGAAATTGAAGAGAGAGAGAGAGAGACAACAATCTAAGCAGGAAAAACAGAAACGTGTAAATGACATGGACTCAACTCCTACTTATAAGACTGTCACGGGACTCGAGGCACGCCTAGGCACTTGAGTGCCCTACTCATAGTCACCCTAGGCATTGATGGCGAGTGACACGTGGCACTTAGGACCCCGCGTGCGTCTTCTCATTTCCCTTTGTGCCCCGTCATGAACGCGTCCGTCTCTTATCGTCTCCCCGCATCGGCGACTAGAAATGGCCTTTAAGACGCCGGACGGACGTCGGTCCCCGAGACTCCTGCCCGTTGAACATCCCATGCTCCTAACCGCCTGCATCTTCCACCAACTCGGCATTTCGGGCATGCTGCCCCACTAAACGGATCCCCGACGAATGGGTTGGCCCTTAAGTCATTACTCCGACTCTTCGGAGCAATGACTTGGGGGCTCATGTTCTGGACTGGCCAGAGCCTGTCCACCAGTCGGGAAGGCCCAACCCAATGTTACGCTAAGCAGCCCATTAAGGCCCAATATTCTCCCTCGTCAGGCACATCCAGATCCCATCATCGTCGAGTAGGATATCACATGACTCGGGGAGAGAACGAGCATCCTCCCCGCGGACTCCACGTGCTCCCCCTACGGGGACACGTCATTAGGTAGCTACCCACTTTCGAAAGAGTTGGTCAACCCACTTTTCGGAGATCTCAGGGCAGTTACTCCAGGGTGAGGATCACATGCTGGTCTTCCCTACGCCACGTAAGCCCTGGTAGTTATCTGCATTGGGCCTAGTGACCCAACCCAGTGCAGACAACCGTTGGCCCAACGCTGAGGGCATAATATAAATACCCTCTTTCACTAGAGGGTCAGGTATTCTAATTTCTCACCCTCACTACCTTTCTGTACTTGCTTGCTCCGTCCTAGACTTTAGCATCGGAGTACCTTGTAGGTACACCCCCCACCGTCTCACCACCACCGGAGCTCACGACGTGCAGTTGGCCACCGATCCAATTCTGATCAGGTACGATCAAAATCTTATGCAAACAAGTCTGCATGTTAGAACATAATAACCTTAACATTATGCAAGCATGTGGTATCCACAGACTGTCAAACATGTCTATATGCAAACATTATGCAACCAAGTGCTACGCACAAGCTGTCAAACATGTCCTTATATAGACCTCATAAAACATAATAATCTTGACATAATTCATTTCTTAAACATAAACATTATTGTTTTGAACATAACTCTTTTGACATAATTCATTCCTTGAACATAAACAAATTTTTTTAAACAAAATTCATTCTTTAAATGTAAACTGAATTGATCAACAAAATTCATTCATTAATCAAATAGGTTACACCATAATAACCTAAACACCACCTAAAACATAATCATCAACCCAATAACTTGATCAACAAAACAACACATGATTTGAAAAAAAACACCTAAAACCTACTCAACTAAACAATTAAGGATAACATAAAAACCTATTTCATTATTATTGAAGCAACTAAAGCAAGCAAAATAATGAACATGACCATCTAATTGAACTTCAATTGCTTTTTCAATATTTTCATTTTCATCTCCACTTCTTCATATTTTGTTTTGTAGAAATTAAATATTTCCTTCACTTCATTTAGATTTTGTAGCAATAAAGAGATTATTTTCTTTGCTCTATGATTCATCTATTCATCCAACCAAACAAAATGACTATATTTATTGTAGCCTTGAACTTGAAAAAATCACTGAAGATGAAAAATGATGAATGAATTGCAAATCATGACCCGAGTAAAAGAAGACAACATCAAAATTTGCAGAATTGAAAACATACCTTACACATCCCACAACCATATAAACAATGACATGGGTTCACATCAGTCTATGTCGTCATCAAAGGAACATTAAGACCACATTTGCATTCGTACCTCAAAGAATTATATCTGTTACACTTGCTGAAAATTAAGTTCGCGACATCTTGATTGGCTAAGGATGTTTGTAACTTATTTCGTTTCCAAAATCTTGATTTTTAGGGTTTTTATAGGTTGGAATGAAGAAGATGAACATGGGTTTAGAAGGAAGGAGATGAGAGAAGATGAGATGAATGTAGAAAAATCTAGTAAATAAAAAGAGGAATATTTATAATATCCATTAATTCATTTAAATGTATTAAAAGTTATTTTTTAAATAATTTTTTCAAATTTATTTAAAAAATAAAAAGACACAAATATTTAATTGACGTCGTAGTACTAGTGCCACATATTGAAAGATTATGTCATATGTGCAAAAGTGAAGGGGGACAAAAAAATCTAAAAAAAAAAAGGGTTAAATATGTTTGTGGTCATCCTAAATATCTCAAATTTCGGTTTTAGTTCCTTAAAATATTTCCTTCAAAGAATTGTCCTCCTAAAATTTTCCGTCATACTTTTGGTCCCTAATACTAAAACAGTTGATAAAACTGTCGCTAATTCAGTCGCTAAATTAAAAACCGTCGCTAAAACCGTTGTTAATTCTGTCGCTAAGTTGTAAAAACCGTCGCTAAGTTGCAAGAGGGACCAAAAATGTGGATTAAAAATTTTAGGAGGACCATTATTTGAAGAAAGTATTTTGAGGGACTAAAAACGAAATTGAAATATTTATGAGGACTATAAACATATTTAACAAAAAAAAATTTAGAGCAAAACAACTAGAGTTGAAATAAGTAGATTACAAAATTAAAAACAATTAAATAGAAGAATAAAAAATATATTTAAATATATTTTTTTTGTCAAATGACTGAAATTCACTCTTTAAAGATAAAAAATTAGAATGTCGCGTATTCGAAACCACACTCCTACACCTGATGTTTTTCCACAACTATCATTTATCATTTGAACTGGCTTAACAAGACAGTAAAATTATTTTTATATAAACTAAAAATAATATATTTGAGTGAAAAATATCATATTACATCTATAAAATACTTTTTAAATCAAAGTTAAAAAATTTCAATAAAAGTCCAATCAATCAAGAGCAATCCAGTTTGAATCTGACTAAAATAATCATTGACAAATGTTATTTTAGTCAATTTTATTTATTTATTTAAATCACTATAACTATTATTATTATTTTTGTTAAGATAATTATTATTTTTTTACTAATGAAACTAGCAAGATATCCGTGCTTCCACACGAGTAAATTTATTTAATACGATATAGATTTTATTTAAATATTCATGTAAATTTGAAATGAGTTATTTGATTATAAAATAATTAATAATAATAATATAAATTCAATTTTTACATTTAAAAATAAAATTTTTGTGTCTCAAATAAAAATAATTGTTAATTAAAATAAAATAGCTATTTTTCTGACAACAGTCTGTGAAAAAAATAGAAATTTTGACATTTAAAAATAAGAATTTTATGTCTCAAATAAAAATAATTATTAATTAAAATAAAATAGGTATTTTGCTGATAATGACCTGTGACAAAAATATAAATTTTGACATTTGAAAATAAGAGTTTTGTGTCTTAAATAAAGACAATTGTTAATTAAAATAAAATATGTATTTTGCTGATAGTGAACCATGGGAAAAATAGAAAAAATTTAACATTTGAAAATAAGAATTTTGTGTTTCGAATAAAAACAATTGTTAAGTAAAATAGAATATGTATTTTGCTTATAGTAGCCCGTAAGAAAAATAGAAATTTTGACATTGGAAAATAAGAATTTAGTGTCTCTTGCTAATAGTGATCCGTGAAAAAAAATAAAAATTTTGACATTTAAAAATAATTTTTAATAATTATGAATAATTTTTAAATAATCATGAAATAATTATGTTTTCAATTGAGTAAATTTTTATGTGTTCCTCTCAATTCCATTAAAAAAGATTCAATTTATATATTTATTTATGCTTAGAAAAATAAAAAAAGAAAAGAGAAAGTAGAGAAAGAAAAAATTAAAATGAAAATGAAAAATAATAGAAAAGAGAAATATGAGTGAAATTTGAAATTTGAAAAAGTAATTGAGTCACATGCTATGTTCGTATTAATTAGAATGAAAATGATACATACATTAAGTTATTATTAAAAAATCTCTAATGTAGTGTAAATAATATTAATATTACAAAATAATAAATGATATTTGGTAGAATCTTTCTTTAATGGATATTACTATTAAAGGATAATAAAGGGTATTTGATAAATATTATATGCAAAAGTGAAGGAGAACAAAAGAAATCTCGAAAAAAAATAAAATTTAGAGAGAAATAACTAGAGTTAAAATAAGTAGTTAAAAATTAAAAATAGTTAAATATAAAATAAAAAATATATTTAAATATTTTTTTTGTCAAATGACTGAAATTTACTCTTTAAAAGTAAAAAATTAGAATGTCACGTATTCGAAATTGCATTCCTATATTTGATCTCTACAACTATCATCTATCATCTGAAATGACATAACAAGAAGATAAAATTATTTTTATATAAACTAAAATTAATATATTTGAGTGAAAAATATCATATTACATCTATAAAATACTTTTTAAATCAAAGTTAATAAATCAAGAGTAATCCAGTTTGAATCTCACTAAGATATTCATTGACAAATGTTATTTTAGTCAATTTTATTTATTTATTTAAATCACTATAACTATAGTATTAATTTTTGGATTTAATTGAAGTTTTACACTGTCAGTAAATTATAGCCGTTAGATGTTAAAAGTGGTTTGACTTTTATTTTAAAAATTTATAAAGTCATATAAACGGATGATGGTGATGAATTAATCCCTTAATTTTTTTGTCAAGATAATTATTATTCTTTTACTAATGAAATCTTGAATTAATTAGGAAGAAACATGAGTTAAAGTTAGTTTTCCAGTTCCATTGTAATGACAGTTGCGAGGAGGAGGAAACCGACGCGAACTGCCCAAGTCGAAGACCTCCGAAACTAACCACAAGAAAACGGTTTATTTTTCAGATTTCAGATCTATTGCAGAAGATCCATTCCCGGTAAAATGAAAATTTTCACATATAAACTACCGTCAATGGATCTGATGCGTTCGGAGAAGATGACCTTCGTTCAACTCATCATTCCCGCCGAGTCCGCTCACCGAGCCATCACCTATTTAGGCCAACTCGGTCTCCTTCAATTCCGTGACGTAACTTCTCTCTCTCAGATCCCTATTATGCATTTCGATTTTCGCGCCTTTTCCTTTTTACTTCGTTGTATCTTGATTTGAATGCGTAAAATGCGTGCCGGTGTTTCCTTGATGAATGATTAAAATGCAGCGTTGTTGAATTCATGTGTTGAATTTTGGAATCTGGTGCTGGTGAGTGGATTTTGTTCGTTTAGGTCGTTCTCTGGTTTGTTATGCTGTTGATTTAGCATGCGAAGTCTATGAATCAAAGAAACCGGAAACACGATACCGAGACACTGAAACTTCGAAACCAATAATGATTTAAAAAATAATAAATTAAGTTTAATCTCAAGTTTAAATGGTTTGAGAGTTTGTTGATGAGCGAACTGTTTGATTGCATGAATGAGTTGCTTAGGTTTTATATTGCATGCCAAATTTACGGTTTTAGAAAATGGTTTTCTGTTGTTGCTTTTAATTAAAAAAGCACATTTGTTTCCTATTTTCAAAGATACACTGGTAAAAAAGTTTACTATTTCAATGAAGCACATGCATGGGACACGGCATTTCGGATGCATGGCTAATAATTTGAAAAAATGAAAGTGATTGAAGATGGTTTACGAAATACAAAATGTTTTTTCACACCAAACAGACCCTACTAAGTTATTTTAGATTATTTTCTCATGTCTTGGGATTTCCCATCCTCTTTGAAGATGGTTTACAGCATACAATTGCATTCCTGGTTTAACTGATTGAGGGATTCAGTTTGGAGTTTGGAGTTTGGAGTTTGAATTCCAACTCTCACATTGAACCTCTCTGTTCAACAGGATAATTTTAGAAACTTGATTATTCTGAATCCTGGTTTGGTTCTGATTGTGTGTCAATGTGCATACTGCTGCTATTGATAATGGTAAATTTTATTTGTAATTAAAAGCTTCTATGTGACATTGTGACCATACAAGTAAAAGTTTGTGGAGAACCATCTACACAACATAGGGCAAGTGCTGTATGTTTTAATATTTGTAGCTCGCTTAAGCCTAGAATCTTGAATGGATCTCAATATTTCAGGATATACTGGTTATGCAAAAACTTGATGTTTTCTGCTCTTGGTCTATTCACTCAGACATTTCACCAGGAGAGACTAAAAGTGGAGATGCTATTTTGATTTTCAACGAATATATCTTTTTCTCAATAGCATATATTCATATACAATTCTGTCTCCTGTTACAAATGATATTTTGGGTGGCAATATGCTACCATGGGAATTACGAAATATTCAAAACTTGTTTTAATTTTCTTCTTTACAGCAATGTGTGTGTGCTACACAAAGTTGTTATAGTGTCCTATAATTTATGGTTTACTACCTAGCAAGAAAAAAGTTTTGTTGTAAAATCTATGGTTTGGATGTTGGAGGTGTAGAATTCTTCTATGATCTTTAATTACTGCATTTCTTATGACTGTATTTTCTCCTCTGTAGTTAAATGCTGAAAAAAGTCCCTTCCAGAGAACATTTGTTAACCAGGTAATGTATACTGCACTAATTATTTAAATTCCTGCTTATTTTTCAATGCCCTTTTTTTTACAACACCGTACTAAGCTTACTAGTTAAAAAAATGAAAATATATAATGAATAATGTAGTTTGTTTCATGCGAATCAGATTATAGTCGCCCAATCTCTAGATCTTATATCAAAAGGTAGAAGAAATAGGTTCAAACTGTAGGAAATAGTTTGTTTGATGTTTTTGCTCTCTTTCTAGAATTAATGCCTGCTTAATTCGGAGAATAATATATTGACAATGACAATAACTTATATAGAAGAGGAGATATATAGTTGACATATAAAGTTGTCTTGGTGGTTGGGGTGGGCTAAAGAGTTAAGAAGTGGTGATTCTGATGAGGGAGAGAGGTCAATCCCACCCCAATATAATACTGGCCATACTAACATTTATCATTAAAAAAGAACTTAGGTAGAAGAAGTGGTTGAAAGAGATAAAAGAGACTGTCAATAATACTCCTTTCAGTCACTATTATAAGCAAAAAATCACTTTTGCATGTTCATTGAATAACCGATGTATTTGGTATATAGATGAGATAAATCGGTTATTCAATGAACATGAAAAGTGAATTTATTTTCTTATAATAGTGTCCGAAGCAAGTAATTCTCTAATGCATACTGATGTGACAAATAAGGCACTGACCTTCATACTAATGAGAACTATTCTTAACAATGAATCCTTTAAAAATGAAAAGTAACTACAGAAACACATTGACGAAAAAGGTAGCAAGATGGATGGAATGATCACTAAGCCAGAAGTGTTGGTTGGAATGTTGAATTGCCAAGGAAGAAGAGATTTTTTTGGAATGATCATCAAAGAAATTTTCCTAACAATCAATTATTAGTAGCAAGAACTAAAACTTCTCCAATTTCAGTTTGAACAAGGCAGCAACTCATGGATGTTGGTGATGTCAAAATGTTGCGCTTCGCCTAAAGAGTTGAATAGAGTGTTGCATGACCAAAGAAGAAGAGATTTGCTGAAACTGATCTTCATTGGAAATTTTTGGACAAGCATTCCCATCCATATTCATAAAAAATAACAACTGAATGCTTCAAGCGATAGGGAAAAAGTTAAAAACCAGAAAAGCCTGAACCTTGAACCTTATTTAGATATACTCAATCCATAATTTTAAACAGCTAAGAGAATAAATCATGGAATACAATAAAGTTTGGAAACCAAGATCACTTTTAATACTCTAAATAGCTTGGTATTTTTGGATTACATATCTTGATATCTATCTTCAAAAGTCATGATTGGACTTAGAGGAGGAAATAGGCTAGGCTGTCCGACAAGATCATACGTCTGAGCCTACTTCAAGCATAAGCCGGGATTTTTTATAGATAGACAAGGCTTTGAGGCTTTTCAAAAGGCCTATTTAGCTATAATTGTTAGGCTTTAGGCCTCAGAAAGCTTTCAGGCCTTCTAGGCCGACCTACTTAAGTAAATATAAATAATCTATTTTTATAACTTGTTATATTAGATTTTGTACTTTGTGTTAAACATTTTAATCTTCTTTTTTCATGGAAAACATTTTCATTAATTTAAACATATTAGCTTACATTAGTTTTTGACATACTTAAATGTATTATTATAAAATATAAAATATAATTTTAATAGGTTGTCATATAAAATCATACTCTCTAAATAATATATTAAATATCAAAATATAACTTAATCTCATTGACCTATTAGCTCATTAGTCTATTTAAACATGAGTCATATTACTTATTTGCAGAAAATAATATGAAATAGGCCTTTAAGTAAACTTATAGACATAGCAGACTTTCAAAAAGGTCTGGCTCAGACCCAAAAATAAACATATGACATGTAATAGGCTTGGGCTTACCGATAGGAACTTCATTTTGTTTTATAACAGGTAAAGCGATGTGCAGAAATGTCAAGAAAGCTACGATTCCTGATGGATCAGATCAATAAAGCTGGGATAATGTCTCCCAGTTCTGTCTTGCAATCAGATACATACTTGGAGGATATAGAGGTCCTTCTCTATTTTATTTCTCTTTTCTCTATATATCTAATCATTGTCCTAAGGCTTTTGCTCAATATAAATGTTGTCATGTTGCCTGCAATACACTGGTTATCTGCAGTTTCACTAGTTAATGTGGGGATTTTTTGTCTTAAATCTGATATTTTAATTTCTGCGGATTCTCTTAAACCAGGTGCATCTTGCTGAGCATGAACATGAGATAATTGAAATGAACTCTAACAGTGAGAAACTTCAGCAATCATATAACGAGCTCCTTGAGTTCAAGAGTGTACTGCAAAAGGTATTATATTTTCCATGGCTATTTGTGCTGAGCATATTCTCTTGTTACTTTCAAAGTACTAGGGTTTTCCATATGGTCTCGGTTATTTTGGGTACAAAATATTTTCCTCTTTGAATACAGTTAGCTAATAGTGATCTTTCTAATTATAACTTAATCTTATTTATTGGGGTTTGTAGTTCATCCATTGCTCTACAACAGCTCTGTTTTTAATCTACTCCATCAAATGATGATTTATACATCCTATATACTCTCTCTGATATACATATGATAACATTGCATGGGTATGCTCTACAATAATTCTGTTTTCAATCTACTTCATCAAATGATGATTTATTCATAATTAATGCAATCCTTTTCAGTGTTCATATATTATACATCCTATATACACTCTCTGATATTCATATCATAACATTGTATGGGTATGCATCTACTCCATCAATGATGATTTATTCATAATTAATGCAATCCTTTTCAGTGTTAATATATTATACATCCTATACACACTCTCTGATATACATATGATAACATTATATGGGTATATTTTAGGCATGTAGTTTTCTTGTTTCAAATCATGGCCATGCCGTTTCAGAAGAAAGAGAACTGGAGGAAAATGTTTACTCAAATGAAGACTTTATCGAGACACCATTTTTGTTTGAACAGGTTCCTTGTAGCATCCCTTGTTGCCATTACATTTTTTTACAGTGAAAAGTGTAAATTCTGTTCAGTTTTTCAATTTTATTTTATCCTCGTGAAGTTCATTGTAATATAATTTTTTGTACAGGAAATAATGCCTGATCAGTCAAAATCAAACCAATCTGGTTTAAGATTTATCAGCGGGATAATTTGTAAATCCAAAGTTCTGAGGTTTGAAAGAATGTTGTTTCGTGCCACAAGAGGCAATATGCTTTTCAATCAGGCACCAGCTGATGAACAAATTATGGATCCTATTTCAACTGAGATGGTTTTCTTCTCAATTTAAAAAACAATAATTTGGCTTTAGTTTTAATCTATATTTTGTTTGTTTTGGTTTATTTACCAATTTATTCTCTGTTCTGAACTTCTTTTTAGGTTGAGAAGACAGTGTTTGTTGTGTTTTTCTCTGGGGAGCAAGCAAGAACAAAGATTCTAAAAATTTGTGAAGCATTTGGTGCAAATTGTTACCCTGTTCCTGAAGATATAAGTAAACAAAGGCAAATAACTCAGGAGGTAAGATAAGAATTCATAGCTCAAAAACATGTCATCTGTTGTCCTCTTAAATTATATATACTGTTGTAAGTCGTATCTGTGGTTATAAGGCGTGTATTTTGTAATTATGTATAAGCCTTGTATTCGGCCCATTAATTAGGCTCATTAGCTATAGTGTAGTCTATATAAGCGTGTTAGTGTATTTACTCTTTTCACAATAAATATATTATTCAAAAATATCTTACTATGTGGTATTGGATTCTATCCAAGATCCGTTGGGCCATCCCGTCGTTGAACTCATGTCACACTCCAAATCTTCATTCCTAGGCGTGAAAGTGTGTTGAGAGTCCCACATTTAATGAGATATGACCCGAAAAGTGTTTATAAGTGAGAGACATTCCTCACTTTACAAGCTGGATTTTTAAATTGAGTTAAGCCCAATCCAATTTCTTAGATATAATATTGTATTGTAGCAAAGGGTCTAGGACCAAGTGTGCTCCAGTCTCTAGATAATTCAGGGCTTTATGCGTCTATAGTTTCAGTTAAATAATATGCTCTGTCATTTTAAATTGCATACTAGGGACTACAACATCTTAATTTCTTTCAACCTTTATCATAAATTAATATTCAGATAACTTGTCTTGCAATCCAAGAGGCTTCTTTATATGCTCTTTAAGATTTCAGTTTGCACTATCATTTTTTAAGTGAGATTTTTTTCCACAATATCATTTAGTAGTTTAAACAACTCAAAGGAGAGAAAAAAGAGTAGAATGAGTAGACCTTGAAGTTCTGGATATTGTTTTATATCATTGCATATCACCATTTGTAAATACAAAAAAGGAAGTAGGAAACTGTAGAAATTAAAAGGTTTGCGTTGGGGAAGAAAAGAGAATATTATATAATTATTGATATTGATTGGATGTGCTACCATAGACAGCATTTACTCCCAACGAATATCAATCCTAATTAAAAAATAAAATAAAATAAATCACAATACAACATGAAATATGAAAGCCAGTATTGAGAGATGTGAATGGTACTCTAAGATAGTCAAAGATACAATATCGATAAAATATTCCAACAGAAACTGTATAATTTATAATTGAAAAAATAGTTTATGGGTACAGGTTTCATCACGCCTTGCTGACTTAGAGGCCACTTTGGATGCTGGAATTAGGCATCGGAATAAGGCTCTATCTTCTGTAGGAGGTCATTTAGAAAAATGGATGGACATGGTAAGAGTTAGCTTCTAAATGACTTCTTGTCTAAGGTTTTGTTCTTTATGTTGTAGCTTCAAAGACATCCTACTATTTTATCGTTGTTTAATTTATGAACCAATAGCTCTCATCCTTGTCATCTTGTCCTAGGTAAGAAGAGAGAAGGCTGTGTATGATACGCTGAACATGTTAAATTTTGATGTCACCAAAAAATGTCTTGTTGCAGAGGGCTGGTGTCCAATATTTGCAAGAACACAGGTTTTTTTCCTCAAATTTGATGGCTCCTCAGTAATTCTTGTTCTTTAAGTTTTGAGGAGTTGTTAAGACCTTTGTTTTTTTTGTTTATATTTCTATTAAAAGGCTTGCATCTTCTGATTTTCCAGATTCAAGAGGCGCTGCAACGTGCAACTTTTGACAGCAGTTCTCAAGTGGGTGTAATCTTTCATTCAATGGATGCACTGGAATCGCCACCTACATATTTTAGGACCAACAGTTTCACCAATCCTTATCAAGAAATTGTAGATGCATATGGGTGAGCAAAAATTTACTTAGTTTATTAGTAGTTAAACAAATAAGTTAATGTGTTGTTAAAATAAGCTTCCTTTCACAAAGTAAGAAATACATGGCTCCGTGCTGTAAAAATTTGAAAAGACTCCTAATGAGCCATTTTATTTGGCAGTGTTGCAAGATATCAAGAAGCAAACCCTGCAGTTTACACAACTATTATATTCCCATTTCTTTTTGCGGTGATGTTTGGGGACTGGGGCCATGGAATATGCCTGCTGCTTGGAGCATTGGTTCTTATAGCACATGAAAGCAAACTCGGCAATCAGGTATTGTCATTCTGAGTGTGACATGAATAAAGTAGCAATGGAAGGATTATGCAAAAAGATCATAATAAGCCTCAGATGTGACATTTATTATGGTTGATCTTACTTGAGACTGAATATTTTGTACCTTATGTGAGGAGAATGTACTTTATTTAGACATGAAGTGAATTCACTAAGAAAGGGAAGGTAGATAAATACAACTAAGACTATCACATAATATCATAACATATACAAAACATAATTACAATATCTCAACAATCTTCTTAGGTAAAAGCTTAATTGATATATCAATCTTGAACATGCATCTTTTTCCATCTCGTGTTTAATAGGATCTCCTTAATTTGTAATGATATTCTAAGTTTGAGCATCAAGTTTTTTCATTTTTCCATTTTTCCCCGATAAGGACCAAAAGTAATTAGGTAACAACTTTTAAGCCATTTAGTCTAATGATTTGTCCTTTAATATCTTGAAATTTAATTATAATATG